>JARWLC010000001.1:4989000-6272000 GCA_033318265.1 Phyllotis vaccarum
AAGCCCAAGCCAGGCCCAGTGGCTCTCTCTTCCTACTGCCCACAGATCTGGATCTAAAAAGCTCAGCTATTCTTCAGCTACCATGTCTACCTGTAGGCTGCCATGTTCTATACCATGAAGATAATAGACTAAACCTCTGAAACTGTAACCAAGCACCAATTAAACGCTTCCTTTTATAAGAGTTGTCATGGCTACGGTGTTTCTTCGCAGCAATAGGGCGCTGACTAAGACAAGCAACATTAGGTAAATTTGGGGATTGCCTGCTACCCTTAAGTACAGTCACTGCTTAGTACTTCCTCAACCCAGATCCCTGCCTCTGTACCATATAATCACTAAGAAAAGTCTCATTCGCGTGAGGTGTTTGTAGCTAGCTGTGGATTGTTTATATGCTACAGGACACAGTACACAATATCTATCATCCGTGGGAGGCTCTTTCAAGCCTTTGGACCACCTAAGACACCCTGCGTGGGCGGGGTTCCTCTTCCACCCTCTCCTCACTTCCCTTCTTTTACCCAGAATTCCATTTGATATTTTTTTTTTGTCTTTGTCAGGCCCTGCCCCTCAACTCAGCCTCAGCCCTCCCACTGCATAATACACGATAGCTTGGTTAAAGTACCTGATCAAATAGCAGAATTGGTGTGGACTTTGTTGGAATTGTGTATGTAGCGCCCATGCTAAAGGGGAAGGAAAACAGGAACCACTCTGTGTGTGTTGCGTGGCTTTGCTAAGCAGCCCAGCCTGGCCTCAAATGTGTAATCCCCCTGCTCCAGCTGCATTAACGCTGAGATTACAGCATACTCCCTAACACCTGTTAGGTGCCACAGTTTGAATGGAGAAATAACAGAAAATATGGGGACATGATTTAAAATGACGATACTACTCTACAGAGGTAGGGAGCTGGTATCTTTAGTCTAAGAATTTGATGTACAGAGAGAGATAAGTTCTGCTATTCTAGAAAACCCTGACTAATAAAGCAGGTTAGTTTCCCTTTGGGTGTTTCTTTGTATGATGCTAAGAATGTTCTTACTAACATGCTCATTTCATGCACAGCTTAGTTTTGGTACAGGGGTGTCTTAGTTAGGAATTCTTATTGCTGTGAAGAGACACCATGACCATGGAAGCTCTAATAAAGGAAAGCATTTAATTGAGGTGGCTTACAGTTCAGAGATTCAGTCCACTGTCATCATGGTGAGATGTGGTGGCATATAGGCAAATGTAGTCCTAGAGAAAAAGCAAAGAGTTCTACATTTTGATCCACAGGCAGCAGGAGACCGTGTCCCACACTGGGCATAGCTTGAGCAAATGAGATCTCACAGTGACACACTTCCTCCAACAAGGCCACACCTCCTAATAGTACCACTCCCTGAGTTAAGCATTCAGGCGTCTGAGTCTATAGGTGCCATTCAAATCACCACGAGGGGAAATTTCAGCTGCCTTCTTGGGAGCTCTTTTCATTAATAAAAGAATTTAAGAATGGATTCAAATGGAAACTTGAGGATAATTTTATTAGAGTTTATAGAAAATTCTTCAGAGCAAGCAGTAGATCCCAGTAGCTGCCCAGAGGAGGAAAGTGGAGAGAGAAGGAGAAGATCCCTGTTGAAGCCAATGTGGTGATCGGAGCAGGATGCTCAAGCGTCCACAGAGAGAAAGAGTAACGAAGCCCACAGTCTGAGAAAATAAACACGTAACTTCTGACCTGCACCTGCAAGGGACAGAAGGAAAAAAGATACAGTTTCACCTTTCTGACTCTTGGGAACTTTGCTGGGGAGAGGGGTGGGGGAGGAAGGAACAGAGGATTATGAGAAGGAGATATGCCATATCCCATTAAAGAGAACAGTATTTTCAAGGTGGTGGTGGTGCACACCTTTAATCTCAGCACTCAGGAGGCAGAGGCAGGCAGGTCTCTGTGAGTTAGAGGCCAGCCTGGTCTACAGAGTGAATTCCAGAACACCCAGGGCTACACAAAGAAACCCTGCCTTGAAAAACCAAAAAAGAGAAAACTACTCCACTTATTTAGGGGCATCTGCTCCTCCCTGAGAGGGTTTTCCCTAGTCAGAATGTTAGGTGTCTGCTCAAGCCAGAGGGTCTATTCTCCTGACCAGGAGTTTTTACTTTAGTGGGAATCTAAGACCTTGACCATGAGTGACTCCAGTTTGGATTTTAGCTTTGTCTGTTGGATCCTGGTGTGACTGAGTTCACACACTCGCCTCACATGTTTATCTAACAGCTGCATTGATTCTCCCCAGAGCTTTAAAGAGACTATGGCTTTGTTGACATGTCTATTCTGTACTTGGGGCTTCTAAAATAAAAGCAAATAAATTTGCATTGTTCTAAGATGCCAAGTTAGTGGGCATTTGTTACAGCATTGTAGCAAAATAAGTATAATTGTTTTCATAACAGCTTTGCAGAAGAGCGGCCAGGCAGGCTGGCTAGGGGGGTGGGGTTGATCATCATGAGTTCACGGATCATCCTTGGCTATGTGGTGTGAGGCTAACCTGGGCTATCTGAGACTACATCAGAAAGAAGAGTTGAGAGAGAGATGACGGGGGGGGGGGGGGGGGGGGGGTGAGGAACAAACTTACTCTCAGCCTGTTTTTGTGTAAAGATCCAGCTTCGGGTGGTTACAAATGAAGCCACCGAGAAAGAAACTAAAACCCCAAACAAGAACATTAGGACAAGCAAGTAGTTCCAGATTTCCACTGGAGAAAGGAACACGCTCATGTCATTTTACTTAGTGTGCAACCTTGCAAAAAATGCCAGAACTCAGTAAATTAGGTCAGGAGAAACCCTCTCAGAAGGAGAAAGCTGTAAAAGAGAAGCAAGGCCGATAAGGGAGGCAGTTTTGCTCAGCCCTCCACTGGAGAGACCAGCCCATCCTGACCAGCCCAGCCCAGACCAGTCAGAGAGAAGGAAGCAGGCCTAGGAAAATCTGGGGTGGAAGGTTCCTGGCACGGTTGCTCCCTTGGAAGGGCAGAGCCACACAATTGAATTTCTTTGTTTCTTTCTTTAGGAAGATACTGAACCTGCACTTCTAGAAAGCTACAAGCACTGGCTGGTCCTCTGAGCAGCAAACAGCAGGGATTCATTAATCCTTAAAATCCACTCATTCCCCAAAGAGCCAAGAAACCCTGGCTGGTTTGGGAGTTTTAATCAATTTACAGAGCACGAGGGACCACATTCTCCTATGCTAGGTCATTTTCATGAGGCTTGCCTTTCTTGGAGGCAAGGAATTTATTTTTTCAGTTACAAAAATAACAAAGGCTCAACATATAAAGACTGGAAAACTTGAAAAGGCACAGGAAAATTAAAGTTAAAAAACAAACTCACCATAATTCTGAGATTTTTAAATACATTCAATTCATGGTTTATATAAGAGCAGAAATGTATTTTATGGGAAGAGAAGTCAGAACTTTAAAAAAATGTATCTTATTTTATTTTGAGGCAGTGTCTCACTATTATTGTGCTCTGGTCGCACCCCCCCCCAGGAGACATCAGAGATATGAACTCCCCGAAATGCAAAAGCAAGGTTTATTGAAAAGAGATACAAGCCATGACAAGGATCCTGTCCAGCGCATTAACATGGTGGTGGTCAGCCCCACCTCTGCAAGCTGGGCTTCAAAGGCAAAAATCACATGGTTATATATCAATTAGGGGTCTTTCTATGGATACAATTCTGATTAGCTCCTTTAGAGATTTTCCAGAATTCCTGTTATCTTAGCTTTCAGGTTGTTAGGTGCTTGTCAAACCCTTTTGTACAGAATATCTCTGGTGCTGGGACATTCTGTGGTTAATTAGTGGCTGTCAGATGGCCCTAGGCTATCTCCGCTATCTCCTGTACTAGAACATCTTGGCTTTGTCCTTTTGAAGTCCCCAGGACCTATGTCAGCGAAACTCAGGCCTGTTTCAAATTGGGTTCAAGGATTTTGCTCAAAATGGAGGCGTTTCTCCAGTTCTTTAACTATATAGCACTAACTAGCCTAGATATCACTATGCAGACCAGGCTGACTCAAGTTCAGAGTTCCACCTGTCTCTGCCTTCCAATTAGGATAAAGTTGTGTACTGCCTAGCTGATGGGAGAAGTGGAGACCCACACACAGCTGGACATTAGGTGAAGACAGTCCAAATTGGAGGTCTCCATTGGGTCCCTCCCCTTGGAGTCCAGGGAACCCTGCAGAAGAGAAAGAGGAAGGACTGTAGGAGCCTGAGGTGTCAAGGACACCGGAACACAGCCCATAGAATCAGTAGGCAGGGCTCAGAGACCGAAGCGGCAATCATGGAGTCTGAGCTAGGTCCTCTGCATATATGCTAATAATTGCTAGCTTGGTTTTTTGTGGGATGGCTAACTGTGTGAATGGGGGTGTCTCTGACTCTTTCCCTGCTCTTGGGACCCTTGCCCTTCCACTAAGTTGCCTCATCCAGCATTGATATGAGGGTGTGTGCCTAATCGTAGTGTATCTAGTTATGCTGTGTTTGGTTGTTATCCCTGGGAGGTCTGCTCATTTCTGAAGGGAAACAGAGAAGTGGATGGGGGTGGGGCATGGGAAGAGTAGAGGAGTTGGGATGCATTGAAAACCAAAACATTTTATAAAGATACGTGCCACCAAGGTCCAGTTATTTTTATTCATGTTTCTCTGTATGTGTACGTATCATCTGTGTGCTAGCATCCAGATCAACCGGAAGAAGGTGTCAGGTCCCTGGAGCTGGGGTTACAGGTGGGTGTGAGCTCTCTGACCTTGGTGCTGGGAGCCTGGCCCTGGTCCTTTGGAAGAGCCACAGGACTCTTAACTGCTAAGCGGACTCTCTGCCTCTAGGGCTTTTAATGGAACTGTAATATGTGACTTTAGACCAGTTGGGAAGCTGAGCATGCTGGCATACACCTACAGTCCCAGCACTTGAGTGACTAACATAAAAAGATGATCTATGCTCATAATCCTATCTCTTTAGAGGTGGAGGCAGGAGGGTTACGGGTTCAAGGTCATCTTGAACTACTCAGACAGACCCTTTCTCAAAAAAATTAAAATAAAACAGTTCCATGATGAGCACTTTGTCCAGTGTGTTCCTGAACCCTCAATTTTCACTACAGCCAGGCACAGAGCAAGGAGGAAGGAAGGGAGGGTGTTGTATTAGGTTTCTGGCCCAGAATTGCAGACCCACAGTCCCATAATCCCACTGAAATACACAGACACTTATATTAATTGTATTGTACGCTGACTGACCTGGGGCCCAGGCATATAACTTGCTAGCTCTTGCTCTTAATCTAACCTATGACTCCTACCCTGTTCAGTCATGCAGCTCGGTACCTTTTCTCAGAGCAACAAGGTTAGCCTCTGCATCTTTGGCTTGTCTGGTAACTCTGTGGTATCTCTGTGGTCTCTCCTCTATTCTTCCTGTTTCCAGAGTTTTCTTAAGTCTGGTAGCTTTGCCTATACTTCCTGTCTGCCTTTGGCCAATCAGTGTTTTTTATTAAATTAGTAGATGGGACAATTATTTACAATGCAACATCATAAATCCAGTACATATCCCCCTTTTCTCTTTTTAAAACAAGAACCCCAAATTTGATTTCCTTTGTATAATTTTTCTCACTGTTATCTATAACAACTTGTAACTAACACTGTAAACAAAGACAAACATCCATAATCAATTTTTTTGGGAATGTGGGCATTGTTCTCTAGGCTACTTCCTGCTGTATGGGGGGCCTCTGGCAATCCCATGGGTCCCAAAGAAAAGTTCAGGATTATAGGCAAGTCCTTAGTGAAGTAGTCTATAAGGCTGGGTGATCTCAGTCAGTCTCCTTGAAGTTGTTTTGGATACAGAGCCCTGAGGAAACTGCAACAGAAGTGCTCTGAAGTGCTGAATCATCTGGGCGATCCATTTCCACTGGAGACTTCAGGAGAATTTTCCTCTATCAAACTTTATTTTCTTTAACCAGGAATAAACCCAAAGCCTCTCATTTTCTGTGAAAATAAAACGAAAACCTCTTCTCTAAAGTAGCGTATCTTTGGATTTCAATTTTAATGTCAACTCATTTACCAAATATGTAGGTTGAATTAATACAACAGTATCTATGTTCAAATGTCTTTTAGCAGCTTTTACTACTTCATTTTCAGTCAAGAAACTTAAAGACAATGTATCCATACAGTATCCAGACACTCTGTAATTTCTATCTTTACGTGGCTTGTTATTATTTTTTACTATTTCTTTTTTAAGGACTTTCTCTATCCTTTTTCCTTTTTCTCTCTCTCAAGCCTATGTTTAACATACTCTAAACCATTTACAATATTTTTAAATCTGTTTTTACTGTATCTCTTATTTCTTATCTTTTTCTGTTTCTGACTATACCTTTGCTTGGCTATGGTGGCTAACTCCACCCAGCTCCCTCAATTTCTGTTTCTGACCACACCTTCAATCTGCCAAAGTCCTTAGCTAAGGATTAAAAGTTGGTAGGATGGATGGATGGATGGCTCCACCCAGTTCCCAGTCTAACTTCATAGAATTTAGTTTTTTTTAGCCCAGGTACTCTGGGGAATTTTAGGGTCCATATAATCACCAAGTAAAGCACTGCCATCTGCTGCTCATTAATTCCATTTAAGTATTTGGCAGAAGGGCCTCTTAAAAGACTCACAAGTGTTTTGCCTCTAAGGCTGAATCAGGAAGCTTCTCTTTAAAAAGCTGCACCTCTGCTTACCTCCAGCAAACAGGGCTGACCCAAGAAAATGCTGCTCCTGCTACTAAGAAGCCGTCTTTGATCCTGTTTCTTAACTGTCTACATAACAGAAAGCTTAAATACATCATTTACAACTTGTTGCTTAAATCTAGGTTCTTGTGCAACTTCAGGAATGGCCATGTTAAGCTGTACTCCAAAAAACGGTCATTTTTTAGCTCAAGCCCACACACTTCTTCAGGGCATATCTGTACCACAGCTCCTGTGAGAGACACAACTCGGAAGTTGGGTTTTTTTTTTGCTCCAATTTTGTGCTCTAGAACCCTTTGTAACCATTCTCCTGCTTTATGTGGGTGTACGTCAAACACGTTGGGCTGCCACTTGTTGTATTAGGTTTTTGGCCCAGAATTTCCAGCCTAGCCTCATGGCCAGACCTGCAGATCCAGAGTCCCATAGTCCCAATGAAACACACAGACACTTATATTAATTATACGCTGATTGCCCTGAGACCCAGGCATATAACTTGCTAGCTCTTTACCCCTAAACTAACCCATGACTCCTATCTTGTCAGCCATGCAGCTCAGTACCTTTTCTCAAAGCAACAAGGTTCTCCTCTGCATCTTTGGCTTTTCTGGCAACTCTGTGGCATCACAATGGTCTCTGCTCTGTTCTTCCTGTTTCCAGGGTATTCTTAGTCGGCTAGCCCTGCCCACACTTCCTGTCTGCCTTTGGCCAATCAGTGTTTTTTATTAAACTAGTAGGCGGGACAATTATTTACAATGTAACATCATAAATCCACTACAGGAGGAGAGGAGGGAGAGAGGGAAACACACACACACACACACACACACACACACACACACACACACACACACACACACACACACACACACACACAGCTCAGCTATGCAAGCTCCTGTGTTCCTATCCCCTCTCAGTGGCCCAGGTAGCAAGGATGATTATTCTTTGTTTTTCTTCTGACCAGACATCTGTCAGAGTCATCAAGATTCAATGCTGAGGGTGAAAGATAAAGGGGAATTGGAGCAGGAGCATTATATCAATAGCAATCTTCTGCAATAAGATGACTAACAGACTTTTCTGCCTTTCTTTCTAATACACTTTCATTTGCTACCAGTATCTTGTTTGGGTTATTTGGTTTAAGTTTTAGCTTATTTGTGAGTTTGTATATAGAACATGTAAACAGATCTCTGGTTTGCTACACACTGCTGGCACCAGTAAAGGAACGATAGGAAACAGGCGGCCCCCAAAGCAGCGTGTGCGAGGTAGGTTAGTTAACAGAGGAGGATCATCAGCATGCAGGCTGGGCGTAGGGAAACCGGCTGGAGATGGACAGTGCCTTGGGGTGATTCTACACCTGGAATAGTCCATTATTTCCATTTCCTGCTTTTCTTATTGCCTGAGAGTCACATACTTTCTATATGTTTAGTTTCTTTTTATGGCTTGTCTTTGCCTTCAGGGGGCTGGTGGAACATTTTACTCCGTAGACCTGTCACTGTTAGTTTGTTGTGCCAAATTTTTCCAGTGGGTTTCTCTTCTTTTTTCTAGGTAGTTCCTGCTGTTTTGATACCCAAGAGTTTTAGAAAGATGCAATGGGGGCTGGAATGAGAAGCCCTCCCCTTCCCCCGGCTCACACATTTGTCCCTTCGGTTTCTGGCTGGCACCACTGTTTGGGAGGTTATGAAACTTTTAGCATGGAAGCCCTGCTGGAGGAAGTGTGTCACTAGGGATAAGCTTTGAGAACATATAGGCTCTCCCCGCTTCTACTTCAAGCTCCCTCAGTTTTGTGTAGGTTACAATGTAATCGACAGTTTCCAGTTCTAACTGCCTGCCGCAATACCTTCCCACCGCTGTGGACATCTAGTCTTCTGGAAACATGAGCCAAAATGAGCTAATCCTTGAGTTGCTTTTGGTCATGGTATTTTACCACAGGAACAAAAAGTAACCATCACAAATGCCAATTTCAGAAAGACTATAAAAGGTACCAATTATCTGTTTTATAATTGCTTTCTTAACCTTTAAAGTGTATCTTCTTAATTAGAGCTAGAGTTATGACTTTTCTTGAGAATTAATATTTATGCGAAGCCTGGAAAATGGCATATGCTTCTTCTCTCTATAAAATACTGTGAATTTTCTAAGCACAAGTTGTCAACTCGAATTGTTGTATTGGCTGACCTGAAGTCAGGAAGTATGACATTGCTTTTTCCTGGTGCTGGGAATTGGAACTAAAGCATTGCACATGCTAGGCAAGTGCTGTATCATGAAGCTGTATCCTCAGCGCCTGGGTGATTTTGTTGTTGTTTTCACTGAGTTTGGTTCTGACACTGACTACCTGGACATACATAGTGCCAGAGCCCAGGGGTTAAATGCTCAATCCCACAGGACACCTCCCTCAACTTCAGATGCCAGGCACAATCTGAGCCTCTGGTACTTCTGCCCAGCTACCTGTGAATCAGAGGTTCCCACAAAACATCCTCAGTTTCCACATTTCCTTGAATGCCTCAAAGATATCACAGAAAAACTTAAGTTTAGCAGTTTAAGAGACATCGTTGCAAGATCCCTGACATATCCAAACCCGAGGATGCACAAGTCTTGGATAAGACAGGACCGAGGAGATAGTTCAGTAGAAAAATGCTTGCCATCCAAACACGAAGTCCTGAGCTCAGACCCCCAGCATGTACCCACATAAAAAGTTGTGTGCAGGGGGTATAAAGACAGGTAGACCTTCTGCTCTCTGGCCAACTAATCTTATTTCAGAGACCTTATCTCAAAGAAATAAGGCCAAGAAGACATCTGATAGCACCTCTGGCCTCCACATGTATGAATACAAATATCCATGCCAACACACACACACACACAAACACACACACACACACACACACACACACACACACACACACATAAAGATGGTGAGGCATTTTATGTAACCCATGGACATACTCACATATACTTTAAATCATTTACAGTATCCAAGAATCACATCGACCAAATGTCAATAGTTATTACATTGGGTCATTAGGAATATGACAAGAAAAAACAAGATCTGCATGTGGTCAGTATGAAGAAATTTTTTATACTTTTTCAGAAGCCAGAAGAAGGTATTGAATCCCCTGGAACTGAGGTTGCAGACAATTGTGAGCTGCCATGTGGGTACTGGGAATTGAATCCCAGCCCTCTGGGAAAGCAACCAATGAACAGCTGAACCATCTCACCAGCTTTGTAACTTTCCCACACAGAACTTGAAAGAAATTGTTTTCACTGCATGGTGGTGGCATACACCTTTAATCCCAGCACTCAGAAAGCAGAAGCATGGGATCTTTGCAAGTTCCAGGCCAGCCTGGTCTATGGAGGGAGTTGAAGGACAGCAAGGCCACACAGAGAAATTGTCTTGAAAAAGCAAGATGATAATAATAATAATTTCTTTGTCGTTTATGAAATTGAACCAAAAGCTGCAATATATTTCCAACCTGTAAAATCTTTCTGCTGTTTGATTGGTTGAATCCAGAAATACAGAAACTGTGGGTACAGTTGGTTTACTCTGTGTTGTCAGAACCCCTTAGTGTGAAAAGACAATATACATAAAATTTCATTGCAAATCATTATTCAAAAACAGCCGGTTTGGCATAGATTTTGACGATAGGAGGCACTAATTCTAAGCCAGTTAAGCAAAACATTATTATCGCCAACAATTTTATATTTTGTAGACAGGAGGTATTTAAAATTACGGTACTTACATCTTCATTTTGCCAGCATGAAGTGTGTGGACACATTTATTGTGTCATGTAAGCACTCAAACAATAAGCTTTATGGATAGAAGCTCTGCTATCTTCTGCCTGGCTCTTAACAGGCTGTGGACCTTGAGGCAGCAAGTATAAGCATGACGTCTCCTTTACGGTCAGACAACACGGCCAGTAGACGTTTCTGGCACAGGCCACGTTGTCTGGCATTAGACATTGGGGGTGGCCTATTAGTCAGCACAAAATGCCTAACACCAGCTGTCCAGGAAACCCACAGTAAACAGTGACATACTCTGTTATATAACTATTTTGTCAGACCATCACTTTTGTGTGGGTTTTGTGTAGATATGGCGTTGAGTTGGTGGAGTGCCTTGGCTTCCCGACTACGGTGGACCGTGATCTCAATTTTCCCCTAAACTGCTTTTGTCAGGGTGCCTCATCACCGCAATCAGAAATGAAACTAATATACACGTCATCAGATGGTTTATTGAGTATTTAAGATCTTATTTTTATTTCCTGTGTATGAACATCTGTTGGCATGTATGTGTGTCACCATGCCTGGTGCCCACAGAGGTCAGAAGGTGGCGTCTTCTTTGCTGGACTAGAGCTAGGGATGCTTGTGAGCTGTCACATCGAGCTGAGAACCAAACCAGGTCCTCTGCAAGAGCAAGTGCTCTTAACCAATGAGCCATCTTTTATTTTTAATTTCTATATTATATTTGGTTTTAAGGGACTACATAATGCATGGACCTGAATTCCTTCCTTCCTTCCTTCCCTCCTTCCTTCCTTCCCTCCTTCCTTCCTTCCTTCCCTCCTTCCTTCCTTCCCTCCTTCCTTCCTTCCTTCCTTCCCTCCTTCCTTCCTTCTTTCCTTCCTTCCCTCCTTCCTTCCTTCCCTCCTTCCTTCCCTCCTTCCTTCCCGCCTTCCTTCCTTCCTTCCTTCCTTCCTTCCTTCCCTCCTTCCTTCCTTCCTTCCTTCCTGTCTTCCTGTCTTCCTTCCTTCCTGTCTTCCTTCCTTCCCTCCTTCCTTCCTTCCTGTCTTCCTTCCTTCCTTTCCTCCTTCCTTCCTTCCTTTCCTTCTTCCTTCCTTCCTTCCTTCCTTTCCTTCTTCCTTCCTGCCTTCCTTCCCTCCCTCCTTCCTTCCTTCCTTCCCTCCCTCCTTCCTTTCTTCCCTCCTTCCTTCCTTTCTTCCTTCCTTTTCTTTGAGACAGGGTTTCTCTGTGTAGCCTTGACTGTCCTGGAACTCACTCTGTAGACCAGGCTGGCCTCAAACTCAAGAGATCCAACTGCCTTGACCTCCCAGTTGCTGGGGTTAAAGATGTGCACCACCATCCAACCCTGGTTTCTTTTTAAACAGATGGGACTGTGATGTTTCTAATTAATAGTTTTACAGCAAGGCATAGTGTAGTAGGAGGTTTCTGGCCTGGACTTTCGGGCCTACCCTAAAGGTTTAGGCCCGCAGACCCACAGACCTGCAGAGACACACAGATGCTTACAATAGTTTTAGGGTGACCAGCCTAAGGCCCAGGCATATAACCTGCTAATTCTTTACCCTTAATCTAACCCATGACTCTTTTCATGTTCAGCCATGAGGCTCGGTATCTTTTCTCAGAGCAGCATAGTTGTCCTCTGTTTCTTCTGGCTTCTCTCTGGCGTTCTGCTCTGTTCTGCCTGTTTCTAGAGTCTCCTGAGTCTGGTAGCCCCGCCCACACTTCCTATCTGCCTTTGACCAATCAGCGCTTTTTATTAAACTCATAGGCGGGACAATTATTTACAACCTAATCCCCTACAGCATAGAAGTATGTAGTACATAGTCAATAAACCCTCACCAACTGAGGAAAGGGAGGGGCAAGATCTCACTCTCACAGGACACGTGTGTGCTGTGAAAAATCTCACAGGGAGCTGATGAGTGTGCATGTATGTGTCTCAGAGACAGGATGGTTTGTGATTCGGATTCGGCTCTACCATGTGTTAGCTGTGTGGCTTTGGGAAGGGAAACTGTGTAACTTTCTGTGCCTTGACGGTCAGAATGCACCTGCTTGGTAGCATTGCCTGTGAGTAGTGTTAGTTCTATTTTAAACTCCGTCACCTGTCATTTCCTTTCCTTGGATGGTGGGAGTTTTGTTTCTTTGTCCTGTTTCTTCCACTGACCTGAAACCCAGCACAACCCACAGGGCTTCACCACAATAGATCCTAACCGGGAGCCCAAGAGATGGCACAGCTGTAGTCCCAGACGGATCCCAAGTGTCCGAGGCCAAGATACAGAGTGAGCCCTGATTCCAACAAATCCCAAAACTAACGCTCAATGCCCAAGGCATGTAAATACAGTGTCTTCTTTTATTAACCGCCCCACAGGCCTGTGGAAGAGACCATAGAAATTATGAAGGACATAGTCTCATATGCCCAACCCTTGTTCCTCATCCAGTGCTTAAGCTCTGAGCTGCCATCAGGCCACCCTTCTTTTAGAGTCCTTTGCCTTTGGATCTGTCACCTTTCTCCATATGTCACCTGGCACACACACCTGAAACCAAGGTCATACCCTGTCCCCACATACATGTACCCAAGACTCTGCTGGAGTGGTCACCTTGTGAAAGAGCCCACTTGTTTCCTATGCCCCTGAATCAAGACCCAACATACCCCATAGCTGTTAACCACAGGAAAGTCTAAAGTCTCAAGAGAGGCTTTAAGACCAACTTTTTTTGGGAGGGGGATAGCAATACAACTTGGCAAAGACTCGCAATTAAAAGTTGGGACACTAAATAACATATACCAGAGAAGTGTGAATTAAAAAAAATACAGAAGTCTGCAAGGAACCCTGAGATTTCAGTTGTCAGTCTGGAAAGTGCTAGGGTAGGAAAAAAGAAGCATCTCTGCACCTGTGATCATATCATACTCCTCCTTTGATTGGCTGATGGGTTACCTAAGAGGCGGGACTTCCTAGACACAGTAACCCAGGGGCACAAAGCAGGTAACCGAAGACAATGGAGCTGATTTGTTTCCAGAAACTAGAGAGCCCTCTTAGCATCCCACATCCCCAGCTTTTGGGTTGCTAGCTACCTTCAGCATCCCTTGGCCTAGTGTAGGAGTCTCGTTCTGTTACTCACTGAGTGAACTGAAATCATACATGGGAATAAGAAAGGGGAACAAGGGAGAAGAAAGAAAAATATCAAATGTCCTCTCTTGTGCTGAAAATCTAGGCTTAAGCATATATAGATGCATAAATATACATGCACATAACAATGTAGTCGGAGTTTTAAGGGGAAAGCTTAGTTAGGCTCCAGCAGCCCCAGAGCCAGCTAAAGAGTGTAAATAGAGGAGAAACTGCAGCAAGGGGCAAGGGAATTGCACAACTGATCAGGCCTGTCAAGGTGTGCTGCCAATGGCCAATGTCTCAGCTGGAAGATAGTCAAAATGCTAACCATGGTTCTCAACCTGTGGGTCACGACCCCTTTGGTGGTTAATAAGTCACATATCAGATATCCTGCATGCCAGGTGTTTATATTACAATCCATATCGGTAGCAAAATTACAGTTATGATGTAGCAACAAAAATAATATTAGGCTTTGGGGAGTCATCACAGTCTGAGGAACTGTATTAGAAGGTTGCAGCATTTAGGAAAAAGTGAGGAGCATTATCATTGTAATCAGCTAAAGGAACAATGTAGCTCTCAGAATTCTGATGACTCCTGGGCTGGAGAGATGGCTCAGCCATTAACAGTGCTTTCTGTTCTTCCAGAGGATTCAGGTTCAATTCCCAGCACTCATGTGAAATGAGTCAATCTAAGTGTTAGAAGTCCTTCTGGGTGGAGAACTCATCATGTTAGCTTGTTTTAATGAAAGCATGAAGAGACTTGGTCAGTTCTGGATCGCCATTTATTACTATCTAGGTGGTTGTTTATCTTAACTGGGTTACCTGCTTGTAAGAGGCTGCTCCAGGCAGCCCCATGAGCTGCCACTCTTGTCCCGGCCAGCCCTCTGTTTCCACATGGCCTTCTGTGCTCATCAGCACCCCACTTCTGTTTACAAACTTCCTCCTTCTTGGTTTTATTTTTTCATAACAGATTATTTTTATTTTATGTGTTAGTGTTTGCCTGTATGTATGTGCAGCATGTGCGTGCCTGGTGCTTATGGAGACCAGAGATGGCAGCAGGTGTCCTGGAACTGGAGTTGGGAGCCATCATGTGGTTTCTGGGACCTGGTCCTGGGTCCTCTGTAAGGGCAGCCCGTGCTCTTAAGCACCAGCCCTCACTGTTTACAATTCCATTTATTTCCTTGTTTTTGTTTGTTTATTGTGTGCATAAATGTGTGTGTGTGTGTGTGTGTGTGTGTGTGTGTGTGTGTGTGTGTGTGTGTCCACATGCTGTGGCAGGCCTGTATAGGTCAGAAGACAATGTTCAGACACTGGTTTTCTCCTTTTATCATGATTATGGCTTGGCTGCAATGACCTTTACCAGGTAAGCTGTCTCACTGGCCCCAATTTTCCCCTTTCAAAAAGCTTGCCAGACAGATTGGGTTACAGCCCACTTGGACAGCCTCAGAACTCAGCTGGTCAGTGTGCAGATGCTCCTTCCCATAGATCACATTGGGAAGTTTCGCAGGTGTGGACTTCAGCCCATAAAGATGGCAATGAGGAAATGCCCACGGTTAAGTGCTGCTAAAAAAGCACTCCAGAGATGCTGGGGGAGCCTTGAGGTCTAGTGAGGTGTCCTGGTGGGTTGGTTGTTGTTTGGGTTTTTGTTTGCTGCATATTGACAGGAGCTAGGATTATCTGGACAGAGAAACTTCAAGTGAGAATTGCCTCCACTCTGGGGGGGGGGGGGCCTCTTAATTACTAATTGGTAGAGCAGAGCATCTGGGGAACTGCCAAAGTGAGCTGATGGTTCTGGGTGTTATTAGGAAGCAGGCTGAACAAGCCATGAGGAGCAAGCCAGTAAGCAGCACTCTCCATGGTCTCTGCATCAGCTTCTGCCTCCAGGTTTCTGCCTTGAGTTCCTGCCCTGATGTCCCTCAGTGATGGAGCATGCCCTGATATTTTAAAGCTTTCCTACCCATGCTGGTTTTGGTCCTGGTGTTTTAACATCACTAGAAACCCTGACAGAGACATGGGGATTGCACCATTTCAGTCTCTGCACTTAGCTGGGGAAGCCCCTGGAAGGCCTCTGCTGTGGTGCTGCTGAATTTGTTAGCCAATAAGTGAAGCAGCCACACTTAAAAGCGCCTACACTTCATAAAGAAGCTGCCAGCCCTTTAAAAGTTGATTCGCTGGAGAAACTTATAACGAACTACTCAACATACTGAGACACTCTGACTAATCATTGTTTTAGGCTGGTTGGAATAAACTTGCTCATTATGATACTGAATTATACATGTCTAGAACATGTTCCCCCACTTTCCCTTTTGACCTATGGCCTCAAACCATAGGTCAAAAATGTACACCTGAAACTAGCATGCTAAGGAATGTAACCTTTGTGCTGAGTGTGTGTTTTTAGTTACAGGCTCTCTGAATGAAATCTCCACATTTCAAGGAGAGTAGTATTTGGGAAAACATCCCCAGTGATGTGGGAATGTCTTTCTATATGCTGTGCATATCAGTCTTTAAATAAAAGACTGTTTTGGCCCTGGCAGGTACCGTAAAAAAGTAAAATTAAATAAATAAATAAATAAATAAATAAATAAATAAATAAATGAATGAATGAATGAATAAATAAATAAATAAATAAAATGCCAAAGACAAATAGAGCCAAATGCCCCCCAAAAAAACACCACAACATATATAAAAACACAAATAAGCCACAGGCCACAAAACAAACAAATTAAACAAATTAATAAAAATAAATTAAGATAAGAAAACTATACGCCTAAGCCATAGGTCAAACAACATAAACTTAATATAAATGTCTAAGTCATTTAAAAAGCCTAAACAGCAACAAGCCACTAAAGAGTCTGACAAATCTGTAAGTCTAAAACCCTCCGTCGGACCATAAAAGGATGTGGTGGAATTCAAGGGTTAGCTGATAAAGTTAAAAGGCATGTCTTAGAGTCCTAAGAGCCTAAACAAGGTGTGGCCAGCCCTGTTAAAAAAAAACGCTGCTGGGATCTTGAGTGGCCTGTTTTGTTCCTGCCTTCTTAGAGATCAGATCAACGTCCATCGTCTAGATCATCCTATCGCCAAAAAAATCACTCTAAAATTTATTTTATATCCGTAAATATTAAAATACCCTCTAATAAATATTAATCCTATATTTAACATATCACAAATAAAATTTACCACATTACCCCAGTGCATGCATCCTTATTGGCCGTAGGTGACAAATCTTTCTCTACTCTCTCGTACTCTGGTTGTGCATTTTGGGTTTGCAATCATGGAAATGTGCTCTAGTACGGTCAGTCACACAGCAGGCATCTGGCGAGCACCAGCGAGGGCGCTGGTGTTCCTGTTGCCCCCTCTCTGCTGAGGAGGAAAGTGAGGTCCACAGACTAGGGTTAGATCCTAGTTAGAAGTCTGTGCTGTGCCAAACCATTCCTGTTAGCCTTTCCTGTCGCTGGTCAATCAATTGGCCTAGTCAATCAATCAGGGCTTATGGTGACAGTCCCCTCTCCATGGCTTGAGACTTGACTCACCGGCTCAGGTGGTTTACTCAGACTTAACTATGGTCATCATAGGAGAACAGAAGTGAAATGTTCCTCCTCATTGTCAATGTCACAGTTCTCGGGGGGTTTATGACTTGGTGCTAATATGAAATGCTGGTTTCCAGGAGGCCAAATGCTGAATGTCATGTAGAAGTAAGGAACAGTCTGGAAACTCCACACCAGGAAGCTGTGTTGGAGATGACAACAACCCCCCCTCCCTCCCCAGTCCTCCACACTAGGATCTAGGCAGGAACTTCAATTTTCTCATTTAGCTCCCAGACAATGCTTAATGTGTTTTAGTATCTCCACTCTGTTTCCAGTTAAAAGGACTGAAACTCTTGGGCTAATTGAATCTCATGTGAGTGATGGGAAAGTCCATGCTGTAATACACCACAGGCTCTGGGCTGCAGACACAGAGCAGCTCACTCACTCAGCAGATCTCAAGTTCAGAAGGCAATGACCTTCACCTGGAGAGGATTAGCTCTCCAGAAGCCTTTCCTCTCTGGCTGGCACCTCAGGTACCCAGGTGCTCATCTACCCCAGGGCCCTGCCCTTCAGAGCAGGTGGCTGCTTCTCACTGAATGTCAAAGGAACCCGGTGGAGGTCCCTCCCCCTTCTGCACCACAGGCTTACACAGCACCTTTTCTTTTTAGGACCTCAATTCTGAGCGAGACACTTTTTTCCTTATTTTTCATGTGTTCATGACTGGAAAAATGGAAATCACAAAGGCTATTATGATCATAATGACTCTGGTGATTATCCAGCAAAGAGCTGAAGACAGAGTCTGGCCGGGGAGAGGTTCCCCTGGCTCAGGCCTTTGGGAGGAATCTGGTTCCCAACCAGCTACAAACTGCAACTGCAGTGTGGCTTCCAAACCCTCGCCTGGCTCCTGACCACGACCTTGCTGATCAACAGGGTCCTGAGTGACAGGCAGGGAGGCAACAGCTGGGCCACCTCCACATGAGGCACGCCATGTTAGCCATTTCAGCAGTTACTTTAAAAGCATTTCAGATACAAGGAATAGCAGTTTATCACTTTCTCTGTCATTTTTTTCTTTCTCCCAGAGACATTAATATGGATGTGGCTAGCAGGTTCCAAGCTTGAACTGTGCTCATTAAATCACAGCTGGCTGGGAATACGCCGTCAGTCCTGTGTCTTTATTTCTGAAGCCTGTTTTATAATGAAATTAAAATGGACTCTTTCTGACACCCCTTCCCTGGAAGCAAGCAGCTTGGCCCTCTGGGGAGTGGGTATCATGTTCTTATGCTCTAGTCTCAAAAGAAATGCATATGCAATTTCAGTAATTAAAGCATTTAATTTGGTGCTTACCCTCACAGAAAGAAACTGTTGGAATTGTCTTGGTGGGGGAATTTCCATCCAGCTGTTACAGCTGGGGGCTTTTCTGCCCCTGCTTCCCATTCTCCCTTCCCTCTAAGAGAACAGCCCACCTGCTTGGGATGCTGCCTAGACTCTTACCCCCCATCCAGGTTTTCCTGAAAGGAAGTATGGCTGACCAGATGGCCCCATTCATACTCACTTTCCTCTGCTGAAATGCATGGTTTGGTTTCTGAGACCTACTATTTATTTTTACCAAGAGCTAGGGAAAAAGTTGATTCACTGTACCTCCAGAGGAATCCCTTCAGGGAAGGAGGGCAGACGTTTCATGGAACAACTTTGGCACTTAAAACTAGTGCTGTGAAGTAAATTCACCCAGGGAGCTAGTTAGATGAAGGAGTTCCTACACCCCTACCTGCACCCGCTGAGCTTGGGGGGATGGGCAAACCCTCAGAACTTTGGCTACTTAACAAGCTCCCTTGGTGATTCATTTGTACCCTGTAGTTCAGGAGCCACAGAGATGGCAAGTGTCTACAGATCAGTGGAGTTGGGGTGTCACCCCAGTCACTAAAGATGACAGTGCTTCTTCACCTTTGATTAGGGGCAGCTGAGCACATCTCACCCGGAAGACTGTGTTCTGTTTGAAAATGACAAAATAGAAAATGAGGTGCAATTAAGCTTTTCACAAGGCAGCTAATTAGCTCATCCCCTGCAGTACCTCAGAGCCAGCCTTCCTGTCCCTGGGTAGTTAAGTCAGTAAGACGCCATGTTGTGTGGGCTGGAGGCTGAGGTGCAGGAATCCCTAGGTATTGCTGTCAGCCCTAGAACCAAGTCTCTTAGCCTCACCCCTGCTGTGTTCAGGCTCTCAGAAACTTGAGGAAAAGGCCCAGCGTATTTGCTAGGTTTTTTTTTTTTTCCTTTGTTTTCTTTTGTTTCAGTAGATTCCAAATGCCTGCTCAATGGAGACCAGAGCTGGGCTGGGCATATCAGAGCCTCCCAGGTTAAAATATCTGCAGTATTGTTGAGTGGCTTGGAAGCTGCACCCTGAGATCTCTGTGTGGACTGACCCTGGCATTTGGGAACCAATGTGAGCAGAGAGCACTTCTGTTAGATCATGTTATTAGAAACAGATTCACAGAGAGGATGACGTGAAGCAAAGGAAGGAGACTTCCCTGGCCGTAGAAGCGACTTGCTCCAGTGAGGGCCCCCAGCTGTGTCTGTAGGAGATCCCTGTCAGGATTCTGCTCTAGCTTCTGAAGTTCTGACGTCACTCCATTTAATAAGAATTCCTGCAACTTTCTACCGTGCTTCTGTTCTCCTGGGAGTGCTCCTCTTCTGTTCTCCCGGGAGTGCTCCTCTTCTGTTCTCCCAGAGTGCTCCTCTTCTCTATCCCCCTCCTCCCTCTCTGCCTTTCTCCCTCCCTTCTCCCTCTCTGTTATTATAACAATATCTCTCTATTATAATAATAAAATCCTTCTGCGTAGAAACAGCCTCTAAGTGTCTCTTGCCGCCGCCACATCCCCTGCGTAGGGCACGAGGCCTTTCCACTCATGGACGCCTGCCGCCAGCTAACCGGGTAAAGCGTTATTGTATCATGCCAGATCCCAAGATGTTCCTTCAGAAGAGGTTTGTGTAACTCTTCCTGGTTAGCATGGCAGCTTCTAGGAAGTAAGGCCGGAAGGGGAAGATTCTGATTCCGTAGGCTGGGGGTGAGATGGGCGGAGTCTCACTTGGGCAGAATACGTACTTCAGGCTGCCCTCAAACTCATGATAATCCCCTTGCTTACAGATGTATGCCACCACATCCAGCTACACGGGGGAAGATTAAAAAGCAGAGCTGATGTTTTATTTCCTTTGAGCAGAGAGAACTCAGCTGCAGTAAGGAAAATGAGAAGGAACTATGTTAAGTGAGTTCTCAGGTGTGGGAAGGGTGAGAAAGCCAAACAGAACAGCCCTGCTTCGTTCCTCAGTTTCTTTGGGATGGATCCTCCCTGTGTGGCGGACTCCCCTCCGCCTTTACCTTCTGTCTTCTCTCCTTGGTGTCTTCCTTCAAGGCCTCCAGCATACTGAACACCCACCGCCAACCCCACTACGGCAGATTCACCACCACCATGTGGAAAGAGGTGCACACAGCTGACATCTGCTCCATCACAGTTCTGGATAGATCCAGGAAGATCCTCCTGCCATTATCCAGCTACATGTGTAGCAGCAGCATCCATATGACACCAGGGTAGACTCCCAGGAGGACTAACACAGTCTCTCTCTGCCTGTGCTGAGTGGAGAGCTCTGGCAAGGAGAGGCCGTTGTAATGGCCAACTTCTCACTCCCTGAACTGAAGGCCAGTTAACATAGCTTCCTTAGCAAGTGGGGTATGCCGAGAAGCAGGCTGGAGTGTGGACATGATGACATACACTTGTGTGCCCTGCACCTGCATTCACAGAGAGCAGGATTACTCCAACCCAGCCTAACAAGATCTACATAGAAAAATTGGACAAAAACAACAACAAACATGTGTAAAGTGGGGGAAAGGGATCTTTATGAACTCTGCTCATGACCACTCGGTGACAATAGAGTTCAGAGGAAAGGAAATGGACATCTGCCCACTGCCCCAGAATACAGAGAACAGAGTGCTGAGTCTGCTGCAGCCAGAAGTAGATAGGGTGTGTGCTGTGTGTCTGTGTGTGCATGCATGTGCGTGTGTTGTGTGTGCATACGACCTGACTCGATACACATGTCCTGACCACTTGAGCTGGGGTGGAGTAGAAAATATGCTATTAACCATTCAAGTCTGTGCCTAAGGAACCAGACACACAGATATGAATTTCAAATACTTTAAATCTGCTGTGGGGGGAGACGTGAAACCCGTGACAGATATGAAATTAGCACATATTTTCCTAAGTAGACTGCAATGTGATAGGAAAATAATAAGAATGAAAGCAAAGGTTGCTGGGAAATAGTTAATTTGCATGACTAAAGAAACCATGGAGAAACCTGAAAAAGGCAGATTCTCTAGCCTGGTGGGAAACATCTTTCTTCTTAGTGGCTTTAGTCGGGGACTCTTTGCCTTTGAAAGAAAAGCCAGATGGTTTATACTACTATTTCTATGTTTTATTAATATGTCACATAGACTTAGAGTTGGAAATAAGGACAGCAGAACCCATGAATTACTGTATTTTCAAGTTCCTTGGCTAAACTTGTGTGTGTGTTGTGTGTGTATGTGTGTATATGTATATGAGTGTGTGTGTGTGGTGTTGTGTGTGTTGGGGAAAATTCTATTTTATTATGAAAAATATCACCATGCAATGTGCTGTTAGAAGTTATTTGCTCCTGACAATGGCAGATGGGCTGGGTGGGCTGGAGCCAGCTTGCATTGGATGGCAAAGGTCAATGGTGGCCATTTCTTCTCTACCAGGTGTTTAATAAGAGATACTGGGTGCTTGATGCTGGCCCTCACAGATTGGTGATGCCACAGTGATTTGGCAAATCAGACCAACTAGCCTGTTTGTCTCTATAGAACCGGTTGTTAACAATCTCTCACTGCATAACTGTGGTCAGGTTTTCTTCCTGATGGATGGATTGTGACCAACTATGAGCATTGGTCTGCTTTGACAACCACAGTGAGACACCAAGGACTGGGTGACTGAAACAACAGAAATCTCTTTCTTACAGTTATGCGGCTTGAAGTTCAGCATGGAGATGTCAGCAAGCTCCATTTCTCCTAGGCCCTTCGCCTTGGCTTATAGGCATCTACCTTCTCACTGCAACACATGTGGCCCCTTCTCTGTGCACATATATCCTCACGTCTTCCTCTTTTAACATGATATCAACCATACTGAACAGTGTCTTTCCCACATGACCTTGTTACCAAACTTGGGGACACAAGCCTGTGTCCAAGCCAGGTCTAGCCCCCTCAGTAAGTCAATTAAAAGAGGCAAATTAAAAGTGGAAATCAGAAAAAAGAAATGTATTCAATGTGGTCTACTGCTGCTTTCCAGGGTCCTAATGTCTCCCTCGGGGAGAGAGTGAGGTGCCAATGGCTCAGGCACTAGGAGTCAGGCGGAAAGCCAACAGTGGACTCCTTTATTCAGCAATGGGGAGAGTCTTACATACCTTCCTTCCAGCACCCAGGCTGCATCCTGTTGTGATGAGGTTGTGTAGCTGTTCCTCATTGGCTGGGCATGATCAGGACCTCTGACAGTGCCTGTTGCTCAGCCCTCAGGCAGACTCCAGGATGGCTCATAAGAAAGTATGTTATGTGCATGCTTTAGCAACTGGTTACAGACTTTTTGCACAGATTAACTGCAGTGGTAAACAGAATGGTACCATATTCAAAAGCTAGTCAAATAGTAATTGAATCACTAGGTTTTGAGAATGCTAATTCACAATGTAAAAGAATAATTAGACCATTGAAAACAAGGTCAGCACCCTAAAGGATTGGATTCCTGAGACAATTAATCTAGAGCCTTATGACAGTGATGATAACTGCGTAGGAAAGGTTATTTCTAGAGGTATAAGAAAAAGTCAAAATGTTAAATGTTACAATTGTGGAAGGCAAGGTCACATAAAAAGAGATTGTAAACAGGTGTTCCCAGAAACAATGCCTTTGTTAGGAATAATCTCAAAAGAGCAACCCTCCCTTCTGGAGAATGCAAAAGGTGTGGCATAAGGAGGCTTTGGATGAATGAGTGCAGATCAACAAGGGACAGACAAGGTAACTTTCTGCCTTTGAGAAAGGACCCAAGGAGGCTTTCAAAAGCCTCCATATAAAATCTAGTTCAATCTTACCCTGCCATCGTGGAGGAAACACCTTCCCAGAATAATTAAAGAAATTAAAATCTATTCTAAAAATGCATAATACACTAAATGACAGAAAATCTATAGAAAAGAAAAAAACTCAAGAAAAATTATGAAGTGAATATTTTGGCAAGCTTCTATTAATGAACAAAGGCCAAAGTTAAAAGTAAGAATAAATGATGTTATTATTGAAGGTTTATTGGACACAGGGGTGGATATAACAATAATTTCACCAGAATCTTGGGATCCAAATTGAACCATTCAGGAGGTAAATGTTCAGTTTTTGGGAATTTGGGTCGTTATCCCAGATATAACAGAGTGCAAGATGGCTTGAGTGTATAGGACCAGAAGGACAGAGAGGAACATTAAAGCCATATGTGTCTAACATTCCTATAAATTTATGGGGACAAGATTTACTACAATTAAGCACAAAGATTAACATTCCTCCAAATACAGAAATAAAACATAAACTAACACATGTTTATAGAAAAAATATTAGGAGGTATTATGAGAAACAATCACAGATGATTGAGGCTGTACAGAAACAAGGCATAACAGCTGCTGATCTTTCAAAGGCACCCCCAGCACTACCTTTGAAATGGCTAACAGAGAAGCCTATATGGGTTCATCAATGGCCTCTAACAAAGGAGAAATTACAGGCCTTAGACCAGTTGGTACAGGAACAGTTAGATGCTCAGCATATAGAAGAATCAACCAGCCCTTGGAACTCTCCTGTATTTGTCATTGCAAAGAAATCTGAAAAGTGGAGAATAGTAACAGACCTAAGAGCAATAAACAAGGTGATCCAGCCAATGGGCTCCCACAGACTGGGATTCCTTTGACTTTTTTGTTACTTACAGAATGGCCTATTATAGTTATTGATTTAAAAGCCTGGTTTTTTTTTTTTTTTTTTTTTTTTTTTTTTTTTTTTTTTTTTTTTTTTTTTTTTTACAATACCTTTACAAGAACAAGACAAAGAAAAATTTGTCTTTACAGTGCCCACTTATAATAATTTTCAGTCTGTAAAGATGGAGGGTCCTTTCTCAAGGAATGCTGAATAGTCCCACTCTGTGCGAATATTTTGTACAAAAGCCATTAGAAAAAATACATTAAAAATTCCCACAATCTATAATTTATCATTACATGACGACATCTTGTTGGCTGATTCAAACATTGACACCTTAGAAAAAAATGTTTGAAGAAGTGGGGGAAAAAATGCCTGCTTGGGGATTACAAATTGCCCCAGAAAAAATACAAAGAGGGGATTCCACTAATTATTTAGGTTACAAAATAGGCCAACAAAAAATTAGACCCCAAAAGGTACAAATCAGGAAAGATAGATTGAAGATACTAGGAGATATTGCCAACTTATGACCCACTATTGGAATTAAAAATGATGAACTGGATAATTTGTTCAAAGCCTTAAATGGTGACAAAGACTTAAATAGTTCAAGAGAATTGTCACCTGAAGCTGAGAGAGAATTGGCTTTGGTGGAAAAGAAATTACAGGATGCACATGTAGAATGTGTATATCCCAACCTTAATTGTATTCTAGTTATCTTGCCCTCTAAACATTCTCTTACAGGAATTTTAATGCAAAGGTAAAATGTTATCTTGTAATGGATATTTCTACAATATAAGATGAATAAGAAATTAAAGACATATGTGGAAAAGATTTCTGAACTTATTATTAAAGGAAACTTAAGACTTCGCCAATTGACAGGAATGGACCCAGCAGAAATTGTTGTACCTTTAACTAATGAAGAAATTGACTAATTAAGGTTAGAAAGTGAACCTTGGCAAAGAGCCTGCAGTAATTTTTTGGGAGATATTAACAAAAAATGTCCTCAAAGCAAAAGAATTGAATTTATAAAGAAAACTAACTGGATTCTTCCTCATTTTGTAAGAGATAACCCATTTCTGGAGCCCCTGCATTTTATTCTGATGCAAACAAATCATAAAAGGCAGGTTACAAATCAGAAAATCTAAGTAAAGTGGCTCAAAGCCCTTATAATTCTGTTCAAAAGTCAGACTGATATGCTATCGTGATGGTATCAATGGACTTTATGGAACCTTTTAATATAGTCACTGACTCTCAGTATGCAGAAAGAGTTGTTTTATACATTGAAACTGCTGATTTTTTTTAATGAATCAGAATTAACTTCATTATTTATTCTATTACAAGAAAGAATTAGGACTAAGAATCATCCCTTCTAAATAACACACATACGGGTCTGCCAGGTCCTTTAGCACAAAGTCATGATGAATTGATAAATTATTAATAGGAAATGTGCTGGAGGCCTCAGAGTTTCACACAAAAAAATCACATCAATAGCAAAGGATTAAAAAAATATTTCTCTATCACTTGACAACAAGCCAAAGAAATTGTAAAACAGTGTCCCACCTGTTCCTTCTATAACCAAAGTCCATTGCCAGCAGGAAGTAATCCTAAAGGTATACATAAAAATGAAATCTGTCAGATGGTTATATTTCATTTTACAGAATTTGGAAAATTAAGATATGTCCATCATACAATAGATACATTTTCAGGATTTCATTGGGCAACTGCTTTGAGTTCAGAAAAGGCTGATTCTATAATCACACATTTGCTAGAAGCTATATCCATCATGGGTATACTTGTACAAATAAAGACTGACAGTGCTCTGGCACATGTCTCTAGTAAAATTAAACAATTTTTTGCTTATTATAATATAAAGCATATTACAGGTATACCACACAATCCTACAGGGCAAGCAGTCATAGAGAGATCAAATCGAACTCTAAAGGATATGCTAAATAAAAAGAAAGGAATAACAAAGACCCCCAGAGATAGACTAAATAATGCTTTATTAACTAAATTTTATCAATGCTCATGAGAAAGGAACAACAGCTGCTGAAAGGCATTAGACTATAGAAAAAACAGCTGGACTAAATCAGCCTGTTTACTTCAAAGATTTACTAACCTTTGAATGGAAGCCAGGATATGTGCTATGTTGGGGAAGGGGTTTTGCTTTTGTTTCCACAGGTGGAGAAAAGTTATGGTTACCATCAAAATTAATACTTAATCTGAACCAAAGAAACTTCATGAAAATAAGAATTGATGGCTCATCCACCCATATCAATATTCTTTAAGTTATAAGAAAAACAAAAGTTTGGGACAGTTTCTTGTTTTTGTCCAGAATATACTCATCTTCAAAAAGTTAAAAAACCTTGGGCATCTAGATTTCTACAACAGTAGGAAGGCTATTCAAAAAAATTTACAAGCAAAAGAATATCAGACCTATTGGTACCAATATATTCTACAGGGTAAAATCTCATCGCTTATCCTTTATATATCTTTATTTGTAAGAAAAGTTGAAGTCCAAATTTAATTATAATTTAAAGCTGGCTTTATAGTTGGAGTGTGGCTCTCTCCTTTAAACCCAAGCATGCTTGCAAAAGCAAAATGCAAAATCTCTGTATCATATCACAAGAGCCTCCTGATATGGGACAGAAGAATAACTAAAAATAATGGACTATTCTATTGTTACTAGTCCTATGCTGAATAAATACTTATATTAAAATCTATAATATTATATATATATATTAAACTTTTGTTGTGATATTGATGTTCATATAGAATACTAATTAATGATAGAAAAGGGCTTTATTTAGCTTTCTGTACATTGTGTTGGGTTCTAGTCTCTTATCTGTTTTCTGCAGTGATCCATGACTAATTGCAAATTTGAAGTATCCAAAAGGAAGATGAGGACCCACAATGGTGATTTCACATGGACTATGACAAAGCCACTAGGCTGACAAATGCCAACCAAAGATCAGATTTGGACTACACACTGCTCAGGACAATTTTGAGGCAGCTCGCTGAAATGAAGCAGCTTCACAGACTACTATAGCCAGGACTTGAGACAATCTGTGCGCTTTCCTGTTGTGAAGAGACTGGACAACAAATGACACAGCTACTTATTTCAGGACTTGACATTTAACAAAACCTTTCTCTTTAGGATCCCCTAAAGATGCCGTCAACCCCAGTCAGCAGGAAGTAAATTTAAGAACACAGCACCCACATTCCCAAGAGGTGGGGTGGGTGGATTTGGTCTTTCAATGGGTTACAAATGATTGTCATTGCTTAGGGTAATTGTTAAAAATTGTTATGGTTATGGTTAGAAAAAAGCTAAACAAGAGAGATTAGATTCAGGGATCTTGTTTTTAAGAAAAGAAATAAAAAATAGGATACAGATATGATAGGCTATAAGGGTAGATTATTGAATCTACTTTTAAAAGGCAATTGCTAACTTTAGATATTTTACATTGGATTGGATTTTGTATATATTGTATACAAATTGTGTATATTGATACAAAGTTGAGATTAATTTGTTACTGTACATATATGCTTGTTCAAGGTATTATCCTTACACAGTTCATCTAACAATGTAATACAAATTGCTAGTCCATGAACATTATTATCACCAAGTAATTAGGACATAAAGAAATGTAAGTTAAGAGTTATACATTACAATCAAACTTATGGTCATATTAGATATGTTTTCAAGATCAACAGATATATTTTAGATGAATAGGTCTTCTTCAAACACCCCAGAGATCCATAGGATATGGCATTTAAGATATTTTAATAACATAGGTTCCTATTATTTTTATGTCAATGGGATAGCTGCTCCTGGAAGCACCAATATACTTCAGAGAAAATTATGGACATAAAAAAGCTCTTCTATATGTAGCTGACTTTCTTTGTGGCAAAAGTTAGGCACTGGGCAAGGAAGTACTCTTGTCTTGACTGCTGATGGTATGATGTTCAAAGTGGACAAGCAGGGGACACACCAAAAAGAATTGCTGAACCTTGCCAAAATAAGGTATGGAGGTCTTTGAGAATATCCTGCTTCACAGAGAAGTCTGTCAGACATGTCAGGCATGTATGCCAAAGATGGATGCTTCAACGATACAGAAAAATCTTGGGTGACTGTCCAGAAACCCAGCTGTTTCATTTCTTACATGTTTTGGAAGTTGCTTGCTTGCCCATGCTATTTAATTAGTTAGTTAATATTATTTACTTCTTGGGTCTCTGAGGGAGTTGAAGATGAGATAGTTACAGTTATAGTTTTCTAGTGACAGTTTTAGAAAAGAAACTTTGAAGTTAAAGTGTATAAGTTTGAGAGATATCAAAATATAGTTTTTAGTAATACAAGTTAGATAGAAAATGAATTAGGTATAATCCTTTGGACTCACCAAAATGGGATAAACAATGGAGTTTTTTTTTTTGAATTTTTCAATTGTTAATGGACTGGATATTACTCATGTAATTCTTCTTTGTATATATTGTATATAATTATTGTACCTGTTGTATATGGTTTTTCTTATGTTAGTTATAACCTTTTTTATCTTTGACACAAAAAGGGATATGTGGTGATATGTTATATATTTAATAAAACCAGTCTGGAATATCAGAGAAGAGATCCACCCACAGTCAATCCAGGAGGGTCAGAGAGTGGTTATCATGCCTTTAATCCCATAAATCCAGAGACAGAGCTTTCTGTGTTTCTGTGAGTTCAAGGCCTAACTACCACAGAGTAGTAGCTCACACCTTTAATCTTAACCTGGTTGTCAAATAACTGGGTGAAGAAGGTATTGAAAGAGGTATAGGAAGACAGATTACTCAGTAGAAGCCACGAGGAGCAAGGCAGAGAAGCTGGAAGACAGCTGGGTGGGATTTGACTGTGGTCTGTTTCCTCTCTTTGATATCCCAGCCTTTCCTGATATCTGGCTCTGAGTTTCCTTTAATACAACCAGAATTCATGCCACACAGGGTCCCTCACAGGAGATCAAAGTTTTAAGAGAGGGTCAAGGATGTGCACATCTCAGGAGTCTCGGTCGCAGAGTGATTCTGCCCACTGTTCACTCTTCAGTCTCTGGGCTGCTCTCATCCTGTTAGAAAATCTGACGAGTTGTTAGCACTGTGAAACCCCTTCCCCGGAGACAAGCTCCCCCTCTGGCTGATGCCTTCTGCTTTTCACAGTATGAGATTCATATGAAAATCCCTATTTCGTTGGGATCCATCATTTCTGCAGTCTGGTAGATTGGGAGACACAAATGTCTCTTTAGACTAATATCTTCCTTCTTAAGCTGATATGCCTTTAATCTCATCACTTGGGAGCCAGACTCAGGCAAATGACTGTTGAGAAATATTAATTTTAAAGTGTGTTATTTTTGTTCATGTTGCGTTTATTTAACTCTGTGAAGCTGTGTTGCTATGCCTGGCTAAAACATCTGATGGTCTAATGAAGAGCTGAATGGCCAACAGCAGAGCATGAGAAAGGGTAGGTGGGGCTGGCAGGCAGAGAGAATGTACAGTAGGAGAAGTCTAGGAAAAGGAGAAGAAAGAGAAAGAGTGAGATCTAGGAAAGAGAGGAGAGAAGGGTGCTAGGGGTCAGCCACCCAGCTGTCTGCAGAGTAAGAGTAAGATTTACAAAAGGAAGGAAAGGTAAAAGCCCAGAGGCATAAAGGTAAATGGGATAATTTTTAAAAGCTGGCAAGAAACAAGCCAAGCTAAGACTGGGCATTTATAATTAAGAATAAGCCCTTAGCATCCTCTGGCCGTCCTCAATCCCTGTCACTGACCCCAGGTGTACCCGCTGAAGCTAGTGCTATGCTCTGTGTTGTGGGTGGGGACTTGCAGCACAGGCCCAGCCCTCTTTAGGGTAAGTTGGTCATGTAGACAATCCATTAACAGCAAGGCCTGTTACTCTGAAACATCTTTCGGGGGCACTGACAAATCCATCCCCAGGCATTTGAGCTGAGACCTGAGGCAAGGCTGAGAAGGCTCTGAGGTGAGGAGGAGGGGTTGTCTGAAGCCATCCTCTCTCCCTGGGTACCTTCCACCAGTCCCAGAATCTGGAGTTCTAGCCAGCAGAGGGGTGGGCCATAGCAGGAAGAGCTGTGGCCTGGGTGAAGTGCAGGCCTTGAGTGCAGGCCTTGTCCTGAGGCCAGAGTCCTCTGTAATAAACAAGTCTGTACACCATCAAGGGAGGGAGGAAGCTAGAGAGTTGCAGAATTCCCCAACTGAAGATATGGGAGGTGAAGCAGTTCTGGGAGGTGACAGAAACTGGGTGACCTCGGAGTGGGTGCCAAGGTGGGTGTCAGCTGACGGCAAGCCATTCAAGAGGCTGGAATCCACATAGACACCAGGCTGTTGGTTGGCAGGGACAGCGGAGAGACAGACGGAAGGACTGAAAGACCCTCCTGCCATCGTGGGCACTGTCTCAAAGATGGGGAACATCATACAAGGGCTTTTCCAGCTGGGACCTATGCTCCTTCATCCAAGCCCTGCCTCGGACAGTGTAGGGAACAGGTTTTTGAGAAACTTCTGGGAAACGGCACTACAATTTTATTTATGTAAAAGACATTTGTTTGCAAAATTAGTACCAAAGAAGATCTTAAGAGAAGCAAGACCTGGGCCCTTTCAGGGTCTGGGTCTCCATCATGCTCAGAGGGATCCCTGAGTGAATTTAGATGTAATAAGCCACATTCTTTGCGTAAGGCTTGAGAGCTGCTGTGTTCTGCTGGGAGTCCCCAGTGCTTCCAGAAGCTCTTTCAAGTGCCTCTAGATGCAAGGGTCTCACAATGGTCCCTGCAGCTATCCCCTGGGAACTCCCCACTTCCCCAGTACATCTACCCTGGCTGATTTTGATGATGTCATTGGCCTCTGGCCTAAAAGTCACCCACAGGCTTCAGCTCCTGTGGCTGAAGTTCTCACATGAGAATTCTGATGTCCTTGCCAAAGACCTGCCTTCAGCAGTGTCTCCAGAGCAGCAGTGCTCCTGGATGTCACTGCGGATAACATCCAGTGTCCCCTAGGCCACGTGGGACACTTGGGTCCACTGTATCATGCAAAAGGGCAAGAGTAGGGGAGGGGCGGAGGGGTGTTCTTGGAACCTTTGAGAAAACAGCACTGTTTTGAATTGGAGCAGAGAGACAGATTCCTAGGTCACTGCATGTATTGGCTAGAGTGCCCTTGGCCTTGTCCACTCAGAGGCAGAGCCTTCTGTGCAGACTCCTGGCACTCTCTGGATCCCTGTAGGAGGCCAGCACTCTCTGTCTTTCTCCCGCTGAGACTATCTTGTCACAAGGTAGCTCTGCTCACAGCCCCTGGACACTGCCCATCTGCATGCCACGATCTTGAACTTGCTCTTTGAGGTTTCTTAACTAATTTTTTAATTTCTATAGGTGATTGTAAGGGAGGCTAGATTTGCTGAATGCTAAGTAAGTATGGAAGGTCCTACTATACAAGTACAAACTCAAAACCAGACTAGACCCTGTTTAGTCCGGACAGTAACTCATTGTCAACTGTATATGCAAACACACTGCCTTGGAAGGCTGCTTAACAGCATCCAGTGAAACTGAAAAAAAAAAAAAATGCATATCCAAAGAGTAGGTGATCCAGACCACAAAAATGCTGTGATTATTCACCAAGCCATGTACCTGAATGACTTGGACAGCCTTGGTCCTCTATATAGGTAGGTTATTGTATATACCCGTAAACAATTATTAGCCTAATATGAGCCAAGCACAGTTTGCACTGGTATAGATGTTTGTACATGGATACAGATGTTAAAATATTTTATATGTCTGATTGAGATAATTTGTATATTGATACAAATTTAAATCTGAAATTATTTTATACTTCTAAGGTAAATTGTATATTGATACAAAATTGAATCTGTAGTGCCATATTTTGCACATGCTTCTACCTCTGTTTAAAATATTTTGCACAATAATGGATATTATTGTCATTCCCACTATGCAATTTCTACCTCTGCTTAATTATACTAGTCATATTGTATAATTATACTAGTTGTAATATATACATGTATTCTATTTCTGTTTAAGATGTTTTGTATACCTCTATTTAGATATTTTACATAATGATATATATTTAAGATACTGTTGTCATTTTACACTAAATGTTTACTTTTGTTTAGTATTTAAATTATTGTCATACTTAAAGACATAATTCAAAAACAGTACACCCATTTATAGAGTGCCTATTTTTACAATATAAGCTTCAGTCATTAAGATGATGAAAACTGCAGATCACAATTACTTAGGTCTGCCATGTAATAGTCATGTTGTTTAGGTTATATAATAAAATACACCAAATAGACAAGAGTCTTCAACCACTTCATAGATCTAGAGAATATGGCATTTAATGTCTTGTTATTCAAAATGTGGCTGTGAAAGACATGATAACTCCTAATATCACTGTTCCTTTCCAGAGATGGTATTGGGCATCAAGGACACTCCACAAAGAGTTTGTCTTCCTTGACAGAAAATGGCCTGTTAGACAAAAAAACTGCCCTTGCCTCGACAGCTGTAAATATACACACTGTCCATGTTAGGCGCCATCTGTTACAATAAGGTTTTTGGCCCTGCTAGCCCCATGGTTTGGACTCACCAGCCGCCATTTATCTGGACTATCAATCTTAGAGTCTCTGTGAATCACACTGATATTTATATTAATTTTATGTTGTTTGACCCATGGCATAGGCACATTGTTAGCCACCTCTTTTATCTTAACTCAACTTATTTTTATTAACAAGCATGATAAAAGATAAGACCCTCATATCTGCCAAGACAAGATAAGACGGTTTCTCCAAAAATGCCCTACTTCTAAAAAGGCCTATCAACTATCTTAGGCCTATAGCCAAAATAATAATAATAATAAATGCTTTAACTTTGAAAAAAAAAAAAAAAAAGCCGTGGGTGACTGTCCAGACAACTAACTGTCACTGTCCTCTCCTAAATCTTAAAAGCTACTCTCTTGTGCTTCCAGCTTATTTGGGTAATATATTTTCCTTCTCAAGTCTTTGATAACGTTAAAGATTAGATAGTTAATGTTGCCACCTTCTCATATCTTAGCTAAGAACATTCAAATATTAAATTCACATTACTCATGATAGACAGCCTTAAAATAATCCCTGCACAATGCCACTTACCAACATTCCAAACATTTAAGATACACCTTACATTAGTTGTTTGTTTGACCTTGCTTTTCATTCTCCCAGACATTGCCTTATAATTATTTCTTCGGGCATTACTTAGGGAATCTTAGAAGCATAGCATTGGGGTTCAGGATCCTGAATGGAGCGTGGCCAGACCCCACTGAGAACCAGGGCACACTGACCTTCCTCTTGTTTTGCTCCTTCATTCTCAGGGAGTGGATTGAACCATCTGTCGTGGGACATTTCCACTCTCCAAAAATTTTCTTAAGGTTCAGTTTATATCGATGAGTGTTTATATAACCCCTTAATAAATATTAATCCTTTATATGATATATTACAAGTAAATAATTCTACAATACCACCTTCTCAAGTGGGAAGCATTCCGTGTCCATCTACAGAAACAGTGTGAATACAGCGGGTATGTCTACAGTGTGAAGTGAGGATTCCACAATGCAGATGAATCTCACAATTCTGCTGCCTACGGGTAACAGGGCACCAGCATGCAGATTTTTACATATTGGTATTTATACAAAGCCAGGAACCAGAGCTGGAAACCTGGTTAAGTTTCTAGAAAATAGGACAGCAGACCCTTGTGGAGAGGTCCATGTCTTTGGGAATAAAGGGGCTTCTAGTATCTCTTGTTGTGAGCTACAAGTCGTCAGGTTAAGAGTTTACAGTGTTTCCACTTTTTGGCAGAGATGCTAGTCCTCAATAAAATTTAGGTTAAACAAAACAAAACACAAAGCAATCCTGCCACGGGAAGATTTTCTAGGATTGAGACTAAAAATCAGGCCACAGAGGGCGGTCCCCCACCCAGCTCCGTTCTGCTTGCTTTAGCCAATTCTTTTTCAAAGAGCAAATGGGTCTTAGCCAGACTCACTAGTCCAACCCACATAATGGGCCACACCCAGATGGGCCCCAAAGGAGTCACAGCTTGGCTGAGGCCAGGTTTTTATTGTTGTTTGTTTGTTTGATGTTGAGTGTGGAACCCAGTCACAGTAACAGAGGTCAAGTGCTCTGCCAATGAAGTATACTCCAGAGTCATGCATTTCTGTTTGTTTTTGAGAAAGACTCCCCTGGAGCTGGAGTTGGTCTTGAACTCACTATGACGTGGAGGAGGACTCCAAACTTCTGATCTTCCTGTTTCTACTTTTTATATTCTTCAATTACAGGCATAGGTTGTCTTTTCCTGTTTGTGCAGTGGGAAGGATCAAACCCAGGACTTTGTGCGTGGTAGATAAACATCTACCAACTAAGCTACATCTCCAGCTAGAAACATAAACATTCAGCTATGTGCTTCCTTAAAAAGACTTTTAAAAATTTTATTATTCATGGCTACAGATCAGTGCCTGTGTGTGTTTTTGCATACCATGTACATGCCCAGTACATAAAAGGTCAGACGAGAGCATTGGATCCCTTGGAATTGTAGTTATAATCAGTTGTAAGCTGTTATGTAGATTCTGGGACTTGAACTCAGGTCCTATGCAAGAGTAAGTAGCCAGTGTTCTTAAGCCTCTACCTCTTAAGCTTCGGCCTTTACCCCTTTTTGAGACAGGGTTTCATCATATAGCTCAGGCTTAACCTCAGACTTGGTACATACTTGAGGATGACTTTGAACTTATGATCCTCCCATCTCTACATCCTGACTGTTGTAGACACATGGATACATATATCATAAAGGTTATTTCTATGCAGTGCAGGGGTTAAACCCAGGGTTCTATGCATGCTAGGCAAGCACTCTATCCACTGGGCCACATCCCCAGCTCCAATTCCAAGATCTACTTCCTTTGCTTTTCAGATCCATATTTGGTATTGACCTTTGAGTCAGTTGCTAAATGGATAGAATAATTAATGGGCAGATTACTCAGGCAAGAGTGTCCTCATCCAGGACTCTGAAGCAGGAAAAACCAAGGCCTGTCCAGCCAAAGAACTGGTACATGATTCCCTGCAGCCCACCCCATGTCAGATTATCAGAGGGAAGAAATCAGCAGACCCATCTGGGTTAGAGTCTTCTCTGGGTACAGAAACTTATGCCCACTGTGGAAGCCGGCCGTGTCTTAGAAGGGGTCTTGGCAGAGTTCTCTCTGAGACTCAGTTCTCAAGGAAAGGGATTAACCAGTGGGCAGATTTCCCAAAACGTCTACAAACCAAGATGTGAGGTTGATTTCCACATTCCTGGAACGGTATAGCTACTGTGGTTTTGAGGCACTGTGTGTTTTCAGAACCTTGAACTAAAGCAGCCTCTTTGACATAAAATGGCCATGGCTCTCAGGAGTTCCTTTGTAAAGTTTACATCTGTGCACAGATGGATTTTCTTCTCTGTTTAAATAATGCATTGCAATGGGTTGGAAGAAGAGGCGCTCATTGGACTTTCTGTATGAAGCCAGTCACTGGGAGAACTATACATCAGTGCCCTGAGCTAAAGGTTTCTGTTGTTACTGTTTGGTTGTGTGAGACAGGATTTCTCTGTGTAATGGAGGCCTGGCTGTGCAGGAACCAGGCTAGCTTCAAACTCACAGAGATCCTCTTGCCTCTTCTTAAATCTCTGGCTAGGACCAAAGGTGTGAGCTCACCTCCTGTGCTAATTAAAAAAAAAAAACACACACACACACACACAAAACCTGTCCCATCAAAAATGTCTTTGGTGGCTCAGTGGGGTGGGGTAGCTTAGACAATAAATGACCTATAGTGCGTGCATGAAGACTTGAGCTTGGAACCCTGGGACCTATATAAAAACTGAATGCAGTGGCATACATCTATAACACCTGTGCTGGAGGTGGGGGTGTGAACAGGCTCAGCTGTCCAGGCAGCCTGGCTAAATCAGTGGTCCCAGGTTCCAGTGAGAGATCCTATCTCAAGAAAACAGATGGAAGACTGTCCAGAGGAATAACACCCAACCTCGACCTCTGCCTCCCACATTCTTATGAGCACAGTCATATGTGCACACCCATGAAGGAATACTCAGAATCACTTGGGGCTGGGTAGAGAACAGCATAGGTAGAGTACTTGTTTAGCATGTGACAGAATCCAGGTTTAACCCTCAGAACTGCAAAAAATGCAAAAAGACAAAAAATAAAATTAAATTAAAATACAATTGGTTAGCGGGGTTACTGTTGGTAGTTTTTTTTTTTTTTTCTTTTCTTTCTCTTAAGATACATTGTATCTTTAATTGTGTGTGTACATGCAGAAGTGAGTGCAATTGTCCTAGGATCCCAGGATATCAGTGTTGTATTATGTTTCTGGCCTGGACTTTCCAGCCTAGCCTTGTGAACTGGACCAGCAGATCCACAGTCCCATAGTCCCACTGAAACACAAAGACGCTTACATTAATTGTACTGATTGACCTGGGGCCCAGGCATATAACTTGCTAGTTCTTGCTCTTTATCTAACCCATGATTCTTATCCTGTTCAGCCATGCGGCTCGGTACCTTTTCTCAGAACAGCATAGTTGTCTCTGCATCTGTGGCATCTCTGTGGCATTTCTGCTTGGTTCTTCATGTTCCCAGAGTTTTCTTACTCTGGTAGTTTCGCCCACACTTCCTGTCTGCCTTCAGCCAATCATCATTTTTATTAAACTAGTAGGTGGGACAATTGTTTACAATGTAACACAATCCTCCTCCATATCAGATCCTCTGGAGCTACAGTTACAAACAGTTTGAGTCACTGGAGGTGGGTGCTGGAATTCTTACCTGCTCAGCAACCTCCCTAGCCCCCCTTTATTCTGCTCTCTGAGACAGACTCTCTATAATCCAGGCTACCCTGAAATTCTTAACTCTCCTCTCCTAGTCTCCAGAGTGCTCTGCATCAGGTGTGCACACCTCACTCTCTTTTTTTTTAATCATTATTACTCTTTAAACAAATATAATTTTATAAATTCCTGTTTTAATTTTATTTTCTCTATGTAATGCAAGGAATTGAACCTAGGGCCTTATGAGTGAAAACACATACCCTTCTACACCCCCAGCTCTTGGCATTAACTTCTGATATGGTAAGTACTGATTGATAAAGCTGAATCCATATGAAGTATAACACAACCTAAGACCCAACACTTCAAGAGTGTCACACGCCACCTCCTCCTTTTTTTTTTCTAACTCTTTGCCCTCTTTGGTCATGTGAAGCCACTGTCTATAAAGTGGGGTCTGGGTGTAGCTCCAGATCCTGGCTTCAGGAATCCTACTTTGTCCCGTGTTCCAGTCTTCAGTGGATGGAGAAAAAGTGGAACCTGGATGTACTTCAGCTGCCGGGTGCTTTCCTTGGGAAGCCTGGTCAGACTGAACATTAAGCAGGGTTTCTGGTCCTGCGTTTGGGTTCAGTACAATCCATCTGAGTCACCATCTGGGACAGAAACAAGGCCTCCAGGTTCTATTCTATTCTATTCGAACACGAACATCCGCACTTACTTTTTAATGATTCTAGTGTGAAATTCAAGGACAGCTTTGAGTCACTTGTCCTCATCAAGAACAATCCAGATTGCTGCCGACCTTTTTCTTGGAGAATAAAGGGGTGGGGGGTAAAGGATGCTAAAGAAGGAACAGAGTCTAGGGCACCTTTCAGGTCAGAAGGGAGGGGCATCAGTCTGCCCCAGGTAAGTATTTATATCAGGAAAATCAGACTAATTAAGCACCCTAAAACTTCTAACATTTTAAGGTACGAGCTGTCCTAGACCTACTGTGTAGCCAGATGATCTTGCCCTGATCCTACCTGTCTCCCATGTGCTGAGATTACAGGCGTGCACACCTGCTTCTCAAATTTTAACAAAGAAATGCCTCTGCTTATTGGATATGTGAAATTCCCATCTCTCCTCCGTGTCTGAATAGTCCGATTTTCCAAAAGCCGAAGAAAAACTCAGTTTAGCCCTCCAGCTCACAGATTCTGCCCAACAGGAGCAGCCTCCCAGCTGCCACAGGAACCCTGCTTCCCTGGTGTCCCAGCCACGTGGTTTAGGAAGTAAAAGCACTTTCTATGCAAGCCAGAGACTGGAGTTTAATCCCCAGAACCCATGGTAGACGGAGAGAACAGGACTCTTGAGAATTGTCCTCTGATATGCTGTGGAACTATGCTTTTGTACACTGTAAATATTTGTCACTGTAAATGTTGGCTTAATAAAATGCTGATTGGCCACAAACTAGACAGAAAGTAGAGGTGGGGCAACCAGACTAGGAGAATTCTGGGAATAGGAAGAGCAGAGCAGATGCTAGCCAGACGTAGAGGAAGACGAGAACGCTGCGCTGAGAAAAAGTTACCAAGCCATGTGGCTAAACACAGGTAAGAATCATGGGTTAGTTTAAGAGTAAGAGTTAGCAAGTAACAAGCCCGAGCCATAGACTGTGTGATTGTTTGGGACTGCATGGATGTGAGCCTGGACAGGCGGGACAGAGGAACTTCTGACTACACTGACACCCACATATGACGCATGTGCCACACTCTCTCTTGATTACACACACTATCTCTTGCAAAATCTTAAAAGGGGGTGGTAGTGGAGAGATAACTCAGCAGTTAGAACACATGCTGCTCTTGCAGGGTCACTGGTTCCCAGTGCCCACATCGGGTGGCACATAAACTGCCTATAACCAGCACTGGCTTCTACAGGCACCTCACATACATGGTGCAATACATAAATTCAGGCACACATACAAATAAAATATGTATCTTTCTTTTACAAAGACCTTATGGGGCAGGAAGATTAAATAAAGATAACATGACAGGAGCTGGCACATTCAGAGGATTACTGATATTCAAAGCAATCTTGGCTGGCCCAGCATCTGAATGACCTATGTACCTGTCTTGCAGGCTTACCTGCCCCAGGTACCCAGCCAAGACTTCCTGCCAGGGGGAAGCTGACATGGATAAGAGCTTTTCCAGAGCCCCACAGGAATGTCTCCTGCCCTAAGGGTGCTGCTCTTGGATGATCTTCCTGACATTTTCCATCGTTTTTCCTTACACGCCTCACTATTGTTCTACGCCTGTAGGCCTTCAGTGTGGCAGATGCCTTTGATCCACCATGATCTGGGCTGAGGGCAAGCAGCAGGGCTCACGGGAGATTGTTGTGGGATTCAGGTGTCAGCTGATAAGGTCAAAAGACACTTATACAGGGCAACGGGCCCCTGAAGGGGGCGGGGAAAGCCCATTGAAAAGGGGCTTCTGGAACACGAGACGCTCTCTTCCTGGTTCCTAGATGTTGGGGAGAGGATCAGATTCCATCGTCTGTCCATCACTCGTCCACCGTTCCAGGCTCCAGTCCCTGTTCAGGTGCTACTGTAATCTGTTACCTGTACTGTGAGTTTTGATTTATATTTTAATAAATATTTATCTGGTACTGGTGCCTTCTAAGTAAACTCCACCTACATCTGGCACCCAACGTTTCCTACCGCCCCCTCCCCGGGTCGGCAGATCCACGGGCCGGGCTTACAGCGCACTCAGGTCAGGTTTTGAGTGCGAGCAGGTCGAATTTAGAGCACAGAGGTCCCTGCCTTCTCTGCTACCTAAAGGATGGCCTATTACAGTTATTGATTTGAAAGATTGTTTTTTTACCATACCTTTACAAGAACAAGATAAAGAAAAATTTGCTTTCACAGTGCCTACTCTTAATAATTCAGGGCCAGCTAAAAGGTACCAATGGAGAGTCCTTCCCCAAGGAATGTTAAATAGTCCCACCTTATGCCAATATTTTGTACAACAACCACTAGAAATACTGCGCAAGCGCTTCCCACAATCTATCATTTACCATTATATGGATGATATTTTGTTGGCAGACCCAAACCCAAAGACATTAGAAACATTGTTTAAAGAACTACAGAAAATATTGCCTAATTGGGGACTATAAATTGCTCCAGAAAAAGTACAGAAGGGAAATTCTATCAATTATTTAGGATATAAGATAGGTTTACAAAAAATTAGGCCACAAAAGGTAAAATTAAATAGAGATAAATTGAAGACTCTTAACGATTTTCAGAAGCTACTAGGAGATATTGCTCATATACGGCCCATGATTGGTATAAAAACTATGAGCTAGTTAATTTGTTCAAGACTTTAGAAGGTGACAAGAGTTTAAATAGTCCAAGAGAACTATCTGATGAGGCTGAGAAAGAAGTAGAGTTGGTGGAAAAGAAACTTCAAGAAGCACATGTGGATCGTGTGGATCCAGACCTAGAATGCATACTTGTTATTTTACCCTCTAGACAATCTCCAACAGGAATCTTAATGCAAAGAGAAAGCATTATATTAGAATGGCTATTTCTGCCACATAGGCCAAGCAAGAAGATGAAGACATATATCGAAAAAATTGCTGATCTGATTTTTAAAGGTAAATTGAGACTCTGCCAATTGACTGGAAAGGACCCTGCAGAAATTGTTGTGCCTTTGACTAATGAAGAAATTGAACGATTATGGGCAGACAGTGAACCTTGGCAAAAGGCTTGCAGTGACTTTTTAAGAGAAATTAATAATAAATATCCCCAAAACAAGAGAATTCAATTTATAAAGGAAACTAACTGGATCTTTCCTCGTGTGGTACAGGATGAGCCCATTTCTGGAGCCCCTATATTTTATACGGATGCAAACAATTTAGGGAAGGCTGGCTACAAGTCTGAAAACTTAACTAAGGTGGCTCAGAGCCCTTATAACTCTGTTCAAAAGTCAGAACTATATGTGATTATTATGGTGTTGTTGGATTTCACAGAGCCTCTTAACTTAATTACTGACTCTCAATACGCAGAAAGAGTTGTTTCACATATTGAAACTGCTGACTTCATTCCTGATGATTCAGACTTGACCTTACTATTCATACAACTACAAGATATCATCAGAGGTAGGATACATCCTATGTACGTAACACATATCAGGGCACACACGGGCCTCCTAGGCCCTCTAGCACAGGGTAATGATGAAATAGATCGGTTGCTAATAGGAAGCGTGCTAAAGGCCACAGAATTTCATAAGAAACATCATGTTAACAGCAAAGGGCTAAAGAAGAGTTTCCCCATCACTTGGAATGAAGCAAAGGAAATAGTAAAAAAATGTAACACTTGCTCTTTCTATAACCAACCATCTTTACCTGCAGGAAGTAATCCTAAGGGTACACAGGGAAATGAGATCTGGCAAATGGATGTGTTTCACTTTCCAGAATTCGAAAAGATGAAATATGTACATCATACTATTGACACCTATTCTGGAATGCAATGGGCGACTACCCTGAGTTCTGAAAATGCTGATGCTGTACTTACTCACCTTTTGGAAGCCATGGCCATAATGGGAATTCCCACTCAGATTAAGACTGACAATGCTCCAGTTTACGTCTCCCGAAAAATGAAGATAATTTTTGGATACTATGATATAAAGCATATTACAGGGATACCACACAATCCTACAGGACAGGCAGTTGTGGAGAGATCTCACCGCACATTAAAAGAGATGCTTTATAAACAAAAGAAAGAAATGAAAAAACCCAGAGAGAGGTTGCACAGTGCCTTATTGACTTTAAATTTTCTTAACGCTGATGAAAAGGGAACTTCAGCTGCTGAGAGACATTGGGTAGTAGAGAAATCTTCTGAGTTAAATCAACTCATCTACTTCAAAGATGTGTTGACTTCTGAGTGGAAGCCGGGATATGTGCTTCGATGGGGTAGGGGTTTTGCTCTTGTTTCAACAGGGACAGAAAAGATATGGGTACCGACAAAACTAATAAAAGTCCGCTTCGAAAAGGAGTCTCTTCCTGAGGAAGAAAGGTAACTACTCATCCTTGATATGACAAAGGATACATGGTAAGGAAAACACACTTAACAAACCTGGGGCAGGGTCTCAGTTTTGTCTTTACAGGAAAACGGATACAACTATTTTTAAGGCATTGACTAGACATTGAACACTCACCTGCAATCGAACACAGACTGATGATGAAAGAATGTACAAGACTGACTATGAGACCAACTGATACGCATATGCACTACTGGGTAATTTCTCAATTTTTACTGCTTTACATCTTGCATCTACACCTCGGGAAAAAAAAAAAAGTGGTCCTGATTTGACTATTAATAAGGCTGGATTTAGATTGGGAGCAAGTAGCTTTCTCCCTCTCTAAACCCAAGCATATTGGTAAAGAAATGTGAAAAATTCTGTCTCATATCACAAAAGCCACCTGGTGTGAGACAGAAGACAGAATATTTAGGGACCAATATTATTGTAACTTCATCTTAAACCTTGTTCCTCTCTGTTTCTGTACCTCTCAAACATCTCATCCTGTCTGCATACAGTCTCCTAAAGTCATAAAAGATATAAATATCTTTTGAATATCAGCAATGCTTAAGTTTTCCGCTGTAAATAGCATTTCCTTCTATCAGCTATCTACAAAGAATATGGAACCGAGACGGGGCCCCCACCGTAATAACTCCTATTAGTGAAACAAGAATAACAGAAAAAATATGAGAGAGAGAATAAGAGGCAGGTAGACAGACACACACACACACACACAAAATCAAGAACCTGGTGCGCACCAATCAATAATTGTTTTCAGATAATAGACAATTCAAAAACAGATGCAAGATAGCTCCTTATGATTATCCTTCAGATCACACTGCTAATTAAGTTTCCAGATGGAGTTAACCACTATTCTAAGAATGGTTATAGATGTATGTAGTCAGTCTATTAAGAACTAACCATTGCTTTAGCTTTACAGAATCCCAAAGAGATGCCATCCCCCTTAAGTCATCAGGAAGCAACCTTATGAAAGACTATGCCCCCTTTCCCAATAAGTTTTATGCTCTGAAGGTTGTGGGTAACTATTATTCTAGTAGAATAGTTATAAGTTAAAATTGGGTAAAGGACAAAACTATAATATACCATCAGAGATCTTTTTTGAAGAGAGGGGGGATAGATAGGATTGATAAAGGTAGACTGTTCTACCTACCTATACTCCATTCTAACTGAATGTATGGGCTAAGCTAAAGACAATTTGCACTGGCAGAGATATTTGTATATTGATACAAATGTGAAATCATTTTATATGTTTAATTGTGATAATTTGTACATTGGTACAAAGTTTAATCCGAGATTGCTTTATATAACCAAAGCAACTTGTACTTCGATATAAATCTGAAACTGTAACTATTATGTAAAACTGAATCTAAAATTGCTATATTTTATGTATGCTTCTACCTTTGTTTAAAATATTTGCACATCATTGTCATGTATACTATGCAATTACTACCTTCATTTAACTATACTAGATATAATGTATGATTGCACTAGTTATGATATATGCACAGGATGTTTTATATACCTCTGTTTAGATGATATATATGTATTTACATGTCTAAAATGCTGTGGACACTTTACCTGGTAATATACCCCTGGCTAATGTTCGATAGTTCTACTAAGGGTCATTGTTCAGGGATTGTACACCCCTTATATAGGTATTCTAATTTTTAGTACAGGGTTTATTCCTTAAGACGATAAGATCTGCAGTCAACATTATTTAAGGTATCATATCCCAGTCATATCGGATACAGGTTAGAATATCATAGATAGACAAGAATCTTCAACCATTTCATAGACCCAGAGAATATGGCATTTAACATTTAAAATTCGGCCACGAGAGACACGACGACTCCTGGTGTCACTGCTCCCTTCACGAGATGGTGTTGAGCATCGAAGATACTCCACTGGAGTTGGTCCTTTTGGCAAAAAATGGCCAATTGAGTAAAGAATTGTCCTTACCTTGATTGCTGACAGTACACACATGGTGTCAAGCTGGATGAACAAGTTGATGGATGGAGACTGACGAAACCTGCCTGGACAGGATAAGATCTGTGAAAAGATCTGTCAGATACCATAGGCCTATAGCCAATATGATAGATGCTCTAACAGTGCACAAATCCAGAGGTGATTGTCCAGGTAGCTGTGTTGCTGTCCTCTCCCAAATTTTGGAAGTCACTACTTCCATGTACTTCTGTCTTTCAGGCAATTCACCTTCCTTCTCAGGTCTTGAAGAGGTTGAAGAATGAGTATTTAAGGTTATCACCCTATTATCCCTTAGATAAGAACACTCAGGTGTTGAATTTTCACTTTCCCAGATTAACCCTTTAAAATAATCTATACACCCTACTATCTACCCATATTCTAGAACTATTTGATGTACCTTATATAGGTTAGGCTTTGATTAGAAATTGTGCTTTGTCCTCTCCTATATACTACCTCATAGTAATTCCTACTGTACATAGTCTTAGTTTAGAAACTTCTTAGTTAGACAAAAGGGGGAGATGTGGGATTCAGGTGTCAGCTGATAAGGTCAAAAGACACTTATACAGGGCACCAGGCCCCTGAAGGGGGCGGGGAAAGCCCATTGAAAAGATGCTTCTGGAACACGAGACACTCTCTTCCTGGTTCCTGGATGTTGGGGAGAGGATCAGAGTCCATCGTCTGTCTATCACTCATCCACCGTTCCAGACTCCAGTCCCTGTTTAGGTGCTACTGTAATCTGTTACCTGTACCGTGAGTTTTAATTTATATTTTAATAAATATTTATCTGGTACTGGTGCCTTCTAAGTAAACTCTGCCTACAGGAGATGATGTCCTCTTGGGGGTAGCCATTGCCTCATCTCCAAGTTCAACCTGGAGTGGTCTCACAAGTAGGTCAAAGGGAGCAGGCTATCATCCCTGTGGAATGCTGCATTTGTTTGTTGAATTTTTGGAATTTTCTGCTCCTGGGGCTGGGACTTAGGTCTTCATTCATGCTAAGCAAGTGCTCTGTCAATGTGCTGTGCACAGTTCTTCCAGTTTTTTAGTTCTCTTGAACTTGGCCATCCTCCTAGGAGCTGTCATCACAGGCCTGAGCCACTGAGCACTAGGTTAGTCTTGGCCATTTTTTTTTTCAAGGCTTCTGTGTAGAAGGCTGGCTTCAGACTTGAGGTCTTTCTAAAAGTGCCTCTGGAGGGCTAGAATCACAGAGCATATTGTCATCCATGCCAGTGCCTCAGCTGGCTTCCATAGGTAAAAAGAGCCAGGCCTGGCGGCACACACTATAACCCTAGCACTGGGGAGTTTAGCTAAAGCAAGAAGACTGCCTAGTGGAGAAGGCCAGCCTGAGCTATTATGTAGTAAGCTCTGGGCCAGCTTGGGCTACATAGTAAAACCCTTGTTTAAAGAAAAAAAATACGAAACAGGAAATAAAATGGTGAGGTTATTGGAAATATCTGAGGAGCTGTCCACCCTGAAGAGAGTCTGAGGACAAGTTTGGAAATGTGGGCTATGTCTAGACGCTGTGAGGGACAGGAAGTCCCAAGAGGACCATGGGTTGGCCAGCTTAGGTGCCCGTCCTTAGCTAGGCAACCGTATTGACAGCATCTAATGGTGGGAAGTGGGAGAGAAAGAGAGTTGTTCACCTCAAAGCAGGTTTCCTGAATGAGGGACAGGCCAAAGACCTGCCTTAAAGGACACTTCCTCAGCAGCCTGCTAGCTCAGGGAGGAGGTCCTAGAGCTCGCCTGGCTGTGTGTGGGGCTGAGTGACTTCCTGGAGCGCTCCACTGTACTGCCGCAGGGGCTCATCAATTTGACTAAGTAGATAGTCACTTTTCCCAGGGTGTTCTCTGTCTCTGAATTCCAGGCGAGCTGTCATCCCTACTAGTTTTTATGTGTGAAAAGGATCCCAGCTCTGGTCCTCAAGCCTTTGAAGAAGCTCTTTATCGGCTAAGCCACATCCTGAACCTCTCACCTGGAATTTCGAGATGGGACCAGAGGTGAGCCTTCAGTGGATAGAAAGTGCTAGACATGTGATAGCAAAAGTATTTCAGGACTGGTGAGATGGCTTGGGGATAAAGGCACTTGTCACCATGCAAGCCTGGTGACCTGAATTCAACCCCTGAAACCCATGTAAAGATGCAAAGAGAAAACTGACTCCACAGAATTGTCTCTGACCTCCACATGTGCAATAGGAACATGTAACTACATACATACACATTATATCATGGACTCTCTCTCTAACACACACACACACACACACACACACACACACAGAGAGAGAGAGAGAGAGAGAGAGAGAGAGAGAGAGAGAGAGAGAGAGAGAGACAGTCTAAATGCATTCTTCGTTTGTTTTGGGGAAATTGAACCCAGAGCCTCTTCTCAAGTCCTACTGCTGGGCTATACTCTCAGCCTTGAGGGGGAGAATCCTAAAAACCTATCTATACCTTACTTCTCAGAGATATCTACAGTCAGTTTTTAAGGGTCGTTCTTTCCTTCAGTGGATTCTCTTCAATATAATTAAAGCCATGTTGAGTACATAATTTGGGGTTTAATGTTTACACACTGTGTGTTCCTACCACCTCTAGATGGATACCTTTGGGGGCTTTGGCTTAATGAGTGGACTTGACCTGTACCTGTCTTGCCCAGTGGTGGAACAGAGAGGCTACCTTTGGTACATAGTTCTGCTAACACTGGGCCCAGACAAATGCTGCCTGGCTTTGGAAGTTGCCAGCTCCTGCCCTCTATCCCAGAGGAAGGTCTGTCTAGGTACAAGCCAAGGTGAGTGGGCATGGCTGTGGACATAATCTTGTTTAACAGGTATCCCCCAGCTCTGCATTAGAGCATATGAACAAGCTTGTATTAATAGCTCAAGGAGTTATGCTTGTAGCTCGTCCTTAAGGTTTTTGGGTTTCTTTTTTTAGCAGATTCTAGTGAACTTGAGCCTTGTCCTTCTGATGTGAATGGACTACAAATCCACTGGATCTTTAGTTTTCTTTTGATTTGAGACATCTCCCTATGTATCCCAGGCTGGCATTGACCTCACAAAAACCCACATGTCTTTGCCTCCCAACTACTAGGATTAAAGACTTGTATCACCAAACTCAACAATAATGTAGCCCTGGCTGGCCTTGAATTCATGGCCCTTCTGCATATGCCTCTTCAGCATATCCTATCAGTGTGAGCCTGCACAACTGTTTTATTGGATCTTTAAATACACTTATTCAGTCGCCTGAAATGATGTAAAAATGTATTTCATGATGGAAGGGTGAAATTACTAGGAAGTAGGATAACGGGAAAATTCTAGTTGAAATGAAGTCAGGACTATCTTAATAACATGCCGTGCAGACTTAGATTGTGTGTTTAAGCTCTGGAAGATGTGTATTTAACAAGTTAAAACAAGAGTCGTCTGTTGAAGCCTTTGCTGACATTTGCTAATCATGGAATTCATTGGGACATGAGAATTTGGTAGGCTTTCACTAAGTTGGAGAAATCTGGACAGGCCTGTAGGCCGTGTTCCTGGAAACAGAGGGCACCCCCAGTGCTGCACAGAACCACTGGAGAAAGCAGAACTCAGCTTTACTGTTTGACTCATTTTACCTGACCCTGACAGCAGCATCCCCTCCTCTGCGGGTGCCGGATGTCCAAATGTCTAAGACACTTCATATTCACAGAAGAGGGCCTTCTAGGTCAGGGCTGTGAAATGCTGAGCCATTGGGAACTCTGAAACACAGAGTGACTTGGCCTTGGGGGCTATGGCCTCTCTGGTGATCTCTAAGAGACACTCATGAGCTCTGTGAACCTCTACTTCTGGCTCTTTTGCCTCAGTGGTTTGTCTCCATTCTGTCCCCATGCGTGCGCTGGTCCATGGATCGTGTCTCCCTGGTATGTACCTTGGCCTTTCTTTCTTTGAGTTCCAAATCACTTATCTACAAGTTCCCTCCACAGTTCACCTTGAAGTAGCCACAAGCCTCATTTACCACACTCTACCCCCAGCTCTTTGTCTCAGTGACATCATGAACATGTCCAGCTGCAGACCTGAGAGTCGCCACCGACTCCTCCTTTATTCCATTTTCCTCCTGTTCACTAAGTTCTGCTTATTCGTCCATTTGGTGGTTCACTGTGTAAATGCTAAGCACCTTCACTATACTGGACATGTGCTAGGTAGTTATTGGAGAGCAAAACCAGTCAATATCCTGTTTAGTTTGGGAAACAGACAATGTCATATAAGAAACATGTCAGGGCTGGGGATGTAACTCAACAAGTGCCGAGCACGCATGAGGCTCCAGGTCTCTTCCCAGCACCTCATAAGCAAGGTGTGGTGATGCACACCCAGATCTCAGCACTCAGGTGAGTTGGGAGGATCCGATATAGGTCAGCCTCAGCTATATAGTGACTTGAAGGCTAACCTGAACTATATGAGATCTTATCAAGAAAGGGAGGGAGGGAGAGGAAAGAGAGAGAGAGTTATGTTTGGTGATGGGACAGAGAAGACTTCCCAAGGACAGCGTGCAAGAGAGAGAGGGGGCAGTAATAAACCAGATCCAAGTCTAGATCAGAGATTTCAGCTTCTAAGCAGGCAGAGCGACTCAGTCTAAGTCCAAATGAGGTGGAAAGAGTAAGGAAGGGCTTCCCAGAGTTTTAAGGTGAAAAGTAAGTAGGGACATTGATTTATATGCAAAATCATTCTGGTTACATGTGGAAACCCGACTGGGTAGACCTCGAGGGGAATGAGGGAGAACAAACCGCCAGATCCTTAATTTTATAATTAAATGTATTCATTTTATGTTATGTGTGTTTTGTCTGTGTGTATTTTTGTGCACAATCATTCTTGGTGCTTATGGAGGTCAGAAGAGGCTATCGGGTCCTATGGAACTGGATTTACAGTGATTCTGAGCCACTATGTGGGTGTTGGGGATTAAACCCAGGTCCTCTGCAAGAGCAGGAATGCTCCTAAGCACTGAACCACTGCCCCAGCCCCAACTTCCTTTTAGTGTTCCTTGAGCCATGACCACCAGCCTAGGCTCGCCTTGCTTCTCACTGGGGCTGATCTACTTTAACGTCTATCAGTAGGGAAGGATGGAAACCAGTGATCTTTTATTGAACTCAGAAATAACAACTCTGCCCCCTTACTGTGGCCTTTAAGCCTGGCCCTTCATTCCCTCTCGGTGTCACACCCAATTGTCCTCGTGTGCTTCTCTAGGTCTTAGTCTCAGAGAGGGGGAACTGAGAGCTGGAAGTGGTCTAATGGACAAAAGTAAATATGTATACGTCAAATCCATGGCCGAAGCCAAGGTCGATCCATGTTAAAGCAGGGCAGTGGCTGAAGCAAGGGATCAGGCTAATGGCAGAGGACCAGGACCAATGCCTGGAGGCTTAGGATCAAGATTATCCTTGCTGGGAGGTGGTACCTGATCAAAGGACCCTGAGCGCTAGGAGATGAGAGCATGTGGGCCATGACTAGTGAACTGATGTTCCTAGTTAGCTAGAACTCTAGCTGATGAAGGATGGGCAGTTGTCTGTGATGTACGAGGCCCTGAGTTTAATCCCTGGTACTAGTAAAATAATAGAAATCATGGGTGGGACTGAGAGATTTGGGACTCAGAAGGCCAATGATAAAGACAGACTTGAGTCTGACTTGGTGGGAGACAAAGGCCATCAGGAAAGTTCTTCATGCTCTACCTGCCTGTAGCCAAAATAAACTTTATGACAAGGCTCAAAGCTAAGAAGGTACAGAGCTGAGCAACTCCTGTCATTTCTACACCAAGATCAAAACCACAGTCACATCCATGCCATAGCTTTTTAACAATGTAAGTCAAGGGACACTAAACGCTACTCCACGTATTCCAAAGCCCCACCACTGAGGTGAATGAGTATAGTCCTGGGAGCAGCCCTGAGCAGGGTCTTTGGGGATCATAACTGTTTGTGGTTGTCATGGTAACCAGGAGACTATGACATATGTAAGGGTGGGCGGGGCCACAGAACACAAGCTTTAAAGTAAGTGAATCATGTGTGGCTCATTTAATTTTAAAGGAGGCCTCTGAGCAGAGCTTAGAACAATTTTTTCCTCTGAGTGCCACTTCCCAAAGGTACTCACAAAACAATAAGGTGTGACCATAATGGCTGCACTGAGTTGTCTTTTGGACAGTGTTAGAAGGGACATAAAGAAGGTGGACAGAGAATTAAGGCAACTGAGATGTATCGACGAAATCAGCTCCCGCTGCCTGTGTGACTTATACATGCATCCGTACTGCTGCTGTGACCTGCACCCATACCCCTACTGCCTCTGCTACTCCAAGAGATCCCGCTCCTGTGGCCTGTGCGACCTCTACTACCCGTGCTGCCTGTGTGACTACAAGCTGTACTGCCTCCGCCCATCACTCCGCAGCCTAGAGAGGAAAGCTATCTGCGCCGTTGAGGATGAGAAAAGAGAGTTGGTCAAGTGAGGGGGGTCTAACCTAGGCCTGTCTAGTCAGAGTAGCAGCTGCAGCAGTGGGGGGAGGGGGACAGTGGGGACAGTGACAGATGACTAGACGCGAGAAGGAATCCAGACAACGACTCAGGTGGCCTGGCCAAGGCTTACGTGGGTCCATGCTGGGAATTCCTAGTGAGGTTCTCCAAAGTCAGCAGAGGTGGTGGGCGGGTAAAGATGGTGGGAGTCTAGAGAAAGAATGCCTGTGTGATGAACAAGGTGGACAATGAGAGAAAGGATTGGGGGTGTCGTTAAAAAGCCACTGGAAGCAGACTGAAGCGATCTGAGTATTTTTGGACTTGCAGAAGTCATAATCATTGATCAATCATTGTTTACCAGAAGCCTCAGGAGCAGAGAGAGGACAGGATGCCAGAGACATTTCCTCTGTGGGTGGAAATCTTTCTCCTATCCAGTCTTAGAAAGCGTAAGGGCTGCTCTACTGGCTTCCCTTTCCAACCTTAGGAAGGATTCACAGTGGAGTTAAAGGGGTCACTGAATTGGGTAATTCAACTGAGGGAGTTATGTTTCCTTAATCCTTTCCTACCTTTTCACATATACCTAGTCTGGGGGGGGGCACTGTCCCCTGATTATATAAATGATTGTACACCCACTCACTGAGACAGGAAGAAGGGATTGGAGGTGTGGGGGCTGACTCCTGTAGATCCTTGCACTCGGGAGGCCATGGCGGGAAGATCACAGGCTCTTGGGCAGCTTCTCATACATATTGAGTATGAGGCCAGCTTGGGCTATGTGAGACTGAAAAACATTTCTAAAGGGGAATTGAAAAGTTGAAAAGTTCTTTTATGAATGGATACATTAAGTGAAAAGGCAAGAGGCAGAAAAGTCATGTTTAGTAAGGGACTATTCATTAAAATATAGAGATAGAGACGATACATGGGAAGATGTTAGATGAGTAAATGGCTGAAGGAAAGGATTAGTGAGTGGGTGGATGAACAAAGCCCCTTGACAACAGTGACTGTGATGTTTTACTGAGAAGGGTAATGGGACAATTGCTGATGATGTCATCAGTCACAAGGTCAGGAGCAGACCTACCTGACAATCTGGGATGGAGTAGTCACCTACAAATTTATCTACAATGTTGACCCACTGCTTACTTTTATTCCTCAGGATGTCAAGTTATTAAACTCACACTGTGAAATAGGGATGAGATATTTGCTCCAGATATTAAGTGCTCTTTGTGAGCTGGTGTGTGTCCTCTTGCCATGGCTCTAAGTCCTCCTGCCTTGGTGATCTGGCTGTCCCTACTTCCTACACTTCCAGGGAAGATTGTTTTCTGCCCTCTACCTGTGTCCTGCCTTTTCACAAGACTGTACACACAGTAGAGTTGACCTCAAACCTCACCCTCAGTGGAGTGATTCGGAACAGTGCATTCTCTGTTCTGTGGTACTTTCCCTGGTAATGTCTCCTCGGTGCGGGCAGCACATATGAAGTGGGCAGTGTCCTTATTTAGTTTCTGGCCCTCCTCGATCTGTTTCCTATCACTTTTCTTCCAATTCACTCCACCTTGCAAAAGCTCCTTGCTCATTTCCAACAACCTGATGTTTCACCATCTGGAAGGAAGGGCTCAATGTCAAACCTACAATGCCAGTTTTCCTGAATAGAGGTAGTAAAAATGGCAAAACCCAGATCGGAGTTCCCATCCCAAAGAACTTAGGACTAATTTTTCTTTCAATGAAATTACTTTTTTCTTTAATTTAGTTTTTGACCTGTGGCTGAATACATCTCTAAAGAATCAATCTCTATTCAGGTTTTTGTTTTGATTTGTTTTTAAAACCATCCTTGGTATGAAGCTGTGTTCAAGGATTTTTGAGTTTAGAATTCATATTTGCATGACCTTTTGCCCCTTTAGAGAATGCCTGGCCATTGGTAAGGCGTGACATGTCTTTTCAGATGTCTGTTTTGTCCAGAAGGTTCCTTGTCCTTGATCTGTGATTTTCTCATCTATATTGAACATTTTTTTCTGTGTGGAGTCTCTCCAGTGTTTCCTTCTACTTGATGAGAAGAATGGAATGGCAGTCTCTAGATTTCCTCCACGAGTCTCTGCTGTTTGATGTATGTATGTGTGCAGTGGGCTGGTTTTAGACAAGGATTTAAAAGTCCTGCCCACTCCCATTGTTTCTTAAGGTGCTGCTTTAGAAGACAGTGTCTTCCTTAGCAGGGACCAGACTCAGATCTTCTGTTTCCTTAGCCACTGCAGGATGTTCTTACCTTTTGCACAGTAAGCCCCAGCAGTCACCTCACTTTTGGATTGAAAGGAATGGCGGTGACAGGATTTGGTTTTCCTTCATGAAGTCACACCGACAGCTCGAGTAAGCGTGTACATCCACACCTCACGGGCTTTCCTGTCTCTTGGACTAAAGCTAGAGAACAAACAAAGCCCTGTCCTTCCTCAATCCTGTGTAACGGATGGATTCCCATGGTGAGGCTGACTTCGGGCTTCAGTCCTTGCAGCCCAGTGAACCTTAATTTACAGCTGTGTCCTTAAGTTGTACTGGACTCAGCCTCTGTGCCCTTTCCCAAGACTGCATTTCATCCACTCACCCAGGCATCTGTGGTTAGCCTGACTCTTAATAAGAAATTCCCTGGAAAGTCCCCCACACAAAATATGCCATCTTAAACCTCAAATATTTTTCTTCTACTTTCACATTATGAGTTTGAGGTTTTCACTGAATCTACTAAGTCAATGAGGCTGATGCAAGGCAGAGGTTTTATGGCTACCAAGAAGTTGAATCCCCGCCTTTATTCTGGGTTTACCGAAAGGTGGAAGTAAGCTCCCTCGTTAAGTGTCCTTTACACTCAAACCTCTCGGTCTCGGAATCCATCACCACTTGACTACACAGGGAAGAGCTGATGCCCATGTAGGTCAAATGCAATTTTTCATTTTATTTTCTGTGCTAGAAATCAAAGCCAGGTCCTTGTGTACGTTAAGTAAGTATTCTACCACTGACTTACCCTCCAGTCTCAGATGCATGTCTGTTACTCGGTTTAAGCTTTGTGTTTAATAACACAGGCTTGGGAGTTGTTCACTGAAGAGCTCAGAACTAGGGTAAGCCTGTAGAAGGTAGAGCCTACACAGCCTATAAAGATAACTTACATCTCATGGAGTTAAAACTAGGTACCTAGCATTTCCTATTTAACACCCCGGTCGGCTATTGTCTCAGCCACTTTATGTCAAGGAAACATTAAGGAACCTTGTTCTTGATGACCAGAATCCAGAGCACACGTGCATAGCCAGCTGTCAGTTTTCAGCGTGACCCTGAGCCAGTGTTAGCGCCCTCACTGGAATTTACTAGAAAGGCAAAGTCTCAGCTCATTACCAACCTACTGAATCTAGAACTCAGGTGGGAACCAGACACTCGTGTCTTGTGAGCCCTGTTGGAAGAAGAACACACCACACAACATACAGCCCACACCCTGCTACCACATTGGTCTACTCCAGAAGTCTGAGGAAAGGCAAGAAGCAGGAAAAGAAAGCAGGGGTGGGGGTGCTGAGGAGACCTCAGTTGCTAAGGTGCTTTGCCCACAAGCATGAAGACCTGAGTTTAGATGCCCAGCACTCTCATAAAAATGTTGGGTGCCATGGCATCTATAGCCTCAGCACTGGGAAGGTAGAGATAGAGGATTTTGGGGTGCTGGCAGCCAGTGCAGTCTAATTGATAAGGTCCATCCAGGCTCAGAGAGAAACCCTGTCTCAAAAATTAAGGTTGCCTAAAGTCAGCCTGGCCTCCACTCACACATATGTGCATGAGTGTACACACACACACACACACACACACACACACACACACACACACACACACATGCGCAAAACCCATATGCACACACATGGGGCAGGGGCAGAAGGAGGCAGCTGAGGAGGGGAGTCTAGAGGGAGGCCACCTGCATGTGCTCTTCAGAACATGTCTTTGTTACTTTCCTCCTCACTGGGTTGAAACTGATCTTTGTGGGAACAGCTGAGTATACAACTCTACAGGGAAGGCAGGGTGTTTTGTATTCAAGAGTGTGGTCTGACATGGGAATGAACACAGCTGTGACCAGGAAAAAGGTGGGGAGCTCTGTGCACAGGCATAGTCTCGCCGAAGCTGGCAAGCTTCCCTTAATCCAAGGGAGTGGGCACAGGAGGCTATGTCCCCTGGCTCAACCTTGCAGTCATGGAAAAATTTGTTTGGGGTTGTGGGTAACTCACCAGGCAAGAGGTATGTTCAGAATTCAGAGTTGTTTGATGAGTCAGATGTGGTTCCAACAAGTTCTACAACTACACACTACTACTCATACCCATTCATGTAGAAACCTAGCCTGGCTGAGAGTTTTAGGCAGTCTTCTGAAGAGTCAAAGTATGGGACTCCTGGATGGTGTGAGACCCCTGGATGGTGTATGGGACTCCTGGATGGTGTGGAACCCCTGGATGGTGTGAGACCCCTGAATGGTGTGAGACCCCTGAATGGTGTGGGACCCCTGGATGGTGTGAGACCCCTGGATGGTGTGTGGAACCCCTGGATGGTGTGAGACTCCTGGATGGTGTGGAATCCCTGGATGGTGTGGGACCCCTGGATGGTGTGAGACCCCCGGATGGTGTGTGAAACCCCTGGATGGTGTATGGAACCCCTGGATGGTGTGAGACCCCTGGATGGTGTGGGACTCCTGGATGATGTGAGACCCCTGGATGGTGTGTGGAACCACTGGATGGTGTGTGGAACCCCTGGATGTCGTGTGGGACCTCTGGATGTTGTGTAGAATCTCTGGATGTTGTGGGACCCCTGGATGATGGTGTGGGACCCCTGGATGGTGTGAGACGCCTGGATGGTGTGTGGAACCCCTGGATGGTGTGAGACCTCTGGATGGTGTGTGGAACCTCTGGATGGTGTGTGGAACCCCTGGATGGTGTGAGACCCCTAGATGGTGTGGGACTCCTGGATGGTGTGAGACCCCTGGATGGTGTGTGGAACCACTGGATGGTGTGTGGAACCCCTGGATGTCGTGTGGGACCTCTGGATGTTGTGTAGAACCTCTGGATGTTGTGGGATCCCTGGATAGTGTGGGACCCCTGGATGATGGTGTAGGACCCTGGATGGTGTGAGACCCCTGAGTGGTGTGGGACCCCTGGATGGTGTGAGACCCCTGGATGGTGTGTAGAACCCCTGGATGGTGTGAGACCTCTGGATGGTGTGTGTAACCCCTGGATGGTGTGTGTAACCCCTGGATGGTGTGTGTAACCCCTGGATGGTGTGTGGAACCCCTGGATGGTGTGGGACTCCTGGATGGTGTGAGACTCCTGGATGGTGTGTGGAACCCCTGGATGGTGTGTGGAACCCCTGGATGGTGTGGGACCCCTGGATAGTGTGGGACTCCTGGATGATGTGTGGGACCCCTGGATGGTGTAGGACCCCTGGATGGTGTGAGACCCTGGATGTTGTGTAGGACCCCTGGATATTGTATAGGACCCCTGGATGGTGTGGGACCCCTGGATGGTGTGGGACCCCTGGATGGTGTGAGACCCCTGGATGGTGTGTGGAACCCCTCGATGGTGTGAGACCCCTGAGTGGTGTGGGACTCCTGGATGGTGTAGGACCCCTGGATGGTGTGGGACTCCTGGATGGTGTGTGGAACCCCTGGATGGTGTGGGACTCCTGGATAGTGTGGGACTCCTGGATGGTGTGTGGAACCCCTGGATGGTGTGTGGGACCCCTGGATGGTGTGGGACTCCTGGATGGTGTGTGGGACCCCTGGATGGTGTAGGACCCCTGGATTGTGTGAGACCCTGGATGTTGTGTAGGACCCCTGGATATTGTATAGGACCCCTGGATGGTGTGGGACCCCTGGATGGTGTGTGGGACCCCTGGATGGTGTGTGGGACCCCTGGATGGTGTAGGACCCCTGGATTGTGTGAGACCCTGGATGTTGTGTAGGACCCCTGGATATTGTATAGGACCCCTGGATGGTGTGGGACCCCTGGATGGTGTGGGACCCCTGGTTGGTGTGGGACCCCTTGATGTTGTGTGAGACCCCTGGATGGTGTGTAAGACCCTGGATGGTGTGAGACCCTGGATAGCTACTCCAGGGCCAAAGAAGCCAAGGTGACAGGAACATAGGAAGGCAAGGAGGGGTCAGCAATAGAATAATACATTTAACTAGCTGGGACTCAGGCACCCAAGAGGAAACAGATCTGAAAGTTGACTGTGATTGACAAGTCAGGAGTTTCCCAGGTTAGGCTCCAGCTCCTGTGGTAAGCAGCTTAGCTTTTCCTAGAAGAACCAGCTGAGGCTTAGGGAGCCTGCTTGTGATTCTCAGCTTGCCCTTGTTGGTCCCAGCACATCTTCACTATTGCTAATGTGAGGATTCCAGCTTCTCATCTAAACAAGGCTGACTTCCCCTGTGTTGTGTGTCTGAACAGCACATACACATGTGCATGCACACATGCACACACCATAAACAAGTCTTGAGAGACTCTTCCCATATGCCTTTGGCTTTCTTCAAGCCATAATCTAGCCAGGAAGGACTAGGGTTTAGACTAGTGCCCTTCACCTTTGTGAGCTCCTCTACCCACCCAGTGGGATGGGGACAAGTCTACTTTTATCACAGAGGTAGTGACTTCAAAGAGGCCTCTTCCTTTTTTTGTATGACCTATGGCGCCCCAGCACATGTAGGGCAAGGAGGACAATCATGCTGCCCTCAGTTTCCCCAGGACGTTGGTAGAAAGGAGATGAAGGACTCTGTGTCATCTGATCTACTGCTCGAGTGTTTGTTTGCTTCAAAGTCTTCTAGAAATAGTTCTATTGGTCATTATGTAATTAGCTGGGTCTTCATTTGTAATGTTCAATATAAGAGCAGTTAAGTAATTCACATCATTAAGCAGTCTCATGAAGTTTTATCAGGTGAGAAATACAAATTAAAAGCAGTGTGTATAGCATGATTTCATTAGAACACTAATAAATCTTTATGTATGTAGAAATCACACACGTGTGCATGCACACACACACACATACACACACACATACACACATGAGAAAATTCAACAAAAATATTGTTATATGTGTCATTTGAAAAATACTTTATATATCCTGTATCTTCTACAATGAATTTGTGTAACTTAAGAATGTATATAAATTTCCATATAAAGAGGGATACAGTGGCTGGAGAGACAGCTCAGCAGCTAAGAGAATTTGCTGTTCTTCCAGAGGACCCGAGTTCAGCGCCAGCATCCACTTAAGGCTGTTCACAATCATCTGTAACTCCAGCTCCGTGGTATCTGATGACCCTGACCACCTCAAACACCTATACTCACATTTACAAACCTGCATACAGACAGACAGACAGACAGACACACACCTACACATAGTTAAAATACAATAAAAATAAATCTTAAAAAAAATAGTGATACATTGATAATCTCATAGGTACCACAAGATTGTTGTGAAGTTTAAACACCACTATTGTACAAATCCTATTTGGTATAAATAAAAACCCAGAGTCAGATATTGGGGAAAAGCTGGAATATCAGAGAGATGGGGAACACCACTTCTCACTCACCATCTCCTCAGGCCTGTCTTGACGAAATCCTCTGATTTCAAACCTCCCTCTCCTTAGCCCACCAAGAAAATGGGGGGGGGGATGAAAACCCCTCTTCTCTACCTCCACCCATCTATCTTATCTTTCTCTTATTACAGTCCTAAAGCTAGGATCAGAGGTGCCGTCACCACTCCCTGACCATCATGGCTTGGCTCTGGTTGATTGTCCTCTGATATTACAGACTTTATTAAACATCTATCACCACACACCACCTTTGGCATACTTAGCACTTGGAAGGATACATTTTAAGAAAAGAAAGCAAAGGTCTACCATCCTAGCTGAGGGTTAAACACCATGCATTTCATGAATCAGGTAAACTGTACAACCATCCAGTAGGCGGCTCACTCATTACTGTCCCAGTTTAAATGAGGCATAGAAAATCTCAATAACTTGTCTGCACAGCAGAGGTAAAGATGTGAGGGAAGACAGTCCAGTTCTGGGGTCACTGCTCTGGTTGGCTACTTTGCCCCTGCCTCTCAAAAAGAGCTATTTTTATTTTTATTATTGTGTTTATCTCTGTTTGAGCATGTGTACATGAGTGTAGGTGCCCAAAGAGACCAGGAGAGGTCGCCAGATCCTCTGAGCTAGTTACAGGTTGTAAGCTGCCTGACAGGGTGCTAGGAACTAAATGTGGGTTCTTTAAAAGTGTAGCAACTACTCTTGCCTGCTACTCCATCTCTCCAGCTCAGCTCTCCCAGAGCTTGATGTATCCTAACTGTTCGTTCAATCAGTGCGTGTTGTTGTTATTAAGGATTACACAGCAGGAATGTTGAGTAGCAACTACAGCAGTGACGGTCAGCAGCCAGCTCTTCAGGCCCCAATTTGTAGCTTACTCCACTTACCCTGGCATGAATGTCCCTCTCAAAGTGATGTCAAGCTATTAGCACAGGGTTGCTGAATGAGGAGCTGGGGAAGCGCACAGGCGTGACAAACTCTTGCAAGATGATAGGATCCCTGTCAGCATGCCATAGGGAGATCTCGATGAATCTGATCCACACTGGCAACTAGACAGACTGGGTTTCCACTGGCACCAGCTGTCCAGGGTCTCTCCTGGCCCAAGGGAAAATCAGGCCAGCGCTCGCTTGCCTGTCTTTTGCCAGTGAGCTTTCTGATGGAATGTCTGTCTGTCTGCCCAGTGATGACCTAGAAGATAGGACCATGCTTTCGTGTCCAGATTACCTTCCATCTTTTGGGCTCATGCAGTCTTCCCTCTGCTTCTTGAACATCTGGGTCTATGCAAACACACTTTGATCTTTAAGATGCAGAATTCAAATGCTAGCTTATTGGTTGTGTCTCATTAAAAATAAAAAAATAAAAGAACCTAGAGTTGGGATGTAGCCCAAAGTGAGTGTGCTTTCCGAACATGCATGAGGTTCAAACCTCAGCATCAGAAAACTAAAATTAAACCATCTGTATATGATGAAATAATAGTAATGCTAACGATAAATAATCAAGCCAGGCATATAATGAACCAACCACAGCATTGAGTAAAATATCATCTCATCTAACCCTCCTCCGTGTTGTGATATCTTGAGTCACCGGCAAATAAGGAACAGGCCAAGTTTCCATGACTTAGAATAGGAAGAGCTAGATTTGAGCATTAAAGTTCTAAAAGGCCAGCTGACTCCGATCAGGTTGATTTGCGGCACAGAGGGTGGAGGAGGGGTGTCGAGTCAAGGGCTCTTATCTCTCTTCTCTCCTCCTCCCTTTCCAACCACAGACTCAGAAGGACAACTAACAGAATCCTGGCCTCCTCCTGCTGCAGCAGCAACATTTTAGGGTCAGTGAACGTATGTGGCTTTGAACCCGATCAGGTCAAGGTTCGGGTGAAAGATGGAAAGGTCTGTGTGTCGGCGGAGAGGGAGAACAGGTACGACTGCCTCGGATCCAAAAAGTACAGCTACATGAACATCTGCAAGGAATTCAGTCTGCCGCCATGTGTGGACGAGAAGGACGTGACCTACTCCTACGGGCTCGGCAGCTGCGTCAAAATCGAGTCACCATGCTACCCTTGCACATCTCCCTGCAACCCCTGCAACCCCTGCAGCCCCTGCAGCCCCTGCGGCCCCTGCGGCCCCTGCGGCCCCTGCGGCCCCTGTGGCCCCTGTGGCCCCTGTGACCCTTGCAACCCCTGCTACCCCTGTGGAAGCCGATTCTCCTGTAGGAAGATGATCTTGTAAGGCATATGTAAGAACCTATGTCTTTAGCAGTAGTCAGTACTCCAGCTAGGCAGCTCGTCAGCATTCTCTTCCCCTTCCCGTAGCCCGTGTGGTTCAAGTAGATAGGAAACTGAATACATAACTGCAATCCAAAGGCATCGTGTGCTGGTCTTTTTGGTTTGACCCTCTGCAGAGTTAGCTAATTGAAGAATTAAGGGGCAGGTGGAAAATGAGATCTCCTCTCCACGTCCTCCATACTCGGCCTCTAAACCCAGAGGTATCCCTGACACTAAGTGATCCTATGAAGTGGCCCTGCCTGGGAAGAACACCCAGTAATGCTCAGTGAGGATTTGGTAGTGGTGCAACATCCTTCCCAGACCTCACAGGACTGTGGGTTTTACTGGGGGACAAGACAGTCCTTAAGAGAATAGGGCAGTATGCAGCATGTTTCCAGTTCCAAGAGCAGGGCAGCCATTGGACTATACTGTTTCAGCATTCCTGTGGTTTACTCTCCATCTCTGGCTGAGGGTAGTTTACACCTCCTGGGGATTTATTGCAACTCTCTCTCCAATTCTTGAAATTGGTTTTGGACACAGAAGGGTAATGCAAAGTTCAGAAGCAGAAAAGTACAGCCTCAACAATTGAATTTGAATTTGAATCCCCACTGGCATAGCTCAAGAACGTTGTTTTTGAGGTTGGCCTTACCTTGTAACTTTGGCTGTCTGGGAAACTCATATAGATAAGGCTGGCCTCAAACTCACAGAAATCTACCTGCCTCTGCCTCCTGAGTGCTGGTTTTAAAGGCAAGGCATGTGCCACCACACTGCTAGGAAAAAAGGAAGTATAAAGTAAGAAGTAAGGGACACGAGGGAGGAATTGTGTGAAGCCAATCCCATTCTTAGAGGAAACACAAATTCTTTTGGTGTGGTTCTTTCATTGGACTTAGCTGCAGGCCTATTTGGCTAGTTTTCTCAGTGTGGGCTGCACTTGGGAATTACTTGGAGCTGTAAAAATATGGATGCCAGGCTAAGAAGATGGTTCAGTGGGTCAGAGTGCAGGCTGCACAAGTGTGAGGACCCAAGTTCAAACCCCCAGTCCCCACTTAAAGTTGGGCATGACTACTCACACTTGTAACCCCAGCATTGAAGACAGTGGGTTCTGGGAGCTTGCTGGCCAGCGAGCCTAGCCTAGGTGATAGGTTCCCAGTTCAGTCAGCATATAGCTGGGGCTCTCTAGAGATACAGAACTGGTAGAATGAATATGCATTTGTATTCAATTGGCTTACACAATACTGCCTGGGCCGTCTAACAGTGGCTGCCTCAGTTCCTCTGTGCACCAGCCTGGTGTCTCAGCAGACCTATTCTGATGCTCCGGGAGAGCCATCTGTTCTCATGTTAGAAGCCCTCTCAAGCAGGATCCTGACATCAGTGAAGGAATGAGGTGGTGGCACCACCAGCAGCAGTGGACGGGTAAACGTGCCGGCCAGAGCAAAGGCAAGCATTTCAAAGCAAAATGTCTTTCTTGGGCCTTTTTTTCCTGGGCTGCCACCAGAGGCTCCAGCCCATGTGTAAGGTGGGTCTCCCCACTCCACACAATAGATCAAGAAAAGCTCTCACAAGTGAGCCCAGAAACCTTGCTTTTCAACTGCTTCTAAATCCAGTCAGGTTGACAACCAAGATTAGTCATGACCGTAAGAGACACCTATCTAAAGGAGGCAAAACAGAGAGTGAAGACACCACTGTCTTCCTCTGGCTTCTCTACGTGCACACAAAGACACACATCCCTACACTCATGTGCATACACAATACACACCACACTATACACAGCACCACAGTTCACATGCACATGTGCATGCACACATGTACACACACACACACACACACACACACACACACACACACACACACAAAGAATACATGTACACCATGATGGAGTTTAACTCAGAGATAGAGTACTTGCCTCACATGTTTATGGCCCAGGGTTTGGTTTGTATAATCGTTCTCCCTCTGATTAATCTCTCCAGAAATTAACGTGCTAATCAACCTGTGAGACAGCCTGGGCAGAGAAGGGCTGGGCAGAGACAGCCTGGGCAGAAATGATGGCCTGGGCAGAAAAGGCAGAGATGGCTGGGCAGCAAGATTTTTAAAAGTCTCCCAGGTAATTCAAGCATGTAGTTTACAGCTAGAAGCTCTGGTATTTATAAAGCTCCCTGCGCCTTTTTTTCAAAGCCTCCTCCAAGGTTTGGGAATGCTGCTGGTGAGAGCAGACACATTTCAATTGAGGGAAGAGATGGCCCTCTATAAATGTCAAATAGAAACCCTGAGCCACTTCCAGACTGCAGCTATGTGAGCACACCAAAATTCAGCCTCACCCCTTTGTCTTGCCAAGTTTCCATTAAATGCTGATATGCATATTCTAATTTCTTAAGGTAGAAACTTTTGAAAATGACTTTGAAAAACTTTCACCCTATCAGCTTATGCCAGAGGATGTTACCCCTTGAACAAGTGGGGACTCAGCCCTCCAGAGAGCACCATTCCAGGACACTCCCAGCAATGAGTCAAGATTTTATTTTTCCTGATAGTGTAGTCATCCACTCATCCATCAACCCACTAGCCAGACATTCGTATTAGACACATCAGGTACTGTGCTCCACAGTGAGTGGAGGGAAAGATTCTTTCAAGGGTGTGTTAAACTCAATGAGGCTACATTAGAAGGGTCCACGGCGGAGAATGGAGAGGGGCCAAATGAATAGGACAGGCAGAGAAGCTCTTGAAACTGGTTCTCAACATTGCCATGGTGGGCACTGGTGACATCACTGCCCGCACAATGTCTCAAGAGTACCTGCTACCTTTGTTGAACAACAATACAAAGTTGGGGTGGGGGAGTGAGAGACGAGATTCCAATAAACAAGAGTTGGGTCTGGCAAGATGGTTCAGTGGATGGAGAAATTTCCCAGCAAGTCTGGCAGCCTGAGTTCAATCCCTGAGACCAACATGGTAGAAGGACAGAGAATCGAATCTCCCGTGACCTCCACATCAGTACCACGGTGCACATGCACAAGTGCGCGCACACTAAATGAACATAATACATTTTTAAAAAGACAAGGGTTTACTGATTGAGTATTTGCCCTGGGTTGAGGTACAGTGCCAAGAGCTATTGTTTATAGATACCTTTCTGGAGATTTCTGTAGAGAATGGCAAGACTCGTACCCAAGGTATAATCAAAAAATGCTTGACAGTGTCTATTAAATGCATTGTCTGTACACCTCTGACATCAGAGAGATGTGTGGGATGAAGTCAGAGGAAGGAGGAGAATGTGAGAGCCTCACCTGGGGCCTTGGGAAAAGGCCTTTTCCACGAACTAGTGGAAAGCAAGGAGGAAATGAATAACAGAGAAAAGAAAGAAGCATTTGCCATTTCTGAAGTTGTGCTTGGATTGTTTCACAGAACTCTGGGGTGGACACCTCCACATGGCCTTGAATGCAATTCTGCAGATCAGAGTGCAATCTTTTTTTGTAAGATGTATTTATTATGTATACAATGTTGTATCTGCATGTTTGCCTAAAGGCCAGATCTCATTACAGATGGCTGTGAGCCATCATGGGGTTACTGGGAATTGAACTCAGGACCTCTAGAAGAGCAGCCAGTGCTCTTAACTGCTGAGCCACCAGAGTACAATCTTAAATACCTGAAGGGAAAGATGGAGACAGGGAAGATTCTTGAATGGACAGAGAAAGAAGATTGGATGCTATTAGTTTCTTTTTCTGTTGCTGTGATGAAATATTCTGATAGAGGTACCTCAAGGGAAAATAGCTTATTTCAACTAAGAGTTCAAGGGTACAGTTTATCACGGAAGGAACACGAAGGCAGCAGGAGCTCAGAGCCTTGCTCACATCACACCCACAATCGGGAAGCAGAGAAACATGAACACATACTGCTGCTCAGCTCCTTTTCTCCACTTACACAGTCCAGGATCCCAGCCAGAGAATAATGCTGCCCACGATGGGCAGATCTTCCCAACTCAATGTACACAGTCCCTCAAAGGCATGCCCAGAGGCCCATCTTCCAGATATTTCAAGATCCTGTCAAGTTCTCTGCACTAAAGGTCTCAGAACTGAATGGTGTGAGAGGCTCAGCTCACTGCCCATGTGTGTGCAAAAAGTGGATGAGGTCAATGTGCAACCTTTGAACATGAACATGGTCACCAAATATTGTCAAGGCTGGAGATGAAGGCACCTGAACTTCTAAGAGCTTATGGAATATATTCTGGAAGCAAAGAGGATTTTTTTGTTTTTTTGGTTTTTTGTTTTTTTAGCTGAATCATGAACAAGAACTTTCACAGGCATAGTACTGAAGTCTTTATCCAGTAATTCTTGATTTCTTTAAAAATCTACATAGTTTTATAAAAATGTCTGGTGAAATGATATTAAAGGGGACTGGAGAGATGTCTTAGTGATTAGAGCACTTGCTGTTCCTTCAGAATACGGGGATTCAGCTTCAAGCACCCACATTGCAGCTCACAACTGTTGACTCCAGATGTAGGGCATCCAACACTTTTCTGGCCTCCGAGAGCATAGCACAGATATGCACATATGAAGCAAACACACACACAAATAAATCTAAAACAAATGATATCAACAATCTCCTTCAGTTAACTGTTCCTCACTCCCAAAACAGTTTGATTTGGTAAAATTGTTCTTCAAGACAGGGTTTCTCTGTGGTAACAACCCTCTTTGTAGACCAGGCTGGCCTTGAACTCACAGAGATCTGCCTGCCTCTGCCTCCCAAGGGCTGGGATAAAAGGCGGGTGCCACCACCACCATCAGCTGTGAAATTGTTCTTATACCTAGTACTAGTAAACTTCATTTAAAAAAAAAAAATCTAAAGTCCTGGGGCTGGGGATGTAGCCTGAGATATCCCCACAGTAGCCCCTCTACACATGCTTTTTCTACCTCTGTCTCCTCGAGTTTGCCTTCTCTCCTACACATGAGAGTCACAGACTGTTTTTGAATCTGATTTAACCCTTTAGGTCAGGAAATGATGTAAAAAAATGATGTCAGAAATTCATTCTAAAACCAGAAGGGAGTGATTTTAAAGGAAATTGGGGGATGAAAAGGGTGTTGCTAGGTGACCCAGATTAACTCCCAGGACTCTGCAGGGCCTTAGGAGGCTCGTGACTTATGGTCATGAGAAGAGTGTACGTGACCCCTGAGAGAAATGTGTCTTTCCAGTAGGGAGAGGATTGGTAAATACAGGCCCGGTCTCTGGTGGTACTCCCAGCAACCCCAGAATTAAAGAGGAAGAAATTGAGAGTTGAAGATCAGCCTGAGCTGCATAAGGAGAGCCGCTCAACAGAACACAAAAGATATAACACCATCTTAGTCAGTGTTTTATTGCTGTGAAGAGACACCATGACCACAGCAACTCTTATAAATGAAACTAACAGGGTGGCTCGCTTACAGTTGAGAGGTTCAGTCTGTTATGATGATAAAGGGAAGCACAGCGGTGGGCAGGCAGACGTGGTGCTGGAGCTGAGAGCGCAGCATCCTGTAGGCTACAAGAATTCCACTGTCCCATTGAGGGAAGCTTGAGAAAAAGAGACCTCAAAGCCCTCCCCCAAGGTGACACACTTCCTCCAAGACCACACCTCCTAATGGCACCACTCCCTTTAGGGGCCATTTTCTTTCAAAACACAAACACAAAACCAGAACCCATCCATCATGTAGGTGTCTAGACAATACCCACAATTTATCAGGCTTTCCTTCTCATCCTTGAAGCGGCCTCAAGCCCTTCTAGTGTTAGGAACACAAACATCTGCAAACCTGGCCTACATCCCACCACACACAGGAAGCTCTCCTAAGCCCGGCCTTCAGCCAGGACGAGGCTTGTGATCAGCATGAGACCCCCAGTGTGATGCTTGAATTCCATCTGTCCCTGTTCCTGAGGCACATGATCCACTGGTGGATCCCGTAGGGTCACCTTTTTTGTGCACAGTAGAGCAGTACACGTGACGGAGCAAGGCCCAGTCTCAGTGGATTGAAGACCTGAAGCTCTCAAGAGCCAGGATTTCCAGTTAAGAGGCCCAGTAGCCTCTTCAACTCAGACTCTCAGGGAAACTGCGTTTTCATACCTCAGACCCATCAAGGAGCCAGGTGACTTCACACAGGCTCACCACTTCCTTTCTTTAAGGAAGATTTGGGCACCTAGAACCTTCCGAGACTTCTTCCCTATCTGGCACCTCTGTGCATCCAAGATGTACCCGGATTGTGATTTTCAGTGAAAAGTCTAACAGTGGTACAAAAACAAAACAAAACAAAAACCCCATACTTTATTAAGTATAAAGTAACTACTTTTTCTGAGTGTGGGGGTTTGTGTCTTAATCCTGACATTTGGGAAGGCTGAAGCAAAAGAATTCAAGGCCAAGCTGGTCTACAGAGTAAGTTCCTGTCTCAAAACAAAGTGAGAGAGAGAGAGAATTTTTTAGAATATAAACATTTTCACCAACAACTTGTAATAATATCTCTTTAGAAGAAATGTGGCAGCCATGTTTGTGGAAACAATTACAGCCAGACACAAACAAACTTTTTCTTTAAAAGATATAGTTATTAAAATGATTTTCATTGGGTTTTGCTTGTTTTCTTTTGATTTTTGAGACAGGGTTCCTCTGTGTAGCCCCAACTGTCCTGAAACGTGCTCTGTTCCCAGTTGGTATCTGGAAGTTTCTAGCCCATTTGAAGGGAGAGAAAAAATCTTTAAAATGAATAGGGATCTCCATTGCTCTTTATTCATCCTCCAGAAACTGGGCAAATGTTAAGTCCTTCGTTAAGTGAATAGACAAAGAAAATGGTCACACACCTATGTAGGGAAATATTATGATGAGGAAATGAGCTGTTGAGCCATCCTGTTAAGTGAAAGGCAGTGGCCTATGATGTCAATGGTATGACATTCTGGAAAGGGTCACACTGTGGAGATAGCATAGCTTTTAACTATCCGACAGGACACTATGTTTGTCAAAATCTATACAGAGCTATGGAGATACTCAGTGGTTTAGGATACTGCGCCAGCATGAGGACCCGAGTTAGGATCCCCAGTTAGAAGTCTGCTGGGAATGGAAGAGATGAGGGTCACTGTCTGAGATTTGGTGAGAGACCCCCCAACTCTGGGGAATAATGTAGACAATGACAGAGCGGGCTGCCTGAAATCGTCCTCTGTCCTCTATACATAGATAGGTACACACATAGACACACACATACACATACACACGCACTCACAACCTGTTGTTGAACAAAATATTTAACTATGTAAAGTGTTACACTTGTTTATTCTGACTTTAACTATGTAAAGACGTATCTGTTTCACCTTACTGCCTAAGATACCTGATTGGTCTAACAAAAAGCTGAACGACCAATAGCTAAGCCGTAGAGGGATAGGAGGGGCTGGCAGACATGGAGAATAAGTAGGAAGAGGAATCTAGGTGAGGGGGGGGGAGGAGAGAGGGAGAGAGAGAGAGAGAGAGAGAGAGAGAGAGAGAGAGAGAGAGAGAGAGAGAGAGAGAGAGAGAGAGAGAGAAAAGAGAGAAGAGAGGAGAGAGGAGAGAGAGGAGATAGTCACCAGCCAGCCAAACACGGAGAAAGCAGGACCTATAGAAAGAAAAGGTAAAAAGCCTGAGGCAAATCGTAGGCGAATAGAAACAGGTTAAAATAAATTATAAGAGCAAATGGGACAAACATAAGATAAGGCTGATCATTCATAACTAATAACAGGCCTCCCTGTCATGATTTAGGCACTGGCAGTTCAAGGAAGCCTGCTACACACACACACACACACACACACACACGCACACGCACACGCACACGCACACGCACACGCACACGCACACGCACACGCACACGCACACGCACACACACATGCACATAAACACACTCACATATACATTACATACACACATCACACACACCACATACATACACAGACTCACACACACATACACACAATACACATGTTCTCTCTCACACACACATGCTCACACACACTCACATACATACTTACAAACATATTCACACACACACTCACATACACACACACACATGTTCTCACACACACATGCTCACATACACAGAGAACGTTACTGCAGAGACTAACTTAATGTGTACAAACTTTTAAAAAGCCATTAAGAGACTGGCTCTGTAGTTAAAGAGCTTGCCATCCAGGCATGAGGACCAAAATTTGGATGTCTAGCACCTACACAAAAGCAAGACCTGTGTAGTAGTCAGCCTGTAATCTCAAGATTCAGAAGGCAGAAACAGAATCTCCGAAGGAAGCTGGGGAGCTAGCTATACCCACAGACCCAGTGAGTCCTGGGTTAAGTAAGAAATCGTGCCTCATTAAATAAATACAGCGTGACTAACAAAGACACTCAGTGTAGCCTGTGGCCTCAGCATGTGCACATATATACTTGCACCCACATGAACACACATGTCTATGCACAGCCCACACACATGAGTTCACAGCTCACTGAGGAGGTTCAGGTGTCGCCATCCAAGGGGTCTTGATTGGATTTGGTTTTCTCTGCCAGTGAAAGAGTTAGAAGACAGGAAAAATCTTGAGCGTGACAGGAAGCAGCAGGGAAATGGAGAGCACAGCCAACAGCCAATGGAGTGAACAGCTGAAGAGATGCTTTTGTTAGGCCTGAGGAAGAACACACATGCAGCGGTAGAGACTCTCCACCAAGCAGGAAGGATTAGGGAAGCTCAACTTCCAAGGGATAGGAGTTTTAAACTCTCTGAGGGGGTCTTCCTCCCTGATTTAGGGTTGGTCAGTTTGAAGAAAAACAGGATGGCCGACTGGCCCACCAGTGCTGTAAATGTGACCTAATCCAGCCTTGAACTTACTGAGCCCAGTCATCAGCAGGGAACCTTTACTGGGAGAAGAAGCTTCCAGGCCTTTGTTTTAAACTGCCAGGAAAATGAAGAAGACGCCATCTTGAAAGCTTGCCATTTTTTTTTGTTCCATAGCCACAGCCCTTCTCTCTATCTGCCTGCCTGTCGGGGGGGGGGGGGGTCTCTATAATTCCCTCACAGGGGAATCATAATAGAATGCAGACTGTGCCACAAAGATGAGTGAGTGGCAGTGTTTAGGCACTACAGTCTCATCCACAGGCAGACCAATGTTCCTCCCCCAAGATGCCCACACTCTAGTTGAAGGGCTTTAAGATTGAACGTTACCAGGGATCATCCATGTGAAGCATAAGGTCCCTAAGCGAAGGGAGGGAAGAGGGTCTCATCCAGAGACAGAGATGTGAGAGGCAGAGACTGAAGTAATCCCAGCCAGAGCGTTACAAACCAAAGGTAGACTCTAGCATTTGGGAAAAGCAAGGAAAGGCACCCCAACACCAAGAGTGTGCAAAGGGAACTCAGGCCTGCTGGTACTTTGATTTAGAAGTCTAATGTCCTGAAATACAAAAAAAAAAAAAAAAAGAAAGAAAGAAAGAAAAATACTGCTGTTTTAAGCTAAATTTGTGGCATTTTGTTACAAGGCAACAGAAAACGAACACAAGACATCACCTAAGGTCCAGTAAATTAGTGTTAGAAATAAGTTTGAGGTTGGAGAGAAAGAAAACACCCCTCCAATATGTCTAGACAAGGCAAACTCTCCTCTTGATCTAGAGGGTGTGCTTGGGAGAGCAAACACACAGAGATTAGAAGCACACTTGGTTTTTATTCTAACATGGGTGGAAGCTGTGTCTCTCCCCCTTTGGCTGGTGTCTACCTCACAATCCTATTCAACTGGCTAATCTGGAAAGAACTGGAGCCCAGGAGATGAAGACGGAAGGGGAACGGGTCTGTTCCAGGCCATGAAGTTCCAGTAATACAGCTGGGGTCTTTGTATAGATAGAAGTTTTACTGGGGTGGGGAGGTTAACACATCTGCATAAAAGACTTACTGGGTGGGAGGTGTAGTTGTGATCTCTTGCCCTAAACACAAGTTTCATAGAACTTGATAGAAAAGATTCACTTAACACTTCTTGCAATAGGAACCCCCATTTCTTCTTTAGCAATTCTTTTTCTTATTTAAAAAGTTTTTTCCATGTATTCCCCTGCTCACCCTCCCTTCTCTCCTCCCCAATCCCTCCCAGTCCTCCCTCAGCCTCCCCCCTTCCCATCCCTCCCCCCATCCTTTCTCCAAGAAGGAGAAGGAGTCCCAAGTAGGGTCAGTTCAGTCTGGTGTATCCATCTGAGGTAGGAACGATTCCCTCATCTCAGTATTAAGACTGGGTTAGGTGTTCCTCTGCAAAGAATGGGCTCCGAGATGCCAGTTCATGCACCAGGAACACAGTCTGATCCTGCTCCACAAGGCTCCACAAACTGCCCAAGCCATTCGACAGTCTAAACCTTTAGTTCCTTTCCCTGAAGATTCTCCAGTGCCTGTTTCTAATTCGTTGAGCTCCCAATAGCTCCAGCCAGCCATCTATGTGGGTCTCCTCATGATTCTGATCCCTTTGTTTATATACACTCCTCTCTCCCATTCTTTAGCTGGACAAGGAGCTGGACCTGGTGCTTAGCTATGGACTTCTGTTTCCGCCTCTATCCATTCCTGGATGAAGGTTCTGTAATGACTATTAGGGTGGTCATTCGCTTGATTATAGGGGAAGTCCTGCTTAGGCACCCCCTCCACTATTGGTTAGAGTCTTAGCAGTGACATCCTGTGAGTTCTTGGAGGTCTCCCTAGCACCCGGGTGTCTTTCCAACCTCACACTGGCTTCCTCTGTCAAGATATCCATCTCTTTTTTTCTACCTTTGTTGCTGCTCTCACTCAACCATTTCCTTCTCTCATGATTTATTCCCACCTCTCCTTGGCCACTCTCTGTTATGATCCCAATTTACTCAGGAGATCTTCTCTGTTTTCTCTTCCTAGGTGGATCCCTGGATGTCACTCTTAAGTTCCTTCTCATCTCAAGCTGTTCAGGGGTTGTGGTTTGCAGCTTGGGTATTCTTTGATTTTTGTCTAAAATACACGTATGAGTGAGTACATCCCATGCTTATCTTTCTGGGCTTGTGAAGCCTCCCTCAGGATGACACTCTCCAAATCCATTTGCCTGCAAGTTTTAGGATGTCTTTTTTTTTCTGCTGAGCAGTACTCCATTGTGTAAATGTACCACAATTTGTTAGCTCATTCTTCAGTTAAGGGCATCTAGGTTGTTTCCAGTTCTGGCGATGATGAATAATGCTGCTATGAACATAGTTGAGCTAATGCCCTCATGATAAGAATGTGCATCCTTTGGGTATTGCCCAATAGTGGTATTGCTGGATCATTGGGGAGATTGATTCTCAGTTTTCTGAGAAATAGCCATACTGATTTCCAAAGTGGCTGTACACGTTTACGCTCCCACCAACAATGGAGAAGTGTTCCCCTTGCTCTACATCCTCTCCAGCATAAGCTGTCGTATGTGTTTTTGATCTTAGCCATTCTGATCGGTATAAGGTGGTATCTCAAAGTTGTTTTGATTTGTATTTCTCTGATAGCTAAAGATGTTGAGCAATTTTTTAAGTGTCTTTCAGCCATTTATAATTCTTCTATTGAGAATTCCCTTTTTAGCTCTGAACACCATTTTTAAATTGGATTATTTGGATTTTTGGCCTCTAGTTTCTCAAGTTCTCTATATATTTTAGAGACCAGTCCTCTGTCAGATGTATGGCTGAGGCTCAAAGGGGAGATTTATGTGGAGTAGAAACAGCCAGAAAATCTCAGATTCCAGCTAGGTGCAGGCCAGTCCCACAATGAAGTGTGTGGGAAACATTGAAGATCACGCATCAGACTCATTAATTCATAACACTGATTCTATGTCCAGAACAAGAAAGGACAACTACAAAAATTCTCCTCCCCAGGGCCTCATGAACAATCACAGCTGGGCAGAGCTGAAGGCCAGTGTCAGCATCACCAGGAGAATATAAAGTTGCATTAGATGGCCCTGGACAGAACTATTCACCCACAACAAGAGAACTTTAAATATACTATGAGGGGAAAATGGTGCCAAACAAGGAAATGTGCGAATGTATCCCACTCACATGGTACAATGTTTGCGCAGCCTGCATCTGCCAGGCTTGGTTCCAATCGTATAACCAGGCACTGTCCTATTTCTGTGAAGAGACATCATAACCAAGAAAGCCTACAGAAGAAAACATTTAATTAGGGGCTTGCTCATACTTCAGAGGGTTAGTCCATAATTATTATGGTGGTGTGCCGGTAGGCACGGCGCTGGAGTAGTAACTGAGAACTCACAACTGATCTGCAAGATGGAGGCAGAAAGAGAGACTTGTCCTATCATGGGCTTTTGAAACCTCAATGTCTACCCCCAGTGATAGACCTCCTCCAACAAGGCCACACCCCTTAATCCTTCCTATGCAGTGCACCAGCTGGGAATCAGACATTCAAATATATAAACCTCAGGGCCCATTGACATTCAAGTTCATGCCTGCAACCCAGTGGGAGGAGAATCAGAAATTCAAGATCATCCTGGGATTCATAAAACCCTGTTGTTAAAACTAAAAAGAAAAACAGAATATTCATTAAAAATACACATACACCTTCTTCTTGTAAGTGGCTTAACATTTGCTACTCTCTTGATCCCAACTCCTACAAAATCATGCAAATCAAGAAACTTAAATCTATATGTTCACTTTAAGAACACCTGTGAAATTGCCCAGACAATCAATGGTATGGAATACATTTCTAAAAAGCCACCAAGTGTCTGAACAATATCATTTTAAAGAAGTAATGTATGCATAAATAAAAGGTGGAGCTGGTAGGTGCCCCCTGGCTACACAGTGGACCAGGACATGACACCAGATTCAGTGGCCCAGGTCCAAAAAGACTGCCTGATTTTTGCAGCACAGGCTTAAAAATGCAGAGTAACGTTGAACTTATAGATTCAAGGTACAGATTCTCTAGTCACTGAACATACCCAAGTGAGCAACCCATCTAAGATGAGCAGTCGAGCTGAGAACTGGTTAATACATGCCTGAGCTCCCCACCTCAGTGACATGATAAATTATGTTAATAAAAAAGATGGGATAAACTGATGCCCACACAGGCCAAAAGAGGGTGTCAGCTACCTGGAGGTGGAACTACAGCGGGTTGTGTGATGTGGGTGCGAGGAACCAAATTCAGGTCCCCTGCAAGAGCAGTATAGACTCTCTCTCAACTGTCCAGCTGCCTCTTCAGCTCTGCTCTCCTTCTGTTTGAATTTTCTTGCTTTTTTCTCTTCATTTTTTTTTATTATTGTTGCATTTAATTTTGAACTCACACCAGTTCTCCCTTGGCGTCCTATATGTTGGGATTACAGATGTGAGCCACTTGTAGAGGGCTATATGTCTGGTTTTTGCTTGTTTGGTTTTGGACAGGATATATATGTATATCTCCAGGCTGGGCTTGAACTCACAGATTTTCCTGCCCCTGCCTCCAGAGTGCTGGGATTAAACACTTGCCCCACCATGCTTTGTTTTCTTTTGAGACAGATTCTCACTACGTAGCTCTGGCTGACCTGGAACTCCCAGAGATTCACCTGCCTCTGTCTGCCTGGGATTAAAACCAGCTGGCACTGCACTCCACTAAGAATTGCAATTTCTTAAGACATTACAAGTCTGGGGATATATCTCAGGTTGGCAGTGCTGTCTGGCCTGTTCAGAGCCCAGAGTTCAATGCCCAAGACAGACAAACCTGGCACGTGAAGTAACCCTAGAACTTTGGCAATGGAGGCAGGAAGATCAGATAACTATCATGGGTTATGCAGTGTGTTTAAGGTCAGACAAAATAGATTGTTTAAAAAAAAAGTTATGCTTCAAATATTTCCTATATGTAGTTTAAATATAGGAAGCAAGTTCAATTATTTGCTATCTTACTTTTAAAAATACTTGAGAGAATAGAGTGTATATCAGACCCAGAAGCAGACCAGACACATAAGTGCAAGAAATTCCAAGAGTAGCCTGGGAGGCAGGCAGAGGCTGAGCGAGAAGGCGGGACCTACACCTTCACGCCCCCATCTTCAGTGACCTCTATTACCCCGCCACACCCTGTTATTGGCTGGGAAAACCCCTGTAGGAGGCGTGGCCCTGGTGTAACAGGTTTCAACATCTGGAGGATGTCTACACAGCTGCTACAACGTTCAGTTCTGCCAAGTGCCAGATGTCTCTTATTTGATGACAGTATACGAAGTAAGCCAAGGTGGGGGTGGGGTAAGAAGAAAGTGGAGGTATGGGGGTAAGAAGCCAATGGAGGTGGGGAAATGGTGTTAAGGTTTTTCTAGGACTTGGAAACTTTGACTCAACTCCTCAACTTTTGCTAGATGAGGTCAAGGAATGAGGAAGACAGAAAATAAACTCCAGTGCCTGAAAAAAATCTCCAGAGGTAATAGCGGCCAACCAGGACATGCTGGCATGCTGGCCCAGGCGACTTGGGGCGCGACCCTGTGCCTGTTTAATACCCCTGGAACAGGTCATTCGAATCTGCTCTCACCCTTTGCTCCAAAGGAGCTTTATGTTGTTGCTAGAGTAGAAGCTGCTCACCAAGGCTGCTTTACTGGCTTTGCTTTGCCACAAGATGTTGGAAGCTCTCTTTCAATACTCAGCCTCAAAAAGTAGGTCCTGGGCAGAAGTGTGTGTGTGTGTGTGTGTGTGTGTGTGTGTGTATGTGTGTGTGTGTGTGTGTGTGTATGTGTGTGTGTGTGTGTGTGTGTTGCACTAAAGGTGGTGGGTACAGACCCTGGTGGCTCCTTACCGTGGTTAGCTCTGCTCATCCCAAATCAGAAGACAAGCCTGCTCTCAAATGAGACAGGGGACATGGAGGACAGGCAGTAAGTACTCTCAATCCTGAAACTGTCCTCCTGCCAATTTGCCAGGTGGAGAGTTGTAGAGAGTCCAGTTTCAGCCGTTCTGAGGGTTCTCTTCTCTTACGGTTGATTTAGGGCTCTGCTGCCACTGTTAGGCAGCTCCCCCATCCCTGGCTATGGAACTATGTACTGGGTCACCCTTGCCCAGTGTCCTGACAAGGCCGGGCCCACAGACAGCTGCTCCGTGTCCACTCATTGACTAGAGTGCACGATTTCTCAAGTTTCATGTCCATGAGACTGGATTTTTAGGCTAATGCCACCTGTTGCTATCACCAAACTGCATTCATAGTGGCTTCAGAAATGATGTCTGTTCTTTGCTCAAGTACAAACTCAGAGCAGGTCTTCCTGGTTATTGCCTTTTTCTTGTGAGTTTCTTGTGACTCCTCCTTCCCGAAGCCCCAAAATGTTCTATGAGCAAAAAGAGAAGATGTTTGCTTCCTGGCCAGGAAACGTTGTGGGTTGCTTCTCCGCTGCCAATCCTGTTGGCAAGAACTACTCACGTGGTGCCCCAGGAATAGAGGATTCTGGGAAATGTAGTTCCTTGCCAGGCCACTCTATAACCTGAAAGGGGAACCCCAGGGTATGTAGCTTTTCGTTTCTGTTTGCCATCTTTGTCACACCCTCGATGACTCAATTCTAGCTAACTACCACATTTCCGACCACTGAGACATCCTGTTATCTTCCCGCTGCCAACTCTGTCAGGACGGGAGCCCACACTCTGCCTTCGCTCCTGCTAGTGCAATAGGAAGTTGCAGTCTGCTTCTTGATCCTGCTTTGACTGAAGATAAAAAACTAACCTTAGCGCTAAGCGAGCCAAGAAGCTCCTACGGAGGATGCTAGACTACACTAGGCAGCCACGCTAGCCAGCACCCAGGGATCAGGGTGTGTATGTGTGTGTACCACATGCATGTGCACGTCTATGCGCATGCATGGAGACCTGAGTATGCATACATGTGTGTGTGTGTGTGTGTGTGTGTGTGTGTGTGTGAGAGAGAGAGAGAGAGAGAGAGAGAGAGAGAGAGAATGAGAAGCTGAGCCTCTTGCCTCTACTGAGTAGAATACCCCAAATGCATGAATGCCACTATGACATTGAGTTATAAGAAGACTGCGCTGGAGTTGGTCGTGTAGCTCAGTGGTAGTGTTTGTCCAGCACCCACAAGTCCATACTTGGCTCACAAAATAAATAAGTTTAAAAAACTGAAAAGGCTGTGTTCCACCGAGCCCATCTGTTCCTTAGTGTGAGGCATGTCTGGCACCTCATCTAGAACTGTCCCAGGGAGATACTCAATGGCAAAGAACTGGCATCAGCTCTGACCACCCATCATCCCTAAGGGCTCAGCAGCCAGACTCAGCTTGGGAGTAGATCCTTTTCAGTGGAGTCTCTAGATGACCACAGTCCCAGAGGACATCAGCTTTGGAAGGCAGCCTGGAGAGGAGGCACAGGCTAAAGGTGCCTGAATTACTTCTCTGTAATACTAGTCCCAGGTTACCTCATTCCCTCTTCTGGCCTCTAGGGTCACTGCACACACATGGTTCACAGAAATATATGCAGGCAAGACATCCAGGCACATACAATTTTAATTTTTTTAAATGAATTCAAGGCCAGGCTCAGCTACATGGTAAGTTCCAGGACAGCCAGGGCTTCATGAGATCTTGTATAAAAACAAACATACAAAAAACCGTATCTTTAAATCCAGTCTTATTTTGAAGTATGGGGAGTTTGGATTTGAATATGTGAGTTGGAGAGGGCAGGGTTCATTCCTTAACAAACAGAAACTGATTAGGGCAAAGCAGTTCAGTGGGGAAGTTGGGGTGAGCAGAAGATGGGGGTGGGGGCTGGGGACAGCATTGTCAGAGAGGCCCTTGCCATAAAGTCTAAGAGGACCTAAATTCTTGAATTCTCCAGAACTTGATATTTATCTGTGTATTTATACATACAAAGTGAGGTGTGGTGGCACTCACTTGTAACCCCACAATGGGGAGTTGGAGACAGGTGAGTCCTTCAGAGTCACTGGCCAGCCTAACCTACCATGGAACTCCAGGCCAGAGAGAAACCGGAAGGACACCAGCTCTGGTCTCCCTGTGCATAGGCATGTATGTACATGCAACACACACAGACACACACACACACAGACACACACAGACACACACAGACACACACAGACACACAGACACACAGACACACAGACACACACAGACACACACACACACACACACACACACACACACACACGACGTGGAAAGACCAAGAAACCACCTGTCTATAAGCCCTATCCAAGGAGAGGCATCAGGTAGCTAAAAGCAGCTAGTGGTAAGTTGACAGACTACCTCCACAGGGACCGGAGTGTGTTTCCTGCATGTTGCAATTTGCATAAGTGATGCTTGCCTGAGAATGCCCCTCCCCACCGGGGACCAGTTGTAGACACTGGACAGAGCTGTTGGACTGAAAATTATGATTCAGCTCTTACCACCCCCCCCCATCACCAAGTACTCTGGCAGAGGGGCTAGGTGGTGTGTCTGTCAAGCAAGCCAGGACTGTAAGAGTTAAGAAAAGTCTTTTCTGCCCACCATGCTTCTCCTTGTACATAGAAGCAGCATGTGGTGTGGGATAGAGAGGAGCAGAAGGGAAGGCAAGACTGCAGTTGCCCCCTCAAAGGCCCACACAGATAGAGGAAGGGCTTTTTAAAAAGATAGTTCACTTAACCTTATTTTATGTGCATTAGTGTGAATTGGACTTACAGACAGTTGTGAGCTACCATGTGGTTGCTGGGAATTGAACCCAGGTCCTCTAGAAGGACAGCCAATGCTCCTAACCCCTGAGCCATCTCTCCAGCACCCCAAGGAAGGGCTTTTAAAAATGAACCGCCATTGCTGGCTCAGTATGAAGCCACAATGAATCTTTTACTTTTTAAAGACGAGATAAACTGATCGGTTCACACTAAGAGCTGAGACCCACAGAAAGCTGGGGACATTCTCAGTTCTGGTAAAACTAGAATGTCTTGCCAAAGGGGAAAAGGTGCTATCATAAGCCAGTCCATAGCTCCGCCGCTAGGGCGCACCACTGTTCAGGAATGCAAAGGGATTCCAGGGTCCTTCGGATCTGGAAGCCACGCCAATTGTCAAGATTTCATTTATATTTCCTAATTCAGACCTTAAAGCACGTGACGAATACAATGAAAGATATTGCGGAATGAAAAAAGACTGCATTTTGCTTTTTCCTCGCCAAAGGCCTCCTGGCGAATACAAGGCTCCAAGGCAGGGTTCCTGGGCTCCCTCTGGGGGACCATTACACTAGAGGAGTGTTTTAATGGAGAGCAGACAATAACAGAAACACGCTATTTCTTACCTTTGGGGTAGGGTTCTGGTTTGACTCCTTTTTTGGTTCACTCTACCTGGAAATGGGTGTAGAGCATTCTATCTGCATGGTTTGCATTCCTTTCTGAATATTTGTGTTGTTTTTTGGCGTTGTGGGGATGGAGCGAGGAGTCCTGGGAGGTGTCAGTCGCGGGCTTTATTTGGAATTTAAAGGAGAGCTCTATCGCCCCCTAGCGGTTAGCTAGGTCTCCTTCGGGCCAGATTCGGCGCTGGCGAACTGGGGGTGGGCTGCAAGCCTCATCCATTCCTTCCCAACGTCCACTGAGGACTTTGAAGTCATGCAGTTTCCAGCAGAGAAAGGACTGGAGGACCCTGCTCCCCTTAGTCTGGCCGGCACCACACATAAATTCTTATGGGTCAAAGAGGCCCACGACTCACTGCAGTGGATGAACTGAGCTGGACCAGGCCTTTGGAGAACTACATAGAAACCTCTCCTGTGATCCTGTTTTCAGTGAATGCTGCATGGTAGAATCATAAACACTTAGGAAATTAGATGAAAAGGCCTGGGAGAAAGCCCTGTGTTATACCAGATACACAGTAGGCCCATGATAGCAACATCCCTTCCCCTTTTCCTCCCATCAAAGCTCACCCCAGAGTTCCACAGCACGGTCAAAGTACTTCAGACTTTACAAGAGGAAGTCACTTCATCTGGAGAGCCAACGAGGGCTTCTTGGAGGAGATGGCCCTCCATTTAGCTCAACAGGAAGTCTGAACAACATGAATAATGACACAAAGTTGGGAAAATGTGACAGGCCGGGAAACCTCAATTCAATCTGAGGGAAGGTACAACACTAGAGACAGACGTTTGGGGCACAGCTCAAAACTGAATTTCAGTCAGGCACAGTGGCTCTCACTTGTAAGAAACCTCAGTACTTCTGAGGCTGAAGCAGGAAGGTTGTAGGGGTTAAGGCCATCCTGGCCTATATCGTGAGTTCCAGGATAGTCTAGGCCAGAGTGCAAGAGTCTGTTCTCTCTCCAAATCACAAGATTTTATGACCAGCAAGAGAAGACATCTTGGTCTGGTGTAGATTCTGTTACCTAATAATGCTTTTTCTGTGAGTGGCAGTAGCCAGAGGTAACGCGGAGATGGTCCTTCTTATTCATTCAAAACACCGATGAAAGCATGTGGTCAGTACTCACTGACCCCTTCTTCATTAGCTTTCCATATTACCATATACGAAGTGAACTCCTGAATTCACAGGATGGTGTGCTCACACTGTAACTCTGCCTCCATTCACAGATATGTAGTGGCTTGTAATTTTCTGAATTTTCTACATAAAGGATGAAGTCCTAAAATGTCACTGCTAAATGAAAAATATAAGGAATTTCAGTTTTGACAGACTTATTAAATCTCCCTCGAAAAAGAGCCAATGGGTTTTTATCTCCATTCCCAGTATGGGAAAGTGTGTCTCCCTGGACTTTACTATGACCAAAGTTGGGGGCTTTGTCAATGTGAGGATTGTGGGTGTTTATTGTTTTTACATGTGTTTGCTTGTTTGTGCGTGTGTGTGTGTGTGTGTGTGTGTGTGTGTGTGTGTGTGTGATCGTGTTTGTGGAGGTCAGAGAACAACGTAGGGGAAATGGTCTCTCCTTTCACCAAGTAGGTCCTGGGAATTGAACTCAGCTCATTGGGCTTCGTGGTAAGCTTTTATCCACTTACCCATTTCACTGGCCCCACATAGGAAAGGGTTTTCATTGATATCTGCCCTAGTTAACTTTAACTGTCTGCTTGACACAGCCTAGAGACACCTGAAAAGGGGGTCTCAATGGCAGGTGTGCCCAGACAGAACTGGCTTGTGGACAGGTGGGTGGGGGAGCTTGATTGTTCATTAATGGAGGAGGGCCCAGCCCATGGCCAGCATCTGTTCCTGGGTAGGTGATCCCAAAAGCTGACCTGCAAGCCAGCTGGTGAGCTGCACCTGTGTGGTTCCTGCTGCACCTGTGTGGTTCCTGCTGCACCTGTGTGGTGAGCCGCACCTGTGTGGTGAGCTGCACCTGTGTGGTTCCTGCTGCACCTGTGTGGTGAGCCGCACCTGTGTGGTGAGCCGCACCTGTGTGGTGAGCTGCACCTGTGTGGTTCCTGCTGCACCTGTGTGGTTCCTGCTGCACCTGTGTGGTTCCTGCTGCACCTGTGTGGTGAGCTGCACCTGTGTGGTGAGCTGCACCTATGTGGTTCCTGCTGCTCCTCTCTGACAGTGAAGTGATTCCTTAGTTGGAAGAAATGCTTGTGGACTAGCAAGCCGGCCCTGCTTGAGTTCCTTCTCTGACTTCCTTCAGTGAGGGATGCAACAAATAAGCTGAAATAAATCCTCTCTTCCCCAAGTTGTCATTGGTCACAGTGCCTTATCATAGCAATAGATCAGAGCAGCGTCAATAGTATTTTTTGTTTGTTTGTTTGTTTGTTTTTGGCAGAGCCTTACAGGATAGCCTGGAACTTTTAAGCCCCCTCCTCCTGCCTCTGAAAGTTTGGAATTACAGCTGCACACCATACCACACCTTGTCTTGGGTTGGGCCTTTTCCTTTGAATTACAGGAATTCTTTATTTATTAAAACATTTACCTATTTGGGATATGGTTGTGGAGATTGTCTGCAATTTGTCATTATCTTCCATTCTGACCACTGCTTTCCCTGAGGCAAATATTTCTCATCTTTGTGAAAGCTGATCGTCTTTACCTCTGAAGCTTCTGGATTTTCTGTCTTGTTCTTCCAGTAGGCCTTCTCTGCTCAAAGAAGAGAAAGCTTTGCTCTGTGATAAGAAGCTTCTGGCCCAGACCTTCCACCTAGCCCCGAGGTTCACAGCCCTGTTCAAACCATTTCCACTAATCTGTTTATCCACGTGACTTGATACCTTTTCTCAGAGCAGCATGGTCGTCTTCTTTCCTCTGCGTCTGCTGGAGTCTCTCCTGGTGTCTCTGCTCTGTTCTTCCTGTTCCCAGAGTTTTCTTAGACTGGTAGCCCCGCCCACACTTCCTGTTTGCCTTCTGGCCAAATCAGCTTTTTATTAAACCAGTAGGAGGGACAGATATTCACAATGTACCAGAACACGGTCCCACTACATTTCTCCTTTTTTCTTTTTAAAACAATACCCCTAAATCTAATTTTGTTTGTATAGTTTTTTTTTTCATCATTATCTATAACAACTTGTAACCAACACTGTAAATAAACACAAACATCAATAATCCATTTTTTGGGAATGTGGGCATTGTTCTCTAGGCTACTTCCTGCTGAATGGGGGCATTGGCAATCCCATGGGGACCCAAAGAAAAATGTAGGATTATGGACAAGTCTTTAGTGGAGTAGTCTCTAAGGCTGGGTCATCTCAGCCAGTCTCCTTAAAGTTGTTCTGGATGCAGATCTCAGAGGAAACTGCAACAGAGGTGCTCTGAAATGCTGAATCCTCTGGGCCATCCATTTCCATTGGAGACTTTTCAGGGGAATTTTCCTCCATCAAACTTTATTTTCTTTAACAAGGAATAAATCCACAGCCTCTCATTTTCCATGGAAATAAAAGGAAAACCTCTTCTCCAAAATAGCATAGCTTTTAATTTCAATTTTAAAGTAAACTTGTTTACAAAATATATAGATTGGGTTAATCCAGAAGCATTTATAATCAAATGTCTTTTAGTAACTTTTACTACTTATTTTCAGTCAAAAAACTCAAAGGCAAGACAATAGCATACAGTATCCAGACACTTTGTATTTCCCATCTTTACATGGCTTATTATTTTTCTAGTTATTTTTTAAGGACTTTCTTTGTCCTTTTTCCTTTTTAAACATACTCCAAACCATTTAGAGGTGTAGTAGTGGGGTTTCTTGGTCCTGGGCGGCCAGAGGCCTAGACCCTGCCCCGCCAGACCCCTTAGCCACCCACCGCTGCTGCTCTGGCCCCAGAAATGACTCAGACACTTATATTAAGTTCATGCTGTTTGGCCTATGGCTCAGGCACATTGCTAGCTTGCTCTTTCATCTCAACTCAACCCATTTCTATTAATCTGTTTGCCACGTGGCCCGTGGCTCACCTGTGTTCCTTACATGTTGTTCCTTTGGGCTTCTGGCTTGGTCTGTCTGTCTCCTCCCTGCTTCTCCTACCTATGCTCTGATTTCTCCTTTTACTTTTCTATGGTGCCTGTCATGGGCCAAAACAGCTCCTTTATTTAAAGATTGATATTCACAGCATACAGAAAGGCATTCCCACATCATAGAGGTTTTTTGAATCTGTCTTTACTGTATATATCTTATTTCTTATCTTTTTCTGTTTCTGACCACACCTTTGCTTGGCTAGGGTGGCTGACTCCACCCAGCTCCCTAGATTTCTTTCTGTTTCTGTCCACACCTTTAATCTGCCAAGATGTGGCTAAGGATTAAAGGCTTTGCTACGGTGGCTGACTGCTCCAGCCAGCTCCTAGTCTGGCTTCATAGAGAGTTTAGCTTTTTTGCAGAGGTACTGGCAGAAACAATTACCATTCTGGAGAATTTTAAGGTCCATATATCCACCAAGTAAAGCAGCTCTCCGTAGCTCATGAACTCCATTTAAGTATTTGGCAGCAGGGCCTCTTAAAAGACTCACAAGTGTTTTGCTACTGACACTGAAGTCTCTCTCAAAAAAGCCACACCTCTGCTTGCCCCCAGCAAACAGGGCTTTCCCAAGAAAATGTTGCTAAGAAGGCTTCTTTGATTCTGTTCACTCTTTGCTTGTAAGAGCAGTAACTTAAATCTATCATGAGCAGCTTGTTTCTTACATCAAGGCTCCTGGGAAACTTCAAGGAACCGGTCTTGTTCCAGCATAAACTGTACACAGCAAACCCACCATTTATAATTCAAACCTGCACACCACTCAGTATCTGTACCACAGCCCACTTGAAAAACACAACTCAGAAGCTGTTTTTGGTTCTGATTCTATGCTCTAGAACCCTGTTTAAGATTTCTAAAGCTTCATCCACATGATGTGTGTGACCCACGTTGTTGTGCCAAGTGTAACACAACTAATTCTAGTTGTTATTAAATGAAAACTCAGAACCAGATATCGGAAAAAAGCTGGAATATCAGTGAGAGGAAACAGCCAAGCTATCTCCCAGCTTCCTCAGCCTGGCTCCTTCTCGCTTCTACAGAATAGTTTTGTCTTCCTATGCCTGCCTTAGACACCTTCTTTGCCCAGTTGCTTCACTTCCGGGTTCAACTCTGCATTATATTCTAGAGTTAAGATTAAAGGTGTGAGCTACTACTGTTTGGTTGTTAGGCCTTGAACTCACAAAAACACAGAAAGAGCTGTCTCTGGAGTCATGGGATTAAAGGTGTAGGTCACCACTCTCTGACCCTCCTGGATTGACTGTGGGTGGATCTGTCCTCTGATACTGGTTTTATTAAATATATATCATCACATTGCTCTCTCTGGTCTTTCCTGAGGGAGGAAATCAGAGATTCTGTTTGCTATTTTCCAAATGGCAGCCACACTGCCACCATTTCTCAAGATTCCTTTGAGCATCGAAAACCAGTCAAGAACTCTTGGCACCTTGCTTACAGGAAGACCATGTATCCACCTACAAGTTTCCTGTGTGTGGAATGTCATTTTATCAAATCCCCACACTACGTGTGAGCTGTTGACATTTTCCTGCTTTTCAGAGGAGACCGAGCAAATGGCTCATTGCCACACAGCCAGAAGTGTGAACACAGCCTGAGCACTCTACCTGCCGCTCCGTCTCCCATGCCGTGTGCATGGGTTGGCGATGTCTGAGCTGAGGGATAGTTATCAGCTTTCTGACTCACAAAGCCTTCCATAGCCAGAGCTAGAGCGTATCCCACAAGCTGTCAGTCACCAGGGACTCCAATGATAGGCTGTAAGGATGCTTTTTCTCATGGTCAATGACACTGTGTGCTGGCTGTGTAGCTGCAGCTAGTCCTAACCTACATACTCTGACTACTGGGGACAGACCAGTGAGGGCTCCTGTTGAGGGCAGGTGGTCTAGGAGACGGACTCCATCCCACCTGCGCAGCCCAAGGCCTCCATCTTTCCTTCTTCTCCCTTCTCCTTCTCTGAGTCTTTGGCAATTCTTTGAGTTGGCTTCCATCTGAGTAATACTCTGTCACACATTCAGCTCAGAGGCTGTTTTAAAAATCTTAACACCTAACCAGGTACTCAAGCTTGTAATCCCAGCACTCTGGGGGCGGAGGCAGAAGGACTGAGTCCCAGGTCTGCCTCAGATACACAGTGAGACTCTGTCTCAGGTAAATGTTCTGGGTGTGGCCCTGGTGGCATGTGGAGGCAGAGGCAGATCTCAGTGAGTTTGAGGCCAGCCAGTGACACACAGTGAGACTCTGTCTCAAAAACAGTGAAAAAGAGGGAGAGGGAGGAAGAAAGAAAAAGAAATAGAAGTAATCTGGGGTGGGTGAAATAGCTCAGTGGGGGCTGTAGGGTTTCTATTGCTGTGAAGAGACACCATGACCATGGCATTTAATTGGGGTGGTTCACTTACAGTTTCAGAAATTCAGCCCATTATCATCATGACAGGAAACATGTTGGTGTGCACCACATCTGCCTACATCCTGCAGGCAGTAGGAAGTCGACTAAGACATTGAAAGATCCTGAGCATAGGAACCCTCAACGCTCACCCCCACACACACACAGTGACACACTTCCTCCAACAAGGCCACACCCACTGCAATAAGGCCACACCTCCTAATAGTGCCACTCCCTTGAGGGACCATTTTCTTTCAAACCACCACATTGAGTAAAATGCCTGCCACATGAGCACGTTGGCCTGGACTTGATCCCAGCATCGTGTGTAAAGCACGAAGCCTGGCAAGGTGGTCCACACTGTAGTCAGCCTGGCTGCAGCAGAACACAGAGTGGTGAGCGACCAGGGAGATGTGACCACTGCTCTCTACACATGCGCTCTCACATACCACACAATATACATGCCTACTTTGGAGTGAGCTGGAGAGAGAAGATGTCAGAGGCAGGGGGAGGAGAGAGAGAGAGAGAGAGAGAGAGAGAGAGAGAGAGAGAGAGAGAGAGAGACAGATGTCAGGATTTCTCAGAAATGCTCTATCCCTTCTCCCTGTATAGTCCAGGGCCACTGTGGCTTCTCAGATTGAATGTGACTAATTCTCCTTCCAGTCTTTGGAACAGAACCCATAATGGCTTCAGTCTGGCTCTGAAATCCAGTCTGGCCTTTCTTATCACCAGGTAAGGGCTGTGGCTCCGGGCGTGGATCCCCAGAGTGGAGCCTGTAGCTGCAGTAATCCGTCTCACCAATGCACTGAATCAGGCTGAACAAGAGAAAGGTTGGGCCATCCTGGAAATGGTGGGGAGGCAGTGGGAAGGCTATCCCCAGAGGAAGCTCCCACAGGCCCCTGGGGAAAACAAAAGGCTAAAGAACAGTGGTTGAAATCATTGTTTTCTTCTAGCCTTGGTGTCCCACATTCCTCTATAGTGGGCCCCGGTGACTGGGTGCTAACGACCCTGACTCTGAAAGATGAACACTAGCAGGTCCCTGAGCTGGACTCCGGGCTGTTTTTTAGAAGCTGGTTCCTCTCCTCCCTTGGAACTGCCCAGATGTTTCAAGAATAGGCACCCTGCCCATTTCTGGCTCTGACCTACATCTTTCCTACAGCTCTGCGGGGGTACCCCTCCCCGGGGGAATTAGTCCAGAAGTCCCAGCTCCAGGGAGCATCGTCTCTTCAGCCCCTTCCGTAGGTAGGACTCGTGAAGTGACCGCTCTGCCTGCCTGGCTGCGTGTGAGTTTGTTTTTACTTTAGAATTTTAAAATTATTTTTTTAGATTATAATTACATCATTTTTCCCTTCTCTTTTCTCCTTCCAAAATTTCTCATGCAACCCCCTTTTCAAATTCATAGTCTTTATTTTTAATTGTTGTTATATCTATATACATTTTTATAATATATATATTATATCCCTAAATCCATAAATCCAACTTTCTTAGCTGCTTTAAGCTTACTTGTACACAATCAGATATCCCCCCCCCACTTCCCAAATACCCAGCAACTGCTTGCCAAATTACTGCACAGAGGTTTATATTATATCTAGCTCTTAAACTGACCCATAATTCTTATCTATGTTTAGCCATGTTGCTTGGTATCTTTTCTCAGTTGCTTCCTTGTGTCTGGCTGGTGACTCCCGACTCTGCCCTTCTTCTTCCCAGAATTCTGAGTTTGGTTACCTTGCATGTATTTCCTACATGGCTACTGGCCAATCAGGTTTTACTAAACCAATTCCAGTGACAAATCCTTACAGTGCAAGAGGATTATTCCGAAGCACATGTATACACAAGTTTTCAGGGCTGACCATTTGGGATTGGATAACCAATCAGTATGTTATTCCCTAGGGAAGACGGTTCTCCTGCTCTCAGAATTCCTTAGTTGCCTGCTGTAGTTCTTTGTCAGTGTAAAGGCCTTAAGGACTTTCCTCCTACACACACACACACACACACACACACACACACACACACACACGTTAGCATGTCTGTTGTGTCATTCATATTCAGGTCATGTGTAGGCAACAGTGTTGGTGAGACTTCATGGGTGTGATTTCTAGGAGAAAAAAATCTTACACTAAACTCTGGGGTTTTTTGTCTCTTACTGCCTTCACGCACACACTCTTTTGTACTGCCCCTGAGCATCAGGTATAGGAGTTGCCTGTCGATGTATTAGCTGGAACTGGGTTCCACAGCTCTGTATTTTGATTGGTTGTAGCTTTCTGCAATTAGTGGTCTCTGTCTATTGCTAAGCGAAGTCCTTGATGAGGAGAGATGATAGCACTGGTTACCATGGGGTCCCTTCCCTCATGTCCTCCTGCACTGGTTTTCATGCCCCTCCCTCACATCCTCCAGCACTGGTTTTTATGGGGTCCCTTCCCTCACATCCTTCATGGGGTCCCCTTCCTCACGTCCTCTGACACTGGTTGCCATGAGGTCCCTTGTCCCTCACACCCTCCAGCACTGATTGTCATGGGGTCCCCTCCCTCACACCCTCCAGCACTGGTGTTCAGATGTTTTGTTAATCTTTACCATTATGATTGGAGTAAAGCGAAGTCTCAAAGTTGTCTCAATTTGTACTCCCCTCATGGCTAGGGACAATCACATTTTTACGGATATTCCTTAGCCATAGCTCTCTTCCTGTGAGAACTCTGTTCAGATCCCAAGCCCGTTTTTTGAATAGTCACTGGTTGGTCTGTTTGAGTTCTTTGTGTATCTGGATCTTAGTGCCCTGGCTGGCTGGCAGATTCTCCCCTGTTCTGTGGGCCTCCTCTTCACTAGGACATTGTTCTCTTTAGCCATGCCGCTCTTTTAGTTTTATAAGCCCCACTTGTCACTTGTTGGCCTTCACTCTTCAAAAATGAAGCCATGGTCTTCTCCCGTGCCTGCACCATGCAGGGAACTGCCTCTCTTTTCTTCCAGCAGTTTCGACGGTTCAGGTTTCAGGTGTAAGTCCTTGACTCACTTGGAGTTAGCTTTTGCTCTTAGTGTGGCCAGTTTTCCCTGTGCCGTTTCTGGAGATGCTTTCTTTGCCCCGGTTTGTTTTGGGCATCTTTGTCAAATATTAAATGGCTGGCGTTATGTATATTCATGTTTCGGTCTTCCTTTTTAACATTTTGGTATTTAATTGTGTTTTTTTGGTTTATCGTCTGTTTCCGTACTGGTCTGTGTTGTTTTTATTACTGTAGCTCTGTAATACATTTTAAGATCTAGAACAGCAATCTTTCCAACACTGTCCTTTTTGTTTTGTTTTTTACCTAATTTTTAAAATTTTATTTTGGGGGGAGGGGTGAGACAGTTTCTCTGTGTATTTTTAAAGTCTGTTCTGGAGCTCACTCTGTAGACCAGGCTGGCCTCTAACTCACAGAGATCCATCTGCCTCTGCCTCCTGAGTGCTGGGATTAGAAGCATGCACCACCACCATATGGTTTACTTTAAACTTTTTTTTTACATTTATCTATTGTGTGTGCACACTCATGAGGGCACAAGGTCACACCTCTGTTTTGTGTGGAGGCCAGAGGATAACTTTTATCTGTTCTCTCCTTTCCAAGTGGATCTGTGGAGTGAGTCCAGGCCATCAGGCTTGGCAGCAAATGCCTTTACCTGCTGTAATATCTAGCCACCCTGGCTTTGGTGTTTTGAGCCAAGGTCTTATGTAGCCCAGGCTGGCTTCAAACTCAGTAAGTAGCCCAATAGTCCCATCTCCACCTCCCAAGTGCTATGATCACAGGTGTCTGCTACTATTTTTAGCTTGTGGTTCCTTTAACATGTCCTCCATTTCTACCTGACCCTTTTCATAAGATGGTAAAGTTCTGGGAAGCAGCAATTGTTCCCCATCAATTCCAGATGCCCCACTCTTCCGTAGGCTAGCCAGAAGGCAAAAGCCAGGGTGTTCTGATGACTTCTTCCTTCTCAGCCAAGGTGGAGTATTTTTCAACTGATATTGTGAGAAAAACAAGATTCTGTGAAACTGAATCTCAGGACTCTAACACAGTTGGGACCCAATCTTTTACAAGGGGAAACTGAGGTCCTGGTGATGACATGGTTTCACAGAGCAGAGTATCCAGAAGGCAGGTCAAGACACAAGAGTCTTTACTGACAGTGTACCTTTATTAGAGGCAGCAAAGCACACCCCTGGTCTTAGCCAACCTTGCGTGGTTTGCCTCTGTGCTCTTTGGTACCAGAACCTTAAAAAAAAAAAAAAAAGTATCTGTATCTCAACTATGTATTTCTTTTTGAAAATTTGCCTTACATTAAATTTTGACTAGAAAAGTATTAATTCTGGGCCCGCCATGGTAGCATACACATGGAATCCCCGCACTCAGAAGATAGGCAGGGAGTGTAGTGTAAGTTCAAGCTTATCCTAGGCTACATATCCATGGCCAGCCTAGGCTATATGGAGAGCCCCCTCCCTTCTTTCCTCCTAGAATGTTCAGAAAAGTAAAATAATATCAAAATTTACTTAAATCTTACCAGCCAGGACTGGAGAGATGGCTCAGCAGTTAAGCTTCCTCTTCCAGAGGTCCTGAGTCAATTCCCAGCAACCACATGATGGCTCACAACCATCCATAATGAGATTTGGTGCCTTCTTCTGGCCTGCAGAAATATATGCAGACAGATCACTATATACATAATAAATCTTTAAAAAAAAATCCCACCAGCGAGAGCTAATTTTCCCATTATCATTAATAAGTATATGTAATTGTGATCAGCCATATGTTGAATTTCATTTGTCTTTATTATCCAGAGCTGAGGCTAATGTCTTAAGTCACTTTTATTGCTGTGAAGAGACACCATAACCAAGGCAGCTCATAAAAAAAGGCATTTACTTGGGAGCGTGCTTGTAATTTTAGAGGTTTAGTCCATGATCATCATGGTAGGAAGCAGAACAGCAAGCAGGCATGGCACTGTATCCATATTGAGAGCTTACATCCCAATTCACAGGAGGGGGCAGAGAAAGAAATTGAACATGGGCTTTTGAAACCTCAGTGACATGCCTTCCCCAGTGCCACACTTCCTAACCCTTTCTAAACAGACCATCAGCTGAGGACCAAACATCCAAATATGGCCTATGGGAGGCATTTCCACTCAAATCACCACCAAAAAAGTGTTTTCATAGAGGAATATGCTCCAGGGTTAAGAGAGTGAGGAGTGGACCAGAGAGGCGGCTCAGAGGGTAAAGGGCTTTGCTGCACAGGCTTGGTGACCTGGCTTTGATCCTCAGAACCCATAATGGGAGGAGAGAACCAACTCCCCCAGGCTGTTCCCTGGCCTCACGCCATATGCACACACACTAATACCAAATAAAATAAAGACTCAAAAATTAATTGATTTCCTAGAGAAAGGAAATAAACACTAAAAGGAAGGCTGGGGTGTGGCGCAGAGGCAGACAACTGGTAACATGTGCTAAGCCCTGGTTCAATGCTCAGCATCAAAACAAGCAAACAACCCCCAAACCCTCTGACTTATAGGGAAGAAAAATGCTTCACTAGCTGGGTTTGTTGGTGTATGCCTAGGACATTAGCATTCAGGAGGGAGAGTCTGGAATCTCTGTGAGCTCCAGGTCAGCAGGGATACATAGTGAGGCTCTGTCTCAAAACAACAAACAATACACCACCATATGAATATATTACAATATATAATAATACAGATTATGGGGCACAGTGTGATATTTCAGAACGCGCATATAATGTATACCTATCAAACCAGAGTAATTAGATTCACTATGAACTACAGTCACCATACTGTATTGTAGAAATAAAATATATTTTAAACAAAGAAAACAGTAAAATAAACTTCACGTATTGACAGCCTGAAAATGCAAGCAGTTGATAAAGAAGCCCCGGACGCCATGTTTCTGTGCTGTAGAAATCATACAGACATTAGATGTGTCTGACTCTCACACTTACGTTGCACTGGGTGAAACCGACCTTTTGGATTAAGTATGAGGTGAAGTCAAATTTTAGCTCATTGTGAAGTGAACAGTAAAGCTCAAGTTAAAGAGTGGGCCCTGCCTCCAAAGCGCTCTCCGTGTGGTGTGTTTTCTGACAGGACTGGACATTATTAATCTAAGGAAAGTGTTGCTTAAAGGGTTGACAAAGGACAAATGAGCTCCACTGAGGAAGTGATTCTCGGGCTACAATATAACTCCAAATTCACAGGGGACAAAACCAAGAAGCTCTTCAAAACAAGAACTCTCTCGTTTCAGGAGACAGCTCCCCAGAGAAGGAAGTGCCATGAGGTGTGCCACACACACAATGCTTTCACATGTCCAGATATGGATGGTCACTAGTTACTTGGTATGTACCAAAAAGGGTGTGGAATGTCTGGAAAGCATGTCATTATTGCCTTCACAAACCCCCAAAATGTAAAACCAGGGGACACAGGTGTCTAGGCATCTAGATCCTTCCTCCAAAGTCCCAATTAGGGGCTGCAACTCAGTGTAGGCGTATGCCATTTCAGAGCCTCCCCCACACTAGGCAAATAATAATGGTTGGGAGACACACAGAAAAGCAGGAAGGGAGATAAGTCCCCCAGATTGGATTTCTAATCTAAAATGCAAGAGAGGTGCAGTTTTTCAGTAGGGCGTGGCACCTGATGACGCGTACCTATTGTTCCCAGTACTTGAGAGACTGAGACAGAAGGATTGCTCCTGATGAGGCAAAGGAATCACGGGTGTGTGGATGTGACTAAATACACATGCATGAAGCTGTCATAATGAGTTAGACATGTTAGCACCACCTGTGATCCCAGCACTTGGAAAGTGGAGGCAGGAGAATCACTGTAAACTCCAGACCAGCGTGGGCGGTCAAAGAAAGAAAGGAAAGAAGAAAAAAGCGAAGGAAGAAGATCTTAAGAGGCGGGGTAAAGAGCTGTCATAGCGAAGTCCATTCCTCTATAATGGATACACACTAATAAGAACCCTAGGGCTGGGGAGGTAGCTCAGTGGGGACCCGTGTTCTCTGGCCTTCAAAGGGTCATGTATGAGTATCTGTACCTGCAGACAGACAAATACACACACACACACACACACAAAACGGATGGGGATAGTGCCCGCCTTTAATCCCAGCACTCAGGAGGCAGATGCAGGCAGATCTCTGATTCAGGGCCAGCCTGATCTACAGAGTGAGTTCCAGAACAGCTTGGTCCACAGAGTTAGTTCCAAGACAGCGGGAGCTACACAGAGAAACCCAGTCTTAAAACAAACAAACAAACAAACAAAAACTCTACAAGAATAAATCATAGAGTCTAAGGAAAATATTGGGGCTCAGACAATAACACTTCAAGTTTAACATGCTACATGAAAGAAAATTCAGAGGCTCTGAGAGCTTCCCTGGTTCTCACCTTCCCCCAGTTAGGAGGGGGCACCTTCTGAGAGACTTCACAGAAATGCTGGGGCCTTGGACTTGTTCCCTAATTTCTTGTTAACATGGGGAAGTTAATGACAGAGACACTGAGACCAAGCAGACTTTTCTCTCTCTGTTCTGTAGCATCTCCGGGGATGCTCTGAATGACTTTGTGACAACCTTAGCCCCCCACAGCCTTCCCTCACTGTCCCATAGGAGCCATATTCCAGAGTATTGCCTGGCCACCCATAGAAGTTATAGGCTGATCCCTCTAACTGGCAAATATTCCCATTTCTCTCCCCCTTCTGGCATAAAAGGCCAAAGAAGTTTCTGGATGTTCCCAGTCATGCGACCCCTCTACAATTCCTTCTTGTACTTAATAAACACCAGAATTTTTTTTCCTGTTTACCTCTAGACATTTTATTTCCAAGCCTGAGATCTGGATCTTTGGAGTTGGGCTGGCTGCCTGCCTTTGTGTTAATGCCAAGGACGAACTCTCAGCCGTGTGCCAGGAGCACCTGTGTCCACCAGAGTTGGCGCACAACGTGTGCCCCTAGGAGAGGCAGGAGAAGCTGGCTTGTTTCTCCTCCAAGGGTCCTTCCTCTACCTCATTTAGCGTGTGTGTGTGTGTGTGTGTGTGTGTGTGTGTGTGTGTGTGTGTGTGTGTGTGTGTGTTTACTCAGCTAACCTTTCTCCTGAAAAGCTTTGTTGTCAACACAGTTGTGAGCATGGGATGTTCAGCCACTATAATAAAACCCCTGTCCTTCTCAAATTAACAGCAGCAGCTTCAGGAGGGACATCCGCCATCTTTGGTGGTCTGCGTTGGGGAGACAATACAGGCTCTGGGCTTGTGGATCTCTCAGGAGCCCGGTGTTTTGTGTCTTGTTCTCATCAGCCTGTTGTGACCTGCAAACTGTGAGCATCATCCTTCTACTCACATTCTACTGGCCAGAGCTTTACCTCGTGAGCCGATCAAGCCTGGTGGGGAAACCAGGAAACACAATCTGAAGTCTTTCAGGCAAGGACATCCTGTGTGTAAAGGGAGCATGTGGACAGTGAGAAGCCCAGGGTCTACACTCAGCCCAGCCTCACCATGTCCTGGCTGCTCTCTCAAAGCGTCCATTGCTCTGTCCTTCAGGGGGCAACATCTGTCCTTCCAGACATACCTCCCAGATTCCACATCATCACCGACTCTCGCAGTCTCTCTTGTTCCCCAGTAGTAATGAACAACACTGTATCTTCCCAGTCCAGAGGCTGCCGTTAAACATCTGCCTCAGCCGGCTTCCAGCGCTCCACCTTTACAGCGACATGCTTAAAAGCTGTAACTAGTTCACATGACTGTCGCTCGATTTGATGCGGGTTAGAGTCTGATCGCAGAGACCATATTTTGGGATGTGCACTGATCTCTCCATGCTTAGTTCAGGCTATCTTCCCTGCCATTCTTCCTCATCGGTTCAGAACTCCCACTAACAGATGTCCAGGCTCCCTGCTTCCACAGTGGGGCTCTCATAAACCCTCTGGTTCTTTGCTACGTGTACCCAGACACTTTCTCCTCAGGGACAAGCCACACCAAGCTCCCTGGTGAAGGGTCCACCCACCATGCAGAGGCTGCACTGGTTGCTCCTTCAAGACATTCCTAGAAGACAGAAGCTTGTTTAGACAGCTCTCTCTCTTCTATGTGGCCTTTCCTACTACAACTTCTGGAAGGCTGGGGGATCCCGAGGAGGAGGCAGCACCCAGGGAAGCTGCTGAAGTTCATGACCTGGGTTATTTTGTATTTTAGTCCCGGACTGGCTGTATCCCTGTCAGCATGACCCAGAGTCATCCATTCCCACAGTTCCTGTCTCACAGAGAGCCACCCTCCAGGGCTATTCTGACAACAAGGTCAATGTCTGCAACCTGATCTCAGTTTAAAAATAACCCAGAGGTCTGACCCACCAAGAGCCTGCCAGGATCTTCCTCCAAGGAACAGGATCTCCTGCCCCTCCCGTCCTACTGGCCCTCCTCCTGCCCTTCCCTTCCAGCCACCAAACTGTCTGGGGACTTTCTTCTCAAAATTGAACTCTTTGGTCAGCCTTGAGGAAGATGCCTGTGTTTCTCCTGCTTTACAGGGCTAACTAGTGTGAAGGGTCCCCCCCCTCCCCTCTGCTTCTTAAGCAGGCATTGGATGAACCGCTGATGTCACAGTCAGTGTTATACCCCTGTGAAGGAAGCTGGACTCAATGCAAACACATGACTGTATATTGTTATGGTCAGGTTCAAACGAACACCTGTTCCTACGTAGCGGAGGGCTACCAGCCCTGAACCCAGGGGTGAGGGTTTGTTTGTTTGTTTGTTTGTTTATTTATTTTTAAGGAAAGCCTACATAAGCAGGGTGCTGCACATCTTGTCATTTCAGGATTGGGTAAAAGGGTATGGGGTACAGTAGCCTCTGGCTGAACTTTCACTGTTCCCACACCAGGCCAGCAGACCCCTTCACGCTCAAGGAGGATTTCCGGAGCGAAGGATGGGAAGATCCAGACAGCCCCTCAAAGTGGTAGCGAGGCTGCTACAGATGATTCTTCCTACCTAGTGAGATTGGGGCCTCAGGAAGTCCAAAGACACCTTGGAGTCAGACTTGCATGGAGAGTCCCATGATTGGAACTCGGGAACTCCTCGAGCCAGAAAAATCAAGGGACAAAAGAATACAACCCTAGCCAGTCTGATCGATTGCAAGGCTGAGGTTGTACGCAAGCTTACTCGTGGTAGGCAAATGCCTTACCACTGAACTGTATCCCTGGCTCTGTAATCCAATTTTTGATGCACAAACCGATTTAATAATCTTCATTGTCTATTTTCATTCCGGGTAGGTGTTTGTTTCGTCTGCATGTGGGTACGTCACAGTCACACTGGGTGCAGAGGCCAGAAGAGGTTGTCAGATCCCCTGCAACTGGAGTTGCGTTTGGTTGTAGTCACAATGTGGGTGCTGGATGCTTTGTGTTATGTTTGTTTATGCCATGGAATATTTGCTTTAATGATACAAAGATGTGCTGTATCCCTTTATGCTGCGTTGGGCTTTAGCTGTGACACTGTGTTAGTGTACCTGTCTAAGACACCTGATTGGTCCAATAAAGAGATGAATGGCCAATAGCAGTGCAAGAGAAAGGATAGGTGGGCTGGCATGTTGTGCAAGTTGGGCTCATGGGGGTCTGTGGAAAAAAGACAAAGCTCACCTTAAGGATGAACTTTTAGCTTTTTCTGAAGCGGGCTCACCTTCCCTTAGCCAGTTTTTAATTGTTCTCCATATTTACACTTGTAGCAACTGTGTGACTTGGGCCTCCACAGGACAATGCCAAATGCAAATTCTCAATCAAGGAGCATCACTGTATGCTGGATTTTTCCCAGCCAAGTTTTGCATAGGCTTTGGGCCTTGGGAAACTCTCAGACAAGATTTGAACAGAAGGCCACAAGAGAAACAAAGGGTGGATTAAGGCTGGTGCTAGCCCTCAGACCAGGTTTAGCTCTGTGGGAATTCTCCTATCGCCCACAGGAAGAGAGAATACAGAGGAAGAAAAACATGGGAAGGGAAGAGATAGAGGAACAGGGGAAGGATGGGACTGGGGAGGGGTGTCAGCCACCCAGCAGCACGAGGAACAGGAGAAGGATGGGACTGGGGGGGGGGTGTCAGCCACCCAGCAGCACGAGGAACAGGGGAAGGATGGGACGGGGGGGGGGGGGGGTGTCAGCCACCCAGCAGCACGAGGAACAGGAGAAGGATGGGACTGGGGGGGGGGGTGTCAGCCACCCAGCAGCACGAGGAACAGGAGAAGGATGGGACTGGGGGGGGGGGGGGTGTCAGCCACCCAGCTGCACAAACCACAGAGTAAGAAATAAAAAACGTATATCGCAGAACGATTAAAGCCCAGAGTGTGATGATATGTTATATATTTAATAAACCAGTCTGAAATATCAGAGAAGAGATCCACCCACAGTCAATCCAGGAGGGTCAGAGAGTGGTTATCATGCCTTTAATCCCAGTGCAGGGAAAGACCAGGAGTGGTGACCTACGCCTTTAACCCCATAACTCCAGAGGCAAAGGAGATCTTTCTGTGAGTTCAAGGCTAACTACCAAATAGTAGTAGCTCACACCTTTAATCTTAACCTGGATGTGAAACAACTGGGCAAAGAAGGTATTTAAAGCAGGCATAGGAAGACAGATTATTCAGTAGAAGCCACGAGGAGCAAGGCTGAGGAAGCTGGAAGACAGCTGGGTGAGATTTGACTGTGGTGTTTCCTCTCTTTGATATCCCAGCCTTTCCCCAATATCTTGTTTCCTTCAACACAGCCAGAGTTCATGCTGCACCAGAGGAAAAGGTAGACAGGATAATTCGTTAAGAAAAATGGTTTAAAATAAGCCAAAGTAAGGCTGGGCATTTATAAGAAAGAATAAGCCTTCATGTGTGATTTATGGGAGCTGAGTGGTGGGTCCCCCAAAAGAGAAAAGAAACAAAGAGAAACAGATAAAAAAAAAAAAAACCACTCAGATCCTCTGGAAAAGCAGCCAGGGTCTTAACCACTGAGCAGTCTCTTTACCCTCAAGCCAACTTAAAAAACAGCAACAAAAGACATTCTCCTTTGTACCCAACCCTCATGCCAAAATCTGGGAAATCCTAACTTAGGCCAGAAATCAAGCAATAAGTCTGGGAAGTCATAGAACAAACCTTACACGTGTGAACAATTTTTGCATATCTATTTTGAAAGTTAGTGTGGTAGTTTGGATGTAACTTGGCCCGTCATCTCAGAGGGAGTGCACTGTTAATATTTTGATGCTAGTGAGAGAAGCGATCACGAGATTCACCAAAGTCCTTGTTAAGAGTTTCTTAGGGAATGGGAAGGGAGAGGTAAGGAAATGTAGAGAGGAGCATGTGGGAGGAAGGCGGTGGGAACCAGTGAAGGCTGCTTTTAAGGGTGGCTTTGTACATGTGTATAGGAGGCTTATGTAGTCACGATACTACTGCATATGGATGGTGTGCCATGCTGCACATGCACAGGGTGTAAAGCTCTGGGATGACTAGGCATTTTGCCTGACTGCTGAGGGTGCATGCGCAGCTGTAGGACTCAGAAGTGGCTGGAACATGTTGAAAATTCTAATATTGCACCTTTTTGTTTATTATAAAAAGTAAGGGGTTTTGGGTGGCAGGTGGCCAGGAATAGGGGGTGCCATGTTTTCAGAACTGCTTCCTGCTGACTTTGGTGGGCATCCATCATCTTTGGGGAGGGACATTGTCCTGAGGTAACTGGTCGTGCCAGCTGTCTTTGCTGCTGTTTGAGCTCTGTGGAATGTCTGGCACTGCTTGGGTTTGAAAAGATGCTGGCAAAGTGGAAGATGAGGTCTCTGAAAATTTTTCTTAGATCCTGGCACTTGGGGGAAAGGGGAGTCCCAAGCGGAGGGAGAGGGTCCTGAGAACAGGGAAAGATTAATGAAAGTGGATCTGACCTGTTCAGGTGAGTCCAAGTAGATTCCCCGGAGCTCAGAAAAAAAAAGTTAAGTGTACGAGAGATAATGTTAGGCACACTAAAGAGCATATTATGGTGGTATAGTGTTTAGTAATCTGCTATCAGAATTTTATTGGTTAATGTTAAAGTTGTAGACAATCACATAGAGGGAGAGAGAAAGAGGAACCTGGAACATGAGATATGCTTTATTATTTTTTTTTATATATTATTGCCAGTCAGGCTTCCTATCTTTATCTGAGAAACCTTCCTTTTTCATTATCCAGGAGACACAGATGATCAATTGCTGGGGGCCCTCAACAATAAGCTGTTATGTTAAAATCTGTTCCATGAGTCCCTCTTTAGAGTCTGGGGTGTGAATAACACTGGAGTATTACTATTTCTTACTTCTGGAGCGTGTTTAGTGGTCTCTGTGCCTCCGGCTCTGTGGCTGATGGTGATCCTGTAATAGTACACTGAGTAGTTCACTGGGAGTTTGAATATGTTATTGGAGACAAAAAGGAAAATCGATGGAGCAGGTTGTTGATCGGTAGTGATAGGAAAGCACAGAGGAGGGAAGAAAAACAGCCGGGGCTCCCGATCCTGTTGGGTTGTATATGGTTTTGGAGTGAAGCCTCATTCTTCTGGAACCAGGGACAAAGCAGCTGATCCTGGTGTCTTCTAGAACCTGTGAGAGCAAGGCCCTGTTTGGGTATGAAGGTCAGATAGGTAATCCAATGGGGGAAAGCCCTCAAGCTTAGCAGCTGTGCAGTCACAAGAATTATCTTAAAGGGCCCTGTCCATTTAGGAGAGAGGGGTGAGGGGCTTTGGTCTGGGGAGAAAGAAGGACCTGATATCCAGTGCTGACAGGGGTGGGCAGGAGTCAGTGCATGGCCGAGGTAAAAGATAAGTGTTAAAGTTCCATGGAAGAGAGTAGAGATGATACAGTAAGGGGATGAGTAAGTGATCAGGAAGGGGTGAGGGTTTGTATGGGAGGCCAGGAGTTAGAACTGGCCTCCCACACATGGTTTCAAATGGCACAACCAAGAGCAGTCCCTTGGCGGAGAGCCCAGAGCCTGAAAAGAGCCAGGGGCAAGAGTTTTACCAGGTCAAGTTGAAGTTCCTGTAACATTTTAATAAGAATATTTTTAAAGGAATGGTTAATCCGTTCTATCTTTCCGGAGGGCTGAGATAGTAGACGGTGTGGAAGTGCCAAGGATGCTGGGAGCCCTAGATAAGGTTTAGGAATCTAGGAGATGAATTCAGGGCCATTATCAGATTGAAGAGAGGCAAGAATCCCAAAGAAGAGAAGGAGATCAGAGATTGTCTGAGCTCTTTTATTATTAGTTGGAAAGGCTTCAACACAACCTGAGAACGTATTTACTAAAACTAGGAGATACTTAACCCAGGATTTGTCAGTGTCAAGACATGACTGTGGGGATGTGGGCTGTAGTGTGTGGATTCCCTGTGGTGGGTGAGGTGAGTCTGGGCCCTGGAGGGCCACTATCCTAGCTGCCCGGTCAGTCCTGTTACTTCCCTTAAAGATGAGGGAGCTGTCTATCTGATGAGACCAGCAGTGATGAGAGGCTTCTAGAATGGCCATGATGTGGTCTGACTTTAAGATTGGTCCTTCTTTTCCTGTAGGGAGCCCATGTTCCTTCCAGATGGCAGCATGGGACAGATAAATATGAAAATCATATTTGGAGCCTGTGCAAACATTTATGGGTTGTTCTTCTGCTAACTGAAAGGCCTGGGTAAGGGCTATTAGTTCATCGTGCTGGTTAATAGTGTGTGGGGGGGGGGGGGGAGTGCCTGTACTTCCACTGACACTGTGGCATAGCCTGCTTTAAGGTCCCCTCACATAAAAAGGAACTGCTGTCTGTCTGTGTCCTTTTGTAGGTGTGAAGGATGAGGCAATAGTTCTTCTAAGGTTGCAGTGCAAGGATGAGATAGAGAACAGTTGGTATTAGGTTGAGGAAGATTTGAGACACTAAAGGGTGGGCATGATTGTAAAGTAAGCATGGCATCTTCTACTAATGCCACCTGGGAGAAAGATCTCGGGAAGGGGTAGAGTCTGTTAAGAGATGAGACAGGTTGTGGGAGAGAGCACAGTGACAGGTAACCCAGCAGCTGCTAAGTATGCAAAGTGCCCATCCCTGAGAGGTAAAGCCTAGGGTTGTTTTGGGGTTTTGGTTTGGGCTTTGGACAGATATGCTACCAGTGCTGAGGAAGGTCCCAGCTGATGGTGCAGGATCCCAGGGGCATATATCTCTTTTTCTGTTAGGGAGAAAAGATATGTTATGTCTGGGAGACAGAGGGCTGAGACCTGGAGGAGAGCCTGTTGGAGATTCTGAAAGGGTTTAGAAATGGGGTGGAGGAGAAGTTTATGCAGGGAGCCAAGAGCTGCCTCATACAGGGGCAAGCAAGGAGGGAAAAAGAGGGAATCCCTTACTGGACAAAACCCAGCTATCTCTAGAAACGACAAAACTTCTCTTTAATAGAGGGGACTGCAAGAGACTGAATTAGGTGTTTCCCTTCCAAAGTACGGCTTTGTGGGTTGAGACGATGGATAGCCCAAATAGGTAACCTGACCGTGGAAGGTGGAACTGTATAGTCCTGCTGGGGAGCAGAGGTATCAGTTTGGCTAATCTGTAATGACAGAATACAAAGGAGATTATCATCTACATATGTTTGGTTCAGATTTGGGAAGAGTAAAGAGGGGTCAGAGGCCAGGGCCTGACCAAATGTGGGTTAGACTGGGTGCTGAGAGGGGTAGAAGCATCTCTGAGCTCCAGGACTGAGAAATGAGAGGCTTGAGGGGATGGATGGTGGAGAGGCAATACAGGCTAGAGGGGACCAGGGGACCATGCAGAATTAGTGAGACAGAGGCCTTGGACCAGGCTGTAGGTTCCATTAGATTTCTCAACTGCATGTATAGGGAAGGAGAAGGGAGAGAATGACGTAGCTTTGTCCTTGCAAGTTCAGAGTCAGGTCCCCCAAACTCTCTCATGACAAATATATGCTCCTGGATTGCACTGATACTGTAAGGGCTACCCACGGCTCCCTGTGAGAGATGGCAGGAGTCAGAAAAGCCAGAACACCCTCAGTCACCCATGGCCAGGCCTGAAGGATCAAAGTCTAGAGAGCAGATAAGGGACAGGGTCTGAAAGAGGCCTGGGATGGGGGTGCCCATAGTCGGCTATAAGGACCAACTGTAGCTGCTTAGGCAGTGACTAGGGGATCCCCAGTCTTATCATTTTTTTTCCTGCATATGTGCATAACAATGCACTTTGTTTTTTTCTTCATTTTATTATTTTTTAAAATAAAAAATGTCATTTTTATCTATGTATCCCCCTGCTCCACCTCCCTTCCCTCCTTCTAATCCTTCCCAGTCAGTCTTCAGCCTCGCCCTTCCCCGTTCACCCATCCCCTTCCCCAAAAGAGCAAGAAGTCCCGAGGTGGGTCAGCTCAGCGTGGTGCATCCAGCACAGGCAAGTCCCATTTACTCATCCCAAAGTCAAGACGTTCTTAAGGAAGCTAATAGGATGTGGGCCGATCAAGTCAGTCCCAAGGTCACGTTTACACCGAATGGAAGGGGAAACTCGCCAATCAAAGCTGGGGTTGTGCGGAGTTACTCAGCGGCCAGGCAGATGGAAGGTGGGTGGTTTCAGATCCCCAGGCACAGGGGCGCGGGGAGAGCCTGTGCGGTCTCAGCATCAGTGTTATGGAGCTCCAGAAGCGAAGACGCGATCACGGGATACACCAAAAGCCACTTTAAGAGTTTATTACGGGGATGGGAAGAGAAAGGTAAGGAAATGTAGAGAGGAGTGTGTGGGAGGAAGGGGGTGGGAACCAGTGGAATCTGCTTTTAAGGGTGGCTTTGTACATGTGTATAGGGGGCTTACGACTGCATATGGATAGCGCGCCATGCTGCGCATGCACAGGATGTAAAGCTCTGAGATGCCTAGGCATTTTGCCTGACTGTTGGGGGTGCATGTGCAGCTGTAGGACCCCAGAAGTGGCTAAGGAATGAGGAAAGGGCAGCACCCGAAGTGACTGCTTTCTAGGACCCAGAAGGGCCTGGAAGGTGGGCTTCGAGGTTTCCCATGCTCAGGATACCACCCAGTGTCCCAGTCCACTTCCTGTTGCCGGTGTATCAAGATGTAAGGACTCTCAGCTCCAGCATCACTTCTGCCTGTATGCCACCGTGCTCCTCGTGATAATGGACTGAACCTCTGAAACTGTAAGTGAGCCACCCTCAATTAAATGTTTTCTTTATAAGAGTCGCCATGGTCATGGTGTCTCTTCACAACAATAAAAATTCTAACTAAAACAGTTTTCCTTGTCAACTTGCCTGGGTTTAGTTTCGATTAGGATGGAAGGCTCATGAGGTTAACCTGAGGATATTTCTGTGCACTGCTTCCCAGAGGGGATTAACTGAGGGGAAGACCTTTCCTAATATGGGCAACACCATCCTATGGGTTGGGAGCAGGCCTGGATAAAAGAGGAGGCTGGTGATGGGAGATGCAGTTTAGTGATGGGTTGCATCATGGACATGAAACCCTGGGTTCAATGCCTGGCGCTGCAGAGAAAGGGGGGAGGATTGGGATTATAGTAACTCAATGGAGCAGCACTTTCTTAGAAAACCTAAGAGCCTAGAGCCCCACACACCCCCAAATGAGAACAAAACCAAAGAGGGATCTGAAAACCAGAACTTGCCTTTGATTCACTTTTGACACTGAAGATTAGACCCATGATGGTCTCTGCCAAGGTGGACCAGCTTCTCTGAAATCACGAGCCGGGAATGAAGCCTCTGGGAGACAAGATGGCCCAATAGGCCAAGTGCTTGTTGGCCCAACCTGATGACTTGCATGAGATTTCCAGAATCCATGTACACAGCAGGGGAAAACCGGCTCCTGAAAATGCACTCTGGTGTGCCCACTCACACACTTGCCACATACACATCAACACAAATACATTCTTCTTTCCTTTACATTGTTTCTGTCAGGTTCCCTATCACACTGACATTAAAATAGTAGTTATTTTACAATAATTAAAGAGGATGCTCATGAGGAGCCTGACTGAGTCTGACCTCTAGCACCACAATTTTAAAAGATTATCTTTAAAAGGGAGATGCTCCTTTTGTGCAGATAGTGTTTCTGCAAACGAGGTGGACATTTCTAAAGCCCACCAGACTTTCTGCAAGAAATGCATCGAGCACCAAGCCCACAAGTAAAAGCAATACAAGAAGAGCCAGATTCTGTGTGCGCCCAGGAAAGCTTGCCTATTCCAGGAAGTAAAATGGCTATGCTGTACAGACGAAGCCCAGATTCTGGAAACAGGCTAAAATCTCAAAAAGGATTGTGCAGTGGCTTGAATATTTGAGCCCAACTGCAGATCCAAGAGAATCCTTGTGCAAGTTGGGCTTGGTGCCCACACCTTTAATCCCAGTACTTGGGAGGCAGAGGCAGGTGGATCTCTGTGAATGCCAGGCTGGCTTTGTCTACATAGCAAATTCAAAGTCAATCAATAACTACATGGTGAGATCCTGTATCAAAAGAGGAGAAGAAAGAGAAAGACAGAGAGAGGGGGCGAACATGAGCTACCACCCCTCATGAGAGAAGCCTCTCTTTACTGCAAATGGAGATCATCCCAGGAAACCACAGCTGGACACAATGTAGAGATCAGCAGATTATAGGGAGCCCAGCCCAACAGATGCATTACAGCAGAGCTCCTGCATCTATGGCTCAAGGAACGTTGCAGTAGATGGGATTTTTGTAAGAGTTAGGACATCAGTGTGCTGTGAACAGTCTCCTTTAGAAATGGCTGCATAAATAAGACTAGAACCATGACAAGATCAGTGGACATGTTAATGTGGAAGGAGGAAAATTCCCCAACGCTAGACAAAGAACTACAGGCAACTAGTGACTGCTAGAAGAAGAGAATTAGCTTTCCCAGGGATAAGCCCCCTTATTGGTGTCCAGTGCAGAGTGATCACCCTGAAATCATAAACACACCATCAACAAAATCGACTTTGCCAGCTGGATGTACACATATATACAAATATATGTATGGGACAACAAGCATATGTATGCAATGACAGTAATCAAGGAAAAAGAGGCTATAAGCTTGAGAGTGGGGGTGTGGGAAGGGTCAAGGGAGGGTAGCTGGGCGGGGCTTGAGGGGGAAAGAGGGGGCAAAATGATATGATTCTATTTCACTTAACAACATTTTAAAATTCTTATGAGACAGAAAAAGGGTAAGCATGAGCATTTAAACTGGGTGGGGATTAGGGGAGAGAGAAACATTTTGAATTGGGAAGGCATTAGAAGAGGCCAGAGACCCAGTTCTAAGATGGCTTGCTATGAAAAGAGGTGGCTAAAGTCAGTTAAAACATCAGTGCATGTTGTATGCATGCACTAAAAATATCATGGGGAACTCACTAAGCCACACAAGGAATACTAGCTAGCCAAAAATAAAGTCAAAGCCTAGCAGCAACAACAAGAAAACGAACCAGACAGACAAGCAAAGCTAGGCATAGTGATACAATACCGGAACGTGGTAAGTACAGGCAGGAGTTCAGGGGTTCCCCAGGCTGAACAGCAAGGGGGGCTGGGCAGCTCACTATGGAGTGTGTGCGATGCATGCCCTGGACATGATCTTCAGAAGCTAAAGTGGGCACAGGGAGAAATAGAAAAAGTGATGACAGAGGAGATTGATGTGTCTGCAAGCCAGGAAATGCCACCATGGCTGCCAGCTACTGGAGGCCAGGGGTCAGCTATGCGAAGGATTCTCCCTGAGAGCCCATGGGGAACCAATCCTGCTGGCGCCTAGAGCTCAGACTTCTGACCTTTGGAGCAGTGGGAAAGCAACGTTTTCTTTTAAGCCCTCGGCCTGTGGTTATTCGCAACAGCAGCCTGGAAAACAAATAAGCGCACTTTCCGAATGTGACTACCATATCCCAAACTTCACATTCCGCCCACTGTATTCAAACTAGAAAGAAAGACTGGGAACAAGAAAAAGCTTTTTGAAAAATTAGCTGGATGATCTTCGTTTATGCTCATCATTTTAAACGTCTTAAAGTTTATTTAGTTTAAAAATCATTTTTGTTTCCTTTTGAGACAGTTTCACATGGCTGAGGCAGGTGTATGTAAACTGAGACGACCTTGAGCTCCTGGATATCCCTGCCTCACCTCCCAGGTTCTGGAATCTCGCACCTCGCCTGTTCTCTGTTTACGTTCAAGTTGTTCGTTCACTCACTCACTCAACTGTAATAAGATGCTTCTGGCCCGAATTCTCCAGCCTAGCCGAGGATTGGGGACCCACTTGTACCCCGCTGCCACTTTGCCCCAAATAATCACACAACGGCTTAAATTGATTTCATGCTGATTGACCTATGGCTCAGACATATTGCTGGCTAACTCTTTCATCTTAACTCAGACTATTTCCACTAATCTGTTTATCCAGGTGGCTTGGTCCCTTTTCTCAGAGCAGCATGGCCGTCTTCTTTCCTCTGCGTCTGCTGGTCTCTGTTCTTCCTCTTCCCAGAGTCTTCTTAGTCTGGTAGCCCCTCCTACCCTTCCTGTCTGCCTTCTGGCCAACCAGATTTTTATTAAATCAGTAGGAGGGACAAATATTTACAGTGTACCAGAATATAATCCCACTACACTCAACCATTCAATGACTACAAGGCAAACTTAGTCTTAGTTGGGCTCTCTATTGCTGTAGTAAAACGTCATGACCAAAAGCAGCTTTGGGAGGGAAGGGTTTCTTTCCTCTTACAACCTGTAGTCCATCATGGGGCGCGCATGGGGAGGGGAGGTGCGGGGGGGATTTGGGAGGGAGTCAACATAGAAACTCAGGCAGGAACCTGGAAGCAGAAGCTGATGCAGAAGCCATAAAAGGGCCGTGTTTGCTCCATTGCATGGTCCACCCACAGCAATCATTAATTTTAAAAAAGCCCAGGCTTGCCCAACCTGGTGGATGCATTTCCTCATTTGTACCTCCCCCTTCCTGTCTAAGTGTGCCCTGTTTCAAGTTGGCATCAAAAGTAGCTGGCATTCTTTCCTAACAAAAGAAAAATGGACGGGTAGAGCAGTGGGTAAAGCATTTTTCATGCAAGTGTGCGGATCAGTGACTGGATACTTATCCTCCACGGAAACGCTGGAGTTTGCAATCCCAATCACGAGAGATAGAGACAGGATCCTAGGGGAAAAAATGGTTCGTTAGACTAGCCAAATTGGCAAGCTCTGAATGCAAGTGAAGAGACCTTGTTTCATCTATAACTGAAGAGGAATCAAGAAGGATACTTAACATCAATCCGTAGGCTTCCTATATACGTGCACATGTGTACACCCACCTGTATACACACGTGAATTCACACACATTTGAACATGCACACATATGCACACATACCACACATACACATGAGCTGTTTGTTTTAAATTTTCCATTGGTATAGATAGACGTTCTGAAGAAGATTTTCAGAGGCTTGGGGCTCCAACACTGTCATGAAGAGATGATCTCTGACCCTTGGCTATGCTTTCTCTGTTAATTTCATTCAGAAAGTTCCTTCTCCTCAGAGGCATAGCATCCACCCATCGAAGGCTCACACCTAATCGCTTAGACACCCAGGGGAAAAAAAAAAGGCTTTTTTGTCACATCCTGTTATGACATCTCAAAGGCAGGGATCTATACCCATGCCATCTCTGCCTGGGGGTAATTATGCAGAGGGCCCAGGCGTGAGAGGAGAAAGGAAAAATTGCTGCTGTGAGCCCGAGGCTCGCCACTCACAACAGAGCACCTACTCCACACAGGCTATGGATGGGCTGCCTCTCTGGAGGATCAGGAGACTGGCATAAATGGCTCAATGTAGCTTTACTCCTGGGATGTGAGGACTGGGAGGGAGGGAAGAGCCTCTACTGCAGGGAGATTAGTAACACCTTAGATACATGGCAATAACTGGGGCCCTTAAAAGTACCATGGGAAACCACCCTGGGAAACTGCATCCCATCCAGTACAGACCACCCAACCATTGATGGGGCAGAATGGTGGGCATTAACCAGACTGTCTGCTTCTGTGTTTCATGTGCACCTCAAACATTAAAAGCTGTGAAGTGAGATGCCAAGCCTCTTCTGTGGGTCGTTGTGCAAACTCCATGGTTCACCAGTGAAGTGTGGTGTCAAATGTATCTGAACAACACTTGAGCCGACACCCTTGGGTTACATGAAACAACCATATTATGTTGGCCCACCAAACATTAACTAACATAACCAAAGGAAGATCCGGTGAGCAGAGAGCATGTTCCCAAGCGTGTAAGCAGGCCTGTTGGTGCATTCCCAAGAGAGAGAAGTTGGTCTGGGCTGGGGAAAATAGCTCAATGGTGGGATGCTTGTCCAATAAGCATGAAGCTTTGGGTTCCACTCACAGCATGGAGGAAGGGAATTATTTTAACCTCAGAAGTGAATGGTCTGGGCTAGAGAAATGGGTCAGTGGGTAAAGTCCTTGCCTTTCAGTCATGCGGCCCTGATTCAGATCCTCAGAGCCCACATAGACCCAGATGCGGTAGTGCACACCTGTAACTCTAGAGCTCCTGGGGTGAGATGGGCTGGGGACAAGGGACTCCTCAGGGGCCTTCTCCTGCCTGAACTTGCTACTACCCTCCTTCCTCTGCCTCTTGAGTGCCAGGGTTACGAGCGTGCACCACTATGCCCAGATTTCCCAGTGCCTGGAATTGAACCCGGGCACGCTGAGCAGGCACTGTCAGTGAGCTGCCCCGGCTCTCTGCACAGTTCTGTAATCTGCGGGAAGCTCGCAGCCAGGTCTGAACTCCAGCCTTTGTCTACAGTTGGTTTCTCAGAATGTGATACTCGACTCTGTTCTGTGTGAAGCTGGTCCCAGCACAGGCCAAGGGACAAGTTCTGGTTCCTGGGGACTTGATAGGGATTTTCTGAGAAGTGTGTGTGGGGGGGTGAAGGTGGTCTTGTCTTGCCCTGAAGAAAGCCCTTGTCAAAGGGAAGAGTTCTAATCAGATACCTAAGAAATAGTACAGTGCTGAGAGTCTGTCTGGGACTGTTGGAGGGCTAGGTTCACTGCTTGAAGTTCTCAGGCTATCTCCCCCCAGACACACAAGTCAACATAAAACACACCCTCGGCTATATGCTCATTTGGAGAGCAGAAAGTGAAATTCAGCTCAGACTATATTTGAGATGCCCCCCCCCCCATTTGGGATGTGTACTCTCTCTAGAAATGCTCAAAGGCATTTGACAGGCTGGGGATTAGAATCTGGGCCTCCCACACCCTGCACCTGAATCTGCCCTGCTCTCCCTCCCACACCCTGCACCTGGATCTGCCCTGCTCTCCCTCCCACACCCTGCACCTGGATCTGTCCTGCTCTCCCTCCCACACCCTGCACCTGGATACTACCATGCTTTATTCTGCTTTTTAGTGCTTGTTAGTTGTCAAAGGGATATAGAGGGGCTGGAAAATACAGCTTAGTGGAGCTGAGGCTCAATTCTCAACACCAAAACAAAACCCAAAAGGATGTAAAGACTTCATATGAACAATATCTTAGAATAACGCGATGAACTAATATATATATGTATGTATATGTATGTTACATAAATAAATACATTGCTCTCATTGAACGACAAAGGCAGTAAGGAATTCTGGGTCATCTTCTGCCCCTTCATCTCTGCCTCATGTTGGAAATGACTTCCTCCTCGTGTAAAATGCTTTGCTGAGCACTTTATCTATAATACCTCATTTGTTTATTTATTCATGTCTAATGGTTTTGTTTTGAGATAAGGTCTCCCAGTCTCCAAGGCTGGCCTACAGCTCTCTAAGTAGCCAAAGGTTGCTGTGGAATATTTGTTTAACTAGGCAAAGTTTTGTTACATTTGTGTAGGCTACATTTGTTTAACTATGTAAAGATGTGTTGCCTTTGCATTAATTAAATAAAACTAACCTGGGCTCAGAGAGGTGGGGTTGGCACTAATTAGGAGGAAGTGGCAGGGAGGAGCAATGGAGAGCTTATTAGTTGAAGGCTTCGAGACACCAGGGAAGAGAAAGTTAGCCAATTACTACTCTACCTCTCTGAGCTCAGGAGTTTCACCATAGCCTTTGAATCTTTGAGTTTTACTAGAATGATAGAGATTTATTTAAAGCTACCTTTTGTGGCAGCAACAGAGCCATTGTCTGGGGGAACAAATTCCCCTCAGGCTACAACCCGGAGCAACCAAAGTACAGTCACTGTAAAAACTGCAAAAGATAGCTTTGAATTTCCCACCCTCCTTCCTCCACCCTCATAGGAGTGTTATTTGTTTATCATAGCTGGCCTTTATACAGTGCTGGAAATGAGCCCAAGCTTTATGTATGGTGAGTATGGCAGCTTGAATGTAATCAGCCCTCATAAACTCATAGGCAGTGGCAGTTTTAGGAGGTGTGGCCTTGTTGGAATAGATACAGCCTTGTTAGAGGAAGTGTGTCACTGTAGGAGTGGCTTTGAGGTCTCATATATGCTCAAGCCACTGCCAGTGTCTCAGATCACTCCCTGTTGCCTGTGGGATCAAGATGTAGTTCCTTCACCCTCAGCTCCCTCTCCAGCACCATGTCTGCCTACATGCCACCATGTCCCAATGTGATGATAAAGCTAGATCTCTGAAACTGTAAGCCATCTCAGTTTAACATTCTCCTTTATAAGAGTTGCGGTGGTCCTGATGCTGCAACAGAAACCCCACCTAAGACAGTCAGTAGACAATGTCATAACTGAGCTACGCCCCAGCCATGGAATAGCTTATTTAATTCTTCTGGGATTTCAATAAGCATTTCCTATTTTATAGATGTGAAAAGTGAAGCTAAAGAGTCAAATCATTTGCATGGAGCTGTGCACTATATGATGACAACACCCAGCAAGACTGAGTATTTACTACACCCAAACTAAACCCTGGGGAGGTCTGATTCACAGAAATGGACTCCCATCCTTGGCGGACCTTGTATGGTAGGCTCTTTTATTTGTGGCCCTGTTTTTTTTTTTTTTAAAAAAAAAAAAAACACACCTCTGAGCTGAACATGGTGGTGTGTGTTCATAATCACAGCACTCCGGAGGCTGAGGCAGGCAGGTGGGAAGTTCAAGGCCTGCCTGAGTTACATAGTGAGACCCTGTCTCAAAACAAATAGACAAAACAAGATGAAATGCTCCTGCCCTTGACTACTCACTGACACTCCCCTGCTGAAGCAGATAAGCACCTTCCAATGACATTCTAAGCATGTCACTTCCTTGGGACTTGGACTAGCCTCTGCCACTCCTCTGACTGGACCTCTTTGGTTGTGGATTTTGGCTTGGAATATGAGCCACATGAAACTGCTCTTTACTGACCACCAACTGTGGGCTGGGAGCCACTGAAGCCACACAGCTACAATGGTGTGATAGTGTACATAAGAACACAAATGCCATGGTGGTGGCATACACCTGTCATCCCAGAACTCAAGAGCCAAAGCAAAAGAATATCTCTGTGCTCAAGGACAGCCTCTTTTACATAGGAAGTCCAGACTAGCTAACCATGGCCATCGAGCATGACGCTGCCTCAAAAAACCAACTTGAAAGCAAACAGACAAAATGAGAGGGAAGCACCAATTCCGGTGACAAGGACACTGGCTGTTACCTGAAGCTGGCAGCACATATTTGGAAAACTGTTACCAGTGTCCCCACCCATGCCAAGAGGTGGTCTTTGCCTGTGGGTACAGCTCATGTGACCAAATCTGCCGAAAGCCCACGGGAGCCTCAGCTGGAGTGGGGCTCTTCCATGGCTCTCACAGGGGCTCTTCTGTCCCTGTGATACAACTGGAAAGGCAACACGCAGGAGGGAAGATTTGGGCTCCCTTTGAGACCTTCCTGTCCATGGCCGGTCATTACCAACACCAAAGCAGGGACCATGGGTTGGAGAAAAGTTCCTTGCCTCATTGAGACCTGAAAGAAGCCAGGGGTGTGGGTAGGGGTGTGGAGATGTACACATGACACGCTGGCCTCTTTACGATAGGTCCCACCTCCTGAAGGGTCTACTGCCATCTGAAGAGCAAACATTCAACAATAGAGCCTCTGGGGACTTTGAAGATCCAAATCATAACAGGTTCCTCTCTAAGAGCTGCTGCTGACTCACTGAGGGTGAGTCTCTGAGCATGAGCTATAAATAACAACAAATAAATGTCCACAGGACATATGTAAGCATGTTGTCTTGGGGGGGGGGGGGGGAGTAAAATCTGCGTGGCCATTTTCCATGAGATATAGCTCAAGAAGGAAAGAACAATGCTGTGTCCTCTCTAGGAGCCTGACAAGTGTCCCATCATAATTTCTGCCTGGTGCTGGGCTTCTCGGCCCTTTTCTGTTTTGCCCCATCTCTTGGGTACAAATCCCCTTGCTCTGAAGGGCTTTTTCCCTCAAGTACTCAGAGCTCAGTGGCTGAGGCACTATTTCTGCGTCATGTGGCTATTTGATCACTGGCAGATTCTTTCCAGCATAGTCATGTATCCGACTGGCAGCCTATGGGGCAGTTCAGAGATAAAGCCCTTGCCTGACACATGTGGACTTGGGTCAGATTCTCAGCACCCACTGGGGATGGAGGGAGATCCTGAGAATTCTCCGTCACAATTACCACATTGGATTCAAAATATTGATATTTTCTGTGATGCCCAGGTTGGGTAGATCACAAGAAAGGATGATGTTCCATCTCACTGGTCCCCAAAAGGAAAGGACCAACTGAGCCAGGACCAACTGAGCCCCACGGCCACTGGCAGGTGCCCCTTGGTTTGAACAAGATGACACATTCAGGCCTTCTGTCAGGGCCTCAGTACCCATGACAGAGATGCCATCTTGGTGTCCTGCCAGTGGAAGCTTTAGGTCTTTGATAGTTATTAAGTTTTTTAAAGCAGTTATAAAAAGAAAGCATACAACCGGGTGATGGTAGTGGACACCTTTAATCCCAACATTCAGGGAGACAGAGACAGGTGGATCTCTATGAGTTCAAAACCAGCCTAGTCTGAAGAAAAAGTTCCAGGACACCAGAGCTACACAAAGAAACCCTGTCTCAAAAAGCCAGAGGGCGAGGGAGGAGGGAGAGGGAGGAGGGAGAGGGAGCAAGCATACACTAGCAGAAAAATGCAAATCTCCCCTGCATCATTTTAGGCTCACAGCATTTTCTGCATTTTTTGTTTCTGTGAATGGAGCTTGGAGCCTGCCATCCACAGCCCAGAAAGCATGTGAGGTGGCTTCTCCCGCCTCCACACTTCCCTCTGTCAGAACCCAAGTCTCCCTGGAGCTTTAATGTGGAGACTTCACACTGTGCCCTAAGGGCTGCTGTGTCCTGATCCTTCCAGAACACACAAGCTCCTTGCTTTTCTTTTACAAAATTTGGAGGGAACTAAACAATGCAAATGTGGCTGTGTAAATTTTATCTTAACATTTATTTATTCATTATGTATTGGGTGTTTGTTGTAGTTTTGTCTAGAATAGCTCACCTTACCCAGGCCTTAGATTCCAAATGTTTTCAGCCTCCCAAGAGCTAGGGTTGCAAGTGTGCACCCACTACGCCTGGCGTAAGTACTTTTGAGCACACAGTTTGGCAGCTTTGTGTCCATTAATGGCGTTAGGAGACTGTCACCGCTATCCATTCATGGCGTTAGGAGACTGTCACCGCTATCCATTCATGGCGTTAGGAGACTGTCACCGCCATCCATTCATGGTGTTAGGAGACTGTCACCGCTATCCATTTCTACTCTTCCAATTTCCATACTGAAAGTTCATCTTCATCTTGACGGCTGGAGACACAAGCATTTGGTAGCAAGCTTGTCTAGCTTGTACAGAGCCCTGGATTAGAGCACAGAACCACATAAAACTGCCTATGGGAGGTGAATGTAGGCTCAGAAGTTCAAGGCTAGCCTGAGCTCCATGAAACTCTGGCTCAAAAATAATACCAGATTGAGTCCTTGCTTCAATTTATAGGCATGTTTGTCCAGAAGGGAAATCTATTCCTTTTTGTTGTTTTGAGACAGCCTCATACAGTCCAAGCTGATCCTTAGATCCTGATCTTCCTGCCTTCGTTTCCCGGTGCTAGAATTACAGATATGTTACCATGCTCCTCTGTGGTTAAATGTTGTTTGTTTGTGGTTGATGTTTTTGAGGAAGATTCTCATGTAGTCCAGGCTGGCCTCAAACACCTATGTAGCCAAAAATGGCTTTGAACTCCTGATTCTTCTGTCCTACCTCCTAAGTGCTGGGTTGTAGGTCTGTACCACTATGCCAGGCTATTCAGAATGATTTTCCAGGGTGGGATAAGCATGTTCTTGAAATGTAGCCCAGGTTAGCCTTGAACTCACTATTAATGAATACCACTATATTCATGATGAGATGGACCCACAGAGCAGAGTTTCCTGAAAGGCTCAGAGTTAATAGCCCAGGTCAGGCCTCTGGCACTTTTGCTTGGGACCTGCCATCTCTCCTTGCCTCAGCCAAATCTGTGCCACCTCCATGCTTGCATACAGTCCAGCTAGACTACTCTGTGGTAACTGTATCTCCCCCCTCCCTCCCTTCCTCCCCTCCCCTCCCCTCCCCTCCCCTCCCCCCTCTCTCCTCTCAAATGACTAGGCCAGTGCAGCTTGGCACATGGGACTGGAATCTGCCCAGATTTGCAGACAACCACTTCCTCTCTCACTAGGAGGGTGGAGCTGAGGAACAACCCAAGGGAGGTCACTGAACCTTGGCAGTTTAACTCCACACCACAGGAAGCCATTGACAGTCCCCCCCCCCCACACACACACACACACAGGGCTTGCTCAAGCATGCCATCAGGGTATCTCCCTGCCCCTGGCCACCCCCCAACCCCCCAGCCCCACCTTCATCTGATCTGCCTTCCTAAGTCTCCATTTTAATTTTAACCTTGCCCAGTCTCTCAGAATGCTGAGCTGGGAGCCTTCCCCAACAACAATCTGACACTGTCTCAAAACTGAAGGCATGGGTTAACCTTCAACTTGGTCTCATTTTTCTCCATTATCTCATTTCAAACTCCTATGGCCTTGCAGACATACAGGAGTGTTATTACCCCAGAACAGTATAGAGAGGCAGAGCGAGGGGCCAAGGTTACAAGGTTACAAGCCACAGAACCTTCATTAGGCACACAGTCTACACTGATGCCTTAGCCCAGACCTTGCATGGGCCTGGGAGAAGACTCCAGGTCCTCACAGTCTACACTGACACCCTTCCTCAGACCTTGCATGGGCCTGGGAGAAGGCTCCAGGTCCTCTGATGTCCTTCCCCAGACCTTGCATGGGCCTGGGAGAAGGCTCCAGGTCCTCAGATGAGGCAGGGCTTCACATCCCTTCTGAAGGTACTTTCAAAGCGCATGTCCACATCCTTCCCAGAGCAATCCATGCTTTCAATGTGCTATACATGTTAATAAGCAGCACCGATTGACCTGACAAAGCATGTTTTCACACTCCTAGAGACCTCATCAAGTTCTGTAGTCTGCAAACTGAGGACTTTTATAGACAAGAAGTAGAAGCATCAAGAAAATCAGGCCTGTCGCCCAGTCTGCACCAGAGATCCTTTGAGGAATGACTAAAATAAAAGACAGGAACCCAAAGCCCCGACCCCACTGTCTGACAGGCTGTGGCCCTTCCATGCTCACTTCCAACTTCCTTCTCATCAATATGTCTGCTCCAGCTGCAAGGCACACTGGGTAAGCACTCTCCCACTGAGCAGAATCCCTAGTCCTTACCGGCTTTTAAAAGCTGGAGATAAAGCTCAGTTGGCAGATCCGTTTGCTGACATGCAGGAAATCCTGGATTGATCCCCAGCACCACATAAAGTCTGGCGTGGTGTCACATGCCTGCAGTCCCAGTGCTGGAGAGAGGCAAGAAGATCAGAAGTTCAAAGTCACCCTCAGCTACCGAATGAGTCTTAGAATAGCACAGGCTGCATGAGACCTTGGTACAAACCAACACACAGTTACTCACCACAGTCCCCCTGCCTTCAAGCTCCTCGAAACTTGACGTTTTCTTGATTGAAGAAATATCTCAAGCCTCAGATCAAAGATCATCCCAGCTTGGATGGTAACACTATGCTACCGCCTACTCATGACCCAAATGACCCCTGCCTCTTTCCATACCCATACCATGCAGGGCATTTTTATTCTTTGGCTCTCTACCTGTGAGGCAGACAGAACAGTCCTTTGCCCAGACCTTGCATGGACCTTGGAGAAGGCTCCACGTCCTCAGATGTGGCGAAGCTTCACCCTCCTGGGTCCTTTGAGAGAGTGGTCAGTGCTCTTAATCTCTGAGTCTCTCTCCAGCCCCTGCTCTAGTGTCTTAAATAAAAGGGAATAGCATTTGTTCTCTAGAGGCAGAGGCAGGGAAATATCTGCAAGTAGGCTAACCTGGTCTACATTGCAAGTTCCAGGATAGCCAGGGCTACATAGAGAGACCCTGCCTCAAAAAAAACAAACAAACAAACAAACAAAAAAAACCAAAAAAAACCCACATAAAATAAACTGATGTTAAGCCACCAAGAAAGGATCGTTTGACATGGTAGTCCTAGGAAGAGATACAGGCTCTAGAACATTCTAGTCTACGCAAGGCCTTCCAACTCTTTTCCTCCTGGTTGGCTAGAATAATCTGGGGTAATAGTAGGAGTTCCATGATGAAGCTGGAGAGCAACAGGCAGAGCATACTTGGGTCTCTGATGTGGGAATGTGTTTCTGTATACTGTGCGGATCAATCTTTAAATAAAAGAGCTGTTTTGGCCCATGACAGGCACCATAGAAGAAGTAGGTGGGGAGGATCAGAATAGTTAGGAAAGGAAGAGCGGAGTTGAGCCAGCCACCCAATAAAAAACATGTAAGGAACACAGGTGAGCTCAGGGCCATGTGGCAGGACAGATGAATGAAAATGGGTTGAATTAAGATGAAATAGCTAGCTAGCAAGATGACTACGCCATAGGCCAAACAGTATGAACTTAATATAAGCGTCTGAGTCATTTCTGGGGCCTAAGCAGCTGTGGGCGGCTAAGGGGTCTGGGGCTGCAGGTCTGTGGGTCTGGACCTCTGGCCGCCCAGGACCAAGAAACCTTATTGTAACAGGTCTCCTTGGGCAGAAGAAACATTAATGTAGAAAATAGTTTTAAAGATGTTTTAGATTGATTTGTTACCAGGCTGGCGTTAAGCACGATGCCATAAACTAATAAGGTTTTATCCTAGCCCACAGAGTGGTCTTGTAGGCTTCATCTTGTAGTCTGTCCCCTCAGGTGGACCCTCCATGAGTACAGAGAAAGTGTCATCCTGTTGTTAGACTGGGACCTGAGTCTCAGACCCTCCAACCCTGAAGAAGACAGCACATCACTAAACTGGATGGCAGGCACTTGGACAGCATCTTAGAGGTTCAACTCAGTGTGTACTCTCCCTGAGAAGGTGGTCAGGCCTCTGTCCACACTGGGGCTGAGCTGTTGGAGGGGACACCCCTCTGCTGGCTCATAATGCACAGGAGGCATGGTGGTGGGAACTGCCGAAATAGGAAGGTCCCTATGTCCTAGTGCCTCTGCAGGATGAGACAAAATCAGATTGCATAAGTGAGTGAGGGAAAAATTCATTATTAATGCTTTTTACATAGTGCATCTCAGTTTCTGTCCTATATTCCTTGCCTAAAACCCAAGTCCCCAAAGCAAAGGTGTTCTGTAGGAACTGGTTTCCAGGGGTCCCCTGGGACAGCAGTGGGGCTGTGAGGGTTCTGCTGCCTGAGAACTGTTGTGTGAGTACTCACGGTGGAGACCCTGTCTGCTAACTGAAGAAAGCCACCTCAGTCGCACTGGTAAGGCCAACAACACACTCTGTGTGTGTGTCCCATGAATACAGACAGAGGGTTGGGAGCAAGGTCACAGCAGGTGGCTCTGTCACAGGCAACTAATATGGAGAAGATTTGGACCAGCAAGTTTCTCTGGGGCCCCTTAGCTTGTTCCCAGCCCTCAGTGGCCTGAGGCACAAGTCTGTGGCTCTTTATTCGTCAGCCCTCAGGGGCTTATACAAAAGTGTGGGGATATGTTTCAAATTTAATAAAAACAGCCTGAGATATCAGAGGGATCTACCCACAGTCAGTCTAGGAGGATCAGACAGTGGTAACTCACACCTTTAATCCCAGCACAGGGAATATTCCTGGAGTGGTGACCTACGCCCTTAATCCAATCTGAGCTCGAGGTCATTTTAGTTTACAGAAGGAGTTCCAGGCTCCCAGGCAGGCAGTGGTGGGGCCACTCCTTAACTGAGGGAAGAGAGTATTTAAGGCAGGCATAGAAAAACAGAGCAGGCAGAAGAAGCCATGGCTCACACTGTTAGTCCCAGCCCTTGGGAAGCAGAGGCAAGAGAATCTCTGTGAGTTAAAGCCAGCCTGGTCTTCAAAACAAGTTCCAGGACAGCCAGGACTGTTACACAGAAAATTCTGTCTTGAAAAAACAAAACAAACAAACAAAGACAGGAGGAGGTGGATCTGTCCTCTGATATCTCAGACTGTTCTTATTATATTTGAAAATATCCCCACACAGAAGTATTCAGGCTCTTTCTGGCTGGTTTTAGGATTGCCCTTTTCTTTGCTGCCCTGAAATGAACATTCAAAATGAACAAGACTGATGATGGACAATGGGGAGGAGAGATTTCCAGACAGAACTAACGTAAGTTTCTATGCCCTGGCAGAATGGTGGTAAGAACTGAATGGGCACATGGCCCAGCAAGGAAAGGTACTTGTCACCTACCTGTGCAAGTCTGAAAATCTGAGTTCCATCCCTGGAATTCGTGTAAAGGTGGATGATGAGAAATGACTCCACAAGGGTGTCCTCTGACTTCCACATGTGTGTGGTGGCACACGTGCTCACACATATACATACCACACACAATTAACAGCACTCATAAATTAATATAATTGTTTACTGTATTAGTTATACTTCGACTTACTTATTTTTACTTTGTTTTGTATGAGCGTTTTGTCACATGTCTGTCAAAAGAGGCATCAGATCCCCTGGAACTGGAATCCCAGATGACTGCCAGCCAGCCACTGTGTGTGCTGGGCAAGAGCAGTATGTGTCCTTAGCCAGCTGAGACATTGCTCCAGCTCCACTAAATATAATCTTTAAGAGGTACATAAGCAAACATTTATTTACTTACCTATTTATTTCTGTTTTTGAAGACAAATTCTCGCTTTCTAGCTTTGAGCCTGCTATAGGCCAAGTTGTTCTCAGACTTGAGACCTGCGCTCCTTGCCCAGTGTGATTACAGGTGAGCATCTCCGTGCCTACCTGTGGCTGACAGTATGAGCACCTTGTATTGCAAATAACTCAAATGCAGTAGTGCATGGAGCTACCCCTTAAATGTTTGTCTGAGTAAATATTAGTGTAGTGTTCACTTTATATCTGGAAAAAAAACCCATGACAACATGGCATTTTCTCTAGAAAGTCAAAGAGTCTGTTCAGATGAGGTAAGAGGAAGCCTGGCCAAATTCGGGGGCTTGTTTTCAAAGCAATGGGGAATGAAACTGGGGGCTTTATGGCTCCCCAGGGTTTAGTGTGAGGCTGGGCTGAGCCCCGGGCACAAAGCCCAAAGCCATTCTTGCTGGTAAACGCTAATCCAGATGGAGCCACTGGGCATGTTCAAAGCTAAAGCAGCTAAAGGGGACTAGAGGTCTAGTTTCCTCCCACAGGGCAGTCACCATAGATACAACTGCACACTCAGGGGGCCAGCACACTGGCTAAGACAGGCAGGGTAGCGTGGGTGAGGCCACAGTGACTGTCTTTAAAAAGCATTTGTTACACAGCTGCTGAAGAAGGCCTGCAAACAAACTAGTACAATCCCCACAAAATGGAATCCCAGGAAAAATAAAACAAGAAAATGGTCAATGCCTCTTCATTGGAGCCAGGAGACCTGGAAGATACTCCAACATTAGTGGCCAGGGACTCAAGTCACTCCAAACAGTGTATGTGAAGTCTTCCATGAAATTCCACCATTTGTCCCAAACGCAAAGCTCTCAGAGAAGTTAAGGCAGATCTATACCCAGGCAGGATGGTGTGGCTGAGGGAATGCAGCCATGAGAATTCTCCATGCTTCCTGTGGCACTTACTGTGTGCTCAGAGCTCCAGAAGCCTGAGATACACGGTGCATTTCCTCCTTATCCTCCATGCTACCCTGCCAAAGCCAGATGGTGCAATTAGGATTTGAAATCCAGAATCCGGAGCTTGTGTATAACCATACTACGACCTTCTGAAACTATACGGGGAGGGGCCAGGGCACAGCTCAGTAGAGTGTTTGCATTACAAGAATAAACACCTGAGTTTGATCTCTTAGAGGCTGTTAGGTTTCAAACTTGAAACAAAGGGCTGCAATGCCTGTTTACTGTATCAAAGCAGACCTGGGCACCAGGTTCTCCCTGTATCCCTCAGTTCCTAACCTATGACAGGAGCCCCCCCTAGCTGACATACCCCACCCCTACCCTAAACTGGCTAGGCTGCCCTTCCCCAGGCTGCTCTTTCCTATATAATCCAACCATTTTGGTTACCCGGTCCTTCTGTCCTCTTTTCTTGAGCCTCCTGGCTGTTACTCTGGCTACCCTTCCTCTCCCCCATGGCCCAGCTCAGTCTGGTCCAGATGTCCCTGCCTCTGCCCATGCTCTCCCACATATCCACAATAAACTTCCTCCACTGGGAGCAGCCAAGTCCTTCCTTTTATTTCTTCTTTTTTTTTTTTTCATTCAGAGGCCACACAAAACCAGGTGTGGGGGCCAGCAAGATGGCTCAGTGGGTAAAGACCAGAGTCTGAACCTTAAAGACCACATAGTGGGAAGAGAGAATCGGCTCCCACAAGTTGTCCTTGGACTGACACACAAGAACCATAACATGCATGATTCCCATAAACTGATAATAGATAAACAAATTAATTTTCATGCTACAAAAAACGTATAGTGGCATGTGCTTGTCATCCCAGGGTTGGGGAGGCAGAGACAAGTTTATGTGTGTGTAGCCACGGACCAGCCTAACTGGATTGTTGAGCCCAGGGACTGATGGTGAGAGATCTTATCTCAAAAAACTAAGTAGATAGTGACACCAAAGATAACCTCTGGCTTTCACTTGTGCACACACACACACAGGCACACAGCCTTCACATGCATGCACACACACACAGCCTTCTCTCTCTCTCTCTCTCTCTCTCTCTCACACACACACACACACACACACACACACATACACAGCCTTCACATGTACACACACACAGTGTAGTGGGATTTACGACTTTACTTTGTAAATAATTGTCTCGCCTACAAGTTTAATAAAAAGCGCTGATTGGCCAAAAGCAGACAGGAAATGTGGGTGGGGCTACCAGACAAAGAAAGCTCTGGGAACAGAAGAACAGAGCAGAGATGCCACAGAGTTGCTAGAGAAGCCAGAAGATGCAGAGGACAACTATACTGTTCTGAGGAAAGGTACTGAGCCCCATGGCTAAACAGGATAAGATTCATGGGTTAGATTAAGGGTAAAGAGTCAGCAAGTTATATGCCTGGGCCTTAGGCCGATCAGCCTAAAATTAATATAAGAGTCTGTGTGTCTCTGTGGGACTGTGGGACTGCGGATCTGTGGATCCAAACCTTGATGCTAGGCCCGAAAGTCCAGGCCAGAAACCTCGTACTACAACACAGCCTTCTCTCTCTCTCCCCCTTTTACACACACACACACACACAAGCACCTGCACACACATGAACTTGAACATACACACCCACACAAAGTGTATGCATGGATGAAAGATCACTCTTTTACCCTCTTAGCATTTATGAAATCTTCATTGTCAAAACCAGTCATGTGGATCCTGGTGTGTAGTTCAGGCTAGCCTGGAACTGTGTAACTCACACACTAACCTTCAGCTGTCAGTTCTCCTGCCTCCACCTCAGGCTCCTGAGTGCTGGGCTGGACTTTTCTTTATGAGCACTGTTGGGTACCACATTCCAAGACCTGCATACTTATTTTTCCTTGCTGTCTTAAGCATCTGCCGAGACCTTTCTCTATACATTAGATGCTTCGGTGAGTGGAGGTCTTAGGGGTCCCTGAATGCAGGCATCCATCCCATATGTTCCTATGATTTAAATAGGTCACATCACTACAGCAACTATTAAAACACTGGTGTGTAACCTTCCCGGGGTGACCAGCTCTGGCAATGTGAACAGGAAGAGGAGGCTACTTGCCTTTTTCCTGGGTAGACTAGGTGGGCACCACAGCATCTTAGGTGGAGCTTCTCTTAATTAAGCAGAGTACGTTGTTACAAGAGAAGTGTTTAAGAGGTTTTCGTTCTTTGGTTGGTTTGTGGGGGTGTTGTTTATTTTTTTTTTTTTTTTTGAGGCTGTGTCTCAGGTAGGCAAGGTTAGCCACAAGCTTGCTATGCAGCTAAAGATGATCTTGAACTTTTTCTGCTCCCAAATACCATAGTCACAGCTTATGAACTGATGGATTCTTTTATCCCTCAGAGCAACTTTCTCCACCGCCTCTTGACAGACAGGAGTATCCTCTGGAGGAGAGACAGTATAAGTCCATTGGGAGCAAAGCAGTCTCCTGAGACAAAGGATTCCATAATACAAGCCTGGATTATGCTGTAGTAACAAACAACTTCACAAGTAACATGCCTTTAAATTATAAAGATTTAGTGTTCAGAGATTTCTTGTTATACTAGGTTTACAGCTAGAGCTGACAAGCCAGAACATTGTCTGTCAGGATGGAGGAAGGAGCTCTGGAGGGCCGAGCATCAGCAGTTACATACTGTGACCCTTCAAAAGAGGGTTCATAACCTGTCACCATTCTGGAATCATGACTCTGTCCAGCCACCAGGGGTCAGTGCAATGCAGCTTGAGTCAGAAAAGCAGCCTCAAATGCTCCTTGCCACCTCCTAGAAAATCACTCAGAAGGGCACTGAGACAAGGTCTCAGAAACACCACATGCAGGCCTCCAGCCCCAACGCTGACCAGAGAGCCCTCACTTGTACCAGACTTTTTCTTTTGAGCTACCAACTAGCCCCCAAATCATGGCAAAGAGACTTATTAGTTATAAAGGCTTGGCCTTATCTTATAAACGATTGGCTCCTGTTTTAATGTTCTTCTTTATCTAGTTTTGATGGTTCTGTAGATCTTACTTTCCTGCTGCCTCCACGTCTGGCTGAAAGCTGCCTGGCTTCTGGCCCCAGGCATGCTCCCCTCTTTCTCCTCATTCTCGTCTTCTCTTCTTCCTATTTATTCTTTCTGCCTGCCAGCCCTGCCTATCTCTCCTCTGCCTCGCTATTGTCCAGCCAGCTTTTTATTAGACCTATCAGGTGCCTTAGGAAAGGTGAAACAGCGACACACGTCTTTTCATAACTAAAGAAATGCAGCATGAACAAATGTAACACACTGTACACAGTTAAAGTAATCCTCCATAGCATAAACAAATGGAACACACCTAATCCTCCATAGCATAAACAAATGGAACACACCTAATCCTCCATAGCATAAACAAATGGAACACACCTAATCCTCCATAGCATAAACAAATGGAACACACCTAATCCTCCATAGCATAAACAAATGGAACATATCCTTACACAGTTAAATATTCCACAACATTCACTGAATTTTTCTACTGAACTAAATTTAAATTTTAGAAGACACACAGTCCTTTGAAGAAGATGAAGTTGAAGTCTGGCAAGATGGCTCAGAAGATAAAAGCACTTGACAAACAAGTCTGATAATCTGAGTTTAGTTTCTGGATCCTGCATAAGGGTGAAAGTGAATCCATTCCACAAAGTTGCCCTCTGACCTCTACATGAGTGTCATGGCACAAAAATGCCCACACTCCACACAGGCATCATGTACACACACGCACTCACACATCAATAATGAACACTTAGACATTAGAAAAAATGGAAATGAACAAACCCAGCTATGCATTAACAAAAGGACATCATGATTTGAGCAATATGGTTGGACTCGAAGGGTGGATTATGAATCTGATTCATGCCCAAAGCAAGACAGACTCATCTTCTGGAGGACAAATTTAAAGGGGAGATGGAGGGCGACTATATCAGTTCCTTTCTTCACCCCCTCTCAACATGATACTTTGGGGGGAACATCTTGCATGTAACTTGTAACATCCCTAAAGCTTACATACCTGTTGTCTCTCTGTTTTACTTCTCAAAATATACCATCTAAGCTAGGATTTGTGGCATATGACTGCAATCCTACCACTTCAGAGGCTGAAGCAGGAGCCTCACAAGTTCAAGACCACTATGACCAGCCTCAAAAGTAAAAACAAAAGCAAAGCTCTAACCCAAGAAACACACACACACACTTTCTCTCTCAGAGATTTCACACACACACCCTCTGAGAGACTTTCTCTCATACACTTTCTCTCTGAGAGAAAACCTTTCACATACTCACGCTCATATGCTCTCATACTTACATATACATAATTGTATGCTCTCCCTTACATACTCATATATGCAATCACACACTCTCAGTCTCTCCTCACACTCACACACATTCTGTTTATCTCTAATTAGCATGGCCAAACTGAGCATCATCTCTCAGGCCTGGGCCCTTTTGCTAGCTTTATCAGCTGCTCTGTGGCTCATCATAACTATCTAGTAACATAAATTATGTCAGTAAGTGATCCTAACATGTCACTTGAAATCTCAGTGAGCTGAGGGATGTACTTCCAAGAACAAACCATGTTCTCCCACGGTTTCTGATAGTACCAGCTATTGGCAAAGATCCACTTCCCCACCATGCCACCACCATGCCACCCCCCCCCCCATACAGACAGGCCTATTTGACTGTCCTCGCAACCTGGCAGTTGGCCTTCCCAGACAGAATGGTTATGAGAAACCCTGGAAATCCCAGGTCTCATAGCGTGGCTCTCAAAGGGTAGGAGACTGCATGAGGACCTGAGTAAAATCACCGCCATGTTAGAAACAGGCAGTATGCTCCTCCCCAAACCGGGAATATCTGGGACTTGACAGTTGTTATATTGTCCCTAACTCTGGGAACCTTTTCTGTCTTGATAACTGATCTGAGCTACAACTGTGTAATTGCTGCCACTATATATGCAGGTGACCAGCCTTCTTCAAGTTTATGGTCCCCCTCTCAGTCGCCCTTTCCTCTCCTCCTTTTCTCCCCCTACTAAGGAATGAAAGCCAGAGCATCACACATTACATATACTCAGCAGACGCCAACCTCGACGGTGCCCTCACCCCTTCCCATAGTGTCTCATAGTCTAATTCCATCTTGGAAACCAGGTCAGATGAGATGTACAGGTAATGAAAAAAAGCCACGACATGATTAACGCGGCTAGTTGGGTTTGTGATTACAGTCAGCAGAGATATCAACATGCAATGCGGTGGCCCAGACGATTTCTGTCACAAGGTCAGTCGCCCTGATTTTCTGTGTCTACTGGCAATCAGCCCAATGTGCTCACATTAATCTTTTCATGGGGCTGTGAAAGTTAAGAGTTGTCTTTTAGAAATTAATATTCAAAGTTCTGATAATCTAATCGGATAAACAAGAGTGATGTCTCTCAAAGCCTACCACAGGGTCATGGTTCCTTTGCTTCATGTTACTTCTGTTTTTTGCTTGGCTCTCGTGTTCTGTTTCTGAGACAGGGTCTTGATATGATCTTTCTGCCTCCACTTCCCCCTGCTAGAACTATAGACCATGCCTCTGCACTTGGCCTGTGTCTTCTTATTTTTCTTTACAGAATCCCATACTATTTTTCCAAATGCAGGCTTTGCCTCTACTCACTTAGTGGCTACACTTTAAAGCCAAAAAGTAAATTCTTTCAGGAAAATCAAAGTGAGGCAAAGTATCCCTTTTATGTATTGAAGGGTCCTTCTCAATTTAGTGTCCCACTGCCAAGGGGCCAACCAGGGCCACACTGGACTGTTGGCATCCACTAAGTAGAACATGAGTTCTAACTCACTGTAAGAATAGGGCACCTGGGAGGTGGAGACAGCCCTATTCCAGTGACTCTTTCTGGTACAATGAACCAAGGGTGAGGGAGTTAGGAGTCTTTGGAATTCTGCCACTTGACGCCATGACACTGGGGTAGATCCTGTACAGATGTGACATAATAAATGCCTTTGTCCTTCCTGCTGACCCATATCCCCACAGGATTGTGACATAGATATCAGAGCACAACTTTCTGCCATCTGAAGCTCTTTTGAGGAGTGTCTGGGCAGTAGTTAGCCAAGCTTAGCCACAGAACTTACTGGTACTTGGGTCACTCTGAGTAGGACAAAGGGGACTCGGTTAACTGATGAACTTGGTTTATAAACTGGCTGTGTCTGGGGTGACTTGTGCTTTCTAGTCAATGCCAAATAATCAAGTTTCTGCTCAGCTCAGAAAATGTCTGTGACATTCTGTTTCATGTTCTTCGTCCCATTAGACTGGCTTCATTACAATGATTTTACTGTAAATAGGTCACCCAAATAATTAGGAATAAGGTAGAACTGTGGGAACAGTGGGTATCAAAATTCTGTAAGCATTTTCTTTACAGAATAAATGGTCACCCTTGGTGGAGGTACTAATACATTCACTGCCAATGTGTGTTCCCAGACATGGACCTTGGAATAGTACCAACAAACGTACACTGGTTTCTCAAGGGATTTTGTGTCTGTAACCTCATGTGAGCTTGCTGCTGACTCCAGGAATGGATTAGGACAGACATGCTGTGTTTAGCTCCATTAGTAAATGTTGATTCCAAGACTCAGAATAAATTGAGCAGTGGACTTCTTCTCAGTGCAATCAGCCCTGCAGTTCATAGAAGATGGTGGTTAATTTTGTGCATCAATTGTTTGGGCCATAGAATGTTCATCTATGATCAGATATCTTGCATGGATCTCTAAGGGCATACTGGATAAATTGAATAAAGCAGATTTATCATCTCTAATATGGGTGGGGTCTCCACTCAGTAGAAGACCTGAACAGAACAATAGGCCGAGTAAGGGAAACCCCCGATGCTGGGAGAGCATCCCCTCCTTGCACTGGAATTGAATAGCACTCAAATTGAAGTTGGGAATGGTGGCATATACTTCTAAGTCCCAGTACTTGGGAGACTTATGAGTTCCGGGCTAACCTGAGCTAAAAGTGAAACCCTGTCACCAAATAAAAGAAGAGGCTGATCTATAGCTCAGCTGGTAGGGTGCTTGCTTAGTATTCAGGCCTGAGTTCAGTCACCAGCACTGAATACACCGACATAGGGTGCACATCTGTAATCCCAGCACGTAAGATGAAGACAGAGGATCAGAAGTTCACAGTCATCCCCAGCCACATCGTAAGTTCAAAGCCAGCCTGGGCTACATAAGGCCCTGTCTCAGAAATAACAAACAAAGCAAGACTATTAAGTGGGTTTTGAGCCTGCTGCATTTGTGCTAGAACCCACACTATGAACTCTTCTGGGTCTCCGGCTTGACATCTGTAAGCTTATTAGTTCCTATAATCAGTTTCTTGTAATAAATGAATGTTCTCTGTGTGTGTGTGTTGACATGTGTAGTTATATTTCTCCTGAGAATCCTAGGACACCAGGTCTTCAAGTTGGCTGTTCTTCTGTCTGACACTTCCTTTGGGGCACTGCTACCTGGGTAGAGAGAGGCTGCTAGTGAGTCAACTCAGCGTCTCAGCTTGGTCTTAGGGACTCTCGAATCGGCAGTACAGCTGGAGAAGACTGCTGCCTCTAAGGAACAGCGTGTGCCCAGTGCTCTTGATGAAAATCCCCATGGCCACTGCCCACCCTGAGATCAATGACAAAGATTAGAGAATTATTAAGGTGGCTGTTCCAAGCCAGGAATGTGATTCTCCTGAGAGGTAAGGTTTGTGTGTATTCATCTCTATTAGATTTTATCCTGTCTTGTTTAAAACAAACAAAACACTGCAGAGGATCTATGGGTGACACCTGTTTTGGCTCTGGAACACTGGGTACATGCTGGATAAGTATTTTACCACTGAACTGTACTAGCCTTCTTGTAAGTTTGCAATGTGGAGTAAGTGGTCCTTCCTGCACCAGCAAAGAATGGTAGAGCAGCCTTCAGTATTTCATGCTGCTGTCTACATCCTGTATGTCAGGTAACACGGCATTTCATGGCTGCTGTCTGTCCTGCATGCCACATAACACAGCATTTCATGGCTGCTGTCTGTCCTGCATGCCATGTAACACAGCATTTCATGGCTGCTGTCTGTCCTGCATGCCATGTAACACAGCATTTCATGGCTGCTGTCTGTCCTGCATGCCATGTAACACAGCATTTCATGGCTGCTGTCTGTCCTGCATGCCATGTAACACAGCATTTCATGGCTGCTGTCTGTCTTGCATGCCATGTAACACAGCATTTCATGGCTGCTTCCTGTCCTGTATGTCAGGTAAAACAGCATTTCATGGCTGCTGTCTCTCTTGCATGGCAGGTAACAGTTTCCTAACTATTCTCTTCCTGCAGTTGCAAAGGCTTCCTTTTGGTTCAGTTTTCAGTTTCGCAAGTTGATTGAGCCCCTGCTGTGTGTAAGAGGCTGTGCTAGGCACTGAGGGCAAGATTCAGAGACTCTTTGTCCTCATGGAGGTCTAGTCAAGGAAAAAAGCAGACATCTAGCAATTTCAGTAAAGGGTAATGATTATGATAGCGAAAATGTCCAGGGAAAACATTTGCCACATATGAAGAGCATGTAAGAAGGCTCAGAGCTTGGACACAGTGGAATTGGAGGGAGGGGCTAGAAGCCTAGTAGTGCTGGGTATTGGAGATCTAGCTGGGCTCCAAGCAGCTAGGAGCCACCTGTGAGTACCAAGCCCCTGGAATACAGCTGACTCCGAGTAGGATGTACTGTAAGCACCTAAGAATGTGTTTCCAAGTTCAGTATCAGAAAAGACGGACTATAGATCAGTAGCAATCGTATTGACTCAATATTGAAATATTTTTGATATTTTGGGTTAATGCTAAAATTAGTTTTCCCTCATTTCTAATTTTTTTTTTTTTTTTTTTTTTGATGTAGCTACTAGAAAATAATTGAAGCTAGGGTATCACTATGCAGTACTGGCGAGCCTGGAACAGGTATGTAAAGCAGGCTGACCTTGCCTTTGCAATCACCCCCCCCCCCCCCAATGTTGGAATAAGAAGTAGGCCAAACAGAGCTTGGCTGAAATTCCATGACTTTCTGTCTCACAGCAAGGTTGCAGGCTGCAGCTCATACCTGGAATCCCAAGCAGGAGGGAGGCTCAGGCAAAACTACAACAGTTTGAAGCCAGCCTGGGCTACAAAGCAAGATCTGGTTTTAAATCTCCAGATTTAAAGAAGCCAAGTACTGCAGTGCATACCTGAGGTCTCTGCAATGGGATGGGAAGGCCAGGGGGCCAGGAGTTCAAGGCTAGCCTGAATTACCTATTTCAAGGATGTTAAGAAGAAAAGTTAAGTATCTAGACTTTATCCTTTGTGCACTGGAAGTTTTTTAAATGTTTTAAACAGGTGGTCCAGACAGATTTTCCTTTTCCAAAGGGAAAGGTTAGTTTGCAGAAAAAGACACCCAGGAAGGGGCTGTGAGATGCTAGACACTAGTTAGCGATGTAGGGCTGACAGAGTAAACTCTCCAGCTTTGGCTACAAGACTCTGTCTCAAAAAACAAACTAAAACCCCACCACTTACTAGGCTAAGGCAAGGGGGTGAGGCAAGATCAAGGCCAGCCTATTACAGTGAGACTATTTCCTACCCCTCCAAATGATACAACTGTTATTCCAAGGGGAAGAGTGGGTTGAATCAGATTCCCCATCCTTGTCAATCAAAACGGCTAGCGGCTGAGAGCTAACAGGGCCACAATAAAATAACTAAGTCACAAAATTAAGTGTTAATAACTTAGGGAATGACATACACACCCACAAATCCATACCAACAGGAATAACTAAGTAGATCAAATCTTTCTTGCACAACCCATATACAATGAAGGAACTAGCATACCACAGTAACTTACCTCAGGCAAGACTGGTTAAAAACCAACTAACCAACTATGGTAAAAGTCTAAGCAAAACCAGGTTATCTGAATTTGGAATAGTGATGCACACCTAATTTTAACACTCCAGAAGCAAAACTGCTCAAAGTTTGAGGAAAGCCTGGGCTGTCTAATGAGTTTCAGGCCAGCCTGGGCTACAGTGAGACTGTCTCAAGAAGTGATGTCAGATCAGGGGTTAAGTTGGACTTTGTAATGTTCTCAAGAGCATAGTGAGATTTTGGGCCAACTAAAATAGTGACCTTACAAAAACCACACCCCATTTACAGCTCTAAGTGTCTCTCTCCAAAGGTGGAGCAGCATTTCATATAGTAATAGAATGTCCTCGGCATCTAAGGTATCACTTCTTGGTCTGAGTGACTTTAACTTGGAGAAGCCCCTTCTAGGCTATAGGTGTCAGGCCCCCCCTTGGCCACAGCAGTGGCATTGCATGTAAATTCACTGTGGTGTTCTTTCTAGTTAACTTCCAGTGCTACTGAATAAGGTTTCACTGAGGGCCAGAGCTATATTTGAAGTTCAAATTGTCAAAATGCATAATGATATTTAAAAACTAAAATGTGAACGGACTGTGGTAGCACACGTAACCCTTCCATTCAGGAGGTGGAGGCTGGAGGGCTATCCTGGTTTAACTGTGGTGGCACATGTAACCCTACCACTTGAGGCCGAGGCTGGAGGGTTATCCTGGTTTATATAACAAGAACCATCTCAAAAAACAAGAAAATGCCTGAAAATCATTTATCACTAACAGGCTGGCTCACACATCATCTTATCCTGGCTTCAGGTGAGTGAGATCCATGTCAAAGTGAGAGGGAGATCAGATCGTATCAAATCAACAAATCCACTGTGTATATATACCAAAGAAATTCTTTATTGTAAACAAGATATAAAGTACAACAAAAAATATTGTGCAAATTGGAACTCATGATACTTTATAATTTTTTTTTTAAGAAAAATCTTTTTCAAGGGTTCAAGTTTGCATGTCAGAAACCTACACCCAAGATACAGTAACAGTTTAAATGTGAAGGTACAATGACAGTTTCCTCTATTTATTTCAACAATTCACCTTTACTACTGAGGGTATTATCCACTTTACAACAGAGCAGAAATACTGTTAGCAAAAATCATTGTTGTAGGCTGGGGATGCAGCTCAGTGGTAGTGCACTTGCAGGCCACATGCAAGACCCTGGATTTGATCCCCAAAACTGTAGGTGTGACCACATTATGACACTTAAAAGCCTCAGTGAGTTTTGAAGGTTCCCAAACACTGGTGATTAAGAACATACTGCATTGTGAATTTTGTTTTCAAGTTGGAAGTGAATGGTCTAGTAACAATTTTTCTACCTATCTATTCCAACATCCTGAAAAACTCCTATAAATAAAGAGGACATCTGTAAGGGTCATTAACTTTCTAATTTGAAAAAGCATACAGTGTATCTTTGACGTTAGCATCCTTTACTGATGACATAAAGCATCTTTCTCAAGGAGTTATCTCAAATTTTTGACATCCCTTCTTCACAATACATATTCTCATCTTCAGATTTTTTTTCCTAAACAAAGTGCAGTGTATCTTAAATCTACAGAAAAAATATTGGTATACAATTTTCATCTACACAAGAAGCTGCAGGCAAACTAAAATCTAAAGTAGAAAAAAATGCCTAAATGCTGTTAAAACTTTCAAAATAAAAACACCAAAATTTTTTTAGCTGCACTTCCAGGCAATTAAATTAATGAGGGTTCCAATTCTTTGGCTCCCTCTTAACAATGTACAGCTGTTCAACTTTAAATACCAACAATATCAGGAAAATGATAGTTTTAGATATACTTACTAACTACATCCAAGAAGTTGACTGGAAAGACGAGGAATAATAAGCAATAACTCTAGAGAAGATGACATCCCCGTGGAACACAAACTCTTTCTAGCTCCATCTCTGTACCGGAATTTCTAGCCTCTAGATTCTTGAAACCAATGCTTTAGAAGAATCACACGGCAAAGCTGGCCTCAAGTATAAACTGCAGAAACAAAGTACCCAATCTTGACGTGATTCAAATCTGTGCTGACCTCATCTGAAACCTTTAAAACTATTCAAAGGAATAAAAGCTTTCTCATCTCTTCATGTGGTAAGAAATGAAACCTACCCTCTGTGACCTGCCTGTGGCGGAGGCACTTGTCACCTAACCCAGGCTGGCCTTCCTGAGGCCAGGGGGCTTGCTTTAGCCCCGCTGGAGGGCCACAGACTTGCAGAAGCATCGTGACACCATCACTGGCTCCTGACTGACCAAGGTTAGTTCTGAATCCTCATCTTCTGACCTGTCACTGTGCAGAAGCAGGGGTTGGTGGCAGAGTGATGTCATTTAACTTGCTCACTTCCATCTGCCAGTTTGGGAGCTTCTTGGCGGATAGGTGGCGTCGGGCATGCTTGGTCAAATGGTCACTCCTCATGAACCGACGGTCACACATAGGACAGGCAAATTTCTTCTCGCCCGTGTGGGTTCGCCGGTGTCTGGACAGTTCATCAGAACGAGCAAACCTTCTTTCACAGCCTTTCCAACTGCAGCTGAAAGGTTTTTCCCCTGAAACAAAGAAAGCCAGATGGTTACTACACACTACTACATCTAGAACTATATAGGGAGATTTAATCTAAAATTGAAAGCTGGTCAGTTTATACAATATCAAAATATATCAAAGTATTACTAGATATGTTTGGCGTAATGGCATACACCTTAAACCCTGGCACTTGGGAAGCAGAGATAATATACATTACCAGATGTGTGTGCTGCTTCTTCTGCCTCTACTTTCCAAGTGCTAAGATTACAAGAGTGTGTCACTAGGCCCAGGGACAAATTTAACAGTTTTAAAGGTACTTTATCACCCACTAAGCTTCCAGAGAAAGCAAACCCCTTAACAACACTCCTTTGTATTTGTGACTGCAGTCAAACTTCATCCACAGTACAAATGGGCAGTACCTGTGTGTGTTCTCACGTGAGCCTTCAGATGGGAACTTTTAAAGTAGGTCTTGCCACATCCTGGATGGCTACAGACATGACTTCTCACTCTGGATGAATCAATCTGGGGAGTGGCTCTTGCTGCTGAAGGAGAGAATCCAGGTGCTGGGGCGATGGGGGACAGTCTGGTGCCATTGGGGCTCACCACTGGAGGCTTTGGGCTCTGCACAACAGGCTGTGGGACTACCAACATCACCGTGCCCTTAGGCACCTGAGTGCCCATGAACAACACAGGTGGGCAGACAGCTGGGGGCTGGCTGGGTGGAGTGCTGGGGACAACTGTGGTCACAAGGGAGTTGTTCGCAGGAAGGGGAACCATCTGGCAGATGACAGGCAGAGGTGGAACTCCCCCAGGGGAGACTGTAGGTGAAGAGACCAATACTGACTTCTGCAATGGGGGTACAGGAGCTGGCTGAGACCTACAAATAACTGTCTCTGAGGAAGGCACGGCAAGGTCATACAGTGCAGCACCTGCCTTCTCATCACCATCTGCAGGTGCAATCTGCTCACATTTGGATCTGCTTGGTGTCACTGCAGCACAGGGTATGTTCTTTCGTGAAGCCTCAGTACTCAGGTGGGTTCTTCTGCGGAAAGAATTGTCCTGATAGTTGAGGATGCCTGCTGCTTTCACAGGGCAGGACCGGTGGGTACATAGCTGGGCATCTGCCGTGTGCCGGATGACACTTGTGGCCTGAGCCTTCGGGAGGGGAGAGGCAGCCACAGGACTCTTTTCCTCCTCTTTGAATGGAGCAGCAGGGGGAGCCTTGGTAGCATCGGAGAGTGGTTTGATGTGGCCAGTAGATGGCGCTGCTGTCATCAGATTTGACACTTGAGCGGGTTCAAAGTCAGAGGGGCTGTAAGGTGGAGTCAAACACTGCAAAGAGAAAAGCAGGCAACAGAGAAACTAAGAATTCATTATGTAAATACAAACGTGCTGTAATTTACACCCACATGAGAATACTCACAAATGCTGGGATTGTGTGAAGGTCCGGAGTCCCAGGAAGCAGGCTCTCTTCCTCTGAGGTGTCAGACACTGGAGTGACAGGCCTGTTTTCAAGGTATTTCTTGAAACCAGACTTCCAGTCGCAACTCATGGACATAAGAGCTTCCACAGCTTCAAAATCACTCTTCTCCGTTTTGTTCCAGGAATATACGTTCTCTTTCAGCTTTTCAGAAATTATATCCATTTTTTCCTCCTATAAAAACAAGTTAGAGTTTATCAGACTAGTTGTTACCCAAATGTCAGGGATGTACAACTCTTGATGCTTTTAAAAACCTTTGAGAGTAAAGGATGCCACCTAATAACTGAAGCAAGGGAATCAAGACCAGTGCTGACTTAAAGCTAGCTAAATTCCAAGTTAAAAGTTATATCCAGTCATCTGAGGTCTGAAGTTGGTAACTTCATTACCTATGGTAAAGATCCAACTAAAATAAAGGGGGGGGGGGGCGTCGGAGAATCTAGCCAGGCATGGTGGAATACATGTGTAATCTCAGGACAGTGGAGGCCAAACAGTTGGAAGCTGCATCTCAAAAAACCAAAACACACACATAAAACCACCAAAGTGGGAAAATGCAGTTTTATTTTGGCCAAGTCCACATCTATTATTTTACTCAGAGAGTACAGGTTCGTTCTATTTACTTAAACCACGACTTGATTAATTTATGCTTTGTCTTTGTAACACTCCTTCAACCTTAGATTTCACCCACCACCTCTATTTTCTCTTAAAAAGAACTTCCAAATGCTTCTGATCAAAGCAGAGGTTGCAAAAATTACGAAAAGCTTTATAAATTGGGAGGCAGAGACACAATGGCTCAAGACCAACTTTGACTACACAGCAAGTAGTTCAGGACCAGCCTGATTCAAAAGCACAGAGCAAAACATGCTAAATAAAATTAAATTGTAAAGATAGTCTTAAGGCTTTTTTAAAAATCCTACTGAGTGCGAGGAGAAAAGATTGTTCCTGAAAGATTACTAACAATGTAATTGCATAATCGTTCGCGCCTTTATGTAAGCTGCCAAGCACCAAGACTAAGTGTAAAAAGCCTGTAGGCACCAACGCAAAGAAAGGGGTGACAAAAAAGGCAGGCGGGAGGGAGGGCGGGGTGAAGAATGTGCGCCGGGAAGGGAAGCTGGGAGGGGAGCGAAGAGCCGGTGCGAGGCAGGAAAGGGAAGCCGGCGGGGGCGGGGCGCAGGAGGCCGGCGGGGGAGATCCTTGCTGGCGGGGAGCAACGGATGGGGCCGCCCTAACCTCAATGAGGCTGGCGGGTGAGTCACCGGGAACCCTGCCCGCCGCGCGCACGTCCCCGCGCCCCGCCCCTGCCATTGGCCAGCCGGCCTGCGGCCCGGGCCCCGATTGGCTGGGCGACCCAGGGCGGGGGGCGGGGAGGAGGGGGCGAGGCATGTGAACAAAGCGTGATCAGCGGCTGCTCGGGCCGGCGCAGGAAACGTGAACTGGGAATTGCCGCGCCCTCACCTTTCCCCTACTTCCTGAGCTCGGGCCCCCGCCCCCGCCCGCCGGGGAGGGGCCGCGGGCGCCGCCGCCAACCGCTCGCCAGTGCGCACCGGGCGGCGCCCGCCCCTTCCCCCTCCCCCGAGCCGCGGTTCCCTTAGGAACCGACAGCAGGGCCGAGCCTCGTTCCCGCCCCTGGCGGAGGCCGGGGCTGGGTCACTCGGGGACGAGGAGCTCCCCGGGTGCACCCTCTCGCCGCCCATCCCCGGCCTCCGCCTTAGCTGCGGGAGGAGGAGCCGGGTCCCCCGCGGAAGCCCGACCGCCGCCCTCCTCCCGGGAGCGGCCGCTCGGGAGCCTGGGGCGTTCCGCCCACTCGGCCCGCGGGACCTCGGCCCACCCGTCTCCCGCGCCCCCTCGCAGCTGCTTCCGGCAGCCTGAGCCCCCGCAAGCCGCGTCTCTGCAGGCTCCCAGACGTGCGGCGCCCACAGGCACGGGCTCCCGCCTCGACACGCGGCCCCCGCGTCTCGCGGTCCTCACTCCCCCGCCCAGCTGTCGGGCCCCAAGGCAGAGCCCTGCCCCCTGCCGAGAGTAATCCGTAGGCGACCACCTGCCTCCGCCGGGGGTGGGAGTCCCCTCCCGACATCGGCGGGGGTGCTGCGACCCACTCCCCCGCCCCGGCGGCTGGAGAACCCGCGTGCCACCACTATCCATCCATCCCTCCATCCATGCCCCAGCCCGGGCTAGCCCTGCCGTGTGGTCCCCCCCTAGTCGACGAGCAGGAGCCCGCCTTTCGGGTAGACAGTTCAGGAGCAGTCCTTGCCACCGCTGCTCGCACTCCTGGCTGCAGACGGGGGCATCTCCCGCCAGTGCCAGGTGCAGGGAGCCCCCTCCAGCCTAACCGCGCTTCCAGGGAGGCGGCCCCTTCGGGTCTCCCCGAGACTCCCCCTCGTCTACCGGACACCCGGGGACAAGAACGCTCTCCCCTGGTCCAGGTCCCGGGCTTCCTCTTCCGACCCCTCCTCTGCACATGCCCTCGATGATATGCCCAGCCTGCAGGCAGGAGACCCTCGCAAGACCCCGGTGCAACCGGGATCCTCAGGCGTGGCTGATGCAGGGACTTCGCGCCCCGGCTGGCTCTCCGGAGAGGACCAGCATCCCCAGGTGACTTACCGAAGCTTGCTGGAGAGAAGCGCCGAAGTTAAGCATGGTTGGTTGCCTGGCCTCAGGTTGCGAGCTGCCTGGCTACTGGCTGCCTAGCCACAGACGGGCGCACGGAGACACTAGACGTCGACGCCACCGCGCTCCGCGCTGTCTGGCCCCCTCCCCATTCAGGTAGCTGCTCTGCCTGCCCCGCGCCGCGGGCGGGGGGAGAGGGCGGGGCCTGGAGCGAGCCAATCAGAGGCAAAGGTGTGTGAGGCTTCAGCCAATGGGCTCGCGGGGCCACGCGTGATCAGCGGCTGCCCGGCTGCAAGAAGCTATGTCAGTGGAGCGTGTACACAACCCGAGGCACCGTGTTCCCTCCGTCCTGCCCGGGGGAACTCCCGGGACCACCTGACTCGGTGACGCCCCCCGCCCACCCCTCGTCTCCGGGCCCCCCCTCCCATGCCCGGGGGCGGCGCCGCCGGCGGGGCAAACCGAGAGGCGCGGTGCGGCGTCCGGGCTCTGCCCAGAGCCGGCCCCACGTGGGGGGTGGGGAAGCGAGCCCGCCCCGCCCAAGCCCCTTCGCGCCCGCGGCGTCTGGGCCCGCCAGGGAGTGGGCGGGACCCCGCGAGCCGGGGAGGCGGAGGCGGCGAGCCGCGGGGGCCGAGCCCGGAGATTCTCTTTTTCGAGAGCTGTCCTCGTGGGTCTGGCGTGCGGGCGAGAGCCGGGTGATCCAGCGAGCGGCATTTCTGAGCCATCTCCGGGTCGTGTGCCTCCAAGCCGTGAGGAGGGGAGAACCGGGACGAGGCGGCGGCGGAGAGCCCTGTCACGGAACAGACACCTGCTCGTTCTCGCCGCCCACGCCCCGGCGGCTGGCGCTGGCTGGCCCTCCCATCTGCAGCACAGGCACCGGCAGCAGGGCCCGCCTCTGCGCGTCCTTCCTCCCGGGCGGCCGGGGTGGGGGGCTAGTGGCGTGGCCCCGAGTGCTCGGTGGCAGAATAGAGTTTGAGCTTGGTGCTCAGAATACAGTGGGCGAGCAGTTTCCGAGGTGGACCCCGCCTCCCCCACACGCGGGACCACGGCCTTCGCCGACGCCCTGCCAAAATCCGCTCTTGGGGACGGGGTGAGGAGAGAGTGCCGGGTGGGATTCCTGACCCGGTCCCTGCCCCTGCCCCCTCCACCACTCCAGGGTTTGCAGGCCCGCGGCCGGGGCGGGGGCTGGGGCCTCCCAGTCCCAGAGCTCCCGGCTCCGCTTTGGCGCCCTGTTGCCCCGCCCCCCTTGGCCGTTTGTGCGGGTTCACAGCAGCTGTTGGAGCCGGAGGCAATGATAACGGGGCTTAAAGCAAACTAGAGATTTTTATCTTCTCCCTTGGATAGGCGGGTCATGAGACAAAAGTCACTGCCCTCCTGCGGGCTTTCTCAGCCTGCGCGACTAAAGGGGCTAATGCTGCCCTTTCCCACTCACCAGAGAACGGGTAAAGGAGTTGTTTTAGAGGCCACCAGCTTTACCACCCACCATCTCACGGTTCCTTCTGGTATACCTAAAATCAGCCAGTAATGATAATACCATGCGCCAGAGGGGCCCTGGGTGGGGGTGGGGAAAGATGACTGAATGGCCTCCTGTCAGTGCCTGCTCTGAATCCGCTGGAGGAGCGCCAGCTCAGCAACCCAGGCAGCTCTTCCTGCCTCCCTCCACCCGGTGCCCCTGCTTCTGTCTGCTGGAGTGTCCCTCCCTGCAGGCTTCCTTCCGCTTGGGCTGGCCCATCCTGTTGATCTGAGCCTGAAGGGTTGGAGCAGCTGGCCTGGGCACCTGCTGCAGCTCAGGAAGCGCCTGTGTGCCCAGCGTTAGGCCTGCCTGCCTTCCTGTCAGGGAGCCGCCCCCTGGAGTGGTGGTCACAGCCAGACCCACCAAGCCTGAATCCCGAGTCTTCCATTATGTGGGGCCTGTTGGCATGGTGCCCCCCTCTGAGTCGTAGGGAGCTTTCAGGAATTGGGGTAATCACTACTGGAGAGGAAAGGATCGGAGAAGGGGGGCGGTGGTGGTCCAGTTCATGGTGATTCAAAGAGAGCCGTTCCCCAGGCACTTCAGACCCAACATCTCCAAATCTGAAACTTTATGTGCAGTCTTATGAGTTTCTCATCGCCCATCCAGCCATGGTCACCTCCCTCAAAACTTAAGTGGGATAGGCGTTTCTTTGTCGCACAAACACCTACTTACTGTCTATCTGCCTGTGTTCGCCCTCCCCCCTTTCCCCAGGGTCTCAATATGTAGTCCTGGCTGGCCTGACACTTGCTATGAGGATCATGCTGCCCACACAGCCTCCCAGGTGCTGGGATAATGGGCACCTGGCTAAGGGTTCTCAGCTCTTGCTTGGTTGAAGCTATTTCTATCTGTAATTCCAGGACATCCATCCACGCCTCAGCTTGTTTTCCAGTGCCCAGATTCCATGCTGATAGTTAAGATCTGGTCATAAGACTCCGTACTTAAATAAGTGACCTTTGCCTGTTGTTATCAGGAAATTGAAGGCCACCCCTTTATGAACTAGGAGTCTCCAGATACTTTCTCAACCTTTCTAACCATCTATTAAATTCTCCCCTTGCCCAGAGCCAGAATATAGTGCATTTCCACATCTCCATACTGCACCCCCATTCAACACTTTGTTGTTCATGCCCTCCGATGATTTAGCCGCTGCATTCAACAAATATCACTGAGCATCTGTGTGTTCTAGGCTGGCCAGTAGACAGGTCTTGAACTCTGGATTCTTCTGCTCCTTCCTTCCAACTAGGATTACAGGAGTGTGCCACCACACCCTGCTTTACATTAAGGTTTAAAGTTTAATCCCTGCTTTTTATCCCAGCACTCAGGAGGCAGAGGCAAGCAGATCTCTGAATTCCAGGTTAGCCTGGTCTACAAATCAAGCTCTGTGTAACCAAAGCTGTTACACAGAGAAACCCTGTCTTGGGGGGAAAAAAGTTTAACCTCAGCATTTGGAAGGCTAAAGACCCCCTGGGATTACAGGTAGAATGAGTGCATGAGACCTTTCATACCCTGTCTTAATCTGTGTTGTTACAAGACCCTTTGTAGAAGATAGTTATCTTGATCATGAGTAACACAGAAACCTTGGGCAGTTTTAAGTGGCACCTCAGATGCTGACCCTTGTTGCTAACAGTGTTTCATTCCCTTCAGTCAGAATAGTGAAGGAGGAAAGGAGAGATCCCCCACTTTAGTTATGGATCTTGGATCACATCGTACCCACCACCAGTCAGCTTCTCTTTGCTGCTGAAAGCCACTGAATCTGAGTCTCGTCCCCCTTCATTGCCCCACCATATACCAGGCATTAGCTGAACACTGAAGAACCGTCATCTAAAAGGAGAAGAAGTAGCTGGTGTGAGAAGCCAGAAGCTGCAGCCATCGCTACATTCTGGAAGATGCTAAGAGAATGGGTGCACAGGTATAGGGAGCATCTAGGAGAGAGCTCGAAAGGCTCCCTGAGTTATTCCTCAAAGCCTGGAGTGGAGAGCACCAGCAGTTCCGTATACTCTTAAAAACTCTAGTCACACACCCAAGCAGAAGGAGCCTAGTCCTGTGTGTGCCATTAAATGGATGTAAAGAGAACTTGGGTCCCAGGGATGGTGGGGATGAGTGTGATGAGAGGTGGTCCTATGAGTTGCTCATTCTAGTCCAGTGTGGATAATGGGCCTGAGGAGGGGTTCTAACCTCAGTGTTGAGGTGTAGCCTAAAGAGAGGAAATAGAGGCAGGCCTGGAGAGGTGGGACAGAGCTGTACCTTACTGGATGGTATTGTGGGGATATGTTCATATTTAATAAAACCAGTCTGAAATATCAGAGGGATCTACCAACAGTCAATCCAGAGGTTCAGAGAGTGGTGATTTACACCTTTAATCCCAGCAAAGTTACAAAGGAAGATCCAGGCAGGCAGTGGTGGTGCTAGGCCTTTAATCTTAACCTGGATGTGAAACAACTGGGTGAAGAGAGTATTTAAGGCAGGCATAGAAAGACACAGCAGGCAGTAGAAGCCACGAGGAGCGAGGCTGAGGAAGACCGCTGGGTGAGTATGGCCTCGTGGGACATTAAGTGGAGATGAGAAGCAAAGAAGGGTGAAGTCAAGAACCTGCAAATGTCAAGCAGGCGTAGAGGAAAGAGCAGTTCCCCTGACTGGTGAATGGTAGTTTCATTACCATGGCATAGTAATTACTTTTCTCATACCTGTGATCAAATACCTGACCAAAACAATTCACAGGATCATTTATTTTGCCTGACAGTTTGAAGGGATACAGCCTATCGCATTAAGGGACTGCATGGCCCCAGGAACACGGGATGACTGGTCACACTGATGAATGCAGTGCCCAGCTCCCCTCTCACATAGTCTAGGACCCGGCTTGGTGCCATAGTGCTGCCCACATCACAGTGGGTCATCTCTCCTCCCTTAAACTTTGCAGAGAACACCTTACAGACATACCCAAAAGTGTATTTCCAAGACAATTGTAAGGTCTATCCAAGTTAACGAAGATTATCACACTTGAATGTGGTGGTGCACACCTTTAATCATCTGAGTTCATGGCCAGCCTCGTCTACATGGGGATTTCTAAGACATCTGAGGCTACATAGTGTGACCATATCGACAAAAAAACCAAAAAGATTAACTGTCATATATGGGTTTAAACTTATTTGGTAACATTTGATTTATTCTTTGAAAATGTACAGCTGTGTAGTATTTGTATTGTCTATGTCTGTCTACCATTGTCTCTCCATTCCACATTGCCCTTCTGATTTCATCTCGTGTATCCTTTTGTTGATACTGGTGTTTTTACCTTCAGAGTCTAGTTAGCGATGTCTGTACTGCATGAGTGTGGGGCTCTTCACTGGGGTATGGACCGCCTACCGGTAGTCATGTCCCCAAAGGACGGTGGCTCTCTCAGCATTTCATAGCTCTCTCCTCTTTGGATCAGCTTCTACATTCTTTATGAAAAGGAAAAAAAATTTTTTTTTATTTTGAGACAGGGTAGATCAGTCTGTCCCCAAACTCAGAGATCTACTTGCTTCTGCTCCTTGAGTGCGAGAATTAAAAACCCAGCCACCCAGCCACGAAAAAACTTTAAACAAGGCGTGGTAATCCTAGCACTAGGAGGCTGAACAGGGGAATCTCAGGTATAGGTCAGCTTATACTGCAATAATGGGTTTGAGGCCTGGCTGGCCTATATAGACTATCTCAGGAAAGAAACAGAAGATTGTGTGTGTGTGTGTGTGTATACATATCTTTAACTCTCTTCATCAAGTAAATCATGTCTTGCAGTTGCTGGCTAAGCTCAATCTTGTTTAACTTTCAGGAGCTGGCTCACTCAGGGTGGTATGGCTATAAATGAATACATTTCTTTATAAAGATACCCACAGAGGATGTGGTGGTCCATGCCTGCAGTCACAATACTCAGGCCAAGACTGCAAGTTAGAGGCCAGAATACTTTGTGTAGGAGAACTCTGTCTTTCCCCCAAACAGATAAACAATTTTGCCTCCTTTCATGGTCTTTACCATCCTCACCTTGATCCTAAGTGTAACTTGCAAGGTTTTCTGTTACAATGAGGTTTCTGGCCCTGTCTGGCCAGAGGTCCAGATCCACAGACCTGGTCCCAGACCATCTAGCTGCCTGCGGTGCTCAGGCTCCCAAAAATGACCGAGGCGCTTATATTAACTTCATGCTGTTTGGTCTATGGCTTAGGCACATTGCTAGCTAGCTCCTTCATCTTAACTCAACCCATTCTCATTAATTTGTCTGCCACGTGGCCCATGGCTCACCTGTGTTCCTTTGTTGCTTCTTTGGGTGGCTGGCTCAGTCTGTCTCAGATTCTACCCCCTTTCTCGTACCTATGCTCCGATTCCTCCACCTCCCTCTACAGTGTCTGCCATGGTCAAAACAGTCCTTTATTCACAACATATAGAAAGACATTTCCACATCAGTTTTCTTTTTCTTTCTAGATTTCAGTTATCATACAGAATAATGAGTTTTATTGTGGCATCCTCATGCATGTTATCACTTGCTCACACTAGTACAATCAAAGGTACTGAGGACTTCCCGGCCAGGTCTACAGAAGACTTGAAAGTTTCCCACTTCACCAGTTAGCAGTCAGCCACTAGACAGTAAAGCTTAGGCTAACCTACGGAATGGTGAGAGACTATTTGAAGGTGAGTAGTCATTTGAAGGACTCTCAACTGTGGTGAAATATTGTATATTTAATAAAATCAGTCTGGAATATCAGAGGACAGAATCACCTACAGTCAAGCCATGAAGATCAGAGAGTGCTAACCCATGCTTTTAATCCTATCACTCAGGAGACAAAGATCTTTCTGGATCTCTGTTAGTTCAAGGCCTGACAGCCAAGCAGTGGCAGCTCACACCTTTAATCCTAACTCTAGGCTTGTGATACAGAGTTGAACCAGGAAGTAAACCAGCTGGGCAGGGAAGATAGACAAGGCAGGAGAAGGCAGAAATGGAGGGTTCTCTAGAAACTACCAGTCAGTCAGGACCTGTGAAGAGAGCACTTACCCTGTTCCACCTGAGAAGCTGTGGTGCTGGGTGAGAACTGGCTGTGGTGCTGGGTGAGAACTGGCTGTGGTGCTGGGTGAGAACTGGCTGTGGTGCTGGGTGAGAACTGGCTGTGGTGCTGGGTGAGAACTGGCTGTGGTGCTGGGTGAGAACTGGCTGTGGTGCTGGGTGAGAACTGGCTGTGGTGCTGGGTGAGAACTGGCTGTGCTGGGTGAGAACTGGCTGTGGTGCTGGGTGAGAACTGGCTGTGGTGCTGGGTGAGAACTGGCTGTGGTGCTGGGTGAGAACTGGCTGTGCTGGGTGAGAACTGGCTGTGCTGGGTGAGAACTGGCTGTGGTGCTGGGTGAGAACTGGCTGTGCTGGGTGAGAACTGGCTGTGCTGGGTGAGAACTGGCTGTGGTGCTGGGTGAGAACTGGCTGTGCTGGGTGAGAACTGGCTGTGCTGGGTGAGAACTGGCTGTGGTGCTGGGTGAGAACTGGCTGTGCTGGGTGAGAACTGGCTGTGGTGCTGGGTGAGAACTGGCTGTGCTGGGTGAGAACTGGCTGTGGTGCTGGGTGAGAACTGGCTGTGCTCTGCTCCCTCTCTCTAATGTTCCAGCTTTCCCCCAATTCATGCAATATTCAACTAATAATCATAGTATTCCTACACAAGAGCAAGGCCACCCAGGACCCCAAACCCTGTCCCTCAGGCCTAGTTAATACCATATTAGGACTCACAGAGTCATGAACAGTGATAGACCAGGTGGAATTTTCTGGACCCTCCCCATAGCCCTGAGAGAGAGAGAGAGAGAGAGAGAGAGAGAGAGAGAGAGAGAGAGAGAGAGAGAGAGAGAGAGAGAGAGAGAGAGAGAGAGAATGCATTTGCACTCGGCTCTAGAGATAGTCCTGGTTTTCAAGATACTCATTATGTATGGTATGGTATTTAACATTGATTGTCAACTTGGAAGAATATGGAATTATGTAGGAGACAAAGCCGTAGGCATCTATGAAGGTTTCTAGATTGTAATAATGGTGGAAGAGAAACCCACCTTCACTGTGGCAGCTCTATTCCATGGGCTTGGGGCCTAGACTGAAGGTGAGCCGAGTACCAGCATCTGCTCCTCTCTGGTCCCTGAATGTGGATACCATGTAAGCAGCTGCTTCTGTCTTCTGCCATCAGCCTTCCCCACTCTGGGACTTTCCCTCACAGTTACCTCAGGCCCGTCTCCCTTAAGCTGCTCTGTCTATCAAGCAATGGGACAGAAATGATAAACAGGGACATTTAATAATTCTTTTAGAGGACAAAGGAGTTGACTGGGGCACTGCCTGCCACCTCAGCCTGCTGGGAACACCCCTGTTGTCTGGCTCACTGACTGTGACTAGAGGACTTTACTGTTTTGTTCTTTCAAGGACCCACCACTCAGCTCCCAAATAAATCACACACAGGCTTATTCTTAATTATGATTGCCCGGCTTTAGCTTGGCTTGTTTCCTTCCAGCTTTTCTTAAATTATCCGTACCTTTTGCCTCTGGGCTTTTACCTTTTTTTATTTCTAAGTATCTTCCTTTCACTCTGACTCTGGCTGGCTGTGTAGCTGGGTGATTGGCTCTTTCATCCCCCTTCTCTAGGTTCTTCTTTTTTTCCTTCCCAGATTTCTCCTTTCTATCTTCTCTGCCTGCCAGCCCTGCCTTCCTGTCTCTCCTGCCTCGCTATTGGCCATTCAGCTCTTTATTAGACCATCAGGTGTTTTAGACAGGCACAGTGACACAGCTTCACAGAGTTAAATAGATGCATCATAAAAGTAACACACCTTAAAATAATATTCTACAACAACTGAGTATGGAGGCCTAATTTGACCCACTACTGAAATTTAATTAAAAATTACTTTGGGCCAAGTGATAGCGGCACACACCTTTAATCTCAGCACTCAGGAGGCAGAGACAGGTGGAGCTGAGTTCAGGGCCACCCTTGTCTACAGAGTGAGTCCCAGGACAGCCAGGGCTATATAGAGAAAACCCTGTTTCAATACAAAACAAAAATTGATTTTGAATGTGTGTAAGAGAGAGACATAGAGGTGTATGTAGTACATGTACACATGTATTTGTGCATGCACACACATGCATGAGTGTGGAAGCCAGAGAAAGCTGTCAGGTATCCTGCTCTATCAGTCTCCTAACAGCGTCTCTCAGAGGACCTGGAACCAAGCTAGAGGCCAGCATGTCTCAGTGATTACCCCTCTCTTCCCCACATCAACAACACACTACACCAGAGTTTCAGATACACACAAACTTCTACTTGGGTTCTCAGGATTTGAACTCAGGTCCTTGTGTTTGTACAACAAGCACCCTTACTCCTGAGCCATCTCTTAGCTGGTTTTTGTTTTATTTTTGAGACAGGACCTCAAACTTTCTGTGAAGCTGAGGACCAGCTTAGCTTCTGACCTTTCGATACCCACTTCCCTAGAACTGGGATTACAGGCGTGCACCGCCACAGGCAATTTTCTCCAGTACTGGGGAGCCAACCCAGGACTTCATGTATCACCCTGGGCAAGCACTACAGGCTGACCTACTTCAGCAGCCTACAGGAGGGCTTTTCTGGAAAAGCAATTTAGTTTGTCCATTCTCCAGCCTTTTCTTTACCCCTTTGAGAAATGAGGAGCCAGCAAAGTGGCTTTTCGAGGCTCCATGGAGCAATAAAACAGTAGCTCCTCATGGAGTTTTACAAAATAAAAGCAGTTGTACTTGTGGAGCCGGAAGCCCCAGAAAGACTGAAGTAGGAAGGTCACAATTTTCTTTCAAGGCTTGCCAGGGTTAGAGTGGTCTCCAGCCGAAGATCTTCCTGCCTCAGTCTTATGAGAGCCAGAATTCCAAGAGCATGCTCTTCCTGGTTTGACTATTAGCATTTTAATATGCACCTTGTCAGGCTCGGCTCTGCTTTCTCACTTCCCTCTGTGCATATGATAAAAATTAGCTGCTTGGGGCCAACAAGGTTCCTGAGCAGCTCAACCCATAAGACATGTGCCATGCAGCCCAGACAACCTGAATTCGATCCCAGAACCTGCAGTGGAAGAACCGACTCCTGGAACTTGTCCTCCTTAGCACAGGCTCTCCATGGTTCTCTCCTCCCTCTCTCTCCCCCCCTCTCTCTCCCTCCCCACCTCCCTCCCTCCTCTCTCTACCTCCCTTCCTCCCTCCAAATATTACTTATAATTAACTTTTAAAAATGACTCTTTCTTTCCAGTACCAGGAAGGAACATGACAGGCAAAAACTATACCATTGAACCATATATACCTCCAGTCCAATTTATTTTTTCTAAGATCTAAGATATTACGAACATCTCCATGCACATTTAAAAAAAAAACAAAACTATAAAGACAGAGTTGCTAGAATTTGCTTAAAAGTATGAGCTTCCACTTCCTTGGAATAATCCAGTTGTTTTTACTTCAGTAAAACAGACTTGAATATCCTGTAATTGTGTCCAGTGTCATGGGTATTCTGTTTCAAAGGCCAAATGTCTGCCTTTGCTGTCTCAGAAGAGTGAGTCACCAGTGGAGGCTATGGATGGTGTTCTCTCTGCCCAATGGGGACATTTTAAGGTAAACACTCTACCACTGAGCTACGACTCCAAGATCTTAAATAAGAACACTGAAATATGTGTACACACACACTTCTATTACTATTATTATTTTATTTGTATTGTTTTTCTCATACTTGCTAGATAAACATTCTACCAGAGAGTTATATCCCTGGCCCTTATATAGTATCTTTGATTGAAATCTTTCAAATGTAGATGTTTTGGAACAAGGGAAAAGGGTCACCCATGCTCTCCCTTGGTGTCTTTAGCTCTCACATCAAGAAGCAGGTTGTGCTGCAGAGTAGTCTCCCAGGAAATCACTCCTGAACACAAGCACAGGAGCCTTTATGGCTGTAAGTGCTAACTAGCACAACTGTTGACAACAGGCATAAAGTGAACATAGGGGTGTCTCACACCAAACCCAAACAACCACCAAAGATTGCAAAGGAAATCATTTTACTAGTTGGCAGTTATCAAATTATCCAAACATGAAATGATTATCTAGCACTTTTGGGCTCCTGTACTAACCCAAGAATCCAGTGTGGTTCTAACAAGCACAGCAGTACAGAGCATAGAGAGATACTGTGCAGTAGCTGTGATGCACTAAGACGTGGGCTTTCTGTCAGGAGCAAAACTGAAAGTCCTGCTGACACCTGTGCTTTGTTTCTTATCATTATATATGAAGAAAATGTTGGGGTTTGGTTAAAATTTAATGAAAATAAAGATGCTAAAATTTTCATGTCAACTTCACAGAGCCCCTAAGTTCTACACACAGAAGACTTGCAATTATCACTTCTACTTAGCCTTAAAGATTAAATTGTATCTCAAGATTAACAAAAATGTTCAGTGTCAGGTCAGAAGAATTGACGGAGACAGAAAAATAGAGTCGGGAGTGCTCTAGGTCAGTACTGTAGAGTCGGAGTGCTCTCGGTCAGTACTGTAGAGTCGGGAGTGCTCTAGGTCAGTACTGTAGTGTCGGGAGTGCTCTCGGTCAGTACTGTAGTGTCAGGAGTGCTCTCGGTCAGGACTGTAGAGTCGGGAGTGCTCTCGGTCAGTACTGTAGAGTCGGGAGTGCTCTCGGTCAGTACTGTAGAGTCGGAGTGCTCTCGGTCAGTACTGTAGAGTCGGGAGTGCTCTCGGTCAGTACTGTAGAGTCGGAGTGCTCTAGGTCAGTACTGTAGAGTTGGAGTGCTCTCGGTCAGTGGGCTAAGTAGCAAGCCCAGCCGGGCCATGCCATAGTGGACTCAGTAGTCAACACAATAGCATAGTAAATAAGGCCTTGAGCTTTCTGCTGTGGTCTATTCTCATTGTATCAATCACTTTTAACAAAAGAAAAGTTTGTCTATTTTGTGTTTCTAAGACAGGATCTTTCTATATAGCTCTGGACTGTCTGGAACTCACTATGTAGATTATGTTCGTTCTGAATTAAAGAGATATCCTCCAGCTTCTGCCTCCTGAGTGCTGGGACTACTAACATGAACCGCCAAGCCCCCTAAAAAAAGAAAACTTGCCTTTTCCCCACCAACCCCTGTTATATAGGAGTCCATCACTCCTATTTAGTGGAGCAAAGGCTCCTGCAGCTGAGAAAGCAATTGATCAGTAAACAGGTTGTTTGTGGCCTTGCTTCCAGGTCTCGGTCCAGTACTATGTGGTTTCAGCTCCAACCATTAGCTGGGGCTTGGGTGTTCAGCTTCTACTGCTCCAGATAGAATTCAAGCCTGTGAGCCTGCAGAGCATTGTAACATCAGCTGGAGTGTAAGGCTGCTACAAAAAGCAGGCCAGCTAGCTCCCTGGTGCCTTCGGCCTCAAGGCCCACTGACTGGTGCATTGTTAGCTGCTTGGAGCATTTGGTAGCTGCTGTTAAGTGGGTTTTTCTCCCTTCTCCCAGTACCCAGACCTAGAGTCTGAATGCAGTGCCCTCTGCCTTCTAAGCATGTGAGCTTTGATCATATCAGAGCATCAGAAGAAAAATAAGACTTATTGTGAGGAACAGAGTCGGGGGACAGGGGTTTCTGTAGAGGAGAGTGACATGGGGACCTGAACCCAGTCCAAGCATTAGCATGATCAGTATATTGCAACCTTGTTACCTGGGTTCCCTTTACAACCCATACTCTAGACCAGTTTAGTCTGGATCTCTGATGTGACATCCAGAAATTAGCAAAACTCTGATGAATTGCTGGGCAGGATGGGAAAAGCCTGCAATCTCAGCACTCAGAAGACCCATGCAGGAGGATTAGCCTGAGTTTAAGGTCAGCCTGGGCTACATAAGGAGCTCAAGGTCAGTCTGGGCTATATCAGTCTCTGTCTCAAAATGTCTCAAAATCTGGCTCAGACAGATGAAGCTCTCCAGATGAACAGTCCAGGCAAAGAGCTTTTTACTATCCAGCATTAGTAGAAGAAAAGTCGATTTGCCTCTAATTTTCTGATCTACAAAATGAAGGAATTTGCTTGCAAATGCATTTGGCCACAAGCAACATGGCTTTTACCTGGAGGGCAGTTCTTTTTTGCCCTGAGGATGTTTTCTTAGCTCTGAAATCTTAAGAATGTGTTCAAATGGTGGTCAAAAGTCAAGTTGGTCAAGTTGAATTTTCTGTCTGACTTGAAAATTGTTCTGCAGGTCAGTGGTCCCTCACACTATTCCAATAACTTTCTAGGGCTTTCTCTCAAGAAGAAATATGTCAGGGCTGGAGAGGTTGAGTGCTTGCTGCAGAGGACCAGAGATCAGATACCAGCACCCATTTCTGGTGGTTCACACATCCTGTAACTCTAGGCTGAGAGGATTTTGAAGTTTCCAGCCTCCTCAGGCACCTGCATACATAGGCACATAGCTCCACATAGACATATGGACTTTTAGTCAGGTGTGTGTGTGCAGGGGGGAGGGGTGGGGGGAGGAGCACCATCAAGGCATGCCTTTAACCCCAGCACTGGAGAGGAGGTAAATGAAGGCAGATCCTGAGTTTGAGGCCAACCTGGTTTACAGAGCTGTTCCAGGGCAGCCAGGGCTATATAGAGAAACCCTGTCCCTTTCACAGGACTGAGGGAGATAGTGGCCCCTTCTCCTCTCCTCTTCTGCTAAGTGAATCTTTGGTTCTTGCTCACACTCCCTCCCCTTTTTCTACGTGCTAAGATAGTGGCGACCAGGCAGGGGCACTGAATATGAATTACTTAAAGAAATAATGAGGTTTTTTTTTTTTTTTTTTTTTTTTTTTTTTTTTTTTTTTTAATGAATGAGGAAAAAGTTTGAATACAACTCAATAGGTTACTAACACCTATTTTCTGAGGTTTAGCAAATCTATGTGATAATTCCTAAAGAATGAATGTTAGCTTTTAGTGTATGTTTTAGTTTTCAAGTCTTGGTATTGACCCTTATATGTACCATTCGGGCATTTATCAAGCTATGTCTCCAGCCTCAGTCTATATTTCCTGACAAAATTATATTTTGTAACATCTTCCACATTACTTAGACTTGTGAAACTCTGTCACCAAAGAGGCAGATTCCTGCCAGGGATCATGGCTTACCTGTTTCCTCAGTCCTTGGCAGGTGAAACTGGAACACTGAGTTTAAGCTACATGGTGAGTTCCGGGATAGCCTGGGCTACGTAGTAAGAGCCTGCCTCTGAAAACAGAGTTGTGTATCTATTTTACAAAACACTTGAGATTTATCTGCTTTAAGCCTCTTTATGGTAGGATATTTTCTCGTTTTCCCTTCGCATATATGGCCCTCCTGTCAATGCTCTGTTCCTGGGTGACACTTTGTCAGTCAGCTCCCCAACATCTCTTCAGGCAGGCCATATGATATTAGAACAGCAGGTGACCCTCCTACGCACACAGTCCGTGTAGGAGGGGAATAGATGGTAGAGAACGGATGGGTTTTTATTGTTTGCTCTCTGAAATAAATACAAGCAGGCTGGCTCCTTCACTACGCAGCTGAAACTGTCAAACTGCTAATGCCCAGATCTCCCCCAAGTGCTGGGCTTACAGGCCAGGTACCATTATCCATGAATATATTCAATTTCCTACCTTCAAGGAGCCTGGTAATTATGGGTATACATATGTTTATGTTGTATGTCTGATGTGGGATGTCTTTCTATATCGGTGAATATGCTTTATTATCACTTGTTAATAAAGAAACTGTTTTGGCCTGGGGCAAGGCAGCTTAGAGGCAGGCGGGAAATCCAAACAGAGTTAAAAGACAAAGAAGGTCGGAGCCAAGGAGACCCCACAAGCTGCCCCCCAAAAAGCAAGATTTAATGGGACACAGGTAAAGCCACGGGACACGGAACATATGGCAATACATACATTAACAGAAGTGGGTTGAGTTAAGTTATAAGAGCTAGTTGGTAATGAGCCTGAGCCATAGGCCAAACAGTTTGTAATTAATATAAACCTCTGAATAATTATTTTATAATTAGCTGCAGGGATGCAGGTGGGACAGCTTTGTCCAGACTGAGGGGCCCAGATGGGACAGAAAAACTTCTGACTACAAGTGTCCTCATAGACACACCCTAAAGCGGTAAGTGTACACTATAAGGTGTACACTAGCTAAGACACAGTATTGTACCAGATATTGAAAACTGTGGACCTATGTCCTGTACCTGGAAAAGTGGACACATTAACCAAGTTTTAGTTTCCAAACTAAACAGGTAACTTTGTAGTCATGCCAGAGACAGTCTGATGACCACGTCCTCAGACAGGGACTGCTAAGCTTTTTGGGTACAGTCATGCTAATGATATCTAGGCCCCATCTCAGCACCCAGCCGCCCTACCATCGTGCACGATACTATCTCTGTTTTGTAACTTGGTTCATGTGCGTACTCTGCGTCACCGAATATCTGTTGCAATCACTGGCGGTGCTCTGTGACAAGTCTTCACATGCAGAGAGCCCTTTGCTTCAGTTCAGTATGAGAAAGCATTTCTGTGCCTCTGGGTAGAAGAATGAGTCTAAGGCTAGATTCCCAGCCCAAATATCCAGAGTCCCAGAGCTGGCTTGGGACTCCTCTGGCTGGGAAACAAAAAGAGAGATAGATACATCTCCCCTTGCCCCCACCAGCTTGGTCCTAGCCCTCTGCCTCAGCTCATCTGAACTTGGATGTCCACCACCTCCAGAGCCGCTCAGTTTTCAGGGTTAGGGATCAGCCCACGGCTCCTGTGGTCTGCGAGGCTCCTGGTTACTGCTCCTGTTTTATTACTTCGAGTATAACTGTTCAAGAGTTCTTTGTTTTGTTTCTGCATCAAGAGAAGGTCTTCCTTTCTGAAGCTTCTACCCGCCAATGCCAGTTTGGTCACTGTGGATCAACTAAGCAGCTAACACTCACTCCAGATCTTCCCCTACTCTGTGTGAGAAGTCACCAGCAGGCTGGAAACCTAGAATGGAAGAGTTTCCTGGAACTGAGCACCAATTAGTAAAGTAAATCAGGGCCAATTAAATAAAGGTCAAACACAGGCCAAGAAGGAAATCACTTGCAGAAAGTACTTACCGAATCCTCTCAGAGGGAAGCTCTTCTCCCAGATACCTGTGTACAGGCGAGGTCCCTAAGCCTACTAAGAGGAGCATGCTATGGGATGTCACCAGTCGGTGGTCCTAGCCTCTGCAGGGCCTGTCTGCAGTGGCAGTTCCCTGGGAAGCTAGGGTGGGAGTCAGGGCATCTGACAGCTGTCCCCTCCTGGCAGCAAGGCCTCAAGGCAGCAACTGACTCAGTTTTGTCACAATCTGAGCTGGGCTGTCCAAGTCCTTTCTTTGGGGGGCTATTTTCCTAGTTTATTTGAGAAAGAAACCAGTTTAAGACAGTAACATGAGAGAAGGCATAGCCAGGTGACCCAGTCCTGTGATCCCAGCACCAGAGAGGCTGCGCAGGATGATCGCCATGACCTGAGGCCAACCTGGGCCACAGAGTGAGACCGTGTCTCATGAGTAAATAGAGAAGGTGCATTCTCTTCTTGTGAGGGGATCAAGTCTTGCTGGGATAGCCCTGTAGGTCCCTTCCAAAGTCACAGGTCCATCTTCTGGACCTATTTCAACTCAGGCTCTTCAGTTGTTGGGGAGGGCCAGAAAATCTTGGGTACGTTAAGAAAAGTGGCAATCCACAGAGGGTTGTCAATATAGGTCAATAATAGAGCACTTACCTGGCATGTGCTAAGACCTGGGTTCTAACCCAACACCAGTTGGTGAGGAAAGGAAGAGAATGTGAATATTCAGAAGTTTTATCTTCCTAACTATAAGAAAGGATGCCGCGCTCCCCTCCCCCTTTCCTCCTAACCCCTTACATCTCTTCTTACCTTGAAGTACTTGGTATGGAACCCATGGCCTCAAACGTACTAGGCAAGTTTTCTACCATTGAGTTACATCCTCACCTCCAAATAACAGGTGAAAGCTGTGTTTGTCTGTTTTGGAGTCTTACTGTATAGTACATGGTAGCCACGAACCTGTAATCCTCCTGCTTCAGCCTCCCAAATTTATGCCTGGCTCCAAAATAAGGTTTCTAAATCCCAGAAATTCACAACTTCCCCCAACTCTCCCAAGCCTCAGTGAGAGCGCTGAGCCTAGGTGACCATGAACTTGAGGAGACTAGATGTAAACAGATCCTTCACGCAGATGCAGAGGTCATCAATTTAGGCTGAGACCTGATGGGATTCGGGTGTTATTTGGGGACGCTTAGAGGCGTAGCTCTGGGGTATTGGGACCCTGAGTGGGGCATGGCCATACCCCATTGAGACCCAGGGCACACTGACCTTCCTTCCTGTTTTGTTCCTGCAATCTCAGGGAATGGATCAACAGTCCAGCGTGGGACAGTTCTACTCTCTAAGAATTGTCTTAAGGTTCAATTTATATAGTGAGTGTTTATATACCCGTCAATAAATACTGATCCTTTATCTGGCATATTGCAAGTAAATAATTCTGCAATAGTGAGCATCATCCTTGTCCCTCCTGGGGGTCATGATAATCGGCCACACATGGGGCCACTGGGTTGGATGGCTAGCAGGCCTTTTGTGTTGGACCACCACCAATTACAGGCACTTGACATTCTGGACTTAAACTCAGTTATCAAACTGCTTATACAGTGTTGTATATCTATCCCTGGAACACTGAGGTTTGTCTTTTAGTCATTTGGCAAAGTAAACATGAAGTGTGCTGGGTCCCGGAGCTGTGCCTAGGATGGAGCCCTTCCCACAGAGCAGGGGCCTACATCACGGACCTTACTGTCTGCTGAAGAGTATTAGACCCACTCACTCCACCCGGCCCTGTCCTCTCCTCCACTGGGGTTTTGAGTGTCAAGACAGCTCTCTGGACTGTTAATCTCTTTCACACAAATTCTCCATCAGGGCTGAGCAATTTTTATGTCAGCTTGACACAGGCTAGAATAATTATGGAAGAGAAAATGCCCTCACCAGACTGGCCTGTGGGGAAACCTTTGGCGCATTTTCTTGGTTGATGTGGGTGGGACCACCTCTGGGCTGGTGGTCTCAGATGGAATAAGAAAGCAGACTGAATAAGCCATAAAGATGGAGCCAGGGAGCAGCATTTCTCCATCGCCCGCCCTGACTTCCTTCAGTGATGGACTGTGATGTGGAAGCAGAAATGAAATAAACCTTTCTCCAGATAGCTACAGTTGTGGTGTTTTATCACACAATAGACACCCTCACTGAGGTACCAATCTATCCATTTCCAGACCCCTTTCTGCCTGATGAGCCTGTACACCCACTTAGTTGCCCAAACCTCTTGTCATGGTTTGAACTCATGTATGGCTGTTAGATGTATATATTTACTCATTCATCAAACATTTTCAGAGTGCTTTCTATTTGCCAGGCTTGATTGTTGCCACCAGGGCTTTGAAGAAGGTAAGTCAAGTGAGGGGTCCAAGGTATAAAATTTAAGGAGACATTTGCTCCAAGGTCAAGTGATCAAGTGTAGGGCTAGGCCATAGGGCCTCCCCACTTCCAGTACCCTAGGCATCTGTTGGATGTGTACATCATCTATTGTGTGTGATCTTCCTTCCTGCATAGTCTATGCAACCTTATTCCATTGTCCCTTCCTCCTCTGCCAGCACCACATCCACACGCATTCTGCCTAGTCCAATGTTTTCTATAAACTTGCCCCTGCCCAGCTGCCTGGGAATCCCTGGAGGCACTTGTTTTAAATGCAGTTTCCCTAGTTTCACCTAGTGAGTCTGCTTCTTGGAAGATGGAATTCAGCTGCATATATCACTGACAAAATTTGGGGAGCGGGGTGCAGCAGAGCCACCAGACCACTGCTCATGCTGACCAATACTAGAAGATGGGTAGGCATGGGAAAGGCCTTCCTGTACATTCATGACTCTCCTTGTGAGGACAGAACAAGAAGACACAGGGGGACTGTCTGTGGGACACATGCTCACTTCTGTAGGAAAATGTCATTCAGCATGGCCTTGAATCTGAGTTGGGCCAGTCCAAGTGCTTCCTGGGCCCTTCTGCATACTCCCCTCACACTTCCCACATCTCCTGCCTGGTTTGCCCAAGGAGCTGGAGGTGGCACTGTCAACAGCCATGCAGCAGGATGCAGCTCTCTGGAGAGCAAGTGGGTAGGTGGGTGCGTCTGCAACCATCAGGCAAATGAAGTGGGAGGGAGGTAGAGACCCTAAGTCATCTTGACCTCCAAGTCAGGTACCTGTCATTTTCACTTGCTTCATATGGTAGCCCACATAGATGCCCACATACTTTGAGGTGTCAGACACATGCTGTTTAATGGTGATCACTGGAATGAGTGTAATCAATGATGTGAATCACCAGCAAGCCCAGCTTGCAGGGTGGGGCGTACCTCTTATTTCCCAACTTCTCATTCCCTTGGCAGTATGGACGTGAGAGCCGGCTGGCTGGCCATCCACACCCAGCAGCTTGGGTACACATTGACTTTCTTAGCTTCCTCTGAGAATCAGGAAAGAACTCTGACAGCAAATAGACAGAGGACTCAAAGTCTTGCTCTGGAAAGAATGTAGGGCAACCTCAGCACCCAGGTCCTTGTCTCAGATCTCTGCACAGCAGGCTCTTGGTGAGAACCTCTACACAAGCTGTTCAAGCTGAATTGACTGTAACTTGTTCTGTAGTGAGGACAGAAATTTGTGAGCTTTCCTATGCACTAGCAAGCTTTTTAAAACAAATGCCCCCCCCCACACACACTCATGAATGCACGTGTGCCCCTGAGACCTTCTGTGTGTGTTTCCCTATTAAGCCAGGGTACTCTGTCCCTACAGTGACCTACTTCGAATGTAAGAGTGGAACCCTCCAGCTTGGCCCAGGTAAAGTTGCTCTTCCCAGAGACCACTCCCTGGATGGTTCTCAGTGAAGAGGAACCAGAAGATGAACTCACACGTGATTTGGAAAACCAAGTGAAGCCACTGCTCTTCCTCTGAAGGTGATCCAGGTTAGCCAGAGGGTCATCAGGTTGTAACTTGTCCATCTCTTACCGGGGCCTGCAGTTCTTCCTGTGTGCTGATTCCAGGGCCCTAGTAGCCTCAGGCCCACCTTCAGATAGTATTTCCACCCACACTGGGCCCGGCTCCTTGAGACCGACTCTGAACCTCCCTCTGTGGTCCTTCCACAGAGGCAGGTGCCGCCAATGGCTCTTTCTCCAACTCTGCCCTTCCTCCCAGCCTGCACCACCCAGCTCTCCCATCAGCTACATAAAATTCCACTTCTGTGAGAACTGGAAGGCTCTGCTTCTCTGAACCCCAACTGACCAGACAAAAAGTATCCCCAGGCCTTAACACAGCCACACAAGAGCTCACTTTCCATTTGGATCCAAAGAAATGGGATATCAGGAAGTGTGAAACCCACAGGGAAGTGAATGGGCAATTTAGTCAGCTTTACCTTCTATAAATGCAGGAAAATGGAAAAAACACAGTTGTGGCAATTCACACCTGTAATCCCAGGCTGAGGCAGGAGGATTACTATGAGTTTAGGTCAGTCTGGGCTATACTGTGAGTTCCAAGCTAGCCTGGGCTACAGAGGCAGGATACAAAGGGGAAAAAAAACCCAAACAAACACCTTAAAGAAAGAAAGGGATGTGGGGAAGGCAGGAGGGAGAGAAGAAGCCTTCCCTACATTCTCTGATGGCAGATTCAGCAATTTGGGTAAAAGCAGTAAAAGCCACTTTCTCCCTTTGCCTATTCCTGTCTTTCCTGGAGGCCAGGTCCTGAACACAGCCATGACCTGCCTAACTTTCCATGGAAGCATTAGGTACGTATGTTTCTTACCTAGTACATTCAACCTTCGCACTTGGGTGGCTGCAACTTCCTCACAGTGTGCTCAACAGACCCCATCAAATGTTCTAGGGAGGGACCCAGATTCTTTGACTCTATGTGCGATATTTTTCCTGCCCCAGAGCCATGGGCTTTTCTGCCCACTGTGTGAACAGGCTCTGCTGGGGACACCTCTTTGCTGCTATTGCTGTGGCGTTCCTATGTATTATTTATCTCTACCCACCAGACAGAGAGCACATTTAGAACAATGTCTCTGCCCTGATCACCTTTGGATCCCTAGTGGCCAGCGCTGCACCTGGCACAGGGAAGCATGCAGTAAATATTTGTGCAATGACTGAAGAAGCCATGCAGAGGTCACATCTGGTTTGAAAGGATTTAGAACCCTTCATCATACTTCTGTCGTGTGTGTGGGGGGGGAGATGCCAATGACCACTCAGGACCAGGGTCTGCTTTGTCTGAGGTGCCCTGATGTGTGATGGATATTATCAGGTCACAGACCATGTTCAGGTTGATGAACATAAAGCACGAGTCCCCCATTCTTTCCTATAAACTCCAGAGAGAACCTACCAATTGAGAGAGTTTTCATGGCACATAGAGTCTCTATCCCCCTCGGGGTGGCCTCTGAACGCCATCTTCCCATCCTAGACCCTGAAGCATAGGTATTTGAGTTTATGGGGAAGCCCTTATCAAAGGAAACCAAAGCCTGCAGTGGAAACTGACTTGTAAACCCTTGGTACCATGTTCACGAAACTTGAGTAAGCAACAATAAGCATATATACCCTCCCCCATTTCACTGGAAAAACAAACCAACAAAAATGCCACCAATTCCAGATGAAGTTGTATGGGTCCTTATCCCTAGAGACTGCCTGCACCCCCTCCACGGCAGTTAGGAGGCCCCACATGCTAGCCATCTCCTACCTCTTGGCCTACTGCTGCAGTAATGGAACCTGTGGCATGCCGTCAGGCTAGGCCATTGATGCAGTAGATGTGGGTGACCAGAGGCAGCCAGGAAACTGTCTGCTCCACTTCTGCCGTTTGAAAACCATGTGACTTGGGACAAGTCAACACTTTTGAGTCTCCATTACCTTATCTGTGAGAGGTTAGAAGTAATCGTTAGGTGTGTGCCCACCTCTCTCTCATGGGGACATGGGGAACACGAAATCAAACTGGATCATATGTGAAAGCGCTTTAGGGGAGGAGGAGTTGGCCCAACATGATTCCTCTCAGGGTGTTGGCTGTGACATTTGGTGACAGGCATGGACGACCAGCAGCTTCCAGCTTGTCCCTGATCTCCAAACCCTTCCCACAGCAACCCCAGACCCACCCTCAGATTCGGTGTCATCTGCATGTAGTCAGAACTCACATAGGTCACAGACCATCCAAGGTGTTCTCATGGCTTCTCACGAGCTAACCAACAATGTGACAGTGGGATGTTTAGAGAATGCTTGGTCAAGGAACAGGTGTGAAAACAGCTATCTTATTGTCCTGGGAGTGGAAAGGAACGGAAGTCAGCAAGGGGCCTCTGAAGGGTTTCAAACCCCAAAGAGAGTCTAGGCCTCCGTCAACATGCAGTCACGGGTACACGGTTGCTCGTGTGTTGATCAGTCTTCTGTATGCTTTAAACAACTCATGAAAGCACTTTAAATATTAATGTGAGGTTGAAATGTAGCTCAGTAGTACAGTACATGTTGAACATTCTCAGGGACCCTGGCTCGAATCCCAGCACCTCCCCAATAGAGACAAAAGCTCCTGACAGGAGAACAGAGTGAGTCCAAGGCTGCAGCTGCTCTAGCATCAAGCCTGCTCTGGGCGTTCTCCAGTCCACAGAGGTCTTCTGTGGGTACTATGCCCTTCTGGGGTTGGAGGCAGCCATGGAAAACAGAGAAATCCAAAACCAAGGCTTGCCAGGACCCCCTTTGAAAAGAGAGAGAGCGTGTGCTCAGCTTTTAGTTTGGATCCCCTGTCTGTCAATTATGTGGGTCACTCATGCACCTGGTCCCCGAAGCTCTGGGGAAAAGTGAGCCATCATGTCTTACCTATGCAATGGCCTCTGTCTCACTTCACCTTACTGAATCTTACTCATCTTTCAAGACCAGCCCTGATGCCATCCTTTCTGGTTTCTGAGTCACCGCGATGCAGGGTGGGGCACTGCTCCAGCTTTGCACACCTGTGACAGTGATTTTAGAATAGGTGAGGTCTTGTTTTCCAGAGGGACATTGGGTAGCATCTGGAGACTTTTTTTTTTAGCTGATGTGATAATAGGGAGGTACAGAAGCATCACTGGCTGGTGATAGACAGAGGCCAGACATCCCAGATGAACATCCCAGCCACCCACACCAAAGAAATACCTGACCCCAAATGTCCACACTACTGCAGTCTGGACCCTTGCATGGTGGTAAGAGATCATCTCTCTGGGTGTTACCGAGACCCACGTCCACCCTGAGCAGCGGCCTTTTTGAGTCAGCCTTTAGTCCCCTGTGCTGTAGACACAGCTGAGAGCCATCTGACCCTCCCCCAGATGTTCTTATCTAAACTCTGCTGCTGTCTCATTCACTCGATCAAGTGATCAAGCCTCGTAAGGTGCATCATGAGCTATGAACAGAGCAAAGGCTTCTGCTCTCAAGGAGCCTCGTAACAGAATAAAGGAAAATGTCATGAAGAAACCTAATCAGTCACAAAGAGACAGAAAACAAGGTCACCATAGGGGACTGCAGGAGGATTTGGGAGAGGAAAGTAAGTATTGGGTTGAACCAAAATGAAGTTGCCGACATCCTACCCTTTGACTGGGAAACACTAATTTTATGCAAATGTGACTTAGCTGTTTTGGCCTGGGTCAGGGGTGGAGATCAGATATCCCAGAAGAGCAGAGTCCCATGAAATAAGTCTCCAGTCCTGCCTTACCCCCGCACATGCCCTACCTCATGGTATTCTTCTCTCCTACCCTCAACCCTTGTCACTGTTCCTGCAAGACAACCTTGCATTTCCAAGGCTTTAATCATTTTTGTTGAGTGGAGCTTAGGTAAGTGGGCTACAGCATGTACAGTATGCATAGGTGGTTACAGTATGTAACTGTGCTTCAGTATCTGGAAACTAAAGAAGAACAGTACACAGGCAGAAAGGTAGACATGATTTTGATGGTGACAGGTGTAAGGAAATGCAAGGCTCAAACCAACACAGGCTTCTAGAAATTGTCAGGAGATCAAGGCCTGAAATGTAGCTGGTGGCCGCCAGTGTGGCCATGTGCCCCTGGCATGTAGGGCAGCCTCACACATACCCCACCCACCAGCCTCTGCCACTTACTCAACTCATGTTCTGGGCAGTAGAGGATAAACATTTCAAAGCTGGACTTAGAACTTGGCTCAGTCTTGCTTTTAATCATGTGAAAGTCAGAATATTCTCCCCCCCTAAAAAAAAATGAACCACTTAGGAGGGTTAAATGTGGTTAAGTCTGATAAGAGGTCTGTTTGGCTCCACACAGCCATCTACCCTCGTGGAAGAATTGCTGCCTGTGTGATGTCACCGGTGACAGTCTGCTGCTGAGCAGCGAGCGTGAGCAGCTTGAACACAGGTCAGCAGCATGCCCTCCCTCCACTCCCCCTATCCCCTCCACTCCCCCATCGCCCCCCATACCCCATGAACATCTGGGCAGGAGTTAGCAGCTTGCAACCTAGAGGAAAGTAAGCACAGGTTGGTCACAGAGATCCAACCAGCCGCCAGTTAGACCTATTCATCTGGGCCATGGTGACCTATGCAGTGAGCCTGGGTGTAAGTAGCAGGAAAATGTACTTCACTGTGCTTCTGTCTAGGGGACCCTATGCACACAAGCAGCTCCTGTCTGTCCCAAATGAAGCAGTGAACCCTCAAGACATTTGTGCGAGTGAATGGCTCTGAGTGTGTGAATGTCATCCTAATCAGACATGGTTGTGTCAGAGCTGTGAACTAAACAGTTGCCCTAAAATTCTGGATGCCAGATCTAAGTGGTAAGGGTTGCTTTTATTATTAGGAGAATTCAGGATATTCCTTTTCTGGAGATCCTCCCAGTCTTTGGAGATTTTTTCTTGCAATACCTTAATAATTTGCTCTGCTTACGAAAAAGAATCTACAGATGTAAAATCTCTTTTCTATTTCATAATGGCATACATATTCATATTAATATTGTCCTGTGGGAGGAAAGTTGTGGAAATTTGGCTGGTGTTTGTGGACTCTGACCATTTGGCATTTATCTAAAAATGGAGTGATAACAGGGTGCCTACCATTTCCCCAGGGAGTGGTCACTCAGTCTCTGAAATCACACAACTTTCTAAAGCTTAAGAGCAGAGGTGATAATAATGGATCAGGGCTTTACATGTGACAGGTGAGTGAACCATAAAGGAGCCACACCCACCCAAGCCCCAGAACTTGTCACTGTTAATTTATGGTGCTCCAGATTCTAATCTGGGAATCAGAGCTCATACCTGTAATCTCAGCTGTGGTGGTGTGAAAGAAAATGCCCACCAAAGGGAGAGTGGCACTATTAGGAGGTGTGACCTTGTTGAGTGGGTGTGGCTTTGTTGTAGAAAGTGTGTCATGGGGTGGGGGTGGGCATGTAGGTTTTGAGATCTCCAGTGCTCAAGATACACCCAGTACACAATGCAGCTCCTGCTGCCTTTGGATCAAGATATAAAACTCTCAGCTCCTTCTCCAGCACCATGTCTGCCTGCACAGGGACATGTCCCACCCTGAAGATAATGGACTAAAGCTCTGAACTGTATGCCAGCCCCAATTAAATATTTTTCTTTATAAGAGTGTAGTAAGCTGGGCGGTGGGGGGTGTACACATTTAATCCAGCACTTGGGAGGCAGAAGCAGGCAGATCTCTGAGTTTGAGGCCAGCCAGGTCTACAAAACAAGTTCCAGAACAGCCAGGACTGTTACACAGAAAATCCCTGTCTTAAAAAAAAAAAAAAAAAAAAAAAAAAAAAAAAAAAAAAAAAAAAAAAAAAAAAAGTGTTGCCATAGTCATGGTGTTTCTTCAAGGCAATAGAAACCCTAACTAAGACACCAACTCCTCAGAGAATGATACAGGAGGGTAGCTGTGAGTTCGAGGTCAGCCTGAGCTACTTAGTACATTCTAGGCTAATCTGGGCAACAGAACGAGATACTGTCTCAAAAGAACAGAATGGGGGGCTAGAGGGATGGCTCTGTGGTTAAGAGCACTAGATCCTCTTACAGAGGATCTTGGTTTGGGTCCCAGCACCCACTTGTTAGCTCTGGACAACCTATAACTCCCGTTTCAGGGAACCCCATGCTCCTTCTGCTTTCTCTGAGCATTGCACACACATGGTATAGCACATTTAAGCAGGCAGGCACTAATGCACTTAAACCAAATAAATAGAAATGAAAATTAAATTTCAGAGAATAGAAAACAGCACTGAAGTCACTTCTAATGCGGTGCTGGGACTGGTGACTGGCGGGCTGGTCGGCTCTCCACAGAGCTTCCACTGAGAATCCAGAAGTTATGTTATGATAACGTGTATACCCTTGTGTCTGATGGATGTTGATGGATAGAGGTCCCCATGCCCCATGGTGTCAGGCGAGAGTCTTTATTATTATGGAGAAGAGAGAGGGAAGAAGGAGGGAGTCAGGGGCGGAGGAGCGCCCCTCTGGCAGGATGGGAAGAAGAAAAGATGAAAGGGGTTGACAGTGGGAATCCTTCTTAAATGGAGCTTGGCATCAGGACTCAGGGGAGGGACAGGCTAATTGCCATTGGTCAGGGCTTCAGGGGTGGGACAGAACCCTAACACCAAATTCAGGACCTCCTGTCCCAGGGAGTGCTCTTACCCACTAAGCCGCCTCCTGAGCCTCCTGAGTCAGTTTTGAACTCTCTCCTTTCATTGCCACCGCTGCAGACAACATGGAAGTGCTAGTCTATCCCGGGACTACAGCCCTGGCCTGTTAAATGGTTTCTTCAGGGTTGATCTCCGGCCCCCAGCCCCCACTCCATCTCTTCAGGGTTGATCCTCACTATTCTCCCACAACTGTCAAGTTATCTTTTTGAAAACAAAACAAATAATGTTATTGAAGGAATTCTAGTAAGCTTATAATAAAAACCCGGAGCCAGCTATTGGGGGAAGCTGGAATATCAGAGAGGAAACAGCCCACAGTCAGTTCTCACCCAGCCAACTTCTCAGACCGAACACGGTAAATGTTATCTTCAAGGGTCTTCAGACTGACTAATCACTCTACAGAATGCCCGAATCTCTGCTTTCTCCTGCCTTATATATTGCCCTCCCCCACCCCCGGCTGTTTCACTTCCGGTTCAACTCTGCATCATAATCCTAGAGTTGGGATTAAAGGTGTGAGTTACTACTGCTTAGTTGTTAGGCCTTGAACCCACAGAGATACAGAAAGATCTCTGTCTCCTGAGTGATGGAATTAAAGGCCTGAGTCACCACTCTCTGCCCTTCCTGGCTTGACAATGGATGATTCTGTTCTCTGATATTCCAGGCTGATTTTACTTAATTTACAATATATCACCACATAATGTGATGTTCTGGACCCTCTGTGCAAAAGCCTGTCATGATTTCCATGTTCATGTACACATGGTCTTCAACTTTGGACAGACTCCAGGGCACAATATATACTGGGAAAATCTAAAAAGAAATTAAGGCTTGAAAACAATAAAACATTGTCCAATATTCAAATAAAATTGGGGGCTCAGAAAGGCAAACAGGGCAGACAACCTAGCAAAGCTCACAATGCATCTTATTATCATCTGGTAGAGACTCAGATACCTGCAGATCAAGCCTTGTCCAGATCTGGCTCTCAGATCACAGAGGCTGGGGTGTGTGTGTGGGGGGGTGGTCGGCATTCCCGCCCTGAGTTTATGTTTATAGTCATTGCACCCTCCTAATACGGACCCTTTGAGACCTCCCCAAGGCATGTGCCTAGCCTACACCCAAAGAGGCTTCTGTGAAGCAGGTAAAAGGATTGCATCAGACTGACTTACAGAATTATCTGCCTCCTAAACAGTTTTTAATCCTCAGGGTTACTCTTGCCTTCCACAACTTCTGAGTCATTTCTCTGTTTTTAGGCTGGGTGCCCAACACCTACGAATGATTCCCAATTCCTCTTCCTTTTCAGGAAGTGCACATCTCCTTTGTAGGGCATATCCGTCAACCTGCTGGGCCTTTTCCAGGGGTGCTGCTTGGAACAGGGGCAGAGGCTCCACATGTGGAACACCAGCTTCACGGCCAGGATGCGGCGACTGTAGCTCAGTTGGCACAGGGTTTTTTCTAGCATGAAGCCCTTGTTTTGATTCCTAGCTCCATAAAAAACCAGGACTGGGGCACATACCTGCAATCCCAGCACAGGGGGGTGTTGTTGAAAGGGTCCGTAGGAAGAAGACACAGTGCACCTTAATTAAGGATGAATCTTTAGCTTTTCTAGCTGCAGGCAGACTCAGCCTCTCGAGGACTGAGACACCCTCCCTTAACCAAGGACATTTTTATTCTCAATTTACACTTTTAGCAAACTGATTTCCATATCCCCCAAACATCCTAACTAAGCTTCCAAGGGGACAATACCAAATGCAAATTCTCGATTAAGAAATATTCTCAACCAAGTTTGCATAGGCTTTGTGCCCTTGGGAAACTCTCAGACAAGATTGACACAGTGGCTAACAGAGAAACAAAGGGTGGATTAAGGCTGGTGCTAGCCCTCTGGAGCCAGACCAGGTGTAGCTCTGTGGGAATTCTCCCACACGAGGTGCCCACAGGAAGGAAAAAACTTTAAGATCATGGCCCAACAAGGCAGCTCAACAGTGAAAGGCCCCTGACAACTTGAGTTTGATCTCAGAATCCACCCCCTCAAATTGTCTTCCTTTAATCCCAGCACCTGAGAGACAGAGGCAGGTGGATTTCTGTGAGTTCGAGGGTAGCCTGGTCTACAGAGTGAGTTCCAAGACAGCCAGGGCTACACAGAGAAACCCTGTCTCAAAAAACAAACACGAACAAAATACAACAAAACAAAATTTAAAAAAAAAAAACAAAAAAAAAAACATCGTCTTCATCACGCCCACCCTACGGGTGCTTCTAAGAGTCACTAACCCGGGAAGGGACTCAACAAGAGCCAGGACTTGAATGTCTGACTAAAGCCCTCATGCTTGAGGAGAGGCCCGACAGTACCTGGAGTCTAACCCGGATGTAAATAATGGAGAGTTTTCATTTAGACACCACCAGGCATGGTGGTGCAGTCCTATAATGCCAACACGTGGAGGGGGCACCAAAGGATCAGGTCCAGGCCTGTCTCACAGGGAATTCATACCATAGTGAGTTCAGGACCATCCAGTCTGGGGTCCTTGTCTCAAACAAAACCGAAAGCCTAGCTGAAGCCAAGTTTTGCATGTTATTTAATTGGAAAAACAAAACGAAACAAAAAAACCCAAACAGCTAGAACTAACCCACCTAAGCAAAAAGTAAGAAATAGCTAAATTACCGTTGTGGGGAAGAAAAATTTGAGCAAGAGGTGAGTTATCACATACCAGAAGGCACAGAGGTTAGGAGAACCCTTGACTAACCCGGCTCAGCTTGGTGCCATCACCTGCTGGAATGAGGGTGGTGTCTAAGTGACAGGCATTGTAAGAATCACAGTGTGTTGGGGGTGGGGTGGGTGCTTCCAGACAATGAGAGCTCACTGGAATGGTGCAGTGGCCCCTAGGGTCATCTCAGGTATGGTAAACGGAGGCAGAGCTAGGGAGAGGGCTTCCTGTGTAATTGTGAAGACCCGAGTTCAAATCTGCAGACCTGTGCAAAGGCAGCAGTGCCTGTGAGATGGTTAGCCTGGCATATGTGGCAGGGAACAAAAGAGAATATAGACAGTTTGGGTACTTTAGGACAGGATTGTAACTAGTCTTAGCTAGCTTGGAATTTTTAATCTACAACTGTTTATGCTATAAATCCTTGGATCCCCAGCATCCTTCCTCTGCCTTCTGAGTACTGGCATTACAGGGGTGTGCTACCATTTATAGCTTTTCTTTAAATTAAAATTTTCATACAATATATTTTGATTATGCGTTCCCCAACTCCTCTAGATCTTTTTCACTTCCCCTACCCACCCAACATGTTCTCTCTCCCCCCTCTCCAAAAATAAACCCACAAAACCCCAATAAATAAAACCCCACAAAAATGCCAAAAAGAAACATAAAGCTCCCCCCCCTCCCCCATATACACACACACAAAACCATGGAATTTGTTTTCCTGTTGGTCAACTATTCTTGGGCATGGAACCTGCCCTAAAATATGGTTACTATCCCAGTGACACTCCATTGGAGAAAACTGGCTTCCCCTTTGCCCACAAGTATTAATTGCAAATAACTTCTTGGTTAAAGGCAGGATCTGTGCCTACTTCCCCACCTCAGTGCTGGGACTCCTTCTGGCTTGAACCTGGGTAGGTCTCTGTGTACCACATAATCTCTGTGATTGCACATGTGCATCAAACCTGTTATGTCTGGAAGACACTGTTTCCTTGGCATCATCAACCATCACTGGTTCTTAAAATCTTTCTGCTTCCTGTTTCGTATAATTTCCAGAGCCTCAACCCTTCAATTAAATGTTTCCACTTATAAGAGTTGCCATGGCCATGATGTCTCTTCACAGAAATACAAATAAAAAACAATCAAACAAACAAAAACAAAAACCCCTAAGACAATGGATATAGCAATGTGTCACCAGGAGTCATTTTACTGATATGTTCCTTTAGCAAAATAATAGTAGTAGGTTTTCCTGTAAGACCCATGACCTATCTAGTCTCAAGTTCTTTGGCACTTAAACTGCGTCAGGTATGGGTTCTATCTCACGGAGTGGGTCTTAAATCCAATTTTAAAAGTGGTTGGTTACTTCCATAACATGGGTGCCACTACTGCAGCATATCTTACAAGTGGGTCACTATCGTAGGCTCCAGGGTCTGTAGCTGGGTGATATTAAAAGATAGAACACAAATGGATGAGAAACACTTAAAGAAATGTTCAGTATTTTTATCCATCAAGGAAATAAAAATTAAAAATAAATCGAAACTTTGATCTTACCAGAAGGGCTAAGATCAATAAGACAAATGCTGGCATGGGTGCGGGCAAAGGGGGCACTTGTTCATGGCTGGTGGGAGTGCAAATTGGTACAGCCACCACGGAAATCAATGCAAAGAGTCATCAGGAAGCTGAAATCAATCTACATCAAGATCTAGCTCTACCACTCTTGGGCATCTACCCAGAGGACTCTACATCCTACTATAGAGATACTCACTCATCCATGTTCATTGCTGCTCTATTTATAATAGCAAGAAATCAGAAACATCCTGTAAATACACCAACTGATAAATGAAAAACTAAAGCGTGGTACATTTGTACAGCAAAACATTATTCAGCTGTTAGCAAAAATTAAATTGTAAAATCTGTAGGCAAATGGATGCAGTTAGGAAAAAAAGAATCATCCTGAGTGCGGTAACCCGAATACCAAATGACGGTGCATGTTATCTCTTAGATGTCGACATAGATGTAGCTTTTAGGTTGTTGGTATGTGTGCTACCATCTCAACAAGTACAGAGGTTAGGTACCTAGTAAGGGACCAGCACAGAGGAGAGGATACTCAAAGGAAGGGGAAACAGAATATAGAGTAATGGGTTACCTAAGGGAAAAGCAGAATAGGATGAAATGGAAGCTGGGGTGGGAGGGTAGGAAACAGGAGGAATATAGAATGGGACCACTAAGACTAAAAACCATTTGAAAAGCCGTATGGAAACCTACAACTGTGGAAGCTTCCTAAAATATATACATATATGAAAGGAATCTACTTGGAGTTGCCATAGACTTGGGGAGGCAATGCCCCAACTATTTATTTATCTTATACCACCAAGTAAAACTTCCAGAGCCAAGGATGGATTATATCTTATTGAATTGTTGGCCAAAGGGGTCCTTTGGAACCCCCAAACATCACAGGTTATCTGTTGTCTCCACAATCTGATTGATGGTAGGGCCCTATTGATGAGGACACGGGAGAAGTGGAGCTGGTGTCCAGCTACAAATTTCACTCCTACTGTCTAGTGTTCATGGTACTGAAAGATACTCTGCATGCTACAGAGGAGAAAGGCTAACACATTTTTTGAATTGTTTATTTATTTTTATTTTATGTGCATTGGTGTTTGGCCTGCATGTGTATCTGAGCGAAGGTAGAGCTGGAGTTACAGATCGTGGTGAGCTGCCATGTGGTTCCTGGGAACTGAACCCAGGTCCTCTGGAAGAGCAGCCAGTGCTCTTAACCTCTGACCCATCCTTCCAGCCCTTCAGTCATCTCTTCAGCTCTGTACATCTTTTAAAAAATAAATTTATTTAGTAATTTTTGAGCTTTAATAACTTAAGTGCAGATCAGATAAAGCGCAGACACACAGCCACATGCCTTGTCTAGGGTACTGTCCTGTTCCCCCGTGGGGGTTGGGGAAGGTGGTGTCTTAGGACATGACCAAAAATTTACTGTCTAAATTCTAACAGCATTATAGAAATTAAATCACAGGAAACTTAGGAGAGAAGAAAATCACCATCAAAGGAGATCCCACCACCTAATTCTACAGCGTAGAATTTTTCACCCAAGTCTTTACTGTGGTTATTGTTCTGAGCATTTTAGACTGTTCACAGTCATAACCATGGTGTTTGGTAGTGACACATGAAGGGATACACGAAGGCTGTGCTTTATATAAAAGAAACAGACTCGGCCTAAGGGGAAGTAAAGGTGATATTTTTGTGAGGAAACACTGACTTGTATGAAAATCCATGAACCTGATGCATTAGCCAGTTTCCAGCGAGTGAAAATTTCCACCCACTATTTGTCAATAGGTGATTTCTGAGCCCCAGCACCACATGGTCGTGTTCTTCCTGCCTGTCTGACTGTGGGCTGTCAGCTCTGTCCCTGGCAGGTGGAGTATGCAGAGCACAGATGGTTGGACAGGAAGGAGCTGGAGGTGATGCCAAGCCTAGATGTCTGGTTGGTGGCTCTCAACCAATGGCAGGTCCACCCACCTACCTAGTGGACATTTGGCAATGTCTGGAAATAGTATTGTTTGCCACAGCTTGAGGTAGGGAAGGGCTATTGATGATACCTAGTGAATAAAGGCCAAGTAAACTGCTAAGCATCCTGGGACACACAAAGCAGCACCTACATAAACACATTTTCTCTGAAGGTTTTTCTTTAAAGTATCCCAGTGACTGCTCTTAGTTAATTGGGAAGCACTTGGGTTTTCGACATTCTTGGTTGGCTATTTAATCGCAGAGTGGGGGCCAAGCAGAGGTAAAGGTCACTGGGTATCTACACAAAATGATTGTGCACAGATACTGATGTAACTGAATTCCCTCTTGCAGGATAAATATCATCTGTGCCGACCTGAGTCAGACAGCTGAGAAGCCCCCTCCCTCCTACTTGAGCCAGGCAGAAGAGTCTGTGATCACACCGCCAGCTAGAATTTGCCCTGGTGTGTCAGAGAATGTCTGAGGAGCATGGTTTAGTAAAAAAGCAAGGCTGGCACAGAGGTGACTCTAAATGGGTCCTCCAATGGGCAGGACTGGGCACCCAGGGATTCTGGCCTTGGTGCCAGCAGTGTGGAAACTGTTCATGCTGCTGGGCTGTGTATCTTTGTCCCTGGAAAGCTAACTGCAAAGCGAAATGTCTTTCACCCCGAGAAGAGACACATCTCTTCTCTCCCCTTACCCACAGCTCTGTCTGGAAACCTTGTACCATTTCTATAAGATCCTGGGTGCTTTGGGTTCCCTGAGAGCAGGGAACTGAGAAACAACACCGATTTCTTCTGGCATCTGTGCTTTGGGGTCTGGCAGACTCCTGGGGCAGTCTGAAGTCTCTGCTAAGGACTGAGAGGCATCGAGGAGGGCTCCATGACTTCTGATCTCTCATACTGTCTAGTGATTTGGTGATCCACTTCTATCCTCCCTCTGTCATAGTTTAAATTATCAACTTGATACAAATTTAGAGTCACTTGGGAAGAGAGAGCCTCAGCTGAAGAATAGTGTCAGCCAGTGTGACCTGTGGCCATGTCTGTGAGGTATTTTACATTGCAGTTGATATAGAAGGACTCAGCTAATGTGGGCAATGCCACCCCTAGGCAGGTGGAGCTGGACTGTGTAAGTGAAGTAGCTCAGGGGATGGCTCAGCAGTCAAGAGCCTGGCTGATATTTCAGAGGACCCAGGTTTAATTTCCAGCTCCCACATGTCTACTAACAGCCATTTGTAATCCCAATTCCAGAGGATCGGATACACTCTTCTCATTTCTGAGAATACCAGGCATACACGTGGTACACGGACATACATGCACACCACACACTCATGGAAATAAAATAAAAGTAAACAAATCTTTATAACTTATTAAAGAAAAGTAGCATAGCAAGCCAGAGAGCAGCTTTCCTCTGTGACTTCTGCTTCAGTTCCTGCCTTAGTTTCCTATGATGATGAGGAGGAGGAGGAAGAGGAGGAGGAAGGGGAGGAGGAGGATGAAATAAGCCATTTTCTCTCTGTATTGCTTTTGGCCATGGTGTTTATCAACCATGACCAACACAGAAAGCGCCTTGCATACCCGCTAATGCTAAGCGGACAGAAAGACGTGAGTGCAGCAGTGTGTTCGGATCTTGTGAATAGTGTAGGAGAAGGAGAAAGAAGTTAAGGACAAGGTGTAGATACTGGAAAATGAGAAAACAGGGTGTGGAAAGAACGCAAACAGCGGAAGAAGAGCAATGTGTCAGCATTTCAGCCTTGGAGAAATGAGGCTCAGCTATGCTAGAACCTTTGAACCTGTCCCTGAGGTGTGGAGGGCAGTCAGATGACTCTAAAAGGTTTTGCATCAGCTTGGAACTGTCTACAGCTGGGAAACTTCATATTGCACAGGCTGATTGGGAAACTGGCTGGGATCTGTCAGGAATTCCTTGAAGTTGTTGGCAGATCTGTTTGTTGGCAATTTGTGCCTTTTCTAGGAGGAGGAGACTTAATTGTGTTGCTGTAATAAAATATCCAAAGCTAAGAAGTTTATAAAGAAAAGAAAATGTTTCTTACATTTCTAGAGGAGAGATGGCCCAAGTTCAAGGTACTTGCAGATTGAGTAATCTTACAAGGGCTGCTTTCTGTTTCCAGGTTGGCAAGGTGTAGTGTGTCTCCCCTAGAGGGAAGAAAGCCAGAGAGGAAAGAATGCTATGGTAGCACAGCCATCTTTGATAAGTGATATAATTCCATTCACAGGTCCTGAGGCACCACCTCAAAGTTATCCTGACAGCAGGCGGGAGCAGAAGGCTCAGCCTGGGGAGAGTGCACCATGGATTGGGTAAAGGGTTAACATGGAGATGGAGGGAGGCCATGGAAATAGATAGCCTTGCCTGAGGTAGATGGAGCTTTAGATGGTCCCTGGTGAGTAAACAGAAGTCCTGGGGTGGGACAGAAAAGTTCGGATAAAAACCTGGGAAAAGAGCCAGGAGTGGTGTGATCTGTTGGGATGCTGAGGTAGGTAGATTGCCTTGAGTCTGAGGGCAGCCTGGGCTATGCAGTGAGTTCAGGGATATAGAGTGTGGCCTCTTTAAGTCTTCCTTTTAAGGACAGAGAAGAGCGTCAAAGGCAACTAAGCGACATGAGTGTTTGGCAAATACAGTCAGGTGGGATGTCTATGTCATAGATGACTCCCATGTACAGGGAACCAGCCCAGCCTATGTCCTAATGCTGCCAAGCCCAGAGACCCTTCCTCCTAAAGTCTACAAATGTAAAGACATGACCCCTACCCCCACTGGGCATAGCCACATTACTGAAGGATATTTCAATGAAATCTGCCTCAGACAAAGACAAAGACCTGACAGTGTGCCTTGGACTTGAGTAGCTATGAGGTCACCACACCATTTGTTTCTGTGGTTTGGAAGCAGGTAAGGTGACAGCAGGGGACAGAAAAGGGAGGTTTAGCTTTGAAAAGGAGGTCTGAACTGTCTGCCGGAAACAGGAAGTGGAAGGGGTTGGCACAGAGCGAGGTTCAGGTGGACAATGGTGGAGTAAAGATGGTATAAAGCAGGACAAATGGGACCACAGGCTGTAGTTGGGGTTGTCCTTGTCGGGAGGAAGTGTCACCTATTTCTGGAAGAAGTGCCCTGAAGGGATGGGAAGCCAGCTTTGTTCATCAGCATAGAGGCTGACCATGGAGGTCACTTGTGCAGAGCACGGTCATCTTACCCCACTACTGCAGTGATTGGCCAGGGGAGGGGTGACTATTGAATGAGTGGGCTGACGGCTGGAGTAGAGACTGCACACTGTAGCATCACTGAGTCTCATGCCTGAGTGTTCTTAAAATAAGACTCCATGATGCCCCAGTCTGGCAGCCAGGTGTGTGTGTGTGTGTGTGTGTGTGTGTGTGTGTGTGTGTGTGTGTGTGTGTTAAAAAGCCTCATCAATATTCACTGCCTGGAATGAGTTCACTCCCATACAAAAGTTGTCATGTGGACCCACTCTCATTCTCCAGTCATTTAGAACCCCTAAACTAAACTGTTTATAACGGTCAGGCTGCTTAGTTAACCATCTTTATTCAGAGCACCAGACTCTGACTGAGGGTTAAGAGGGGTCATGTGAGTTAAGTGTACAATTACAAGGACAAGCCACACAGGGCAAAAACATGTTTTTCCATAGAGACATAAACAAATAGCAATAGCCAGTTGTAATGAATAAACTCATTCCTATTGGCTACACCTGAGAGGTACAAAAACACATTCCAAGAACGATTCCATGTTCTGAAGAAACTGGTCACAAGACTCTTGTCTGCTTTTCTTGGAGTTTTCTCACAAGCATTCAGAAATCTCCTCACATGACTCCAGTCTCGGACCATGTCCTGACCCCTATGTTCCATAGTCTCCACTACTTCCTCATAGTCTGCTCAGCCGTGGAAACCATGAATGGATAAGGCAAGGATCGGTGAGAACTCCAGGAACTAATCCTCCCTGGAAACAGCCACACCCACACCCAGAAGTAAGATTTACTGACCCACTAGGAGTGGCCCAGTCAATCAGGTCAGCTGGGTACCTTCTACCTCCCAAATTTAGACTGAGTGAGGTCCAAATCCTGGTCTGGCCCTGGCCAATCGTGGGTCCTTGGCTTTACGCTGCTTCAGCTCTCTTGACTATATTATCAGGATGAGGCTTCAGTGAGAAAGGAACAGAGCACTTACAGCATTTTGCCCCAAGTATGAGGCCCAATTATGATCACCCTAAAAACACAAAATATAAATAATGCCTAAACCTAAGATATTTTATTAATGTTAATAATAATTGGAATCATTGGTTTCCAAATTATTATTTTTATTTATATTTTATGTATGAGTACTCTTTGTTACAATAAGATTTCTTGCCTGGTTAGCTAGAGGTCCAAGCTCACAGACCTGCCATCCCAGAGTGCCTAGCTGCCTGCCACTGCTTAGGCCCCCAAAATGACTCAGACACTTATATTAAGTTCAAGCTGTTTGGCCTATTGCCCAGGCACATTGCTAGCTAGCTCCTTCATCTTAACCCATTTCCATTAATCTGTCTGCCACGTGGCCCGTGGCTCACCTGTGTTCCTTACATGCTTCTTCTTTGGGCATCCAGCTGGATCTGTCTCTGACCCCGCCCTTCTTTTCCTACCTATTCTGATTCTGATTCCCTACCTACTTCTACAAGGCTCACCAAGGACCAAAACAGCTCCTTTATTTAAAGATTGATATTCACAGCATACAGACATTCCCACACTCGATCTGTCTGTGACTCCGCCCTCCTCCTACCTATTCTGATTTCCCTGCCTACTTTTTCTATGGTGCATGCCATGGCCAAAACAGTTCTTTATTTAAAGATTGGTATTCACAACACACAGAAGGACATTCCCACATCACTCTCTACATATATGCCTGCATGGCAGAAGAGGGCATTAGATCCTACTGTAGATGGTTGTGAGCCACCATGTGGTTGCTGGGAATCAAGTTCAGGTCCCCAGGTCCTCTGAAAGAGCATCCAGTGCTCTTAACCACTGAACCATCTCTCCAGTCTATCTTCAAATTATTGATGACAATGATGACACACTTTTTCCTGCGGTCTGATGGTCGCCAGGCTTTCCTGAACATTTTCTGCTAGGGTGGATTTTCAACAGAGGTCTCTGTGGCTGTAAGTCTGTCTTACAGAATGTGAATGCTACCGCTCTGTGATGTTGCAAAGGGAAGTGAGCTTTTTAAAAAAATAGATTTAATTTATGTGCATGAGCATTTGGCTTTCACATATGTGCCTGATGCCAAAGACCATCTAATGAATGTTAAGTTGGTTAAATTAAGTACTTGAACCCAAGTAATCTGATTCTAAGCTCCTTTCCTTTCCCAGAATCCCCCTACTTCTTCAGTGAGAACAAAACATTTCCAGAGACACCATGACCACGGCAACTCTAATAAAGGAAAACATTTAATTGGGCCTGGCTTATGACTTCAGAGCTTTAGCCCATTATGGTCATAGTGGGAAGCATGGCAGCATGCAGACAGACATGGTGCTGGAGAAGGAGCTGAGAGCTCTACATCTGGATTCCAGCAACAGGAAGAGAGACTGAGCCACTGGGCCTGGTTTGAACTTCTCAAACCTCAAAGCCCATCCCCACTGACACACTTCCTCCAACAAAGCCACACCTCCTAAGAGGGCCACACTCTATGAGCTTATGGGGGCCATTTTAATTCACCATACCTCTTAAACTCACTGTTTAGCAGGAAAGAAGCCTCTGACACCATGTGGCGAGCTATTCCCATGTTCTGGACAAGGACACCAGCATGTGAGGCTTTAACCTGGAGCCAGGTCTTTGGCCTCCATTATAGCTTCCCTACCCACTCATTGCTCATCCTACCACTGTTTGGGGCCTTACAGCCCCAGTGGGCACTAGAGCCCCTTCTCCTGCCTTATGGGATGCTTGCCAAGAAGGTCGGTGACAGAGAGACAGGTGTTTCTGGACCACAGGCCTTGCCAGAAGCTTTCAAGGAGGATAAACTGAGCACTTTCTGCCCAAGAGAGGCTGCTTTAACAAAGTGCCACACTCTGCAAACATCCTTTCCTCCAGATCCCAAGGTCTCTCCCCCAAGCCATCCCACCCCCATCTGTTTGTGCTGAGATCAAATAAACAACTTCCATCCAGGAAGGGTTAGGAGCAAATTGGGAATTCTTCTTCAGAAGTACAACTTGATTGGGAATAATTCCAGACGACTAGTTATGACTTCAAGGGGAATTCACAGAGTTGATGCAGTTTTGGAAGAGGGACCCTGCTTATAAACTAGGCCATCTCACAGCTCTGTGTCTAATAATTTAATTAGCTCCATACATAGTTAGACATTATCAGAGTCAGTGCAGCATGGCGAATAGATGGTTTTGCAATCAGCATGCTAAAGGCTTGGCAGTCTGTTCCTGTGAGTAGCAGTTGGCTCGGGTGGCTGTGCAGAGGCTGGGTAGAGTCAGCGCTCCCCTGGGCTGCCACTAGCAAATCCTCACAGAATCATATCACATACCTATTTCCCATTTGACTGCAGCTCAGAAAACTCTTCAGTTCAGCTAACATTGGTATGTGTAATTGTGTGCATGTGTGTGTGTGTTCACGTGTATATAGCTCTGCATGTGTGTACCTGCAGAGGACAACGAGGTATTGTTCCTCAAGAACCCTCCACCAGTGACCCTGAGCTTGCTGAGTGGGTTAGGCCAGCTGGCCAGGGAGCCCTGGAAACTTGTCTGTCTCGGCTCATCTACATTGGGGTGAAAACTACCCATTTTCCCTACCCCCAGCTTTTTCAGACCAATTTTTGAGTTTGTTTTTATATTTATTTATTTTGGGGGCATGCGTGTGGAGGTCAGAGGGCTTGCCCAGGCTATTCCTATCCTTCCATCATGTGAGTTCTGGGGATTGAATTTAGCTTGTCAGGTTTGAAGGCAGGGGCCTACCCCGAGGAACCATCTTGCTGCCTTTCAGGATTAATGAATGGAAGTTAATTCCATTGATTTAACTGGAGTAGAGGAGTTTAAATGGACACAATGGGGAGAGTGACAAGCATCCGCGGCCTGTGCATCTGGTTCCACCATGGCCTACATTTCTTTCTTTCCCTTGTTTCATCTGGACTGCTCTGCTCTGAGCAATTCTATTTATTGCTTTATTGTTCTGGAATAGTTTAATTATTCCTTATGATATGCCAAATCATAACTGTTTCAGGGTTTATGTCCAATGAAGAAGTACTACAACTATGACACGGCACTACTGTCACGGTGAGCCTTCCCAACCATTCCTTCTCACTTAACCCCCACCCCTAAGTAAATCTTCCCCACGTGTCCCTAAAATAAAGTTCTTTAGTGGCTGTTTTGTTTGTAGAGAACCCAATGAGCCACACATGTGCCAAACTTCTTGATTCCTATTAACCTGCAGTTTTTTTTGTATTGGGTTTCTGGCCTAGCCTTGAGGTTCTGACCCGCAGTCCCACAGAGACACACAGATGATTACATTAATTTTAGGCTGATTGGCCTAAGGCCCAGGCATATAACTTGTTAACTCTTTACCCTTAATCTAACCCATGACTCTTATCCTGTTCAGCCATGCGGTTCAGTACCTTTTCTCAGAGCAGCATAGTTGTCCTCTGCATCTGCTGGCTTGTTTGGCAACTCTGTGGCATCTCTTCTCTGTTCTTCCTGTTCCCAGGGTTTTCTTAGTCTGGTAGCCCCGCCTACACCTCCTGTCTGCCTTTGCCAATCAACATTTTTATTAAACCAGTGGGCGGGACGTTTATTTACAATGTGACAACATAATCCAACTATAAGTTTTCATTTCTAACTATGGTGGTTGATTTCGATTGTTTTCCCAACTGGACCATCAGTCACTACCTCAGAGTGTTTCTCTATCCACTGTGATGTGAGTGCCCTACTCTGATGTGGGAATGTCTTTCTGTATGCTGTGAATAGCAATCTTTAAATAAAGGAGCTGTTTTGGCTCATGACAGGCACCATAGAAAAAGTAGGAGGAGAAATCAGAGCTTAGGTAGGAGAAGCAGGGCAGAGTCAGGCAGATCGAGCTGACGCTGCCCAAGGAGCAACATGTAAGGAACACAGGTGAGCCACAGGCCACGTGGCAGACAGATGAATGGAAATGGGTTGAGTTAAGATGTAAGAGCTAGCTAGCAATGTGCCTGAGCCATAGACCAAACAGCATGAACTTAATATAAAGTCTTAATCATTTTTGGGGCCTGAGCAGCAGCAGGCGGCTAAGGGATCTGGGGCTGCAGGTCTGTGGGTCTGGACCTCTGGCGCCCGGGCCAATAAACCATATTACTACACTACTCTGCCATGCCTTCCCAACTATGAACCTCCATTTGAAGTTGTTCGGCCATATCCTATTGTTCCAGTGACACAGAGCACCCAACATAACAGCCCATTCCACTATCAGAACATGCATTTCATGTATTTGCTAGAAAACCCAGTCACTGATCCTGTGCACTTCTCACTGTGAGTTTAACGGATTATGCCTCTACAATTTCACATATGTTCTGTCTCTCCTATACTGTCACATAAAAATGAAGACAGTCGATTGGGGTCAAGTAATTCGGTATTTGTTTTGTGGATATTCATCACTGGTATCTCTCAGGTCCTCCTGCTGTGTGGCCTCAGAATGTACAACAGCGTTGGTGAATTCAACTTAGTGTGATTCCAGTCCATCAAGACCAGGCCAGCCAGATCTGCCCATGCTAACATTACCATCATGGCATAGGTCCATTTTCAGATCAGGGTTGCCCAGACAACCAGATTTATTAGACACATTAAATAAGAATAAACCTAAGCATCTGTTAGTTGTCATTTCCCATTTATAGCACCAGATTTCACTTTATAATTTTTCCATGTCCTCTGACTGCTCTTTGCTCCTGTCTAGAAGTGATTGGTCCCCTCAAGACAGAGTGGTGACACAGTGACCTTCCCTGGGTCTGGTGAGCTGGTATGCTGTATTTACTTGATTCTGTCTTTGTTTTGTGACAGGGTTTTAGCGTTGGCTTTGTCTTCTGTCTTCTTACCTCAGCAGTTTATGATGTGCACCTGGACACCTGGCTTCATCTGGAGTCCGTGATACATCACTGTTGCTGAACCGGCGTGCAGTATGTCAGCTACCAAAATAACAAGTTTTGCAAAAGAGAGTTTACTCCTGAGGCTGCCAAATGTCTAATCCAGGAGAGCCTACCTGTCTCACCAAGGGTGAGGTTGTGGCTATTTCTGGGCTGAGCCAAGAAGAAGGTGGAGAAAGATTGTGTAAGATGGGTCAACCAAATAGGGTTATTGAGGCTTTCCCGGGCTTCAGCCCACCAAAGCTCCAGACTCTTCATTAAGAAAGCAAATACTTGTTGGTGTGGTTTAGTCTGTTCGGTCTCGTTTTCAAGGAAGGATTTTACAAGATCACTTGTTTGCCTGGAACTGACCCTCCTGCCTCAGTTACTGACATGAGCCATCCTGTCCATTTTGGAAATCAAACATTTTGAAAGTGTCATTTTCTTCCCTCTTTTGTTCTCTCTCTCCCTCCTTTCATGATTTTAAAAAAATACTATGAGAGTTCTCCTACCTGTGCATGTGTTTGTGCCTGTTGCCCCTAGAGGTTAGAAGGGGGCATCAGATCTTCTGGAACCGGAGTTATTGGGAGTGATTGGGAGTACAACATGGGTGCTGGGAGTTGAACCTGGGTTCTTTGTAAGAACAGAAGCTGCCCTTAACTTCTGAGCCTTCTCTCCAGCTTCTCTGGTCGTGAGTTTAGACTGACAGACAAGTTGTTTTTACAGGAGGTCTGACCACTTAGGCCTCCTATGCTTTTGCCCATGTCAAGTTGACCTCAGTTGAACATGTGCGTATGTCTCTCATGTGCATGTGTCTGTCTCTCTGGGACTGAGCTCCCAGATTTCCCCTCAACCGACTTGTGATCTTCTTCTTCCTCTTCCTCCTCTTCCTCCTCTTCCTCCTCTTCTTCTTTGCCTATTTTCAAATGAAAAATCTTTTAAGAGACTGAGACTCAAGAGTCCCTGCTCTCCGCTGCCATGTCACAGTGTCCCCCAGGCAATGCTGGGAACTCTGCTGGACTGTGTTTCCTAGGAATGTTCACTCAGTCATAGATTTCTAATCTAGAGGTCACCAAGGACACAGAGTCAACAGAGTCAGGCAATGTGCCCTGCACTTCAGCTCCTAATCATTAAAATGTGTTGAATGAATGAACCCAGTGACTTGGTTGTTCTGATCGTCAATTTGCCATTTTTTTTTTTTTTTTTTAATAAAGAGATTGAGAATGTTCTCAATCCACTGAGATGCTAGAACATTGGCTGGGCCGGTACAGGCATTTAATGAGGGAATCCTTATCATTTGCTGAGCTTTAGCAGCTACTTTCAGTGACCCATAGTTAGCATGGAGTCCAAATTGAATGTTGAAATCCTAGCCCCTGTGGGAACATTGTTAGGAGGCAGAGCCTCTGGTGAACATGAACCCAGCAGCCTATCCCGAGGCCTTGCTTTAGCTTCCAGTTTAGGTTGTTGTATTATAGCATCCCCATAAACCAACACATGCTCTTTCTGGTTTACTCTTATTGCCGGGTTTTGGTGGCACACACCTTTAATTCCAGCTAAGGAGGAAGAGGCAGGTGGGACTCTGAGTTTGAAACCAGCCTGCTCTACAGAGCAAGTTCCAAGACAACCAGAGCCACACAGAGAAACCTTGTCTTGGAGAAACCAAAAAAATAAAATTACATCTATCTATATATCTATCTGTCTGTCTGTCTGTTTGTCTGTCTGTCTGTCTGTCTGTCTGTCTGTCTGTCTGTCTGACTGTCTGTCTTGTGTGTGTGTGTGTTTCTTCCTTTCATTGTGTGGGTTCAGGGGATTGAACTCAGGTCATTAGTTTGATGGCAAGCACCTTTCCCTCCTCAGTCATCTTGATGGCCCAAGACATGCCTTTTCTGATGTAAGTGACATCATCCTCCTTAATACACATCAACCTCCAACATACACAGGTTTTACGTGTATTCCTAAGAGAGCAAGTGACTCTGTTCTCTTAGGAATACACAGAAAACCTGTTCCAGACTCTTGATGTGATCTGAAGTGCATGGTTCTAGCTCCAATAGCTTAGTGTGGTACTCTCTGGCTTTGCAAAGTGGAGACAGAAGGATCAGGAGTTCAAGGTCATCTTCAGCTACCTAGCGAATTGGAGACCATCCTAAGCTATTTGTGGCCTTGTCTCAAAAAGCCAAAAGTTAGGCAGTGGCTTATTTCTTTAATCCTAACACTCAAGAGGCTGATGTGAGCTGGAAGCCAGCCTAGGCTACAAAGTGAATTTCAGGTCAGCCAGGGTCCCAAGTGGGGGACACAGAAATGGTGGTGTTTTCTTGTACTTCAAAACTTGGAAGTGGAGGAAAATCAAAGGTCAGGAAAGTTACATCACACCTGGTGAATTTGAGGCTACATAAGACCCTGTCAAAAAGTAAACATTAAAACTGTCTGTGAAAATTAAGAATAAAAAAAGTGTCTTGTACACCTTATTATGGGTCACAAGTCACACCGAAGCCCTTACAAAGCACTGTCTATAGACCGACCACCCTGGAGCTAGTTTAGGCAAATATTTAAGACATTTCCCCTTTCTGATTTCTCCTAAGAAACGTTATATGCCTCGTCACCAGGACAGACTCTAAGAGACGGTACTAATTAAAGTGTGCCACTCACATCCCATGAAGCAGATAAGGAAGACAGAGCACATGTGCAGAGAGGCCCACATGGGTAGAAGACAGGAGGAAGACAGAGCACATGCGCAGAGAGGCCCACATGGGTGGAAGACAGGAGCAGACTTGCAGCTCAGGAATCAAGGCTCATTTTCCCGAAAGCTGTGCCTTCACAGTAGCTGGAAGCTAATGTTCCAGGACTGTTTGCCTTTAATTATTTTGATTTATCTGTTTGGAATTAATTTTTTCTCTGTGGGATGCCCAATTTTTTGGCTTCCATCCACAAGATATGAGCTCAAAAACATTAAGGAATATCATGAGAAATAATCGAGCCAGCGCCAAGGCAGGCAGGCCCTCCATGAAGGGCCTTGTTTGTGACAATGATTTCCTGTTACGGGGGATGCCAAGGAGAGCTGAACACATGAGGCTCGTTTCTGGTAAGGAAGTGGCCATCCGGGGCCTTGCCCATCATTGGATTAACATCTATATCTACATTGACATTTCCAAAATAGTTTTCTTCAAATTGTCTCCTTTTTGAATACATAATAATACTAGAAACTTCATAGTACCCCATAAGTGGAAAGTGACTATGACCATAAAGATAATTTTTAAATTGCAATAAAAATCAAACAGTATGCTAAATTTAAAAATTGAAGGAAACAATGAAAAGCAAATAGTATGTCTAATACTTTTTCAAAAATGTACATCAGGAGACAAAGGAGGTGATGCAGTTGGTAAAGTGTGTGCTCTGCACGCTGAGGACCTGAATTTGGGTCTCCATAGACCACATGAGAAGCCAGGCTCAGGGGAGCCAGAGACAGGTATCTCTGAGCTCATTGGCCAGGTGCGCCGGGTGGTTCTTGTCAGCTGGACACCAGCTCCAGTCATTTGGGAAGAGGGAACCTCACTTATGAAAATTCCTCCAGTAAATTGGTCTGTGGGCAATTGTTTTTTTAACTGATGATTGGTGTGGCCGGGCCCAGCTCAGTGTGGGCAGTGCCACCCAGAGGTCAGTGGTCCTAGGCGCTCTAAGAAGGTAGGAGCCCCCGCGGGGCTCCAGGTCCCTGCCGTCAGCCTCCATCCTTACTTCCCTGGATGATGAATCACAAGCTGTAACGGAAACAGATCTTTTCTCCCCAAGTTGCAGGTTTTGTTGTTGTTTTGAGACAATCTTTCTACACAGCTCTGGCCGTCCTGGAACTCATGATGCAGACCAGGCTGGCCCACCTACCTCTGCTTCCTAAGTACTAAGATCTGTCTCCCCAAGTTCCTTTTAAGTCCTTGTTTTTCATCACAGATTGAGAAACTGGCCAAATTGCTCAAAATAAGATGGAGAAAAAAAAAAAAACCAACTCTAAGAGATAGCTCAGGAGAAAAACAACACACACTCTGCCAATGCTGGGAACCTACGTGACGGAAATAGAGAACCAATTCTAATTAAGTTATCCTCTGACTTGACACACACACACAGATACACACACACTCACAGAGATATACACACAGACACACACAGATATACACACAGACACTCAGACACATACACACACAAAGCACACATACATGCGCACACACACATGCATGTGCATGCACACTCAGACACAGACACACATACACACACAGACATACACACACACCACAAGTGTTTTTTAAGAAGATAGAAAGCCACCAAGGGAGAGGTTACCCTCTGGCCTCTATGTGTACACTTATTAACACACACATGCCTGCATATGGGCACAGTCCCATGCACATGCACACATATTAACACACGTATGCATACATACAGGCACAGACATATGTATAACACAAATGCACATCCAGGAAAGCTGAGGCAGGAGGATCATTGTAAGTTTAAGTTCAAGGCTAGCCTGGGCTACAGGGTGAGACCTTCTCAGAGAGAGAGAGAGAGAACTAGTTGGAGTTAGTAAAAGAGAACAATTTAATCCTCACTATCAAATGAGAGAGGTGAGTCCTGCATCCTCCTGGGTGGGGTCTCTCGATGCTGTGACACAGGAGTGAGGCAGAGAGGACACAACCTGTTCGTTAGAGCGTGTTTTGTGTTGAGGTTCAATCTGTCATGCTGACCATCCACACGGTGGAACACACACAGGCAAGAACTGTTATCTGGATGGTGTATGTTGCCCTGATCACTAGGATGGCATAGAAATAAAAATTTTAAATCCATCTTTTCTCTTATAAGGGTAAAACAAATCCAGACGGGTACAGCAGGTGGTATGGGGTGCCTCTAGGGGAAAGAATTGTATTATATCTAGGAGTTAAGAAATACTTATTAAATGTGTTAGAAAATGTGTTTTCCAAATGTAGGAAAGGAAATATTTGACTGAATATCTTTCAGTTTGGCGATTTTGAATTTTGAATTAGGTGAGTTACAGAAGATGGAATGACAGCCTTGCAAAGATCTGTGTCCGGACACCAGAAACATAGACGCTTGTGTTATGCTACACGCCAAGAAGGAACTGAGCTTACTAATGGAGTGAGGTGTGTGATCAGCTGACCATAACATAGAATTATTCTAGACAAGCAGAGATGAAGGGAAGAGCCTCGGTATCTGGGTTTGAGGGGAAAGGAGATATAATGCAGTAGGTGTGAGAGAGGAGACGGATAGGTTCCATGGAAAGGTGTCGAGTTCAATCATCCTTCAGGTAGATCATTGGAGTCCAAAGAAGAAAGACTTCAGCTCCACCAGAAAAAGTGAAGTCTCTACCCTTAAAGGTACGTGGGGGAGAGGGCAGCCCCGCACTGTGAGGACACAGACTTGGGGATCATGTGATCAATGTGCATCCTGCAGTCAGCCTCAGATTCCTTAGTGGCCTTTTGTGAGAGCTGTGGGAAGAAGCCAGAGGGTGTAACTGAGAGAGTCTGGTCTGGGACTAACTGAGCACTGCTGCCTTTGGAGCTGGAAGAAGTTGCCAGGAGCCAAGGAATGCAGGCACCTCTAAAAGCAGAGCAGCAAAGGCCGGATTCTCCCTAGTGTCTCCAGGAGGATCACGGTCTCCGTCTGAGCCCCACAAGACACATTCTAGCCTTCTGACCTTTGGAAATCTAATGGAATAAACTGATTTTGTTTTGTTTTCGAGACAAGGTCTCAATGTGTAGCTCCAATTGGCCTTGAACTAGATATGTAGACCAGACTGGCCTAAAATTCACAGAGCTTGCCTCTGCCTCTCAAGCCCTGGGATTAAAGGCTTGAACCATCACACTCGGCAAAATAAGCTGATTTTTATAGGTCATAAACATAGTTATTTAGAAAGCAATTTGATGGGCCCAACATGTGTTTAGTAAAACAATAGTAGCAGCTTCTTTGCTATGTCCATTAACTTCACAAGTCACAGGTTTTTGACCAGGTATATGGTACCAGATGTGAATCCCCTCCTGTGTATTAGGCTTCAAATGCAATTTAAAATTTAAGAAGTTGGTTACCACCATAACACTCATTCCACTATTGTATCAGTGGGACATAGCAAGTTGGAATTCAAGGCTAGCCTGGACTATATAAAACCTTTTCTTTAAATTAATTAAATTTAAAGGATGTAATAATGTAAACTGGGCTAAAGTAGGAGAATCTTATGGTCAAGGTTAACTAACACTACATAGAGTAAGACCCTGTCTCTCACCATCATCAAAAAATAATAAATAAAATAAAGCTATTTAAGTAGAACAAACCATTGTAAATGGCTAGATTAAAAACAAAACTTGGGTGTAGAGGCAGGAGGATCTCTGAGTTCAAGGCTAGCCTGGCCTACATAGTAAGTTCCAGGACAGCCAGAGGTATATATTGAGACCCTGCCTCAAAAATACCAAACCAAAATATCACAACCCAACAGGCATTTTGAGAGCTCACTTACAGAATGTGTTCCAAGAGGGCAGAAAATACTTGGTGGCTTTGTAAAGTGGTAGTATAAAGCCACTGTCGATCGGGGACAGTCACACCATGTTTGGAGATACTTGCTTGCTTATTTCTTCATGGTTCTATTTTGTTTTAAAGTGATGGGGATTAAACCTGGGGTCTTGTTTGTGCTAGGTTCATATTTTTGTAATTCTTTTAAGTCTTTGTTTACCAAATCTTATCTCCCCAAATCCAGTGTCTTTCCCATGGCTCCAGACTGCTTCTGCTAAAGCCTTTGATCTTGAGCATGGGGTGGCCTATACAACGCCCAGTATCTGTGAGGCTGTGGATGGGCAGCAGATGAGACCCAACAGTCCTATTGATCCAGGCCTAATATCTCACAGAGGGGAGTTCTAAGAAACACGGAGTTCTCATAGTTTGAATGAATGAACAAAAGCCTTTCGATTTAAAAACAAAGGATTTCTACTGGGAACATTGAGTGTTTTATAGCACAGCTAAGAATAAAGATCTGACTGTTAAGTGCCTGCTCATGCCATGATAGGTCATTTAATGGGGTAGGTAAGTATTGTTGCAGAGGTTTGTACCGCTGTGCAGTGACTCTGGGGAGGTAGTGCTTTTGTCTAACAGCCTGATTATGGAAGCGAGGCCTTCTCGGCAGTACCAAACAGAGGCTCTGGTCATGCCCTCTGGTTCTGGATACTTTCTTATGACTCATCACTCAGTAACTCTCTCCCCCCCAAGTTTCAACATCAGCACCATAAACATCCTCCCAACCTTCTTCACCAGGGTCATGGCTGGTGACCCAAAGAAACATAAAAATCAAGACATCTCTAGATTTGCCATTTCTCAGACTACTTTGTTATGCTGATTTAAAAAAAAAACAAACTGACTGCATTATGTCACCAGCAGTGTAAACAAACCGTATCAGCGTGCTAACATTCATCACCGACACAGGGTTCTTGTTCATCATCATTTTCCTTACTCTGCTCTGAGCATCCTTTGTGACATTTCTCTGGAGATAGGTCTGACAACTCGTCAGTAAACTTAGCAATTCTGAGCTCCATGATTAAGTAGGATATCATAAATAATATGACTCTGTACAGTTTGTTTTTAATCTTCTAAAATGGTGTGTTCATGTTCTAACATTAAATCATTTTTTTGTAGGACATTGTAGGACTCTATTCAAAATGGGACTTGAAATGGTAAAACTTGCCCCAGGACTTGAGAGCACCTAAACCGTGTGATGCAGGGTGACATAGGTTCCCTCTCACCGTGGGACATCCGATTTCAAATAACTGTCACGTGTGTTTTCTTAGTATTGTGTGATTTGCATAGTCCGCAAAACTAAAACGCAGTTCTGGGACTTTTGTTAATTTGATTATTACCCTTGTTCAAAGGCAGATGCTTTTCAGCATCAAAACACATCCGCATCCTGTGGAGCACACTTGTTGCCTCACTTGGGAAGCAGAGGCTTAAAGTCTGGAGTTCAAGGTCATCTTCAGCAAGTTCATGAATTTGAGGCCAACCTGGGCTATAAGAGACCCTGTCAAAAAATAAACAAACAAACAAACCCTAAAAACGAACGTTCAGCAAACAACTGACAATGACAAAATCTCTGTCCCCAGAGACCTCCCCCTCCCCAGTTCCTCCACAACCGCCACTATTTCCACTCTCTGATAGTGTCCCACCGTGTGGCCCTGGCTGTCCTAGAACTCACAGAGATTCTCCTGTTTCTGCATCCTGAGCACCAGGGTTAGCACTTTGTAGTGGGAACGCACACTATAAATATATACATAAGAATTTAAGAAACCTAGCTCCAGTTCCAGTGCACATCATGTATTCTCATGTGTGCAAAGTGAGTGACCCTCAACTTCCAATAGGGCTTGTTTTATTTACTGAATTCAGTACTTGAGACTCCATTCCGGCAAACTGCTCAGTTTTTTTTTCAACAGCACTTATAACCTTCTGGCAGAGTATTTACCTGCTTATTTTCATGGCAGAGGGCTTGTCGGTTCTCTCTTCCTGGCACAGGAAAGCACATATTTTGTCTATATTTATTGCTGAACTCTCGGCATGTGAAACCATGCCTGACATTTGGTAGGTATGCTGTAAATATCTGCGCAAGGATTGGGCAGTGCAGACAGAGTGTGACATCTGAGCAAAGCCTGTGACCAGCAGCAGAGACAGCACCAAGGACCAGACTCTGTGTCTCTTACCTCAGCCACTTCAGTCTGGCTCCCTGTGCTGACAAGATGACTAGTAGAGGCAGAATTATTTTGTTCACATCTGTAAGGAAAGAGTAGGCTCTTGGGTGGTGGAGGGTGGGAGAGACGTCTCAGTGGTTAAGAACACTTGTTCTTGCAAAGGACCCAGGCTTGGTTTCCCAGCATCCACATGATGGCTCTCAACTATCCATAACTTCAGTTCCAAGGATTCTACAGCACTCTCTGACCTCCGAGGGCACTAGGCTTACATATGGTGCACACATACACATGCTGAGAAAACACCCAAACATATAAAAGAAATAAACCACTAAAAACAATCTTTAAAATGGTAGGTAAATGATGTGCCCTCAATTGTAGACAGAAGTTCCTGTGTTCTGCCCTCCAGCCACTCTTAAATGCCAGGAGCTGCTTCCCAAATAATTGACTCAGGGGCTTAATATTACTTATAAATGTTCTGCCAGTTGCTCAGATTTATTACTAAGTAGCTCTTACACTTAAATTAACCCATAATTCTTATCTATGTTTAGCCATGTGGCTGGTACCCTTTCTCAGTATGGCATTCTCATCCTGCTTCCTCTGTGCTTGACTGGCAATTCCTGACTCTGCCTTTCGTCTTCCCAGAATTCTCTTTATCCAGTCCTCCTGCCTATTCTTCCTGCCTTGCTACTGGCCAATCAGCATTTTATTAAGCCAATTCAAATGACAAATCTTTACAATGTACAATTCCATAGCACTTAGTATTGGGTAGAAAGGTTGATTACCATCTACATACAGAGAATGGCTTAAGCTAATCAAGATCCACTTTCTTGTTGACATGGTGGCTTAACACCTGTAATCCCAGTACTTAGACATCTGAAGCAGAGAATTTCCATGAGTTTGAGCCCAATTGGGGCTACACAGAAAGTTCTAGGCTAGCCAAAGCTGTAGGTGAGATTCTCTACTTCTGCCCCTCCCCACCAGTATCCTGGGCTGAGGAATGCAGATAAGTTGATTCAATGATTGCCAGGTATGCATTGATCCTCAGCACCAAATAAAATCAGGCATGGGAACACACGTCTGCAGTCTATAATACTGGAGAGATAGAGGCAGAAGAATCAGATGTTCACAGTCATCTTCTGCTACATAGAGAGTTCTAGGCCAGTCTAAGCAACATATGATTCTTTCTCAGCAAAATAGTAAAATTTAAATCCATCTTCTCTCTGAGAGCCAAAATTGGATGAATAAAAACCTGAAGTAAAGGCAAAGATGGAGTGGTAGGTGGGAAGCCTACCCGATTCCCTCCCCATTCCCTCCCCACTCCCTCCCCATCCCCACCCCATTCCCACCCTATCCCCACCCCATTCCCTCCCTTTTTCCACACAGCACAGCTGTTTCAGAACCTAGCAAATAGTTCAGAGCATGAAAAGCCAAGGTCTGTCTTCCTTCCATCTCAGTCGATGAAAGTAACCTATGACATCACTTTATTGAGCATCTGTTGAAGATGGCACCAAGTGAGAGATGTAATTAGGAACCCCCAAGACCTGTGAACTCTAGAGTTGGACTTGAGTTTGAAACTGTAGGGAAGCAAGATGTCTAGACAAGATGGAAGCCGTGGACAAGAATCTAAAAAATCAACCATTTAGTAGGAGCCAAATATAGCAGTGAATAGTTGGGGCAAACTCCTGCACATGGAAATCTGCCTCCAGGTGAGGGGAGATGAGTATTACCAAAGCCTGTGAGGGGTTGAGAACGGTGTCCCCTTCTCTATCCTCTATTCTCATCCTGATCCTGAACTTGAGTAAGTGTCCCTCCTCTGATTTGGCCACTAGGTACAGTATTGATGTATCCTGGGATCTGGCCTGTGGTCCTCTTAACTCACTTCCCCTGTGGAGCATCATCCAAGCCAAACTCTTCCCGATGGGAAGAAGGTGAGAGGGGAGAAGGGGGAAGAAGGAAAAAAGATAGAAAAGGATTCCAGAATCGTGACCATCCATGACGCTGCATCCATTGATAGTGCTGGGAGGGACATACATGTATGTGCATGTGTGTTTGCATGTGTATGAGTACCCGGGGTGTTGGTGATTGGAGAAACTAGAATTTCATATCAGGTGTCTTCCATGACTGCTCCCTACCTTATGTATCTAGGCAAGATGCTTTGTTTGAATCGTGAGCTCCGTGATTCTGCTAGTCTAGTTATCAGGCTGAACATGGTATCCTCTGTCTCCACTTCAGGGCGCTGGGGTTTTAGACCACACCACTTCAGATCTACCCGATAGGAGAAACCCCTCCCCTGAGCTTGTGCTCTGCTTCCCCCTTGGGCTCTTCCCTCTGGAAGTGAGGTCTATAGGGTCAAGAAATCAAATCCATCTATAGTCCTTGCACCCCCCGTCCTAGGTCTCAGAATTCTCTTCAAAAGTGGCTCTAATCAGAACCCATGCAATACTTTATTTCTAGAACGCTCTTCTGAAAGGCCACTGCAGTATTGAGGCCCGAAAGTGGTCATGGGGTGCTGAGGTGTGTGACTGGAGTATGTGGCTGGGGTTGGCATGGCCCACTGGACACCAACAGGTCTCTCCTGAGCCCTTCATGCCCTGCCAGAGAGGGCAGGCGGGGGGTTTCTGGAGAGGTCTCTGCCTTGCTTCTCACTCCACTTAGAACCCCAACAAGATGGAGGGTCTTATTTTACCTTGGCCTTCCAGAGTATTAGGAAGTTCTTTGTCAAGAGAGACAAAACATATTCTATTGACCACTCTGTGGGTTTCACTCTTGGTCAATACACAGACATTCAAACTTGGGCCTTCATTTATACATTTTATCCAGCCTATGCAAATGGTAAGGGCTAAGGGCGAGGGCAGCTTCGCTTTGAGAGGGGATATGTGGTAAAGATGGTGGTGAAGAGGCTGTGGGCCACTCCTGGAAGTTCTGGAGTCACTCTTTTCCATTTGGTCTCCACTGCCACATCCCTGGCCCCCACAGGGTCTTTACAAGGACTCTTCCCTTCTCTGGAATGCCCATTTTATCCCTCAACGGATACAGGCTGGCCCCTATTGTCAGTTCCCAACCAAGAGTGGCCACCTCGGAGAGGGCTTCTCTCCCACCTGTCTCCCAACCAGGCCCCAAACCACATCACTCAGGTTTTCTCTTACTTCAGTCTTCATACCATTTATCTGGGGGGAGGGGTGTCTCATGGACCATGCTATTAACCCAGGGCCTCAAGGGCCTAAATGAGTGGGGTACCACCGACCCCAGCTCTCCACAGGTTTTTCTTGTTGCCCTTAGCATGCAATCCTGTTTACTTTGAGTCTCTGCTTTATCTCTAATATATCCCATGACTTCAAAACACTATCAGGTTCACCTCAGCCCTGAGAATCTCCTGCTGGCATGGCCCAAGGCGTCTCTTGACAGGGTAGTTTAGCTGGGGAACAGGGTTGTAAGAACAGAAGTTTGCTTCTGGCCTTCAGAAAACTCCTGGTGTGCCCTAGGGCATAGTTTCTAGAGTTTTTTGGCCTCTGACTCACTGAGGCAACCCTAATCCCCCGTACTTATGTAGGCTTGGGTTCCACCTCCTCACACCCTTGCCAGCTGCCTTAAACCTGCTGCCAGAGGTTATTTTTCATATAGCAAGAGCCAGGGCCACTGAACCAGAATGGAGGATGTTCCAACAGCCCAGGAGGTGAGTTTCAAAGGCTGCAGAGAGGTGAAGCCTTGGAGAGCTGACTAGGATTTCATTTTGACAGGGACCTTCAGGTGTATTTTCAGAGGGATGCTTAGGGAGGCTAGAGTAACCCAGAGGAAACTGGGATGAAGATGTGGAGGCAGGGATAGGGCTGGCTGGAGAGGACCTGGAGATTCCCCCAGGGTTCCTTCACACACCATTTCTCATTTGCTTAAAAAGGGTTTCTCAGCCCCGGCCTTATGGGCATTCAGGATTAGACAATGCTTTGTTGAGCTGGGATTTGGGGACAGATCTGACCTGTGCATATAAGATGGTTAGCATACTCCCAGATTTTGCCCACTAAATGCCACTTGCAAACTGTGCTCTGATGTTTCCTGGGGAGCCCTGGGACTCCCAGTTGAGAACCACTGGGCATGGGAAGCACTCTGGCAAGTGAAGAGAAGAGTGTGTACCTTTTGGGATCTAGTAAAGATTTCTTTTTTTTTGCCCCCCCCCCTTTTAATTTTAATTTAATTTAATTTTTTTAGTATACATTGGTGTTTTCCCTGGACATATGTCTGTGAATGTACCAGATTCCTGGTGATAGAAACTGCAGAAAGTTATGAGTTGCCATGTGGGTGCTGGGAACTGAACTCAGGTCCTTAGAAAGATCAGTCAGCCCTCCTGACTGCTGAGCCATCTCTCCAACCCTTAAGGATTTCTTTATGGCCTAACATGTGGCCAATTTAGCAAATAGCTCCCAGGCACTTGTAGTCTCTGCTTTTAGAGGAAAAGAATGCAATCTAGATCCATCATATTGTTTATATATTTTAGCAAGTCTTCATGATTTGACCACATTTGCGTATGTGTGCATCTACTTTTTGCACATATGCTGGAAATCTTCACTAAATTTGTTGGTCACCAATGAATCACATTGTTTTCTCCTTTTAGCTCTGTAGCGTCTTGGTTTGTTTGATTTTTATTAGTTTTGCTGCTTTAGAAAGGTTTTATTACATTAATTCACTTATTTTGTATGTGTGTGTGTGCATCTCCACGCTTCCCGCTCCTCATGTATTGGGGCACAGGGCTTGCTGGCATCCCATGGCTCAAGTGTGGAGGTCGAAGGGCAACTTGTAGAGATCAGTTCTCTCTTTTGCACAGGTTAGACCTCGGGTCATCAGATTGATTGGGGCTGAACCACCCCAGTAGCTCTTACCTGTTTGGAGCAAAGGTCTTGCTATAAACCCTGGCTAGCCTGGAACTTCCTACGTAAACTACCTGCTTCCTATGTAAACTTCCCAGTTACTGGATGCACCATGCACTGGCCTCTCCTGTAAATCTTCCTAACAGTTTTTAATCTTGAGACCACCATGATGCTGTTTGAACCCTAGAAAATATAGATCACTGTATAGATGAAGGTTGGGACTCATATGTAGCAAGTTTATGAAGAAGCCTTGGAGGAAGCAGGGTAAACCCAAGCTTCAGGTAGCACATGAGTACGTAGGCAGGTTGAGAAAAGTGAGGTGAGTGGGTCGGGACTTCAGTAGCTTACACTGCTGGGCTAGGACGATGCCATGATCCGGTGCTTGGTGGGGACACGTGTCTTCGTACTTCCTTGTGGCATATTTAGTTATCTCACTCCAGTAGGGCAGGAGCTTGCCGCGATTGTCTGCCAGTCTGACAGTCCCTGACACATCGTAGGGATGGGGAGAATATTTAGACTATGAGAATGAAGTGTCACTGGGGTAGCTGAGACCACTAGGGAAGGTGACCAGTGAGCAGTGGGGCAAGGCAGTGAGTCCTTGGAGGGAAAGTATAGCTCAAGCCTGGGCTGGTGTTACAGCGCTAGAAGAGATAGATGGCACTGGGGGGAAGGGCTACACTTCAGCCCAGAACACCCTCTGGCTCCAGCCCCTGCATCCACACTTCAGGAACGAGGGCATCAGGAGGTTCTCTCTCATTTTTTTCAGCTACAGTTCTGCTGTCCTTGTTCATTTAAAGATCTTTCTCCATCTCTATCGACGGTCCAACCTGTTTGCGCTATGTCACCTGTCTCCATTAGCTCTTCTTCAGGTCATCTTTCTTCATCTATTTCTTCTTGGATTTTTATCCTCCAGACTGGAATGCAGAACATCTGAGCCAAGCGCCCCCCCCCCCCACCGACTTCCAGTGAACCCTGACAGGGCTGCATTTACAAAGGCTGCCCATATCTGTGACATTGAGGGTATTACTCAATAACAGGAAAGCCTTCACCATCTTCATCTAACATTCTGTGTGTGAGTGTGTGTGTGTGAGTGCAGGGGGTCATTGAAAGCTTTCTAAATCCTGCCAGTGCCTCAGAATTATGCAGACGTAAGCGTTACTTGTGGCAGCTCAGATCTCGGCGGTAGGACTGAGTGGCAGAGTCTGTATCACAGCAGATGAGGAAGTAGAAGACTAGAACAAAAGACCAGGCCTTTATCCTTCAAAGGCCTCCCCTAGGAGCCTACTTCTACCTCCTAAAGGGTCCACACACTCCAGAAATAGAGGTCCCAACCAGGGCACAAGTATTCAGACTGAGAGCCTCAAGTGAACAATTCAGACTTCATCATGCCAGAAGTGAAAGGCGATCCTAGAACACATGCCCAGAAGCTGAGACTCGGCATCCAAAAGGGACAAGATATAGGGTCGGTGGTGGCCTAGAGGAGAGTTCCTGTGTGGAAGCCTGTGACTTTCCTGCGGATCATGTTCTCAGGGGAAGCCTTCACAGGGATCAAGGAACCTCTCTGAGGAAGTACAGGACGCTGTTACTTTGAATGTGATTTTCAAATTTGGAAGTTAAAGCATGCTAGGAACAGTTTTGAAAATGGAGGGCATCCCTGCTGGGTATTTTAATAGTCACTGACCAGCCTGGAAACCAGATGAAATAGATTTTAGAGAAGTTGAACACCAGGGATGTGCTTCAAGGAGCAAGACTTCTTCTGTCCGAGTGGCTGAGGACCTTCTAACAAATCTGCATAAGCCATAGACCAAGGAGAGCTTCTTACAACGCTCATCACCAGAAACTCACCATCTAGTAATTTACTTTAACTTTTCCTAAGTTTTCAACATCATCTCTAGGTTCTTCTCCACCAGTCTGTTAGGAATGCTGTCTCCTTCCAACTCTCCAAAGAACTTGCTGCACCACAGCGTCCCCCATTGCCTTTCAATGTCTCTATCTAGAAGCTTTCTCAATGTCTAGTCTGGACACACTCAAAATCCCTCCCACCCAGAATGGGGCTCCCTGCTGACTCCAGCTGGACTTCTGCAGACTCAGGCACAGATGTTAACCTCTACCGCTTGGTTCAGACTTCATGTCGACCCAGTGAGCTAGTGTGGCTGTGTACACAGCGAAAGCCGTGGAACACACGACACAATATGTAACGTGATGATATGATTTCTGAACACGAATCCTGTAGATTGCATGACGTCTCAACGCACCTCATTCTCTTTTCCAGTCTTCTTTGAGCTCGTCTGTCGGCCACATCTGATCCACGTGGACCACTTTCTTCTCGTCCTTTCCATGGTAATTCTGCTAGTTTCGCACGTGAGAGAGAGACGCGCACACTAAGCTGCCACACGAGAGTTTATTCAGGGGAGGTTGCTGAGAGAGAGAAAGGGGGAGAGAGAAGAGGGCAAGGAGAGAGGAACAGAGTTTCGCTTGGCAGGTAGCTCCTTTTAAGAGAGCTGGTGGGCACAGATTTACGTAGCCATGCCTAGGGGCGTGCCCTTCACACCTAGGGGCGTGGCTTCCCTATGCGGTGTTCTGCAGGCGCCATGTTGGGTTTACCGTGTGGCTGCTATGCGCCGTGAATCATTACAGTTTCTGCATGCATTTCCCCTCCCTGATCTTCTAAGTAGGATGAATATGTCATTTATCATCCCAACTGGGTCACTGTTAAAAGTGAAAGGGATACAATTAATAATTACACCAAGTTCACTCCCATAAACCAAGAACTTCCCAAGTGAACTCCCCCTCCCCCTCCTTCTCTGGCTGCTCATCTGGTTCTTTTATGGGGTCTTCTTCCACCATATACTCATGTTTACCCCGGAGCCCCTCTGCTCCCATGCCACCACCTCCCTGCATGATTTTATCCAGATATGGCTCCTGCTCTGGGATTATACTGATGTGATTTCCATGTTTGTGCAAATTGGATGGCTGACCAAAAGTCTCCACCTGGCTGTTCTGGTGGCCACTCATATCTCCATTCTAATACCAAAGGCATTCTCTTCGGTTTCTACTCTGCTCCCTCCTCATGGAGAACATGGCTGGATGGGGAGCAGAGAGCTCTTCTGGAGATGCTGCACCAACAGACAGATCACCCCACACTATTGGAAGATTATTGAAGCCTTAGCTTCCTGCAGAATGGATATACAGTCTTACCTAATGGGAAGAGTTACGTGGGACAGCAGCAGTAATAGCAGGTATTTATAGGGCATTTGGGCATGTTTGTACAGTTCTCATGTCATGTTCCATTTAATCCTCAAGCAGCCCACAGGGTAGGTGTTGTTGCTATGGTGTCTTGTGCTGAGGAACACTGAATGGTTATGGCACTTGCCCTGGATAAATGGCAGCCTAAGGTTTAAATTCTGGAAGCCAAGATCCAGGAAAAGTGAAAAGAGATGGTACGGGTTAGTAAGGACAGTTAAGATTAACAGCGGCCCACAAGATTAAGTATTCAAGGGCTTCAATTACTGTTTGGGACTCTTTCATGACGTTCAAGAGGGTTGGTTCACTAAGGAACATAGCCTATGTGGTTCTGTTTCGATTGACAGAAAGATTGTATAAGCCTTTACTCACTACACATATTGCCTTCCATGATGCATCTGATCTTAATTTTTAATGATTTATTTTAATGTGCATGAGCATTTTGCCTGTATGTATGTCTGTGCACCACATTTGTGCTGTGGAGGCCAAAAAAATGCGTCAGATCCCTAAAACTGGAGTTACAGCAGTTGTGAGCTGCCATGTGTGTGCTGGAAATCGAACCTGGGTCCTCTGAAAGAGTCGTCAGTGCTCTTAACTACTGAATTATCTCTACAGCACAATATATCTAATTTTAATCATATGCGTGCCCAATTTATGCATAGGAATAACATGGCAACTAGGGATTCTTTCTAAAAGTTCTTTCAGAGGACATACTTTGCCTTATTGAGCATTTACCCCAAACCAGCCTAGGCCATATGAGCGCCCCCCTTTCTTCCTACCCACACATGCTCTGAATACATTGTAATAGAAACTGCCTATGAGTGGGGAAGGTGAATTGTCTGGAGAAGGGGTTATGAGCAGCTTGCTGTAGGTGGGGATTCTTTGTTGCTAACAGGTTGCCAGGTGCATTGTTTACAGAGGAGGTGCACATATGTAGTGCATGCAGGTGAAGTTTCCAGACTTCTAAGTGCATTATTAGAAGAGCAACATGTGCATAGACCAAACCAAGTGGAGTCCCACATCACTAAGCCATCCTCTATGCTTGCCTGCCTCAGACTGCTATAACAAAACACCATACACTGAGTAACCAATTTTTTATTATTATATCACAGCTCTAGAATCAAGAAATCCAAGATGCAACCAGGGAGGAGTGATTTCTGGGAGGCCTCTGTGTTTGATTTTTAGACTGCAATCTTCTCTCTGCAACTTATTCCAGATGGCGCTTATTTTCTGGAGGGAGATGGACCTGTTGTCTCTTCCCCTTTTATAATGACACCATCTAGTTGGAGCACAGCTCTTCCTGTTTCCTTTTTATATGTTCATTACCTCAAAAGCATCTCTACTATTACAGTCACACTGGACGTTATGGATTCTGCATGAAAATTTGAGTAGGGAGAGGACTCAGCCCAGAACAGGAAAGGCATAAGAAACTATCCCCAGGTATAGGAGCTAATGCCAGGGGGCTACTAAGATTGCCTGAAAGAGGCCTGAGGGCTGGGCAGACCCCTGAGCTGAAGATAACTCTAACAAAAGCAGAGAAAGAATGGAGGAGGGGCTGAGCCAAGCACGAGAGGAACCAGATAAAAGATAAGAGGCAGAGAGCCACACCACCCACCTTCACCACAGAAGCAATGGCCACCCCAGCCAGATACAGCAGCAAGTCTAGGGTCAAGAAGACCGAGTCCAGGGTCTCCACCATGCTAGGCTTTAATCTGAAACAGTCTTGCTAAGTATCCCAGGCTGGCCTTGAACTTTAAACCCTCCTGCCTCCGCCTCCAGAGTAGCACAGATTGTAGAAATGCAGTGCCGTGTCCAGACCATTTTCATTTTTTTGGTATTGTCAAGATCACTGGTGACTGTGACAAAGTCAGAACTAGGGTACGACCAGAGGCCAGTGTCAGTGGCCTGGGGAGAAATGAAGCTACAGGAAGAAGCTGGCTCTCGTACCATAGGCTTGGGGAAGCTTAAGTCAAATGGGACAAGAGAAATTGAAGCTCAGTTGAAACGTGGTGAGGAGGGCTCGCTGCATCTGTACAGGCTGTGAGGATCATCTGGAAGTGACAGAAGGTTTGGAGGAGCCAGAGCAGGAAACGAGAATAATTAGCCCTCACTAGCATTCACTGAGAGCCAAGCCTGTGTCATTCTCTCACCGTGGCTTTCTCATCCCTCCACCAGCCCCATCTACCCACCCCAACCCCCCCATCCCAACCCCCGAACCCCCCCACCCCCGCCTTGGGAAAGAATACAGCCCTGAGCTTAACATCTCCAGTTGAGTTCTGAGAAATGCGTGGTTAGATGATCCCATTGTTCTGTGAGCATCACAATGTTCTCACAGGAGGTAAGAAGACTGCAGTGTCCTCAGACAATAGTTGTGTGGACCGACCATCACACATGGGATTCAGGGGACATCATAAGACACCGGAATTTTTTTTCTCCCACTTGACTCTCTGGAGGTATACCAAATCTGAGGGTGCTCAAGTCCCTTGTATAAAGTCTGTATAATGGATGCATATCCTCTATATTATTTATTTATATTTGGCTTTTCAAAGCAGGGTTTCTGTATAGCCTTGGCCAGATGTAGATCAGGCTGGCCTTGGACTCACCTAGATTTATGCCTGCCTTTGCCTCCCAAGTGCTGGGACTAAAGGTGTGCCCCATCACTGTCCACTTCTTATACTTCAGAACACCTCTAGATTGCCTGTAAGCACAGTGTCAGGGAAGCACTTGCTATACTGTTCGTGAAGGAATCACAACAGGTAAAGGTGGTGTGCTTTCTTAAGCACAAATATTTTGGTTATTTTCTACTTGAAGCTGACTACTCTTCTGGACCTTATGAACGTGGAGGAGCCCAACTGTACTTCCTCGGTGCTTGACCACACGTCAGTTTCATTCCTGACCGGCCTTGAGGAATGAACAGCCCATAGAACATGCTCCTCAGAAGTCACATAGTACAAGGCATTCAGCTTTGAGGTCACAGGACAGGACATGAGCACAGGCTCTGTACCTAGGAGCTGTGTGACCTCAGGCAAGCTGGTGCTGTGGGTTTCTCCTCTGCAGAGTGAAGGCTGGGAGGAAAGTTCAATGGCAGACCACACCCAGGTATAGTTCCCCCCCCCCCTGTAAAATAGGCTACATAACAGTGCAGTCATCCTGAACATTCAATATACCTTTGGAACAATGAGGGCACCAGCACCCCCCAGGCCCCCTTTAAAGACTTGGGTGGAGCCAGCCCGGCCTCTTTCTCACAGTAATGTGACTTGTTGGCCTGAGCTCTGCCCTCTGAATTTCTTAGAAATAAGACTCAAATGATGTTCAGAGCCTATGATCGGATGGGACAGGAACCAGTGACTCAGCCAGGAGACTGAAACACACACATTCTGTTCCATCCCTGCTGCCCAAGGAAGCACAGGGGAGGTTGGTATCTTGGAGAGGATGGGTCAAGGAGGGATGGGAGTGCGCAACAGCTTGCCCTGCCTCTGTGTCCGACAGTGTGAGTAGGCACACAGGAAAGCTCCCAGGCAGGCTTGCAGAGCTTGGCCCTGAGCCCAGCGGCCGCTGCCTTCCGGGGGTGACCGACCGCTGCGAGGAAGGGCCGCTAGAAAACCTCCTGGGGCAGCCTCCGGCTGACGTCAAGGGGGGGGACTGCTGGGGCTTCCAGGGCTGCCGCTAGGGGAAAGGACGTGTCTTTCCGCATGCTCCTGCAGTCTCTGGGAAGTGTGGTGGAGCCATGGCGTGCCTGGGCTGGAAGGGTCTCAGTAAGGTCACTGAATAGAGGCCACGTCCACGTTGGGACCAGCGCCATTCAGATCCCTCCCTTCCAGCTCTGAAGCTGTCTCAGACAGAGCATGACACTACGGAATTACCTGTATGCCCACTGTGTCTACCTTCAAGTCTATCACTTCTCCGGACACCAGGGAAGGAAGGGTGGCCATGGGCATTGAATCCCAAGGTACCATACTGTGGTATCAAGATAACCCACCTGTAATGCAACCTACAAGGTTCAGAGCCAATGCTCTAGGTGGAGAATTATAATTCCTGGGTCACATGTCTGCCAGTGTCCTAATACTGTGTGTGCTGGGAACCATGCAACATTTTAAAGAAATACTAATTTCACATTTCATTGTTTAGATATGATCTGGCCTCAAGCTCACAATTGCTCTGGTCCAGTGTCTCTCAAGTACTGATATTGCAGATGGGTGCCACCAGCCCTATTTTTTGCTTTTCCTAAGAGGTAGGAGGCTGCAGAGTCCTGGGACATAGAACCCCTCCGACTGACTCTGTGGATTCACATCAGCCCTGCTAGACAATTCAGACAGGACCCTTGTAGGTCTCCTTGCTGCTCCTGGCACCTTCTAGTCTCTCTCCTTCCAGGGTGGAGCCTCCAGGGCTCAAGGGCTCAGCTCAGCTCCCCTTTTTTCTTGGCAGCTACTAGAAGTCTCCATAGCTCCTGGCCTAGTAAACCCTTCACTGCCTGCCTAAGGGGGAGTTTTGATTGGCTTCGGCTGTGAGATGACCTCACCCTCTTCAGAATTTGGGAGTGTTGTCATTTTCCACAGCCCCACCTTATCCACGGAGTTCCCTTCTGGCCATCTTTTCTAGAATGGCCACCTGGCCCATGGGTGGGCCCCAGTCTTGGAATTCCCCACCACACTGGGAAAGCAAGCACCTGTTTCTCCCTACCCATCACTTCTTCGTAATGAATTGCTCTGACTTTACCCAAACCTTTCTGCTTGTCTTTCTGTTCTCTTTCTGGCAAGAATCTGCGTTATTTAAAACAATTTTGGGCTGAGATGATGGCTCGGAGATTTACAAACTTGCTTCACAGGCAGGAGAAGCCAAGTCTGAATCCTCAACACCCATGTACTGGTACATGGAAAGCCTGGTACTGGAAGATCTCTGTAACCCCAGGATTCAGGGGCAGGAGAGTGCCATTGAGGAAGATACACAGTATTAACCTCTGGCTTCCACAAACACACACATAGACATGTGAGCACATGAATCATGACTGCCCTCACAAGATCACACACACACACACACACACACACACACACACACACACACAGAGAGAGAGAGAGAGAGAGAGAGAGAGAGAGAGAGAGAGAGAGAGAGAGAGAGAGAGAAATCATGACTATGACTGCCTTAGTACTGCCCCTTGGACACATCCTCATTAATTTCATGGATTATGACCAAAGGCTCACCATCCCCAAGTCACACATAAAGAAGTAAACACTTGGGGCTCTGACTCCAAGGCCAGAGCTCAGGGTTCTCACTGAGAAATGCTGCAGACCACAGCCACATGTATCATAACCATCTCCCCCGGAGGGACCAAGAACAAATCCCATTTTAGCCTTGCCTGAGAAGTGTCCCCAGCAGCTGACACTTTACCCCAGCTCTCAGCTAAGCCGCCTCTATACCCCATTTGAGCTAACTGCAGCAGTCAAGACAGTACCTGTGACTGTTCTACCCTGTATGTTTGCTCTCCACACTGCAGCTGAATAGACCCCTAACATGTTCAGTGTGGTCAGGTCTCTCCTGTGGTCAGAGACTCCAATAGCTCCTGTCTTACTCATAGACCCAGCCTAGAAGGTTCTCCTCCTGCCACTCAGTATCACTACATCATCTCTGATGGTGATCATTATCCTGCCCCTGCTCACCCAGCTCCACTTACACAGGGCTCCTTGAACAGGCAGCAAATTTCGGCATCCTGGCATTTACATTTGGCTGCAGCAGTGGCTAGAAATCTCTTCTTCATGGCTTAGCCCCTCAATTGCTCCAGTTTTGCCCAAATGTCACATTTCATGGAGTCATTCCTGCTCACTCTACCTCCTTCATCATCCATCATCTCAAACCTTCTCCTCTTGTCCACATAGTAGATGCTCAATAAATATGTATGGAGGAGGCAGAGAAAGACGGTAGCCAGGTAATCTGAGGTGAGGCTGAGCAGAGGGAGTCTGGACAAGCCTTTGAGAAAGATCAGCCAGGCCAAGTCTTGAGGAGGCTAAGCCTTAGGTCAAGATGGCCTTTGGCCTTTCAATGTGTCTTCTCTGCAGCTTCAGAACCAAATGTTGTCTGAGCTCTCTAGTGGAGTAACAGCTGAGATGCTGGAGTTTAGAGCCATGGAGGTTTCCCGACCATGGTCTGCACCGTGTTGTGTGTATTTTGTTCTACTTTGTTATTGCTATTTCTTTTTCTCCTTCCTTTCTATCTTCCTTCTTCCTTTCTTTCTATCTTTCTGTAGTGGATTTATGATGTGACATTGTAAATAATTGTCCCACCTACAAGTTTAATAAAAAGTGCTGATTGGCTGAAGGCAGACAGGAAGCATGGGCGGGGCTACCAGACCAAGAAAACTCTGGGAACAGGAAGAACAGAGCAGAATGCCACAGAGAAGCCAGAAGATGCAGAGGACAACTGTGCTGCTCTGAGAAAAGGTACCGAGCCACATGGCTGAACAGGATAAAAGTCATGGGTTAGTTTAAGGTAAAGAGTTAGTAAGGTATATGCCTGGGCTCCAGGTCAATCAGCGTACAATTAATATAAGTGTCTGCGTGTTTCAATGGGTCTATGGGACTGTGGGTCTAAAAGTCCGGACCACGAGACTAGACTGGAAAGTCTGGGCCAGAAACCTAATACAACATCTTTCTTTTCTTCTTTCTCTTTTCGACAAAGTCTCATACTGTACTGGGCCAACTTTAGCTCATTATGTAGTGCAGGCTGGCCTCAGACTTGTAGCAATCTACCCCTGGATGCCAGAATTACAGTGTGAGACACCATGCCCAGCTGGGATGATGTTCTTAAGAACTACATCTGAGGACATGGGGGAGAGAGGCAAGTGTGGACAGAAGAAAAGATCAGCTGTGAGTCCATCCTGGGTGACCTCAGGTAATCCCAGAAGGATTTGGGGAGCTAAAATGGTTCCTCAGTACAAGCACTCTCTGCCTATACCATCCTTCTGGACTTTCAGCCTGCAGAACCATGATCCAATATATTTCTGGTGTTTTCCAGGCATGTTCACCTATGACATTGTGACATGAGGTGTCATCTACAAGGTTTATGAATGAGAACTACACAGTTCAGTTACAAAACAAACAAGCACACTTATGTTTTAAGTAAGTTTACAGTTCTCTGTGGGACAGCATCCATAGCTCTCTGAGGCTACATACAAACATACAGGTTTAAGGTGCCTGCTAGCCATCCTGCCTGTGCACTGTGTAACAAGTCCATCACACACTGAGATACTTCCTAAGCTCACTCTGTCTTGGAGTTCATGTAAAATGGGGGATTTTTTTTTTTTTTTTTTTTTTTTGATCTCTCACAGTTGAGGCAATTGCATGGGCCTGGGTGTGACACATGGAGGTCAGAAGACAACTTGCTAGAGTCTGTTTCCCCCTTGCAGCCCATCAGTTCAGGGGATTAAACTTAGGTCATCAGGTTTGTATGGCGCACCTTCACCCCCTGGGCCTTCTCCTCATCTCTGAAGGGAGCGTGTCAATCTCATTGCTGCAGTCAGATGAACTCTTGTGCCTCGGTGGTTAATCCCAATTATCAAATTGATAAAATCAAAAATTCCCTGAAAGGCCTCTGGAAATGCCTCTGTGTACATGCGTGTTGGCAGAGGGAAGTGCCACATAACAGCATGAGAGAACCCTTTCCGTAAGCTGTACTCTGACCTTCACCTGCACACGATGGTGTACACACGCACTGTATGTACGTATATGTGAAGAAAGTGAGCCGAGAACTCGAAATCGACACAGGCTGTAGAAATCATGATCAGCTGCCTCAGACTCTTCCTCCCTGGATGTCCCCCACATTACAGACTGTACCCTCGACCTGCGATCCACAATAAAGCCTTTCTCCCTTAAATTGCTTTTATCAGGATATTGTCACAGCAACCAGAAAAGGAAGTTAGTTGTCACTCCTTTCCTGACATTGTCCTGGATGAGAGGAACCGGGCACAGTGTCAGCCAGTATTGGTTCTCCATGGAGAGGAAGGAGGCAGGAGGCAGCACAATCTTCCAGAGAGCGGTGTTGACCCTGACTGTGAACCCTGCTTGGTGTGGCCTTGTAGCACACAGCATGGGATCAGAGTGCCACGTCAGACCTTCTAGATTCTGAAAATGAAATTTCAGTTAAAACAAAACATCATCAATAACAACACATTATGCTTGGCATGGTTGTAATAATTAATAGGTTTATGACCTCAGCACTTGGTAGCAGAGACAGGAGGACATCCCTGAGTTCCAGGCCAGTTTTTGCTACATCATGAAACTCTGTCTCAACAGAGTTTCAAAAACAAAAAGAATTTAAAAAGAAAGAAGACAGGCATACCTGGGATGAACTCCAAGAACGGGCTAGGAGCGTGCTCCCTGTACAAGTGCACACACACACACACACACACACACACACACACACACACACACAAAGAAAGGAAGCAGGAGATGAGGCGTTGCCCCCTTCTGAGGAGGAAGCGAGTCCAACTACTGTAGATTCAATGTGTGTTGTTTGTAGCTGATAGACTGTACCCAAAACTTGTGTGTTTAAGTATGGTAGGTAGACTACAAGTCCATTGCAGGCCCTGGAGCTATCTTCTGTTATGGATTTGGAATGTTTCTCCACTGGGTGAGTGTCGAAGGCTCGGTCAGTAATAAAGTAGTGTTTAGAGGTGGGGCTCGGGGAAGTGAGAGCTTGGTGAGTTAGTCCATGGATAGATTCATGACCTAATGGCTCTATGGGGTAATGGTAACTGTAGGAGGTGGAGCCTCCAGGGAAGGGCCTTAGGAGGGTGTATTTTGTTGCTGTCTCTTCTCTTCTAGGACAATGTGAGTTAGGCAGCTTCCTTGGCCACATGATCCGGCCATCATGATCTCCTTACCTCTCTCAATCCTCTAAATAACAGACTTCAGAGAAAACCTGTGAAGCCATGGGTCTACATAGACTAGACCTCCTTTTAAACTGTTTCTCTGGAACTGAGTCATACCAACAGAAATTGAGCATATACAATCTGAGCAAGTGCACTCTTGAATACCTGCAGACTTACTGTTACTGAGGCCTCGATTTTATGATACACCCTTGGCATTTGAATGGTTCTTTGTTGCAGAGGCCATCAGTGCACTTTCCTGCTTACCCTGATTCCCTCTTTCTACCCGCATCTACATCTTGCAGTGTTCTTTTGTGTCTTAACAACATCTACAACTAAAAGCCTTATAAGTTATAAAGATGATGGCATTGCTGCTTTCCTGTGACCAAGTCCGGAAGCAGTTTAATGGCGGAATGGACTTACGTGGGTTCATGGTTTCAGTCTGCCATAGTGGAGAAGACGTGCCAGCATTCACGATTGGTGGGAACCTACAGAGGAGGCACCTCATTGGTGCCACCCTGGAATCAGAAAGCTTGTGTTGGATGTAATACTGGCCTGTAACCCATAAAGTCCACCCCTAGTGGCCTCCTCTACCAGTCATGCCTCCTGCTCCAATGTTCCAAACTAGTGCCACCATCTGGGGACCAAGGTCAAACATATGAGCCTGTAGGGAATATTCTGGACCCAAACCAGAACAGTGGCTTTTAAATTTTTGAAAGACACAACATAAATAAAAATAAAAATAAAACAAAATCTATCTGAAACAAAGCCTCTTGGAGTCTCTGTTTTTGGCTATTTTCTCAATCTGAGCACAGAGATGTTTGAGAAGAGCAGGTGTAATGAAGTGTTTGTGGCCAGACTGAGTCACATCTAAGCTTGTCTAGGAATACCATGGGATAGCATGGTGGGAACTGAGTGCAGAATGTTTGGGTCACAAGTAATAAACAGACAATACTTCACTTAATAGATAAATATCAGGATAAATAATCAGCAATCCTTAGACATCATTTCTGTCATGGTTCAGCAGACAGCACTCGGCAACACGGAGAGGCTGGAGACTTTAGTTTCTGGAGTCTAATTCAGTTATGCAAGTATTTGTTAAATATCTACTATATGTGAGGCTCTGTACTCAGCTCTCTGTTGGTAGGAGCAAGTACTCTGCCATCAAATATCTGGCAAGCAAGTGTAGATGTGAGAAACACATGCACAAAGACACGCACTTACACATGTACACACACCCATTGCAGCAGCCTGTGTATCTCAGGAAAGGGCTGGGATACCTGAGGCTTACCAGCGAGTAGAGGTGGGGGAAGGAGAGGGAAGCCTCAGGCAGAAGGAAGGTTTAGAACATCTGAAATAAAAAGCCAGTTTGTTCAGCCACTGTGAATGTGGACGGAGAGAGACCAGAGAGAGCACAAACAGATGCTAAGGGCCTTTATCAGGGAGCAACGAGGACCCCAAAGGGAGGGAGCATCTGGACTCATCTGTTCTTTCAAAGGATTCCCCCTAAGGTGCGCTCACCACTAGCAGTGAACCTGGAGGGAACAGGCTGTGCCACAAGGAAAGAGATTGCAGCAGCTTCATTCAAAGCGACAGTGAGAATGGTGATAGAGAGTGACAGGGACCGGTCCTTACAGTCACACTGTGTTTATAGACATGTGGACAGGCCTGGCCTGATACCGTGGGTGAGAGAGGTAGAGTAGTAGAGACATGCACAGGTATTGGAGGGTTACCAAAGAGGGGCTATTGTCAAGGCTGGTAGGAGGGGTGTGTGTGTTTGTGTCTGTGTGTGTGTTTGTGTCTGTGTGTGTGTTTGTGTCTGTGTGTATGTCTGTATGTGTTTGTGTCTGTCTGTGTGTTTGTCTGTGTGTGTGTTTGTGTCTGTGTGTGTTTGTATCCGTGTCTGTGTTTGTTTGTGTATCTATCTGACTATCTCTGTGTGTGTCTGTGTGTGTTTGTGTATGTGTCTGTGTGTGTGTCTGGCCTGGCTCAATAAGCTGGATAGCAGCCCCTGCTGGTGATGCTCGTGCAGGCCCAGGAAAGGGCAGGTAGCACTCAGATTCACCATGGGCCTCAGGGCCCGGCAGGCCACAGTTGGTGTTATAGTGTCTACTAGAGGAGCCTTCTGGGGACCCTGACAGAGCAGAGGCCCCAGGTTCACAAGGACAAACAGGCCTGGCTACACAATAGACTGAATAGAGAGAGATGGAGTCTGGAAAGGTGGATGTACAATCCCAGAACTAAAGGAAAAGTGGGAGATGTGTCAGCAAGGGGGATGGAGTCCATTACAGCCCAAGGATTGTCGCAGTGACCTTGTGAGGACGGGGACAGAAACCCAAGTGGTTTAGAACCAGTGCAAGGAGGTGATAACCAACGCTCAGCCTCATCATTCACACACACACGCATAAACACATATATACATGCACACACTTTCATGCACATACATGCACACAAGCACACACATGCACACACACAGACACAGATGTCTCACTCTCTTTAGGTCACAGATACCCATCTCCCACCTGGCCTCTACACACTTTCCCATTCTTCTAACAGTGCATCTGTTCCCTGTTGCCATTATAACAAATTACCACACCAGCAGCCTGAGGCAGCACGGATTTATTATCGTACACTTTGGAAGCAGGTCAACATGGATACATTCCCTCCCGAAGCTTGAGGGAAGAATCCTTTCCTCACTTTTCCACCTGTACAGCCCTCTTTGGTTTACGTCCCATCCAGACACGGAAGTGTGGTCTCTGTTGCCTCCAGCGGCACTGACTCCCATCTGACAAATGAGAACACGCCCCTTAGGAGCTATGGTAGCTGGCTAAACTCACAATGCATGAGTGGATGTGAAGGAAGAGAGCCTGGGGCACGGAATGTTTGAGTGACTCCATGGACTAGACCCAGGGCCAGGTCAGAGACAGGTAGAGACAGAGGCGGTAATTCCTGCTTCAGTAGACCTTGGTGTCCCATAAAGGAGACGGACACAAAACAAGAAATGCGCAGGTTAGATACGGCACAGATTACTAGGGAAATCAAAAAGGAGAATTGCTCCATGTTGACCCTAAGGCTGTGATGCCCAGGGCCAAGGATCTCTGCAGCTGACTTTGGCATTTTGATGGTAACTCCCGGAGCCAGGGTTTCTTGTATTATTTTTGTAAGGGGATATGTGGGGATATTTTCAAATATAATAAAAACAGTCTGAGATATCAGGGATCTACCCACAATCAGTCTAGGAGGATCAGACAGTCGTAACTCACACCTTTAATCCCAGCACAGGGAGTTTGCCGGGAGTGGTGACCTATGCCCTTAATCCAATCTGAGTTCAAGGTCATTTTAGGTTACAGAAGGAGTTCCAGGCTCCCAGGCAGGCAGTGGTGGTGCCACTGAGTGAAGAAAGTATTTAAGGCAGGCATAGAAAGACAGAGCAGGCAGAAGAAGCCATGGCTCACACTGTCAGTCCCAGCCCTTGGGAAGCAGAGGCAAGAGAATCTCTGTGAGTTAAAGCCAGCCTGGTCTTCAAAGCACATTCCAGTACAGCCAAGACTGATACATAGAAAAGAAATATATAATAAAACAGTCAGAGATAGATCTCCTCCTGTCTTTTTTGTTTGTTTTTTTTTCCAAACAGAGTTTTCTGAACAGTCCTGGAACTTGTGGGAGTGAGCCATGGCTTCTTCTGCCTGCTCTTTCTAATGCCTGCCTGAAATACTTTCTTTGCTCAATTAAGGTGTGCCACCACCACTGCCTGGGAGCTTGGAACTCCTTCTGTAAACTAAGACCTCAAACTCAGATTGGATTAAGGGCGTAGGTCACCACTCCTGGGATATTCTCTGTGCTGGAATTAAAGGTGTGAGTTACCACTGTCTGATCCTCCTAGACTGACTGTAGGTAGATCCCTCTGATATCTCCGAATGCTTTATTATATTACAAAATATCCCCACACTTGTTCTATGACCTCAGCTGCCCTAGAATGCACTATGAAACTGGGGCTTTTCTTAACGTGGACCCTTCCTGCTTGAACATCCTAACCACAGAGGTTACAGGTGTGCGCCATCACATCCAGGATGGAAGCAGCCGAAGCAGAGCAATGGCTTTCAAGTTTCACTGTAGCTAAGCAACCTTTTAGTCATACAGGAGCTGGAGCAAAAACCACATCCAGAGTATCAACCATTTGAGCTCAGCTGCTCTGATCAGCAGGGAACTTGCCGCCTGCCCTGTGGCTCCCCCCTCAGCAATCCAAGGAACATACAGAATTCCCAGGGCTCAGCAGTGCCCCCTTGGGAAATGAATGGAAGTCACTTTCTAAAAGCTACATCCCATTCACTTCTCAACAATCCATGAGGCCATCATTTCACACTGAGAATCTTCGGCACAGAGAGGTTGATAATATAAATAAACAGCTGCTTTAAAGTTGTTTTCCTCTGCTAGGGATTAAACCCAGGGCCTTGTGCATGCTAGGCAGGCACACTTACTGCTGAAATCTGATGGAATAAAGGTGAAGGCTGGTCCCTGTCTGCCCACACACACACACAACACACACACATATACATCATGCCGCCTTTAGTGCTTCTTAAGCCCCCAATTAAATGTTCCCTTTTATAAAAGTTGCCTTGGTCATGGTGTGTCCTCACAGCAACAGCACAGTTACTAAGACAGCCTCCCATCCCCCAACACTGCCCTCAAATAATTAAAGATCATCTTCCATTTCAACACCCTTACTACAATCACACCTCCCCACCCCATGAGATATCACATCGATAGATTCTATCCATTAGTTTGTTGATATCTTCAGGGACCCAACTCAACCTGTTATACCTTATGGCAGGATCTGGGTTTAAATGACATGCCCTCAAGGAAGCTGTCCTTGGCGTCTCTGAGAATGGTGGCTTGTGGCAGATTCTCACAGCATCTTCTATCTCCCTCACATGGCTTGCCACAGTCCCATGTTAACATGAGCTTGAACAGTTATGTGAGCGGTGCCAGGGGTATGGTGACTGATACTTTCCCATTTATACTACTTACAGCCCATATCAGAATCTGCCAGAATCAGAAGAAATGGAGGAGCAAACAAATGAACTTGCCTGGGGTCAGAGAAGGGATCTGAACGTGGGCAGTGGCTTCTCAGGGCCTCTCTCAGCCTTTTCCTGGTCCTTCACAGAGCTATCCTAAGCTAGCTTGGGCTCAAGAGCATAGTCAAGTCTCCCATGGGACACCCCACCAGGTGTGGGAGGGTTCAGCGCTTGAAGAGCCAAGTCTCAAATCCTCTGGTTTAGGACACCATTCTTGGCAAGGATAGGTGGAAGGTTTTGGCAACGCTGGCATTGTGGGGTTGGGCCGTGTGCGCGAGAGCAGCTGTAGCGGAGGTGGAGGGCAGGCAGGGGACCCGGTAGGAATTCAAGGAAGAGAACTTCAAGGGCAGCCCTCAGGCACACCCACGAGAGAAGCAGGGAGAGACGATGCCAGGGAGGAAACGAGCTGTCAGAGCCCGGAGAGGAGGGGACGTGGGAAAGTGCAGTGTCATGGAAACCAGAGAGGGAGGTGTCCATCTCCAGGAAGAAGAAGCTGCAGGGCAGCAGGATGGAGCAGAGGTGTGGGGGGAGGGCCACCTGACCAGCTAGGAAGGCCTTGTCTTGACCGTTCACAATTGAGGACTATCTCAGTAAACTTCAGGGGAGTTAAAAGACGAGGGGGAGGCTGAGTGGGCGCTGCACAGAACCAAGAGGAAATGCAAGGAGACCACACATTTCCGGATCTGGCAGAGAAAGAAGAGGGATGGGGGGAGGTGGCAGGGCGAGGACAAGGGAGATGCTCGAGTGGGCTGGCAGGCGCCTGGGAAGAGCCTGGGAGGAAGCAGAGAGAATCAGAAGGAGGGTAGGTCGTGGGCGGGCATGCACCAGGCCAGGCAGGAGCTGGTGATGAGTCAGCACTCAGCAAACCCAGTCTGAGAGAGATGGGAGGTGCCTGCTGGGGAGCCTGAGTCCAGCTGCCTTTGGGAGAGGGGGGAGTGCGCTTAGCCCAGCTTTGTCTTTCCAGTTCATACTGGGGTTATCTTGGGGTGGAGAGAATGACTAGGTCTCGGGCTCAGGCCACCGAATGTAGAAGCACCGGCCAGGCTCCTGCTAGAGTCCACATATAAGGCCCTTAGGCCCTCTGTGCTCTGAGAGACCTTGCAGACTCAGAACTGGACCTGGAGCCCTGTCTGAAGCCACCAGTAAGGCACTCCACGGAGAGTGTAACTCCTGCCTCAATTCTCCAAAAGGTTTTAGAACTGCCTTCACATCCCAGGAGATGTGAACCACTTCTGTGTTTTGGAACTCTCTGGCCGAGGAAAGGGGAAGGGGCTGGGTGGTAAAACGTAGGGGCCTGGGATGTGGCCCTGCTGGCAGAGTGCTTGTCCAGCATGGCCAAAACACTACAGGTGTCGCAGGTGGCAGAGAGGAGCAGAAGCTTCATGGCTCCCCGCACACCAGCTCTGAGGCTAGCCTGGGTTACCTGAGATTGAAACATGTTTAAAAAGTGGTTTTTTGTTTGTTTATTTTTTTAAAAGAGCATAAACAAGAGGGAATCAAAGAAAATATGATTGAAATACATTTATATACATGTATGAAAATGTTATAATGAAGCCCATTACTATGTATAACTAAATATGCTAATAAAACATTTTTATAAAGGCATAAAAGAAACTGCTAAGGATTACCAAAGGAATCTATGTTATAAAAAGCTAATTTTCTCATTTATTGACTTATGGGAGAGGGTAGAAGTCAGAGAGAACATGTCAGAGTCAGTACTCTCCTCTGTGGTTCTGGGGATTGAACTTGAATCTTCAGGTTTGGTGGCAAGTACCCTTATCCACCGAGCCACTTTGCCAGCCCCCTCTCTCACCATGCATGGTTATTACCACGGTACAATCACAGTCTGTGGTATTCTTTAATACAAGTGATAAAGAAACACATGTGATAAATAGCGTTGGGAAAGATGTGCGAAACTGGAGTGTGATAAGGAAGTGTCTGGTGTCAACCTGGTGTGGGCCACAGCAGCCATACTCCCAGGATGTCTGGCTCCTCCCACAATGGGGAGGCTCTGGGATAATAAAGAAGCAACTTGAATTCACTCCAATTCTTGAGCTCTCTGCATTTTTTTTTTTTAAATCTTTATGTGGAGTGCTGGAGAGATGGTTCTGCAGTGAAGAGCACATGTTCTTGTAGAGGACCTGGGTTAAGTTCTCAGCACCCCATGATGCTCACAAACATAGGTCTCCATGCTAACAAAGCAAGCATTAACCACTGAGCCATCCTCAGGCTGGACCTGGGAAGCTCTGTCTAACATCTGTAGGAACTGTTTAAAGCCTTGGTGCTTACAGGGACCAGACGGGTGATGTTGCGGAGGTCAGAAAAGACAGTAGGGGAATGTTGCACTAAACAAAATCTCCTGCACGAGCTACTGGGCTCCAGGGACAGCAAGCCTGCTATCACTCAATCTTCACAGCACCCAGAGATGCCAGGAATACTAATTATTACATAAATTCTCCAACTTCTCAAATGTGAGCAAAAAATGTACACACTTGAAAGTGCATTTTGGGGCCAAATATATCTGCAGCTGTAACCTGGAGACGTGGGAGTTGGGCTTCCTGCTGTTGGAGTCTTGTTGGAGAGGGGGAGGTGTGTTTTTCCCAGCATCATCCTTTAGGCCTGCAGTCCTCCAGAAGCCCATTGGCTCATGCAAAACTAGCTGCTCCAGCCTGAAAACAGTAGGCAGCAAACCTGTTCTGCAGGAAAATCCTCACCGAACCTGCAGTTGTCTGACTGAGGCACCTCCTGGGCCGGGTTTCCACCCCTGGCATTGTGTGCACATGCATTGCATGGAAAGGAGCTGGATCGCATGCCAGCATCCCTGAGCTCCAGGCTCAGCTCTGCTGCATCGCAGTCCAGTGGGCCTTCAAAGCCTCAGGTCTGTTTTCAGTCTACACAGTTCATTCAGGAAGTGGGCCTGAGAGGTTCAATGGTATATTCAAAGGTGCAGACTGTTAGCCAAATGACGGGGCTCCTACACATTTCTGCTTTCATTGTTTTCCTGCTTCCCCAGCTGGATGCTTTGGAGGATGGAAGTGAAGTAAAACATGTTTGTCCCAAAATGCTACCCAACAGGCAAGATCTTAAAAATAACTCCAGCAACAGCATAAAGTAACTCCCTTAACCACTGATCACTATGGAAGTACACTGACCGGGTAGCTATCTTCAGGGTTTCCTTTCTGGCAACCCTAAAACCTCGTTGTGCAGATCTGAGAGAAGAAGATGCAGGCCAAAGGATCTGGCTGCTTTCATTTTGTCCCCACAGTGTTCTGTCTCTGTGGGTTTCATTCTCATTTTCAGAGCCTTGAGCTGTCTGAGGACAGATTCTCCAGGTTGGATGGTTTGGGGAGCTGGGAAGTGAGACCAGAGAAGAATCCCTGCTGCCACATTGTCACATCCTAGCTTCGATTTAAAAAAAGAACACACTCTATCTCTGTGGGAGTTTTGTCTGCATTTGCTGGGTAACTGCCACACACACACACACACACACACACACACACACACACACACACACACACCACACACCCCCTCAGTAAGCTGGGCTGTGGTAGGAGCTATGAGCTATGATTTGGGCAGATCCATCTGCCTGGGATCTACCCTCCATGGGCTGGCTCATGAGAACAGACAAGGACTCTGAGGAAGTGGAGCTCCAAAAAGAGCTTGAGGAAAATCAGGATCCATCATGGGGAATTCCAGACTCAGACACGACACGAGGCAGAGCCCAGCCAGGCCCTTGTGTGGCTGTGGGGCCTTGAGCAGACACTTAACATCTAATGAATCAACACAGAAGCATCTTTAAAGTTCCCCATCTCAAAAGACTAACCAAGTACAGATCTTTTTATACTTCCAAAGGCGTTACAGAGTCTCCAGTGAAGCCCACAGTGGTATGCCTGCAAATTGTGTCTCTGCTCCCAAAGCCCTTTATGAGTCCATAAAGAGCAAGTTTGGATGGCGCCTCCACTTAGAAGCCCCTCTTTCTGGTCACTCACTATTAATGATTGCTCTGGGCTAAGTCTGTTTTGAGCACTTTCCTTGAGACCGTACAGGAGCTGGCTCAGGTCTTTTTGGGGTTGATACTTGAGCATTATAGACTCTATAAGTTACTTTATTGTTTTTTGTTTTTAGTTTTTTATTCATTTTATTATTTTATTAAAAATGTGGTTTTTGATCCATGTATCCCCTGCTCCCCCTCCCTTCCTTCCTCCCAATCCCTCCCCAGTCAGCCTTCAGCCTCCCCCCTTCCCATCTACCCATCCCCTCCCCCAAAAGGGCAAGAAGTCCCAAGGTGGGTCAGCTCAGCGCAGCACATCCATTCCAGGCACATCCGATCCACTCATGCCAAAGTCAAGGCTGGGCTGGGCATTCCTCTATAGGGAATGGGCTCCAAGGTGCCAGCCCACGCACAGGAACACAGTCTGATCCCACCCCTAGAGGCTACTCATACTGCTCATGCCAGTTGACAGTTGTTTACCCTTGGAGGGCCTAATTGCCTTGAGAAAACACCTGGCCAAGCGAGGCTTTATTCTGGCTCACAGTTTGAAGGTTCACAGTCCATCACAGTGAGAGAGGCTTGGCCAAGAGAACTGCTCTCAGCTGGGGCACCCAGAGCACGACGACGCCTCTGGTAACAGCATCAGGAAGCAAAGAGGTCAGTGTGGCACTCTGTGTCTTCCTTTTCTAGTTAGTCTAGAACACCTGCTAAGATGGTGTCACCCATGTTCAGAACATTTCATCCCTTCTCAGTTAAACGTCTCTGGAAAAGGCCTCGTGGAGACACAGAGAGACAAACCTGGGTGATTCTGAGTCCTGTCAAGTTGACCATGAAGATCACAGAAGCTTTCTTCACAAGAGAACAATCTGACGTCTATGGTGCTTGCAGGGTACAAATGATCTCATGAATACACTTCTGGGAAAGATGAGCAAGTGAGGGGTCTTTGCCAGCTTCATGGTAAATCCACTCCAGCCCAGGTAAGTGCTGGCTCATCTTACAAAGACAGAAGTGCCGTGCCAGGAGCTGCTGTTCCTTCTATCTCTTACTAGAGAGTCCCTGGGCCCTGACATCCACATCAGGGAGGGAAGACAAGTCTTGCAATCACTGATTTATTTGTTTATTCACTGGTCTTTACAGTGAGGTCAGCCTTTCTGAGGCTTATCTTTGTGTGCACACACATGCAGTACTTGATCAACCGATGATGACTGAACATGTGTGCTAGACCTTCACTGCTGAGTGCTCCTGGCCAGTCTGTACCAGCTATCTGCTCACGCGCCCCCATCTCTTGACTTCATGTTTTGGGAGGATCTTCCAGGGCTCAGAGGGAAAGAAAGAACAATCATTCCTATGAAACCAGAACAGGGCTGCAGAAAAGAACATAATATTCCATGGGCTGGTCACTCCATGTGGCCTTTAGAAGAGATACATACACACAGATGTGGGATGTATGGCTTGCAAGCCATAAGATAACAGTGCTTCCTTCATAAGTAGGAGGATGCTCTAAAATAATCGTAAAAGCATAGTGTAAATATGTCAAGTAGTAACACATTATTTTTTTTATGAAACATGATGCCATGTACACTATTGTTTGCACCATGCTTTTATATGATGGTCAGGTGGGGGTTTATTTACATAAATATAAACATATGTTACATGTTGGTCAGGTGAGCACCAACACACACCTCTCAGGAATGTGCTACACTATGTTAGTCTCACTAGTGGAAAATAAATTTTCAGCTCCATAAAAAACTTATGGGACCATTGACCTATATTGGTCTATAGTTGATGAACTTACTATGTGGTGCCTGGTTGTACTAGGAACCAGAAGGAAAGAAAGCATCCCTACCCCAGGAGCCTGCACACTGCAGGAGGGCGCTGGAGGGAGACCATGACAAAATAATAATAAATAATAATAATGTCCAAGTCTGACAGGTGATGAAAGGTGCTGAGGAGCAAAGACAGCTAAGAAGAGGTGTGTGTGTGTGTGTGTGTGTGTGTGTGTGTGTGTGTGTAAGAGAGAGGGAGGCAGAGAGAGAGAGGGGGAGGGAGAAAGGAAGAAGTCCTGAAGAAGGTTCCAGAGAGAGTCACATGAGCACCTAAGAGTTCCATTGTGAGCAAAGAGAGATCAGCCAGGTGAGAGGAGCAGACAATGAAGGCTTAGCAAATGACGATTGAGAATCTCCCTTTGCTCAGAGATACAGAAGCCGGATGACTTGAAGGGTGGAGAGCAGAGTGATACATCCCACGTCCCTTTTAGAAGGATCCCTCTGATGGGTTGAGAAAGAGGACCAGGGTGCGATAAGACAGACCTGTTATCGACTATCTCAGGAATGTGGGGAGTGAGGATTGTGGTCAGGGCAGGCTGTTGGCCACGCAGCAGGGAAAATGGACCCATTTCCGGCTGGTGATGAAGATGACGAGAAATGGGGTGTGTGGACAGAACAGAGTGAAGACACCTCTGGTGTTCCCAGCCCAGCCACTGGGAAGATGGAATCTCGAATTTGAGTCTGTACTTTGACATCTTTCCCAAAAGAGCAGGGGATGGGATGCAAAGGGCATCCTGAGGGAGACAGGCAAGATAAATCCAGCTGGGAGTTCTTCATCACAGCTCCACTCAGGGGAGCTGTCTGAGGATACACACTGAAGCTTGACAGCACCGAGATGTAAGACATAAAACTGAAAAGAAGTGACAGATGAGGAGCATGCATGTTCCCAGAAGGAGGAAGAGTCCCTTCAGGTAAAGTAAGATTGGAGAATGGGGCCACTGGATCAACTGCCAGTGTCAGCCCTGCAGAAATGGGGGGGTGAGGGTTAGAAGAAGTGAGTCCTAGAAGGAGTGAGTCCAAGTGGGCCAAAGAACTTGAGTCAGCATGAATGGTCACCTTTCTGTAGCGTTTTCCTGTCAACACACCTAAAGAAGGGGACAAGAGAGTTTGAGGAGATGTGGTCTGGAAATGACTTCTGATGGAGGGAAAGATATTAACGCACCCCCACAATGACATACAAAGGGATGGCATGATGCCAGAGAGAAATAGGAGGCAAGAGGCCTTGTGGGCTGGAGAAGGGCATGTCTAAGACTTACACAGGAAGGAAGGAGGCTTGTATAAGAGGAAAAGGGACAAAGGGGTGGAGATTCGAGCTTGGGGCTGTCAAGGCTGAGGGTGGGGCTCTGTGATGAAGCCCTGGAGTAGGAGAAACAGGAAAAAGGGGTTTGGGGTAAAGGAAAGTGGGCAAGTGGGATGTCAGTGCCCCGAGACGGTTCCTCCTCCTCATCTTGGCAGCACATTCCTGCGTTCCCCAGCACTGCTTTCAACAGGATATAGCCACACCACCAAGTAAGCCAGCTCAGAGGCTGATACACACGGAATTTGTTTACCGCCTTCTACACCACTTCTCATTCCTACAATGTCGACATCCAATGGCCCAGCTCCAAACAACAGAGCACATGTGGGTCAAGGCTTCTTGGTTTTTCTGTGTAGCCATTTGGTTGTCTTAGGGAGTCTGTAGCCCTTTCTCAGAGCACTGGTCTTACATTCATGAGACAAAATAATAAGATTATGATGAAAAATGGCTATATTAAAATAACAAAATGTTGTGTTATGACCAGTGAACGAAAGCACACACTCCTCTCTCACTGCATCTGAAAACAAGCCAACAATGGGGCTCACGACTGACCTGCTTTCAAAGTAATGGTGAGCCGAGTCAGTGCTGTGCAGCAGGCATCTGTGATAAAAGGGTATCTGTGATTTTTGCTGGAGATGAGATGAAGACCATTTCTGTTAGTGACCAGCCCTGCTTGGCATTTCCTTGGTTCTGATCTATGATGGGGGAACATGGCATCCCCTAAAAGCCTTGACTCAGCGCCACCCACTGCCCAAGGCAGGAGAATGAGCTAAAGGCCTCCTCACTTGTGGCATCCTCATATCACAGTAACTTGCCCTGTACTATAACAGAGGTGGATGCTAGGGATGCTTTGGACCACCCTGCCCTAAATAGCATCACCAAATGCAGCACTGTGCCTCTGCCCCCACAAAGCTCAGGGCTCAGGAGAGTATTAGCCTTCCATCCTGGTGGCCTTTCGACACCTAGACATGAGCCTCTCAACACTCTGCCCTGTCTGGGCTTTAGCAAAACCACCTGTTTCCTGTTCTTGGCCTGGGCAAGCCAGTGCCCTGGCCTCACCCATGCCCTGGCTGACAGACCCATAGCTGCAGCTTCCCTCCCCTCTGCCACACCCCGAAGGCCAACCTGGCAGTTCTCTGACCGCAGAGAGCAGGAATGTTACTGGAAGACTTAGATCACAGGGCTCCACGAGGGAGGGTGTGAACTGGAGCTGACTGCCTCCAGCAGCAGCCAGGCCCTTTGAAAGGGGAGGGCCAGCTCACCCAAACCAGCCAGGACTGGGGTTTTAAGAGGTGAGTAGGAATGAAGTCAGAAGTGACAGGAGCAGCCATTGTCCTGGGGAATGTGTGGGTGCTTCTTTCCACATAGCACCTCTTTGAACTCTCTCACAGTCACATGAGTTAGGGCCTCTTCATCTGAAGCCTGCAAACTGAGGTTCGGAGAAGTCGTGTCCTGTAGGCAAGGCCACCCAGTCAGTGAGCAAAGATTAGTCCTGACCTCCTCTTAGCTCAGGGACTAGGGCCCCGTGAGAATGGCCTGTTTCCTGATTGGGAAAGAGGAGGCCTAGCACCCATTCCCACTAGGGAGGCCTCATCAAATAGTCTCCTGCTGAGCTGGCTAAATACAAGGCCTTGAGTAAAAAGGGGCAAGGTTGAAATCTCCAGGGAAACTACCCTGTGTTCTGAGAGGCAGGGGAAGGGCCTTAGCACTGGCATTCAACATAAGATGCAGGCCTCATTTGAGCTTCAAGCAGGACTGGCTGTTCTACATATCCTGGGACCCAGGAAGAGGAAGCCTGGGGGGGGGGGGGGTTGTCAAAACATAGACATGCCCCAGTTGGACTAGACAGACAAAAGTCCTGGGGGGTGGGGGTGTCCAGTCCCATTAACCCAAGGAAGGGAAAGAAAGGGTCTTAGATTTGATGAGAACCCCTGATATCTGGAGAAAGCTGCAGATGAGCCTCATCCTTAAAAAGAGGGCCCTGGTTCCTACAGCAACATCTACAAGCTTGATGATTGGAGACTGTTTAGACTGCACCCTGGAGCAGAACCCTGCAGCACCCAATATTGGTCTTCCTGTTTCAGTCCTGGAGTTCTGAGGGAGAAAGCCCAGGTAGGTTGTGGTGGATTGCAACCTGAGAAATGGGCTGAGATCCGAGGGAAGCTAGCAAGTAGATCCTAGATCCAGTCTGACATACAGGTCTACAATCTGCCTGTGTCTCTTATCTGCAGAGTGGCTTGCTCCAACCAGATTTGAGGACCAATCTGGCTGCTGAACCAAGAATCAAGGATCTCATGAGCTTCTCAGAGGCAACTGAGTTGGCCTTTGGCCCTCTTAGCAGGACTCCTTCCTTGTTTTCAAGGCTCTGCCTTGTGCTGGCATTCTGCATACATATGTAGCCTTTGCTCTGTGACTCCAGTTAGTAGCAAACTTAAGTGCCATTTTGCTCTTACAGAGAAGGCCCCCTTTATGACTAACTTGGACCCAGAGCTTGAGTTGCCTCTCTGAAGCCTCTCCCCAGGCATTTCCTCATCCTGACCCACCAGCACCTCCTCCGAGGGTACCACCCAAACCTTGCCCACTGGCACCTTCCCAGCTGGCTGTACCTCCTTATCCAGACTCCTCACTACCTCCAGCAGCTCACATCCATCCCTGCACAGATGTCTCTATTCCCTCAGGGAAGTGGCTGGACCTATGGCCTGCTCCATGGTTGACTTTATCCCAGGATAAATACCTCAGTTCTTTCTCCAGTGACCCCTATAACTTTACCTTATGCAGGTTTGTAGCCTCACCTGACAGGACTTCTATGCTATTCTTTTCTCTACTCCCAAGAAAAAGGAGACTCTGGATGGCTGCCACCTCATGGATGATTCCTGTGAGGGCTGTGGCAGTTCCCTGGGCCACTGGAATTCCCCACTGAGATTATCAGGTTCACGCTGAAAGCCTGTTCCCTAATAGTGTGGCCTAAGACAAAATGGCTCATTGTCTCCTGGACAGACTTGAAAATGCCTCCCATAAGGTGGTAAATGTTGACAAACTGAGGGGTCACCTAGAGGCCAGTTGAGAATCCTGTTCTCAAAGGCTTCTCCTTCAGCACATCAAGCCAGATCCTAATTCTCCAGAGGGAATGCTTGTCCTCAACTCACTTCCTTTCCCAGCCAGCTCCTGATATTAAAAGAAAACTTGAGAGACTTGATGATGACCTTCAACCACCTCAGAGAGAGGGGCTGATGTGGCATTTAAGGTGTTTAATGGAAGGGAGGAGCAGGAAAGGAGGAAAAGGGATTCCCAGTGATGGCCAGAAACAGCAGCTCCTGGCAGCAGCTGCCCTGAGGTTTCAAAGAAAATGGAGCACCAGCAGACTCCACTTGGTGCTTGCTTCAAGTGTGGCAACGTCACTGGGCAAAGAACTATACTTTACCTTGCCTGCTGCCAAGACCCTGCCCACACTGGACAGGCTGGACACTGGCAGGGCTGCCTCTCTTTGCCTCACCAAGGTATGCCAGTCTTCCCTGCCCCCACCCCGCTCCCCCTCCCCCCTCCCCCGAGGTTCCTACTCCACAGGAAAAGTCTGTCAGATCTTCTGGGCCTGGTGGCCAGTAACTGACTCTGCCCTGAGACTCTGCTGTCAACAAACCCATCACAATCACCACAAGGAGTCTAGGGTGACTGTTCAGGCAGCGAGTTAAATCTCTCTTAATTTTTAATAGATTCAGGAGCTACTTGACCCATCCTTCCGGCTTTCTCTGGTAAATCTTACCCTTCTCAGTTCTCTGGGAGGAGTGCTAAAGGCTGGCCCTGTTGTGTCCTGGTTGCAAGACCCCTGAAGAGTCTCCAAAATGCAAAAGATTTATTGAAAAGAGCCATGACAAGGATCCTGTCCAGCGCACTAACATGGCGGTGGTCAGAGGAGGTAACTGCTCCTCTGCAAGCTGGGCTTTAAAGGTAAAAATCACATGGCTACACATCAATTAGGGGTCTTAATATGGATACAATTCTGATTAGCTTGTTGTTAGGGATTTTCCAGAATTCCTGTTATCTTAGCTTTCAGGTTGTCAGGTGCTTGTCAAACCCTTTTGTGCAGGCTCTCTCTGGTGCTGGGACATTCTGTGGTTAATTAGTGGCTGTCAGATGGCCCTAGGCTATCTCCGCTATTTCCTGTACTAGGACATCTTGACTTTGTCCTTTCAAAATCCCTGGAAACTATGCCAGCGAAACTCAGGCCTGTTTCAAGTTGGATTCAGTGACTTTAGTTAAAATGGAGGCTCTTCTCTGGCTCTTCATTTCCCTCATTTCATGGGCCTAATGGAATCCAATCATGGGTTTTAGACAGTTAGTTCTAGCTTGTAAGTGTCTCTCTCTATGTCCCTTTTGGTTACAGGCATATAGCCTTGAGTTCTCTATACCATAAGTTGGATGGTACCTAATCACTCCCTCATATATTAGAGGAGTCTATTTAGGACACAGGGTCCAAAGGTGATGGCCAGGAACAAAGAGTATTAAGGGTCCCGTGAAGGATGAGATCTGAGAAGCAAACCAGGGGCCTTGGCGTGCCAATTTTTGAACCAGTTCTAGCTGGCCTCATGCTCTCTCTTTTTTTTTAGCTAGCCCTTCCCATACCTTGGCCATTGATTCTTTTACAACCCCTGAGTTCTCCACGTAGAAACACCACTCCTCACTTAGTGCAGTGCACAGCCCTTTGTTTCTCAGAAAAATGAGGTCTAGTCCTCTCCTGTTCTGCAGGACCACCTCTGCTAGGGAAGACAAGGAGTCCTGGAGGTATGAAATGGAGTTTTCTAACTTTTCTCTATCTTCATCAATGGACAGGCAGAGGCTGGAGTAGTGCTGTTGCTGAGTGATTAGAGATGCGGCTTCTGTCCCTAATCCCACTAGGCTAGGCCCTAGTAGTATGGATAGGGTGAGGGCTGTAACTCTCTCTTATAGCGGCAGATTTCACATGTTCAGTTAGGTTGTGCAGCCCTTCTTGGGTGTGGTATATCAACCGAGATACTCGCCTGACTAATACACCAAACCCTTGAGTCTTACTGAGATCTGTGACATGTATACATGGGGTCATCCTGAAGGAACATGCCCACCATGTATCGTTCAAGGGTAATAGCCAGTTTGGTTCCCAAGTGGCTGAGTGTAGCTGCAGTGGACCTGGTACTTTGGTGGGACCTGTCCTATGCACAGACCTTGGTCCTCCACCTGTTAGAGCATTAACAAAGCTTTGGTTTGCCAGCAGGCAGGTGGTCAGCAGGGTACCATATTTGCCCTTTATTGCCACCCCTTCATAGAAAGGGGGTTGGGTACCGTAACAGAGGCAGCAGGAAGCTGTCAAACTAGGGCTGGTGGCATTGAGGAGCAAGTAGGACTTCCAGAGCAGAGAGAACAGTGGGTTTCTGTCCACCGAGCTGGAGAGAAGCATGCCCCATGGAGAGGTAACATGATTTGGCTCAGGGGTGGTATAATGGGGCCCATTTGTAGCGCTGGGCTTCTTGGGCTTGAGCTGCTCTAACCGGGGAGGATTGAGCACTGCATTGAGCCCCACTGCCGCTTTTATTGGGGACAGGGTGTGCTGGATGGTGAAATTCAGGCCAGGGTCATACTCAGAGTGATACAGCTGCAGGTCTTAGCGGTGGTCCAGTCTGCTTTTCTTTCCTTGGTCTGTAAATGATATGACCTTAGAGATGCAGCACCCTCCTGGAGTGGCCCTGCGTTTGTTGGGGTAAAATTCCCTTTCACAACATTCAAGCCTCTTCTGTAGTATCTGACTTACTGTAATCAAATCTCCTTTTATAGGGGGGATTCCACCATATGTGTCCTGTTGACTTGCAACCACAGCTAGCACAATAGGCATCACTGAGCCCCCATCATTTACGCACCCGGTCTCTACATCTGGAGTGAGCCAGACACACATAGTACCCGAGTCCCTGAGTCTTAATCTTGGCCAGTGGTGTGTGACATCCATACCCTGTTGGCATCCTGACTGAGTCATGTCCTATGTTTCCACTGCCAGGTCACAGAGTCTACATATAGGCCCGGGAACCAGGTGTCCTTTGGGTCCATGGTGGAGGAGGTGGAGATCCCAACTTCTTTGTTGATGATAACCTAGGTCTGGTTCCACGGTATATGCTGGCTGTTCAGGTGGCTTATGCCATCAGGCTTGTGAGGAGCAAAAGCAGTTGGAGCAGTGAAGGCCTCATTTGGCGGCAAAGCTTGAGTTTTAGCAGGTTAGAGGGGTGTCTGGAGAGGTTTCATCTTGATGTTCTGCCAGAAGGGCAAATGGGTCCACTGGACAAGTGTGGGAGTGGTGAACCCAGGTAGTGATGCCATCTACCTTGAGAGTGGTGGGTATGGTCAGGATGACAACATGGGGTCTTTTCCATCTTGGTTCCAAGGTCTGGTGCTGTCATCTATGGATCAGGACCCAGTCTCCCGGTTTGAACCTATAGGGTTTTGGGGTAGAGGCGGCCTCATAAATGGCACGAAGTTTGGCCATATGTCCTTGTGGATGAGTTGGAGCCTCTGAATAGCATTCAGAGGGTCGTGGTCATCCAGGGAGGCAACCAGCTCTGTCTACAAGCTGGTATCATAGGTGGGGGGTTCCCATACATTTCAAAGAGCGTAAGTCCCATCTGATAGGGCAAATTACATACCCTAAATAAGTCAAAGGGGAGAAGAGTCACCCAGTCTGTGCCAGATTCCACAGCTAATTTAAAAGGTCTCTTTTAAAGCTCTAGTCAGGCTTTCTACCTGTCCTGAGCTCTGGGGTCTATAAGCGAAGTGAAGCTTCCAATCTGTCCCCAGTGAAGTGGCTACTCCCTGGCTTACCTGAGAGATGAAGGAAGGACCATCATCTGACCCAATCATGACTGGAAAACAGTACCTGGTTAGAATCTACTCTATCGGTTTCTTTGCCACCATGTTTGTGTGCTCATGCTTGGTCAGATATGCCTCAGTCTACCTGGAGAGGGTGACTACAAACACTAACAAGTATTTGTATCCAATTTTTCCTGACATGATTTCAGTAAAATCCACCTCTCAATACACACCTGGTGGAGTCCCTCTTCGTCCGGCACCAGAGTTGGAAGGGGTTGGCAAAGCCTTAGTTACCTGGAAGTCATAACATTTGGATACCATTTCTTCAATGGTTTGGTTACCATGTTGTATTTTTATGCTGGCCTGTCTTAGTAGATTTTGCATCCTTTGGATGCCCAGATGGGATGATCAGTGAATCTTTCTGAGTATCTTTAGGCAGGACAATCTGTCCACCTGCTGTTCTCAACTAGGCTTCTATTATGTGAGCCATTGGCAGGGTACAGATCCAGGATAAGTCAGATGGAATATATTGAGGGGTCTGTGGCAGACTTCTAGCCTCAGAATCCACCAAGACTGGGGATACCTTCAGAGTGGATGGCACCCCTCTGGCTGTCTGATCTGCCAGGTTATTTCCTGTATGAATCGGTCTGGTCCCTTTTTGGTGTCCCAGGCAATGGATAATAGCCACTTTCATGGGTTCTAATATTGCCTGCAGGAACACTAGAATCTCCTGTTTATTTATGATCATCTTCCCTTCTGCTGTTAGCAAGCTTTTTTCCTTGTAGATGGTCCCATGGATATGTGCAGTGGCGAAGGCATACCTGTTATCCATTTATTTTTCTTAACATGTATGCTTTTGTTGTGAGCAACTTCCTTTACATCCTTCCAATGAGCTATGGTCAGATCTAGAGGGGAAGAGGGAACATTCTCTATAGTCCAACCTGGTACATGGAGAAATAAGGGACAAACAGAAATGTACTAACAAGACAGTTAGACAAGACAGAAAAACAAGGCCTGTAACAGAATACCATGGTTTAGAAGAGGCCTTGGTAATAAGAGATCCGGGAAAGAGCCCTGATATTGCCCAAAACTGTACAGATGGGACAGGGTTGGCCCAGTAGGGTCTCCTTGTCCCCAGATTTCAAAGGGGACCTTCTTGGGTTCCCAACAGTGGAGTCTCGAACTCAAGACCCCTTCCCAGGTGTAGGGACATCTCCCACTCTCTTCAGGTACACTTTACAGGTTCATCCACCAAAGAGCAACTGGAAACCTTTCAGATTCAGATACAGACATTGCCAACAACCTAACTTTTCAGATAGCAAAAGAGAAACAGCCAAGACAACAAACATGAACAGTCAGGGTAAACTTACCCAGTTAGCCAGTGTAAACCTTCAGGGTTTGGGCTCTCATGGGGGGGATATCCTCTGGAGATCCCAGACAAGCCCCCAAATGTTGTGCCCTGGTCGCAAAATTCCCCAAAGAGATCACCAGAGATGCAAACTCTCCAAAATGTGAAAAAAAAAAAAAAAGGTTTATTAAAGAGATACATGCCATGACAAGAACCCTGTCCAGCACACTGATGAGGCAGTGGACCGAGGAGGTTCCCACCCCTCTGGAAGCTGGGTTTTGAAGGCAAAAATCACAAGGTTACATATCAATTAGGGGTCTTAGTATGGATACAATTCTCATTAGCTCATTTTTAGAGATTTTCCAGAATTCCTCTGATATCTCAGCTTTTAGGTTGTTCTGGTTGCTTGTCAAACCCTTTTTGTATAGGATATCTCCAGTGCTGGGACATTCTGTGGTTAATTAGTGGATATCAAATAGCCCTAGGCTATCTCCACTGTCTACTGTACTAGGACATTTTGACTTCATCCTTTTGAAGTCCCCAGAACCTATGGCAGTGAAACTCCGGCCTGTTTCAAGTTGGGCTCAGGGATGTTGGTCAAAATGGAGGCTCTTCTCTGGTTCTTCAGGCCCCACCAGCCTAAGGTTACAGGGCCATCATGTCTGTTTCCTCCAGGTCTCCTTCATTGTCATGCCTAACTCCAAATCCCATTACTGGGTAGAGATATTATAACTAAAGTTTCCTTTTAAACCAACTCCTTTTTGAATATCTCCAACCTCTGAAGAGCCTCCTTGTCCACTGGTGGACACTAATTCCAAAGCTCAACTTCCTGTCATTGGCTAAGTGTCTAGGCTTTCTGCCGTCCCCTTACAGATGTGAACTCAGTCTTGACAGAAAACAGTACCTGAGGCCCCTCACACCTCCAGTCACCAAAGATGAAAAGATTCCTTCCTGGGCCTTGTGGGTTGGGTCCCTCATAACCCGCTTTCCTTGCTTTGACCTTTTTGCTCGGTCCTCTATGACGCTTAGGCACACTAGCTGGTCCTCTAGACCTGACTCATCTTGTCACATCTACCTTCTTTCACCTCTGAGATGTATTCCTAATAAGCCCCTGCTCTGGCTCTCCCTGACCTTGACCAACCCTTTGTCCCATGTACCACTGACACATGGGGATAGCTCTGGGAATTTAGGGACAAATGAGAAGACCCACCTTTGTCCTTGTTACCTGGCTTTCCAAACAGATACAACAGCTAGAGGGTGGCAACTTTGTCTATGGGCACCAGCTGTAGGCTCCCTATTGGCACAGGAAGCACCAAGGTCACCTTTAATCCTGTCCCCCTCCTGTCCGCTATCCGTGCCCCCCCTCATATCTCTTCACTCTGTCTCTCTCAAGGATCTCCCGCTATCCATGCCACCCCTCATATCTCTTCACTCTGTCTCTCTCAAGGATCTCTCCTATCATACAAGAGCCATTTCACTTTGTCCCCTTCTAAGTTAAAACTTTTCAGATCACCTTTCTAGAAAACCCTGATCTCACTTGACTCCTGTCCTCTTGTCCACCCTGCTACGGTCCTTCCCAGGGCCATTACCCTCACTCATGCCTAGGGCCACTTACCTACACAAATGCAAAGCATTCTGTTTCCTCTGTACTGACTGTACTTGGTTCACAGCAGAAGCTCAGTTCTTAGCTGCACTGGTCCCTTTCAAGTGGGCTGGACTAGGTTAGAGTCTGCCCCATTCCACCTGGCTCTGCTTCCCAGAAGGTGAGCTCATAGCCCTCACTGGAGCCTTCACCTTACCATAGACAAAACCCATCCGCATATGCACAGATTCTAAATGTGCATACCACATCCTACACCATTGTGCTTTCATTTGTCAGGAGGGAGACTTTCTCACCACCAGAGGCATCTATTACCAATGACCTCTAATCCGAAAGTTGCTGGAAGCTGCTGATCTTCCCGAGAAAGTGGCAATTATTCACCATCAGGTCACCAGCTATTTTTGCTGACAAAGTTGCTAACGAGGCTGCCAACACCCTGCCCTTCTTTCTCTACTCTGCTCTTGGCTTCTCTAAGCCTCTTCTAAGCCTAGCTTCTACCTATGCTGAGTCCTACCGATGGGCCCTTCAGGCTATGGAAGCTGTTATGGGCCCTCAGGGCAGACACTGTCCCCTGATGCTCAAGCAAAGCCCTTCTTAACAACCATTCACAAGTCTTTTCCCATCAGGCTTGGCCTTGCCATGCTTTCTTTGGTCTGCCTCTCTCCCTCCACTCCAGTCTTTCTGTTCTCTGTAAGGCTATAATCCAGGGATACTCCGCCTGACTCAAACCTCCCCACAGGGAGGCTTGTGACCCCCTCCTTCAATCCTCATCAGTTTTGGAGTAATCTTCCAGGAGAAGACTGACAGACAGATTTCACACACAGGTCTCCTAACAAAAACAAAAATATACGTGGTGATATAGTATGTAGGCTCTCAAAAAATAAAGTTTGCCTGAAGACCAGAGGACAAAGTCACCCACAGAGTTAGCCATAGAGGTCAGGAGGTCAGGGAGTGGTGACCCATACCTTCAGTCCTAGCACTCAGGAGGCAGAGGCAGAGATCCTCTGGATCTGTGAGTTCAAGGCCACTCTGGGCTACACAAGATTAATCCAGTCTAAAAGAGAAATAGAGCCAGGCGGTGATGGCACACATCTCTAATCCCAGCACTTGGGATTTCATGCTCTGCTCCCAGCACTTGGGAAGCACATGCCTTGAATCCCAGCACTAGGAAGTTTGAGAAAGGAATATAAGACCAGAGGAGACAAGAGTTGGCCCCCTTCCCTTTCTGCCTAAGACTCAGAGGCATTCAGTGTGAGGATCCAAAGAGACAGGATCTATTCTTTTTGGCCTGAGGAGTTGGCTTGGTGAGAAGTGGCTGTGGCTTATTCCTCTGTCTCTCTTATCTTTCAGCTTTTCCCCAATAGCTGGCTCTAGGTTTTTATTGTAAGACCAATTAAGATCCATGCAATAAATATCTTCTTACTATGGCAGACACTTTCTCAGGATAGGTAGAAGGCTTCCCTGTGTCTTAGACTGAAGAATTGGTCTGTTTCTACCTCATGAATGATATTTTACCCTGATTGGGACTTCCTAGATCCATACAATCAGATAACCACTCTGTATTCAATTAGTCCCAAAGGCCTTAGGGGTACGGTGGCACCTCCACATTCCCTACCACTTTATCAGGAAAGGTAGAAAGGGCTATTGGACATGTTAAGACATATCTATCAAAACTGTCTTCTGATCATCACCTTCCTTGGACTCAACTCCTATTTCTCACACTTCCTCACATTCAAGCCACACCTGAGCCCCTTCCTTCCTCAGCACCTTTGAATAGATCTACAGCTAATCCTTTCCATCCAGGACTTTTGCCTCCTCTGGAATCAGCCCTACTGTCTTAGTTAAGGTTTCTATGTGAAGAGATATAAAGGAAAACATTTAATTAGGGCTAGTGTACAGTTCAGAGGTTTAGTCCATTATCATCATGACAGGAAGCATGGCAGCATGCAGGCAGACAAGGTGCGTGAGGTAGCTGAGAGTTCTACATCTGGATTCACAAGCAGTAGGAAGAGGGACTGACTCACTGGCCTGGCTTGAGCTTGAGACCTCAAAACTTATTTTTAGTGGCACACTTTCTCCAACAAGACCACACCTCCCCCAACAAGGCCACACCTCCCCCAACAAGGCCACACCTCCTCTAACAAGACCACACCCCCTCCAACAAGGCCACACCTCTCCCAACAAGGCCACACCTCCTCCAACAAGGCCACACCTCCTCCAACAAGGTCACACCTCCTCCAACAAGGTCACACCTCCTAATAGTGCCACTTTCTATGATCCTATTGGGAATATTTTTTTTCAAACCACCACATTCCATTCCCTGACCCCCCCATAGGCTTGTAGCCATATCATAATGCAAGATGAATTTTGTCCAACTTTAAAAATCCTCATAGTCTATAGAACAATCTTAACTCTATAACAAAATTCTCTTCTGAGATTCATGCAGTATCTTAGCTGTAACCCCCTGTAAAATCAAAATAAAAAAATTAGACCACATACTTCCAACATCTAATGGCACAGGATACACATTGCCATTTTAAACTGGAGAGAAGAGAGAACAGTGAGAAAATACGAGACCAAGACAAGACCAAAACCAGCTGGCAAACTCCAAACTCCGCATCTCCATGTCTGAAGTCAAAGCACTCCAGATATCCAATTCTGTCCAGCTCTGTTGACTGCAGCCACTTCTTTTCCTTGGGCTGGTTCCCCTCCCTGTTAGCCGCTTTCCTTGGCAGGTATCCATGGCTCTGGCATTTCCAACATCTTAGGGTCTCCAAGGTAGTCTGAGATTCACTATCACAGCTTCACACAGCGGTCTCTCTGGGCCTCCATTAAGGGATACTCAATGGCTTTCCTTAGTGTTGGAGGATTCTACAACCCCTTTCTTCTACCTTTGACTCTAAAGCCATGGGACTGAAGGTGTCAAGTTCTGTTGCTTTCTTGGGCTGGAACATGGTCCCACAATTACATCTTCACCAGCTTCCTGTTCCTCCTCTGCCTAAGCTTGGCTGTTGTGGAACTTGCTCTGTAGACCGGGCTGGCCTTGAACTCTGAAATCTACTTGCCTCGGTCTCCTGAGTGATGGGATTAAAGACTGAACCACAACTTCTGACTCTAAACTTTTATTTATTTCCTTTTCACAAATTAGTAGCTTAGCTGGCTGGAATCCACCCGGAGGCCACCATTCCCTTTATTCCATTTAATATCAGGTTTTTCTTTAATCCTTTTATCTCCTTGAATATAGAACTTATCTCCATTCCACTTCCTGGTGCTCCTTTTCCATATATTTTACATCTTTCCTTGCTCAGCTTGCCCCCCCTTTTTTTTTATCATAGATCTTCATAAGAGATCTAACACTAGATCTAATAAGAGATCTACTACTAACACTAATAACCACACAAGTTGCTTTGAACCTTCCTCTTCCAACACAACTAATTCATGACTCTTCAATTTAGCCTCAGGCAGACTTTCAGACAAGGGCAGAAAGTAGCTATGTTCTTGACCAAAATACCACAAGAATGGTCTCTAGGCCACATACTAAAATTATCTCTAAAACCTTCTGAGCTGAGCTCCCACAGTTCAATCACTCTCAGGACCACGGTCATCCGTGTTTCTCCAAGTATGGACCATTAAGCTCTGCTTAAAGCATCACACTGATTTCTTATCCCAAAGTACCCAAATCCACGTTTCTCCAAACAACAACATGGGCCAGCCTATCACAACAACACCCCAGCTTCTGGTACCAACTTCTGGCTTTGTCGTTAGGTTTCCGTTTCTGTGAAGAGACACCATGACCACAGCAAGTCTTATAAAGAAAACCATTTAACTGAGTGGCTTACAGTTCAAAGGTTCAGTCCGTTATCATCATGTTGGGACACAGCAGTGTACAGGCAGACATGGTGCTGAAGAAGGATCTGAGAGGTCTAAGTCTAGATCTGTAGGCAACAGGAGGCGACAGTGAGCCACTAGGCCTGGCTTGAGCTTCTGAGACCTCAAAGCCCACCCAGTGACACACTTCCTCTAACAAGGCCACACCTCCTAATAGTGCCAATTCCTATGGGCCTATGGGGGCCATTTTCTTTCAAACTACCACACCCAATATCTACCATCTTTCTCTCTCTTAAGACACCCTCCCTAGGAACACACTGATGGTGTCCTCTCTGGTTTGTGGGATGTCTTTCTGTACACTATAAATATACTTTGTTACCATGTGTTAACAAAGAGGCTGTTTTGGCCTATGGCAAGGCAGCTCAGAGGCAGGCGGGAAATCCAAGCAGAGATAAAGACAATAGCGGAGTCGAAGAGATGCTGCTGGCAGCCGCCCAAAGAGCAAGATGTAATGAGGCACAGGTAAAGCTATGAGCCACGTGGTGACACATAGATTAATAAAAATGGGTTGAGTTAAGTTGTAAGGGCTAGTTGGCAATGAGCCTAAGCTATAAGCCAAACAGTTTGTAATTAATATAAGCCTCTAAATAATTATTTTATAAGCGGCTTCGGGACCAAGGATGGTAAATCCCTCTAGACCGTGGGCCCCGACAGGTTAGAAACTTTAGGTTACACTCTGGCCCCCCACTAACCTTACCACTTAAATCATTTTACCAGGAAATTGGGTTTATTTGAATATATCTGGCCCATAGTCTCTCAACCGGTGCTGGACAGGTCCACATCTGGCCATCTTCATACACCAATGATGGCTAAGTTTCCAAGAGTCATGGCTTGGATCCACTGTAACAACTCAAAAGGGCTCTAGGCCTAGATCTGATAAGTACTCCTGTCAGCCAACCAGACTGCTGAAACTTGAGCTCTCTCACTTATGAGCTATTCCTGAGGATGGGTTCTTTTCTCCTCTTCTCTTCGAGGTCTCTCTTTTCCTCCCTACCACCCAGGCAATTTGGCAAGTGTGAAAGCTCCAAATATTTGCTATTTAAACTAGTAAATTACTTACCTTTTCTGCCCAGCCTCCGTCTGCCACTCCACAATGCCATCTCTCCAACTGTGGTCATGAACAAGCCAGCTTTAATTTTCTTAGCAATCCCCAATCCTTTTTTTCTCCCATAAGACCAAACAAACCCAGCTTGCACGGTTGATCTTTCCTGGGGTGGGTGCTCACATTGAAGTCTTAAGTACCATTTCTCTGAATTGGGATGGAGTATATAACCTCAACAGCTCTACCATGGATCCAGCTGGGTATGGTCACTTTCACCATCCCAGACCCCTGGGGTGAAAAATGGCCCCAGGGGCTCATGGGATAAGTCTATATTTTCTGGGCTAGCCCATCTTCCAGAGGGGCCCTTGAGAAAGCACAGCTGAGTTATTGGAAAATCTGAATCCATCTTGCGATACAATCTATGCTGCATGAGGTCTCTCCCAACCTCCTGAAAGGCTTCCCTGAGTCTTTCCCATGCCTGTGGCAGTAGCAACGAGTCCCTTAATGCTTCCTCGTGCAAACCCCTCAAGGTTGTTCCTCTTTCCCACATAACTCTAACCTCATCACCTCCAGAGTCTCTCTTCTCTCTGGAGACACCAGAGGACTGCCTCTTTAACTGCCTTCCCAGCCCTGCCCTCCATCAGCACATGCTAATAACATCTCAATTTCAGGAACTTAGCAGCCCTGGAAAGAACTCCCTTCTGGTATCAATCTAAGCTCCACCAGCAGATGGTTTCTCTTCGGCTGCTTCCCAGACTCCGGAAGGTGAGCTCTACCTCCTCAGGAACTGACAGGCTGGCTCTCCTGTCACAATTGGGGTCAGTAGGGAAGCCTCAGCAGCTGGTACAGGCTGACTGGGTCACAGTCTATCACTACTATAGCAGATTTCCATCCAGCTAGTAGACGCTATCCAAAACTCAACTTTATTCCTCAACTTCCACAAAAGCGGCTCACATCCCTGGCCTCCGTGGTCCTGAAAAAAATAAAGAACCCCAGACTTGCTGACTACTGGAAAGGGAGGCACTTGCCTACCTCTTTCTCCTTGAAGAATGTTGCTACCAAATGAACCAATCTGGCCAACTGGAAGGGAGAATTAAAAATCTTAGATGAACTGGCTTGCAAACTCCAATGTAAGGCTCTCCTTTTGGGCTCCCTTGGGTCCCTGGCTCCTCCCCTTCCTTTGTCCACTAATTTCTATACTTCTCATAACGATTGTTCCCTGACTATTTAGGTTCCTTCAGGAAAGAATTAGTGAAATCATGCAACACACACACACACACACACACACACACACACACACACACACACTGACTTTATCTGACATTCCAACCTTCCTGAAAACACCCCAACAAGGTCCCTGCCCAGCTTGAGAAAGCTAGAGATTATCAATGTTCCTTAACAAAACCTTGGAGTGTTAGGTCCCAACCCCCAAAATGGCAGTGCCACTGACAATGTCCTAAATGACAGTCAGGGCTCACCTCAGGCTGGACTCTGCCCATGCAAACAGAAGACTGCTCCTTAAAGTCAGCATTCCTCAGAAACCTTGTAAAGTGGGTTTCTGTTTCTCAGGAAAAGCCATTACTTTCTTATCTGCCCCCTATAGTCCCCCACGCCCCCACCTCTGGAAAGGGTATCTAGTTTCCTATTAACTCAAATAAACTTGCAATAGATCAAAGCCCCAGCTAGCAGGCTCCCTCTTGCAGCTACCTGCTCTCTTTAAAACTGTCAAGACTCTCCTAATCCTTTTCCTATCCTCTCTGACCTGGGAGAGATAGCCTTGGCAATTCGGGTAAACTTTCCTTTCCACCACAGAGTGGCCTGTTTCATTGTGCCCTCACTTATACCCAGAGATACTTTAAGAGAAAGTTTGCCATCTAAAAGGCTGAGGGCTTGCTTGAAGAGCTCTGTGTCTCCAGAGGACCGCACACTGAGTCAGCAGACCTCAATATCCACACTGAGCAGACAGGGAAAGACAAGCATTAAGTCATAAACAGGAAGGACCAAAGCCTTGAGGAGCTGTGATTTGCTCAAGGGCACAGAGCCGAGGCTGGCCAGGAAGAGACAATCCAATGTTTGCCTCCTACCTTATTTCTGGGCTAGGATTCAGATCATATAAGATTGATAGAAAAATCCCAAGGAACACCAGGGTCATGACCAGCTGAGCCAAGCTTGGGGCAGGGCTTGCTGAGGACAGTAGAATTCCTAGGGAAACACCAGCATATGAGAACTGACATCAACTGTCAGCTCTTGAGAATATTCATCTATATGTCTTTGTGGCATCAGGGATTGATTACAGCTAGAGCCTCAATCTTACACCAAGCACTCCAAAACCCATGCCAGGAGAATAAGCCCACCCCTGACACTGCCTGGAGCACCGGGACCCACAGGCTGGATGACCCAGAGATCTAGGGTAGAACCAGACATGCCTGGAGGGGGAAAAGTCAATGTAATGATGCCTAGTGATATTCTGTTCTACTAATAGATTGGTTCTTAGCCCAAGTGTAATCAGAGAGGCTTCACGCAGCAACTGATGGAAACAGATGCAGAGACCCGCAGCCAAGCTTTAGGTAGACAGAGCTTGGGAATCCTGCAGAAGACCGAGAGAAAAAATTGTAGGGGCCAGAGGGGTCAAGGACAGCACAAGAAAACCCACAGGATCGGCTAACCTGGGCTCATAGGGGTTCCCAGAGACTGAACTGACACCAGGGAGCCTGCGTGGGACTGACCTGGGCCCTCTGCACATATGTTAGTTATATAGCTTGGTCCTCTTGTGGGACGCCTCACAGTGGGCGTAGGGGCTGTGTCCAGCTCTTTTACAGGCTTCTGTTGACAGCCATGGAGACCTGCCCTTTCCTAAACAGAAGTGGAGGAGCAGAGAACTGGAGATGGGAACAGAGGGGAGGGTCTGGGGAGGGACTGAGAAGAGAGGAGATGAGGGAAACTGAGGCCAGGATGTAAAATAAATACATACATTCTTTAAAAAGTTACTTAGTAATAATTTTCTATGTATTTTTTATTTGTCATGAGGACACGTATGTGGAGATGAGAGAGAAGACACAGAAGCAGGTTCTCTTCCTCTACCGCATGGATCCCAGGGACAGAACTCAGGTCTTGGCGGCATGTGCCTTTATTTGCTGAGTCATCTAACCAGCCCCATTTTTTATAATTAATTAATTAATTAATTAATTAATTAATTAATTCATTCGTTCGTTCGTCCGTCCATCCATCCATCCATCCATCCATCCATCCATCCATCCATCTATCTATCTATCTATCTATTTATTTATTTATTTATTTATTTATTTATTTATTTATTGACAGAGTCTCACTCAGTCGTCTAGCCTGCTCTTAAACTCAGCCTAGGGGAGGCATGCCTTATGGTCTTCCCTCCTCGGCCTCTCCGGCAGTTGGAGTTACCACCAAGCCTGGCATAGCATGATTAGTACCATGTTGTACAAAATTATCACATGTCCTGATAAAAATCCATTGGATCTAATGGTAGAATATCTTTTCTTTTTCAAAAGGCCAAGGTTGAATTGAAGTCATCTGTACTTTCTGAGAAACATTCTGGAAAGAATGCCAGAAAGCAACCCAGGGCACCAGCAGGGCGATTCCCAGCCTCTTAAGTGGGGGTGAGGACAAATGAATGTGCCCTCTGACCTCCAGCTTGCCCTGTGACCTTTGCAAGCAAGTTATGTCCTGTTGGAAGGGGTGTGGTTGGAAAACTAGCTTGAGTTTTTTTTCAGGTGAGAAGGCTGTGGGGCACATGACTCAGGATAATTGCTGCTTGCCACAGGTCCTGGGGACTTTTGACTCACCTGTCTTGGCTAAATGGGATTAGAGACTTGAGAAAGAGGAAATTCGGAGAACAGAGCTGCACCGCTGAAGCCATTCCCGGCTACTGGTGGCAGCCCTCCAGGCCTCCTTCCAAATGCTGAGTAGATAGGAGGGCCCCAGATAGTCTCACCTCTTCAGCTGAACCGGCTGGAGCCTGAACTCCAGAAGGGGGTCCTGAGGCACACACAGCCGCGGAGGACTTGAGGGTGGCGGGATTCGTAGGTAACTGCGCTCCTTGGCAGAGCCTCACCCTACTCACCTTCGGGCTCTGGGCCTCCGGCCATACCTCTGCCCTGCGCTTCGCTGGCCTAAGCTTGAGCGGTTCTCCTGGTTCACACTTTCCCAGCTAAAGAATGAGTTTGAACCTGGAAGGAATCAGACCCAAAAGCTGGTTGATTTTGATAAGCACTGGCGAGCTCCAGGATAGGACAGGTGAGAAAGCCACATTGCGGCCGAACAGGCTCCATAGGTCCCCTGCTCTGATGCTCTTCCTTCTCCATGCATGTTCCCTCCCTACTCTCTCGCCCACCTACTGAGGCCGCCTCTGCACAAACTGTTCCCATTGTCGTCCCCCCACCACCTTCCGAAAGGCAGAGACCTGCAAGCCCAAGTGTCTTAATGACTCATTTGCTTTGTCTTTTTTCTTCTCTAGTTGTTAATTTGTTTGAGAAAGGGTCTCTGTAGCCCAGGTTAGCCTTGGGTCTTCTATCTATCTCAGGCTGACCCTAAACTCCTAATCAACCTGCTTCTACCTGCCCAGTACTAAGATCATAGGTATATGTCCCCATCACCAGAACTTATTTATGTTTGCCAAGGACCTAAGTCCAGGTCTATTCCAGGCATCTTCTACCCATTATTTCCTGGATCCTATATTTTTTTGCTGGTCCTATATTTTTTGCTGCTGTTAGCACGCCTTTTGGCAGATGGGGTAAACGATGCTGGCACAGCTGTGTCAACATCTACAAGTGGCAGCACTAAGTTCAAAACCAAGGCTGAACCTCATATAATTACACTTCAAGACAGCTATAATACCACCTCGGAATACCTCTTTCCTTTATTATTATGTGGTCCATGCTGAATTCCAGAGCCATCGTTGATACCAACACTACCAGTGGTCTGTGTTTCTCAGAATGTATGAGCGCTGAACAAAACACTGAATGGACACTGAGAATCCTTAGACAAATACACCTCAGTCAATGACAGTGCCTAAAAGAGAGATCTCAGTCAGACGTGACAAGGGTCCCATGTGGGTGGGGAAGCTTTCCTGTGGGGAGAGGGGTGATATCTGGTCTGCACACTGGGCCCAGGTGGGTTTCAGCAGAGAGAAAAGAGGGTAGTTAAAGGGAACAGATGAGTAAAAGCCCAGAGGCCTGAACACAGATCACCGAGATGTAGATTCAGGGATACAACAGCATGCCATGGGCAGCAGGAATGTGGAGTGGAGCACTGTGCCTCTGCAGCAGGTTAGACTATGCCCACCAAGAAAGCAAATCCTGACCCCACGTCCTGTGACTGTGACCTTATTTGAAAACAGAGTCTGTAGACGACCAAATTAAAATGAGGTCATTAGGGTGAGAACAAATCTGCTAGACTGTGTCCTTGTGGAAAGGAGGTAGATGAACAGACAGACAGACCCAAACAGAACCTATGTGAAGATGCCCCAAATTTAGGAGAGTTACAGATCCTTTGTGAGCACGGAACTGAGCTTGGATCATAGCCTTTGAGAGGAGCCACTGACTGTCAGTCCCCACAGTTCCCGTGAGACTGTCTGCTCAGCAAGCACCCATTTGTTATAGAATCACAGTAAAGGAAAGTGTCTGCCTTTCAGGGGATGACTTACCCCAGAAGCAGCTCTCCTCATATGCTCTGGTAAAGAGCTTGCCCTCCACACCAAGTGGAGCTGAGAGAAAACCACACCTGCAAGGCCGGGGTTAGCACTGCACAACTGGGACACAGCCTCTTTTTGTGAGCCAGTGCGGGCAAGAGTGGGCTTGGCCTTGACTGAAGGGAGGGCAGCCCTGACTGAACAAAGCCCTGGTGGGGCTCAGTCAGAAGGTACGGTGACTTATGAGTTCCTAAATTTGGTCTCCAAATTACAAAACACAGTTCTAACTTGAGAGAATACACACACACACACACACACACACACACACACACACACACACACACGAACATGTTCTGAGGGTGCAGCTCAGTTGGTAATGTTCCTGTGCCTACCTGGGGTGCAGCAGGCCCTCCCTGAATTTAATCCCCAGCACTACAGAAAATCAAGTGTGGCCCAACCAAAACAATAAGGAAGAGACTAGAGACTGCGCAGTGGTAAGAACACTTGCTCTTGCAGAAGACCAGGGTTTGGTTCCCACAACCTGTATGGTGGCTCAACCATTCATAACTAAAGTTAAAGGGTATCCAACGCCCTCTTCTGGCCTCCTCAGGCACTGCATGCATGAGGTGCATATACATACAAGCAGATAAAACCGTCATACACAAAATAAATACTTTATCAAAACATGGAAATGCATTGGGAGATCTGAATAATGAAGGAAGGCTGGACAAATGAGGATAATCTGACAACCATACAGGAACCAGAAAGTAAAGAAAACCAGAATGTACCACTTTAGGTTAGAGACTCTGAAAGCACCTGTGAAGGAAACTCATGAAACAGGAGGGATGGCTGAGCAGGAACCAGAGGTATGTCATCCTCAAGAGAGGAATTCTGAGGGAGAAATCGTATTGGCAGCCCATGTGGACCAGCAAGAGCTCCCACAAAAGAGCAGGTCTCCATTCGCTACAAGGACTGGAGCAACGGAGGAGTCTGTGCAGACAGAGCATCAGACACGATGCACAGAGCTGGGGAGAGGAGGAGAAGGCTTGGAAAGAGATCACCGTCTGACTAAGGAGCAGGATGAATCATGGATGAGCCTTGGGCAGGAAGGAACAGGTCTAGTCAGAGTCCCAGGCAGGTGTGAGAGTAGTGGACATGAATTATTTCATCTGCTCAGAATCCACACCCACACCCCTCCTTCCTTCTGGGAAATTTTCTTCATCTTCTCTGCCACTTGATCCCAATGGATCAACACTGGAGTGGCATCAGACCCAGCCTGGGCCGGCGGTGGTACTCAGCATATTTGTGCTGGTCCTGGGAATCAAACCTGGGGCCTTGTGCATGTTAGCCAAGCATTCTACCACTGAGCTGCACTCGCCCCTCAAATTCAAATTGCATTTCTGTTCCTTTGAAAGGTCCTATGTAACTAAATAAAGCAAGCAAGATTAGCATTGCTAATGAAGCTAAAACACACTGAGTGCACTTAGGTCAGATTTGTCTGTGCAGCTAAGAGAACACAGGTAATCCTCAAGGAGCACATCCTAAGTCACCACAATCTTGTCAGGCATGGTAGTGCACACCTGTGATTCTGAGCCCTGGGAGGTAGAGGCAGGAGGATCACCACAAGGTCAAGACTAGCCTACGCTACATAGCAAGTACTCTGAAGAAGAAAGTGGAATCACAGTCAACACCGGGAAGAAGATCATATTCCAGGTCTGAGAAGGTTGGCTAATAAAAGGCGCTGGAGGCTAGTCCTGAGAGCACTGGCTGCATACCCAGAGGGCCCAGGTTCCGTTCCCAGTACCTACCTGGTGGCTCACAACTATCTGTAACTCCAGTTCCGTGGGGGCGGGGGGTGCCTGATGCCCTCTTCTGGCTTCCGTGAGCACCATGGCATACGTCCATGTACATAGTATACTTACATACACCCAACCAAAACACCCATACATCTAATAAAGTAATAAAAATTTAAAAAGTGTTGAAAATGTTACAGAGGGTAACACACGTGTCAGGAAGCTCTAGAGGTAAGAACCTGCTGGACTTGTGTGGCGACACTGTTGTGATATCATCCTGGGGACAAGAGAGGAGCCACCAGAGAAATGGGCTGGGGTCTCAGCTTTGTGTCAGATGGGCAGCCAGATGGCCCCAAAGCCAACACAAGCCTAGAGAACAGTGAACTCCCCAACCATAGCCTGAGGGGAGTCAGAGCAGACAGATCCAGACCTGGGATAAGTCCAAGCGGCTGGTCATGGGGGATGTCAAGGAGTAGAGGCTGTGAGGAAAGGGAAGAGTCCAGAGAGAGGTGGTGTCCACACAGGGGAAGAACACCGCAGAACACAGCAGAGCTGGGCTCCCACAGTTTTCCATACCCTCTTGAGAGGGCTCTCTGGAGGTATTTCAATGTTGTTCAGATACATACAGAAGATCTGTTTCTAGGCCAGGCCTGGTGGTGCATGCCTTTAATCCCAGCTTGGGGAGGTTGGGGGAGTACAGAAGCAGGCAGATCCCTGAGTTCAAGGCTAACTTGTTCTACAGAGTGAGTTCCTGGACAGCTAGGACTACATAGAGAAACCCTGTCAGAAGGGGGGGGAGGGGGAGGAGGAGAAGGAGGGGGTTGTTCTACTTGTAGTAATGGTTAAATGAAATGCAATTTTTTTGACATAGTAGATCCTAACTCATGCCTTTTCTCAAAAGGATACTGTAATTTCTATTTTCTTCCCAACGCTGGATGTCAACAGTCTCCTAAGATATTTATCACTATCATATTTTATTGGCTTTGATTGCATTGTTTTGTTTTTGGTTTTGATATCTCAGGGCTGGCGTTCAAATCCAGGGTCCTGCTACGGTGAGCAAGCACAGCTAAGATCCTCCGTTCCCACCATTCCTCTATGTCCTGTTCCCTTGATAATAGGGAGACTGGTCATCTCTGTTTATCTAATATCTTGTTTAGTCTGTGGTGCTGAGGGTGAGGCCAGAGCTCCTTAAAGCTAAGCAAATGCTCTGACTGGGGAATGGCTACAGCCCATATTTACATTTTCTCCTCTTGTCTATGCAAATCAAATTTATCATTTTTCTTTATGGTGTAGTCTTTTTCCTTAGAGAACACTGAAGGCTCTGCATGTATCATACAAAATTGAGCAGTAACTGTTATACATATTGCAGATGTCTCTTTTCCAGTTGGTGGACCATAGTCCATACTATTTCACCATTAAACTGTTAATCAATCTCTCTCTCTCTCTCTCTGTGTGTTTTCTCTTCCCATTATTTAGGAGACTTTTGTTGATAGTGGGATTTACTCTTGGTTTTGTTTACTAATAGTGCTGGTGGTAAAGCCTAAGGCCTCACAAATGCTAAGCAAGTGCTCTACTATTGGCCCCCCATCCCTATTTCGTAGAGTCTAATTTTTCACATAATTATATTTATCCATCAACTCCTTAAGAGAGCTAGGTTTCATATCATCATGCTGGGAAGGGCTTTCTTAATTTAGTATATTTTTCTATTGTTTTAATAGTTTCATATTTTATATCCATCTGCGATTCATTTGGTGCTTGGAGCAAAGCTGTACCACATTTGTTTATTCACTGGGTCTCCAGCTATCTCAAGACCAATGAGAGAAGAGTCTATTTCTCCCACTTGTCATGCAGGCCAACCTCTTCATGGGTGCATATGCTCTGTGTCCATTTGCAGGAGCTGGGAAGACGTGGCCGTGAAACGCAAAAGGGACACCAAAAAATCCTCAAGGAACAAAACACCAATGACAAGAAGTGAGAACTTTTTAGTTGAAGTAAAGAAACCTGTGAACCGAAAGGCCACTGGCACTGTGGTAACTTTGTTATCACTCACCTGGAGGCTGGTGAACTTACTGCGCTCTTCAGGAAAGAGGTAGGACCGTTGAGGAAGGGGAAGCCATGTGACCTACAGACATAGCACAATTGCAGAGAGATCATGTGGTAAAGCATGGAAGCAGAAATCTACTTCACAGCTCATTCTAGGGCTTAGAGTAATAATGTGCAGAATATAGCCACCCAAAGGCTGAGTCACCATGGATGGAGAGTGGCCAGTTGGAAGCCTTCTGGAAGCTGAGGCTGAATTCACAGACAACAGAGAGAAAATAGAAATCCAGATCTGTAAAGAGCTAAGAGCAAAGGACTAGCATTCAAAAGGTGGTTTGGGGACAAACAATCTGACAGGCAAGAGATAATAGTTAGTCCTGTGATGGTTTGGGGGGAACGTCAATCACCAAATATTTCCTCAGGATAAATTTTATATTGAGTATATGATATAAACAGACAGAGAAACCCTAAGTGAAGACCTGGGATGATGACTTGGTTAGCTGTGGCTCTCAACTTGACACAGCCAGAGTCACCTGAGAAGAAACCCTCAACTGAGGGACTGTCTAGACCAGACTGGACTGTGGTCATGTCTCTGGAGGAATGTCTTGGTTGTTGATTGATCTTGGTCCACTGTGAGCAGTGCTATTCCCTAGACAGGTAGTCATGAACTAAGAAAGCCAGCTGAGAATAAGCCGGCTTCTGAGCTAGTCAGCAAGAGGCATCTACCAAAGTTTATTCTGTTTTTCTGGGCTGTAAATGAGTTCTTTGGTGGGAGATAATGTGTGTAATAGCAAGCAGGCCTTGACTTCCCATAATGATGGACTATGATCTAGAACTGTGAGACCCATAAACCCTTTCCTTCCTCAGTCACTTGGTTAAATGTTTCATCACAGCACCAAGGATGAAATCAGAACAGAGGAAAATGAAGTGAAACTTCCTGGAGGAGTTGGGTTTTGAAGAAAAATCAGAAAGAATTTGTCAAACCCCCTTCTGTGTGGGGTTTAAAAAAAAAAATCACAAAAAGGATGCTGCTGGAAATCTCTGCCATAACTTGGAGCACCATGCCCTCATCCCCAGGGCAGCTCTGGCCCTCGCTCCTGGCATGGCACGGTCTGCCAGCATGCCTCAAGCAAATGAAGAGCATAGTTACTACAGGTCCTACTCCAGAGCTCTTGGAAGAGTTAAAATATGTAAGGAGAAGGAAATAGCAAGATCTGAGCAAGCCATAACAAGACGTGTATGAAGATGCCAACACGAAATCCCTTATTTTGTACACCAACTAAAATTTTTAATAAAAAAAAAAATTGGAAAATCGAAAAATAATAAGATAACATCAAGAGTTTAGTGCTTGGAGCCCGACCAAGTCACTACAGATCCTTGCTGCTAAGCCTAATGCTTCTCTGAGTTCTAACTGGGAAGCATAATTTTGACCCCACCCCTCCTTTCTAGCTCCTCCTTGAGTACCCGCCCAAATCCTGCACTTTCTCAAGGCTGAAGACCTCCTGCCCCATGCCCCCACCTCTGCTGCCTACAGCTGCTAGCAGACCCCTGTAACCCAGCCTGAGAAAACACCACTTCCTCTCTCCCTCTGCTCCCCCTCCCTCTTCCCCAAGCTGGTAAATTTACAGCCTACCTGCCCAGCTGTTTTGTTTTCAAACTCTAATAAAATGCTGCCTGGATTTAGGTGGGGAAAGAGTTCAGAGTGCGTGGAGTGCCCTGGCTCTCTTTCTGTTGCTGTGATAAACCGTGACCCAAAGCAACTTGGGACAGGAAAGGACTTACTTTAGCTTACATGTCCAGGTCACAGTCCATCATTGAGGGAGGGCGGGAGGCTGGAGGAGTCAGCTTTCTCACACAGCCAGGCTATCTACCCAGGGATGCTGTTGCCCACAGTGGGTTGGGCCCTCCCAAGTCAACCATCAAGGTAATCGCTCACAGACTGGCAGAGATCTGAGCAAGATCTGCTAAGGTTCTCTCTTCCAGGCAACTCTAGGCTGTGTCAAGGTGTCTAAAACCTAAGAGGCGTGCAATGAGATCTGCTTCTTGTCTTAGCTGCTTGAGCCCAAGAGTTCAAGGCCAGCAGAAGCAATATATCAACACCCCACTTTAAAAACATTAAGAATTCAGAGTGAGGTGGTAGCACACACCTTTAGGCATTCCAGACACTAAGGCATGAGGCTCATGAATCAAGACCAGCACTTCTGTCACATGGAGAGTTTAAGGCAGACAGGTGACAAGCCAGCCTGGCAACATAGAGAGACTGTGTCAGTGACCGAAGTTCAGTGCCCAGAGCATGATGAACACACAGAACACTCGGGCTCATGGTATTCTTACTGTTATGTATTGGTGAGTGCTTGTTCTTGTATGTGTGCGACACTGTACATGAGTGAGCATGTTATGTATGGCAGTGATTGTGTGTGGGTGTGCATGTGTAAGACTGTATCTATCACTGTGACTGTGTGCACAATGTGTATGACAATGTGTGAGTGTGTTTGGGTGTGTGTGTATAAGTGTGTAAATGTGTATTTGCAGAATATATGAGTTTGTGGTTTGTGTCACTGTATATGAACGAGTATGTATGTAAGTTTGTATATGAATATGTATGGGAAAGAGTATGCGAGTGTGTGGGAGTAGAAATGTATATACATGTGAGAATGTCACTCACTGTACATGTGTGCATTTGACTGTGAATATGTGAATATGAGTATAAATGTATATTTATGCATATGTAGAATGTCCTGACATATGTATGTGAATATATGTGTATATAAGTGTATGCATGTGTTTGTGTGTATCTGTTGGTGTGTGAGGGTATCTAATTGTGTGTATGTTAGTATGAGGGTGTATATTTGTATAAGTATATATATATATATCTTTCATATATATATATATATATGATAGTGTACACATCTGAGTATGTGATTTTTGAGTATGAGAATGTGTTTGTGAGTATTAGAGTGTATGAGTATAAATGTGTAGGGAAAAAAGCACATGGTGACTGTATCAGTGTGTCAGGAATGTGTGAGTACATGTGCGCAGGCATAAATCTGTTTTTGAGAATATGTTAGTGTGTGTGTAAATGTATGTTGTATGTATACTGTTTATGTGTGTGTATATGTATATTTGAATGCATATGTTTTGGTCTTGAGGGTATACATGCGCTTGACACTATTCTTGTGTGAATCCGTGTGAGTATAGGTCTATGGGTTTGTATGTATGTTTTTGTATGGAGTCTGAGAGTGAGTTTGTGTAGGTGTATGAATGTGTAAGGATGTATGGGTATATTTAAATGCATGAGTATGGGGTATGTGGGCATATGTATGCGTGTGTGAGTGTATGTAGGTGTAGCAGTATGTTTGAGTGTTCATGAATCAGTATAAGTAAATGTATATGAGTGTATAGGAATGTAAATGGTTGTGTGAGTATATGTATGTATTTGTGTATATATGAGTGTTTATGTGTCAGTGTATAAACATGTGTATATCTGTATGACTGAGTATACATATGAGAATATATGCCTGCAGGTGTATGTATATGAACACAGTATGTAGTTAAAAGTTTCTGGCCCAGTCTAGCCCCAAGGTCTGGACTCACAGTCCCAAATAATAACACAGATTACAAACTGGTTGGTCTATGGCTCAGGCTTATTACTATCTAACTCTTACTCTTAAATTAACCCATATTTCTTAGTTATGATTATCCACATGGCTTGATACCTTTTCTTAGAGCAGCATTCTCATCTTGCTCCCTCTGCATCTGGCTGCATCTCTCTCTCTCTCTCTCTCTCTCTCTCTCTCTCTCTCTCTCTCTCTCTCTCTCTCTCGGCTCTTTGGCTTCCCAGAATTCTCCTGGTCTGGTTGCTCTGCCTCTACTTCCTGTCTACCTACTTGACCAATCAGCATTTTATTAAACCAATTGTAGAAAGGTGGTTTCTGGCTCAGACTTCCCCACGGTCCAGACCTGCCTGCAGCCATTTTCCCCAAAAAATGATTTACATGCTTGGATTAATTACATGTTGTTTGACCTATATCTCAGTCATATTGCTAGCTAACTCCATCTTAATTCAACCCATTTCCATTAATCTGTCCTGCCACATGGCCCATGGCTCACCTGTGTTACCTTACATGTTGAATCTTGGGCAGCTGGATTGTGTCTCTCTTTCTGACTCCACCCTCCTTCTCCTACCTATGTTCTGATTTCCTGCCTACTGCTATGGTGCCTGTCATAGGCCCAAACAGTCCTTTATTCAGAGTATATATAGAAAGGCATTCCCACATTACTTCCCCTTTTCTGTCTAATCACAAAGGAAGGTTTCAATTTCAACATAGCAAAATTACATATAACAAAACAGTTATCAAGCAAGAATTATAATTACAATATCTAGTCTGTTTGTATTTAACATAAAGAAAATACTCTATCATCTACCTTATCCTTTTGAATCTAAAGTTTCATATGTAATATACCTTTTTAAATAAGTAAGAAAAACTAATAACTATAACTATTTAATCTTCAACTACATCAAGGACCACAGAAGGATATAATATTTACCCAAGTAAACAGGAAGTTCAAGCAACTTCCAAAATCTAGAAATGACAGAGATGACACCTGTCTGCCTGGACAGTCACTCAAAGTTCCTTTGTAACGTGTTGTCTCTTCACAGCAATGGTAAACCCAACTAAGACAGTCTCTAAAGATAAGCTGGTTGACAACAGTTTTATCCATGGAGATGTCCACAGAGTACCTTGTGTGCATGAGGTGATTATAGTTGTAAACTTTCACAAAGATCTTCATCTTTGATCTCTTGGTAGTGTTCTTCTTGCACATGGCAGCTGACGCTTTTCGGGGATAATGGTCAATTCCAACAACCAGGACATGGCTATCAGGGCAGTCTGGGGTTTCCATCATTAATGTTCTCCACAATGATGGCCTTGTGTCCAGAATAGCATCCAGCCAGGACCAGCACCACTTTCTCAGCGGGCAGCCAGCACCCAGCAGTAAGGACAGGACACATCTACTGGCATGTGTGTTTTTACATGTGTATGTGTAACCATACAGGGATTGTGCACATATTATGTGAACATTTGATTGGGTATGGGTATGAATTGTGTGTGTATTTGTGAATGTGAAAGTTTGTGCATAAATGTGAAATACTTTGAGTTTGCGAATGTGTGATGTGGGAATGTCTTTCTGTATGTATATCTTTTACATGTATATCAATCTTTAAATAAAGGAGCTGTTTTGGCCCATGACAAGCACCATAAAAAAAGTAGGCGGGGGAATCAGAATAGGTAGGAAAGGAAGGGTGGAGTCAGAGGCAGATTGAGCCAGCCACCCAAGAAGATTCATGTAAGGATCACAGGTGAGCTCGTGGCCACATGGCAGGACAGATTAATGAAAATGGGTTGAATTAAGATGAAAGAGCTAGCTAGAAATGTGCCTGAACCATGGGCCAAACAGCATGAAGCTAATATAAGCGTCTGAATCATTTTGGGGAGACTAAGCGGCGGGAGGCTAAGCAATCTGGCACTGCAGGTCTGTGGGTCTGGACCTCTGGCTGCCTGGGGACCAAAAAAACCCTATTGTAACAAATGTGCATTTTTTTTCTATTTATTGGGGTGTGTGTTGTTTGGGTCTATTAGTAACTATGTGTGAGGAGGTATATGTATTGTGTATGTGAATGAGGATGTATGTTGTATCAAGTTTCTGGCCTAGCCTTGTGGCCAGGACCCACAGACCCACAGTCCCATAGTCCCACTGAAACACACAGACACTTATATTAATTTTATGCTGATAAACTGGGGCCTAGACATATAACTTGCTAGCTCTTGCTCTTAAACTAACCCATGACTCTCTTATCCTGTTCAGCCATGTGGCTTGGTACCTTTTTTTCAGAGCAGCATAGTTGTCCTCTGCATTTGCTTCTCTGGCTTCTCTCTGGCATTCTGCTCTGTTCTTCCTGTTCCCAGAGTTTTCCCAGTCTGATAGCTCTGCCCACACTTCCTGTCTGCCTTCAGTCAATCAGCATTTTTATTAAACTAGTAGACAGGACAATTATTTACAATGTAAAGTAATTCCACTACAGATGTCTATGCATTGGGTATATATATTTGTGTGCTATGAGTGTGAGTACATGTGAACATGTAAATGAGTTGTGAGGTAGTTTTGAGTGTGTATGTCTGTGAATATGTATATGAGTGTTTGTTTCTAAGAGGTATTTGTGAATGTTTGTGTGTGTGCATGTGTACATATATAAGTATTGTGAATGTGAGTGTTGAGTGTGTTTGTATATATATGTACATATATAAATCTCTTGATATTGATAAGAATGAAATCATTATAAGACACACAAAATATGAAGAATGGTTAAAAAAAAAGAATTTGAAATTTACAATGTCTATTAGCAAGATGGCTTAGCACTTTCTACACAAACCTGACAACCAGTTTGCTCCCCAGAACCTCACAAAGCTGTCCTCTGACCCCCCACTAATAGTAATACTAATAAAAGCAATAAAATTTTGAAGAATTATGGTTGTTTTCTGGATGAGGTGAGCATGCCTTTAGTCCCAGCACTGGAGAGGCAGAGGCAGGGGAGTTTGAGGACAGCTTGGCCTACATATTAAGTTCCAGGCTTATCAGGACTACATAAAGAAACCCTGTACTAACAGAACAAAACAAAAAATTACTATTGCTGGGTTCCCACTAGCCCAGCCACATCCTAGTGAACTGGCCTGTGGGAAGCAGAGGCTCAGGGTTCTGCTTGGGCTGGTCTTCCTAGATATGTATTAAACAAGTAAACACATGGGTAAGTGAATGAATCCATCATGTTTGCATCATTGACTAGATGAACTAGAGCAGCTCCATAGTTCTGGTCCTGAATTTGGTGCAAAGGTCAGAAAGGAAGGGCATTTGTACAGTCTTTGCTTTCTCTTAGGCCTCTTACCAAGAACTACAAATCCCAGAATCCCTTGCTGATCCCACCAATGAGAGTTGTGAAAGATGAGCAGGAAGAAAGAGAATAGCAATCTTGATATTTAGAAGTGGGTTTTGAAATTTGCTGGAAATCCCTGGCTGCGATCTCCATCAAGGTGGTGTCTACAGCCTCCTGGCTCTAAATATGAGCAACTGTCTGGGCGCTAGGACATGGAGCCTTTGTTTTTCTTCCTAGGCACCTCAACTGTTTTATGACCTTCTAATCCCTGTATGAAGACCTCTATTGCTAGACACACATCAGTCATCCTGACTGTACCATGACTAAACACCTTTTTATGGAGAAATGACAGATCGCTCCAGAAATTCACCAACAGACTTTTACTGGCATCTAATGGCTACAATCAGTCACATGCTCACAGCAAACTTCAGCCTGTCCCAGCACATTTAAATAAAGCAGGCATGACTTCTCTTGGATTGAGCGTATTTCTGCCTTTGGAGCTCTCATTCAGGCTGGAAGGATCTAATAAGAAAAACGGAATTGGCCGTGGCTTCATGAGCAGGCTGACAGAGCATTAGGAAAGTGTGGATTGGTTTGAGGTATGCATCTGTACCTTCTCCAGACATCCAGACATTCTTAGACCACACTAGAAAATGGAAGCACAGTCCATTGGGGTAGAACAGAAAATTACTCACACTAGCAGGGGGTGGTGGTACATGCCTTTACTTGAAGCACTCAGAAGGCAGAGGCAGGTGGATCTCTGTGAGTTCAAGGCCAGCCTGGTCTACAGCCTCAGTTGCAGGACAGCCAGGGCCACACAGAGACCCTGTAACAAGAAGTAAAGGAAGAAGAAAACAACCCCAGAGATGGAGAGGAAGCTCAGAGACCCACATGAGGGCTCACAGTGTCTGTAACTCCACTTTCAGAAGATGTGACACCCCCTCCTGGCCTCTGCAGACACTTCATGCACGTGGATTACAGGCCTGCAGACAAAACCATACTCATAAAATATCCCCCCAAACAAAAGGGGGTGAACAGCTTCCATAGAATTTACAGACATGTCTCTGAATGTATTTGGCATATTAAGTCATTGAATAATGACTGTCAACATATTGTCATTGTTCCCATTTGCAAGTGAGAACACAGAGGTGCAAAGTCACCCAAGGTCACCATTTTCAGTGATAGAGCTAAATGTGAATAGATCTTATTATTGTGGACCCCAATAATAAAGAGCCATTAACATAGGGGACTGTATTATTCTTCATATTTCTGTTTACTTCCTGCTGCTGCTGTGACAAATGACCCTAAGTCACGACTTTAGACAATGTAAGCTTACTCTCTGGCAGTTCTGCAGGTCAGAAATCTAAAATCACCAGGGACTATGTTCTTTCCAGAAGCCCAGGGGACAGGTCTGTCTTGCTTTTCTTCAGCTGCTGCATGATCTCACATTCCTTGGCTCACCGTCCTCTCCTGCCATGGTCAACCATGGCTAATCTTTTCTCTCACCTCTTTTATAAAAGCATTGTGAATATCTTGGCTGCACCAGGTAATCTAAGAAAAATCCATTTCCGGATTCTACATTACAGCTACAAAGTCCATGTTTCATGTTCCATGGATCTGAACACCAGAATCTTTGTGAGTTGTCACTCCTACGGCCACAGTGCTCTAAGGAGATCTGGTCCCCAAAATGGGTGATGGAAAAAGACCCTATGGACCAACAGAATTCTATCCATAGTGTGAATACAAGGGAGCTGTGGTCAATTTTAAAGGCCTAGGCCACCTGCTATTAAGCCCTTCCCCACCTCCTTGCACTCACGGTGACTGTTTTGGATCTCTGTAGAAAGCCTGGAGGGTCACAGCTACACCCCAAAAAGTGTCCTGCTTGCCAGCCTCTTTCCAGGAGGATTTGGTTTTCCTAAAGAAAACAGACAGGACAGATGTCTACAAGCAAAAACACTCAGAGCCAATGAATGGCTCAGTGGACGAGGGTGCTTGCCAACTTGACAACCAGTTCAAGCCCCAGAACCCACATTGTGGAAGGGCAGAATGGATCCCTACAAGCTATTCTCTGACCTTCATACATGCCCTGTGGCACAGCACTCAGCATATACAAATAAATAAACCAAATGTAACGTTAATTAGTTACCAAGAAATAGGCTCAAACCCTGTAAACCTTAAAAAGGATGGGGGGGGGGGGTCTCCTCTTTGTTATAATCAGGCCATAGGAACTGAGGTGTGACCCAGTGAGAGAGACTCACTTCAGAGTGTCCCCTGCTGTGGAGTGCTGCAGATGTCTTCAAAATCCCCGTGATGAAGACTTGGTTCCAGGGTATTTTGCCACAAAGATAGGAGTTGACTGAGCCCTTCTCCCAATGTTTACATGGTCATTAGGAGATAGCTCGGGATTGGAGAGGTTGATGGGGGAAATCAGTAGGGGGAGGTGCTCAGAAGCCTGGCTCCTGGTCATCCTCCTCTGGAGAAGCTCTGCCTTCACCAACGTCACATGCTGGCTCTCCTTCCCCGACTGACCCTGTACTGATGAAGCTGGGTCAGGGAGGCAAAAGGAGCTTCTGGGAAGTGTGGCTCGAGCTCACTGCCCCATGGCTTGCTGCCTTTTGGGAACAGTCATGGACGGTGAGCAACTAACAAGGAAGAACCATGGAGATGGTTTTTCTTTTTTGAGTTTGCTGGCTTGTTTCTGGATTGTGCAGTACTGGGGATGGAGCCCATATCTCACACGTGCCAGGCAAGCACACTCCTGCTGGACTATTGGTTTGAATTCAGGACATACATGGTGCCTCTCTTTGGGCAGAGACCTTTGCCAGTTCTCCGGTGCACACCACTGGCTCAGTAAAGTGCTATCTGACATGACTTTCTTCAGTGCCGCTGAGAGAGAGGTGCCCTTCTCCAAGGGGCATCCCAGAGTCTCCAGCCTGCCGGGAACTTTCTCCCTTATAGCCCGAAGGAACACAAACCCTGCCAAACATAAGTTCAAGTGTGCAGTTCGCCCAGAAGCTGCCAGCTGCAGAGGGTTTGTTTACCTAGCAACCTTCTCCTCTCTTGACAACAGCAGTCTGGAGACAAGCTCCAGGGTGACAGGTATGGGTGGTGATTTGCCACAGTGGCTTTTGCCACCTGTCCCTCAGGACCCTAGACTGAGCTGATCCACAGACCATGCAACCAACAGGTCCTCCTTCAGAGCAGACCTCCCCTACTCCCAAGGGTCCAGGGTAGCATCTCTGTCCTTGGGAGCCACAGTGAGCAAGGAAAAGAGAGAGTTAAGGAGATAGGCATAAAGAGAGTCCTGGGCTCAGCCTGAGAAGTAGAGTTAGAGTCCATTGCTGTCACAGCAGGGAGCAGGGTTGGCCCCAGGCTCCTGCTGACAAATGTTCCTTCCCTGAAGACCAAGGAACCACTGTGGTGGGATTCAGGTGTCACCTGATTAGGTGCGAAGACGCCTATCCAGGGTCCCGGACTCTGGAAGGGAGAGTAGCCAACCCTATTCATAAAAGGCATTTGTAGTAGGAGGTTTCTGGCCCAGACTTTCAGGCCTAGCCTCAAGGTTTAGGCCTGCAGACCCACAGTACCACAGAGACACACAGATGCTTATAATAATTTTAGGCTGATCAGCCTAAAGCCCAGGCATATAACTTGCTAACTCTTTACCCTTAAACTAACCTATGACTCTTATCCTGTTCAGTCATGCAGCTCAGTACCTTTTCTCAGAGCAGCATAGTTGTCCTCTGCTTCTGGCTTCTCTCTGGCATTCTGTTCTGTTCTGCCTGTTCCCAGAGTCTTCTTAGTCTGGTAGCCCCGCCCACACTTCCTGTCAGCCTTTGGCCAATCAGCGCTTTTTATTAAACACATAGGTGGGGACAACTATTTACAATGGAATAACATAATCCCCCTACAAACCACAGCCAACATACACCCAGTTTATCTTTCAGAGAAAAGCTCACCCTCTCAGTATGTGAGCAAAGAAAAGACCTAAAGACAACCGTGACCAATCCAGATGTCTAACAGATGAGAAAACGGAGGCCCAAGATGGCCAATGATGGGACACACACACACACAAACACACACAACCTGTCTGCAACTTTCACACCCTCACAAGAATGCCCACTGACCTGAGTACACATCTGCATATCAACATGGGCTCTAGAGGGATCTAGAGCTGGCTCGGTGATTATTACAGCCATGACCTTAGCAATAGCTAAGCACAGCCCACCATAGTAGCTCTTCCTGAGCAGACCACACTGGGCCTGGGAACTCTGTAACTTCCCTAATTCATTTCAGCTGGGCAGAGGGAAAGGCAGAATTTGTATCCAAGTCCACTGGCTGTTCACCCACGCTCCTAACCATGTGGGACTCAGCCCTTCTCAGACAGGACCCGTTCCTGTTCTGTCATGTTTATCTTTCTTTTGCTGGAATCTTGGTCTCAGTAGTAACAGGTGTATTTCTGGGAGGAGCCAAAGTGTCCCCTACACTGTTGTAAAGCTCACATGTGTGGTGTGTGTGTGTGTGTGTGTGTGTGTGTGTGTGTGTGTGTGTGTGTGTGTGTGTGTGTGTGAAGCCATTGATCAGCATAGAATCAGTACAAATCCTTTGAGAAAATCTGATCCTAAACCAGTGGCATGGTGGTGTAACAGGCTTTCTCTGGGCTGCCAGCTCAAAAAAAAAAAAAAAAAAAAAAAGACAATGAAAACGTGGTCTTAGCTTGGGCTTGTTCCTAACTAGTTCTTATAATTTAAATTAACCCATATCTTTTGATCTACATTCTTTTATGTGGCTCCGTTACCAGTATTGCCCATTTTGCTTCCTTTGAATTGGCTGGCAACCAACTTTCTTCCTCTCTGAGGCCTCTCAGTTCCTGGAAGTCCTGCCCAACCTCTTCCTGCCTAGCTAATGGCCATTCAGCTCACTTTTTAGATGGTTCTGTACCCGGAAGTCCCGCCCAATCTTTTCCTGCTTAGCTAATGGCCATTCAACTCTTTTTTTAGACCAATCACAACATCACATCTTCACACAGTGTAAAGGAATATTCTGTACCATGGAAGCATGGGGGGGGGGGGGGTGGGGGGCTGGTGTGGAGCTGTGGCCAGGGACAGGAGGGGACATACTTTGCAATGTGTAGTTGATACCTGTTTAGTCCGGTGTTATGTGCTTCTCCTGCAGTTTCAAAAATGAACATGTTTTCTAAAAATGGACAGGCATGGTGGCAAAGTCAGAATTTAGAAGGCTGAGGGGCCAGCCTGGGCTATACAGTGAATTCAAGGCCAGGTTAGACTGCGTGTGTGGAAGTTTAACTTTAAAAATTCACAAACCAATCAACCAAGCAAACAAAACTAATTATCCCGACCCCAGTGTGCTCAGAAAGAGTAATGACCCTGACTATCCCACAGTACATGCTTTTTGTAATTCAGCCCTTGTGACATCTGTTGACCAAGTGCTTCATGTCTCAGAAATGTATAATAATAAATAATAAGCTGTCACCACCTAATGGAGCAGCACACCGGGTGTCCAGATATTACAACACTCTTTGACTGGCCTGAGCCTGAAAGACATGATCAGTGTCACCCTGTCCCACCCTCCACTGTAGCACACTCACTTCTCCCGTGACACTTGTCACCAGCTAAAATGAGTTCATTCGTACATATGTTCCTGTATACTTCTCTCTTCAGAAGGTAATAACAAGGACAAGGAGGCATGAACCTCCCACAGTGCCCACACAGAAGATCCCGCAGGAAACCTTTTGCATAGGGAAATAACAGATCTATAGGCTGTCAGAGGAGAATCAGTGGCCTGCCTTATAGATGCGCAGACTGAGCTGAGACATCCATGGCACCCGCCCAACTCTTACGGACAGAAGCTTCGTGTCTCAAGCTGTGCCTTACACTGGCATCTGTGATATAAGGGACCAGCATGTGACAGCGCTCAATCGTGATCCACGATGAATTAGGACCAGCACATCCAGGCTGAATACATGTAGACATAAGAAGTGGGCTTCATGCAGCTCAGCTTCTCAGAAACAAATAATGCTGCACCTCCCTCGTGTGATTATAAGCCACATTGTAGGCTCTCCTAAACAAGCATTATGTCCTACAAGAGCAACAACCCACAAGAGTGTTCAGAGCCTTGCAGACTCCCCTCAGCCACACACATGCACACCTTAGGGCTCATCAAAACAGTGTGAATCACTCTGCCCTCAGGGGTTGGCAAAGTTGCTTTTTTGTTTGTTTGCTTGCCGGTTTTGAGACTAGATCTTACTACATAGTCCTGGCTGGCCTACAACTCTGTTTAGACCAGCCTGCTTTCAACAGTGGCAATCTTTCTGCCTCTGTCTTTCGAGTGTTTGATAGGCAAGCGTCACTTTGCCTGGCTAAAAAGTTTGCCTTTTGACCTTGTTGGCTCAAGGATAATGACTGGCAAGAGATGAACCTGTCCATGTTCCATTTTAGAACATTTCAAGGTGAGCCAGACTCTACTGCTGAGTCCTCAGGCTCCCTCCCCCTCAAGCTGCTCTGAGGAAGTCTGATAGCCCTGGACCCTCGCTGACTTCAGATTAGAAACTCAAAGCCATCCCAGTTCCCTCAAAGTAGATCCACACCTGCAACTGGCCTGAGACTCCCTGCCCATTTGATGGGGTTGCCTAGCCTTTCTCCTGGGACTGCCAATCTGGCCTTGACATTTGACCTTTATTTTTGCTTACCCCCGCCCAGTATGTCTTCCCAGCATGCCTATACCCAGAAAGTCTTTCCTGGAAGGCTGATGGGCTTGGAGGTGAGCCACAGGTTGGCAGGAAGCTGTCCTGTGGGTCATTACTAGGCTCTGTTCCCATGGGTGTCTTTAAGTACCTCTCTCTCCTTTCCATGTTTCATCCAGTGGGCTCCCTGGCGAGTCCCCAATGGGTTGGATTTCCCTTCATTGTTTTTATTTCCAGAAGTTACTTATTCTCCCAATTCAGTTACTCAGCTCTGGTCCCCTGTAGATACTAAATAGAGGCCAAAGAACCAAACCAATGGGCTGAGTTAGGAAGAAACTGAAACTATGGTCTACTTACTCTCTGCTGAGCTAGTCTCACATCTGGCTTCTTGAGGGTGCAGAGACGCAGGGCCAGATGCTGCTGCCCAGGCCAGCACTAAGCAAGGAAGGCTCTGGTTTTCAAAGCACAGAACTGAGGCCTTTAAGTAGCCTTGTGGGCAAACGATCAGGAAAAAGAGGCATGTGGTCTGTACCCTTATGCATAGAAACAAGACAGTCCAGAGGTGGTGGCAGATACCCGGGCATGTGAGTTAACTTCTGAGAGACATTGTGTAGGGTACATAAATATGGCTTGGTGATGATCTGTTGCTGGGATGGATGGATGGATGCTGGGAAACTTTTCAAACCAGAGGTAACCAGAAAAGTTTTACATTGCTTGATCCTCTTTCAAATAAAGAGACAAAATACTCAGCTCAGGAAAAAGGCCTAACAGGGACAGTACAGTGTTGTTCACTGCCTCCTGGCCATGACGTCAGCCACTCATTTCCAGCACCACCCCTAGGCAAGGGGCTGCAGGTGTGGCTCAGTGGTCAACTCCTGGTCTAGCATGAGGGGGTCCTGGGTTTGATCTCAAGCAGTGCAAAAAATTAGACCAAATTGCAACAATAAGAAAATTATAGGAACTCAGTGGTTTTGTTCTGATTTACAAAGTCACTGAGTAACCTGCCCAGAAAGACAGAGGTTGCCAAGCTTGGATCGTTCTACTTCCCGTGTCTCCATGCCTCTTGAGAAGAAAGAGACAAAAAAAGGGCTATGCAGTGAGAAAGGCAGGTGCAGGTGCCTCAGAAGCCGAGAGATGGGGCGCCTGTCTCAGCCTTTCCTCACTATCCTCTGTGGGCGGATTTGTTCTCACCTCCCACAGTAACCGGAACCCTAGCTTCTTAAGCTTCAAAGCTACTTTAAGCCTCTATAAAAAAACCAACTCCCCCTAGCCGTGCTTCCCCGGATGAGCTATTCCCAGAAGGGGACTCTGCGAGTCTTGCTGGGTCACTGCTCACTTCTAGGCAGCTTATCGTGGGAAGGGGAAAAATCTTCAAGATGGTGGGTCCCATTCAGATTCTTGGCAAAGGTGGTGGGAGGTGCCAGTTTCTGAAGTGGTGAGTAGAGGCCCTTTGTGGGTGCTCACGTGGGTGTTCACGTGGGTGCTCATGTCCTCACAGGCAGGGGCTAACTGGGCCTGAGAAGGAGTTCCACAGGACTTAGGTTACTCTGAAGGGATTGAAGCCAGAGAAGACGCTTGTGTGCCTGAGGTCAATGTGAGTGTGAGGGCTTTCCAAGTTGACTGAAGCTCCAAAGGGAGTCATTACCTTGCTCTGCTTGCTAAAATGCCAGCCAGTGTGGCTGGGCAATGTGGTCCACAGCACTATATAGTGCTAGGGAGGATGCACTAGAAAGACCATTTGCGGTCAAGGTGAGCAGTGAATATATAGTAAGTTTTAGTTCATCCAGGGCTACATAAGACCCTAGTTTTCAAAAAATATCTAAAAATAATAGAGAAATAAATAAGATGTCAGTATCCATAAAACTTCAGGATATATGCTGGAAATTATTAATGCTATGATGTTATATTTAAATCCTGAAAATAGAGTATTATTTATTATTTCTCACAGGTTGGAAGATCTGGACTGGGGTTGGCTGGTGAGGTTGATGGCAGCTGGGAGTTTATCCCTCAGGGCATGAGCAGGTGCAGCCGGCCTGGGGGGCTAAACACTGCTGGGACTTCCTGAGGCCTGTCTTTACATCACTGTGCAGCTGCCCCATGTGGTTCCCTCTGCATGGAGGCTTTGGGAACCCAGCACCCCCACACACCCCCAGCTCAGGCTCTGCAGGTATACATGCAGAGAGGTGAGCCAAAGTCATTTTACCTGCTACAGTCTGTCTCAGAAGCCACACAGAGCCTCTGTGACAGAGCATTTGATTGATGGAAGCAATTTCACAGGCTTGCCCAGGCTTAGAAATGCAATGGTTTGGATGTGAATGCCTCCCATGTGTTAGAGGCTGGGTCTCAGGCTGGGTGTTAATAGGGCCAAATGGGGCCTCAAGCCACTGTGGGGCATGACCCTAAAAGGAATGGAACCTGGTCCTTGGAAATTCCTTCGTGTTGCTGTCAGTTTGGTCCAAGTCTGTCTTCTAAAGTGTCCATTTTAAATAACTATAGCCAGAACCCTGGGGTGGGGGTGGGGATCTGATCATATGAACATCTGAAAGTCAGTCCTCCCCTGGGCTCTGAGTTCCTCAGGCTAGCCCCAATTCCAGTTTGCATATCTTGGCCCTTACCAGTGTGAGAAATGACAGAGGCAGGAGGGCACATCAGGCAGGTGCACTGTGGGAGTGGTCAGGTCTTTGCCCACACCCTGGCTGGGGCTGGCTTGGTTGAGTGGCACCTGCACAGGTACTTGACCATCTGGGACTTCTGCTTGGCTTAGTAACTGCAGGGTCAGCAGAACAGGTGGTGGTCTGTGTGGGCAGGGTGGGAAGGTACAGGCCCAGAGCCTGACTGATGGGAAGTACAGAGGCACACCCTGCAAATGCAGAGCTTGACCTCACTGGGCTTGTACAGTGTGTCTTGAAGGCCTTTATACATTAGTCACACAGAAAAGCCAAGCCTCTTGCTGTTGTGGAATAGAATATTTAACTGTGTAAAGATGTGTTACTGTTTTACCTTGTCTGTCCAAGGCACCTGACTGGTCTAATAAAAAGCTGAACAGCCAGTAACCAGGAGAGGAGGGATAGTCAGGGCTAGTTTGCAGAGAGGAAAGGGGAGCAGCCAGCCAGGGGTCAGTTGGGAGAGGGAGAGGTTGGGGGAGGGATCCAGCCATGAGCAAAGCAGGATGGAGAATGGACAGCAGGTAGATGAAGTAAATGAGCCTTGAGGCAGGACATGGACTAGTAGAAATGGGTAATTAAAGTTTTAAAAAAAAATCGAGAAACAAGTCAAAGGTAAAGCCAAGCATGCATAATAAATAATAAGTCTCTGTCATGATTCGGGGACTGGTGGTTGTGTGATATTTTGTTTGTGTTCTGACAAATGAAGTTTGCCTGGAAATGAGAGGGAAGGCAGAGCTAGCCACTAGTAAACCATAGAGATCTGGAGGTCAGGAGACAGGAAGTGACAAGGCTGGACAGTGATAGGAAGCATGGGATAATGCTCTTGTTGTACACTGTAAAGATTTGCTACTTAGTTTAATAAAATGCTGATTGGCCAGTAGCTAGGCGGGAAATAGAGGTGGGGTGACCAGACTAGGAGAATTCTGGGAAGAGGAAGGGAGAATTGAGGATGCCATCCAGACACAGAGGAAGCAAGATGAGAATGCTGGATTTAGAAAAAGTACTAAGGCATGTGGCTAAACATAAATAGAATTGTGGCATAATTTAGTACCGCGTCCAGTTTCTTGGGGTCGAGTCTTGTCCTGGCGAGGGGCGTTGAGGTTAAATAATCTACACTCAGGAGTCGTTTAGGTTCCATCATTCAGGATCACAATGAGAGACCCGAGCTTTATTCAGTACATCTTATATCTTAGACCTGTCTCTCCCCTTGCCATGCTTCTCTCCTGCCATGCATCTCGCCTAGCCTTTTCCCCTCTAGCTTCCTGCCATGTTGGTTTCCTTCTTCCCATTCCACTCACACTGACTCTACTCTCTCTCCTACATGCTTGTCTCTAGCTCCATGCTTGTCTCTCGCTTCTCCTCTTGTGTCCCAGCTCTCTACTACCTTCTTAACTCTCTCACACCCTGCCCCCTCATCCGGGCACACCCAAGATCTTGGAAGATCCCAAGAGACTAGCACTCAGCAGGTGGCAGCGATAAGGAGATTTGTAGTGATAAGGAGATTTGTAGTGCAGGAAAGCATGTTTTTTCTTTTCCCCCCTATTAACATAAGGTTTTAGTCCTTTGGGGAAGAGGATGGGCCATAAGGTCCAGAATGGCACTTATTCCGGGAGACAACAATTTAGGTGTAAGAGCTAGTCAGTAATATGCCTGAACTACTGGCCCAGCATTTACTATATTAAGCCTCTGAGTCAATTACTTGGAGAGCAGCTGCTGGGTATTTGAGTTTCTGGTGGGACAGAAATTACCCCTACAAGGAAGTGATTAGGTGGGAGTAGAGACAGGATCTTGGCCCCTTTTGATGGGAGAATTCAGAGTTAAGTCTCTAGTGGCTGCTACTCTGTTTCTCTGATCTTTCAGTTTTTATTCCAATATCTGGCTCCTAGTTTTTATTATAAGACTAATTATAATCACGACTCATGTGGTCCCAGAAAGTTTGCTACACCTTGATACCACATCTCCCAGTGTATGGCCTGATATCAGCCAGGCTAGTGTAGTACGCATGCCCCAGACACTGGTGTGGTTTCAGTCCTGTGTGATTGATTACTATGTGCTTTTCTTTTTAATTTACATTTTTGCACATGTAGAGGGGCCTGTTTGAGTGGCACCATTTGTATGTGGAGTTCTGAGGACAGCCTGTAGGAGTTGGTTCTCTCCTTGCACCAGGGGGATTCTGGGATTCAGACTTGGCACAGGCACCTTTGGCTACTGAACCATCCCAGTCCTGTGGTACCTTCCCCTTTCACTTTGCTCTGTGCTACACATTCATCATCACCACCATGTGGTACCCCTACCAGAGGCCCAGAAACAGCAGGTCTGCATCTAAACCCATGAATCCAAAGTAAGCTTTCTCTTTATAAGCCAATTACCTCCGGTGTTTTGTTTTAGTGTGGAAAGCATATTAATAGAAAGGAAATGATGGGCCATACTCCACCTGTCTGTAGAAGAGCATCAGTGACCTGCCACACAGAGGGAGCATACAGGATGGATGTGTGGCCAACTTTGGAGAGCGTTGCCCACAATTCCCCTGCAGGCCCATGATTCAGAAGTAAGAAAGGAGCAGAGAGGCATGGCTTCATCTTTGGTGTGCTTCTTTGCTGCTGGGATTGATTCACACCATAGAGTTACCCTTTTTCCTGCCTGTCGGCAGCATACCGTTAGCTTTACAGACTCTTCTCCAAGCACTTCTGTGAGTGTGAATAGGCAGGGCTTCTACGTGCCCTCCAGGCTCACACTCACCCCAGCCGCCCTGTGTCCAGGGAGGCTGCCCTGCACCAACTTGACTCCTTTGCCTTCTGGCCTCCAGGCTGAGTTGGCAAATGGAGAGCGCTACACAGTGTGTGGGGGTGGGGCAGAAAGAGAGAGATGGAGGGATGTTAGGTTTCTCTCCCCTTGGCTTGCTGTGGCCCTCTTCTGAGAGGTTCAATGCAGGGGGGAGTGGCCCCTCTGAACAGCTCCCCTGCCTCTGGGTTCCAGCATGTGATAGTGGAACCTCAAGGGTACTACGCTGTACCTATGGGTTTCCTATCCAGGCCAGAATCTATAAAGATTCCTTTCATTAAACTTTCCTCAAATTGGTCAGTGTCCAGGCAGTGCATCCGAGTGAGCCCCTGGGCATAATGTACATGCGCACAGTTTTTTTGGTTTTTCTTCATTGTGCCCAAGATTGGACACAAGGTCATGTACATGCTGGGAAAATGTTCTACCAGTGTGTCTACACTTCTAAAAAGCACCATGCATGCCTTTTTCTATTGTTTCGTGTATGTCTTTCCACATCAACAAGTACGAGATCCAACTTGTTCCTTTTAATATTTGCTTGTACTTCCTAGAAAGCATGCGTCCTAGCTTGTGTGACCTTCTCCTAGTGATGGACATATAGGTGATTGCCTATCTTTGCCCCTGTGTAAATACTGACATCATGAACACACACACCACACACACACACACACACACACACACACACACACACACACACAGGTCTTTCTGGGCTGTGCTTCATTCACTAGGACAAATACCTAACCAAACCCAAAGACTGGGCGTGCTTCCGCATCCACACCTCCCTGGGTTTAAATTCCATCTTCTCACTGGGCATGGTGGTGCAGACATAAAACCCAGCACACAGGAGGTCATCCTCAGCTACATAGTGAATCTAGAGCTAGCCTGATCTACTTGAGACCCTGCTTTAAACAAATAAACCCTGTCTCTTCTACTGAACTGACAGAGAATGCTGGTTTAACTTAGCCCCTCAGACCTGCCCCCATTGTATCAAACTGAGAGGGTCTGTCAAAGAGCCATACATGTGAGCATGCACAGCCTCTGGCTCGTCCTACCCTCTCAGATTCAGTTTCTCTACCTGTAGGTTGAGGTGTCACTTCCCAGGTGGGGACAGTCTGAGGATGAAACAATCTGAGCAAAGCACTTTGCACCATGTCTGATGCATAGCTGGAGTCCCTCAGACAGTAGCTTTTGATATAAATGCGCATACACAATTCCACTGTGTTTCCTATTTTATTACAGATATTAAGATCACTATAACCTTTATAGAAGTTATATTTTATGTTGATTGTGGTTCTTAACAACTGGAATTATTTGCTCAGAGTAATCTAGGTATAAGAATTCACTTAAGTGGACCCTGTAGGTATACAAATGTACATATGAACAGCTTATTAATTTGTTTCTTGTTATTTTCTTGGCTGTAATGTGTGTTTAGGGGCTTGTGGGTGAATGGATCTGTTGGTGGTGGGGTTTTTGTTTGGGTTTGGTTTTGGTTTCTAGAGGCAGGATTTCTCTGTGTAGCCCTGAGTGTCCTGGAACCCATTCTGTAGACCAGGCTGACCTCGAACTCAGAGATCTACCTGCCTCTGCCTCCTGAGTGCTGTGATCAAAGGTATGAGCCCCAACACCAGGCCTTTATTTTTATGTGAGTGTAAATCTATGCAGATGTGTGCTAGTTCCTGTCTGCAGACCAGAAAAGACTCAGATTTCCTGGAGTTATGGATGGTTGTGAACTCCCCAATGTGGATGCAACCAAACTCAAGCCCTCCGGAAAGGCAGAAAACACTCTTAACAATTTTGATCTTTCAAAAACGTATTTATTTACTTTCTGTATGTGTATGCACATACAGTCCACACACATGCATCTCACAGTGTACATGTAGAGATCAGAGGACATCTAGTTGAAATCTCTCCATCTATCATGTAGGTCAGGGGACTGAACTCAGATAATCAAGCTTTGTGACGAGTGCCTCAATCGACTGAACCATATTGCTGGCCCCAGGATGGATTTTGGTGATTATCTCTGTAAAGATGAACACTGCCTCTATCTTGCTGTCTTTGCCAACACATATGCTTACTCCTCCCTTAGACCACAGCCCTGTGAGTACTGGCCAAGGACAAGAGAGTAAGAAGCCTGTCTAGTGTCCTTGAACCCTGGGAACTGTACATATTGGTTGGAACTAATGTCGTGGGGTGGTATAGGCTGCCTTGTGAACCAGATGAAGTATTTGTGGGGCCTTCAAATGAAGTAGGGAGGGGATTATTACTGTGAGAAAGAAGCCTGTAAGTCTCAGAACTGATGTGTCCAACAGAAACCTATTAGGTTCTTTTGGGGGGGGGTTGTTTGGTTGGTTGGTTGGTAGGTTGGTAGGTTGGTTGGTTGGTTGTTTGGTTGGGTGGGTGTTTTGTTGTTTTGGGTTTTTGGTTTGTTTTTTTTTTTTTTTCTTCAAGAAAGGATTTCGAAGTCTGATTCTGTAGACCAGGCTGCCTCGAACTCAGAGGTCCATCTGCCTCTGTCTCCTGAGTGCTTGCCCAGCAAGACCTACTAGTTTTAACCACAGCTGTGACAATAAATCCAGAGACCTGCAAACATATTGCTTAACACTGTCAGTACACAGGCTGTCTGCAAAGCTTTTCATAGAACTTGGATCTCTTCAGGCCAGCTTCCCAGCCCAGGGTTCCTGTCCAGACAGCATTCACCAGGAAGCAGCAGGCATGAGAACGCAGCACGCTGCCCACTAGGGTAAAAGCCACTGGGCCAGATGTCTCACCACGTGGATTATGGAGTAGAATAAGGCAAGGGGCGGGGTACTGTCCACCCTACCTTGTCCCTGGCACACAGGGATGGCTGCTCTGCAAGGCTGTTTGCCCTGAGAAACTGGGACCAGGCCAAAGGATACTCAGACCAGTACAAACAGGTAACAGGATCCTGCCACTCAGCCCTTTAGTGTGGAAGCTTCTCTCCCTCCAGTTGGTTCTGGTAGTTTGTAAGCTCTGGTGTTCATCAGGGCACATTCCCAGGCCCACACCCGAAATTCTGAGACCTGAGAAGGAAGAAATGCCTTCTCAGAGAAGTGGCAATTAATTCACATCACAAGCTAGTGGCCATATCCCTCAAACTGATGCCATTAAAAGACAACTGTTAGAGGTCAGGCAAGCCTACAGCATAACAGTGGTAAGTCGCTGAGAGGAGGTACCAACAGCTTTCTGACTGGACTGATGTCACGGGAGGGAGTTCATGTCCGGTGGTCTTGTAAACCTTGTCAAGATCTGTGCAGGAAAGACATAGGTTTTGGTGGGGAAGCTACTGTTATTTTGTCAGTGGACACGTCCCTGTCAAACTGCCATTTAAATAACTATATTTATGCCCACAGAATATTTCTGCTGCCTGCTTTGATCAGAGAGATTTCTTTTCACTGTGATCAGCTGTGACAGCAAAGACTCATAACTGCACAGAGTAAATAACTGAGATGTCCGGCCATAAGTGGGGCTTCTGCATCACCCCCTCCAAGGCTAAGGAACCATCTCTGGAGAAAGGATGCTAAAAAGCAGAAGAAGTGAGAGGAGGTGTGGGTCACCGATCTCCAGATGTGACATGGCTAGTGTACTCTCAGACTCGGGGCTGTGACAACCTACACAAGACAGGAGACTGCATCTGCCAACACCTGGAAAAAGAGGGGAGGAGACGTTCCTTCATGGGATGCACCACTTCTGAGGGATTTATATACAGTCAAAGGTTGGTAGAGGAGGGAGAAACATTCCCCTCATTAGTGTAAAAGTCCCTGGTCAAGTGTCCATTGTTGTTTCTGTAAACAACCCTAGTGAAACTCACTGGAACACACACACACACTCATTCACATACCCTAAGCCATACGCAAACAGCCTTGGATCTGCAGTCTAGCTGAGCTTCCCCAGCTAAAGTTGTGTGGCACCACTGTGGAGATTTAATAAAAGCTCCAAAAGTTTCTGAGATATCAGAGGGAATCTACCCACAGTCTATGTGGGGATTTAATAAAGACTCCAGAAGTTTCGGAGATATAAGAGGGATCTAACCACAGTCAGTCTAGGAGGATCAGAGAGTGGTGATTCACACCTTTAATCCCAGACAGGGAGTATCCTGGGAGTGGTGACCTAGCCCTTAATCCCAACTGAGTGGAGGTCATTTTAGTTCACAGAAGGAATTCCAGGCTCCCAGGCAGGCAGTGGTGGGGCCACACCTTAATTTACCAAAAGAGAATTTAAGGCGGGCCTAGAAAGACAGAGAGGAAGCCAAGGCAAGAGAAGCGAGGCTCTGGAAGCTGGAAGACAGCTGGGTAAGATCTGACTGTGGTGTTTATTCCCTCTAATATCTCCGACTTTCTCAGAGATATATCCCTGAGTCTCATTTATTCGTGCAACACACCACTATCTCCGATGTCTCCAGTGACCTGTCTCCATTATCCTCTGTTATCCCTACTGAAATGAGGCTGCCTTGAGAGCAGGGCTCTGCTGTGCTGTCTGCAGCCTAGAGCGCCTGACATGATGCCAGCACATGAAGTAACATTATTTCATTCCCACTAAATTAACTAATCCAAGTGAATATAATATTCCTAGAGGAAGAGTGAAGCCTGGAAGCACAGGGATTGTTTAGCAGGTACAAGTCCCTGGATCTGACCCCAAGCACCACAAGCAATACCAAGCAGCTGCAGGTGTCTGTGTGGGTGTGGAACATACAAGACCCTACAATTTGCTCCTGGGATTAAATAGTTGAACTGCTTTGGAAAATAGTGTGGCAATCCCTCAAAATACTAAATATAGACTTACCACATGGCACCCAGTAGTCCCCCCCCCAAAAAAGATGTAGATCATGATGAATGAAATTGGTCTTTCAAGCAAAAATTTGCACACAAAACACGCAAACCTGACAACCTGAGTCCAATCCCTCGAATTCACCGTGGAAGGAGAGAATCGATTCCTGAATGTTGTCTCTGAACTCCACACATGCACCATGGCATGCCCTCACTGGCACACACATACCAATAAATAGATAAATAATAAAAAATTACTAAGTACATAAAATAATTCATATAACTGTCTTTTTTAAAATAGAAATCTCCTAACAACATTATTTATAATAGCCAAAAGACAAAACAAACCTACTGTCCACCAAAGCTGAATGGATAAACAGAATATGGTACATCTGATAGCACAGTACTCAGTCATCAAAGGGATGCAGAGTGAATACACGCCATGTCAGAGATTATGTTAAGTGAAGGAAGTCATATGCTGCTTGGTAAATAAAAAATACCAGATAGGCAATTCCATAGAGACATAAATTAGTAATTTCTGGAGCTTGGAAGGAGGGGATTCTGGGGAAAAGCTACTTTGCAGATAGGGGATTTTCTTTAGAGGCTTATGAAAACTATTCTGGAACTAGACATATAACATTGTAATTGAGCTAAGTGTTGCCCAATTGTTCACTGTAAAAAGGGTAGTGACAATGTGCTTGATGTTATATGTATCTTTTTTAAAGATTTAGTTTTATCTATGTGTGTATCTGTGTCTCTGTGCATGCCTGTGCAGATGCCCGTGAAGGTAAGACAAGAGCTTTGGGCCCCTTGAAGCTAGAGTTACAAGCATTTGTGAGCCACATGATGTGGGTGGTGGGAGCCGAACTCAGGTCCTCTGATGATTAAGTTCTACTAACCACTGAGCCATCCCTCCAGCCCATTATAAACATCTTACCACAAAAATTAAAGTGCTTTGGGTGCCACCCCCTGAGTACTAAGATTTGGGTGAGTGAGTGGGCAGATAGTGAACAGATATCCCGTTATGGGCAGTGGTGACCCTTGAATCCGGGGTACAGTGGAGGAGTAGAGGAACTGGGGCCCAGTTACACTGTAGAGTAACAGTGTATCTCTGTCCTTGCACCTTAATGAACATGGGCTCTTGTGAGGATTTAAAGGGCTCTTGTGAACCACCAGAATAACTCGAATGGTATTCTGATGCAACCCTGTCCCCCACACACTGTGTATCTCACACACAGTATATACGTCACACAGTATGTACGTCACACAGTATGTATCTCACACAGTATGTATCGTCTGTCCAGTATCTGCAGTTACATAAGTGTAAACAATGTTCCTCTGTGTTCACACTGAGAACCTTTGGGGAACGCTGGTCTAAACTGGTGGAGGTTAGATAGATCATCTTGTGTTTCCACCGTGGCTGGAGTATCCCTCAGCCTCAGCCCTGGGCTGGTCATTTCCCATAACTTGTTCAGCTCTTCAGGAGCCTGGGAGGAAGTATTAGTCACTTGTCTCATTTCTGCAACAAAACACCTCACACAGCATCTTAAAGAAGGACAGTTTATTTCTGCTCACAGTTCCAGAGACTGCCGTCCATCATGGTGGAGAAAGACAGTGACAGGAACAGATACACCCACAGGCAGGAAGATGCAAAGAGCAACAGATACCTGCACTCCACTCCTCAGCTTCCTTTTAAAAAGTACTATTATTAGTGTGTGTGTGTGTGTGTGTGTGTGTGTGTGTGTGTGTGTGTGTGTGTGTGTGGTGTACACTGAGGACAGAAGATGGTATCCAGTTCCCTCGAGCTGGAGTTAGAGGTGGTTGTAAGCCAACCACCTCAGAGCTATATAAAGCAATCCTTAAAAAAAAATTGTTCTGTCACATTCTCTTTCTCTCTCCCTCCCTCCCTCCCTCCCTCCCTCCCTCTCTCTCTCTCTCTCTCTCTCTCTCTCTCTCTCTCTCTCTCTCTCTCTCTCTCTCTGTGTGTGTGTGTGTGTGTGTGTGTGTGTGTGTGAGAGAGAGAGAGAGAGAGAGAGAGAGAGAGAGGGAGGGAGGGAGGGAGAGGGTGAGAGGGAGAGGGTGTGGCATCCCCTTTAGTTAGAGTTATAGGAAGCTGGGATGTGTGCTAAGAAGTTAGACTCTGACAGAGCAGAGAGCACTCAAACCACTGAGCTATATCTCTGGCCCTAAAAGGAATCTTAATAGAGATGCTCATTGCTTTCTGGACAACCATGTAGTTCTGTGGGGCAGACCTATTGCAGAACAAATCTAGGCTGTAATTTTAGTCTTCTCCCCTCCTTCCCTGCCAAGACCTCCTCATCACCATCACTAGGTACCCTGCCACACATGCTGGCTGCCTTCACTTGTGTGGACAGAGCTACAGGCTCCTCTGTGGCTCAGGAGTGGATAAGGTCTCCTCCCCTCTGTGACCTCCTAGAGATGCTGCCTGGGGTGACAGGAATGTCCTGTTGGGGAGTTATAGTTATCTAAAGCTGTGGTTCTGCACAGGGAAATCCCCATGCTTGGGCCTCAGTGTGAGCCCTGTGGGTTAGATCCTGGGGATGGGGCCAGGCACTGAGAGTGTTGTTTCTGCTGTGCAGCCCTGGTACGGGAGCAGTGACCTCAATTTTTATTTCCTAAAGAGGTTCAGTCTGGAGTGTGGAGGAGAGAGCTGTCTCAGGGGAGAGCTAGAGGCCTGATGCTGGTCTGGAAGGGGTAGTACAGGAGAGTAACAGAGGGTGTTGATTACTCCAAGTGACCAAGTGTTGGACCTTGTCAAAAGGACTCAGATGAGCCCCATCAGTGAACCAGGCTGAAATGAAGGCCATAGGGAGCCCCACCAAGTAGGTGGCCAGTGGCTTCCACCTAGTGTTACAAGACTGCTGTGCTTCTTGCCACCTGGATCCTAGGTAAGGTTTTGAGCTACACCAGTTTCCACCCAACCCGAACGCGCACACTGCACACCCAGTCTCCCCCTTGGGGAGAGCAGAGTGAAGCTACTCTTCAGGGCAGAGAACCAGACAGCATCTGTCCCAAGGAACTCAGGGTGGCCAGCAATCTGCCTGTTACAAAAGCTGCATTGAGGACTGGGGACAGCTGGGCCAGATGACCTGCTGAGCAGAAGTGATGTCATAGAAAACTGCCTCAGTGAAGGCGAGGCCATGGTGCCTATGAAGATCAAAATAAGCCCAAGACCACTTTGTGGTGACATCTAACCTCAACCCAAACTAAGAGCAGGGACTGAATGTACACCAGGCCAAGAGGAAAAATCTCTTAGGAATACTATTGGCTTTGTTTTCATTAATTTCTTAGTGTTCATTATGGCATGTTTGTCTATACTTTGCTTGTCACACCAAGGATATTATTTTAAGCATTAAAAATATTTGTTTTGCTTATTATCAGTGTGTGTGTGTGTGTGTGTGTGGTGGGGAGGGGGGTCACACATGTGCAACTGTGTGTATGTGGAGGCCAGAGGACAACTTCATAGTCCGTTCTCTCTGTCCACCTTCACATTGGTTCTGTGCTGTGCGATATCACTTTAGCCTCGTAAAGATGTGTCACGTGTGTTTATGCTGCATTTGTTTAACTATGGAAAGATGTCTTGCTCTTTTACCTTGCCTGCCTAGGGCACCTGATTGGTCTAATCAAATGTGAACAGCCAATAGCGAGGCAGTAGAGGAATAGGGCTGGTGGGCAGAAAGAATAAGTAGGAGGAGAAAAAAAAGGAAAGAAAAAGAGGAGATGGGGGAGGGGAGGGACAGCCAGGCAGCTGCCGCCAGCCAAACACAGAAGCAGGAAGGCAGGACACACAGAAAGAAAGGAAAAAAGCCCCGAGGCAAAATGTGGATAAGAGAAACAGGTTAATAAGTTCTTAGAGCTAGTGGGACATGCAGAAGATAAGGCTGAACACTCATAACTAATAATGAGTCTCTGTGTCCACTGTAGTGATTTGGGAGCTGGTTGGTGGCCCAAGAAAGCCTGCTGGGAAGGGAAAAGGACCTGGGTCATCATCAGGTTTGTATGGTAAGTGCTTTATCCACAGAGTCACCTGTAAACCTTGTATTTTTCCCCTGCATGTGCTGGACCACCTTCCGATATGGTTTGGTGGGGAGGGATTTGGGGCTTTGCTTGTGTAGTGCTGTGTAGGCCCAAGCTACAAAGGGCCTGCCAGTGAGTTCACAGCGACCCTGGGTGTTTTTACAAGCAGGTTCTTTAAAGCATGCATCTCAGCTGGGCATGGTAGTACTTTGATCCCCCCACTGGGGAGGCAGAGGCAGGCAGATAGATCTCTTGGGTTCAAGGCCAGCCTGGTCCACAAAGCAAGTTCCAGGACAGCCAGGGCTGCATAGAGAAACCCTGTCTCGGAAGGACAGAAAAACAAAATTAAGAGAATAAAACAACAACCACCACCATTTATTTAGTACCCACCGGCAGCAGTGTGCATCTTTAGTTACAGCATTTGGCAAACAGGAATGTGGGGATATTTTCAAATATAATAAAAACATTCAGAGGATATCAGAGGGATCTACCCACAGTCAGTCTAGGAGGATCAGACAGTGGTAACTCACACCTTTAATCCCAGCACAGGAAAAATCCAGGAGTGGTGACCTATGCCCTTAATCCAATCTGAGTTTGAGGCCAGTTTAGTTTACAGAGGGAGTTCCAGGCTCCCAGGCAGGCAGTGGTGGGGCCACACTTTAGCTGAGCGAAGAAACTCTGTCTGGAGGGGGGAAAAAAAAAGGTAGGAGGAGGTGGGTCTGTCCTCTGATATCTCTGAATGTTTTTAATATATTTGAAAATATCCCCACACAGGAACAGGCAGATCTCTGTGAGCTCGGGGCCAGCCTGGTCTACACAGTGAACTCCAGACCAGTCAGAGCTACAGAGTGAGACTCTGGTTCCAAAAAGCCCTTATTTGTTTTTATGTATATGAGTGTTTTGCCTGCATGTGTATATATATCTACATGCACCATGTGTTTGCACTGCCAAACGAGAGAAGGGATTTCCTGGACCTGGAGTTACAGACCTATGGGCTGCCCTGTGGGTGCCAACAACCAAATCTGGATCCTCTGCTAAAGCAGCAAGTGCTCTTAAGCCCTCCTGCCCTGGGAGCAAGTTTTCCGCACTATGACAACTGTCTTCAGCAAGTTCCTGCCTCCTTTTCAGACATGAGTGTGGGAAAGCCATGGCCAGAATGGAGGCTCTGCCACCATTTTCCATAGTGGGGATGGGGTTGGGGGACGGAGGGTGGAGGGCACAGGGCCTCTCAAGCATGGTCACAAAGCAGCACCAAGCTGCTGAGCCGGCTTTGAAAGGAGGGTCTTGCTTTCCTGTCCATGAAGGGCCCCTATAGATCAGAACATGGGTATCTCTCAGCTTGCAGAATCTCCTCTGTGGATTCTGTGTGGGGTGGCAGGGCTGAGAGCCTTTCACAGCTTTGTGTTTCTGAGGGGGGTCCCTGGGGCAGCAAAGCCAGCAGCATTCAGGAACAGCAGGGTCACCTCAGCTCTGCAAGGTAACTCAATGCAAATGTACCAACTCAGTGCCAGGCCTTGGTGAGCTCAGAGCCACGTAACCTCTTCAGCTGTGCACCAGGGCCACAAAGAAATCACGTTCCCATGAGTCTGGAGCCAGTTTGAGACTGTGCATTTGTGTGTACATGTGTGCATGTTTGTAGGTGTGCTAAAACCCATGCATGTGCATGTGTGTGCACGTGTGCATGTGTGAAGAGTTAAACTACAGGTGCTGTGCCTGCCTCGGGAGCTGTCCATTGTGTTTGGGGACCTGGGGATCTCTGATTGGTCAGAGGAGTCCTCCTTTCCCACACTGGGAAGTCTGAATCCCTTCAAGGATGATGCCACAGCTGGCTAGGTATGATGGCTCAGAGAGGAAAAGTGTTTGGGCCAGTCGGAGGAGAGAACTGACTCCTGAAAATTCCCTCAGACTCCACACATGTCACATGTGCCTGCACACACCACACACACACACACACACACACACACACACACACACACACACACACACACACACACACACACACACACACACACGGCAGCATGTATGCCACAATAGAAACAGGCAGAATATAACCAAGCCAATCCCGGCTACATAACAAGGCTCAAAGGAAAATCATGAAAACAAACAAAATTAAACTGAGAAAGACGAGGAGGCCAGAGTTCTGTGTGCAGAATGGAAGGCTCTGTGAGGGCACACTCTGAAGAAGCCTCTAACAGCTGGGAAGTGGTGGCCTTTAATCCCAGTACCTGGGAAGCAGGGGCAGGAGGATCTCTGTAGGCCAGCCTGGTCTACAGAGCGAGTTCCGGGACAGCCAGGACGATTATGTCAAACCCTGTCTGAAAGGCAAGAAAAACAAGAAAAGTGAAGTGTGGCCCTTCTGTGAAGCAACGTCTGAAAAGAGCACCAGAGCAGGCTCACCCCTTGAGTCCCTTTTGGGGGAGATACCATGAAGGCCAATATCCCTCTGTGTTGCCAAACCCAGCCAACAATAGACAAGACCTATGGGGTTGCTCATAGGCTGGGGGTTTCTCGAATGAGACTCCCCGAGGGTGGAGATGGGGGACAGTTGCCAACACACCAGACCCCTGAAGCCTAGGCCACCCAATGCACCAAGCTCTGTGGGAGGGGAGTCGGGAGCCCGAGAGGCGGTGTTGCTGGCCTGGACACACAAGTACAGCGTTAGATCTACTGGACATTTCACACCTACAGACCAACCCGTAGAAGGGAAGGGGAGTGAGGAACGTGACTGTGACCTGACAGGGCTGACAGGAGCTGTTTCCCTCTAAGGGAAGGCAGGGTTTTCCTGAGCAGCAAAGAAATAAAACAGACCCAGCTTTAGTGTTGCGGTGGCCTGCATGGGACTTCTCATCACTTGCTAAGTGCAGAAAGCCCCCCCAACTCTCGGAGTCTATAAAAACAACCAAGAACAGCTCCACCAAGCCAATGTGCCTACTCTTCCTTCCTTCTTTTCCTCCCAGGGCCCCAGGGAAGCCTCCTAAGCAGGCCTGCCCTCTGGCCCTCACCCTCCCCTTGCTGTTCACCAGAAAGGACCAGGAGCAGCTCCCACAGCAGAGCTCGGGAGGAAGGCCCAGAGCACCTGCTCCTATGAAGCTGACTCTTCCCAGAAGCTGAACTCTTGTTTGGGGGAAACTGTTAGGCTCTCCTTGGCGCCTAGGCGCAGCTGCCCACACAACCCTCTATAGATAAATGACCAGTCACCCTGCTAATCCCTGTGCACTGGTATTTCAATTTGGCAGCCCCCACCCCCACCCCACCCCGGAGTTTTCCATGACCTCAGCTCTGAAGAATGTGGGGAAATTTGGTAAGGGGAAGGGCTGGGCAGCTGGGGCTGAAGGGAAGGTCAGACTGGGCTTTGGAGTTTACTGGGCCAGTGGAGATGTGGATCCCTGTTACTAAACTCCCAGGTGGCAAGGCAGGCCCATCAAGTCCCAGGGAGCCAGGCAGATCTTGGACTGGGCTCTGGTGTGCTTGCGCATTACCACACACAGCCTGGTCTCTCCAGCGTTGGTTGGCAGCCCCATTCCTGGACTCACTTAACCCTCCTGTCTGTCTTGTTGGTAGGCTGTTTTCAAGGCTTTCCTACTGCTGCTGTGGGACCTGCCTGCTCCTACAGGTAGACATTGCTGTAGGAGAAGCACCAGGCTCTCAAAGGCCTCAAGTGGGAGAGCCCTGAGGCCAGTTTCAGGGGGTTGGGGTCCCCAATAGCTGTCTCAGCTCTTACTCCTTTGCCCCAACCCCCAACCCCAGATGCATTCAAGAACAGACCTAAGGTGGCTCTATTGAAGCAAAGAGAAACATATGGTGGATGCTTAAATTTGATCATTAGATACATAAATTTTTGGTAACAGCATACCCCATACAATATTTGAGATGTTTTAAAAGGGGTTGGTACCTAGACTTCACATTGCATAGGATGCCTGGAAATCCAGGCCCCCACTTTATCTTTAAATTCTATAAATGTCCCTTTTCTATTCTGTGGAGAAACACTTAGGAATAAGAGCTCACATCACACATTAATATTCTTCCATTATTATGAAATTAATCCAGTTTTAAAACTCTGGAACATTGATTTTTGGAAACATTTCTGCAACTTTTTATTAACTACATATTTCATAGTTTATTATAATAAAGGCTTCCAGTGGATAATTTTCCCCTTCTCTTTCTTGCTTCTGTGTGTTGGGAAAATGTAACTGCTACCAAATAGGGAGCTGCTCTATTCTTACCCGATTGTCAAGGCTGGGAATAAAAACCCAGCGGTCCAGCTTCTGAGGTCACAGGACACAGTGTGACCACAGGACTCCTTTTGAGTAGGCAGAGGCCCCAGGTCTGCCTGTAGACATGTGGCAGGAGCCTGAACCACATTCCCAATGCAGCTCAGCTAGAAAAGTCTGCTCTGTCAGCCACATGGCCTCTTCCAGGTCCCCAGGGAAGAAGCTTGGAAACAGAATGGCCCTGTGTGTAGCAGCACCCTGGCAAGGCACCAGTATGAGGCCCTTCCTGCCCTTGCAGGGAGCCATCTGTGAACACCCCAGGGGGTCAGAAGTTCAGGAGCCAGCCCTCTGACGTAGGCAGAGGCTCCAGGCTGGTCTCCAGCCCTCCGGCATATTCCTCCTCCCCTGTTCTCTCCCTACCTCCCTTTCAGGATTCTCAAGCTCTTAGACAGAATGCTTTTAAGAGGTGAGGCTGCTGTGTGTCCACCTCAGCTCAGGGATACACAGTGGACCTGCCACTCAGAGCTGCCAGGTGGACAGCAGGGCAGTGGCTTCACAGTGTCTACTGTCCATGAACAGTAGCTAGGAAAGCTTTGTTATTTTCATCTGTTCGTGAGCACTGTGGGTAAGTTCAGCTTGATGCTGCCCGTTCTATGCACCTCTCCCACCTGCCAGGTTAAGGTCCTGTTTCTCTGTGTCTTCTCACCTGTGAAAGGAGAATACATCCATCCCATTCCAGGAGCTTGTTGTAAAGATTTCAGAAGATTAGAAAACTGGGTCTTCTGGGTCAAACAATGAAGGAAGAGAGATGACCCTGAGCTCCACACAGGTACCTACCTACACAAATGGCCAATAAAGAAGTAAATAAATGAGAAGGGTATAAAATAGCCTGGCATATAGGAAGTGCTTATGAACAGTGAGAGGCTGGAACCCTGGCATGAACGGCACATGACTAGACAGTAAGGAGGAGATAGAAGGTGAAGCTGCTGCCTTCATCCCTGCTCAGGGGCTCCTTGGGAAGAAGTCCTTCCTTGCACAGTGGAATTCTGTTGTTGCCTTGTGGCCATGTTTGGATGAGCTGTAGGAAAGCCCACATCACCTCCCAGGCCCTGCCAATGTAGGAGTCAGGCTAAATTCCTAATTAGCATGACAGTGGGGGAATAGTCATGTGACCAGTTTTCACCAATCAAAGGAGTTCACAGACTTAGAAACAAATCTAGAGCCCCCTAGGGACAATACTCTCTTCCATTCCATCCTACACTTTCCCAGAGAAGGTGCCATGCTTACCCGTAAAATGACATGCTGGGATCCTAACTCTCAGCATCCCAGAAGTCATGCTTTCAGGGACATGGTCCTGGTAAAGGATCGGGTTAAGATGAGGTCACTAGCATGTCCTTCAATGCAATGACTGTGTCCTTATAAAAAAAGAAAACTTCAGCTGGGCATGGTGATGCACACCTTTAATCGCAGCATTCATGAGGCAGAGGTAGAAGGCTCTCTGAGTTCAAGGCCAGCCTGGTCTACAAAGGGCAGCTGGGGCTACACAGAGAAACCTTGTCCCAAACATAACAAACAACAAAAATTCATGCAGTCAAACACTCAGGCAGGAAGCCTGTGGTGTGAAGATGAAGCAGGGGTCCTGGAGATGCTTCCAAAAGCCAAGGAACTCCATACCCCCCAGAAAGGCATTGAGCAGACCCTCCCACAGCACTGCAGGAGCAAAAGATTGGCAGACAACTGCCACATAACTGCTGGCTGGGCAGTTTCTTTTCTGTAGACCACTGGGCCTGAGGACTTGGGAGGGAGGACCACCAGAGCAGGGGAGAGCTGCACATTTTCAGTGCAAGCCCCACAGAGGTGGCTATTGAAGGTTTCGTGCACTGGCCCATCCTGGGGCTGGAGCAAGGGCTGAGCTGCTCTTCCAGAGGCCTCATATTCAATTCCTTGTATCCACATGGCAATTTACCACTATCTGTAACTGCAGTTCCAGTGAATCTGATGCCCTCTTCTGGCTTCTGCAGGCACCCGGCACACACATGATATGTCTACATAGGTACAGACAAAACATCCATACCCATAAAAGTAAATAAATAAAAATTTTAAACAAGAAAAGTTTATTCAATAACTAAATGTTTCCTTTGGGTTCGGACAGCCAAACGTGCAGTACAATGACCGCAGGGCCAAAGATCCTGCTTCCTTTGCAGTCTGGGAGGAACCACACCAGCCACTTCCGAAGCAATGCAACAGGCTTCAGAGTTGTGTGGCAACAGGTCCATTCTCACGGCTTTGAGGCCTGGCTGCGAACTGAGGAACCTGAGATAACTTGTTCCGACTCTTTCACCTGAAAAGGAAAATCCACAAGATCCACCGAGGGCTGAGCAACCTCCTAAACAGTCTGTTCCCATGGGAACCCAGAGGCGCCCTAGGCATTGCTGAGAGATGCATCCTGCACATCCACAGCCTACTTTCTTTGTGACGATGGCTTAAAGTAGGGGAGAGGGCCGTCCAGGAATAGTCTGACTAGAGATCATCTCTCATGTGGACTCTGAGCATGCGTGGGCATACACATGAGAGCGAAAGAGACAGACAGACAGACAGACACTGGGGAGGTGGGGGCGGGGGTAGACACTAGGAGGCCCAGTCAAGAGCCAGGTAGAACTACCCATTCCCTGCGAGAGAAACTGGCTGCCTGGCCTCTCCCCATTTTCCTGTGAAGACCAGCTCTTAGCAAAGACAGACACCATCCAGATGGGTCACTGAGAGCCTACAAGCCCCACCCACCAGGATTCAAACCGCAGGCCACACCCAGGCCGGCTGGGAATGGGCATCTTTTATGTTAAGAAATATGAGCCTTCAGGATTCCATATGGGTCTGGAAGTGTCCTCACAGAGAGCCCTTTGTGCCTGGGAGAGGGGTGGCCTGTTTATTCTGGCAAGTGTCCAGGCATTGCCTACCTCCAGCTACCACGCCCTGGGGCTCCCCACCTTTCCTCTCCCTTTGCACCTCCCTTCCTCCCAGGGCACAGCCACCCTGCTAAGGACAGGAACTCAGGAGGAGGCCTAGCTCTGATAGAATATGACCCAGAGACCTCCAGGGGATCAGGGGACAGCCACAGGCTGGGAGGAGCACAGAGTAGAGAAGAGGACATGGGTGGCCTGCTCAGGGCTGGAATGGTGATGCTCTGTGGCAGGCAACACCTTCTGGCTCATTCTGCCTGGGAAGAGGGTGGGATACAGCTCGATCTGGCTGTTGCTGGGAGACACCATCACTAAAGGTCCGCAATTATAATTACAACTGTTCTTGTTTCTTTAAAAAATTAAATTAAAAAGCCCACAAAAATGTCACACTTGTGGGTCTTCCGTCCTCTGCAGTCGGCTCCTATTATGAATCCACAGAATCTTCTGCTGAGAGTTAATTACACATTGTGTAAAAAACGCAGACCTTCCTTTAACAAATTTTCCTTCTGGATGAGTTCTAACACCTCAGCTCCTTTCTCTGCCTCCCATCCCCCAACACAGAAAAGATGGACTTGCCTGACCTCCAGCCCTCCACTACTTGGAGCCAGCCTGCTTTTCCTTGATGGATGCTGCTGAGCCAGAGGCATTCTCCCAGGCCAGATCTCATCTCCCACCCCTGCCAGTGCTGGATCATGACCAAGCACAAACAGTAGCTGTTACCAAACAAACGCACCCAACACTAGGCCCCACCACAGCCTTGTCCTCATGTTCTCAAGGAGAGACAAGGGTAAAATGGCTTCCTGAAGGTCCAGGGACGGAATGTGACTCTTTCTTCCAGGAGAGTCAGAGCTTCACATAGTTTTTGTGCTTTTTTTTCCCCATCCCTCCCTCTCAGATTGCTCCACATGTACACAGACAGACCATTCCCAGGATGGCTCAGTTTTTCTCCTAAGAAACTATGAGCAACTCTGGAAGCGGGAAGTTGTGTGGGCCAACACAACCATTGCCCTCTGTGGTGTTGAATTTCACCTACTTAGGAGATAGCTAATTTGTGGCGATTGGGACATCTCAGAGCTTGTTACAGCTGCTCTGGGTCTTGACAAGTCACAGTGTCTTAGAGCTGGAAGGTCCTTTTAGGTCACTCCTTTCCTGAGCCAGGGTGCAGATGAGAAAACTCCTGTGTCCCAGACATCATTTCCCTAGGCCACTTAATAAAGAAAACCTCAAGGTTGACTAAAAGTAATCACGTCATAGCTTAATCTAAGCACTTGGATGGCTGAGGCAGGGGGACCACAAATTTGAGGGCAACTTGAATAATTTAGCAATCTCTTGTTTAGAGAGAGAAAAAAAAAAAAAAAAAAAAAAGGAAAAAAGCCAGATACCAGGAAGATGGGTCAGCATCAGATAAAGGTGCTTGCCACAAAAACCTGGGGACCTGAAACCTGAGTTCCATTCCCGAACCCACATAAGATGGAAGACACACACGCACACACAAATAAATAATAATAAAATTTAGTAATGTTAAAGCCTGGCATAGGAGATCATTGCATTCTTATAATCTTAGTGTTCAGAGGCTTTGGCACGAAAATTGTAAGTTTGAGGTCAGCCTGGGCTAACTAGTGAGTATCATGCCGAACATAAATGTAGCATGACCCCATTTAAAGAAAATGATGATGTCATCTATAATTGTCAACTACCTGTGTACAGAATGCTCACCCTTTTACAGGCCTCACCAAGAACTGACTTTATAAAAAGAGTAATTTCTCTGATTATTTGCTTTTTCTCTTCAAAAAGCAGTGCTGGTTATTGGAAGAATTTGAGGACAAGCTGAAGTGGAGCTGAAGTGGAGCTCAGTGGGAGAATGCCCAGCTACCATATGCAAGGTGCGTTTAGTACCCAACGTGGTTAAAGCGGGACACAGAATTCTCACTCCAGGGAGGCACACTGATTGGCTAGTGAGTGTGTTGTCTACAGCCTCTCACAAGGGGGGGTTGCCCTTCACTTTTCTTTCTTCTCTGGTGTGTGTGCGGTGTCTTCTTATTGAGCCAACTACTCTTTGTGTGGGTGCATGTACCTTTGCATATACCCAGAGATCGGAGAGGGTGCATTGTCGCTTTCTGCCTTATTCCCTTGTGAAGGGTCTCCCCACTGGTCTCTGGAGGTCCCTCTCTCTCCCTCCAGCTCTTCCTCCCTCTTCTCTCTCTCCTTGTCTCTCTCTCCCTCCCTCCCTCTGAGACAAAGTCCCTCTGTGTAGCCCTGAACTTGCATTGTAGACCAGGTTGGCCTCAAACTCACAGAGATCTGCTTGGTTCTTCCCAAGGGCTGGGGTTAAAGGCGTGTGCCACCACTGCCCTACTGACACCCTACTTTTTACATGGGTTCTGGGGTACAAATTCTGCTCCTTGTAATTGCAAAGCAAGTCTTGTAGTCTACGGAGCAGTCAGCTCTCTGGCTTCCTCTTATTTTATTTTGGGGTCAAAGTCTTACTATGTAGTACAAGCTGAGGCGTCTGAACCTGACCTCACTAGTTAGGCTAGGCTCATTAAGTGGCCATGAACTTTTTAGTGATCCTCCTGCCTCTGCCTCTTAAGCTCTAAGATTACAAGTGTGCACCATCACACTTACTGTCGGTGGTGTGGGGAGGTGGGAGCTCCAATTCAAATCTACAAAACCTATTAAAATGCTAATACCTGCACCAAGAGTGATGGCACAGGCCTGTAAGACCAGCAGTAGATTGGTGATCAGTAGTTTTAGGCTTGTCTGGGTTCCACAGTAAGTCTCAAAATAAATGAATAAATAATGGAGGCATGGAAGATAGATGTAAACTCCTGAGCCTCTGGTAGAGATTTAACCAATCTGAGCAACTCTGTCGTAAGCATTTTAAAGAAGCATCATGGGTAATTCTGAACAAGTAACCATGCTATTCCATGTGAATCCTCAATCAGCTGGGCTAACCACAGTTGCTTTCCTGCTCCGGGCCAGAGCTTTCCCGGAAGGTACATTCTAAGAAATTATTTATATTTCTATTTTTAAAATAGTATTAATTTCTTCTGCCTTCATTATAATTAATATAGTGAGCTTAGAAGGTGCCACAATAAAACGCTGTGATCCTTAACTGTGCAGGGGAGAGATGGTTGGTAACATTATGCTGTTTCTTCCTTATATTTTTTTAATAAAGTTGACAACACACTAACTATATGGTTTGATATCAATGCCTCCTGCATTTTTTAAACTAGTTGCTCTGAGGTCTATACAATGTCTCCATTGGGTAGATATGCCTTACTTTTATAATCCTTCCCTAGTAGGACATCAAGGTTATTTTCAATAATTGAACAATAATGAAATTAAACATCTTTGTGTATAACATACTATCAACTTTTTGCTAGTATATTTGTTTTGTATTTTTGAGATGTAGTTCTCCAAGTGGCCCAGGGTAGCTTAGAACTTGCTGAAAATGTCCTTAAATCCCAGACAGCTCTGCCTTCCCTCCCAAGTGGTACAAGACTGTGCTTGGTTCACACAGTGCTGGCTGGGGATTGAAACCAAGGCTTTGTACACATTAGGCAAGTGCTCTACAACTGAGTTATAGCTCCAGCCCTGCTTGTTTGTTCACTCTTTCAGACAATTTCAAGTAGCCCAGGCTAGCCTTGAACTCACTATATAACAGGCTGACACTTAATTCCTGATCTTTCTGCCTCTGCCTCTTGAATTTTGGAATTATAGGTCACATACCGCCATGCCTGTCCAATTTCATCAACTTACTTTGTAAAATTCACTTCTTCTTCTTTTTAACAAGAGTAAAATATTGAACCTAGGGCATTGCACATGCTAGGCAAGCACCCTGCCATTGGATCATATCTCGTTGTTATCAACATTTCTTTTTTTCTTCTTTTTCTGCTTCATTTAGATGGAAATGGATCACTACATTCAAAGATGTGAATGTGGGCTAGGGACATAATTCAGCAGTGGAATACTTGCCTAGTATGCAAGGTCCTAGGTTCACTTCCCCAGCATATACACACACACAATAAATAAATAAATAATAGGAGGGAGTGTTGAGGCTCCTAGTAGCCATACCACTAACTTCCTGCTTCAGCTTCCAGTGTGGAGTGGAATGAATGTCCCTGTGTTTGTCACAGGCAGCCCACAAACTGTTTAAGGTCTGATAAAGGATTTCACTTGTAGGCAGCAGAAGAAGCCCTGAGTGAAAGTGTTGTTGACATAGCACAGCCATGTCAAGGACCCCAAGAGCCTCCATCTGGCTCAGGAGGGTGGCAAAGTCCAAATGTTAACAATGTGCACAGAAAATAGCCACCGTGCCTCACCCCCATATTTGGCCTGAAGACTGCTCTCTTCCAGAGACTTCTCCTCCCAAGAGGATACAGCTCTGCCTCCTTGAGTGCCACAAATCTTCCCTTGTTTATCTATATGCAGCAACCCACCTGCTTGTCCAGCTGTATGCAATAACACTAACTTCCAGTTCAACTAGATATAACAAACATGGTGAGGCCAGACCACCTGATTCCAGCCTTATGGCTGTGTGTCTGTCTGTCTTTGCTTCATTCCCTTGCTGGCACAGTCAGGTCCATCCCTGGAGCAACAGACTTCAGGTCCCACTATTCATTACATGTAGCTGTAGCTCACAGGACAAAAAGATAGACACAACCACAAACTCAGTATTTTCCTTTGAACTCTTCCATTAGACAATAGAACATTAGGCTCTTACAGCTTCTCAGACATTAAAGCCTTCTTTTAGTGGCTCTTGTACACCTAGTGTCTGTCAGGGCACCCACCACCTTTGTCATCAGGTGTTAGTCTGATGGGTCTAGTCTCCGGGTTAGTCACCAGCTGAGGACATTGAGTGGGATGACAGGGTGTGCTGTTTTTAAATGCCTCACTTCTCCTAAAATGCTCATCTCCTAAAGATGGCTTCCCAAAGGTTGCTCCACGTGCTCGGCCTTTTCCATCCTGAACAAACTTAGACCCGAAGACCTCTCCCTCATGGACAGTAGTAGAACACTTTCTTGGCATGCATGGGGCTCTGAGTTTGATTCCCCAGAACCCCAAAGTTAAAAAGAAGCTAGTTAAAGTGGAAAGATCCATCCTAAAAGTGGATGGTACCATCCCCTTTGGTCTTGAACTGAATACCATGAGACTGGCAAACACAATCTGCTTCCAGACCACGGATACTATGTGACCAGCTGCTTCAAGCACCTGCTACCATGCGTTCTCCATCACGATGGAGCACATCCTAGAACTTTCTCCTTTAAACTGCCTTTAGTTAGGACATTTGGGTTTTTTGTTTGTTTGTTTATTGTTTTGCTTTTTTTTTTTTTTTTGGACAGGGTTTTTCTGCTTAACCTTGTCTGTTCTTAAACTCACTTTGTAGACCAGACTGTCCTTGAATTCAGAGACCCACCTGTCTTTTCCTCCTCTAGCAATGACTAAAGACACTGGGGATGATCTTGAATTCCTGTTCCTCCTCTTCCACCTCCCAAGTGCCGAGATGATAGACATGTATATACCACCAAACCTGGCTTACATGGTGCTGGAGATTAAATCCAGAGATTCATATGTGTAAGCAAACATTTTACCAACTGAGCTATAACCCCAGCCACATGGTAGTTTTAAAGCAATTCTTAATTAAGTTGTCCATTTGGTATCACTGACCTCTCCTGGTTCTCACTAGAGGTCTTACAAGGTAGACTGAATTAACACATATTTGGGGGCTGGAAATATGGCTCAGTGGTTAAGAGTATTGGCTGCTCTTCCAGAGGATCCAGGATTTGATTCCCAGCACATGTGACATTTCATAACCATCTGTAACTCCTGTCTCAAGGAATCTATTACCCTCTTGTGGCCTCTGCAGGTACCAGGCATACATGTGGGCATAGAGATACGTCAGCAAAAAACCTGTATACATAAAATATTATACATATTCTCTCTGCCCCTAGATCCCAAGACAAAGCTCTGAAATCTCAGCATTTCTTGGATGTTAAAGGTAACAAATTTTCCTCTTTTGGCACTTAGAAATGTTCTGGGTTCTACGAATGCCCCTTGTTCTAAGGGGAGTTTCACAGTCTCCTAGACAGGACCTGGTCTCCAGAGGATCCAGACCTTACGGCTGAGACGAGAGAAGTTCACCTCTGCTGCTGAATGGCTGAGTTTCAGTGAGGTGCAAGGACAAAGCATTGGCTCCCTACCCTGGATCCAACTTTGAAAAGAAGTTGCTGAGACTCTCCAATCTGATTGGCTGCTGAGGTCAGTCAAGAAGTGGAGAATGCTGGGCTATTTGGTCAGACATGGAAAGCCAAGATAAGGCTGCCTTGTAAGCTGTCACAGCAAACAGGAAGCTCTGTCAGATACAAAGGATGCTTTCCAGGCCAGATGTGGAGGCAAGAGGTGAGCAGAGCTAACAGCTACCCCACTTCCTCCAGGAGGTCCAGCAGGAGTAAATTACATATTAAGTTCTTGCTTCCTAGGACCTCTGGGTAGATGGAAACACCAATCACTGCAGGATAAATTGGGCATATTACCACAGAAGTGCCAGGACCTTTAAAACCAAAGGAACAAACAGCTTTACACAGAACAGGCAGGTGTCCCTTGGGCTGGGCCCAAGACAGAAGTGGAAGAAAATCCAAGGGAGCTTGGATTCTGAGTCTGGGTAATGTGGAAGCTGCAAGTCCTGGGGTCTGTGGTGTAAGCAACAGCCGCAGCCCCCTTGCACCTGCCCTCAGCTCCAAAGCTAACATGCCCTGGTCCAACCCACAACCCTCCTCAAAGGGCAACCACATAGGCCTTGACCACTACCACTTCCCAGACCCACATCCTTGGCCACTATTCCTTCTGATGTCACAGGATTCTGCAACTTGTTCCAGATCAGCAAATTAGACCCCTTGGTTTCCTAAGAGCTACCATTCTTAACTCTTCTACAGGAAAAAGAAGAAAGAAGAGCACAGGGCTTTCCAGAAATCTGCTTCAACGCTATTTCCAGATGGATTGGATTGGCAGAAATGAGCCACCACCCACCCTTGGAAAAGGCTCCCCAAATGCAGAAGGGCACTCTCCCCTGCTCCTCTACCTGAGTCTAGATGAACGTCATACAAGGCAAGGAGGAGATCACAGGGTACCTGTCAAACGCTAACAGGACACATTCAAGTCTGTTCTGAAAACTCAGCTCTTGCTCTGCTCTTAACGGGGAGACACAGATACTTCCCTCCCCGACACTGGCATCATTTGCTAAGTGGTGGCTCTGGAAAGATAGAGCAAGTCAAATCCAGGAAAGGGGCCCGGGATGCACTCCAGATGGAGGCCCACAGTCTAACTCATCCTGGGGTCATGGACTGGCCAAAGAGGTGCCCAAACATCTGGAGACATTGCTGTCCTGTTTGACCTGGTAAAGGGAAAACTCCCAGAGTTAAAGAAGCTTCCAGAAACCACAAGGTTCACTGACGGTAGATGTTTCTTATGTTGTGTGTTTTTTTAACTATTGCATTTGTGACTGGAGAGCAAAGCTAGATGTTGTAGCCTTAGGAAGTCTGCTAGGGAAGTATACTACCATTAAGTGACATTTTTAGTCCTCAGAGCACATGGTTTGCACTGGATGGGCTTCCTGGAAACAGATTGGTTTCTGGGCAGACTCAGAGGCAGTTCAAAGCACCCAGACACCTAGCCTTGCTATACAGAAGAATGACAGATATTCTACTATATGAAGCTTGGGAAGAAATCCAATCCCCTCACTTCATTCCCAATATCTACACCTAAGAACTAGACCTGCAGGTAGGTAAAAATGCTCTACCACCAAGTCATATCCCTAGCTTTTGGAAACCTGCTTTGGGATGAAGAAACATGTCCTACAGTGTTTTTTTGTTTGTTTGTTTGTTTGTTTTTTACATATTCTCAAAATTAGTATTTTATGTCTTTCTTAATACCACCACAGACCAGTGTCATGGGAAGCCATGAACTAACTAGGTCTCTGTTAACTCTTATCTGTGAATACACATCCTTAGCTGAACCAGGGTGCCTCTTCATCTCGCTACATCCCAAGCTGACTACAGGGTCTGCTGCCCACCGAGACAGTAAGGTGAGGCCTGGGTCCATCTGGTTTGATTCCAATCAAGCAAGGCTAGTCCCTAGCAGTAGAGCTTAATCAAAGCTACCCCAATCAAAGGCCTGGTCTCAGCCACTAACGCTTGGTACCCAAAGGCTGAGAGAGGTCTCTAGGGAGGTGCACTTCCTGCTTCTAGAAACTTGGCCTGGGGCCTTTCCCAGCAAGAGACTCGCCTTTCCTCTCCTCCCTCGCCCGGGGCGGGGCCAGCCTTGCCACCCAGCAAGGGCTGCAGCACGTGGCTGGGGCGGCGGGCTTCTAAGGCGCCCAGCTACCCCGCAGGGCGACGACGGCCCTCCCTTCTCCCCGGCCCTCGTGACTTCTGGTAAAGGCCGGGCTGGTTCCCCCACCCACCCCTGCCCTCCGCCGCAGCCCGCCCGCCCGGTGCGGACCGCGCCTCCCCGAGAGGCTGCGCTTTCTCCCGCCCCTGGCAGCAGGCTGCGCTTCGGAAACTGTTGACTCAGAGGGTGGCCTGGCGGCCAGCGTCTGATGTCACCCTGGAGCCGGGCCGCGGCGGGGAGGCGAAGGAGAGGCCGGGCGCGAGCGGCGGTGCGGGTGCGGGCGAGCGGCCCGGTGGGCGCCGTGGGGGCGGCGCTGCAGCGAAGCCGGTCGGCTGCGGCTGCCCGGGCGCCCGTGACTCACGGTGCGTCACGGAGCAGATGCCCGCGGCGGCCCTGTGCTCCCGGCTGCTGCTGACTCATCAGAAAGCTGTGCGCGCCCCGGGTGGCTTTGGGGCGCCCGGAGCCGGAAAATCCCCCAAGAAGAGGCTGGCACTGCAGCGGGAAGCCGCATGGCTGGCAGCTGCTGGAGCCACCTGCAGCGCGGCCGCCCGCGAGCGCCCATAGGTTGGGCCATCCCCCACCCCTGCCCACGCTCCGTGGTTTCCTGTGCCCGGGGTGGGGGGGAGTCTGCAGCCAGGCATGCGAATTGCCTCCTTGGTATCGCGCAGAAATGTTCCTAGGCATCCACAATGGTTGGGATGTTACCTGAGGACTTGAAGGTCTGTCTGGGAAGAGCAGAGTAGCAGGGACTGGATTCTTTTCTCCCAGCTCTTACACTTACCCTAATCCTCTCTAGGGAACTGCAGCGTGGATGCTACTTGCTGGCTCAAAGCCTGGCTCCAGATCTTTCCTGTTACTGAAGGCTGACCGCTAGGCCCCATGGCACTCAGGAAATGCAGCCAGGGGTCAGAGAATTCTCAGAAAGGGGTGTGGATCTGAAGGCGTTGTCTGTGTGGTGTCCATCCTGTCCTAAACAGAGACAAATTCTCTAACATTAAAGAGATGTGAGGCTCCTCTGTGTGCAGGGCTTTCCACCCCAGGTAGGACGATACCGTAGGATCTGAAAAGACCTCACAGGCATGCAGTTACAGTGAGGCGTGTGCACCCGAGGCAGTCATGGAAGGGGTAGGGTGGGTATGAAAAACAGTTACAAAAACCCTAGTGGCCTGAGTTAGGGTGGGGACTTTGGTAGGGATGATTTGGACAGATAGGAAAGGGCATTCCAAACACCTTGAAGGATACACTAGACACCCCGGGAAACAGTAATCTCTCTAAAACAGCAAGCCGCCCCACTTGCTTGGGAAAACCCAGAGCATTAGGAGCTCCAGCAAGCAGCAGCACATATGTGCCACTTAGAAGCAGGCACAGTGGCCCAAAGGGACCTGGAGAAGACTGTTCTGCCCACTGTTCCCTCATGTAGTCACGCCCATTCCCAGACACATGGGTCCCTCCCAAAAATCCCACAGTCACAGCTGCAGGAGCCACAGCTGGATGGCTTTTTATGATTTGGTGCCTAGTGCAGATCCTTTTTAGTTCGGATTTCAAATTCTTTTTCCTATTCTGTCCTTTAGCCACTGTACTGGCCTGCAGCAACACTTCCCAACTGGGATTGCACCGTGGAATTTCCTATAAGTACTTTTGAAAACAATGAAAGAGGTGTTGTACCAGAGCCCTCACCCCCCACTCCCCTTCCTGGGAATGTGGTTCCACAGAACTGATTGAGATGGTCACCCTCAAGGCTGTCTGGCAGCCCCACACTCAGAGCAGGTTCTCCTGGCCTTCAGATTCCTTATCTCTGATAGTACTGGCTGCCAACAGATGCTCCCCAGGACTGGGAGCAGCTGTCTTTCCAGGCATTCCCAGCTTCTGAGGCCAAAGGTTCTAACAGGAAGCAGGGCAAGAACTAGTTGACCTTTCTAGCTGGTGATAACTACCATGAACCTCCTTGGGGGGTGGGGTGGGGCCAATCCCCCTGGTGCAATGGCAGGCATGTCACAACACCTCCAGGCATACCTGGCAGGGCACCAGAGTTATAGTTAAGGACAGGTGGAGGCTTTGGGTGGTGACTGGAAATCTCGAGGTAAATTCTCCAGAGGTGTTCAGCACAGGAATAATTTCCCCTTGATCCTCATTTACTTGTAACTGAAAATTTTCTGAGACCCCCAGTCTGGGCAAGATTCTTCCAGGAGTTTATTCCCCCCCACCCCCCACCCCCCACCCCCACTTCCTGATCCACCGGGTTTAAGAAAGGGAAGACACATTTAAGGCCTTATAGTTAGGCCACTGCAAGAAAAATGACACTAATTACCAAGTGGGTGACCAGATGTTCTCAAAGCAGTAATGTGACCCGGAGTCTGAGGAGGGCACCACAGGAATAATTTCTTGACACATAACATTGAAAGGAGTCTCGGGGGTCTGCAAAGGGAGGGGATTTCTCATGATCTGGTCCCTGCCAAGCAGTATTTCCATTTGTCAGCTGAGGCTCGGAACCTGCTGGAGCAGCAAGTGGGAGCTGGGACTGAATGTGAAGGACCAACATTAAAATAAATTGGACAGCTTCTCAGTAACCTTTGGCTCTAAGGTCTTGAGATTTGTTTTGTTTTGCTGCGCAGGTCCCTAAATCCTAGGGTTTTGCCCCAGAAAGACTGTGTTTGAAAAGCAGCTAACCCATAGTAGAGTGTTTCCTGATCGTGGGATAGGGAGGGCAAGCAAATTGCCAAGGTCCTTGAGGGAATGCAGAAGTGATGCCAGATGCCTAATCAGAGCTGGGACTGACTTCCTTAGAAACTGGTGGCAGACACACTCTGGCGATTTTGTCTTTGGGATTTGCCTCCCGAACCCTTCCCATGAGGCGTCAAAAACTTCTTGGTGTTCGGATTTGTAGGTCGGGATGGAAGGGCGGACGGGGTGATCCAGGTTCCCACTCTGTAGATTAGGAAGTTAATGAGGGAGTGAGCCTCCACCATCACTAACTTGTGAACCTACTCCAATGCAAGAAATCTTACTCGTCCGGTGACAGCGGGCAGGACCAGTGACCTGGCCCCCATCCCAGGCCGGGCTCTGAAGCGGGAAGAGGAACCGAAGGATCAGTCTTGGCGCTCGCGCACCGGGACGCACGGGGCCGGGAGCTGGGGCGCCCTTTCCCTTTCCCCTCCCCGGGGAACGCGAACCGCCCCAGGTGCCCCAAAGCCCAGCCTCCCCTCCCACCCCCGCCCGTTCCTGGCGCGCCCGAGTCTCGGCGGTCACGTCTCCCCATCCGGCTCCAAAGCGCCAGCCAGCTGCAGCCTGGCCAGCCCGTGGGAAGGCTGCGCCGGGGGCGGGCACGGGAGTGGTCCCCAGCCCTGCCTCGCCCTGGTCGGCAGGGGAGAGGTCCCCACTAGGCAGGCAACGCCCCAGTTTGGCGTTCCCTGGGCGGGGAGAGGCGGGGCCGGGGAAACCTCCAGGCCGCGCCCCCGAGCGCCCGCGGGCTCCTGTTGCTGGGGAGAATTGCGCGCCCCGCCCCGCCCCGCTCCGCCCGAAACCTGCGGGCGCAGCGCCCTCTGCTGGTGACGCCTCGGAGCAAGGCGGAGACCCAGCCGGGACCTGCGGAGAGTGGCTATGGAGCGGCTTCCCACAGTATAGACTTCTTAATGCTGCCATCCTCTTAGGGACAAAGAGAACCGAACTGAAAAATGAGCCGTGTGCGTCGCAGGGCATTTTGAAATGTGAAGAAAGAAGTCATGTCTTTTTTTCCTAGAAGAGTTTGCGAATTTGTATGTATGCTTTTGTTTTTATACAGGGTCTTGTTATATAGCCCCTGCTGGCCTTGAGCTTGGGATAATTCTGGCTCAAATCTGAGGGCTGTGATTACAATATTTGCCATTGCACACTCCTAAATGATTCTGTAGGAAAAAAAAATGCAGAGACTTTATTTTGGTGATGTGGATGCTCAGAACATGTTTCTGTAGAAATGGCATCAAGTCATTTTTCCATACTTACGTTTCCTATGTGGTTCCCTGGTCCCTGGTTATGAGTACTTATGAAGCTGACAGTTAAATGGCCCACTAGCCAGGTTAGCTAGAATTTGGAGGCCAGGTGGATTTGGGATGGAGGAATGTTCACAGTGAGCATCAGATGACCCTCCCCATAACGAGGTGTGGAACAACACCCTGCTATCAAACACGCCCAATTTCTACAGCAGAATGTATAACTGTTTACACTGAGTAGGACAAATAGGTGCTGCAGCCAGCGGCATGTCTGTTCAGGGCAAATGGGTTTTCACAACACAGAAAACTTTGTTTTCCAGAGTGTTTTTGCAGCCTGAAACCGAAGGTCAGGTGGACCTGTGCTAACCTCTTGTATTCTAGTGCTGTCTGCTGATTAGAGTTACTTGTTGCGCGAATTCTGGTTGTGTTAAAGGAAACTCAGAGCCAGATCTCAGGGAAAGGTGGAGATATCGAAGAGAGGAAACACCACAGTCTCACCCAGCGGTCTTCCTCAGCCTAGCTCCTCGTGGCTTCTACTGCCTGCTCTGTCTTCCTATGCCTGCCTTAAATGCCTTCTTCAACAAGTTGTTTCACATCCAGGTTAAGAATAAAGGCGTGGGCTACTGATATTTGGTAGTTAGCCTTGAACTCACAGAAACACAGAAAGATCTCTGTCTCTGGAGTTAGGGGATTAAAGGCCAGGGAGCCTGAAACTCTGTAAACAAAGCTGGCCTCAAACTCAGATCTGATGGGGATGGGATTAAGGGAGTCAGTCACCACTCCAGTGTCGTCTGTCCCCCCCACCCCTCCGCGGGCGCTGGGATTAATTGACTGGTTTTATTAAATATATAACATATCACCACAGTTACTGAAGGGCAGGGTTTGGTTACTTTGGAAATTTGGCCTTCTCCACACCCAGCCCACCTCCTTCAAGCTAGTAGACCCACGTGGAGTGTTTTTCCCAGTATGAGGTTTACTTTTTCCTAGCTTGGGGGTAGGGACTACCAGCTCAGTCCCAGCTTGACTTTTCTAAGTCCTGGAACCAAAAGCACGCAATGTCTTCAATAATAGTTTTTTTTTTTTTTTTTTTTTTTTTTAACCATCTAGTTCTAGTGTGCAGCCAGCAAGAGCGACAATATCTGGAATTATTTGGGAGCCTCAAGGACTTAGCAGGCCAGAATTTACTCATCCCTGCATTGGTGTTTATTGTGGCTTCTGAGTGTCCTTCCTATTCACTCAAGGTGCCTCTGCATTTAAACACCTTATGTTACTAAGACAGAATTTTTCAGTCCCCTTGTTGGGTGTCATCTACACTCTACCCACCCTTAAAACTTCCGAGAACTGTGTCTGACCCTCACACCCTGGACCAAGTGATTTCCCATTTTATTCCTTTAGGTGCCTTTCTAGATCTGTAAAACACTCAGAGATGGTGTCATCTCATCTGCAATAAAACCTTTTTAATCCAGACTGGGCAAGATGCCTGAAAACCTACCTCCCTCTGTTATTCCAAACAAGTGCCGACGGTCTTGGGATTCAGCAACTACTGAGATCCGGTGTGGGGAAGGATCACAAAAAGATCCTATTGTTTCCATGAGCTGTTTCCTCAAAAGGTAACAGTGGGAGGCTGAACAGGTGGCTCAGTGGTTAAGAGCATATACTGCTCTTAGGACCGACTTCAGTTCTTAGCTCTGAAGTCAGATGGCTCACAACCACCTGTAATCCTAGCTCTAGGGGACCCAATGTCCCTTTCTGGCCCTCACAGATACCACATGTACAAACCTACGCATGTACACACAAATTCACATAATTAAAAATAAAAAAATATTTTTAAAGAGTAATATTGGGTCTGGCAGTGTGGGTGGAATGAATTACTTTATTCAACTCTGTGATGCATGATCATGTTCTTTTTTCACATCCTTGGTAGGGTCCTGCCACCTGTCTCCCAACTTCTGAGGAGCTGGGAACAGGTAGCTGGCTCTAGACATCCTGCCAAGGCCAGAGTATAGCGGGAGTAGGGCCATGCCTCAGGCTCCCAAGATCTGACAGACCCAGGCCTGAAGTACTGCAGCCAGCTGCTGCCCCTCTGTCAGCTGGGCTGGGGTAACAGTATCTACCCCAGTACCTTTTCTTGCAGGAGAGAAATATACCCAGTGGGCTCTTGGAGGATAATCACCTTCTCCCCACACAACACACACCACAGATTTAGTCCTTCTCTCCTGCGTTGTTTAATTTTTATAACCCCATTAGATATTTACTCAGGCAGTAAAGCTCACAGGTGCCAACTTTGGCTTTCAACATCTTTCTTTAGGAATTCTGAGGCAACACTGATCTTGCCACATCTGCTTTTGAGTGATCCAGAATCCTCTGCCTACCTTGTCTTTGTTAAATTAGCTCTGTATAAACACAATTTGCAGGCCAGTCCAAATCATTCAAACTTCCCGGAGCCTTTTCTACCTTGTAAAGTTCATGCATGATTCACCTTGGAACTCTTTATACCTGCCTATGTATGGAGGTCAGAGAATACTTTAGACGACTTGGTTCTCTTTCACCACGTGAGAGTAAAGAGATCAAATTCAGATGTCAGGATTGGTGGCTAGTGCCTTTACCTGCTGAGCTATCTCACCAGCCTGCAAATTCTTTCATTCTTTTGTGGAAAAGTCCTATTAGGGCTCAGTGACTGGGCATCAAATGTCCTGGGGCCTCAAGAAAGCCACTGCTTCCATTTAAAAAAAGTGTGGGGTGGTTGTGAGCCTGCCTGCTGCAGCCCTTCTGTGGAGGTCAGAGGACATCTTGAATCTCCTCTTCTACCCTGTGAGTTCTGGGTATAAAACTCAGGCCGATCTCTCAGTGATCCTGCCTGATGTCTCCAGTCCGGGATGATTGTCTGTAATGGCTTGTTACTAGTTACTTTCTGTTGCTGTGATGAAGCACTGTGACCAAGGAAACTCCAAGGAGAGTGATTTGGGCGTCCAGTTCCAGGCAGTCATGGTGACTGGAGCAGGAAGCTGAGAGCTCACACCCTCTGACCCCCCCCCCCTTCCTCCAGCAAGGGTGGACACGCCTTCTGAACCTCCCCAAACAGCACCAACACCTGGGGGCAGGGGCATTTCTCACCTCCATCTTCCCTCAGGCCTCGGTTTGCACAGCCTTAGTTGTTTTTCCCCGTCCACAGGTCTCCACCTCCCCCTGACCTTCCAAGCCGGGCTGGGACAGGCTTTTTCACTTGCTGTCTCCTCCGCTGGATCAACTCAAGCAAATTCAGAGACAGCATCTACCCCAGGTTGTCAAGACTCCTTACTGGTCTGCCAGCATGCCGTGTGTACCGTCACGTCTTTCCTCTATGAAAGTTGACCTGAGTGCCATTTTCTATTCCTATTACTGTATTCTCTTCTCCTGTATGTCCTGTATTCCCACGGGTTCCAAGGTTTGGCTATGGAGGACCACTTAGTGCAGTTCTAATTTATACCTCCACACTTCCCCTGCCCACAAACCCAGCACACTGACACCTCCATCTCACCCTCGTGTTCTTTTCCTGCCGATGCAGAGGCTCGTGTATCAAGCAGCTTCTGCTTGGCTTTTCTTGTGCTCCTTACACAGACAAGCTCTTCAGTTTCGGTCTCATCTCCCATAGTAAAAGCCACAACACTGATGCCACACCTGCTTATAATCTGCTCCCATACATAAAATTTACAGATATTACAATATGTTCTCTAGTACACTAGTCACTTGGGGGCACAGCACACTGGGCTCATGGCAAATCCCCATTTATCAAGATACATCACTCTGTAGCACATAGATGATGATGGTCACTCGGAACCCCATTCTTGGATTGCTGTGTTTCAGTTGCATGTTTACCAATGGATGCCCAAAGCATCTTTGGCTTCATTATGTTCTTGTTTGGGTGCCAGCTGTTGCATAGATTTTCCTAGGGACACATCAGCAGATGTCTATTCACTCCAGGTACAGAACTAACAACAGATCGATTACACAGGAGCACAGGTGAATGGTTACTTATAGGAGATGGGTAATTTACAAATAGCACCCCTTAGAAATAAGCAGGGCACTGCCAGCTGCTATTATATTCTTGAGGAGGGTAGGTGCCAAGTCCTAGAGTGACTTGGGTCCTAGAACCCTAAGGGCAGGAAGGGAATGGAGAAAGGGAGAGGGAGAAGAGAGCGCAACCCCCTCGCGGCATTTCCCTTATGAGAGAGCAGATGGACACCACACCTATAGTATGACTATGGATGAAAAGGGAGTGTCCACCTAGCATTGGGGGGAGAGTTTACGTGGCTCCGCCCGGCCATGTTTATGGATGAGAGGGGTGTGCTCTCCACGAGGCGCGTTCTGAAGTTGCTGTGTCAGATTATGGGTTACTACCATGTGCCAGGAATCCTTAGAGTGCAGGCCGTCGTGTGCTGGAGAAGGAGCTAAGAGTCCCACATCTTGATCCACAGGCAGCAGGAGGCTGTGTCACAATTGGTGCAGCTAGCATTCACGAGACCTTAAAGCTCTCCCCCCAAAAGGCCACACCTCCTATGAGTGCCATTACCTGAGCCAAACATTCAAACACAGGAGTCTACGGGGCCATTCTTATTCAAACCACCACACTGGGCACATTTATTATACGCAGCCACATGCAATTAAATGAGTTATTTTACAGAGATAAACAAGGAGGCAGGCTTAGCTCATCAGTGGGAGTCTCTGAAGGGGAACAGTTCTTAAGGCCGTGAACATGGCAGAAATGTGGAGGTTGTTACAGTGGCTATTTTATGCACACAGTCAGCATCTCACTTGGGGAAGGTTGTTCTGCTCCCATGGACTCAGGTATTGGTCCCTGACATGGCAAAGTCAGTCAACTCCCCACCAGGCTGCCCCCGCCCCTTCTTCCCTGTCCTCATCAGAGAATGTTTGAGTGCCTGGCCTTGTGAGGGTCAAGTGTAGACAAGAGGCCAAAAGCCATGTGGCGCAGAAAGGAGATTTCTACAGCAAGCATGCCTCTGTCTACAGTGGCCTAAAGTCTGTAATTTCTCACATAAAGCATGAGAAGCAAACAAGTCAGGCTACCAAAGTCACGTGCGGTGCAGTCTGTGACCCTAGCGTATCTCACTAGACTTCAATTCATTCGCCCAAGGCCCCAAGGCCGTGCACCTCCCCTGGAAACCATCTTGTTCTTTGTAGCAGTGACCGAGGCCATCAGTCAGCCATCCAGCCACACTGCCAACTCCGCCCTCTTCGTCCACTTTCACCTTTTCCCATTCATCCCCAAGGCAGTGAAGTCTCTTCTTGGTCTACAGTTCCAATCTATCCCAGTTAAGAGCCTATACCCTCCCCGACTCCCCTAAATTCTAGTGAAGCTGGACAAATCCCTGTGAAGTATGTGTGCGTGCGCACGCACACAAACACACACACCCACACACACATGCAGACACAATCTGCGGAATCACTAAGCAGCTCTGAAACACACATCAGAATTATGTCATCCCCATTTCTCCTAAAGCTGGATGTCCATGAAGACCTTGTGATTTTAGTGTGACCTTGTTGGAGAAGGTATGTAACTGGGGATGGGTTTTGAGATTTCAAGTCTGTACCATTCCTAGTTAGCTCTCTCTGCCTCCTGTTTGTGGATTTGATCTTTCAGCTGCTGTTCCAATGCCTGCCTGCCTGTCACCCTGCTTCCTGCATAATGGAGGGACTCTAACCCTCTGGATTAGTGAGCTCCAAATGAAATGCTTTTATAAAATCTTAGTCATGGTGTTTTGTCTCAATGGCCTGCATGATGCTTGGGTCTCTACAACCATGATGTTGACTTTACTAGGCTCTTGAATTCCCACCCTAGGACTTTAGCACATCTAGTGTTTTCAGTAATTCTTCCATCACCCTGCCATTTAGTCAACTCTGGTTATTCGGTGCAATTGCAAATTCCCTAGAAAAAGCTCCTGACCAGACCAACAGGCACAGTACATTATTTTTCAAAAACAGCTAAGGCTGGCCCTGTGTAGTGGAGGGTGCCCTTGGACTTCTGATCCTCCTGCCTCCACCTCTCAGAGCTCCAAGTGTGCAGCATACCATGATTTATGTGGCACATTTATGTGAACACAGGGCCTTGCACATGCTAGCTCAATACTTTTCCATGGAGCACACCTCTAGTCTCAATTTTAAAAAAGGTTTTGACAGGGTCTCCCATTGCCTAGGTTGGCCATGAGCCAGCAGATAGAGAAAAAGTACCACCCCACTCAGCCTCTCAAAATGGGTTGGGGAGGGAGCTCGGTAGTAGAGGCCAGCATGTAGAGTCCTGGGATATGCCAAAGGCCAAGGTAGGCAGTAGTCCACAATTCAAGGCCTGTCTGGGCAACATGAAGGTCCTCCCCGTGTAGTGCATGTAAAAAGCTTGATTTGAGACCTGGTGTCCTATAAACCCTGTGACTTTGCTTCTACCAGTCAAAGGACTGTTCCCCACACAGAAACTATCTCCTGGAATTAATCAGCCACTTTCCCTGAGCAATCAATGTGATGGGCAAGCGAGACAGGTTAGTCAGGCAGTAGCAGCACACACTTATAATCACAGCACTAAGGAGGTAGAAGCCCTGTGACATTTTGGTATGATGAGAACTTTAGGGACTACTGTCACACAGCCCACACACGGCACCAGACATGGTCTGGGAGCGCCATCTAGTGGGATTACCTGCTATAACATTTTTTGTTATAGGGCAGCCTCTACAACCCATTTCATGCAGCCTTAGAAATGAGTGATCTCTGCCAGTAAAACTCACTTGTTTTTGTATATACTTATTGTGGTGGAGCTGACAGGGTTTGCATATATCCCTGATGGCCCTAGAACTAATTCTCTGGACCAGGCTGGCCTTGAACTTGAGATCCACCTGCCTCTGCCTCCTCAGAGTTAGAATTAAGGCATGTAGCTCAGCTTGTTTTGTCTATCACTTAAGCCTTGGCCCCTGTTACTAAGTAATTTAGTACTTGAATCCCCGTTTTTTTGATTGTTTCTTTTTGCAGAGTCTCACTATGTAGCCAGGATGAGAATTGGCTGAGATTACCTACTTTCACCCTAACCTGATTCTGGGATCAAAGAAGCTTCAATTACATATTAGCTACTTCAAATCAGTGTGAGGAGCCCCATCCTTCCACACAGGCTAACTCACCATCCACCCCATAACATACCTTTTTTAATGGTAAACTGCTGCAACTGAGTATCTAAGGGTGTAGGTGCCTATGTGAAGCCAGACATTGGTAGAATATATTTATACCTTGACAAGGGCCTCTCACTGAACCCTGCCTGCTGTTTTAGTTAGGCGGGTCAGGCAGGGAGCCCCTGGTACCCTGGATTTCTATGGCCCAGATGGTAGGACAGCTAGCTCCTCCAAGGTGTCCTGACCCGCAGAGGCAGGCTATGCCACATAGGCAGACTCACTGCACAGAGGGCACCGCCCTGCCATCCAGCCAGTCTGTGGATGAAGAATAAACTTTCACAGCAGGGGTACTCTACTGCCTCCAGCCCAACCAACCCTCTTACCCTGCTGGGCTTCAAGAATGTTGCCAGGTGGTTCACTATCCTTCAGGCTGGCAAGATAGATGGACGGCTGACCCTCAGCAGACTTTATTATAACAACACATTGTTTACAAATTATGCTCATGTTTTTTTAGTTCTTTAAAATTCACTCAAGCCCAGAGACAAGGGTTATGAGATGCTGAGAAATACCTCCTAACAGGAAAGGTAGCAACTACTATGGAGATTCATCAAACTACTCAGAGGACAGGGACTTCAACCTGCCCTTCTTAGAGACACCACCTCCAGGCAACCTGGGCAACATAGGTGTTTTTGTTTGGTTGGTTTAAAAGGATGAAAAAGACTGAAATTTAGAGTTGAGAAAATATCCCAGAAACTAGGAAACAATACCATCCACCCCTTGGCTTAACTGAACATCTTGCTCCTAAAGATAAAGAAGCATCAACTGTATGGTTTTTGGTTTTTTGTGGCTAGGGAATTAAATGAAGAGCACTTTATATTTCAGTGATCACATCATACATATGCATTGTCTTCTTGCAAAAAAGGGTGCTTTGGTTATACCAGAGGCAGGGTGACTTCTAGCCTGTTTCTTCCAGTAATTTCTTCAAGGAAAACTAGTTCAACCAGAGGAAAACAGTCACAATTAAAGCTACTTAGCTTAGACTTTTAAAGTAAATAAGCAAACAACCAAAATACAAAATAAAAACAAACACATTAGCCTTTAGCAAATACAGTTTTCCCTGTGGTATAGCAGGGCACACCTGTCATCCCCATTACCCAGGAGGCTAGGACAGACTGCAGAGTTTAAAGCTACCCTTGTGCTACACAGTGGTTTTAGGGTCAGGCTGAGCTACAATGCCAAATAAACAACAAAAGCCCAAATCTAACCAACACTTTTAATTCCTGCACAGGTTCATCCTCACTGTAAAAGCTGCATTGCACATACTCATGCAATTAACTGTCTAACGGGCTGTCAGACAATTCAGTTAAATGATTATACTTTTAGACAATGTTAATTCATCTAATTTAAATACAAGGCAGCAATGTACAGTAGCCAGAGCAAAAAGGTTATATGATGACTGTCATTTGCAACCATTCACCAGACAAAGCCACTCAAATCCCCAGAGACCTGGCACCTTAGCAGCCATTAGATGTCATTAAATCCTGTACATAGTACTATCAGTTAGAAAGGTTAAGTGTCTGGCCTCTGCTAGAACAGCCAGAACCAAGTGTGGAAGAGGCACGATGAAGCCTGTCTACTACTTTTAACAACCAGCCTATAAACTACCTAACCAATACTATTTAAACCTAATGTGTTCTCTTGGGGAAAATACAAAGAGTGAATTTCCTACCAGTTTACTCAGTAACAAGCAACATTAGTGTGGACTTTCATTTCAGCAGGCCAAGACAGTTTAGTAAGTATGCCTTTTTAATTTATACTGAATAACGAGTGATTCACTTCACCCCAGTTTAAAAAGGCGGTCCCATGAATATCCACTCATCAAAACCTTTGTTGTGATAGGTAATTCCCAGAACACTTTACTTTTAATAGATTCTGAAAGAACGTGGGCAATATACACAAAATTAATTCATAAAATTTCACGTCTATTTCATGATAGAAGCCATCAAAGTAAAGCATGAGGAATAAAAACATTTTATCTGTGTATTCAGAATCACACACAAGTTACCTTTACAGTTCAATTTACTATATATAGAAATCATTTGGGTTTTATATTTTCAATTAAATTTTGAACTGAGATTACAATATCATATAAAAAAGATTTTACATTAATTATTCTTAAGCATTCCAAATTGAAATACATAGGTTTAACTTTAGATGTATGGCAAACAGTCTTCAAATACAATACAGACACCCTTAAGTTTACCTGTCATTCACATGTGAGATTTGAAACTCTGGGCTGTTTTACATACAACCGCTCTCCTATGCAGTTGGCAAAATCGATATGCCATGAAGCTTAAGCCCATACAGTCAACCAAGGAGTCAAGTTGTACCATCCTTTCAAAGTTTTGGCATTTCTGGACCACAACAATGCATAATACAAAGGAGGTAAGGAACAATTCCTCCTCCTTGCTAGTTCAAAGTTACATGGTAGCTTGGAATTTTGAGTAAGACCCCTATTCCACCCTGGAAAAAGTCCAAGGGCAACTAGATGACAATGGACTGGGGTTCTTAGTTCTTTTTATAATTAATAGAACCCATGATATTCAAGTGGGCAATAGTCAAATCAAAAATATTAAGCACCTACTGGTTTGAGATTAAAATTAGGATTCATGATCAATTTCTTTCCACCTTGAAATCAAGGTGTGAAAACCAGCTGTTCAAGTGCATCCCAAACTACTCCTATGTAGCACAGGTAGAGTTTTCTGTCCATTGGCACCAAAGTGAAGTCACATTTCCTCTTGGGGACAGAAATTCCACTTGTGACATAGAGTGAGGAAAGTGACCCCTGTAAGTTGTCTCATTACGAGGGACTGTGATTCTGAGACCTAGGACTAACATACTAGCAGGTGAACAAAACAAATTCCTGGCCAAAGCGTCAGGTTAGTGATGCTAAACCCCTCCCTACCAACAAGCTTTAGTCTGAAAAGAATTAAAGATGAACAAATGGGAAATAACAAACTAAAGGACTAGTTCAAACCAACAACAATCCCCTCAATCGGATAGCATTACAAGTGAGAAATTGAAGAAAAATGTGCTTCACCACCCCGCAGCCTCTGCTTTTCAATGTCTGTGCGAAGGGGCATGAGGATTCTGGAAATAGACATAGCCCTTCTTTAAGGTTAGGGTCCTGCAGTCCTCTGCAGTCTCATTCCCTCCCCACCAAGTTTTCAGGGTTTAATAAAATCTTCTCTATCAGCCAAAAGATTTGTGACTCAAAAAGATTTACTAAAGTACTCTATGCATCCTATCTATACAGAAACACCTATCATTATTACAATTGGTTTATGCAGGATTAACATTTTTGGTGTTAAAATTGTTAAACATCATGCTTACTGCACATCAACTCTCCATAATAAATCTCAACTTCACAATGATTTACCAAACACTTACTTAAATTACTAATTAAATAACTAAAAGTGTATTGAGCCAAACCAAACTTAAATGGGCTATAAAGAAAACTAACCCTCAAAGCAGACCATACACACAACTACTTCAAAACTACCTTTGCTAGCTAGCCCCTTTCCCAAAGTTTTAGCCTGAAAAACAGTAAAATCTACACAAAGTTTTATTGCAATCATACAAGGGTTACAGGCCAAATACAACAAATACTATGATGCAATTTTACATTTATTAAACTACAGTTCAAAGCACAAATTTACACATTCTAAATACACTAAACGTATCTAATGAAGTCACACTGGTCTTCCACTCACATGTGATATATCTGGGTGAAAGACATCAACTTTACAAGACTAACAGGAATCCTTATAAAAACTGTGTACTTGTATGTAAACGATTTGATGGGGAACCCAATTAATGGGCTTCCATCTCCACTAAGTCATCCATTTTGTTGCATATTTTATTTTAAACGCTTAAGGGGTGGGTCAAACTGGTATATTTAAATCTGGATACATTATCTAAATCCCCCATTACCCCAATTAATTATAGATGAAAGCTGATTTTGTCTGGTCCCAAATAGCTATTACTATGAATTTTTTCCCAAGATAATTAACAGAATAAAGATTGATTGAAATTTTTTCCCCACACTGGAATGTAGACCAGACAAGCTTAACCTGCGACTTCAGATCTAAAGAATCGTTAATGCCTGTTTAAGCTTCAGTGGAAAAGCTGTCTTCTTGGCTCAGCTGAATGCAAGACGGTGCAAAGAAGAAGTTTTTCATCATTGCATCTGAAGTGATTCCAGCATCTTGCATCTCATACCTGTATTTTAGAAGAAATAAACAAAAGTTGGGATTTAAATATCTACAAAACCAAACACAATGAAACAGCTAACAAACTAGTCTTCCAGTTCCTCCTAAAAGATTATCTATTTCTGGGACAGAGAGATGGCTGGTAAAAGTGCTTGCCATTTAAGTAAGCCTTATAGTAAGTTTAATCTCTGAAAGCCATGTTAGAAGAGGGGGTTGGGTCCCTGGAAGAAATACCTCATTGGTTAAGAGTACACACTGTTCTTGTGGAGACTGGAACCTGACTTCCTATACTCTTGAAGTAGCTTGCAACATATTCAGGGGAATCTGCACATGATGCACATAACTCATACAGATACGCAGGTACAGACATAGGGGTGGGAATGTTAGTGTCAACCAGAGAGTAGGAGGTGTAATTTATGTTAGCATCTGTGTGTGCAGGACAGCAAACTACTGTCTTGTTCTCTACCTCATTTTCTTTCTTTCTTTTGAGGTAGACTCAACAATTGGCTAGACCAGCTGTCCAGCCAGCTCCACAGATCTACCCATTTCTACCTCTTTCTTACCCTTCCATTTCACAATTCAACTTTTTGAGCCTATTTGGCAGCCATCTCTACAGCCCCAAGATCTATCTCCTTTTAATGCAAAGACTGAAAATCATTAAGAAGGACCCATCCCGGGTATGACAACACAGGCCTTTAAACCCTGCTGGAGGCAACTCTCCCTCTGAGCTCAAGGCTGGTTTGTCGGGTGTAAATATTAAATTTTAGGACAGCCCAGGATTATGGAAGAGGGCCTGTCTCAAACAAAACCAAACCAAGAAAAAGAAAACTATCACCCTTATCTGTCACTGTATGAAATTTATATGAAATGTTTGCTATGTAAGATATTAGGCAAATCTAAAATGGCATTTCCAATAAATATCCCATCTGCTTTTAAATAAAATAAAATCTTACCAATCACTGAATGACATCATGTAATAAATTGCTGGCCTTTGAAAATCATTAAAAGCAGATGGTTCATGAAGAGAATCTGCTCCCATGTTATCAAAGATAAGCCAATCTCCTACATTCAGCTCAGGAAGAAGACAGCTTTCTACAATTTGATCAAGCTCATCACAGGATGGACCCCAAAGGCTGCTTGTAAACAGAGGCTCATCTTCCTTGTATTTCTGTAGAAAATAAATTTATAAAATTCTTTCAGGTACTTAATCTATAAATGAATAAAAGGCAATCTCAGCCTCTCAGATCTCATACATCTAGGGAAGAGTGAAGGTAATCAGTCAAGTCTCAACTGCTACTATGAACTCCACAGCAAGGAAATAAGCTGAAGAGACCAGAATATGAGTCCTAGAAAAACACTCCCAGATATATGATAGATATAATAGCCAAGGTTCAAGATGGCAGGATTCCTGATGACTATATCTAGGACATGTGAATGGAATGGACTCTAAGCTGTACCAATGCACTGTACTAAAAAACTTCTTTAAAAATTACAAACTCTTTGTGTACAGTGTCTGGACAACCAGCATGGACGAGTTATCTTGTTAGCATGTGGGCCCCAGGCCATCTTAGCACTTTTTTTATATTGCCAAAAGCCAACAAACTTGCCTTGTGAACCTCTGGAATGGTATTTAAGTCCTCAGAAAGTTTACTCGCAAAAGAACCATAAACACCATCATTCATGTAATACACGAAGGTTGGTTCATCACTCCCATTTTTTTCTACTGAAATAAAATAGTAAAGAGAAGAGATTACTTTAAAAAAAAAACAAAATAAGCACACCTTACTCAATACACGGCATTCTACTCTCATTAGAGTCAATGTCCCTTCTTTGGGTTTAGAATTCTACACTTTGAGGAAATAAATCGGGTTCCATGGAGAAAACGACTGAATACAGTGTTCAAACTGGAAAAGAACAATGGCCCAGAACATCCAGATGCACCAGAACCTAAAGGTCCATGTCAGCAATCCCAACATCTCACACAGGACAATATTTAGGTATACAGACTTCCTAGCCAGTCTGTGCTTCAAGAGTTAAGTCCTGGTTTCTAAATATATAACCCAAAACTCAGAGGGCTGGAAAGATGGCTCAGCAGCTGAGAACCATATGCTGCTTGGTCTTCCATAGGAAGATCTGAAGTTCAATTTCTGTTACCCTTGGAAAGCAGCTCATAAGTGGTTATTATTCCAGTTCCAGGGGATCCCACACCTCTGGCCTCTTCAGCGCCTATACTCATTTTAGAAAACATACATGCAAGTAACACATGTACACATGGGGGTAAAAAAAATAATCTTAAAAACAAAAATGCACCCATCAATATTAGAACAGATCATTACCACATGCTTCCTAATATGCTAGCTACAACAGAGAATATTCCAAAATTCTGGAATGAACACCCCAAGATAAAGCATCAAAAAAACTAAACCAAACCAAACAACCTACCCTTCAAACATATCAGTAAGGAAATACAAAGGAGGGGCTTAAACCAAGAAAACCAAAGCAGTCCTGAACTGAAACCTAACAAAGTTAAAAGAAAGCCACGAAGTCAGTTTTTCTATGCACTAAAGACCATTCCCTAGTGGGGGAAAATGGTCTTACTAGTGTAAACTATTATTTCTACAGTGACACAGGAGAACCTGGTTGGTTTGATTTGAAGATGGATTTAAAGAACACTTTGGCCTTGCAAAGGCCAAGGCAGATTTCCCATCTGAGACAAGAGGAATGGAAACCACAGCAAAACACTGGCTTTTAGGGTAAGAATCACATGCAAAGTTTTATAAAAATAAAACACATGAGACAGAACTTTGTAACTTACCTCCAGAGGAAAATTTATCATTTTTAACAACTTTCTTAGCAATAATATTAACTGCAAGTGTAAATGCAGAAGATACATAGTAGCTTCCAGGTTCTGAAATTATCTGAATGCCAGATCCTTCAGGGAAGTAAATATCCAACAAAGGACTGATAACATGATTAACCTGTGGGTTTTAAATTAGAGATTTAAGTTTTAATACTAGATTATAGAAGTTTAGTTGCCTAAGAAAACTAAGCAATTCCAATTACAGAACAACAAACCTGGCTACTTAGGAGGCACATTTAATTAGGGAAGCTTTTACATCAGGTTTTTTTTTTTTTTTTTGGGTAATGATCACAATAGCATTAATTAAAAACAAAAACAATTCTAATGCCATGCCCGATTGGTGGTAGGAGTAAGGTCTTAAATCACAGCCTCTCGACGCAGCAGAATGAGGCAGCTTGCTATCGCATCCACAAAGCTGGAAGTTCTAATATATAAAAACACCTGACACATAAAACACAACACAAACAATACTTTCTGTGGGCTATGGGTACAGCTCCGTGGTGGAAAAACTTACCAAGCTGGTGAGATTGAGTTTGATGCTTAGCACATCAATAAATCAACAAGTGCCTACCTTGTGATTTGATAGGGTCCATAGAATTTAAAATTTAAAGTAGGTCTAATTTCCCGTTTGTTTTCTTGGAAATTATAGGTGTTACAACAGACTTCACTTTATGCTATTATAAATATATGTACCTACCAACTACGTAGCAAAGAAAGCAGATTATCCTAATTTAGCCAACTCATAAAAAAGTTTACCTCTTCCAACTGAATTTCAGTTCCTGTGAAGCCTCCACCGATGTCTAACATGTTCATTGTAAAGCCGAATTCTCCCTAGAGACAAAACCCCTCACATTTCCAAATTGTAATACATACAAATGAAAAATTAGTAAACAAAAACCCTTCTTCCTAGGCAGGCAAATATTTCTGACCTTTAGGGATATTAATTCCTTCTGTTTTAATTTTTTTAAATCATTTTTTAGATAAGCTAACTCTAACCCTGATCATCTTGCCCCAGCTTCCTGAGTACTCAAGTTACTAGCAGATCTCTGCTATCAAACTCAAGAGTTTTTGGTTCTTACTAAAAGGAACAGATTAAATGCTATTCATATCTTTTGCCTTCTCATCCTTGCCTGTTACTGTGTGTGTGGAATCCTCAATCTTTCTAATAATAAAATCAGGAAGCCAAGTGTCGTGGTACATGCCAGAAGCAGAGGGAGGCAGATCTGAGATCCAGGCCAGCCTGATCTATAGAGCAAGTTGGTCTACAGAGGATAGCCAAGGCTACACAGAGAAACCCTATCTCAAAAAACAAATAATAATAATAAAAAAAAATCAAGTATGCAAAACAGGAGAAATGTCTCAATAGTTAAGAGCACTTGTTACTCTTGCAGAGGACTTGGGTTCAGTTCCCAGCTTAAAATATCCTTAACATTAGTTCCAGGGACCCCAACCAACACCCTGTGTTCTGACCTCTGTGGGCACCCTGGCATGAGCATGTTACACATATATAAATACATACAAAGCATATTCATAAAGTCTAAAATTTTTAAAGGTCATGTGTGTTGTACTAGTTGTAACTACTTCATACTAGTTGAAAAATGATTCTGAAATAACATCATAGTTTAAGAGTAAGAAAATAGAGAACTTACAGCCATGTCAAACACACACCGAGCATCAGATAGAGCATGCACATATACTTGATATTCTTTGCAAGCACTTGAAACATGAAATCTGAAAGAAATAAAGTAGTAATTTAAAGCAGCAGGGCTTTGAAGCACTTTGTATAATTCCTTACAATTATCACTGATGATGATATGATAATGATGACAGTATGATCACCCAGTCAACTTTACTAAGTATGTGATACAAGAGTAGAATCTAATTACTTAATGTTATGATGTAATGCTTGGATAATACCTTAAGTATATTTTAGTAAGTCAGGCATCAGCGACTGTGCTTGTTAGCTCTGTTTTCGCTTGTTTGTTTGCCTTAACTTGCCACAAACTAGAGCTACTAGGAAGGGAAACTCAAGTGAGGAACTGCCTCTGTCCAACTGGCCTGTGTACACTGTCTGTGAGGACACATTCTAGGCCTGCTATGAAAAATGCTATTTATATGGACAGTGTAAAAAGGCAGGTTGAACAAGCCAAGGTCAGTGGGCCAGAAGGCATTCATCCGTGTTCTCTTCTTCAGTCACCACCTACATCCAGGTTCCTGCCTTGTGGCTTTCCCTGATGGACCTATAAGGCAAATAAACCTCTTTCCTTTCCAGTGTTTATAATAGCAACAGAAAGCTAACACAGACCAACCATACTTTCTGTGGAATGATCCTTCTGTATACTGTAAAGATGTGTTGCTCTAATCGGTTCAATAAACAAATAACTAGGCAGGTTAGGTGGGAGAGAACCAGACTAACAAAAACTCTGAGATAAACAAAGGTGGAGTCACCAGGATGTGCAGAGAGAAGCAAAATGAACATGCCCTACTAAAAAAGGTATCACCACACGGTAGAGCGTAGGTAAGAAATATGGATTAATTTAAGATGTAAGAGCTACTTAGTGACAAACCTAAGCTATCAATCCCGTACTTATAATTAATAAGTCTTTGTGTAGTTATTTGGGAGCCATGGATCTAAAGCATGGCTAAGCATGCTTTATGGAAATAAACAAGCACCATCAAATCAAATGACATTACAAATTCCTTCATTTGAATACTCAACTTAAAGAGTTCTAGACGCTGGGTTAGAGAGTGAGACTATACTTAACAAAGCAAAATCCAAACCAACTATCTGAGCCTTGGTTTCCTCATATTTAGTCCCCATATTGGCTTTTAGAGACCATGTTTTTTGTAGACAGAGCTGCCCTCTTTCCTTTCTCTAGTCCTTGATTGAGCTGGGGTTATGGGCACCATCATATCTGGCTTCAAAGTCTGACTAGGTGCCAATGAGGGACTGAAAGGAAAAAAATAGAAACAGAAACAACTTATAAGCTGAAAACCATTTTAATACATATTAGAACTGGGAGCAAATTCCTCCCTTTCAAATTAAAAGGTGATTTAGTTGTTGGTACATAGGTCAGCAATCCCAGCACTTGTGAACTTAATCTCAGGTCCCAGCACAAACAGAGCTATGTAATAAGACCGTCTCAAAAAACACCATCAGTGAGAGAAGATGGTGAAGAAATGGGATTGTAGTGCTGAGATAAAGCAAAGGCTTGAGTCTAATGACCAGATAGCAAAATCAAAGCCAACAGATTTCATTACCCTGTGCTAGCTTGATACTTAAGGAGGAAGGAAGCATAACCTTACTACTAGAAAAGACATGTTTAGTGGTGGTGCGCACCTTTACGCCCAGCACTCATGGGACAGAGGCAGGCAGATCTCTCTGCGTTTGAGGACAGGTCTACACAGTGGCATAACTAGCTCCACGACTACATATAAAAAGACTGTCTAAAAAAAGAAGCAATATGTACTAAAAAACATTATACTCACTTAACCCCAATTATTTGGACATCAAGTTCCTTGGCACATTCCAAAAGATGCCTACAGTTCTTCAGTGTAGTGCCAAACTTCATGTTACCATCTTCACCTCCAATATTATCCTCTGTTGCAATATGTAGTAAGACCCTAAGAGAAGGGAAGATGATTGGGGCAGAGTTGGTTTACATCATCATCAGCACATGTGAAGCCTGAAGATTGGAGGAAGTGTGTTCATTATGTTGCCAGTATTCCCAATCCAGCGATGGATGAATCAAGTGAACCTAATAAAAAACAATCCTGTATAGAGAAAAAACTAGCAATTAGGGCCTAAGGCATGATGCTTGCATGGACGGGATTTTGGAAAATGCAGCAAGTTAAAACTGTTGTAGCAGCAAGACTGTCAGTTGGGCTCTGTAATAAAAGATGACATTACTTCCAAATGAAGTCCATCAGTCCATGAATCCACCAAAAAGACTAAATTGAATAGCAATGCCATCAATAAAAATTGCTGGGTGTTTTTTTAAATCATCAAAGATCCCAGTTAACAAGTTTCTTAAAGTCCCAGGTTTCTAGCTCAGTCACCTCAGTCACTGTGTGCAGCTTTACAGCATCCCTGGTTCCTGTCTAGGACAACTAGGATAGGGACAGACTGACTAACCCTATCAGGAGCTAAGTGATGATCAGCTGCTACAAAGCTACAAATGCATACGTGCTGTTTAAAAAACTTTTCCCAAGGAGTTTTCATGAATGACTCCTGAGAAAGCAAGACTTAATGAAAAGCAAATTAATTTCCTTATAGTCAGAAACAACTGTCAAATAATGCACACGAAGCCTAAGCTTGTCTTCCTGAGATCACAGGGCGTATCTTTTTCAGAAAAACAAGTGTTTATCATTTTTTCCCCAAGATTTTCAAGGTAACAAATGCATGAACATCACTAAAGCCACCAATTTACATCAGTGGTTTTAAATTTTCCTAATGCTGAGACCCTTTAATACAGTTCCTCATGTTGTAGTGACCCCCAACTATAAAATTAATTATAATTTAATTAATTATAAACAATTATAAATTAATTGTTTCTTTAGAACTTTAACTTTACTACTGTTATGAATCATAATGCAAATATCTGTCTTCCAAAAATCTTAGGGGACCCTGTGAAAAGGGCTGTTTGACATCCCCCAAGGGGTTTGAGAACCACTGAGTTAGACAAAAGATATAAACTTTTAGAAGCACATAGCTATGGCCTTAATTTGGTGATCTCTAGCAAATTTTCTTCCATGAGCTATAAGTCATCCCAGAATGCTTCACTGTATCTTGTGCATAAAAAGAATCAAAAGCAAGCAGAAAACAAAATGCTGTTATCATTTTTCATAAATTCTAAACAAGGTTATATTATGATATATACCACTAACTCTGCCATTAATGCTCCCCCCTCTCAAAGGGAACAAATTCTAATACTAATTAGCAACGATATTTTCAAGTACTTAGGTATACACTTACTTGGCATTTGGGTGATTCCTTGCAATTTTCTTTAATTCAATTTCATTGTCACATGTCATGATATTTATTCCAACTTTTGCTGCATACTTTATCTGAGACACTTGTTTACAAGGACTTGTATAAATGATGTTTTCTGGAGACACACCCAATTCTTGCACTAGAGCCATTTCAGTCTGCAAAGATTTAATACTATCATTTAGCAGAAAAATTTTAATTGCTTGAGTACCGTTTCCTTTCCCCCCTGCCAATGCCGAGGATTGAAACCACGGAACACATGCTTTCTAAACAGCTCCATATATTAGTAGTTAAACCAATAGAATGTCACTTCCCAACCCTGTCTTTTAAAAAACAAACACAAGAGCAGTGCCATAGCTCTGCATGCAAGAGCACATGACACTAAGTCTGATTACTCATCCCTGAACTCACATGCTAGAACAAAAGAACCTATCCCATGAGAATTGTCCTGACTTCCACAAATATATCACAGGACTTGCAAACTCCCATGCATAAATACAATCAAATTTCAAAACCAAATTTAAAGTGTGTGTGTGGCAGAAGTGTCCACAGAAGCCATACACACTGGATTCTTTGGAACTAGATAGTTATAGGCTACTGGGTGTGTTAGAAATCAAATCCAGGTTTTACTAATAAACATCATCTCCAGCCCCACAAAAACTTTTAACAAGTGCAATCTCATAGTTTACAAATATTTACTGTAGTCAGAAGTGTCTTAGAACAGGATGGGGGATGTGGCTCAGCTGTTAAAGAGTGTTTGCTTAGCAAATGTCTGAAGCCCTGGGTCTGAACCATAAAACCATATAAGCTGCACCTGTCCCTAGTACCTGAAGGGCAGAGGCAAGAGGAGCAGAAATTCAAAGCCATCTTCAGCTATATAGGAATTTGAACTACAGATCCAGTTTCAAAAGTACAGAGAGAAAGAGTAAGAATGAAGAAATTTTGTTTTGAAACAGGGTTTCACGTTTCCTAGGTTGGCTCAAAGTCACTCAGTTTGCTAACACTAGTTTTGAAAATGCATCCACCTAAAAATGCTGGGATTAAAGTAATCAAACATCACAGCCAGCTATAAAGAACACTGCTACTCTTGCAGAAAACCTAGGTTTGGTTCCTAGAATTCACTATTTACATGGAAGCTTACAACCTTCCATAACTCTAGTTCTAGGGGATCTAACACTTGCTTCTGGCCTCTGTGGGTACCAGGCATGTACTGTGACACATACATACGTATAGATAAAAATATTACACAAAATAAAAAATCTTCTTTAAAATTTTGATTAATAAGGAAAAATTTCCCCAAAGTTCATCACAGTGTAGCATCTCTTTCATTAACAAACTTAAAAAATGACTATTGTCTAATGTTCGTGGTGGATGTGGTGGTTTAAAAGAAAATGGCCTTCAAAGGGAGTGGCATTATTAGGAGGTGTGGCCTTGTTTAGAAAGTGCTCAAGCCACTCCCAGTGAGATAAGTCCTGGTTGCCTTCTGGCCTGCACACAGCCATGCCATGTCCTGACATGGACTAAACCTCTGAAGCAAGCCACCACAATTAAATGTTTTCCTGGTAAAAGCTGCTGTAGTCAGAGTGTCTCTTCATAACAACAGAAACCCTTAACTAAGACACTATATTACATTTAAATGGATATTTAAAAATCCAAACACTGTTTTAACATTTTCATTTGTTCTACTGGTGAGTGGAGCTAGGAATTAGTAATTTCAAAAACCTGCTATTGGTGGAAAAAATAACTTACTTTGCTGGAACAGGCAAATCCAGTTCCGAGAGCTGCCAAGATCTCGAGTACAGCTGGAGTGGAGTTGCACTTCACTGTGTAAAATGGCTTTATCTGAGCCACCACATTCTGCCACTGACTGTGCTTTTTCACGATCTTCCCAAGATCTCCCACAAAAAAAGCGTTTTTTCCTGTCTGTTAATGAAAGGAAAAGGTTAAAGAACCACTGAAAATATACATGGAAAGAGTATCCTCACAGTGCTTAATTAACAAGTTAAGGAAGGGTAGAATTTCCACTGACTAATCCATGACTATAAATATCAAATAGCATTTCTATCTGACCTGGTTTGATTAAGAGTTTCCTAACAATATGATGGTTGTGAAGGTATTTTTTTTGGTTTTACTCTGTGTTAACAGCCCTGGCTGTCCTGGAATTCACATACCTGCATATATAAGTAAGGATGTATGAAAATAAAGCTGCAGAATTAAGTGGGCCAAGTCATTTTATTAGGTCAATGTCTGAGAAATACAATCACACACTTACCAGGGTATGTTCATAAACATAGTTATCAATAACATTTCCAAGATTTGTTCCTTCATCCAACAGGCCAACGGAGTAGTTTGCATCGTCAATAAATCCTTTCATCTCAGCCGTATTCCACAAAGCCGAAAGTCATAAACCAGGAAAAACAAGAGACGGGCCACCAAGCCTATGTCTGGGTCTTTAGAATATGCAACAAACTGTCAAAATAATATCATAAATCTGCATTATTCCAATAATTAAACCATGAAATAAAAATTAAACCGTTGAGCATTTAATTTTGTGAGAAACTTCTGTGATCATTTAACACTTGCAGAAACACTAAACTTTTAGTACTATTTTAAAAATAAATGAAAAGAACTGGGGAAATGGCCTAGTCAGTAAATTCACACATCCAGCACCCACAATGAAATGTGGTGCCATAGTAGATGTAAGCAATCCTAAAGCTGGGGGGAGGGGGCGGCGGTTGTCAGTCTAGTTAATGGGTGAGCTCTGCCTTTACCTGTAGTAAGGAGCATATCAGAGTAAAATGGGCAATAACTAAATAAGATACCCAGTACTGACATCTCATCTACATAGTCACATGTTACACACATAGAGGTAAACGGGCATACAATCCCAGCACTTGTGAGGAAGGAAAAGAGGGATCAAGAGTTCAAGGGTAGCCTTGGCTACCTAAATTCCTATCTTCCATATTACCATATAAATAAATGCAGATAAAAGATATCAAGTAAGTTCAATATAACTTACTGAAAAGGCAATCCCACACATATGCTATCTGACCTAACACTGTAAAGTAAGTGTAGATACTTGTAGCCACAGTGAGTTCCAGTATAGCCAAAGCTAGAGAAACCCTGTCTCAAACAAAAAAGTACAGATATGTATATTCTAATAAAATTCTAAAAAGTTGGACTTGGTAGCTTGTGCTAGCAATTCAAGCACTTGGAAGGCCAAGGCAAGAAAGACTGCCATGAGTCTTAGGTTAGCCTAGGCTGTACAAATTAGACACACTCCCGTTTTCGAGTTGGTGCCATTTAGTAACTCCTCAAACAATAGTTTTAACTGTGACAGTAGTTGTAACAAGACCCAGCACTGAGGTGGCAGCAGCAGGATCCTAAGTTCAAGTCCTTCTTCAACCACCTAAGAAGTGAAGCCAGCCTAGGAGATCCTTGTCCAAACAATGAAACACATAACATACACGTGTGAGCATCCATAGGTGCTCTCTAAAACTGAACTGTTGAAAATGCAATACTCAGTCACAGCTTCATGGTGGCACACACTTATATACACGGCTCTTGGGAACCTGCTAGTCTGAGGCCAGATAGGAGTATATAGTAGGCTATCCAGAGATACACAGCAATATGGTGCTTTTTATTTTCATAAAACAAAACAGTCCTGGTATAAGCCAGGTACTACACATGAACTTTGCTATATTATATAGCCCAGGCTGGCCCCAAGTTTTGAAAGCATTTTCGGATAAATCCTCCCCTGACTCAGTCAAACAAATAAACCTTCACTCTTCCACTGGGGTCAGAGTAACAATTCTCTAGGGCTGCATATCCTGGCATAACAGATGGGACTTCCTTGCTGAATTTCACTATCCTTAGGTTACCTTAGATAATGACAGCATCAATATGGTACACCAATAATGTACAGACAGACCAGCTGCCTTCCTCCTGTAACTGCCTGTGAGTCCTCCCTGCCCCCCTTCTATAGAGCACCCCATACACACAGGCCCTTTCCACAGAGAAGGGATCTTAAAGAGCCTGCTATGGAGAATCTCCACCTCACCTTTTCCTGCTGGTGCTGGAAACCATATCCATACAAGGATTCAACAGGGAAGTGGTAAAAGAGCCCTGTCCAGGGGATCACCAGTTACAATAAACTAATGACAGTGTTTAAGAATCTGCCCATCTGAGATTTAGGATTGAGAATATATATGAAGAAATCAGTCAGAGTGACCTACGCAACCACCCTACCTCTTACCAATTCCTAAGACACTGGTCTAGCTATGACAGAACAGTGGATGGTTCATGGCTCTGAATAAAGCTTAATTGAGGACTGGTCTCCATGCAATAGATAGAATTTCTTTTGTTACAAATCTAAAATTTGTCAGGACTTGCACTAACATTCATTTCCAAGACAACTATATTCAGTTCAATAAATAAATCTAAAAACTAAGGCTGATTTTCTTTATCACGAGTTTATTTGTATAGGATGCGTGTTACACAGTGAGGATAAGTCACAGCCCAGACATTTTCTAAAGGATGCTAAGCCAGGACTGGAATAAATCTCCTCACTGAGACTGGATATTTTAGGCTAAGGATGGACACTGTTTTAAAGTCACTAGAACATCAATTTTAGGGATATAATCAACTAGACACTAAGAACAAACAAAATGAAAGTTACTCTGTCAAAAAGATGAACACCAAGGTAAATATTAGAAAGAGGAAGGGTAAAGAGCTTCCAATTAAGTTTACATCACTTGATTATCAAACAGCCAACTTTATTTAATAGCCTCTCCCAAACACACACGTGCTGCCTGCTTAAAACTGTTAGAAAGATGATGTGTTGGCACACACCCTTAATCCTGGCACTCAGGAGGCAGAAGCAACCTGATCCTATGAGTTCAAGGGCAGCCTAACCTACACAGAGACTCTGTCTTAATAAAGTAAAACAAACAAATGATTACCATACACCTAGGAACTACCAATGCAAATGTGGTACTAATGTCATTTGATTTCTTTATACTAAGAACCACAATAAAATAAGATCAACATTATGTAAAAAAGCTTTGATGTATTTACCTTCATTTCTGAGAGTCCCACAAATTACAAGCTCAGGCCAGAGTGTCTCAGGGATATATGGACAAATGAACTCCACATATGAGTTCTAGTTGGTGGATAAGGGTGCAGGCAGATTTCTGGGTTCAACGCCAGCCTGGTCTACAGAGAAAGTTCTAGGACATCCAGGGCTACACAGAAAAATGCTGCCTCAAAAAACAAATGACAAATAAAAGCAGTCTGGGATGAAACACAATGTCTTGAATATCTAGCCATAATGAGGGGTCTTAAACTTAGGAGATGGTAATACAACAGACTCCCTGTGTAATTTTGAAGTCCATCTCCCAAGAGCTTTGCAGTGTGGTTCAGCTCATAAAGTACTCTGCCTAGTAAGCTCTAGGCCTTGGTTTGATCCCTAGCACAGCACAAACTGAATAGGCCGAAGCACCTATACGCCTAGCACTGTTAAGGCCAAGGCAGAAGACCAGAGGCTTAAGACCTTCCTCAATTTACACAAGTTCAAAACTAGACCTGGCTACATGAAACCAATCACAACAAAAAAAATTAACAAAAGCAAATTTATCTTCTTCTCCAATCTTAACATACAGTTAGGAGGCTGACCCTACAGCCTTATCTCATAATAAGCAACTGACAAACTCAGCTACCAATCACTGTTAAAAAAGTCATATGCAGGTTGGAGAGACGGCTCAGAGGTTAAGAGCACTGGCTGTGCTTCTAGGTCTTGAGTTCAATTCCCAGCAACCATATGGTGGCTCATATGAACCATCTATAATGAGATCTGGTGCCTTCTTCTGGTACACAGGCATACATTTAGGGGAGAATACCACAAATCTTTAATTAAAAAGAAAAAAGTCACATGCTAGGTCCAAAAAAATGTAAAGAATATGCCACGCATAACTATCTCAGGAGACCAACTTTGTAAGAGACTGAGCCAACAGGGCAGGTGTAGAGCCAGGATCTACAGCTCAATGGCAGAGTGCTTACCTATAATGCCTGAGGCTTAGATTCAGTCCCTGGCCAGCTGAAACAGGGCAGGGCAACATACACCTATAATCCAGTACTAAGGAAAGGCAAAATTGGGAGTTTAAGTAGTAAGTTGGAGGATAGCCTGGGCAGCCCGAGTCATTTGGCAGCCAGTGTTTTAAACAACTGAGAAGGAACTCAGTGCAGTGTTGGTACCCTAGACTCATCTTTCCTATCTCTACTCTACTGTATTTTACTGAAGGAACCCTAAAAAGCAGCATAAAGGCTCCAGGAATGTTTTCAATTTTGAGTTTTAAAACTCTTTCTACCACATGGATTTTTGGGAATTTAGGTTGTGAGGCTTGGCTGCAGCAACCAATTCTAGCTGCTAAACAGTTTTCTTCACTTTAGCAAAAATACTTTAACTCCACTTTCATAAAAGACAAAAATGTTTGCTTAAAAACAAGTATTTTTGCTTTTTCAAGATATTAACACTTTTAAAGCCAAGTATGAGAATATCTTTAATCCCAGCACTTGCTGGGCACAGACAAGGCAGATATGTGGGTTCAAGGCCAGTCTGAGCTATATGGAAACCCTTTCTCTAAAACAGAAGAAAAACAAAACCAAAAAGGCAAATCAAATAATTAATAAATAAATAAATGTTCATGAGGTGATGGGAAGTGAGCAGCTTTCAGAACAGCGTCCAAGTTAATCTACCACAAGAAGCTGTTTTCCAAACCTTTCCGTTCTCTAATGCATACAGACTTGCTGGGTGTGAAGGTCTGAGACAGGAATCTAGCAGGCAGAGAGAGGATATATACAGGAAACCCAGAAACCCCAAGTATTCACTAGCCACCACCACATTGAAAGTGACTTTTTATCAACTAAAAACCTTGATATAATGTATGACTATGACTGAATGAAACCTTATTTAGTGTTGCTGAAATCGCAACACTAATGTAAATAATTTCCTTTTGGATTCATGGCTGGAAAGAAAACTCTGTGTAACATTTCTTATTCACACCTGTATGTTGGTGTTTGGTAATACATTTTTCATGAAGAAGCTGCCAAAAGAAACAACACTCCGGAAGAACCACACTGTTCCCTGGAGTCTTACATGAGGTGGCCGAGTCCCCATGTTCACTTTCAAAAGTAATGCTTGTGGCAGCTGTTGTGGCATTTATCTTGTTACACACCTGCTACAAGGCTTCTACAGTTGATTGTACTTCAGAAGAAACTGATACATCTTTCATATAATCACAAGATAATTCTGGCAGCAACAGCCCACTTGACACCAGGCTGGATGAATATGAGTCTTGGGTTTCTGAAGTGAAGACCTCCCTGGAAGTAGAACAGGGAGAGCTGAAAGGCTAGAGTATTGTTTCACAGACACCTCATCAGGAAGGCCAACCACTTTTCAACAGGACCTTTACTTGCTAAAGGTGCAGCAATGTTCTTTTGAGATGTAACTACAGTTACTGCAAAGATGCTTAAATACAAGCTTTTCTATTTTATTTTATGTAAGCAATGGATGGCCCTTCTGCATCCCAATTGCAACAGAAACTAACTTACTAAGCAAGGTAACTTTTGAAGTATCTGAACCACTAGGAGGATGGCTGGCTTCTAAAGGATGACTGACTGGCATGCTAAAGAGGGTAGCTGAGATGCTCCAATGGGAGGTAAAAGACCATAGTACTTTCCTGATTAATAGACCAAAACCAACCTGCATGGGCACTCATGATATCCAGAACAGGGTTTTCCCTCAGCACATAATAACTTGAAAGCTAATAATCACAATAAAAAACATTTTTCTAGGGATAAAACTCACTATGCATACACAAACATTTCCATAAGGTTATATTAAGAGGACAAGGATGAGCACATAAAGGAGTTAAGGAAAGGCGCCTGGTTGATCTCAAATTGTAAGATGACTCAATAGCACTGGAGAATTTTTGCCAAAAAAAAAAAAAAAAATTATTTGCCAGGACTGGCAGCTCACACCTTAATCTCAGTACCTGGAAGGCAGAGGCAGGCAGATCTCTTCAATACCAGTCTAGTCTACATAAATGACTTCATCTCAAAAAAAAAATATTTAAAATTATGCAATCAACGTTTGTATTTGTATGCACACATGAGCATATGCCTATGGAAACCAGAAGAGGCCACTGGATCCCCTGGAGATGGATATACAGGCTAATATGAAAATTTTCTGACATGATTGCTGGAAATCAAATTCAGATTCCTTAAAAACACATTAAGTGCTGTAACCACTGAGCAATACCTCCAGTTGCTTTCATTCCCCATTTTTGGATTTATTTTAAACTATGTGTATATCTGTCTGTTATATAAACATAAGCATCTAGGAAGGCTAGAGGGCATTGGGACACCCCAGAGCTGGAGTTACAGGTGGTTGTGAGCTAACAGTCACAGGTACTTTCTGGAAACTGAAATTGGGTTCTCTGTAGGAGTAATATATGCTCCAAACTGCTGAGCCATCTCCCAAGCCTCAAATATTAAAACACCTTACACAGCAGAATGAAGGACTTTTATAGCCATGTTATTCTTATGTGTGTAGAACTGCTGTTTGGATACATGCCACATTAGAGTCTGGTATAAGTGACACCATCCTGAGTGGGAAGCTAGACAAAAGTTTAAGAGTCTATGGATAAATAGAACTATTAAGATTATGAGCAGCACAGTTTAAGCCTTTTACTTGTTTTCCCATTATGTACTATCTCAGGACTATGGCTTTCAGGTTCAACATAGCAGGAAATAACATGTTAATTATGTTGAGCTCAGACTATGAGTTAAGAAAATATAGAGATCCAGATAGAGTGGACCGCATCTTTAATCCCAGTACTGAGAGGCAGAAGCAGGTGATCTCTTAAGTTTGAGGCCAGCCTGTCTATACAGGACAGCCAGGGTTACAAACAAACAAAAAGCAGAAAAGAAATTGCACATTTTAACTCTACACATCACTATATACACATACCATGGCAGGCATGTGGAGGCCAGAGGATGACTCTGTACTGTTAGTCTGCTTTCTCCATCTTAAATGGCTTCCAGGGATTGAACCAGGCTTGCACTCTCAGTGACCAACTTTTGCCAACTAAGCCATTCATTGCACCAGCCTAAAATTATATTTATTTTTAATAATTCTTTACAAACTTGATAAATAAATAACCCTCACTAGCCAGAAAAACCTGAGGATGTATGGGGGAGAGTAGTGATTTATTATGGCTTGTGTTAACTGGTGTGTGTGTGTTAATAGGTAGGAGTCTCATTAGACATGGTTGGCCTGGGTCTTGTTACATAGACCAAGCTGGCCTCTAACTCAGAACTTCACCTGCCCTTGCCGCCTTAGTACTGGGAGTGTGGTATGATGTGGTAAAGGTGTGGTGCCCCCATGCCTAAAAGCTTTAAAAAAAAAAAAAAAAAAAAAAAAAGTTTGTTTTTTTCTGAAAGTCTCATATATGTAAACAATTTATCTTGATCATATTCATCCAACCCCCCCAGGCACATTCCCTTCTCATGTTCCCCATTTTTTTGAAACCAGAGTCCAATTAATGCTTCTTGTTGGAATACTGACGTATCTTATTCAGGTCTTACGTGGGTAACCATAACTACAGTGAGTCTGAATGTGATAATCATATGTTAATGGCTATTTAAGTCTATTAATGCTAACTCCATTCATACATAGTAGTTATTCTGGAGCAGAAGACAGCAGGCAATACAGAATGAGACCCTGCTTCAAAAACTAAATAAAGTAATAATACAACTCCAAAGCATGTCCTAAATACACTTAAAATTACTCATGCCATAAAAGAACAATATTATCAGAGAAAAGCATAGCTAAAATTCTGCTTCTGGCTGGATGTGGTGGCACATGACTGCAGGTGGCTCCCTAAAAGTTTGAGGCTAGTTTGGTTTATATACCAAGTTACAGGCTAGTCAGGATTACGTAGAGAAAACTGTCTCAAAGTCAAATCAAAGAGACCTGCTTCAATGTGCATGTTAATTACAGATGATCCTGAAATATTATTCCTATAAAGTTAACTGAAAAAATGGTCATTCTAAAGTAGCCAATCAATTTACCTAGTATTAACATCCTCACACCTTTCTCCTAACACAATGTCCCCGTTTTTCAAAATCAGAGATTAATCTCTCAAAATACTTTTTGGTAGAGGTAAGCTGCGGGAAACCCCAAAAGAAGATCAGCTCAGTACAAAAAGTACAAAGCACATACACTGTTAGTCACTATTTATTCTTCCATCCCAACTAACTTCCCTGTATAAAGAACCTTTCAACCTCTCTCAAACTGGAGCTGTTAAATGAGTATATGCTTATAATCCCAGCACTTAGGCTAGAATCTGGAGTTCAAGATTAGCCTTACCCACCTAACATTGAAGAGGCTAACATACTGTGTGTACTATGTGAGAACATCTAGTTTTCAAATACATAATGAGATGAATTAACTTAAAACTAATAGTTGATTCAAAAACCTTATCCTGAAGCCAGGAGGTATAGTGATATATGCTCCTAATTCCAGCAGAATTCAGTGGTTTCTAGGCAACCTTTGGCTACAAGTGATACTCACACACACACAAGAAGGAAAATCCATCCTGATCCCCAATCCTAGAACTTATAATACCTGAACAAAAATCCTAATGGAGTAGTGAACACAGTTCAAAGCAGTTTCCCAATGTTATGAGGTATTTCCACGAAAGCCAATGTTCTAAGTTCCCCTAATAGTTTCCCAATATTATGTTGCTCCTTAGAAGATTAATCCTAGGATCCCAGTGTCCAGGGATACAAACTATCACACACAGATTCTAGTGAAATCCTTGAAACAATGTATCTTTCTAAATTTATTGTCAAATTTCAGAGCACTCATGTAGTACGTTAGATACTATGTAACAGCCTACAAAAGACTGAGTCAGCTATCTGTAATCATAGTATTTCTAGAGTAAAATTCAGGAACATTAAGGCTAAATATACACAATAAAAATAGTTTCAAGCTCTGGTCAAGCTTTTCCCCAAATTAGTTAGGGTTGGTACTTGAAATAGGCCTGACCCAGAATCCACAAGGTAAGAATCAACTTCTACAAGTTGTCCTGTCTGTGGCACATGTCCAGATACAATCTATACTTGTTATTTGCACACAATATATTAACAAAGTCCAATACTTAATCACCGAATCAAGAAATCTGAATTAATTATTTCTTTTACTATGATCTCTTCCAATAAAGATAAATTGCCTGGCATGGCACATCTTCTGGGAGGCAAAGGCAGTCTGGTCTACATAATTTCTGGGCAGCTAGGACTAAAAAGAGACCCAGAGACTCTACCCTGACTCAAAAAACAAACAAACAGGTTTTTCATTTCTGCCTTAAAGCTACTCTTCTCTGAGAGGCACACACCCATACTCGGCTATGTCTCTCTTCTCTCCTAAAACATCTTCATTTCTATTCATCACTGTTCTAAAATCTGTTAAAAATCCTAATAGGCTGGCAATACAGACAAAGGTACTTGTCATGCAAGCCTGCAAACCTGATTGAGTTTTAATGCCCAAAATTCACATGGTAGAAAGAGAAAAATGAGGTCAGCTGTCCATCGATCATAAATGTGCATGCAGCAGTATGGGCACCACCCAACCCTTACCACTAAATTGTAAAAAATGAATAATCTTTTTAGTAAACTCCAATTGATCAAAATGAATTCTAAAAAAAAAAATCTACCTTACAATTTACTAATGGTTACAATGTTAACCAGATCCACTGCAGAAGGGATGTTCATTACTGCTGAATATAAGCTCTTACTACATGTCCTAGGAAGGCCTTGAACCTCCAAACATTCTGCCCTAGCCTGTTAGTGCCAAAAGATGCTTAAAAAATAAGACAACTTATCTCCAGATATGGTGATACATGCCTTTAATCCCAGCACTTGAGAGGCAGAGGTAAGAGGATTCCTGAGTTCAAGACCAGCCTGGTCTACAAAGTGAGTTCCAGGACAGCCAGGGCTGTTAAAGATAAACTCGGCCTCAAAAAAAAAAAAAAAAAAAAAAAAAAAAAATCAACTTGGGAGAACATTTTGATAAATCAAAGCAAAACAGGTTAAAATGAATAAAAATTTGGTATGTGGCCTAGAAACAATTTGGTAGAAAGCATGTTATTAAGTGACAAATAAACCATCCTGTTAAAAAACGCAGATTGTTGATTCGGGTTGTTGAAGCCTCACAATTATTATTACCCACACCAAAGAATCCATAAATAAAAGGGGAAATTAATGTGCCTACAAAGAACCAAAAAACTAGTCTAAGCAAGGTTTGGTGGCACAGGCCTGTAATCCCAGTAGTTGGGAAGTGAAGGCAAATGAGTCTAAAATTATTTACAAAGGAGACAGGGACTCATGTAGCCCACAAGCCACAGTTCCTGATCCACTTTCTACTTCCCAAATGCTCAGACTATAGGTGTGTTCTAGAGCTATGCCTGGCTCTAGAACAACTGTTTTTATTCAACAGAATCTATTTTTTATAGCCAAAAATAAATTTTAAAAAATTAAAAAAAACAACACTGCTCCTAAAAAATTTCTCTTTAGAAGGAACATGTTATTGACTACACTGCAAGAAATAATGAGCTCTCCCCTTGAGATTTTTCTAATGCTGCGTCTGTCCATGTGAAACCCATTTAAATTTCAAAACCCAAATTTTGAAATTCCATGAAATCTAGAGAAGGAATTTTAATTTTTACAATGTATTTATTACTTGTATATGCAGGTTATTGTATGTACACATAGCAGAGGCCACGGGTAAATTTCAAGTGTCATTTCTCAGGAACTGTCCACACTTTCAAAATAAGACTGCACATTGAACCTAGAGCTTATCAATTAACCTGGCTGGTCCACTGAGCCCCAGAATTCTTTTCTCCATTGTCCCAGTTGTGGATTACAGGTGTGGACCAGCTGTGCATGTTGGTATATATCCTCAATCACAGCACCCAGGAAGCAGAGGCAGGTAAATCAGCCTAAGTCTACAGTGAGTTCTGGGCCAGCCAGGGCTATACAGTGAGAAACGGTCTTAAAGATAGATGATAGATAGATAGATAGATAGATAGACAGACAGACAGACAGACAGACAGACAGACAGACAGACCGACCGACCGACCGACCGACCGACCGACCGACCGACCGACCGACCCCTCAAATTTAAACCAGCTTACTGAAGAATTACATTTTGCATGGTGGCTTAAGTCTTAAAATAATCCACGCCTACAGAATATCAAGTAGCCTAAAACTATCCTTGGCTATTTGGAATGAGGCATACTGGGAGCTCCCAAGTATCATCATTCAGAAAAAGCCCCCCCCCCCCATCATTGGTTTTCTATACATGAAACTATACTAAGAAAGAAAAACCCGCAAGTAAAACAAACAAGACTTGACTGGTAGAATGATTATTACTAGGAAACATGAAGGGTCCTGACAAGATGGCTCCCAAGCCTGAGGATTTGTATGTGAGCCCTGGAGCCCACAAGGTGAAGGATAGCACCAAGTCTCACAAGCTGCCCTCTCACCTCCCATGCATTCTTTCTGGTTGATGTGCACCCCACACATACCCACAGTCACACACTAACTAAAGTGTTTTATTAAAATATCCTGGATGCTGGAGAATGTTAACCCAGTACACACATGTGTAGCATGGAAGAAGTCCTGGATTCAATTAAATCTTTTGACTCTTTCTGATTCAGCCAATACTCATAGCTACTAAGTAAATGATTATAAATGGCAAATTATCCTAAACTTAAAATCCACTCTCCAAATTTTATTAAAACCCAGACTAGTACAGTTACATTTTTTCAATTTTTACTTATGTGGATGTGTGTATAGAACATGTGCATGGGTATGCAAGTGCCACAAGGCCAAAATGGGATGATAGACCCTCTGAAGCTGGAGTTACAGGTAGTTGTAAATAACCTAACATGGGTCCTATGCAAGAGCAGCAAGTGTTGTTAACCACTCTCCAGACCTCAGTACAATTTTCTTAATACACTAAATATAGTGCTGTTATTATTCATTGGAGTAAAGATTATAAGTGATCCTATCATTGGTAAACAATGCACACAATCTTACCAGTCACACTGTACCTAATCTCTAACTTAATTTTTAAGGGTCCAAAAAGGTATTCATAATTCCAAATTCTGAAAAAAAGTACTGAAGCCGTATTTTGGTTTTATTACAATCTCCTGAGATGTGAAGATACTTACATGGACAAGTTAGGAGATGGAACCCCCCTATCATCAGCTAGGCTCCCAAGGTGGCTCAGCGTTGAAGTCGAACTGCTCTCTATACAGCACTTCTCCTAGGCCTTCTGGGTAGTTGTACACTCGGTCAGAAAGTTCGCCCTAAAGAAATAAAGCAGCCAAGTTCTGCGTTTAAAAAACAGTATTAGGTTGTGCTTCAAACAGGTTAATTCAAATAACTTAATAGAGAATATTTGGTTTACTTATCAGTATTCTTTTAAAGTGACATTCCGGCAGTGAATGGTACTGTACACTTATAATCACCAAACTCAGGAGGCAAAGCAGGATAGTTACTTTAAGGCCAGCCTGGCTTACACAGCAAGGTCCTGTCTTTATGACAAAAAAATGACTTTAAATGTATAATGTTCTAGCACAGTCTTAGTTCTATCTGAAATACCTTTTAAGCTCAAATTATCTTTTGCTACAAATTCCTACTATAATACTAAAAAGATTTATGAAGTAAGCTTTACAAGGTGGTATACACCTGTGATCCCAGCACCAGGAGCTCAACGTTATCCTGAACCAGCTTAGGGACAGTCCTAAAAATGTAACTTGAAAAACCCTGGGCTACTTTGTAAAGTTTTCCTCTTCATATCAAACTCCTAGATCTATTTTATTATCATCAGAAGCAAAGGAATGTGAAGCTTGGAAATGGTCCCCCCCAATATATCATGTGACTAGAGGGAGTTACAATTTAGAGATACTATATACACTTAAATTTCATTTATGCTTCAATGGTTACTATTTTAAAGTACTACAGTCTGATACTAAGACAGAGGTATCAAGAAGGAAGCCATAAATATTAAAAAAATATATACGAGAGACCAAGAGTTCTCAGATTTAATAAAATACGTCTAGAATATCAGGACAGAATCACCCACAGTGGTGGCACATGCCTTTCATCCCAGGGGGAGACAGAGGCAGGTGGATCTCTGTGAGCTGGAGGCCACCAGCCTGGTCTACAAAGAGTTAGGATCCCAGAGAAGTCCCAAAAAAGACCATCACCCACATACACAACCAGGAAGAGCGGTTTATTACCAGTATGCTGGGGACATCCATCCCACATAAAGACAAAATGGAGATGATGCCCAACCCCCATCCGTTTTAACTTCCTGGTTCAGCTCTGTATCGTAACCCTAGAGTTAGAATTAAAGGTGTGAGCTGCTACTGCTTGGCTGTTAGGCCTTGATCTCACAAAGATCCAGAAGGGATTAAAGACATGGTGTCATCCTCTGACATTCCAGACTGACTTTTATTATATATACAATATTTTACCACACCTAAAGACTATCTTACCTAAATCAGAATCTAGGCAACTTTGAACAAGATAGAAATGTTCAGGCCAGTGAGGAAAACCAACAACTCTTAAAATTATGCATGGTCACCGAGGGAAAGAACTCTTATCTAATTTATAACAATGAGTGGCCCAGAGCTGTAATCCCCATCTGAGAAGTAGAAGTTAAGGGCCAGTTTTATCTATATAAAGAGTTGAAAGCTAGTCTGGGCTACATGAGATGCTGTCTCAACATAATTTGTAAAAATTATTACGATCTTTAGACTCCAAATAATATACACAACTATAAATTTTAAGTTGCAGTGCTGTGTATTGAACCCACAGCCATCATGGTTGCTGGCACTTGACTAACTTGAGCTGTATTCCCAGGTTTTAATATATAAACATTCTGATTCTTCGAACACCTCATCTTAACTAAATCATGCTGGGGTATCAGGTATTTCTTAACTGTCCTAAGAAATGGAACAATTATCCTGAATGAGACATTACTCAGTTTTCCTATTTTATTTACAGCTATTTGAGGCTATGCCAACCCAAGATAAATGCTGTGAAAACATTGAGAACATTAACTTTAGATATTCATGAAAGTGCCTCAGTGATACCTAAACTTTCTAATTTAACAGAGCTACTATCAGAGAATAAAGGCTCCCTAACTCCAAAGACATTATTAGATACTAAAAGTGGTACACAGGGTAAGATGAACATTTATATGCAGGGTAAGTGCAAATAAATGCTTATCTACAGAGAAAGCATAAAGAAAGGGGAAGTGAAATGTGAATGAAAGGCAATACTGAAAAACAAATTGCTAGCCAGGTAGTGAAGTGGTGGCTCATGGCTTTAAATCTCAGCACTCAAAAAAACAAAAACAAAAACAAACAAACAAACAAACAAAAAAACACCACCACAGTAGAGACAGGCTGAGTTCCACCTAACCCTGAGTTCTAGGACTGCCCAGGGTGACACAGAGAAACCCCTCTAGAAAAACCAAAAGGAGAAGGAAAGAAAAGACATTATTCTTAATTATAATGATTTGTGTAAATTAGGGTGGTAGAAATGGGCTCAAGGGCATGTAGCCTGAGGCTGACCCTGGAACTTTTGTGGAGCCAACCAAAGGTGACACTGAAATCCCAAGCCTCCTGCCTCCTTTTCCAAGGGCTGGGAATACAAATGGATATTAGAATTACAGGTGTGCACCTGGTTTATAGGGTGATGGGAGATCAACCTGGGGCTTAGAGTTCTAGCTCCGCCTTGTCTTTTGTTCTAACAGCCCTGGCTGTCCCAGAACTCTGTGGACCAGGCTGGCCTCTCAAACCCAGATCTACTGAGATCAAAGGTGTGCATCCCAGCTTACTGGTCCTTTCTGACATTCCTCATTTCTCTTGCTATCATCTTACAAATGTTATCACTATCTTTGCAAACTTTCCCAAAAAAGGGTTTACTTGTAATCAGACATATATTCACCCAATGACTACTCAGGGAAAACCTATTGATTAATATACAAAATGTGCAAAGTAAAAAAGCCCTTTACACAAAAGAATGTATATTAATTCCATTTAAAATGGATTTAAAAACAAAACAAAACAAAAAAATCTAAGACCTCTCTAGGTCTCCACAGAAACTAACATGAATTATTAAGAGAATTGTGGGGTGTTAGCAATGTTCTACATTTTGATAGATTTAGTTTATAGAGCTGTTTCTTCCCCTCTTTGGACACAGGATTTTGCTATTATATGGCCAAGGCTGGCTTCAAAAACTTCCTGGAATTATAGCTGTACAACCATCTGCATCATTTCTTTGTTAAAACTTATCAAACAGAAGCTAGACTTATCTTAAACCTGTAATCCCAGGTTTAAGAGGTTTGGGAGGTAAATCAGCCTGGGCTACTAAAGAGGCCCTGTCTCAAAGAACAAACAAAAACTAGTCAAACAGAACAAGTAAAATATGAAAATTTTACTGCCAATTTTTAAAAATCAGAGCGTGGAGCTGTATTTAATATGTGGAAATACTAAAAGTTGTAACTATTTCGGTTCTATGTAATACAGATTAGTAAAATGGCTGGAAGGAAGGACAAATGTAACACAGTATTTGCCGGGAGAATCTAAGTTGGACTTGCCATTCTGATTTCTTTGTTAGGAATCATGTCAAAACTTTAGAAGAGAAATAAATTATTTATCTTTATTATCTACAATTTTATCTAAGCATTCTTTCCTACTTGAGGTGAATGCCATAGTAAAATTTCCTTAGTAAAAGCACGTTCTGGTGTGTCAGACCCATTTCTGCCAGGCTAGTTCATAGTTCACATAATCCTTTTCTGAGCACACAGTAAGGGGAAAAAGTTAATCAGCTTTGACCCAGACTGAACGTTTAATAACGGTAAAACACAGCAGAACACAGAACGGTGTAACATATCCACCACAACACCCTGAGGCTGTAAACGGTGTCCCCGACCGCTTCGTTTCTTAAGTAGGAACACGAATTCAAAGATACAGGACACTGTTAAAACACGCTTTCGTCATCACTAACTGCTGGCAGCGAACATGGAACTTGGTAAGTGGCATCAACCTACCCTTCGCCCTCAATCTGCCCCGCGATCACGGCGAGGACCAGAAAATGAAGCCGTGGTGACTAATCTCCAGGCTTCAGGAGGTGACTGGGGTAAGTGAAAGCGACTTGGCCCAATCAGGAGAGCCGCAGGGGCGGGGCAGCAGCGCCGAGGTTTCCAGAAGGGGCCAAAGGCCTACTCACTTGCTACTTGACACCCGGGCTTCCCCGCCGCCGGGCCCCGAGTGAGGTCAACTTTCCTCCACCAGAGGGGGACCGCGCTCTCTGCACCCCCCCACTCCGCCCCCCCCCCTACGCCCGCAAGAATCCAGCCTCCTCCCAGCTGTCACCAGATGCCGGCTCGAGGCCCGCCCCGCTCCATTCATAACCCGGCGCCCCGGCCGCCGCAGCCCGTCGCGCAGCCCGGACGCTCGGCATCACAGCCCCCAAGCAGGCAACCGAGACCCGGAGGGGCTCGGCGGGACCCCCCGTCCCTTCGGGGCTGCCGCTGGGCCCCCTCCCCGGAAACAGCAATGCACCACGGGAGCGGGGTGGGGGCCGCACGCCGCCGGGAGGGGACGGCGACCCCCGCCAAGCCTGCCCCCGAGCGCGGCCCCACGCGCACACGCCCCCTCGCCTAACCGCGACTGCCTACCGGCGGCCGCCCAAGGGTCGCGAGGTGCCGGCCACCGCCGGGGCCACCGGCAGCCGCCACACACGCCGCCGGCCGCCATGTTCGAGGCCGCCGGCTGCGGGGCACTGCGGGGACATCGAGGGCGGCGTGGCCCAGCCCGAGGCGCCCGACCGACCCTCCCGCGCCCCTCCGCCAGGTACTCACGTGAGATAACGGCCCAAAGAGTCGGGTAAAGCGTCTTCTCTTTTTCGGCGGAATTTTTAAAGAGGGATGTGGTTACCTTGAGCAGAAATACCCAAGGCGGCCTGGGCCATAGGCTGCGGGGACGACGTGGGGGAAACGCGCGGCACCGACACCAGCTGAGCAGCAGCGGCGGCGGCAGCCGAACGGGAGAAATGGAGCGGCGCGAGAGAAAGAGGAAAAGGCGCGAACTGAGTGGGGGGAGAGGGTTCAGCCTCGTCACACCGCAGAGCAGCAGGGCGAGGAGAAGGAGGAGAGCGGAGCAGCCGAGAGACGGGGGAGAGAAACGGAAACACCGCAGCCGAGAGTTGAGCCAGAGAGTGTGGGAAGGCGGCGCCAGAGACGCCAGTATTTATAGAGGGGGGAGGCGGGGCCTGATGACGTCACAGGCGCCCGGCCCGCCGCGCGAGAGGGGTGGGGCCAGCCGCCGCCGGGGAATGTGGGAGGGGCGGAAGAGGAAGGGGTAGCCTTGAGCAGTTAGGGGACCCAAGGGCGGGGACCACTGGGCCTTGCAGGTGCCGGCCGGCCGGTCGCTTCCCGCCCTCGCGCGGCCCGACGCTCCTCCGCGGGCTGGTAGACGTGTAGGCGGGGCCGAGGGCGCGCTGCCCGCCCGTTCGCAGAGCGCGCCTCCGCCCTGGCGGCGCCTGCGCTCCACGCTCGCGGAGCGGGCGATCCGCTTTGTGAGCCCGCGGCTGGTCCGTAGTGAGCGTCCAGGGTCCTCGGCTGGGCGACACATGTATTTCAGGGGAGACCGGTGAGCGCCATCACTAGGCTTTCTCCGTGCAACACGCTAGGGAGTGTGAGAATTGTGGGCTGTGCCCAGGGACTGTGTTCCGAGGGAGAGGTCTCCCCGCGGGATGCGGAGCTCCTTTATGGAAACGAGTTTCCCGTGACCAGTAAGGACCAGTCCGGTGTGGTTACAGAGGCTTTGATCGCTCCAGAATGTCCCTCTGGGTTCACGTGTTGCAATATGGTACATTAGAAAAAATTTTTTAAGTGTGGCTTTTCTTTGTCTTCATTCTCAAAAAGGGCTGATGCAGTCCCAGCCCTGTTAAAGCCGGACCAGTGCTGAAGACATGGCCGAAGTTGACGACTCTAAGCACATTTCTTAACCGCCCCTGTATTTCTCTTTTGCAGTCTTTTTAATTTTTATTCATTTTGTTTTGTTTTCTCAAGAGAGGGTTTCTATGTGCAACCCTTGCTGTTGTGGAACTCGCTCTGTAGACCGAGTTAGCCTTGAACCCAAGAATTCCCACTGTCTCGGCCTCCTACATGCCGGGACTAAAGGCATGTACCACCACACTTGGCTTTTCAATAATAACGTTTATTGCCAAATCAAGATGACCTGTGTAGCTTTTAAATTCTCTCTCTCTCTCTCCCCTCCCTCCCTCCCTCCCTCCCTCTTTCTCGGTCCTCATAGGTGTGTGTGCAAGTAACACCCATCTCCTAGTTGGGCATGGTGGATCTCTGAGTTCAAGTCCAGCCTGGTCTAAAGAGAAGTTCCTGAGCTACACAGTGAGACAAAGGGCATTTTAGCACTTGCTGTTGCTTAGTCCTCCCCTGCTAAAGCTTTGCAACTCCAGACTCAGCATAAATGAATGGAACAGGATGGACAGACAGGGCTGTACAATGTAGTTTAAACTGACCTCCAGTTTAACCAGCCTCCTTCCTCAGCTCTAAGCCGAGATTACAGGCCTGTGCGATGTCTAAGACAGACCCTGAACCCCTCCCCCCAAGCTTTCACTCCTTTTATAAGTGGCACAGTGATTAATAAATCATCAAAATGGAAAGGAAGAAAGAGCTCTTGCAGATCTGGTTAAGTCAAAATGTTTCAGAGGTAGAGAGCATGAAGTAGACGTTGGGAGCTGTGGGCTCGATTCCTGATTTAGTTTTTCCCTATTTTTCTTGACATACAGTCTTTCTTTTTCCTTCACCCTCCTTTCCGTTGTTTATGTCAGCCCTGACTTGACCTCCAGAGTGTTAGGATGAAGGTTACGAGCCACCATGCTCAGCCTCCTGTACTTTTGGTAACTTCTGGTCCATTCAGAACACAATTTCTCAAGGAGGCTCCTCCCTGAGCACACACACCATTTGATATTCTCTTAGGGCCGAGCAGGAGAAATGGAACATGTTTAAAGCAACCAAATTGTTGGCGGATAACAAGGTAAGTGTCACAAGGAAGCAAGCAGAAGGGAGAAATAACTGCAGCTAACTTGAGAGTTTCCTAGGAAACAGCTCCGAGTGAATCCTAGGGCTTCTGTTGCCGGGAAAGGGGACTCGGAGAGGCAGTGTTCTGACCGAGGAAAAGGATGAAAGAGACACAGAGATGGGTAGGTGGGAGTACAAGAGGAGTGGCCTTTCTGCTCTCCTTCAGACACATGGTTGCAGTGGAGAATTAAAAGTTCTATTAAGGTAAGATCAAGAAAGGATAGGAAGTTGGTCTTCATTCTAGAAGCATCTTAAATAGGAACATAATATCATGCTATTTATTTTACTGATGGGCTCACTATGTAGCCCAGACCTCCTGCTTGTTTCCCTAGTGCTGGAATTACAGGCGCATACCACCATATCCAGGTATAAATGTTTAAAAAGTTTACTCAATGGATTACAAAGAGGTATTCAGACAGTTTGGCAAAATCTTATTAAGAAATTTAGCATGTTGGTTCATACCTATAATCCCAGTACTGGAGAGGCAGAGGCAGGAGGCAAGTTCCAGGCTAGCCTGGTCTACACAGTAGGCCCCTGTCTCAAAACAACAGTGATAACCCCCTAACCCAAAACGGATATGACTGTAATCTTAGCACCATGAGGGTAAACAAACAAGGATTGCCATCAGTTTAAGACCAGTTCTAGCCCAGGATGGTGGGCTAGAACTGCCTGGAAGGAAAGAACCCCAAATTCAGTTGTCCCCTGGAAATGGGGAGATGTAGGGCCTTTTGGATGTGAGTCTGGGAGTCTTTATTGTAGACATGGAGTGTTGCAAAATATAGGAGATGGAAGATAAGCATGGTGCCTAGAGAAGGGCTAGAGAGAAGGGACATGGGCAGGAGAGGCCGCGAGGACTGGCCATTAAGAGCCAAGTGTTGGTTCCAGTGTGGAATGAGTCATCGTACCCCTAAAACAGAATGAGAAGGGGCTTCTGGTGTTTGTTAGCAAGTGGAATAATGTTGATAAATTCCAACCTCGTATTTTTGATTTTTATCACATGGGTGTGGGGATTCAATAAAAGTTTCAGAAGTTTTGGAGATATCAGAGGGACTGTACCCACAGTCTATGTGGGGAGTTAATAGAAGCTCCAGAAGTTCCAGAGCTCTAAGCACAGTCAGTCTAGGAGAATCACAGAGTGGTGATTCATACCTTTAATCCCAGCACAGGGAGCATCCTGGGAGTGGTGACCTACGACCTTAATCCCAACTGAGTGGAGGTCACTTCAGATTATAGAAGGAATTCCAGGGTCCCAAGCAGGCAGTGGTGGGGCCAGGACTTAATTTACTGAAAGGGTACTTAAGACAGGATAGAAACACAGAGGGAAGCCATTCCAAGGGAAGTGAGGCTGAGGAAGCTAGAAGACAGCTGGGTAAGATTTGACTGTGGTGTTTATTCCCTCTAGTATCTCCAACGTCTTCAGAGATCTATCCCTGAGTCTCATTTATTTGTGTGACACATGGGCATTGGGAAAGACAATTTTGAGAGTTATTCCCATTTTATAAACTACAAAGGTGGGAAGAAAAAGACCGAGTTCTGACAGGGAGAGGGTCTGAGAACCAAATAGAGTCGTTAGTGGACAAAGGGTCTGGGAAGTTGAGACTTCCCATTGAACAGTTTCAGTTTGGGGGGCGGGGTTTGCAGAGGTTCAAGTAAGGAACAGCTGAAGTTGGAAGTGTTGACCTCTGGTGGTACGGTACTGGACTAGGGCATAATCCAACATTTACACCAAGAAAGATTCAGCAACATTGATTGTAACTATGTAGCCACGTGATAAGTACTTGTATATTCAGATTGAAAGAATAATGTTACCGTTTAATAAACACAATAGAAACTTGAAAATTGTACTGCATTGAAATAAACAACATGGTAGAGAACTAACCGAGTGATAGCTATCTAATGAGAACAGCATATTTAATTATGTTTGAGGTTTGGGATTTGGGTTATTTTGCCAAGTCAGGTTACTCATACAGAAACCCACAGGTAGTGCCAGTGAAAATGTTATTAAATAGAAAGCCCCAAGGTTAAAATCATAATTACATTCACATCATAATTAGATCATTCTGATTTCTTGATCCAAACCTATTTGTTTTTGTGCCAATAGAGAGAAAAGATTGAATGAATTTGTACATAATAATAAACTCAAAAATGGGTAATAAGTAAGCCTAGAATCACTGGCCTCTTATAGAATCTCAAGTCATCACATAAGTAAATGGGACCAATAGTAATTGAGAGAGGAAAAAAATCAGCTAATGAGGATTGTGGCTTGAATACTTAAGCCCTGACCTAACAGTATTAGGAGGTGGGGCCTAATGAGAGGAGGTTATATCCTAAGGGTAGAGTGACTGGATAAGAGCCATTCTGAAGGGAATGAGTTCCTTCTAAAGGAGCCAGATCTGTTCCCCTACCCCTCCTCTTGTTCTCCAGACCTCCTTATAATATTAGGAGATTTCACAGTGTGTATTAGAGCGGTCTGGGAAATAACAGTGTCCTTATTAGATCCCAGCTCCTCCATCCTGGGCTTCCCAAGCTCTAGAACTATGAGTCAATAAATTTCTATTCATTATGAATTACCTAGTCTGTAATATTTTGTTATCCCAACATAAAGCAGGATAGTCTCAGAAGTTAAAGCCAGCCTGAACTACATAGCAAGACCCTGTTGATGAGAGGGGGGGTGTTAATCCAAATTTTTATTACTAAAAGAAATTACTAAAATGTTCTCTATCCTATAGAAACCAAAAATGTATACATTTTGAGTTTACATTTTAAAACATCATGAGGGCAGTATGTGCAGCTCAGAAGTAAAAACATGGCTTCATACATACAAGCCCCAGGTTGGAACCTCAGCCCTGCACAAAAGCCATCCAACCAAAACCCAGAAAATCTCTGATAGGTATAATGTTGCATGTGTAATCAGCACCTGCTAAATAGCAAAATCAGGAGTTCAGGGTCATCCTCTGCTCCATAGTGAGACCAAGACCAGTGTGGGCAACCAAAGACTGTAGAGAGGTGTATGTGTGTGTAGACAACTCAACTGAATCCCACAAGTTGTCTTCTGATCTTCGTGCATGAACTATGCTATACACACAAGCATGTACACACACACACACACACACACACACACACACACACACCAGATATTTATAGTAATTTATACTTAAAATGTAATAAGTATTACAAAATTAAAAATTACTTTGTCAGGTATAAAGTTCAAGTTATATGCTGTTCCTTCTGAAGTGAATATATAAACAGTATATCCTCTTGTTTGTTTGAGACAGGGTTTCTCTGTGTAGCCCTGGATGTCCTAGAACTCACTCTGTAGACCAGGCTGGACTGGAACTCAGAGTCCACTTACCTCTGCCTTTCAAGGGCTAGGATTAAAGAAATACACTGCCAATATTCTTTTATTTTATAAATGTAGTTCCTTTACTTGGGTTGGTTTTTACCTTGGATAAAAACTTATTTTGTACTGATGTATACAAAATGTAGGGCCCAATCAATAGGATCATGTGGAATACCAGAGTAATGATTCCTTGCATGCCTGCACCACCCGTCAGCCAGATCCACATCTAACTATTCAAAACAAAAGAAACTAGAGCCTGGCTTCAACTCCAAGGGTGGGAAATTAAAACTGTCCCGTTTTATCTCAGTGGCTGTGTGTATCATGTGTGTCACTGGATCTAGGTCAGCATTTTAACTTTCCTGAGTGACCTGGATGGTTTCTGTGATAAGCAAATCATAAGCAATACTCTGATGTCTTTTTGTTACTTCAAGAAACAACAGATTACTCACTGTTAATTTAAGAGGCCAAAGCAATAATCCAGTTTTGCAAATTAAATGCAATTTGCATGACCCATAAGCCTAAAGTTGCATCTCCCTGTGCTCTTTGGAAGTCAGGAAACCCTTAGAAAATTGATTTTATTTGCATTCTGTTGCCAGGCATTGTCTGATAGCAGTATATTGTTTGTTGGGTAGTACAATACATAGATAGGTTTGAAGCTCTCTTATCTCAAAACAGTTGCCTGGCAGACAGCCTAACATTTGTGGGCTTAGAAAATAGGAACTCTTAAATTAACTTCTCTGCTTGAGTTGTGGTTTGCTCTATATTCTTTAATAAGCAGCTAGGCTTAAGGGAACTAATTCTGTTGCTTAAATGATTGTTAATAATGGTATCAAGACTATGGAAATAGCCAGACTGGTAAAGGCACCTGCTGCCACAGCTGCCAACCTAAATTCAATCTCAGAGACTGACATGGTAGGAAAGAATCAAATCTATCAAGTCCCCCAAACCGTGGGGGCTAAAGGTGTATCTCAGCTGGTAGAACGTTTACCTAGGTGTAGGTGGCCCTGGGTTTGATCACCTCCAATGTATAAAATAGGTAAGGAGGTACACACCTGTAATTCTAGCAGCTGGCCTGAGGCCAACCTGGGCTATATGAAACTCTGACCCTAAACAACAGAGCTGGAGAACACTGGCTTTTCTTCCAGAGGACCCAGTTTCAGTTCCCAGCACCACATGGTAGCTCACAACTGTGTGAAACTCCAATTCCTGGGCATCCAGCACACTCTTTTGGAATGCTCAGGTGCCAGGCACACATATGGTGGGTGAATAGACACGTATGTGGTGACATATTGTATATTTAATTAAAAAAATAGTCTAGAATATCAGAGGACAGACCCTAGCCATGAAGGTCAGGGAGTGCCTTTAATCCCTTCTCTTAGGAGGGAGAGAAGCATCTGGACCTCTGAGTTCAAGGCCTAACAGCCAGGTGGTGGTGGCACACACCTTTATTCCTTGCTCTAGGAAAGTTGAACCAGGAAGTGAGATAGTTAAGTGGGGAGAGAGGAGAGGAGGTCAGCTATGCCTGGCATTTCCCTTTCTGGTTAAGAATAGAGAGGTGTGGGGTGGGAGGATCCATGGAGACAGGCCTGAGGAGTTGACTGGGTCAGAAGTGGCCTTGGCTTGTTTCTCTGTCTGCTATTTCAGACTTTTAATTAAACATACAATACTTCACCACAGACATGCATTCAGGTCACCATATACATAAAATAACAACAAAAAGTAAAAGAAAATGGGAAAGGAGAGAAAAGTGAATGAATGGTTCTCAGACTTTTGATAAAATCAAGTGTAGAAAGAAAGGGGCTGTTGTTGCAGGTTAAAAGCACCCGTTGCTCATCCAGAGGACCTGAGTTCAATTCCCAAGACCCTCATGACAGCTCACAACCATATGTAATAACAGTTCTAAGGGATCCGTGAGCCTGGTGTACAGTGCAAGTTCAGGATAGCTGGGGGACAGAGAAACCTCAGTTCAGAAATCAAAAGCAACTAGAAAAAAGAGTAATAGATTTAAGAAAAATGGAAACTAGAATTGAATATAGTGTTCCAGCCTGTACTCTTTAACACTCGTGTTTCTAGAGAGTCAGAGGTGAAGACTGGGAACTGGGGGCCAGCCTAGGCAAAGGAGTAAGAAAGAGGTTCCCATCCAATTGTGTGTGTGAGTGTGTGAGTGTGTGTGTGTGTGTGAGTGTGTGAATGTGAGTGTGTGTGAGTGTGTGTGAGTGTGTGTGAGAGTGTATGAGTGTGTGTGAGTGTGTGTGTGAGTGTGTGTGAGAGTGTATGAGAGTGTGTGTGTGAGTATGTGTGAGTGTGTGTGAGTGTGTGAATGTGTGTGTGAGAGTGTGTGAGAGAGTGTGAGTGTGTGAGAGTGTGTGAGTGTGTGTGAGTGTGTGTGTGTGAGTGTGTGTGTGTGGCAAACAAGACACCATCTGGTGTGGTAGACATGATGCTAAAGTGACTTCATTATTAAGTCTTCAGTAAGCTTGTTATGTAGCCCTTGGGAGGCTGAGGATGTAGAATCCCGAGTTGGTCCAGCCTGGACTACATGGTAAACACTTCAGGCAGGTTGAGCTGTATTGACTCTCTGGCTCACTCTGGCCGTGGAGTGTAAGTTCTGGCGTGTAGATGAGAACTTACAGTGACAAAGTGAGATCAGTGAGGCCTCTCAGCCAGACAGGCCTCTCTAGTCTCTGCTCTGTTGGGTCTGGGCCTTCCTGTGGGCCTTTAAATATCTGATGTAACAATTATTGACCTTTGTGAACAAGGTGTACTGGGGAGGCAGTAAGTTTATTTTTTATATTATTTTATTCTTTGAGAATTTAATACACGTCTATAGTGGAATATGATTGTATCAGCCTCCATTCCTTCCCTTTAGCCCACCTCATACTTGATTTTCTTTTTCGTTTATACAGAACACTCAGTACAGAGTGGTGTGCACAACCCCTAGTGACTGGCTAACTGGGTTACTGGCATGACATAGAGTGTCTCAGGCAGCAGAATGTTGTCACTAGACTTTACCAGGAGAGAATGTTTGCATTGAGAACAAGCTGGACCAGGAGGGACCTTTTGGACACTATCCTTCCTTAATCATGATTATTTATTTCATATTTCAAAAAAGAATTTATCAATAGTTTAAATGCATACTAACTGTGGTGGTTTGAAAGAAAATGGCCCCTAGAGGGAGTGAAGGTGGGGCTTTGTTGGAGGAAGTATGTCCCTGCCGGGGTGAGCTTTGAGATCACTTTTGTTCAGACTTCCTTCAGTGAGACAGTAGACTTTCTGCTGCCTTCTGGTCAAGCTGTAGCCGGTACCACATCTGCCTGCCTGCTGCCATGTTCCATGTCACGATGGACAGAAACCTAAGACACTAACATGTAAAGAACTAGTATTTCTCTTCTTGTCCATATTAAAGTCAGGATTCTTTAACCAGTGATTGATCATAAACACCTCCTCTTTTGGGAAATCACTACTTATTTGGAGGACAGGGATGCTTTGCTGAACAATATATGAACCCGCGTTCACATGCTCCCAGCACTTGGCATAGCGAGGCAGAAGCTGTGCACGTGAGGACATCTAGAACCACATAGTGAGTCCCAGGTTACAGTGCGGGACCGTGTGGCCAGATGGCTTAGCAAGGGAAGGTGCTTGCAGGACAAACCTGATGAGTTTACTCCTGGAACCCTTGTAAGAAGCCAGATGTGCAGGTGTGGATCTTTAATCCCAGCAGTCCTGCAGAGAAATGAGAGGCTGACAGGAGAATGGCTTGGAAGCTCACAAAATGCTGCAGGGCAAACTCCTGCAGCTCCATCTTTTCTGTCAAATGGCCCTAAGCTCTTATTCTTGCAGCTTTGCTTCTATAACATACTGTTTTTTTGGTTTTTTTTTTTTTTTTTTTTTTTGAGTGTGAGGGATAAATGTGAACAGCCCCTATAGGCTCATAAGTTTTAAGTGCTTAGTCCCCAGTTAGTGGAACTGTTTGGGAAGGATTAGAAGGTGTGGCCTTGGTGAGTATAAAGGGAAAGAGTATGAGGGGAACAGGCCAGTATTATAGACCAAGAAACCGTAGCATAGAGTCTGCTCCCCAGAAGAAGTCTTTTTCCCAAGGTGGAGCATTTGTATAAGAGCCTTCATTCCCTGGGGTTTGAGGGAAGCTCCTGCTTGTTAAAGCAGGTATTCTCATCTCTAGCAAGAAGAACTTGTGGCCTTTCCATTAATATGGCACCTTTTGTGAGTATCAACACTAGATTCCTGATGAAGCCACAACCGCTCACATGCCCCTCTTCCCATTTACTACTATATGCAACTATAGAATATAAAAGGTGTATTTTTTTTCAATTAAAAGATGCTGGCAGATATCTCCATTCAGCCTCAGATCTGGTCCATCCCCTGCCACACTCCACACATTCTTTGCAGCCTGAACCCTCGTGGATGCAGATCTCCAGCAGCTTTCTCCTATAAGCTGCCTTGGTCACATTGCCTCCTTATAGCAGTAGAGCAGTAACTAAGACGGGATGCTTCCTCTCCCTATTTGTAGCTCTTTTTGGCAGACATCCAACATCTCTGGGCCTCCCCGGAGAGTGCAAACCAGGCTTCACTCTCTGAGAGCTCCATGCAGAGTATTGCATGAATTCCAGTTGGTATATAATGAAAACCCAGAGCCAGATATTGGGGAAAAGGCTGAAATATCAGAGAGAAGAAACCGACCACAGTCAATTCTCTCTCAGCCAACTTCTCAGGCCAAATGGGGGTTCTCAGCCTGACTGGTCACTTCTACAGAATGACTGAATTTCTGCCTTTATACTTCTTTCCCCACCAAGTATTCTTACTTCCTGGTTCAACTCTGTACCATAATCTTAGAGTTAGGATTAAAGTTGTGAACTACCACTGTTTAGCTGTTAGGCCTTGAACTCAGAAGGATCTGTCTCTTGAGTGATGGAATTTAAAGGCATGGGTCACCACTCTCTGACCTTCATGACTTGACTGTGGGGGATTCTGTCCTCTGGTATTCTAGACCAATTTTATTAAATATGCAATATATACGCAACAGAAATTCACCTCCACACATTGCCTGGCCTTAGCAACTCTCTGAAACTGTAGAGGAAGATTGTACAGCCTCCTGTGTATCCTTCAGGACTCCGAAGCCAGAACTACATCCTTCCCTTTACTCCAAAGTGATTGAGACCACTTTGGCAAACCTCTATCTCCAAAAATATTTACATTACAATTCATAACAGTAGCAAAATTAAGTTATGAAGTGGCAAGGAAACTAATCTTATGGTCGGAGTCATCATGGGTCACCACAACATGAGGAGCTGTATTAAAGGATCACAGCCTCAGGAAGAGTGAGAAGCACTGTTTTATTCTATTCATGAACTGGCTAATTCTTACTCGACTTCCTCTTTCAGTACAAGCCTGGGCTGCAACATTAAATATTCTGGTGCTTTTTTCACTTTACACCTTATGGCCTGATTTCCGCAGTTCTTGCTCTTTTGCTGTGGACCTGCACAGAGTGGTCACTAATGGCAGCACAATAGATCCAGTAAAAGGCTGTCTTGAAATTTCTTCTGCCAAGAAATTTTTCTATTAATCTTTAATCTCTCCTCGGGCAAGTTCTTAGGACACAGGCAGAAAGCAGTTTTATTCTTTGTGAAGTCAAGATCTCTGTGTTTGAAGCCAGCCTTGTCTACAGAGTGAGTCCCAGGAGAGCCAGGGCTTTACACAGAGAAACCCTGACTCCTGTCTCAGAAAACAAAAAACAAAAAACAAACAAACAAAACAGAGAGAAAGAAGGGGAGGGAGAGAGAGAAGAAGAAAGAGAAAAAAAAGTAGAACAGGTTTATTTGATCAAAGCAACTCCCCGGTGGGCTCTCCAGCCCCATAGAGAGGCTGAAGAAGCCACACATCTGAACTAAAACAAGATTATATAGATTGTAGGTCCCAAGTATAGTCAAAAGCTAAGTGCTTTAGGCAGGAGCTTAGATAGTTGGCAGCTTTGTTCAAAGACTGGGAATGAGTGGGGTCTGGAGAGTTGGGGATGAGGCTTCTCAAAGCATGCAGGAGCAAGCTAGAGGTTCCCATGGAACACCCTAACTAATATTCCTTCCCTTTGAAACCTCTTGAGCTGGGTCTTGAGAGTCTGCATTACTCCAGATCTACTGTCTTCCAACTTCCTACCAAGTGGACCATTCAGCCAATTTTTCAGTCCAAAGTTTGAAGGTCTTCCACATTCTCTGGAATTAAAAAAAAGAAAGAAGTGAGGAGGGAAGGAAAGAGGAAGGAAAGGAAAGAAAGAAAGAAGCAAGCAAACAAATATGGTCAGGTTCTTGACAGCAACAGCCTGCTCCTAATAACTTGTGTTGCCTTTATATTGCTATGATAAACACCATTACCAAACAATGTATAGAAGGAAGGTTATATTGGGGCTGTATTGCTTCAGGAAGACAGATACTCATGATCACTATCAGATCACATCAGGGAAATATAGCCAGTTATGGCAGCAGGAACAGCAGAGAGGTCCCATCTCAAACACAAATAGGAGTGGACTGGAAACAGCCATTTTTAAGCTCTCAAAGTCTGCCCTAGGGATGCACTTCCTCCAGCAAGGCCACACTCCTAAGTCTCCCCAGCAGCCATTAACTGGGGACCAATATTCAAATGCTCAGACTCGGGGAGGGGAATGCGGGAAGGGTGAGGAGGGGGTGGTGGTGGAGGGGTGCATCTCAGCCAAACTACCATGGAGATCTTGCCTCAAAAACAAGGTAGAGGATCTGTGACGTCGGAATGTCTGTGAATATCGATCTTTACATAAAGGAGTTGTTTTGACCCCTGGTGAACACTGGAGCCAGAGACAGGAGCATAGGTAGGAGAAATAGGGTGGAGTCAGAGACAGAAGCCCAAAGAAGCAACATGTAAGGAACACAGGTGAGCCACGGGCCACGTGGCAGCATGGATTAATGGGAATGGGTTGAGTTAAGATGAAAGAGCTAGCCAACAATGTGCCTGAGCCATAGGCCAAACAGCATGAAGTTAATATAAGCATCTGTGTGTTTCTTGAGATTGCTGGTCCAGATAGGGGGTGGCGGGCAGGTCCAAACTGTGGGGTTAGTCTGAGCCAGAAACCTCAATATTACAGGGATGAAGAGATGGCTCAGTGGTTAGGAGTACTGGTTCTCTTTCAGAGGACCCTGGTTCAATTCCTAGTGCCCACATGGCAGCTCACAACTGTAATTCCAGTTTCAGAGGATCTGCCACCCTCACACACATACATGCAGGCAGAACACCAGTGCACATACGATAGGAATAAATAATGTAAAGAACAACAAATACAAGGTAGAAGGAGAGAACCCATCCCCGAAGCTGTCCACTCACGTCTGTACGGAGGCCGCGACACAGTAGACCCACATTTGTTGTTTCTGCTTTTACTCTTTTGGGGGCCTGCCACCCAGCTCTCAAGCAAATCACACACAGATGCCTATTCTTATCATGAATGTCCAGTCCTAGTTTGGCTTGGTTCCAGCCAGCTTTCCTTAATGTTAAATTATCCTGTCTACCTTTTGCCTTTATTACTTCCACTCTGTGGTTTGCTATGTGGGTGGCTGGTTCCTGATGTTCTTCTCTGGATACTTCTCCTTACTCCTTCCATACTTCTCCTATGTATTCTCTCTGCCTGCCGGCCCCGCCTACCCTTTCTCCTGCATTGCTATTGGCTATTCAGTTCCTTATTAGATCATCAGGTATTTTAGACAGGCACAGTAACTCAGCTTCACAGAGTAAACAAATGCAGCATAAACAAAAGTAACACATCCTAAAATAATACTCTGCAACACACATTTGCACACATGCCGCTGCTGCTACTCAGAATAATAACAATAACAAATAGAAAATAAAATACTTGGGTATAATTTGAGAAGAATAATTTTTTTAAATAAGTTTAAATTTTGATCATAAAGTAGGAATAAACTGCTCAAAGTTTAGGAGTTACATGGCTAGGAGCAGAGCTTTTAAGCTGAGGTTCATGCTTAACATCAGCAAGACTTGAATTTGGTCTTTAGTGACAACCCCCCCCCCCCCCCGCCATGCACACACACAAACTACCCAAAACAAAACAGTGGGTTGTTTATTTTTGTCTCTAATTACCAAGAGTGTTTGCTATTCAAAGGAAGTAAATGAATAGAAAATGAGGGACATTCTAGTAGTATAAAATCTAGAGTGCTTAGGAAGAAAGAAAACAGCCTGGGCTGTTGTTCTTTGTACACAAAAACAATGGGCCTTAAGAGTAAATTGGGTCCTAGATCAAATTTCCAGCTGCCAGAGGCCACTCAGAGTGGGAGCCGACCTAATACGGGAGGGCCTGTGTTGTGGGATGCCTCTGCTTCCTGGAGGGTCACAGGACCATGGAGCACTGGCATCTAAAACATGGTGGTATAGGCGTCTTGGAATAATGAGCTCAATTTCAATTGTTAAGGAACCATGGTCAAAAAGCAAACTCGGTATTCTTTCCAGGAACTGTCATCGCTTGTGGCCCCTTGGTAGCCTGGCTCTGCCCTCTGGTTGCTCAGGGCAAGGGCTTGGGTAATCTGACAGCTGCTGAGAGCAAACCAGATTGCAGAGCCGACTAGGGGACGTGTTCTGCCACGATGAATTACTCATGGGGAGAGTAGCTGTTCTAGAAAGCCTATGTCCTGTTCTGTCATTGTTGACACAATGTAGGCAAACTACAAACTTTGCCTGGTGGATGTTCTTCCATCTCATGCAGATCACTAAATGTAAAGGTGAAAAAAAGCAGGAAGATACTAGAATTAGTAAAACCAATAGTTAAAAATGCAAACTTGATGGAGGGGGTCAGGGACCTAGAGAAATGGCTTAGAAGACCCAGGTTCAGTGCCGATCACCCAGGGTTCACACTACCAGTAACCCCAACTCCAAGGTACCTGATGCCTCTGGTCTCGATTTCTCAGTGGGCAACTGTACTGACATGCACATACCCACACAGACATACCCAAATATATGCAATTAAAATTAAATCTCAGCTGAGTAGTGGTGGTGCATGCCTTTAGTCCCAGCACTCCAGAGACAGATACAGACAGATCTCTAAATTCACAGTCAGCCTGGTCTACAAAGGGTGCTCCAAGACAGCCAAGGATATGAAGAGAAATCTGGCATCAAAAAACCAAAATAAGAATAATGATGATAAATCCTAAAAACAATACAATCTGGCCTGGGGAGTCTTCTTGTGTTACCTGAGTATGAGAACTAAGTTTGAATCTTTATTGTCTATGTAAAAAGAAGAGAGTCTGGAAATGGTGGTGTACACCTTTAATCTTAGCATCTGGGAGGCAGGGTCAGAAACAAAAATCTACAGAGTAAGTTCCAGGCCAGTCAGGGCTGCATAGTGAGACCCTGTCTCAAAATAAAAAGCAGAGAGAGAGAGAGAGAGAGAGAGAGAGAGAGAGAGAGAGAGAGAGAGAGAGAGAGAGAGAGAGAGAGAGAGAGAGAGAGAGAGAGAGAGAGAGAGGGAGAGGAAGAAGGAGAAGAAGAAGACAGGTATGATTGTGCAAGTAACTTTAATTCTAGTGCTTAGTGCTGACAGGAAAGAGGATAGATAGGGTTATTAAAGCACAGTCAAGGTTCAGAGGAATAAAACAGAAAGTCATAGACACTACCAAAGTCATCTTCTGGATTCCAGTACATCCATGAGTATACACACCCACCCATATAAATATACACACATGCACATACAGCATATGCATACAACACAACACATAACACACACACACCATAATTCCCGTTTGGGAGGTATCAACAGGAGGATCAGAATGTCAAACTCAGTTATCTATGAGTATACACACCCACCCATATAAATATACACACATGCACATACAGCATATGCATACAACACAACACAACACACATACCATAATTCCCGTTTGGGAGGTATCAACAGGAGGATCAGAATGTCAAACTCAGTTATCTATGAGTTCAGGGCTAGCCTTGGCCACATGAGGCAAGGTGGGACGGGGGGAAAGAGGAAAAAAAAGAAATTATGATTAATGTAAAAATGATACTGTGACAGCAGCGTTTAAAGTGATCCCAAGGGATCCTCCATCTTAGAGTCCTACTATTGTGTGATCTTTTCTTCTTTCTTTTAATCTGCTTTTGTTCAGTGTCTGAATGGTCCTTTTAACACAGAAGACAAAAGACAACTTGTATGTGTCAGTTCTCTCCTTCTGTCCTATGGGTTTGGGGTTCAAACTTGGGTCATTGGACTTGACAGGAGGAACCTTTACCTCTGAGGCATTTCACTGGCTCTTATGCAACCTCCACCCTGCAGGGGTGCAGATTTCTCCCTCCCTCCCTCCCTCCCTCCCTCCCTCCTTCCCTCCCTCCCTCCTTCTTTCCTTCCTTCCTTTGAGACAGGGTCGTTATATAGCCTTGACAGTCTGGAACTCATCTGTATCAGGCTAGCCTTGAACTCACAGATGTATCTGCCTTTCCCTCCTGAGATTAAAGGCCTTTATGACACTGCAGATTGCTTAGGTGTTTGGGGACAGGGTCTTACTGTGTAGCCCAAGGCTTACAGTCCTCCTGCCTCAGCACCCAAATACTGGGATTAGAGGTGGGAGTTACAACAGCTAATCTCAAAATGTTTTGCTTCATTTTGGGTCTGAGTCTCATCACGGAGCTCTAGCTGGCCTTGGATTTAGAGACTGACCTTCCTCTGCTTCCCATGTGCTGGGTTAAAGGCATTTGCCACCATACCTAACTTGTTTCAAATCTCTCTTTCTTTCCCATCTCTCACATACAAACAAGCATGGTGTATCCTTACCATGAAATGATCTTTTCTCTCCACCATCTCCAGTCTGAATAGTTACAAAATCAGGAGAAAGTTCTATTTTCTGTCCCCCAACCCACTTTGCATGGGTGTGTCTCATACTAACTTTCCTTAAGCTTTTTCCTCCTGTCTTCCACAGGTAAGAAACCATAATAAACCCCTGGTTCTACAAATCACATTTTGACTCCTCTGCTGGCTCAGAGGTTCTCCAGGCCCCAAGCCCACCCCTGGGAGCCATCTTCCCAAACCCCAACCCAAATGTTTTGCTTGACATTGTTCGTTTTGATCATAGGTCAGTGGATTATCCACACTGGTGTCTGCATCTGGAACTCTACCATCGCCTCATTACCTGCCTAAATCCTATAGCCCTGGTGTCCTAGCTCAAATCCAGCATCGCCTCAGATTCCAGGAGGTCTGTTTCTGCAATGCTCAACTTGATGTCACAGGTCTCTGTGGGCCAGGATTCCCCAACAAACTCCCCTATTCTCATCCTATAAAAGCTAAAGCAACGGTGCCTCCACTTAGCCACCTTCTTTTCTCTTCAGTGAAGACAGTGTTTGGTCTCTTCTGTCTGCTGTTCTTGTTGGAAACCATGGTGATCAAACCATCCCACATCCCTATCCCCATCCTGCTCCTGGAAACCGGTCACTTCCTCTGCTACTGCTATGCAGGAGATCAGGGAAAATTCACTGTTTGAGTGCCTCTCCTGTGTAGTGGGATTATGTTATTACATTGTAAATATCGTCCTGCCTACTAGTTTATTAAAAATGTTGACTGGCTGAAGGCAGACAGGAAGTGTGGACGGAGCTACCAGACTGGGAAAACTCTGGGAACATGAAGAGCAGAGTAGAGATGCCAGAGAAGCCAGCAGATGCAAAGAACAACTATGCTGCTCTGAGAAAAGCTACTGAGCTTCATGGCTGAACAGGATAATCATCATAGGTTAGTTTTAAGAGCAAGAGCTAGCTAGCAGTATGCCAGAGCCATAGGCTGATCAGCATAAAATTAATACAAGTGACTGTGTGTTTCTGTGGGACTGAGGGTCTGTGGGTCTGCTGGTCTGTGGGTCTCTGGGTCTGGACCACCGGCCAGACAGGCCAGAAACTTACTACTACAGTCATGTGCTTTGGACATGGGAGTCAGGGGTAGCCTGCCCAAGCTCCATCATGCTATTGCCACATTGTCGCTCTGAAAATAACTAAGAGATTAAGACAATTGCCAGTTCTGCCTGGATTCTTACCCCAATCTGTCCACACCTGTATCATCTGGTATTTACTGTCATTCCCAGGAGTATGAGAGAAACAGGGTGCTTGGTTCTTCAGAATTAGTCTCTAAGTTACAGATTAAAAACACAATTCTTTGAATCTTTAATCCTTAAGAGGCACTTCACTAAAAGTCCTGGGTAACTCTAACCACCCCTACCCCATCCCAGATTGACCACCTTGAAACCCAGGTCTTTGTGGGTTACCTTGGTACACCTTACCATCTTCACACTTTTTATTTGCTTAGCTTCAGGGACTTCAGCTACCCTAAGCTACTCTGCACTAAGGTTTAGAGCCCAACATTACTGCTCTGACTGCAGCCTCCCTGAAGCAAATTCTATGAATATCCCCGTGGTTCTGTTTTGCAGAAACATAGTAAGATTCATATGAAATCTCAAGAGGCCTAGACTAGACAAAGCAGCCTTGAATAAAAACAAAAATGGAAGATGAATGTGGTGGTGCATGCCTATAATGCTTAGTACTCAGGAAGTGGAAGCAGAATGTCAGGAGTTCAAGGCCAGGCTCAGTAACATGGAGAGCTTTAGGCCAACTTGGGCTATGTGAATCCCTGTCTTAAGAAGAAAACAAGAGATCTTAAGCTTTACTTTTGTCTTAGTTAGGGTTTCTATTGCTGTGGAGAGACACCATGACCAGGGCAACTTCTTCTTCTTTTTTTTTTTTTTTTAATTTTATGTGTATAGGTGTTTTGCCTGCATGTATGTCTGAGTGAGAATGTCAGATCTTGGAGTTACAGACAGTTGTCAATTGCCACGTGGGTGCTGAAAATTGAACCAGAGTCTTCTGGGGGAGAAGCTGATCTTAACCGCTGAGTCATCTCTCCAGCCCCAACCGTAAAGAAAACATTTAATTGGGCTGGCTTACGTTTGAGAGGTTCAGTCCATTATCATCATGGTGGCGAGCATGGCAGTGTGCAGCTAGACTTGGTGCTGGAGGCAGAGCTGAGGATTCTTACACCTTGACCAGCAGACAACAAAAGGTGATCTGTCAAAGTCGGTATGGCTTGAGCATCTATGAGACCTCAAAGCTCACCTCCACAGTGACATACTTCCTCCAACAAGACCACGCCTACTGCAACAAGACCACACAAAAGAAGTGTCACTTCCTTTGGGGGCCCTTTTCTTTCAAACTATCACAGCTTTGTAACCCAAACTGGCCTCAAACTTTATTTTTTAAACCATGCATGTTTGGCACCTGAGCTATATGCCCACCCCTTTTGTCAAACTCTCAATCCTCCTGCCTCGGCCTCCCATATTCTGGGATTGGGAGCATATACCACGATGCCCAATTTATAGTTTCTAGTTTGAAAACTTAATGTAAATCAACTTCAGTCAAAAGCAATGGAGTGGGATAGCAGGCCCAGAGAGAAGTCTCAAGTACTGTGTGGTTTTCAAGAGGGCACCAAGACCACCCAATGGTCAAGAGAGCAAATGGCACTGGGTACATGCCTGCAGGATGACGATGCTGAGGGGGTGGGTATAGCACAGCTGGGAAAGTGCTTGCCTATGGTGCATCAAGCCTTGGTCAGTGCCCAGCACATCCTAAGCTGAGTGTGGCCTTGCACACAGAAGGCAAAACAAAAGAAGACAAAAACCACTATCAACAGAATATAAAGGGGCAATCAGAGAGCCAGAGAAAATAATAGCCAAATAATACATATGAGATCAAAATCTAGAATATATATATGTGTGTGTGTGTGTGTGTGTGTGTGTGTGTGTGTGAGTGTGTGTGAGTGTGTGTGTGAGTGTGAGTGTGTGTGTGAGTGTGAGTGTGTGTGAGTGTGAGTGTGTGTGAGTGTGTGTGTGAGTGTGAGTGTGTGTGTGAGTGTGTGAGTGTGTGTGTGTGAGTGTGAGTGTGTGTGTGTGAGTGTGTGTGTGTGAGTGTGAGTGTGTGTGTGTGAGTGTGTGTGTGTGTGAGTGTGTGTGTGTGAGTGTGAGTGTGTGTGTGTGAGTGTGAGTGTGTGTGTGTGAGTGTGTGTGTGTGAGTGTGTGTGTGTGTGTGTGTGTGTGTATGTATATGACAACTTGCAGGAGTCAGCATATACATATACATACAGCATATATATACAACACACATATATGATATATATTTTATATATATATATATATATATATATATATCCATTTTTGTATCACATTAAGTAACCTAATGAAGTTTTATGGTGCTGGGAATTGAATCCAGGGCCTGTGAATATTAGGCTAGTATTCTCACCACTGAGTTCCCCCAGCCCCACAAATGGTTGATTGTTGTTGGTTTTTTTTTTTTATTTACTTTTTAAAGAAGTTGGAATTTATTTCCTTTTGTTTGCTTCTTTACTGAACTGTAATTCACCACTGGAATAAGCTGGATGAAGATCTGTCTACCTCCCTTATACTAGAATATAGGTATGTATAGTGGAATTATGTTGTTACATTGTAAATAATTGTCCCACCTACTGGTTTAATAAAAGTTATTTACAATGTAACAATATAATTCCACTACAGGAATGGATCACCATGCCTGGATTTTTTAAAAAAGATTTATTTTTAATTATGTCTATGAGTACATGTAGATGAGTACAGATTTCTGAAGTGGGCAGAGGCATAGGACTCCTCTAGAGCTGGAATTACAGCCATCTGTGAGCTATCTGACATGGGTTTTGGAAGAGCAGCAAGCCATCTGTCCTGCCCACACCTGGATTTTCACATGGATTCTTGGGATAGAACTGTATGCTTTCACAGCAACAGCTTTACCCACTGAGCTATATCTTTTGACCCCAAAGTTGGAGTTTAACAATGCAAGGTTTCAATGCACCAGCTTAGTCCCCCAGGAACCATCAGTACTAGGGTAGTGTCTTGAGCTCCAGTTCCCATGCACAGCTTGAGCTGGTCTATTTGCTTACCCTCATTCCTGCTGCCTTAGGCTCCAGCAAGGCCTGGCCAGAGGTGAGGTGGGATATTGTAACTGGATGAATAATCCCGCCTGCCAGTACCTGAATAACCACTCAAAGGCTTAATATTAGTTACAAACTGTTTGGTCTATAGTTCAGGCTCATTGCTAACTAGCTCTTTTATCTTAAGTTCATCCATTTCTATTGATCTATGTATTTCCACGTGGCTCCTGTGTGTGTTCCATTACAACTTGCTCCCCAGGCAGCAATGCTGCTGACTCTGCCTTTCATCCTTCTGTATATCTCTTGGATTGCCTGCCTGGCTGTATTCTGTCTTGCTATAGGCCAAAACAGCTTCTTATTAATCAACAGTAACAACGCACATCACAGCATACAGAAAGAGCACCCCACTGCAGGTTGGGTCTCTACTGCTCCTCAGAGGCCCCTGCTCCAGTCCTGCAGAGCAGTGCTGAGTCACAACTCTTAGCATCTGCCACCAGACCACGTGGCTTTTTCCCCCCTCAATTCAGAGAAGAGTATGTTATGCAAACTAAAAGCAAGCTAGAGAATACCACCCCCTCCCTCCCACCAAGAAGCACATTAGGGGCTCTTTATGTAACTCTGAGATTAACCAACTCAGGTGCCTGTGGAGAAGAGCCCCAGGAGAAGCTGGGTGGGAAGCCAGTTTGCTGCTAATGGGGCTCCCACTGGTTCTCATGTTCAGTAAATCTCAGAAGCACAGAGGTTGTGCAGCTTGAGACAGATTTTCTTAAGTAACATTACTGTAGCGCAATCATGGCTACCACACACTGATAGATAATAGGATTGGTAGCATTGGCCTGTCTGTTGCCACACTCATATGTACTTATGTACTTACTTATTTTTCTTCCTGACAGGGTCTCATGCATCCCAAGCTGACCTAAAATTTGCTATGTAGCCAGGACTGGTCTTATGCTCTTGATTGCTATGGCTCAACCTCCCAAATGTTGGGGTTACAGGCATGTGCCACCACGTCTAGCATAAGCCTTCTGTAGGATTTCCTTCAGAAAAACCTGCTGAGGAGCTGGTTAAAAGCCTGACTGCTCTTGCGGGGGGGTCCTGGATTCAGCTTCCAAAAACCCACATATTGCCTCATAACTGTCTATGACTCCATTTCCAGAAAACCCAACACCTTCCAAGAGCAATAGACATGCATGGTGTGTGTGTGTGTGTGTGTGTGTGTGTGTGTGTGTGTGTGTGTGTGTGTGTGTGTGTGTATACTTGTACATTTTTAAAACATGGTTTCTTGGGATATAAAAGGGGAATGGTTTTAAGCTCAAGGCCTGTCGGGGCTACAAGGTGAATTTTAGGCTAGTTAGGGCTATATAACAAGACTGTCTCAAAACAAAACAAATATTTTACATTTTTATCCTATAGATGCATCTTTAAAATAAAAAATCATGAAATAATATCATTGCAGGGCTGGAGATGTAGCTTAGTGGTAGGCATAATTATATACACACAGGCAAAACATTCACGTACTTAAAATAGTTTTTAAAAATGAAATATTTATTGAGCACATACTGTATTGCCAGCAGACTTAGGCCCCAGGGACACACAGAATAGACATGTCCTTTTTACATACATGTTTTCTAACCTGTTTTTAACTACTATCTTGCTGAGTGAGGGCATGCTTTTTAAGTTTTCGGAGACTAACTGTATTTGTCTTTCCATGAGTACAGTAATTTGTGTGTCATGGGATTGCTAATGAAATTAGAAATGTAGGCAATGGGTCCAGGACATGGTTATACAATGGGAAGCACTTAATTGTAGTATCACTTACTATGGACTTTGTACATATCATGCTTTAAAAGAATCCCAGACACAAAGAAGAATCCCTTTCCAAGGTCACGAAGGGAGCAGCCAGGGGGCCTGCAGTTCAAGCCATTGCTCTCCTGCAGCGATTACCAAAATAGACTGTTATATCAGCCAACAGGATTTGACTTTCTAAGCCAGGCTTGCTCTGAAAACGCAAATATCTATTGATGTTCCATATCTTGGTCAGGCAGGTGCTTCTCTGTCAAGAAGGATTTTTAAGCTTTGAGAAATCAAACTCAAGGATCACTGTCAGAAGTGTTTAAATGCCTGGCACAGCATGGCTAGAAGCATACTATGTCCTTCCTTCTGTGATGCATTGGACGAAAGGTATGAAATTGTTCAAAAACTTCCCTCAGAGGACACGTTTCTCTATCTGGAGAGAGCTCTTTGGAAATTTTGAACCATCAGTTTGTGAGGATAAAACCCTTCTGTAGTGGGATTATGTTGTTGCATTGTAAATAATTGTCCAGTCCACTGGTTTAATAAAAACACTGATTGGCTAAAGGCAGACAGGAAGTGTGGGCAGGGCTACCAGACTAAGAAAACTCTGGGAACAGGAAGAACAGAGCAGAGATGCCACAGAGACACCAGAGATGCTACAGATGCAGAAGACAACTATGCTGCTCCGAGAAAAGGTACTGAGCCACATGGCTGAACAGGATAAGAGTTGTGGGTTAGTTTAAGGGTAAAGAGTTAGCAAGTTATATGCCTGGGCCCCAGGCCAGTCAGCCTAAAATTAATACAAGCATCGTGTGTTTTCAGTTGGGACTATGGAACTGTGGGTCTGAAAGTCTGGGCTACAAGGCTAGACCGGACAGTCCAGGCCTGAAACCTTCGCCCACCCTCTCTAACTCCCTGTGTCTTGCACTGAGAGAACTTTCAAGTCAATGCACGATTTAATTTTTAGCCTCAGTGAAAGAACTAAAATGAAAGCAGATTTGAGGGAAAACAGTTAACTTTCTGACCCCTTTGTACTTACTCGAAAGAACGTTTGCGTGCTTGTTTATTTTCCTAGTGCCCCTTGGTTATCTATCTCATTTTGGTTTCATAAGTGAAATGTTCCATCTGTGTATTTATTTTCCAGACTCAGTCCCTAGAATTTTAAGTAAGAGTGTCTCCCAAACTTTGTTTTACTCTAATTCACACAGAAATATATGTTTTGTCTAGTGAGGTGGTTCAGTGGTAAACTCACCTCCTGAGCAAGCCTGATGACCTGAGTTTGACCTTTGGAGCCAATGGTGGAAGGAGGGAACCAGCTCCCCAAGTTTGTCCTCTGATGCTTATGCACATACGTGTACACAGTTGCACACACACAGCAACAGTAATAGTAGTGATGAATAATAAACTTTTAAAGTAGTATCTTTTGCAGGGCATACGTCTCATGTCATTTCTGTCTTTCAGTAGCTAGGGTTGGCCTGGAACCCATGAGATACAGACTGTTCTGGAGCTCACAGCCATCTTCCTGCTTCTGCCTCCCAGGTGCTGCTATTACAGATGTAAGCCATCATGCCCAGCTCAAGTCTTTTCATAGTTCCGTGATCTCAAGTCTTTCCTTCTTTACCTCATCACACACACACACACCTCACACACTACACACTCCAACTGTCTGAGCAAACCTCCAAGCTGCCCTATGCAGACCTCTGGTTAACTTAAGTAATAAATACCAGTGCCCAGAAACCAACTGTTTGTTTGCTTGCTTTTCTTCTCCCAGGTGCACCCTGGCAGGACTCTCTCCCAAAGATCAAATACATTAAAATTAGTTATTAGCTCCACTAATTTATTGCCCAAATCAGGGAAGTATAGAGAAGAAAGAAGCCCTGTTCAAAATTATCAAGAAGACAGGTGTGGTAGCTTACGTCTGTAATCCCGAGCACCCAGAAGATCAGGGGGATCAGGAATTCAGAGCTAGTTGAAGGCACATGAGACCCTATTCCAAACAGACAAACAACAACAACAAAAAATAACAATTTCTAAAATTATGCCCATATAACGGGTATAGACAAGGTTCCTAACAGCTTGAAACACAGAAGTAGTTTATGAAGATATGAAAGCATACAGGTATCAGGCTTTTAGACCAAACACTGGAGAAAACATTTGGGGTTGTGGTTCTTTGTGTTTCTTGACTAAACAGTGATGTGAATTTACATTCTGAGCCTCCTTTCCTGAGCTCAGGAAGGACTGCTTAATGGGGAGTGTGGGTGTTGGGGAGTGGGGATTAGTGCCAATCTCAAAAATCTCTTTGCAAACCAGGATGAGAGTACCAGACAGTGGGGCAGAAATCCTCCCTGGTGACTGGAATCCAGCAATCTCCCTGATTGGAGAAGGCGAGCCAAACCCATGTCGTGCCTTGCTGATGCATGGCTGGGCTGAAGAAAGAACCCATTGACTTGTATAAGGAAAAGAGTGGTGTTCAAAATACCAGGCTGGAGAAAGGGGCTGTCTCAAGCACAGTGCCTGGCAGGACACCAGGTCCCAGAGCTCTGTCAAACCTCTCGGAACAGTGCTTTTGTGTCACAAAACCTGGGTATCAAAAAGACACATGACAGATGGGAACCTACAGTTTATATCTGTTCATTTGTTTTAGATATGTCAGAGGGTATGTGAGCTACAACCCAGCTTGAATGTAAGGGAAACCCCAGACCTGTGCAAGCAGGAGGCGTTACACTCATCAGCCTGGGCTCCCTAGAATCCTAGTGTCTGAATAACCGAGAAACCTGTGGCCTTTTAGCTGGGCAAGTGAGATCATAAAATCAAGCTGATGGTGTGCCTGGGGCTCGCCTTAGCACCCTGTCACTACTCAGTCTTCACATAAACCCAGGGAACCAACATAATCTTAATCTTTAAGGAAGGAAATTGAGGCACAGGATGTCTAGGCAGCTTGCTCAGTGTCTAGTGATGGTAGGGTTAGGGTTTGACTAGGCTCTTCAACTCTAGAATGTTTGTCCTGGGGGCTGGAGGCGTAGCTCAGTTTGTAGAGTGTTGCCTGGAATACAGGAAGCCTAGGCTGGAGCCCTGACACCACATAAGAGTGGGCATAGGGCACACACACCTGTAACCTAGCACTGGGGACTGTGGTTACATAGTGGGTTCTAAGCCATCCTGAGGTACAGAAGACCTTATTTGAAAAGACAAAGACATTCGTCTTACAGGACTGTCCTGCTTGGGCGCCATCCTGTGCCGTGGGCTGTGAAATGGGGATGTGTGCAGCACCACCTCCCTGGGGTGTCATGATACTCCGAGGGGGATAATCCGTTTTGAGGGCACACTGCCTGCATGCTAAACATCGTTAGCAGTTAATGCATTAGTGCAATTAGTCATGGCTTCTCTGCAGCCAGCAGGCTCTCCCTCCCTCCTCTTTTCTGTTGACCGTCACAAGACTTTCAGTCTCTGTGTAAAGGCATACTGTCTTTTTGGTGTGTGTGTGTAGGAGGCAGAATCTGAAGATCAGAAATCCTGGAGTAAAGAGGGCAAGCCAGGATGTAAGTGGGGATTTTCTCCTCACCTAGCCAGAGTTCCAGGAATCATTCAAGGACTTGTGTTTAAGACTGATCTCTTGAAAGAGTTTATTTGGGGAAGTCCTTTTATGCAGTATCAATGAAGAGAAGCCTCCATGTCGTTTTTAGTTTGGTTTTTGTTTTTCAAGACAGAGTTTCTCGGTGTAGCCCTGGCTGTCCTGGATCTTGCTCTGTAGACCAGGCTGGCCTTGAGTTTAGAGCTCTGTTGCCTCTGCCTTCTGAATCCTGGGATTAAAGGTCTGTTGTGTGAGGGTTTGGGCGTTTGTTTTGGGTTTTTGTTTTTTGTGTGTTTTTTGTTTTTTTTTTGTTTTGTTTTGTTTTGTTTTTTGAGGCTCGTATTTACACCAGAACAAAACAAAACAAAATAATGAAAAGATGAAGTAAAATCATTTTATGTCCTGGAAAAAACATCTTGAAGGAAAGAAAATAGTTTCGTTTTTATTTGTTTATTGATTTTTTTGTTTTTGTTTGTTTGTTGTTATTGTTGTTTTTTAAGTCAGGGTCTTTCTATGTAGTCCTGGCTGTCCTGGAACTCACTATGTAGACCAGGCTAGCTTCAGACTCACTGAGATTCTCCTGCCTCTGCCTTCCCATTGCTGAGATCAATTCTTTGTACGTATGTATGTATGTATGTATGTATGTATGTGTGTGTATGTGTGTGTGTGTGTGTGTGTATGTATGTATGTGTGTGTATGTATGTATTTATTTATTTATTTTCTTTTTATTTGGAGACTATGCAACCCAGCCTCAAACTCCCTATCTTCTAAAGTGCTGTGGCTACAGCTGTGAGAGCCATTCCTGGAGAGAATTTCCCTTCCTCAGCAGATGTGAGTGTGTGTGTGTGTGAGTGTGTGCATGTGGATGTGTATGTATTCATGTGTGTGTGTGAGCGTGTGCATGTGTGAGTGTGTGTGTGTGTGTATGTGCGCATGCCTGCGCGTTCATTTCTGGGAAGGGCTCTCCTACTCTTCTCTTCTAAAGCTCCAATTCCCCCACAGGTCCAAAGCTGAGATAAGAGTGGGTAACTCAAGAGAAGTCTCAGAGAACTCCAGTTCCTAATGTTGACGCTTCCGTGGGGAGTCTTAACTCTCCCCTCCAGGTGGGGAATCCTGCAGCCACAGCCCGAACCCTCCCAGGGGAAGTTCCCACTCCTGAGGAAGGTGCATGGTTGATGGAAGTCTTGGACTTGTGGACAATGGGACCCCCCCAGCTTCTTTAGATTGTCTTCTTAGTCCTGACCTGGCAATGTCCATGATCACTGGGAACTACGGCCTCGCGGGAGCCTTATTTACTTACCCTATCCACCTTGTTTAACTGTTCCAGTCTTGAATCCAGCACTTCTAGGCCATTGGATCACAGTAGGAAGTCACTCAGAGAGGGCTGGGTCCAGGACTGCTTCTCTCAATGCTATCAAAGGTCTGCAGAGAGCTGGTAGTTTATGCCAACAACACATAGCACCGTACCTTATTGAATTGTAGCCCTGTTCCCTTGGTGCTGACTGGCTCTTCAGGCTTGAGGGTTAACCACATGAAAACACTGAGTGGCTAGCACATGGCTCCAGACTTCTCTCCATGTTCTTGTATAGCCAGCTGCTCAGAAGCTTTGGCTAGTAGAAACCTTTCCTTTCTTGGAGCACTATACTTGGAATGGAGCTGATTCGCTCTCTAAAGTTTTCCAAGGAGCTAGAGAATAAGCAGGAATAGAAAGAAGGTCTGAGCAGATAGCAGACAAGCATGAGGACCTGAGTTCTGATCCCCAGCACCCATGTGCATCTGTAACTCCAGTACTGGGGTGAACAGAGACAGAAGGATCCCCGAGGCTTGCTGGTCAGTCAGCCTAGCCAAACTGATAGTGCAAGACCCTGTCTCAGAAAATAAGGTGGGCCTTACCCTGTCCCTCATGCCTGCTACAGAGAGGGATGGAGCTGACCCTCTCCCTTACAAGCTGCATCATTCGGGAAAGCAGGCCCCGCTCCTTGGCTAGGCAGCACAGCAGAGCTGACCCTATTGATAGGGATGCTGGTGAACCAGCCCCAAGAAAGCAGAATGTAAGTGGGGGAAATGTGGCCCTTCCCCTCATCTGCTCTATGCTGGTGTGGGTAGGGCAGAGAACACTCTCCTTCCTGCTTGTGGTAGGCGGGAGAGCTGGCCCTGAACTCATAAGAGCAGGAGAGATGGTCCTGACCCTCACCAGTTGCAGTGCTTGGAAGAGTGGCCCCTACCCCTTGCCTAGGCCATGCAGTAGACCTGGCTCGGCTCGTGCAGGTGTGGGAGAACTAACCCTGAGAGAAAAGCAGAACTTTTCTTGCTCATCTCTGTAAGAAGTGAACTAGCCAGAGAAATGCTGGAGAAACTCACCCTGGTGGTGAGGATAGGGGAGAGTTGGCAGGCTGACCAACCCTGCAACAACCCAGGCCCAGAACCAGGGTTATGAGTTGACCCACCCCAACATCCACATGCTGAAGGAACATGTGAAGGGGCCAGCCCTGCAGACCCAAAGCTCAGGATCTCCACAACACAGGGCACCAACAGGATACACTAGTGAAGGCCCAGCATCAATAGTGAAACAGAAACCAGAGGCCTCGAACCAGACCAACGACTCTTTGCAACGAACACTGGCAAGTAAAGCTATACGGACAAAATGGTTTACTGGGTGACTTGCTGTGACGCACTACAACTCCCATGAAGACACTGATCCCCCCCCCTTTTTTTTTCTTTTAAGTTTTATTTTATTTTATTTTGAAGGGGGGAGTTGCAAGGGCAGAGGTTGATAGAAAGGGACGGGAAATGAATGGAATGGAGATGCACGATGTGAAAGACACAGGATAAGTAAAAAGAAAGTTGAGAGGAAAAAAAAGAAAGAATACCAAAAAAAAGAAGGTAAGTTGGGGAACAATACAGGAAGATACCTGATAGCCAGCCTCTGGCCTCACAAGAATACACATGCAAACAAACACACAAAATATACAGACAATTTTTTTTTTTTTTAAAGGCTGGAGGAAGGGGCCAACACTAAAGGAAGTGAATTTAGATGCCAAGTTTGTTTGGGGGTTAGGGAGCAGGTAAGATATCTGCGTGTTCATGGTTATAACCTTTGCTTAGTGAGGTCAAAGGGCCCCCATCTTTAGCAATGCACATCTGTTGTCCTAGGATTTAGGAGGTGAAGGCAGGAAGATCAGGAATTCAAGATCATAATTTGGCTGCTTTCTGATAGCTGGGTTAGCCTGGGCTACATGTAGAAAACCAAGTCTCAGAAAAAGAAAGAAAGGAAGGAAGGAAGGAAGGAAGGAAGGAAGGAAGGAAGGAAGGAAGGAAGACAGGAAGGAAGGAAGGAAGGAAGGAAGGAAGACAGGAAGGAAGACAGGAAGGAAGGAAGGAAGGAAGGAAGGAAGGAAGGAAGGAAGGAAGGAAGGAAGGAAGACAGGAAGGAAAGGCTGGAGCGGAGGACCTGGGTTCAGTCCTGAGTACCTATACTGGGCAGCTCACAACTGTCTGCAATGGCTGTTCCAGGGAGATCCCACACCGTCTTCGGACCTCCAAAAGCCCTTGTGCACGTATGGTCCACACACACATTTAAACATTAAGGGGTATTTCTGGGGGCAGAGCTCACAATGTTGGTATCAGTGGTGAACACAGGCCTTGAGTTCAGTTCCCAGTGAAAAACAAAGATATTTTGTCGTTTTCCCCTTTCAGTCTGCGTCCTGAGTCCCCCATTTGACAGAAAGCTCTAGAAGGGATAAGCGTGCTCTGGACCTAGCTACATGACACCAGTTTTTATGTCCAATAGGACAAAACTCAAGACTAGGTGTAGGGGTGCCAACTGCCCCAGAGAACTCAGAAAAATCTGTTTCACTGGTAGAGTGCCCTGGACCAAACAGTCGCTTTCAGCCAGAGAAGCCCTTACTGGATTCTGAGATAAGCATGAGCCGGGTTGACCCTCCTCTGGCCTCATTTGATGTTAACTCAGCTAGACACGAAGGGGCAGGCTAACCTCAAAGAGATAAGGCCTGGCTTTTTCTTTGTTTTGCTTCTTCGGGGATCCGGGCAGAGCCCCTTTCAGCCCTGGAAAAGGTCACCAAATGCATGCCCCAGTTCCTGTTGTAACTGTTTCTCTGAGTTTGCCCAGGGTGGGAGGCGGGTGGCACAGTGCTGGTTATTTTTTGTTTTGTTCTGCAGACATGGAATAACGAACAGCTTAGAGTTTAGTTTCCCTGGAGCCCAAAACAAACTCCAACAGCATTCCTCATCATCCCCGGCCAGTCGGGGTCACCAGAACATGAGGACCTGGGCTGCTTCCTTTCCCTTCGAGTCCTTCCCCCAGAGTACCAGCAAGCCTCTGGGATTCTGCTGTGGTATTCTCCATGTATGCCGTGGGACACTCCCCATCCCAACTCTCATCTCCTAACTCAAATTACTTCACACAAAACCCAAAATAATAGTTTTTCCTGCTACAAGTTCCTTACAATCTGCACAGCTGAAGTAGTTTGTCACAGTCAGTTTGTAATTTTAGACCTACCTAAGCGCCGCTCAGATTTCAGCGTGTTAGTAATTATCCCCCTCTTAAACCTGGTGAGCAGAAAGAGGGGGCATGGGGAGGGTGCAGGGGAGCAGCTGCAAGGTCTGGACCTGCTCTTCCCCGCCTGCTAATAATAGCTCAGGCTGAGCTAGCACAGTCCTGCCAGGCCTGCTTTAAGCCCTTCTTTATTGCCTGTCCCCTCCAAACAGTGCTGGCAAATGCAGACAATTGCCATTTTGAAGAGGAGGAGAGAAAGGCTCTGGGAGATGGAAGAATGTGTCTAAACTCACAGCCAGTGAGGTTTGAGAACAGCTTTGACCTCCAGTGGATTCTCAGACCTTGCCCTTTTGTTCAGCGTAATGTCCCACTGCTGCAAACTCAGGAGTTTAATAAGAGTGGGTGCCAGGAAATGCCAGAGAGACAGGAAGGAAGCCATTGCCAAGATGCCAAACCAAAAGGCGTTTGAAACCTGAGAATTAGCAGCTCACTGCTATGAAACCCAAGGACCTGGTGGGGGTATTTGTGGGACACTGAGTGGAGTCACAAACCACGGACTCTGCATGCCTGGCTAGAAACGTAAAAGAAGAAGATGCAAGGCCACTGCCTGCCAGCGTCTCAGCCTGGAACTCACAGAGGTGTGTCGGGCCACGGATGAGGGATTTGAGCCTCTGAGCCAAAGGCTGGTGGACAAAGAATTAGTGCTGCAGAGGCTTAAGCCATGAGCAAATGTAGCTGGCTCTCTGCAGAAGTGATGTGCGTGTCCTTCCCACCCATAACTCCCAGAAACTAACCCTGAAGGAGGCTATCTTACCCGCACTCACCCCAGCTTCCTGTGCCGCTGGCTGCAGGTGGCTCAGTGAGATAGGTCTCCAGTCATTTCAGGAAAGCACTACAGCGAGGCACAGCACGGAGTTATCTTGTTCTTAACCACATAGTCAGACAAGCTGGGCTTGGTAGATTTGGGGTCACCCTGTCCACCTGTCCCTCTCTGATAGCCACACTTCTCTTCTGGTGTGTGTTTTACCTTTATATCTGTGTGTGTGTGTGTGTGTGTGTGTGTGTGTGTGTGTGCATGCATGTGTGTGTGCGTGTATGTGTGTGTGCATATGTGTGTGTGGGGGTATTGTGTGTGTTGTTGGACCAGGGCCATACACATGCTAGCCAAGCACTTGTGCCACTGAGCTACCATCCTGTCATACATTTTGAGAGATGCTCACTGTATAGCCAAGTAGTGTTCTATGCCTGCACATGTATTAAGTTTATCCTTTTAAAGCAATCCAGAGTGGATAATGATGCCATCTTTCGATAGATGATAAAAACTGGGGTTGAAAGAGATGTACTATGTTGGCCATGTCTCATGACAGATGCATAGTGACCTAGGTTGCCTAATCCAGGCCCATTCTCTCAGCTGCTCTGCCACAGTGTTCTGGCCCAAGAAACTAGTTTGCTGGTACAGCTCTTCCTGTATGCATCAGCCCTGTCCATAGCTGGCTACTGCTGTTATTCCTGACTCTTAACTGCAGCCTCAAAATTATAACACTTTTCCATGTAAGTATGATGCTATTTTAGGTAGTAAATGAGTCAGTCTTACACAGTGTTGCTAACGTCCTCCACAAGGCCATTCTAAAGGTTCACCTTCCTCTGGTGTACTCATTTTTTCCTTTGGATCTCAGGGTCCTGACTGTTTCTAATGTTATCAAACACAAATGTTGGCTGCTTTTGACTGTATCATCACCTATTCATAGAACATGTAGTCAGCTAGCCGGGAAAGACATACTGTAGAACACCATAAGAGGGGAGGCAGCATTTGGGGTCAAGTCATAGGGTCATGACAACCCCAGGGCTTTAGGAGGACCTTCTGCCAAAGAGATGGAGAGTAATTATAGCTAGTGCTTATGAATCCCTACCCATGTGCCATTCTTGGAACTATCTCACCCAGTCTCACCCCAACCCCATGCACATTATCTCCCTTTAGTAGTTGGAAAAACGGGGCCAGAAGAGTTGATACAATTTTCCAAGACCCCAGAAGTCATAAATGAAGGATTCCAGGTTCTCATATAGGCAGTTTCAAAGACTGAGTCCACATACAGTGCTATAAGGATTCTTGACCCTGCCTCTTTCCCTACAATTCTGCTTGGGAGCCCCCATGGGAGCACCCATGGGAGCAGGCACGATGTCCTGCACCCACCTCTCTCATCACCATCTCCACTTCAGCCCCAGAAGAAGGAGGCCCCAGAAACAAAGAGAAAAGAAAATCTGCTTTGAAACAATTTTGCATGAATCTGAAATTAGAAACAAGGTCGGGTGTGTGTGTGTGGGGGGGGCATTCACAAGACTCTAAAGTCAGGGGTTGATGCCTCTAACTGGTCCCAGGGAGGGAAAAATCAAAAAAGGCTTTGTCAGTCAACATCCCTGGTGCAGGCAGAGTGGGAGGGGCAATGAGGTGGATCTTTTCCTCCACTTTTCCAGGTTTTCATCAGGGGACTCTGTTCATCCTCCTCCTACCCCCACTCTTGCTGGGCACCCACTGCTGGTGATTGCTGGGTAGTTCTAAAGTGCTGACAGGAAGGAAGTGTCTTCACGCTGGCCACACTGGTGTCATTTGAGATTTCCAAGGCTTCACTCTGGTAGCTTTCTAAAAAAATATATAGATATCATTTTAAAGGTTTATTTTTATGTCTGTGTAAATTTATGCTGTGTGTGTGTGTGTGTGTGTGTGTGTGTGTGTGTGTGTGCATGCGCGTGCGTGTGCGTGTGCGCGCACAACCTGAGACCATCTGGAATTACTGGTAGTTTTGAGTTGCCAAGTGTGGGTCCTGAGAACTGAACTCAAGTCCACTGGTAGAGCAAGCCATTGCCATCTCTCCAGCCCTCTTTTAATTATAATTTTGCTGTATTCCAGGTTGGCCTACAACATGCTACGTAGCCAAGCTGGCCTCAAATTCCCAGTCTTCCTATTTCAACCTCCCGTGCATGCCAATCAATGTCTGGTTCTGATGGCTATTAATTGTATTATTACTGTTTGAATGTTTTGCTTTGTTTTGCTTAGAAGATAGTGCAAAATTCTTACAAATCGTACATCTAATAGATTACTAACAAGAATATATGGGTCAGTGAGGTGACTCACAAGGTACTTGCCATCAAGCCTGACATTTTAAGTTTGATTCCCAGAATCCACATGACAGAACGAGACCTGACTCCTAAGAGCTGTCTTCAGATCTCCGTATGTGTCATGGCACATGCATGCCTGCATATATATACATGCACATATACAGTCTTTAATTAAGTACAAACATAAATATATATATATATGTAGTAAGAGGTTTCTGGCCCACACTTTCGGGCCTAGCCTCAAGGTTTAGACCGGCAGACCCGCAGACCCATAGACTCACAGAGACACGCAGATGCTTACAAGTTTTAGGCTGAATTGGCCAAAGGCTCAGGCATATCACTTGCTAGCTCTCTACCCTTCATCTAACCCATGATTCTTCCTGTTCAGCCATGGGCTTGGTACCTTTTCTCACAGCAGCATGGTTGTCCTCTGCTTCTTCTGGCTTCTCTCTGGCATTCTGCCCTCTGTGCTTCCTGTTCTCAAGAGTTTTCTTAGTCTGGTAGCCCCGCCCACACTTCCTGTCTGCCTTTGGCCAATCAGCGCTTTTTATTAAACCAGTGGGTGGGACAATTATTTACAATGAAGCAACATAATCCTCATATATATATATATATATAATTCTGGGAAGGTGGCTTAGCTGGTAAAGTGCCTGTGAACCTGTGTTCTGATGCCCAGCACCCACATATGTCAGGTGTGATGACACACATCTATAACGCCAGTGCTGTAGGGGTGTGGATAGAGTGAAGACAGACAGATCCCAGTACAGCTTAATCAATAAGATGATGTTTAATGAAAGATCCCTGTCTCAAAGAGTAAGATGGAGATCAGCCACGGAGTCACCCAGTGTCGCTTTATGGCCTCTACATGTGCATGTACACACACACACACACACACACACATACACACACAGCACACACATACACACACTCACACACACATACACACATAGCACACACATACACGCACACACACATACACACACACAAACACACACACACAAACATGCACACACAGCACACACACATACACACACAGCACACACACATACACATACACACACTCACACACACATACACACACATACACACACAGCACACACACATACACATACACACACTCACACACACATACACACACATACACACATAGCACACACACATACACATACACACACACATACACACACATACACACACAGCACACACACACACAGCACACACACATACACACACTCACACACACATACACACACATACACACATAGCACACACATACACACATAGCACACACGCACACACACACGCACACATACAGAGCACGAAAGAGAGCAAGAACTATAATGTCATACTAAAAATTTAAAAATTCTATAATAAAATAAAAAATGAAAAAAAGGGCAAAGGTGGTGGGAAGGGACGCAGCTCAGTTGGGAAATTGCTTGCCTGGCATGCACAGGATAAAACTGGGTGTTGTGACGTATACCTGTAGTTCCAGTGCTCAGAGGGTAGAGAGGCAGGAGAAGCAGAAGGCCATTTTCCCTGGCTATATAGAGAGTTTGCGGCCATCCTGTTGCGACTACACGAGTATGGCAATATTTTGTGTCTAGCCATAGAGGCCAGGAAGTGGTGACACACCCCTTTAATCTTAGCACTTGGGAGGCAGAGATCCATGGGGATTTCTGTGAGTTCAAGGCCATCCTGACCTACATGAGATCAATTTAGTCCAAAAGAGAAGCAGAGCCAAGCAGTGGTGGCACACACCTTTAATCCCAGCTCTTGGGATCCCATGCTTCTGCTCCCAGTATTTGGGAAGCACACAAGCCTTTAATCCCAGCACTGGGAAGGTTGAGACAGGAAGTGATATGGTTGGGCAATGAATGAAATACAAGGTAGTAGGAAGTAGGGGTTCGGCTTTTCTTTCCCTCTGCTTCCCCTTTCTGCTGAGGACTGAGGCATTCAGTCTGAGGATTCACTGAGACAGGATCTTCCCCTTTAGGCTGAGGAGGTGGCTTGGTAAGAAGTGGCTGTGGCTGGTTCCTGTGCCTCTCTCATCTTTTAGCATTACCCCAATATTTAAATAGTCATTTCTCCAAAGAAGATATACACATGGCCAATAAGCACATGTTTTTAATTAATTTTTTTCATTCTTTTTTTTTTTATCGTGTGTGTGCATATGGCAGTGCTTGTGTCTGTATGTGTGTGCCTGTGAGTATGCATGTGTATGTATGTGTGTACCACAGGGTTCTCTCCTTCTACTATGTAGGTTCCTGGGGATCGAACTCAGATCACCAGGTGGTCAGACTTGGCAGTTTGTACCTCACAGTGCTCATCCTTCTTTTTTGCACATTTAATGTTGGCAAGGATATGGAGAAACTGAAACCCTGGAATGTAGCAGGTGGGAACACAAACTGATAGAGGCACTGTGAAAGAATCTGGCTATTCCTCAGAAAGTTAAACTGAATTATCATATGGTTCTACAATTCTGTCTGTAGGTTTATAGTCAATGGAATTGAAATCAAGGATTCAGTACCTCTCACAAATAGCCAGAAGGTTGAACCCACCAAAATGCCCTTGTAGAAGACAGGATTGACGAGACACCATGTACACATGATATACACACATACTGGGATAGTACTGGCTGAATGGTGTACACAGGCTATATACACACAATGGGATAGTATTGGCTGTGAGCAGGCATGAAGTACTGATATGCTACAAAAGGATGAATGCTGAGAACATTGTAAAAAGTGAAATGATATGCCACAGAGGGGCAGACATTATATGAAGTACCCACAGTAGGCAAATTCAGAATCAGAGGTAGATTTTATTAGAGAGTAAAGGAATAGAGTTTTACCGTATAAAGAATATCATTTCTTTTTGGGATGATGGACATCTTCTGAAATGGACAGTGTTTGGAGAGTATTAGGGATGCATTCAATGTTCTCTATTGTACTGATATACATAAAAACGCCAGGGCCCACAGTAACCGTGTGGGCACATTCATTAGGGAGATACTCCAAGGAGTAGAGTAGAGTAGCTCCAGCTGGGAGAGTCAGCGTGGCTTTCCCATGGTCTGCCTCTCCACGGGGCAGTGAGCTGAATGTTAATGGGCTTATAAACTGCTGCAAGATTAAAGAGCACAGAACCTTTTGTAAGTTGCTACAGTGTTTCTCTGCTCTGTTACTAATGAAAGTTGCATGTCCTGCTTTCCGATGCATTCACATGGGAAGTCAGACCGTCCTTGTACCTTTAGAATAAGGCCACTACTCCTTCAAATACTTAAGCACAGAAAAAAAGTACTCTAAGGATTTATCTGGCTACACGTACACTCAATCATTATTTAGTCAGGGAGAGAGCCAGTGTAGTGTTCACATGATGTTGCTATTTAGACAGGAACAGAGCCAAGGTAACAGAGTTCTGGAAGGCATGCTTTACCCCTGAGTACCCCAGCAATTATTCCCTTGAGGATCCATTTCAGAGCAAACTGTTCATCCCCTTAGAACTCAGCTCCCCCTGTTTGCTGGAAATATAAAGGGGGCATGAGGCAGCTCCTGTCCCTGGAAGCTGACTCTAAAAAAAGGTACACATATGCCAGCACATGCTCATATTCCCAATAGTTTGGAGGCTGAGACAGGAGGGTTGATATGGATTCAAGGCCAGACCAGCTTCACAAGACCCTGTTCAGAACAAATGTAGGGATATAAGTGTTCACTGGCTCATGGCTAAAGGACTGTAGAGTGACTGGGATCAGGATTGGAAAAGAAGAGGTTATTCTGGGTCACAGTGGTGAGACGGCACCTGTGCCAAATCCTGAAAGAAGAAAGGAATTTTCAGGGACCAAACACATAGGGACATTTTGTGTAGGACGGATATCACATCAGAAAACCACAAGGAGATTCTCGGGCACCCCAGAGGTAAGCAGAAAAGAGACAAGATCCTGAAGAAGACGTTCAGGTATTCTTCCCAAGAAGGGTCTTCATGGAGGCTAGGCTGGTTTTGATCTCACCTGTGACCTCACCCCACTTCTACCTCCAGAATCCTGGGATTATATGCAGGCCTCTGCCACAGCTGGTTTGGGTATCTAGGTTATTTTGTTTTTACATTAATCATTTTATTACATGTTTATTTATTTATGCTGTGTGGATATGGGCCCCTACATTACATGTGTGGAGGTCAAAGGACAACTTTAGGGAGTTGGTGTTTGTCCTCTACCGCGTAAGCTCTGGGAATCAAATTCAGGTTCAGGCTTGGCAGTAGTTGCTTTTACCTACTAAATCATCTTTTGCATGTGTTCACATGCTTGTGAATACATGTTTGTAGGCACATGTGTGTAAACATGTATGTAGAAGCCAGAGGTCATTGTTGGGTGTCTGCCTCAATTAGTCATCCACTTCTTTTGAACCTAGATCCCAGGGGCTTGATTTAGCTAGAGTAGCTGGCCATGGACCAGGGACCCCTCTTTCCTCTAGCCCCTCAATACTGGGTTATAGGTGCATCTCTGGCTTTTACTTGAGCACTGGGAATCTGACTCAGGTTTTGAAGGTTGTGTGATGAGCACTAAATTATCTCTATTGACTTTCTTTTTAATTTTTTAAGGGTGTCAGATGCCCAGGAATTGGAGTTAGGAGACAGTTGTGAGCTGCCATGTGGGTGCTGAGAATTAAATCTGAATCTTTTGGAAGAGCAGCCAGTGAATGCTCTTAACCACTGAGCCACCTCTCCAGTACATCCATGATGTTAAGACAAGATTTTATTTTGTTTTGATTTTTGAGACAGGGTTTCTCTGTTTAACAGGCATGGCTGTCCTGGAACTCACTTTATAGACCAGGCTGGCCTCGGATTTACCAAGATCTACCTGCCTCTGCCTCCCTGCTGGGACTAAAGGTGTACATCACCACTGCCCAAGATTTTTAAAGACAAGGTTTAAAGTAGCACAGGCTAGTCACAACCTTACCATCTGTGATTCCTCTGACTTCACACACTCCTAGTGTCTTCCAGGGCGTTTAGCTATTTTTCAAGTCTACCCATGGGACAGGTGACTGAACCACAGGAGACCAGATAACTACACATTGTTCTCAGAACTTTCTAGAACAGAACCTTACATTGCCTCAGACACCTCTGTGCTTTTCTGTCACCCTCACAGCAAGCCTCTTCTGTCTGTATGCTAAGAAGACAGAAGTAGCATTGCTCGAATTTTGAATTAGAGAATTCTAGATCTCATTGCTTCTACAGAATGCCTTTGCTGACTGGTGCCAATGGAAAGGGCACCAACTCCCGTCACATGTCAGAAGCAGCTCAGTTTCAAGGTCTTGGGACACAGGTGAGCTTTTAAATTTCATATGGGTACAATGGTGTCTTTTAATATTTATTTTATTTTATAGAATGTGCATATCTGGGTACATATCTGACACTACATGTATGCAGAAGCCAACAGAAGTCAGAAGAGCATGTCCAATCCCAGACGTTTAGAGTTAGTGTAAGTAGTTTTAAGCCATTATATGGGTGCTGGAAACAGAATTTGGGTCTTCTGGGAGGCAGTAAGTACCCTAAAATCTTTAGCCATATTTCTAGCCTGGGATGATTGTCTTTTTAGTGGGTAATGGGCATAGATGATAAAGTAGGAAAGTACATGGCTGGAGGACCTAGGAGCTAAATTTAGCTCTAGGCATTTCCAGACCTCTGTGTGACCTCTTAGTTTCCTTCATAATCAAAGTGTTAGGAGGGGCTTTTTTTTTTTTTTTTTTTTTTTTTTTAAGACGGGCTCACTGTAGCACTAGTCTAAATTTTCAAGTAGTTCCTTTGTCTCTGGCTCCCAAAGCACAAGGATTATAGATGTGACTTACCACAGTCAACTAAATCATGAGGATTTTTGTTTTGTCTTTTAAGACAGATATTATGTAGCCTAGGCTGGCCTCTAACTCCCCTGTGTGCCCGAGAAAGACCTTGAATTTCTGATCCTTCTTTATCCAGCTCCTGCGTGCTGGGATTATAGTCATGTGCTTTATGTGGTACTAGAGATCGATCCTAGGGTTTCATGCTCACAAGGCAGCACTTTGTCAACTCAGCTCCAGTTCCTTTCCTGATTTTTAAGTAATGTAAGCCACATTCCAGAACTTAGGTGAGACGGCTACTTTAAAAGATATACCATGCCAGATGTGGGATTTGTACCTGAGTTCCAGCGTTTGGGGGAGGAACAGGAGGCTCAAAAGTGCAAGGGCAGTGTAGGGAGTTTTAGGGCAACCTGGGCTACAAGAGACCCTGTCTTAAACGAACAGACAGAGTATACCAATTGTGTTAGATGACTCTTCCTGTATCCCAATACCCTGGAGGCTGAGTGGGTGCCTACATATCAAGACTTGAAAAAGAGAAGGGTGAAGGGGTGAGAGATTACGGGCATGGTAGCACTTAGGAAGTGGAGGAGGAAGTGCAGTACTGATATATCTTATATTTAATAAAATCATCCTGGAATATCAGAGAACAGAATCACCCACAGTCAAGCCTTGAGGGTCAGAGAGTTGTGACTGATGCCTTTAATCCCATCACTCAGGAGACAGAGACTTTCTGTGTTTCTGTGAGTTCAAGGCCTAACAACCACACAGTAGTAGCTCACACCTTTAATCCTAACTCTAGGATTATGGTGCAGCGTTGAACCCGGAAGTGGAACAACTGGGCAAAGAAGCTATTTAAGGCAGGCTTAGGCAGATATTGAGGGATTCTATAGAAGTGACAGACCAAGCTGAGAACTCTTGAAGACAGCTTTTACCCTGAGAAGTTGGCTGGATGAGAATTGACTGTGTCTGTTTCCTCTCTCTGATATTTCAGCTTTTCTCCAGTATCTGGCTCTGAGTTTTCATTAAATACCAATTAGAATTTATGTTTCAAAATGCCATAAGTTTCTGATAACAAGTTCCAGGACAGATAGAGCTAATAGAAAGTCCTTGTTTCAAAAAGCAAGAAAATCAAGTGTGTGTGTGTCTACCTTATGTCACTCATGGTCTGGCACTTGGTAGCCAACTATAATAGAGTTTAGTACTTGGCCAAAGAAGATGGCTGTGTGGAGGATGAGCATAGGGCCACAAATTGCTATCACTCCATATACACAGTGGACTTCAGTGATTTTTACCTCAATATTAACAATAGCTAACAGTGAGGAGTGAGTACTCACTGTGTTCTGTAAAACCATCTAGCCATTTATATACCTCATCTGCGACAGGTGGATGCTGTCATTATTACTAACAGGTATTCTGATGCCCCCACCCCCATAGGTTTTCCGATGACACAGTAAACCAGATCGAGCCAAATTGAAAAGGTATAACAACAGGCTTATTTGAGCAAAGCAACACCCAGGAGGGTTCTCCAGTCCCAGAGATTGAGGCCAGAGAACTGTACCCACAAATGGATGCAGGGAGACTTTATAGGTTGTAGGTAGGGGTGATGACATGTCTGCCACAAGCTCGTCTTGTGCTCAAGTATGGTCAAAATCTGAGCACTTTAGTGGGGACTCGGGTGCTGGTAACTTCTGGGAAGGAAGCTGCAGTGCTGCCAAGAATGCAGAACTGGGCTTTTTGGCACCTTTCCTTTGTTGAGAGATTCCCTGAGTGGGCAGGGTTGAGAGAGAGAGAGAGTGTTGGGGGGGGTGTGTGGGTCATTTAGGGATGAGCTGGAGGCTCTAACCAAACAATTACACAGCTTTAATTTTCTGTGTTTTATGATAAAACTGAGACACATAGATATTAAGTTTCTGCTTAACGTATTTTGTGATTTTTCACTTTATTGTTTTATGTATATGAATGTTTTGTTTGCATGCAAGACTGTGTACCATATACATGCCTAGTACCCGCAGAAGCCAGAAGAGGGTGTGGGATCCTTCAGAACTGGAGTTACACGAGCTGCCATGCAGGGGGACCCAGGCATTCAAGGCAAGTGCTGTGTCACTGCTCAGTAGCAGTGACCCGCATATGTGCATTCAAGCCCAGACACAATTTAGTTTGTTCCAGTTGCTATTTTGTTGTTGTTAGTGTGAGCTAAGTTCTCATTGGAAATCCGAGGCCTAGAACTTGCTACATAGCCCAAGTTGGCCTCGAATTAGCAACCCTCCTGCCTTCACCTTCCAAATGAAGAAAGGAATGGCAGGCATGTGCCACTATAGCCAGCCCAGCAAAAGTTTTGCTGTTATTGTCTATGGATGGGAATCAGGCGAAGTTTTCTTTTACCTTCTCTTTATAGGCTTTCAACTTTTCAGCTCCCTCAAAAAAACCAAAAAACAAAAAAACCCAAAATATCAAACAAACAGCAACAAAAAATACCCTGAATATATGCTGCACTGTTTTTTTGGTTTTTAAAAAAGATTTATTTTATTTTGAAGGCTGATGTTGGAGAGATGGCTCAGCAATTAAGAGCACTGCCTGCTCTTCCAAAGGACTTGAGTTCAAGTCCCAGAAACCACCTGGTGAATCACAACCATCTATCATGGCATCTAAGGCATCTGATGCCCTCTTCTTTCAGGCATGTATACATTTAGATAGAACAGTTGTATACATAAAATACATAAATTTCATTTTTTTTTAAATCAGGGATGTGTGTATGTGATCATAAGGGGGCCAAAGGCTGAGTTCCCTACGCCTGGAACTTCACATATTTGTAAGCCATCTGATGTGGGTGCTGGGGATTGAACCCAGGTCTTCTCCAAGAACAAGCTCTTAACCACTTGTAGTAAGAGGTTTCTGACCCGGACTTTCGGGCCTAGCCTCAAGGTTTGGACCTATAGACCCACAGTCCCACAGTCCCACAGTCCCACGGAGACACACAGATGCTTACAATTAATTTTAGGCTGATCGGCCTAAGGCCCAGGCATATAACTTGCTAACTCTTTACCCTTAAAGTAACCCATGACTCTTAACCTGTTCAGCCATGAGGCTTGGTACCTTTTCTCAGAGCAGCATAGTTGTCCTCTGCATCTGCTGGCTTGTCTGACAAAACTAGAATCTCTGTGGTATTTCTGCTCTGTTCTTCCAGTTCCCAGAGTTTTCTTAGTCTGGTAGCCCCACCCACACTTCCTGTCTGCCTTTGGCCAATCAGTGCTTTTTATTAAACTCATAGGCGGGGACATTTACTTACAATGTAACATCATAAATCCACTACCACCACTGAGCAATCTCTCCAACCACATATTTTCTTTTTATTTTTTTTTAAATCTTATTTTATGTGTATGAACGTTTGGCTGCATATATGTTTGTATGCCACATATATGACTGGTACCCATGAAAGCCAAAAGACATCAGATCCCTTAAGACTAGAGTTATAGATATTTATGAGGTGCCATGAGGGTACTGAGAATCCAGCAGACACTGCTCTTAATCACTGGGCCGCCTCTCCAGCCCTTCTCTTTTCTTGTGGTGAACTGTCAAAGTCCTCACACTTGATGACTGTTACTATATATGCTGCAATCATCAGTTTAATCATTTTCCCTGGCATCAGAGAAAATTTTAGAGTTCAACTTGTGTTAACTCCCCACATAAGCAAATCTAATCTTTCATTAGCAAGCGAGGAAATTAGGAAGCTTTGAAAATACACAGAAAGAGCCACACATGGTAGCGTGTCCCAGTACTTGAGAATCAGGAATTCAAAGTCATCTTCAGCCACATAGTAAGTCTGAGGCCAGCCAGAACTACATGAAATCCTGTCTCAAGAAATCTAGGAACAGCAAGTTAGGTCAGTGAAGTGGATAAAGGCATGTGCCAAGCAAGGCAGACTATTTGAATTCAAGCCCAGGACCCCATGGTGAAGAGAACCCATTACTTAAAAGTTATCTTCTGACCTCCACATTCAAGCCAAGGCATACATGTGCTGTCAATACACCACACACACACCCACACCCACCCACCCACCCACCCACACACACACACACACACACACACACACACACTCACACACACTCACACACACACTCACACACAGACACCCACACCCACCCACCCACACACACACACTCACACACACACACTCACACACTCACACACTCACACACACATACACACACACACACACACACACACACACACACACACACACACACACTATTTTTTTTAAAAGGCAAATCCCAGGAATATGTAGAAGCTGAGCATGGTGATGTCTGCAAACCCAGCGGTCTGGAGGCAGAAGCAGGAAGATTCCAAAATCAAGGAAACCATAGCCTACATAACAAGTCCAGGCCAGCTATGGCCATATAGTGAGACCCTGCCCCATCCCCTAATCCATTCCAAAACAGAATGTGTAGAAGGAATGAGACCATCTAAGCTTTGTACACATCAGTTCTTGGACTTTGACTCCAAGCCCCCATCTGGCAGCTCACACTCATCTGTAACTCCAGTTCCTGGGGGCTTCTGACCTTCACAGGCACCAGGAATAGATGTGGTACACATATACATCCAGGCAAAACACACATAAAATAGAGTAAACCTACTTCTCAAAGCTATAGAATCATCACAGTTTAGGAGTTTTCATCAGAAGACAAATTTGATTTCACTTGTTCCCAAGTGCTCTGTCCTAAGGTTGGCTTGACAAGAGACCATGGGAGCAGAGATGGTCCTTTATGGCCCACGTGTACACGACTGTACACAATGCCCTTCTCTCCTCACCCTCTGACAGGTCAGGTGCTGGAGGCGTTTCAGCAAACCAATAGTGTAGCATAGCTGTGGAGCCTTCCTGGTGTCAGTGCTCAGCTGGGCAGCATACCTTAGCAGTGAGGAAAGTGTTTCAGAGAAGGAGGAGCTGCCAGCATTGTGAGAAGCTGGAAGGCCTGTGGCTGGGGGCTGTAAAATCTGCCTTTTCTGACATTCAGAATGGCCAGTAAGCCAGTGGATGTGAGCAGAGAACACTTAATAAGGAGCCTTCCTTCTCATCGTGTGTTCAACAATGCTAAATGTTTTAAAATAACTATTTCAACAAATCCTAACAATAACCCTATCAGATCAGTAGGGATATCCTGGCGTCACAACATCCTACATGTCACTCTCGTGAGACAAAGGCCAATTCCTCCTAGTTAGAACCTGGGTCCTCCCTAGTAAGTACATTGTTTTCAACCAGTCACCTTGAGCCCCTTCTATGGGCCAATGGGTTACACAAGCCATGCTGCTTCCCTCAAGGGAAGTCATGGACTCCACTGTCTATCATCATACCTTCTGGGGAGGAGGGAAGGAGAGACTGTGTTAGAGTTGAAGGGGGTTTGTCTGGCTGAGAATAATGAAAGATAGTTCAGGCATGGACTACAGGATTTCTCCAGAGAGTGGGTGGGCAGAGAGTCAGCTTTGGTCTAGGCAGATGGTGGAGGCTTTGGTTTGCCGTGCTCAGGAGTTCTGATTGCTCCTGCAGCCCAGGAAGGAGGAAGAGATATAGCTGGATGTGAGGGCAAGAACTTGTTGACCTGGGGCCATTATTAATAATCATCTCTAAATAAGTGCAATTCTTATCTCTCAGAGAGAGTACTTGAATATTGGTGGTCTAATGTATGTAGAGGGCTTTGCACAGTGCTTGGCATACAGTCAGTGTTGAATAGTGAAATATTATCTATCAATCTATCTATAGTTATATATATTTATATATCCATATATATATGAGAGAGAGGTTCCACATTAAATGTATCTCAGACTGGTTTCTAACTCACGATAAGCTACCTGTCCCTACCTCCTGAATGCTGAGGTTGGAATTATAGACACGAGCCACCATACCAGCATACAAATCTTTTTTGTTTTGTTTTGTTTAAGATAAGATTTCTCTGTGCAGCTCTGGCTGTCCTGGAACTTTCTTTATAAACCAGACTGGCCTCTAACTCACAGAGATCTGCCTGCCTCTGCCTCCTGAGTTCCGGGATTCAAGGTATGTACCACCATATCCAGCTTAAACATTTAATTTGATTAAGACTCCTTTGAGAATGGATAAATGTACTCTCTAAGCACACTCTTTTGGAATTCATCTATACTCTAAGATTGGATTCCAAGTTAAGAGTCTTGTGGTTTTTGGAGGGGGTAGTATTTTATTTTTGTACACTAGATATTCTTTGTTTTTTTTTTTTGTTTTTTGTTTTTTTTTTGTTTGTTTGTTTTTTGAGGTGTCCCAGACTGGTCTTGAACTCACTGTGATGCAAGGCTGGCCTTCAGCTGACTGCTCTGCTCCATTTCTGAAGTACACAACATCATGGTTAGTTCTGAATCCTGCTTTTTAAAAATAAGTTTTTTAAAGGACAATTTTTGGTTGTTGTTGATTTTTTTTTTAATTTTTATTTATATGTGTCTGTGAAAATGTGTGTGTGCTTTCATGTACGCCCATGGGAGCCAGAGGAGGAGCTGTATCTCCTGGACTTACAGGTAGTTGTGAGCTACCCAGCATGGATGCTGAGAACTCAACTTCCATCTTCTGGAAGAGCAGCAAGTGCTCTCAGCCATCGAATCATCTCCCCAGTCTCCTACAGACAATTTTAGGTTTAAGACAATATTGAGAGACACAGTGATGCCTGTATCTCTTACTCTTGCTTCATCCATGTACACACTCAAATACACAGGCACACACACACTAACAAATGCATATACACACTTACACACAGACACACACAGATGCCACACATATATTCACACACACATACAGACACATACACACATGGGTGCACACACATACATATGTTTTTGTCAACATGTGTCAACACCTAAGGTGCATTTGATATAATTAATGAACCTACTTTGACATATCATAATCAACAGAAGCCTACAGGTCACATTAAGGTTCATTGTGGGTACTGTATATTTTGTGGATTTCCACAAAAGTATAGATACATACATCCTATTACGTTATCATATAGAACAGTGGCCCTAAAAATCCTGTGTTCTTATCCAAAGTCTGGGTTTTTGTTTGGTTTGGTTTAAGAGATTTGTTTATTTTTATTTTATGTGTATTTTGTATATATATGCTAGTGAACTACTGCATGCCTGGTGCCTTCAGAGGCCTGTGAAGGTATGAGACCCACAGGACTGTAGTTACAGTTGGTTATGAACCACCATGTAGATGCTGGGAATCAAACCCAGACCTTCTGGAAGAGCAGCCAATACTCTTAATGACTGAGCCATCTTTCCAGCTCCTGGTTTTTGTCTTGTTTGGATACAGGACCTCACAATGTAGCCCTGAAGCTCAGGCTGGTCTGGAGCTCATGAGACATTATGACAGTGGTATCTGCAGACTTTTTCCTTCTCTTTTGGTGTGTGTGTGTGGTGGTGGTGGTTCGAGACAGTCTTGCTCTGCAGCCCAGTCTGACCACTAACCTGAGGTGAACATCCTTCCTTAGTCTTCCGAGTACTGGAGATTGCAGTCATGTTTGGGGAGGTTTAGAGACAACAGTGTCTGCTCCTCTGACGTTCTGATTTAATTAATGTCAGTGGAGTGGGAATCAGAACTTTTTAAAAACATTTTATTAATCATTATTATTATTAGTGTGTAGACAGATGTGCTTGTGGATGTCAGAGGTCAACTTTCAGACGTCATTCTGTGTCTTTCACAATCAGTTCTGGGGATCAGTTGTCAGGCTTCTACAAGATTCACTTTTACCCACTTAGTTGTCTCAGAAATTTGGCATCGGGATTTTTTTTTGTAATAGATCCAAATGTGGTGGCACATGCCTTTAATCCCAGTGCTTGGATGGCAGAGGCAGGCATCTGATCCCTGAGTTAGGTGCCAGTCTGGTCACATAGTGAGCTTCAGGACAGCCAGGGCAAGATTAGAGAGACCCTGTCTCAAAAAAAAAAATCTTTCTAATAATTCAGGATGAATATATATACAACAGTGTCCCTAAAAGTCCTGTGTTCTTATCCAAAGTCTGGGTTTTTGTTTGGTCCAAACAAAATGTTAGTATGTCCAGACGAGACCAAAGAGGATGCTGCCATAGCACCCAAAGCCGGTGGATCCCAGAGGCTGTACCGAGGCAGAGACTGAAATGCCCTGGAGGAGTAGTAGCCATGGTGTGACAGCCTGAGGTAGTCAGGTTGATGGCTGCTGATGGCTGGGCGGTGGCCCAGTTTGAGGCAGAGGCCAGTTTCCAATGGGAGCAGCTGGCAAAGAAAGTGAGGAAGCATGAGCCTCTGAGAAGGAAGTTGGGGTAGAAGTAAAGAATGCAGGAGCTGCAGGGGAGGAAGGGTGGAGGGTAGGGGCTGGTTTTAGGCTGGAGTGGCATTATTGTAGTCTGCAGGGAAGGAAGGAGCCAGGCCAGAGGAAACGATCAAAAATACAGGGTAGGGAGGAGACAGTTGGTGGAGCCAGGGCTCAGAGTCTGCCTGACGGGGGTTTGCAAACACTGGGTAAAAAGCTGCTTCTGGATAGGACTAACTATTCTAAACTTCTTTCTGTGAAGCAAGAAGCAAGAAAGTTTCCAGAATGATACAAATCTTCTGCCTGAGAAGCCATCTGGGGTCATTCCCAAGATCCCACAGCAGCTTCCTGGAACATAACCAGCTTCTTTCCAAGTCAAAAGATGCCACCACTTCAGGGCTGAAGCTAGTGAGAGGTGGCAGTATCCACTGATCCCCGGTTTACTGTCCTGAGAGAGAAACCTGGAATCCTGTTCTACAGGCACAACTTAAGAGTCCAGCTACAGCTATTACCCTTGTGGCTTCTTGAAAAACTCACCAGTCACGTTTATTTTAAATTTTTATTTTTTAAACAGGGTCTCACTATATAGTCCTGGCTGGCCTAGAACTCACTATGTAGAGCAGACTACTTTCAAACTCATGGCCTGACTCTGGCTTCTGAGTACAGGAATTAAAGGAATGTGCCACTCCACCCATTCCCATTTTAATTTTGAGACTTGGTCTGTAGCTGAGGCTGGCCTTGAACTCCTGATCCTTCTGCTGGAGTCACAGCTGTGTGCCTCCACATCCAGCATCAGCCCAGTCACTCTGCCCAGGGCTTCCTTTTAGCTCAGAGGCTTCCTCTGCTTTCATACACGGCCTTTGGGCCCCTGATTATTGATCCTGGTTCCCTTCCTGAATTGACATCTGTCTCTGAAGTTGGTCCCCTACTAACTCACCTCCAGACTGGATGCCCAGGCTTCATCCCCTGCTCCTCCTCTCCTGGAATACACTCTCCCCAGGATAGCTCATCTTGTCAACCACTTATTTATCTTTTATAATTTGCCATATATTAATAATACACAGCGATGGGTTGCCTCGTGACGTTTTCACACATGTATAGAATGTATTTTGGTTATGTTTGCCTCCATTCTCTCTTGTTCCAGTTTCCACCTATCCCAGGTCCCCTCTTCCTTCCATCAAGTCATTCTTTCGTGTGTGTGTGTGTGTGTGTGTGTGTGTGTGTGTGTGTGTGTGTGTAACAGAGAGAGTGTGTGTATATTATTTACAGAATATAGGTGGAGGGCTAACAGGCACCACTGAAGAAAATGTCCTTGCTCTCCAAACAGCCATTACCTGCCTATAAATCCTCAGAAGAAAAAAGGACCTCATCTCTCCCCGCTCCATGACAGGGTGTTGACAGGTCTAGTCTTGTGCTGGTAATCACAGCTGCTGAGACTGTGAACCCGCAGCTGAGTGCTCCTCCCTCCACTCATTTCTCGGCTTGAGCTTTCACTTCATTCCTTCCTCCTTCCTTCCTCCTTCCCTCCTTCCTTATTCCCTCCTTCCCTCCCTCCTACCCTCCTTCCTTCCTCCTTCCTTCCTCCTTCTTTTCTTTTTTCTTTCAAGACAAGGCCCTGCTGTTTATCCCTAGCTGTCCTGGATCTCACTCTATAGACCGGGCTGATTTTGAACTCACAGAGCTCCACAGGCCTCTGCCTCCTGAGTGCTGGGATTAAATGTGATGCCACCACCTGGCCCTTCCTCTTCTCTTGTTCTACGACCTCTTTTCTAGCATGTTCCCTGAGCCTTGGAAGAGAACATGGATGTCCATTTAGAGCTGAGAGACAGGTCTGTGTGTGTAGCCCAGGCTTGCTGGAATTAGGGAACTCCTGCCTGGGCCTCTTAAGGCCTGGGACTATAAGGGTGTGCAGCTCCACCCAGCACTCAGGAGTTATCTCAAGGGGTGTGCTGCTACACCCAGCATTATCACTTTAAACTTATCTCTACAAAGGAAGCCCTCCCAGGTCTGACCCCACAGCATTCACAGTAAGACTGCCTTTGGAGGCATTTGGGTATCTTGAAGTTTTCTCAAATTTCTGCTCAAACAAAACTCACCTTTCTCTCCTCATCAACCTGTCCATCCTTCAGTTTCCACTCGAAGTAAATCCTGTACTTTCTCCCATGGTCACTTAACTGGTCCATGCGTCCTTGATTCATCTCTTCTATGGGTCCTGCAAACGCAGTCCATCTGTAAGTCTTATCAACAGCCTCCCTGGATGACTGAAACCTGTCCCTTTTGGCTTTCTAGTCTGCTGCATGCTCCTTGATGCAGGGCTTGCAAGAACAGTGGTGATACTAAGAATCTTATTAACAATAGCAGATCTGGGGTTGGAAATTGAGCATCCTGGGAATGGTTCTTCAGAGGATTCAGAGTACACTAAAGTTTTATCAGCACTGTTCCAGCCCAGGCCAGCATGGTCTCTCATCCAAGTTGTTACAATAGCCCCAGATGCTCTCCCTGTTTATTCCTTAACCACGCTGTAAGCTGTTCTCTCCTAGCACCCAGAATTAACGTTAAAAGAGTATCAGGAGGGCTGGGGTGTAGCTCAGTTGGTAGAATGCTTGCAGGAGGCCCTGGGTTTAATCTTCAGTTCTCCACAAATATCACAAATATTACAGAGAGTTCTAGGTCAGCCTGGGATACTGATGTAAGGGCTGACTCCATCTCACAAAACAAAAAGAAAACAAAAGTTATTTTTCATCTTCCAAATTGGCAAAGATTAACAGCCACCGCTATTGTTAGAAACACAGGAATGCTGGTGGAAGCATTTGGCCAACAAAGTCACAAAGGAACATACCACTAGCTCAGCCAGTTTTTCTAGGAAATTGTGCTACAGAGGACCTGGCACAAATGAGGAATGGCATCTGTAAGGCCTTCGCTGCAGCACTGAGAGTAGCCTGACCTCATATAAGGGTAGCGTGTAACAGACAGATGGAGAACATTTGCTAATGTGCCTTAGAACTCTTCCCAGCTGGTAGAAGGGCAAGGCAAGGTGCAGGGCTATCTGTGGAGGACAGAAAAGCAAGGAGCAGGCAGTGGGGGAAATGCTCTGCATGGATGGGTTAGGTTTGTTTTATCATTTAAAAAACTGTCGAAACTACAAAAGATCTTGGTATTATATTCTGTGTGGGATTTATCTTTAAAGAACATTTGCGCACACACACACTGTGTGTGTGTGTGTGTGTGTGTGTGTGTGAGAGAGAGAGAGAGAGAGAGAGAGAGAGTGTGTGTGTGTATGTGTGTGTGTGTCTATGTGTGGTATGTGTGTGTAAGTGTGTGTGTATTTCTCTGTGGTATGTGTGTGTTTCTCTGTGTGTGGTATGTGTGTATGTGTGTGTGTGTGGTATGTGTGTGTGTCTCTGAGTGTGGTGTGTGTATGTGTGTGTGTATGTGCGTGCATAAGTGTTTTAGAACACACATGTAGCAATCAGAGGACAACTTACAGAAGTTGGTTTTCTTCTTCTCCCCTTGGGTCACAGGATTGAACTAGGGCTTGTGTCAAGCACCGTTCTGCTAAGTCATCTCAACCCCCTCCTAGCCCTTTTAGACTCTGCCCCTCCCCACCCTACTGTTCTTTACAGTGGTGTCTCATATACCCCAGGCTGGCCTTGAACTCTGTGTTGCCAAAAATTATCTTGAACTCTCAATCTTCCTGTCTTCACATCTCAAGTTCTGGGACTCCATTGTCACTGTCGGGTTTCATATTATCTTTGTGTATGTATAGGCTATGTGTGGCGTGTGTGCATGTCCACATGTGCATTCATGTGGATGGACAGAAGTCAACACTGGTTGTTGTTTCCCAGGAGCCATCCATATGTTTCCTGAGATAGGGTCTCTCCGTGAGACTTGGGACTCCCAGATTCATCTAGGCTAGCTGACTAAAGAGTCCTAGGGATCCTCTTCTCTATCTCCCTGGTGCTGGGATTATAAACAAGTACCACACATTGGGCTTTTAACATGTGGTAGTCTGAATGAGAATGGCCCCCATGGGCCTGTGTATTTGAATTCTTGGTCCATGGTTGGTGGAACTGTCTGAGAAGGATTAGGAAGTGTGGCCTTGCTTGGATGAGGAAGTCAGTGGGGGTGGGCATATCCTGTCATTCCCATGTGCTCTCTGCTTCCTGCTTTCCAATCTGATGTGAGTACTCAGCTGTTCCTGTCACCATGCCTTTGCACTGCCATCATGAACTCTCTGAAACTGTAGTACAGTTAAATGTTTACTTTTCTAAGTTACCTTGGGTACTTCACAGCAGTAGAACTGTGACTGAGACATGGGTGCTGGAGATTGAACTCACGACCTCGTGTTTATGCACCAAGCAATACCAACTCAGCCATCTTCAAAGCATCTCATACTATCTTCTTAGCAAGGTAAGTTTCTAATCTTGTTCTCTTTTTACTTATTAATTTTATTTTTTGAGGTATGATTCTGCTATGTATCCTAGGCCGGCCTCAGACTCAGTAGTGCTGAACCACCGCACTCAGCTTCTGGAGAGTTTTTAAGAGAAAAACCATGGGCAAGGACAGCAAAGGGAGGTCAGAGCATTGCAGAATGGTTGCTGCTCTTTCAGAAGACCCAAGTTTAGTTTGGAGTACCCACATCAGGTGGCTCACAACCACTGTAACTCCAGCTCCAGAGGGGATCTGTAGACTGATCCCCACAGGTCCAGAGCATGTGCGCATACCCCACCCCTATACATAACTAAAACAATAACGAATCTTTAACCAAAATAAGGGAAATTTTTGGATGGCTGGGATGTAGCTCTGTTCAGAGAGTGCTTACCTAGCATGCAGAAGCCCTGGTAGTCCTCAAGAACATGTAAAACTGAGTGTCATTCATGCTGGGTGTGGTGGTGCATAGCTTTAGACCCAGCACTTGAGAGGCAGATGTCTGTGCATTTGAGGTCAACCTGGTCTACACAGTGAGTACCAGGATGGCATGGACTACATGGAGTACCCTGTTTCAAAATAATAACAAAACCAAACAATACAACAGTACACCCAACTAACAATATAAGCTCAAGCCTACAATCCCATCATGGGAGGCAGACACAGGGAGATGAAGAGTTCAAGGTTATCTATGACTGTGATAGATAAAAAGACAATTTTATGTAGTGGATTTATGATGTTACATTGTAAATAATTGCCTATGAGTTTAATAAAAAGCACTGATTGGCCAAAGACAGACAGGAAGTGTGGGCGGGGCTACCAGACTGAGAAAACTCTGGGAACAGGAAGAACAGAGCAGAAATGTCACAGAGACTCCAAAGTTGCCAGACAAGCCGAAGATGCAGAGGACAACTATGCTGCTCTAAGAAAAGGTACTGAGCCGCATGGCTGAACAGGATAAGAATCATGGGTTGGTTTAAGGGTGAAGAGTTAGCAAGTTATATGCCTGGGCCTTAGACCGATTGGCCTAAAACTATTGTAAACATCTGTGTGTCTCTGCGGGTCTGTGGGTCTGCGGGTCAAACCTTAAGGCTAGGCCCGAAGGTCTAGGCCAGAAACCTCTTACTACAATTTTATGTCTCAAAATAGACAACAAAAACCCCAGTTCTGTAGCATTTAATACACAGTACTTTGTTGTATTAGGTTTCTGGCCTGAACTTTCAGAAGAACCCAAGAACCCAGAGGTTCTTCCCACTCTCAGCCCCATTGCTGCTTAAGCCCAAATAATCACAGAGAAGCTTGTATTAATTTTATGCTGATCAGCCTATGGCTCCGACACATTGCTAGCTCTTGCTCTTAAACTAACCCATGACTCTTATCCTGTTCAGCCATGGGACTCGGTACCTTTTCTCAGGGCAGCATAGTTGTGCTCTGCATCTGCTGCCTTGTCTGGCATCTCTGTGGCATTTCTGCTCTGTTCTTTCTGTTCCCAGAGTTTTCTCAGTCTGGTAGCCCTGCCCACACTTCCTGTCTGCCTTTAGCCAATCAGCGCTTTTATCAAACCAGTAGGCCGGACAATTATTTACAATGGAACAGAAGACAATCCCACTACAGCATTTGGTGGATGTGTTCTGTCCTACTTGGCTTTCCATTGCTGAGATAAACATCATGACCAGAAGTGACTCAGGGAGAGAAGGATTCACTTTATCTTGGAGTTTTCAGCTCATGGTGAAGAGACCCAAGGGCAAGAACTCAAGGAGGGAACTTGAAGACAGAGACCATGGAGGAGTGCTACCTACTGCCTTGCTCAGCTTGCGTTCTTAAATAACCCAGGACCACCTGCCCAGGGATGACACCATCCCCAATTGCCCCCTGCCTTCATCAACCATTAACTTAGAAGATGCCCCACAGACTTGCCTATAGGCCAGTCTCACAGAGGTATTTTCTTATTCCAGATTGCTCATGAAAGTAGCCAATAAACCAGTTTTAGAAGGAGAAGGATATTACAGAGGGATTCCTGAGTAGAGTCTCACAGGATGAATAGATGCCCTCAAGGTAAGGGATCCAGGCTTAGCCTACTGTGGTGATGGGAGAAGCAATGTCTGCAAGGCCAAAGGCAGTGGGAAGAAAAAGCCTTTGGTCTGTGAGTGAGCTTGTCTGGGTATGAGCATTCCTGCCTGTGTGAGCATGACCTACCTGTGTGTGCTCATGAGCTTTAACTGGTGCAGATGTGCTCAGCAGCAGCAGGAAAGGAGTCTCCAGGAAGGAGGAAGTCAGTGACCTAGAATGTCAAGTGCTGCAGACGGGCAGAAACCAGGGTTGAACACACTGACTCACCAACCACTAACTCACAGTGCAGTGTCTCAAAAGCCGTTGGGTGAATGGGGTTCTCCTGCATTCTGGGAGGGGAGCATGTAATGAGTTCATATTTACTGGTGTTCTGTGTGACAAGGTCTCTGTTTCCGCAGCTTATTCTCAAAGAAACTGAAGACATGCCCCCCCCCCCCCCGCCCCCGCCTCCGACCACAGAGAAGAAAACACAGGCACAGAAATGTCAAGCCACTTGGCAGATGTCATGTAGTCCTGGTAGAACTGGAAACAAAAGCTTCCCAAATTCAAACACCACTGGGCACTAAGATGGGATTTCAGGCCTTTGCTAGAGATTGAGAGGATGTCACTGGAGATTAGAGCACATTTATTGGCAGAAAGAGAGGCGCCTGGAGGCTGAGTGATGACTAACAGGACAAGGTTCAGGAAGATAAGGCTGAGCACTTTGGCAATTAAACCTCTGAGGCAGTGATATCGGCAGCACCCAGTGGAAAAAGCCAGGTGAAGTGGCTTTATTAAGTGAAGCCACCTTTACAGCAGAGAGGTGGCCATGGCTGGGGCAGGAAGTGCACAGCAGACCTTAAGAGACTACAGAAAACATCAGGTGTGTCATCAGAAGTCTAGATAAATGGAACCAAGGTGTATGTGTGTGTGTGTGTGTGTGTGTGTGTGTGTGTGTGTGAGTGTATGGGTGTGTGTGTGGGGTGTCTACTGGTTCTTTAAGAGACACATTCATGGTGATCCCAACAATGACTGGTCCTGAAATCTGCAGTGGCATGGTGGACCCAGGAGAGGGGAAGGGTGTAGTTCAAGTCCAAGTGTGTGACAGCCAGGAAAAACTGCTGTTTCAATTTGAGTCCAAAGGCTAGAAGAAATCTGAAAGCTAGCAGGCAGACGAAGCCCTCTTGTTTGCTAGAGGTTGTGCTTAGACCCTCAGCCAATTGGATGGGGCCTCACATATCAGGGCATATCTTCATATCTTCATTCAAAGATGAATCTTATCAGGGTGCCCCCCCCCCAAGTCACACCAGAATAATGTCATACCCAGAGTCTGGTCATTGCCGGAATAGCCTACACATGCAACAAACCATAGCAGAGATAAGGTGAAATGTGACCAGGAATAAACATGTTTGGCAAACAGAAAGCTTGCGGGGCTCTGATAGTAACAAGCAACGAGGCCTTAGACCAATATCAGTGTGCCGTCCAAGGGCAGGCAGACTCGTTCCAACCTCACACCCCTCACAAGAGTAGGTACTGAGCTCTAATTAGTAAATAATTTACAATTTTTATTAGCTAGAAAAGGTGTCTGAATTCTGATTGGCATTTCATGATTCGGAGTCTTGCCAACCATGGTTACCACCATCTATGAGGTACCTGGATACATGTGGTCAACCCTGCTGAATGTCTGATCCTGGACCTTTCCACACACAATGCACCAGGGTGGCTGAGTGGCTCTGTGACCTGTCTGATGTTTGTCTCTCAGAGTGTCTTAGCCAGAATGTTTATTTTTACTTATTTATTTATTTTTAGGCTGGGTCTCATCACATAACTCTGATCAACCTGGCCCTTGTTACACCGTCAGAATACGGTTCAAGAACGGAGTCTTGGCAGGGGGATTCTGAGAGCTTTTCAGAAAGCTCCAAGAAAATAAGAGTCCTGTGGTCTCAGTTTCTTCAAAACACAAACTTGTTCTTGGGTATGCTGTCAAGCTCCCCTGGGGTAGCGGATAAGAGTGAGTTTACTTCAACTGCTATGCATCTGTCTCTGTGGAAAAACGTGGTTTGTCACATGTGGCGTGTCCCTGTGGTTAAACACCTTACTCATGTGACTCTTCTCAATCTAAAGTGTATAAATTGCCCAATGCTCTGAATAAAGTTGGCTATTACAGGAGACTTTAGTCCACCTCATGTTTAGGCCACTGTTCTCCCAGGTTCACACTACCAGTTAGAGCAGCAAACACTCTACAAAGTTGGAGACCTGAGTTCAATCCCAAGGACTCACATATAGGTCAAAGGAGGAAGCCAAGCCTGTAAAGTCATCCTCTGACCTCCACACAGATGCCATAACATGTGCAACCCCCCAACATAACCCCCACATAACATGTGCAACCCCCCTACATAACCCACGTAACCCCCCACATAACGTGCAACCCCTCAACATAACCACATAACTCCTCACATAACATGTAATCCCCCACATGACATGTGTAACCCCCCCACATGACGTGTAACCCCCCCCACATAACATGTGTAACTCCCACAATAATAAACAAACAAATAAAATGTCTTTCTTTTGGGGGATGGGAGCGGGGTCTTGCTTTGTAGCCTTGGTTGGACTGAAATTCAGACTGGCCTCAAACTCCTAGAGATCCACCTGCCTCGGCTTCCCGAGTGCTGGGATTAAAGGCTTATGCCGCTGTGTCAGTCATAAATTACTTTTTAAAAAAGAAAACTATAAAGGTGAAGTATGGTGGTGTATACCTAAAATCCTAGTCTTTAGAAAGCTGAGGTAGGAGAATCTCACATTTGAGGCCATCCTGGACTCTACAGTGTAAAGATGTCTCAAAATAAAAAACAAAATCAAAAACAAACAAAAAACAAACATATATAGATACACACACACACACACACACACATATCAGTTTAATTCAGAACACATATGATATTCACATTTGTCAGAAGAGTGTGCCTGAGCCTGTCCAGAGCCTGTGCAAAGACTCCTGACCCTAGGCTGGCATATAAGCCACAGAATTCACATTCCAGGGAGGGAGACAGAAAGCTAGCAGACAAGCCCTCAAGAAATGGTGCAGGGCAGTGACTATAGCTCAGTGGATAAAGTGCTTGTTTCCACAAGTGTGAGGGTTTCAGAGCTCCTGAACTCAGAGAAACTTGTCAGTAAACTCAGCCTTCCCTTGATGAGACAGGAGGTGGGGACAGGAGAATCCCCAGAGGCTCTCAGGCCAGCCACTTCATAATGTTCCACATAAACAAGATGAAAGTTGAGGACAGACACCCATGATTGTTCTCTGACCTCAGCACACACATACACACAGAGACACACTCAGACACACACACACATACACAGAGACACACACACACAGAGACACATACACACACATACATACACACACATACAATCACACACATGCTCACACACACAGACATACACACACACACATACAGACACACAATCACACACTTTCTTTAAAGAAACAAATGAAAAAGGAAACTTTGGGTGCAAACGTGTACCACAGAGGTAAAGCTGAGTCTGAGGTGACCAGGCAGTTTTCATTGGAGAGCTGTTTGCACTGGCTTGAAGTGAGTGACACAGATGGATCTTGAGAAGAAATGGAAAGGTTCTCCAGGCTAAGGGGACAATCCCTTGGGACCCAAAATGAGCGTGCATGTCCAGAGCTGGCAAAAATGCCAAAAGATGGAGACATGAACAAAGAAGAGCAGCATAGGATGCCCTAAAACGTTAGATGGGAGAGCCAGTGAGAGGGCTCCATGTATAAAGGTGCATAATTCTTGCCTTGATAACCTTAGTTCAATTCCTGGAATTCACCGAGTAGGAGAGAACTGACTCAGTTGCCCTCTGAGCTCTGAGTGTGTGTGTGTGTGTACACACACGCACATGTAGATGCCTCTGGACTCGAGAAGAGTTTGAAGAATCCCCTGGAGTTGGAGTTACAGTGTTTGTGAGCCACCTGGAATGGGAGCTGGGAATGAAGTTCTGATCCTTTGCAAGAACAGAGAATGCTCAGCCATCTCTCCAGTTCCTGTCAAAGCCTTTCTTGGACAAAGTTCATGGGAGTCCGGGTCCCAGTTCCCATTATGGAAATCAGAACTTAGAAGGGAGTGTGGCTGTGGATGGCTGCTGTAATCCCTGCACTTGGGGAGTGGAGGAGACCAGGGGATCAGAAACTCAAAGTCAACCTTTGACTACATAGAGAGTGAAGGCCAGCCTGGGCTATCTGAGACTGTCTGAAAAGAACTAACCAAAGAATAGACAAAACAAGAGTCGGGGATTACCTCTCCCCTCTCCATGGCACTCAGAGCAAGGGCAGTCAGGGGCTCTGACTAGGAACTTATACTCATGAGGGCGTGCCCCAGAGATACAGCATCATTTAGGAGTGATCAGGATGGCTGTGATGGAGTCTGGAGGGCCGAGAGATAAGTGTTCCTAAGCAACAGAGTCATAAACATCAACCAGCATCCACTGACCTCTTGCTGCCCATGTTTCTTGGAAGATGGTAAAAGGGCAGAATCCAGGTCTTCATCTTGGTTCTCAGAGTTCCTGAGTCAACTTAGGTAAATTCTTCCATTGAAAAGTTAGCCACTGGTGTGTTGTTGTTGGTGGTGGTGGTAGGTTTTTGTTGTTGTTGTTTGTGTGTGGGTGTGGTTTGAAAGCCAGCATCTTGACTAATATATCAGGAAGATAAGTTATAGTTTCAAAAGGTATGGCTGTTAAGATGGGGTGGTGGCCTGCAGTCTGAGCCATCAGAAACAGAAGCTAGGTGAGCATTTGAGGCCAGCCTGGGCTACACAGTGAGACTCTATCTTAAAAATCAAGACAAGACTCCTCTCAGCCTTGTTTGCTAGCCCATCCGCACTCCTCAGTCAACTACCTTTCTATCAGGACCCCGGGGACTACATTAGGCTGAGACTCAGTCAGACCCTCACTCAGCTCACACCAGAGAAGTTTCCTCCCGCAACAGATGGGAACTGACGACCAGAGAATGTGCAGAGTGAGGGACTTTGAAGCTCTCAGTCCTGAATAGGTCTCCATCACCCCCACCCCGCCCCCAAGGCTACTTATAAGCAAAGGAAACATCAGTTTCCTCCAGTGGAGTCTGAATGGATGTATTAACCACACTTAAGAGCAGGACCCATGCCCAGGAGCAGTTGGCCAACACAAAAACACAAAAAAGTCAAATATATATATATAATTTTTGTCTCATTTTGGTTTGGGGCTTTCTTGTTTGTTTGTTTTGTTTTATTTATTTATTTATTTATTGATTGATTGATTGATTGATTGTTGTTTTTTTCAAGACAGGATTCTCTGATAGCTGTAGAGCCTGTCCTAGAACTCAATCTGTAGACCAGGCTGGCCTCCAACTCAGAGATCCTCCTGCCTCTGCCTACAGTGCTAGTGCTGGCATTAAAGGTTCGTACCACTTCCACCCAGCTCTTGGTTGGTTGTTTTTTAGAGAGCAAGAATATAAAATTGGGTGTGTATGGAGGCGGAGAGGATCTGGGAGGAATTGGGGAAAGAGGAAATATAACTGAAAGATATCTTATGCAAAAAATTTTCAGTAAAAAAAAGTCTTAAAAATCAAGTCAAACCAAACAGAACAAAAACAAAGACATTACTGCTTTATAGAAGCTGGAAGGCTAGGTACGGTAGCACACTCCTGTAATTTCAACCTTGAACCACAGAGTGAGGTCTTCTTTTCAAGGAGGTAGGGAGCTGTCTATCAGCTAAGAGCCAGCCAGAAGCAAAACACACATTAAAAGAAAGATTGGGCCTCATAGATAGTGTGTCAGAAGACAGAATGAGCAAAAGGACAGGGGCAAGCTAGGCACCCTGTGGGGTAACAGCTTTGAGAAACAGCTTCCCTCTCCTGACCTAGGGACAAGGAGGTATTGCTAAAACCTGAGGCCTTTGTAGGGGTGCAGGTGCTCAGAGCTCCCAGGGGTGTAGCTCAGCCAGCAACAGCTTGAAAGGGTTTCTGCTAGTACCTGGGGACCTGGGGTGGGGGTGGGGTATAGAGCTGAGTCTGGGACTATTCAGAGAAGCTGGAGCCAGGGCTTTTAGATGCTGCTGCCTGCACCAGTCCGGGCATGATCCACTACTGCTTTCTAAGCACTTTATTATGGAATGAATGTGTTCCTATTCCAAGGTTCTATGTTGAAATGCTAATTGCAGTAATGGTTTCTGGGGATGAAGACTCTGGTGCTAATGAGATGGTGAGTGTGGAGCCCCCACAGTGACATTAGAACCCTTGTATTGTCTAAGGTTCCTTTTCTTCCAGTCATGGGAGAAGAAAGGAATACCCAGGGTTAGGAGTTAGGGGTGTAGTGATAGAATGCTTGCCTAATGTGTGAGCCTGGGTGCCCAGCATACACACACACGAGGTTTGTGAATGGTATATGTCAATAATCCTAGCACATATGAGACAAAGGCCGGAGATCAGCAGTTCCAGGCTAGCCCCAGTTGTATGAGGCCCTGTCTAATAACAAGTAACAAGAAAAAAAGTCACCCTAAAAAGCAGAACACAGGTCTGAGCAGGCATAGAATCTGCAAACAATGGGATCCTGACTGCCTGAGCTCTGGACCATTAAATAATGAATGTCTCGGGATGGAAAAAAAAAAAACAAACCATAAAACAAAAAACAAAAAAACACCTCAGCAGTTAAAAGCACTTGATGCTCTTCCAGATGACCCTAGTTCAATATCCTGAACCCACATTTGACTGTTCAAAACTTCCTGTAACTCTAGCTCTAGAATATCTGACTTCTTTAGCCTCCAGGGGTACCTTCCACACTGATGTGCACATACATAGACAGAAGGACGCGCGCATGCACACACACACACACACACACACACACACACACACACACACACACACACACGCACACACACACAATTAAAAAGAAAAAAAATAAAAGTTATACTCAGAGGGGGAAAAACACATTTAAAAAAAGACTCTTAAATAAAGGGGTTGTTCAGTGGTAGAGTGTGTGCTTAGCAGATCTAAAGCCATGGGTTTATCCACAATATACACAGAGGAGGGGAGATGACAGAGGATCAGGAGGAGAGAGCTGAAGACCTGGTTTGTTCAGGTTGCTGTCTCTGTTTACACAATGTGAGGGCAGAGAAACCAGCATGCTTAGTAGTTTCTGAAATAGAATACCCACTCAGTTACTGGCTAACAGATGGATAAAATATGCACACCTTGAGAATAATCATAAGCCTATGATTAGGCACAACATTATTACAGGTTCTATTTATTCAGAACTTTATATCTGCAAAGTGTTCTGCTGTAATATAAATGGATATGTACTGATTCTAATTTTCTTTTCTTGTCTTATCTTTTGGCTCTTTTTAAAGAGTGTCTCCTTTAATCCAGGCTGGGTTTGGACTTGCTCTGTAGCCAATGACAGCTTCAAACGCCTTCCTGATCTTCCTGCCTATGTCTCCCAGGTTCTGGAACCACAAGATTGCTCCCCTGTGCCTGGCTAAGTGTATATATTCTGGAGTCAGAGTGTCACTACTGCACTGCTCAGACTGGCCACTGACGCATGCCCTTCCCTGCTTCTGCCCACTGCATTGCTGTGATTATGGGTAATTGTTCCCGCCATCGCAATAAACAACAATTTCATCAAAATCTCATAACAAATTTTGAATAAAGGCCAGTATAGTTGATAGGATTTTTACCATAGCTAATTGCTTGCTGTATTTTGTTTGATTTGGTTTTGCTTTGAGAAAGGCCTCCAACTCTCTATGTAGTAGATGTATGTACCATTGTTCTAAATTTATGTGCTACTGGGGATTAAACACGGGACTTTGTCCAGGATGGGAAAGCCCTCTACCAACTGAGGTATATTCTCAGCTCTTACCGTCTCAAGTATGAGAATGTACCATGATAATATAGAATCCTGACATTACACATCAAGTTACATGACAAGCATGAGGGATTTTATCTCTCTCTCTCTTTCCCTGATTTTTGGAAACAGGTCTCATGTAGCTCAGGATAGCCTCAAATTCACTATGTAGCCACTATATGGGCAAGAATGATTTTAAACTCCTAATCTCCTGCCTCTACCTCCCAAGTGCTAGAATTACAGGGTCACATTATCATGCTCAGTTTATGAGGACGCTTTCTATGCTGTCTTTGTAATGCTTTACTTTTTTTATATGGTGTGGTGTGTATACTCATATTTATGCCACTGCACATACATGTGTGGGATGTCAATGGAGGCCAGAGGTTGGCACTGGGTATCTTCCCCAATTGCTTTCCATTTTGTTATTTTGTTTGCTTGTTTTTTTGAGACGAGGTCTCACTCTTTAGTCCTGGCTGACCTGGAACTTGATATGTAAACGAGGCTGACCTCAAACTCACAGAGACCCATCTGCCTCTGCAGCGTAAGAATTAAAAATGTCCACCACCACATATGGCCTTCCATCTCTGAGACATTTTTTGTTTGTTTGGTTTTTTTGGAGACATGATATCTCACTGGTTTAGAACCCACCAACTCAGAATTCTCCTATCCTGACCTGCCCAGCCCTGGGATTTTAGATGTGTATCACATACCTTTTACATGGGTTCTGGGGATCGGATTCTATCTCCTTGCTTCTGCAGCAAGCACTTTACCAACTGAGTAAATCTCCTCTGTCATCTCATTGCTGAGAGATGAAGGTAGTAGGGTCAGAAGTTCAAACTCAACTACATAGTGGGTTTGAGGCCCACCTGCCTTATAGGAGACCTTTTCTTAAACAAAATAAAAGCAAACCAAACCAGTAGCTTCCTTCTGGAAAAAGCTATCGAAGCCCAACATGAAGTCTGGAGGTGTAGCTCAGTGGTAAAATGGAGCTTAATATGTAGGGGTGATGTGGGAATGTCTTTCTGTATGCTGTGAATATCAATCTTTAAATAAAGGAGCTGTTTTGGCCCATGACAGGCACCATAGAAAAAGTAGGAGGAGAAATCAGAGCATAGGCAGGAGAAGCAGGGCGGAGTCAGACAGACCAAGCCAGAAGCCCAAAGGAGCAACATGTAAGAACACAGGTGAGCCACGGGCCACGTGGCAAACAGATTAATGAGAATGGGTTGAGTTAAGATGTAAGAGCTAGCTAGCAATGTGCCTGAGCCATAGGCCAAACAGCATGAACTTAATATAAGTGTCTCAATCATTTCTGGGGGCCTGAGCAGCTTCGGGCGGCTAAGAGGACTGGGGCTGAAGGTCTGGGGTCTGGACCTCTGACCGCCCGGGACCAAGAAAACTCACTACTACATAGGAGGCTCTGGGTTTATCCCTAACATACAACACAAGACTAGTGTGAGCCTAGTGGGAACAGCAGGCAATCATGGACCTTTGTCCCTGGGAAACAGTGACTGGGCTACATTTGGGTACATAACCCAAGCTGGACAAATCAGTTTTTTTTCCTACCCAAAAAGAGGGTAGGAGAGAGAACCCAGCTGTAAATGAAGAGGGTCTTTCTGTCTGCGTGAGCTGCTTAGGCGGGAGCCCAGGGGACAAAGGCCACCTCCTACAGCATGTTGGAAGGAACTCTGCCACAGATGATGATCTTAGCACAGGAGAGAAAGAGCAAGGAAACCAGGAGTTGCTGGATCTATGATTCCCAGAAACAGAAGCCTTAGGACTCTCCTCCCCTCACCTCCCAAGGCTCAGCTGTCAGATTTACCCTTGACTCTGGGAGCCTGCCCTTCCTCTGCAGTTCAATAGCTCCCTTTGCCTTTAAAATAAGTTGTGCTTCTGCTCAAAGGAATATACCCCATTTGTCAGGATGTAAAGGTTGATCTGATCGCTAACTTCCTAAATATGAGATATGGAGGTAGGCTCCCTCTACAAGGCAATACAGCGCAGGGCTCAGGAGAATGGGTCCATCCTCATCGTCAACTGGCTCAGTGCTCTTGGGGAAGATTTAAATTGCTTGTGCCTTAACTTCTCATCTAAACAATTTGCCACATATTAAGAGTTCTCAGTGCATTATATGGGGTTATATATATATTTTATATTTCATGTGTGTGCATGTGTGTGTGTGTGTGGGTGCGTGTGGGTGCGTGTGTAGATGTGTGTGCACTTGCACGTGGAGATCAAGGTTGATGGAGAACATCTTGGGTTCTTCTACCTTACTCATTGAGGCAGAGTTTCTCAGTCACACCAGGAGCTAGCCAAGATGGCTAACCTTCTTAGCCTGCTTGCTCTGGGATCCTCTTTCTGAGACTGGAAACCTGGGTGGGTCTTTGTTCCGTCTGGTTCTGTGGGTCAATTTGACACAAAACTGGAATCATCAGAGAGGAAGGAGCTTCAGTTGAGAAAATTCCTCCATGAGATCCAGCTGTAAGGCATTTCTTCAGTTAATGATCAATGGGGAATGGCCCAGCCCGTTGAGGGTGGTGCCATCCCTGAGCTGAGGTCCTGGGTTCTATAAGGAAGCAGGCTGAGCAAGCCATGAGGAACAAGCCAGTAAGCAGCACCCTCCATGGCCTCTGCATCAGCTCCTGCCTCCAGGTTCCTGCCCTATTTGAGATCCTGTCCTGAGTTCCTTCAATAATTAATAGGAACATGGAATTATAAGCCAAATAAAGCTCTTGCTCCCCAACTTGCTTTTTTTGGTCATGGTGTTTCATTGAAGAAATAGAAACCCTCACTAAGGCAGCTTTCTTTCTTACATTTAGGTGGGTTTTTGGGGATCCATACTTGGGTCTTCCTGTTTGCTGAGCTATCTCCCCAGGTAGATGAGATACTATGTTTAGGGTCACAGGACAGCCCCTGATATACAGCTCCAATATAGTTCTAATGATCTTTCTTCTCTCATGAAGGTTTCCCAAGGCATGCTCACTTGTGGGATTAAACACTGATCTATTTGATCCAAACCTTTGAATTTCTTCACTTCTTGTTTGATTTTTTTTTTTTTTTTTTGATTTCTCAATAAACGCTTATGTCTGACATTTCACCTCCGTTCTCTAGGACTGTACTGGATGTTTTCTTCTTGCTCACGGTTTCATCCTGATTATTGTTCTTCGTGGATCTCCTTTTCATAATACTTTCTACTTCTGTCCCCCCAAATACTTGCCTTCCTTCGTCATGAAATGTCCTTTATCCTGCCCCCACACTGGAACTTTCCTACTACAAGGAGCAATTTGCTGTGTGTTTATTTTCTTTGGACCCGTCTCTCTTTTCTAGACGCAGATCATTTATCAGCTGAGGAGAACTCTTCCTGGTTGGGTCAGGGCATGCTGCAAACTGCCCCATAATTGCAAGTCCCTGTAATAATGCTTTTTTTGGCCAGGACACAAACCACACTCAAGAAGGTCTTCCTGAGTGCTGAAGGTCAATCAGCTAGAATTTTCTCAAGCTTTTAGAGAGTGGAATTCTGGACACAAAACTGCTTCCCCAGGAGCAACTGTGAGCAGTAGGTGAGTATTGGTGGTGCCTGGTCCTGACTCTAGTGCCCGGGAGTCATCTTACCTCTCCAGCCTTAGTTTCTTCATCTATAACATAGCTTTATGGTAGAATTACCTTGATTTTATAGGAAAATTTTGTTTTAACATGTATTTACTGTATGTGTTCATGTTTGTGTGCATGTTACTTATGATTGTGTATGTGTGCGCCTGGGTATGTGCATGTGCATGTGTAAGCCATAGGACAACTTTCAGGAGCCAGTTTCTCTCTATCTGTCCAGGAATGAACCTCAGGTTGTTAGGTTTGGTAACAAGCACCTTTAGCCAGGGAACCAATTCGTCATCCTCCATTGTGTGGAAATTAAAAATGAAACCATTTGCAAACTGGGCATGGTGGCACATGCCTCCGATTCCAGTAATGGGGAGACAGGACCAGGATGATGTAGAGTTAAAGCCTTCTTGGCTGTATTTAAAGTTTGAGGCCAGCCTGAACGACATGAAAACTGTATCAAAAGAAAACAAATCACAAAACACACAAAAAAGAAACAATAAGTTGTGTATAAATGGCTCTATATAAGTGAGAGCTGTGACTGGACCTATTTCTACGGGAACCCTATGATAAACAGAGAACAGGGCTGGTGCCAGGGCCTGTGCAGTCAAACTAATGTACGCTGCTCTGGTGAAGACTCCACATAGGAACATTTTTAAAGAGGCAGACAAACAGAGCAAGGTGGCACATGCCTTTAATCTTAGCACTAGGGAGTCAGAGGCAGGTGGATCTCTGTTGTGAGTTCTAGGCCAGTCAGGGCTACATAGTGAGACCTTGTCTTTAAAAAGGGGAAAGGAGGCTGGACAGATAAAGGCACTGATTCATGGCCATGGTCCCTCTTTAAAGTTCTAGAGAAAAGACACATTTAGGACCCTTACTAGGGGAAGTTTCAGAATTAAGCTAAAATGACCCGTGAGGCCTTGACCTGGGTCTCCCTTACTCCAACAGCACTGCTAACATTTCATAGATCTCTCTTCCTCACCCAGCCAGCAGGGTCATAGGGCCTGTCAGCCCTGGACCTTCTTCTGCAGTATCCTTGCTTTAGATACTCACACTTTCCTTGCCTGCAAAATGGGGCTAATTAAGCCCATAGAACATGCAAGGAATACAGAGAAGTGAGTAACACTCCCAGGAGGGGAGATGTCACAAGGAAGCTAATTTTAGAGCTGAGTACTAAAGGCAAGAAGAGATGTTTCCAGAAGGTAATGGGTGCTGAGGAACCCTCGCTCTCTGTCCCCCAGACTGGGAACAGCCTGTGCCTTTGACAAAGACATGAATGAGCTTGTGTGTTCAGCAAAAGGCACAAAGAGATCCCAGCTGAAGTGAGGGCCGCATGGATGGGAGGGGCCTGGCAGGGCTTATGCTGAAGGCTGGAGTTCCTGCCCTGGCCCTGGCTCTCCCCCACAGCTCTGAAGAGGAGTATCTGTTCTGTCACCGTGGAAAGATGCTCTGCACCCCATGTTGATGGAAGTTAAAGGAATTTTCAAGTTGCACCTTTTTTTTTTCTTTTTTCTTTTTTTGAGACAGGGTTTTCTGTACAGCTCTGATTGTCCTGGAATTCGCTCTGTAGATTAGTCTGGGCCCGGATTTACAGAGCTTGGCCTGCTTTGGACTTCTGAGTGTCGGGATTAAAGGCCTGTGCCACCACTGCCCAGCTGTTAAGTCCAAATTCTTAAAGCCAGGCAGGGCCACTGGCATCTGGAATACCAGGACTTGGGAGCAGTCTGAGGACAATGTGGCTTACAGAGTGAAAGGCTTCTTCAGCTGCCCTCGGTATTTACAGCCCAGTGAATTTAGAGATGGTTTAGATTGGGATTTACAGCTAGTTTTCAGTTTTCTAGTACTTGTGTACTAGGGATAAATTGGAGCCGGCTACACAGCCTCCTCAGGCCTCGGTTTCCACATTGGTCAAAAGGCTCTCATGAGGCTTAGAGTGTACATTGGCTCCTACGTCTGCAAATCAAAGTTCCTTCCTGAAACTCAGGCATCATTCTAGCCACCCCTGGCTGGGCCGCCCATTCCTCCCAGACTGCATCTTTCCATGGGCAGCAACCACACTGCCTCTCTCCGTACCTTGCTTGAACGGGGCCGAGTCACTGATTGTTAAATCTGACATCACAGCCCAGCTGAAGGCCTACAGTATTCCTGTCACTTGCTGTGAGCTCCAAAGCCCTAACACATCGCCTTTTGAGCATTCTCTTAACTTCCATGCCCCATCAGCACGTGCCACCCATCTTCAATGCGGCTGTCCTGACCCTAGAACACGGTGCTGGCCTTTCCTGTGCCCTTTGCTGATTGAGATGCTCCCACCGCTGTCTGGAACCTTCTGGGCTAAAACCTCCCCCACCCCCTTGGGGGCCTTGCCTGCCCTCCCCGCATGGACGACATTATGCTCTCACAACTCACAATGCTCCTTTCTTCGGGGACTGACCACAGTTTTTATTTACTTCCTTGCTGTTTTAGATTAGGTTCTCTCGGGAACGAGCCTGGGATGAGGAGACAAGTACGAGATGTATTAAGGAGATGCTCCCAAAGGCCAGTTGTGGGAGCCACACAGGAGTGGGGAGAACGGGGATGCACACGGCGGGAAGCCCGGAGAGTTAACCTGCCCCTCCGATCACAGAGACTCATCAACTAAGGAACTGGGTTAGCGTGATCAACCCCCAAGAACGTCCAGCTTCCTCCAGCTGTCCAAGGACAGGCTTCTGGAAAGTACCATGTGAGGTGGAACACGTCAACAGCGCATTGACCACAGGCAAAGCTGAGATAATGCTGGTCACACTTGCTTCTTTGTTTTTGTTCAGATTTTTGAAGTTAAAATTTAATTACATCATATCTCCCTTTCTCTTTCCTCCCTTCAACCGTCTCATGTCCTGACTTTCTCCCTCTCAAATTCATGCCCCTTTTGTTATTGTTTATACACCACACCATACACACACACACTCACACACCACAACACACACCATACCACACCATACACACACACTCACACACACCACAACACACACCATACCACACCATACACACACACTCACACACACCACAACACACACCATACCACACCATACACACACACACACACACCACAACACACACCATACCACACCATACACATACACATCACAACACAAAATACACACCACGCATACACAGCCCTCCCCCACACCACACACATACACACACCAAACAACACCATACACACACACAACCCCACCACACATACACACTCCACACACACCACACCATGTACACATACACCACACACACACACCACACACACACCATATACACATGCACACACACACAACTCCACCACACATACACACTACACACATACCACACCACATAATACACACACACACACACACACACACACACACGCACACACACACACACACACACACACACACACCTTGCTCAGTCTGTTTAGTGTTGCTTGCATGTGTACATTTAGTATTGGATAGTGAATTAGGAGCTCACCCTGGGAAAGAGTTCCCTTCTGCATTCCTTAGTTGTCTGTAGTTCTTTGTTTAGGGGTGAGGTCCCCTGAAGTCCCCCCCCCCCCCAGGTTGGTGTTGTAGTTAGTTTGGCCTTAACTCTTGATGCTGTACTTATTTTGATCTTGTTCAGGTGGCCATGATGTTGAGATAGTGTGGGAGATTTTATTTATATGTGTGTGTGCCTGTCTCCATATAAGTATGTATGCACATGCGTGCTCAGATGTGTACATGTTAGGGCTAGAAAAGGGGTTAGATGTCTGTCTGTTGCTGTCCCTTATTGCTGTGAGTTGGAGGTCTCTCCCTGAACCCAGAGCTTCTTCTGTTTGTTGGCTGGAAGCAGCAAAGCCCAGCAACTTTCCTGTTTCCTACCCCTAGCACTGGGGTTACAGGCATTCAAGGAGCATCTGACTTGTTATGTGGAGACAGAATCTGAGGTCCAGTTCTTATAGTTTTGCAGACTTTTAACTGCCGAAATGATTCTCCAGTCCCATAATGCTTCTTGACTATTTAGTAACGGCTTGTTTTAAAATAACAACATAACCCTTTGGGGATGCTGTAGCAGGCTTTCTTGGACCACCGTCCCCCAAATCATGACATGGGAACTTAATATTAGCTTAGCCTTATCTTATGCTTGAGCCACTAACACATAACCTAATTCAACCTGTTTCTTTCATCTACATTTTGCCTCAGGCCTTTTTATCTTTCATTCTGTATGTTCTGCTTCCTTCCTTCCTTCCTTCCTTCCTTCCTTCCTTCCTTCCTTCCTTCCTTCCTTCCTTCCTTCCTTCCTTCCTTCTTGTCTGTCTGTCTGTCTGTCTGTCTGTCTGTCTGTCTGTCTGGTGGCTGCCCCGTCCCAGGCAGCTCCTTTCTTTCTATCTTGTTCTCTACAGAGCCTAGATACCTCCTACTACTTACTCTGCCCACCAACGCCTCAAGTCCCTCTACCGCCTAACTATTGGCCATTCAGCTTTTTATTAGACCAGTTGGGTGCTTTAGACAGGCAAGGTGAAACAGCAACACATCTTTACATAGTTAGACAGCTGTTGTATTCCACAACAGGATTCTGGTATATAGCTCAGCAACACAGTACGGGTCTAGGACATACAAGGTTCTGTATAAATCTCTGTAGGCAGAGTTTTATTGTGACTACCTGCTCCCAAATAACCACTGGGACTTATTAATAATAAATGCTCAGCCGATAGCTTAAATGTGTTTTTAACTCTCTCATAACTTAAATTAACCTATTTCTATTAATCTATGTGCTGCCCCAAGACTCGTTTATCTCATATATGTACTTCTCATGTTGCTTCTTCTAAGTCTGGCTGGCTACTCCTCAGACTCTGCCCTGAAAATCATGCCTTGCTACTGATCATTTAGCTTTTTTTAGTAGCCCAGTCACAGTGACATACATATACGGGATTAAAGGCATTTGCCACCATGCCTGGCTGTCTCCCTTACTATTATTAAGGAAACCCCTGGCTAATCCTCTAGCTTTGCTAGCTTCTAGCTGACTGATACATGGCTAATTTTGGAGCTCACACAGCTGAGCATGACATGGCCACTTTCCCACTGGCTTTGCAGCAGGTAGCGCCTCTGCTGTGGGTTATGTAGGTCACGCTGACAGCTGCTTTGGTTATTTTACAGGCATTTAGAGATGTCTCTGGCTGCTTTTCAGATTTCCAGTGGGCTAGAAAAAAGAAATAAAATTGCTTGGCATCCCTGCTACACATCATGCCTGTCTCTCCTTTGTTGCCTTGACCTATGGATCAGCTCCTACCAGGCTCTGCATTTTGAACATGTCAGAACCACAGCGCAGGGCTAGTTAGACCTAAACTTGCCTAGCCCCCCCCCCCCCAGGCTAAAGGTATCATCAACTGGGACTAGAGAGGTGGCTCAGCAGTTGAGAGCACTGTCTGTTCCTCCAGAAGACCGGGGTTCAATTTCCAGCATCCCCATGGTGGCTCACAATCATCTGTAACCTGATGCCCCACCAGGCACACATATGGTAGACAGGCATGCGTGCAAACAAAACAGCCAACAGATAAAATAAACAAATAAATATTTTTAAAAAGCCATCACCAGCCAAGGTACATGGAACATCTTCCAGGAGAGAAGTGGAAGCCCACACAGCTTTGGAAGATCTCTACGGATCCTAGAAAGGACAAGAGCACTCCTCTGCAGTGTCAGCCTTTCCTGTACCCATACTGTATCTAGCCTTTTCATGTACCTATGCTGCTTCTAATCACCTCAGTCTATTGGGGGTTGAGAAACAGATTCCTGAGCAAAGATCTTCCTCCTTCATCCTTTGGCTACTGAAGGAAGCCTTTCTTTAGCTCCAAGATTGACTTTGTTTTTTTTTCTGAGAAATCCTGCAATACCAGTTGTCTTCATTACTTTTCTATGGCTGTGTCAAGACACTGTGACCAAGGCAACTTCCAGAAGAAAGTGTTCACTGGGGCTTACACTTCCAGAGGTTGAGTCCAGGAGCATCATGGCAAAAAGCATAGGAGGAGGCAGTAAACATAGTTAGTGCTGGAACAGTGCGATTATGTTGTTACATTGTAAATGATTGTTCCACCTACAATTAAGTAAAAATGCTGATTGGCTGAAGGCAGACAGGAAGTGTCCGCAGGGCTACCAGACTAAGAAAACTTAGGGAACACAAAGAACAGAGCAGAGCAGAGATGCCATAGAAACACCAGAGAAGCAGATGCAGAAGACAACTATGCTGCTCTGAGAAAAGGTACCGAGCTGCATGGCTGAACAGGATAAGAATCAGGGGTTAGTTTAAGGGTAAAGAGTTAGCAAGTTATATGCCTGGGTCCTAGGCCGATGAGCATAAAATTAATATAAGAGTCTGTATATTTCTGTGGGTCTGCAAGTTTGCGGGTCTACAGGTCCTTAATGTAAGAGTCTGTATGTTTCTGTGGGTCTGCAAGTTTGCAGGTCTACAGGTCCAAACCTCGAGGCTAGGCCAGAAAGTCTGGCCACAAACATAATACAACATGAAACAGTAACTGAGGGCTCACATCCTGATCTGTAAATTCAAGGAGGTAGTGGTGGTAGGGTTCTGACAGGGAATAGCATGGGTTTTTGAAACCTCAAAACCTATCACCAGTGACACACCCCCTCCAATAAGGCCACATCTCCTGTCCTTTCTAAGGACTTTCATTGAATGGAGACCAAAAGAACCCAAATATATGAGACTATGGGGCCATTCTTATATTCCACTCCTGGAACCTCACAGGCGTGTAGCCATTTCATAATGCAAAATGAATTTAGTCTAACTTCAGAAGTTCCCTTAATCTTTCAGCCTCAATACTGTTTCAAGGTCCAAAGTCTCTGCTGAGATGCAAGGCAACTGCAATCCCCTGTAAAATAAAAAAGCAAATTACATGCTTCCAACATACAGTGGCACAGAATGAACATTACTATTCCAAATGGTAGCAAAGCAAGATCAAAACCCAGCAGGGCAAATCCCAAATCCTGTAACTCTGTGTCTGATGTCAAAGGGCTTAAGGCTCTGTTCTTCCAGCTTTGCTGAGCCCAGCGTACTTCTCTTTTTTTGGGCTGTTTCCACTCACTGTGTGAGCTTGTCACGTGTCCCATGGTTCTGGCCTCTCCAATATCCTGAGGTCTCCAGCACAATCCAGGCTTCACTTTCATGCCTTCATAATGGCCTCTCTGGGCTTCCACAAAAGGGACACCCATGCCACACACCTGACCCCAGAGGAAGATTTCATGTTCTGTTCCCCGATATGACTCTAGAGCCAGAAGTGGCTGATGCCACAAGTTAGGCTGCTGCCTGGGATGGAGCCTGGCTCTGTCCTGGAATTACATTTGCGTAAGCTTTGGTTTGATGATGGCTTTTAGGAGCAGAAGGATCCCCGGTCTTCCCTTTCACAAACTGCAGGTAGACCTTTCCTAGGTTAGCTGGGTGGGGTCTCCCTGAGGGAACCTCTCCCTTTATTTCACTTCCTTTCAGCACAAGCCTGGGCTCAGACGTTGAATCTCTTCTTTTATCCTCAGATTGTGTGTCTTATGTTTCATTTTGCTGTGGACCTGCATAAGCGTGATCACTAATAATCACATGACAGGATCGTATTAGGCTGTCTGGAAATCTCCTTTGCCAACAAATTTAGACCAACAACTCTTCAATTTTGTCTCAGGCAAGGTTTTAGGAAAAGGGAAGAAAGCAGTCACGTTCTTTGCCAAGACAGACTGGTCTCTAGCCCAGCTGCTAGTATAGTTTCCCTCTGAAGCCTCTTGAGCTGGGCCTCCATGGTCCACATTCTTCACAGGACAGTTGTTTTCCAAGCCCCTATCAGCCCATCAGGCCCGGCTTATGACTGTCTGTAATAGAAATGACAAAAAGATAGATTATCGAATCTACTTTGATCTTAAAAACAACTCTTAATCTCAAAATACTTTACATTGGTATGGATTTTGGTTTCTTGATGCAGATGTAAGGTCATATTTGTTAACTCTAAGTATATTTCTGCTTTTGTCTAAGGTATTATGTTTATGCAATTCCTTTAAAATTATAATGTATAATTAAGAAATACAGATTAATAGTCATCTATGATAATCAAACTTAAAATAATTATGTTAGTTAAGTTTTTTAGATATACAAAGGTATATTTCAATTACATAGGTAATCTTCAAATATTTCAAAGACCTATAGAATATGGCATTAAAAATATTTTAAGGTTCTAGATTTTTCTAGACAGTAAGACATGCCTTCTCCTGGCAGCACTAATTTACTTCAAAAGGATTATGGATATTGAAGAAACTCCATATGGTGTTTGCTTTATTTGTGGCAAAAGTTAACCACTGAATAAGAAACCGTTTTTGCCTTGACGACTTGACAGAGTGCAGGACCCATAGGAAAGTGACCTCTGAAACTTTGCCAGAAAAAGCTGAGACCATCCTTCAGGTTCCTGCTTTAGAGAGAAAACTGCCAGACATTCTGCAGGACACAAGGAGAAGCAACTGACAAGCTTTTCCAAAATGTATGGAACAGTCCTTCAAATTTCCTGCTTCACTAAAATGTCTACCAGAGATCTAGGCCTGTAGGCTGAAGATGGATGCCCCAACTTTACAAAGAAACTTTGGGTAACTGTCCAGGTAACAGGATGGCTCTGCCATTTCTAGAATCAATGCACTTCCTGTTTACTCAGGTAATATTATATCCTTCTGTGGTCTTTGATGGAGTTGAAGATTAGATAGTAATAAGTACAGTTTTCCTTAGGTAAATTAGATATGAAACTTTGTGCTCACAAAGATAAGGTGGATGATAGAATAATTTCTATAACTTGCTATATACAAATAGACTAGATATTGTAGTTGTAATTCTTGCTTGATAGCTGTTTTGTTATATGCAATTTTGCTATGTTAAAATTGAAACCTTCCTATTTGATTAGACAGAAAAGGGGAAGTGATGTGAGATGTCTTTCTGTACACTGTGAATTACCATTGAATAATAAAGGAACTGTTTTGGCCTATGGTGAAGCTGCTCAGAGGCAGGTGAGAAATCCAAGCATAAATAAAGGGGAAGGAGGGCACAGTCAAGAGAGATGCTTCAAGCTGCTGTCTAAAGAGAAAGATGTGTAAGTACAGGTAAGCCATAAGCCATATGGCAAAACATATATTAGTAGAAATGGATTATGTTAAGACGCAAGAGCTAGCTAGCAATAAGCATGAGCCATAGGCTGAACAGTTTGTAATTAATTAATTAAGTCTCTGAGTAATTATTTTATAAGAAGCTGCAGGATAGTGGGTGGAGAGCTTTGGCCCAGACAGGTGAGAAACTTCTTACTACAGCCCTCAACTGTTTTCTCAGTTCAAAGTCCTAAAGTTTTCCACATTCCTTTAAAAAACATCATTGTTAGGCCTATCACAATGATACCTGACTCCTGGTACCAACTTCTGTCCATTGCGGTGTTAAGATACCATGACCAAGGAAACTTATCAAGAGTCTGTTGGGGCTTACAGTTCTCAAGACTATTCAAATACACGAACCTAGAGGAGCCAATTCTCATTCATCCATGCCAGCCTAGCATTCGAGGAAGGAGCGTCACAGAAGCTCTAACTGAGAGCTGGTTGGTTAGAAGTACAAGTGACCCAGAGTTTTAACTGATGTCCAATGTGCGTGAAAAATATACAAATACTTAAGTTGTTTCTAACAATACTTAGTTATATTCTGTATGCCACATACTGTACTGGGAAATTCACTCAATCATTTGAGAAACACATTGATTTCCAGCTGTATGGCAAGAAATATTCAAATTAAATATTAAGGCTTTAGCAGTGAACAAGTAGACTGGATATTTACCATGAAGGAACATACTCTCCAGCAGAGAAGTTTATTATGGAACCCAGACTGGCCTCAAATTCACAGCCATCCTCTTGCTTTGGCCTCCTGAACATTAGGAGTATGTGTTTGTGTATGTGTGTGTGTGGTATATGTGTGTGTAGTATGTGTGTGTGTGGTGTGTGTGTTTATGTGAATGTGTGTGTGTTTGTGTGAATGTGTATGTATGTGTGTGTGGTATGTGTGTGTGTGTGTGTTTGTGTGTGTATATGTATGTGGTATACGTGTGTGTGTTTGTGTGTGTGTGGTGTGTGTGTGTGTATATGTATGTGGTATACGTGTGTGTGTTTGTGTGTGTGTGGTGTGTGTGTGTGTATTTGTGTGTGTGTGTGTGTATGTGTAGGGTCTTGATAAACAGTCCAGACTAACCTTAGGCTCCTCATACCTCAGGCTACCGAGTGTTGAGACTATGAGCCTTATCATGCTTATCTTCCAAATACACTTAGAGTTTATCACAGGCACCTCAAAGAACAAGAAACAGAGCAGTGGCAGTTTTGGTTACCCAGTTAAATTAAAGTGTTACGTGTTAGAATCATTGATTGTAAAACAGTGCATTGTGGTGGGAGAGATGGCTGCGCAGTTAAGAGCACTGGCTGTTCTCCCGGAGGGCCTCATTTCAAATCCAGCATCCACATATCAGCTCACAACTGTCTGTAACTTCAGTTCCAGGAGATATGGCACCTTGCATAGGCATACATGCAGACAAAATATCAAAGCATATAAAAATAATTAAATCTCAAAACAAAACAAAAAAAATGGGCATTAAAGTACATGCCTGGAATCATAGCACATGTGAGCAGAGGCAGGGGCATTAGAAGTTTGAGATCATCTTTGTCTACATAGCATGTTCTACACCTTGCCTCAAAATTTTTTTTATGCAGAGTATAGGGATCAGGTCAAGAATCTGCTCAGAGCCAGGCAAACCAATGCATTAATTACCCCATTGCAAGGAAGAGAACTAGTTGCAATTGGGTTGGTAGGAAGTAGCTCTGAGATGGGGTGAGCTTGTAGCAGGTATTTTAAGAAGTGCTCCTAGGGGCTGACACAATTGCTGAATGGCTACAAACACTGCTGCTCCTTCAGAGGACCCAGGTACAATTCCCAGCCCTCTCATGGTGGCTACAACCATTTGTAACTCTAGCACCAACTTCTGGCCTCCACGGGCACTGCATGCTATGATACACATACATGCAAGCAGAACACCCATACATATAAAATTAAATCAAATTTAAAAAAAAGAAAGAAGTGCTCCTGGGATCACCCCTATAGATGAGGAAAAAGAAGCCAGGCTTGGTGTGTACCATTAATCCACACTCAAGAGGCAGAGCTCTTTGTGCGAGATGCTATCCTAGCTACATAGTGAGTTTCAGTTCAGCTAGAGGGACAGACTGAGATCTTACCTCAAAAGAACAATGAGAAGACAAACCTATCATGGTGGTGCACTGCCTGTGATCCCAGGACTAGGTGCCCGAGGGGAAAATTGACAACAGCCTGGTCAACATAGTAGGTTGTAGCAAGAAATTTTTCTCTGTCTCGCCCAGTCCCACAGCTGCTTATAAAATAAACATTTAGAGGCTTAATATTAATTACAAGCTGTTTGGTCTAATGGCTTAGGCTTCTTGCTAGCTAGTTCTTTTATTTTAAACTAACACATTTCTGTTCATCTAAGTATCCCCATCTCGTGTCTCGTGGCTTTACCTGTGTTCCATTATATCTTGCTCCCCAATGGCTAAAAATGTCTGCTTTGACTCCAATTTTCTTCTCCCTGTGTCTCTCTTGGATTTTCCCACCTGGCTATATCCTGTCTTGTCATAAGCCAAAGCATCTTCTTTATTAACCAATGGTAGGCAACACCTATTTGCAGTGTCCAGAAAAACCATCCCACAACAGGAGGCTACATAATGAGAATTTATTATATATCCAAACAAGAAGGATAAGACAGTAAAAGGGAAAGAGGGAGGAAGAGGGGAGAGAGAATGAGCAAGAGAGGAAGGGCTGCCATATGCTGGATGCCCTGGAATGGACCTCAGCTAACCCACAGAAGACCTTTGGGTGCCGCTATCAGAGCTGCCTTGACTTTAACAGTTCCCAAATTAGCAAATAAAAACACAGAACGTCCAATAAGATTTGAACTTTATATAAACAATGAGTAATTTTAACATGTGACCCATGCTTTAGAACACACTTCTAGAGTATCGTTTATCTAAAACTCAGATGAACTGAGTATCATGTGTGAAGTCTTATGCAGCAGCATGTGGGGGCCAGTGTCTGAATTCAGACTTCTGCCATAGCTGGGCTTGACCTTAGGGAATCAAATTCTTTTCAACAGAGGTAATTCTCATGTGGTCTGACAGTCTGCCAGCAGCCCACTCAGCCACTGAGGAAATAGGTCCTTTGGGTTTTGACAGAGAGCATCATAAGGATATCTGCTACAGACATTGACTCTTGATAACTTGCTTCCTGTAGTGTACTTGAAGAATGTGGCATTGCACAGAACTATCGAGGGTGTCGGAGAATCAGTGCTGAGAGTTAAAGAGCAGGGGAAACTTGCCAAGGTCACTGCTCAGTGACAATCTGGTTGAGTTGCTGCTCTAGGAACCAAGACCAGTTAACTGACCAGTACAGTTTCAACTTTTGAAGACCTATATTGAGTAACATGCCCGCACTGCTGTGTCAGCCCTTCGTGCCTTGGGACGATCATGTTGGGCTGGGTCAATGTGGATCTTTTATCTCTATGGTGGCAATAGACGTCCTGCATCTTGCCTAGTCTCTCACACACTTTTTTTCCCCCTGAAAATATTTTAAAGATAACCTTAGGACCTCGTATTAGGGATGATATCAGGAGCTGGTGAGGTCTCTGAGTACATATCTGAATCATGGCCCAGAATAGTCATCTTTGACCAGCCCCAAGATATGTAATCAAGATGCTAAGCTGGGAGTGTAGTTCAGTTGGTGGAGTACTTGCCTGGCATGAAGGAAACCCTGGGTTTGACTGCTCAGCACCACATTAAAAAACAAAACAAACCAAAGCAGGTGTGATGGCATCGGCCTGAAATCCTACACTAGGAGACAAAAGCACAAAAATATTGTAGGCTATCCTGAGCTACATAAGATTCCGTGGGGGAAAGAAGGGGGAGTAAAGGAAGAGGCAGCTGTGAGTGGACATGAACATATGTGTAACCCAGCACTTGGAAGGCAGAGGCGGAAGACCAGACAATCAAGGTCATCAAAGCTGACACTGTCTCTAAAAGAAGGCAAAATTTTATTGTATCCTTTTAGTGATAGTTTGATACTATTACTCATTTGGAGTTTGGTTTTGTTTTAAGATAGAATCTTGTGGGTTGGCCAGGCTGTCCCCTACCTGCTGGGCTTAGCCAATTCTCCCACCTTCCTCAGGGACTGGGATTCTAGCCACACGTCTGTAGTTAGTGATCTGACCAGTCTGAGGTCTCAATGATCTTGTAAATGTCTATGCTACATTTGTCTCCTAAAGGCATTTTAGTTTTAAATATTGGATTATACAATTTCTTCTCACTTCTGGGTGTCCAACGCAGGAACTTTTCCCTGCTAAACAAGCCGTCTACCCCATAAACTGTACCCCTACTAGACTGTTTCTATGTGTTGGTTTTGAGACAAAGCCTGTGTTAGGCACTTTTGTGCTAAGATTACAAATATGAGTCATGAAACCCAGCTTGGATTAATGTGTTCTGATAAGAGACTGTCTCCTTTCTGAAGTTATAAGCAGGACAGCTTGACTGCCTGCAAACAGACTGGAACTCTGACGTTACTAAAGAACAGTTCTTTAAACTTTGGATCTCAGTTGGCCTGTGGGCTGTAAAACTAATCCCAACACGTTATTTATTAATTCTTTTAGTGGAAGAGTGATAGCAGAGGAGAGTGTATGCTGCTGGTTTGTGGACCTTTTCTGTTCTCTTTATCTGAGAGCATATGGACTGAAGTACAAACCTGTATCTTTCTGGAGATTGATCCTCGAGAACTATAATATTTTTCAAGGAAAGAATGAAATAAGTAATATATATGAGTAAATGTGTTGCTAAGGCATAGATGCCAATGCTGCAGAAATGCACAGTTCTGAGAGCCAGAGAGTCACAGAACACAAGCCAGAGATGCCAAATGGACCCAAATTCAAATCCTAGCTGGCTGAGTGGCAGAATTGTGGAGATTGTTGGTGTTGGGGAGATTGTGTGTGTGTGTGTGTGTGTGTGTGTGTGTGTGTATGTGTGTGTGTGTGTGTGTGTGAAGGGATTTTACCTTATTTTCCAGGTTGTTCTCAAACTCATGATCTGCTTGCCTCAGCCATGAGTGCTAGAATTACAGACTTGTGCCACCACACCCTTTGTGTATGATTCTTAACCATTATCCCATACCATCTCTTCCTTTGAGTCTCTGCATATCGATTCCCTTGTCTGAAGAGGGAGATCTGTGTTTGCGTCGTACATGGTAGGTGCTCTATGTCCTTTCTCATTGTCACTGAGTGCTGAGGACTACCCCCACTGCATATATGGAGCCATGCTTGTTTTATTGGGTTTTGTCGGTCTCGCACTGCTAGAGATGGATCTCAGGGTCCTAATGCTTAATAGACAGGTGCCTTCTCACAGCCTCAACAATATGTCTTTAAAAATAATCTTAATTTTTAAAGTTTCCTCTATGATCTCTTGGATGACCTGCTGCTCATTCAAAAGTGCATTGCTTGCTAGTTGTTGTGGCACACACCTTTGATCCCAGGACTTGGGAGGCAGGGGCAGGAGAGCTCTGTGAGCTGCATGCAGGCTAACCAGGTCTACATAGCCAGCTCCAGGCTAGCCAGAAATATAAAGGGAGACACTGTCTTACAAAGGACAATAACAAAACCTTCCCACCCCCACGGGGGTGTCTTGCTTGTGATCCGGCGGGATTTTTCTTCCTCTTTCTTTGCTTCTGATGTCCTTGGCATCTTACCACTAACTGACAAATCTCTGGTTCTCTTCTGCCTTGCTAACTCTCCTATTTATGGATATCTTATCTCTGTCTTCTTCTCTAGCCTTTCCCAAGTGCTGGAAACCGCTTTTAGCAGGCATGTTGAGTAACTGGCTAGTATCATTGTGTTTGCTTTCTGTGGCTGTGATAAAATGCCAGTGCAAACTAGCTTAAAAGGCAGACAGATTTCCTTTGGCCCTGTTGCTACGTGTAGACATATAGTAAGCATCGTGACAAGGGTACGCTGAAGGAAACACAGAAAGCAAAACTAACAAACCAAAAAAGCAGAGGATGGTCACAGATGCCCTTCAGGAGCATGCCCCTGATGGCCTATTCCTTTCACTAAGTCCTACCTTCTGAAACTCCCACCACCTTTCAGTAATACCACAGGCCAGTGGAGAAGCTTCCAGAGCTAGATCTAAGCTATTACAACTATTGTCATGCATTTGTTGAGCAACAGTGAGTCAAACCTACACAGCTGTGATTCCTAAAATCTATAGGCAGAGGGAGAAAGGCTCTCTACAGATTCTGTAGGTTTCTGGTGGATGTGGAACGGGGAAGGAATTCAAAGGAACACACAGATAAGAGCAAAATTATCTCAGCAAAGCAATTCCTGCAAAAAGGGTCTGCCGAGACCTAAACTGGCCTAGCAAGCTTACTTGGTCAGGACAGCTTCCATCTTTCATCCTGGAAGTAGGTAGGTGGGTGATTATAGCTTAGACTATCCATGGGAACTCAGCCTTACAGTATGATGGGACTGGCTGACTGGTGCAAAAGAGGAGGGTAGGTTCAGGAAACATGAACTTGTCAGACTATCTACCTCTATAGAAAAAATCTATTTCTCACATGATACTAAGTGCCAGTGGCCACCTTCTGAGTGTGGACACACAGTTAAGAAACTTGCTTCTCCAAGCTTCTGTGTATACCTCAGTCTTTTATATATCAAAGAGGTCAATGACACTGAAATATAATAGCAATTTCAAATTTGGCTACTAGAGTCATCTAAGGAATTAGAAGCACACAAAACCAAGATTCTGATCTATCTGGTATAGGTTGGGGTTCAGAATCAGGAATGTTGACGCTGTCCAGATAGACAGGTGTAGTGAGTGGTGTATACCTGTGATGTGGAGGCATGATGATCAAGTGTTTATAGTCTTCCTCAGTTGAGACACACGAGACCCTGTCTCAAAGAGAAAACACCAAATAGAACTCAAAAAGTGCTTACTAGCATGAATGAGCTCTGGGCGTGATTCTTAGCAGTTCTCAAACAAACAAACAAACAAATAAACAAACAAACAAATGGTCTACTTGATGCTTTTTAAAAGCTAGAGGGCCCAATGAGATGGCTAACATGCACAAGTTCTGAGTTCCATGCCCATCATTGCCCATATAGTGGGCATGATTGCGTACACCCATAATCCCAGTGCTTGGGAGTTAGAAGAGAATCATAACTTCAGCGTAGGCTTTGGCTACATAATGAATTTGAGGCCAACTTGAGAGACATGAAATACTGTTTTTAAATAAATAAATAAATAAATAAATAAATAAATAAATAAATAAATAAATAAATAAATAAATAAATAAGGGTTGTTAAGATGGCTTAGTAGGTAAAGGTGCCTACTACCTACAGACCTTAGTTCCATCCCCAGGACCTACATGATGGGAGAAAAAAAAACTGACCGTCACTAGTTTTCCTCAGATCTCCACATAAATGTGTTGGCATGAACATGCTCGTATACAAATATGCCTGCAGACATATACACATGCACATATATGCACAGTATAACTGAAATATTTTTAAAAAATAAGTATGTAAAATAAGGTGATTCTAATTGGCAACAAAAGTTGAACACCTCTGGTCTCATGTGTAAGACGAGGTCTCAGTGTGGTGTATGAATGCTCCAAAATTGCCCGCAGGTTCAGACCTAAGTCCCATCTATATGTATTTTTCCTTCTTCTGGATAGTAGATAAACAACTCTAAAATGACTTGCTGTTCTTCCAAATCACTGTGTAACTAGATATGACGGAACAAACTTCTGGAAGGCTTTGCCAATCGCGCATTCCCATATCCTGTTTAGCGAGTAGACCAAGCCAATTTTCCCCTATGGGTAAACTCTGGTCTGTGGGAATTGATTATTAAAGTCACCTGGTGGCTTACCAGAGCAGAAGTGACAAACCTGTGAGTGTTGGAGCTGGCAGGAGCCTGAAAGTAGTGCTTTCTAGATTTTAGTGTGCAAGCCAGTCATCTGGGGAGCCTCTGGCTAGTGAGCGGCTGACACACAAGGTCTGGTAGGAGCTTATTCTGCCGGTCTCAGGATCATATTTGCATTGTAAGGCTTGGGTGGGAAACGTCTGGCTTATGGACATGTATTCAACTTTTTTAAAGGCTTATGTTTATTATTCTTAATTACTTGACTGTGTGTAGATATGTGTACGCAAGTGAAGATGCCAGTGAAAGCCGAGGCAGCAAAACTACAGAAACAGGTGGTTGTTGGCTGACTGATGCCGCTTTTGGGAACTGATTTCAGGTCTTTGGAAAAGCAGTAAGTGTTCCTAACTGTTGATCTAGCCCAACATTTGATGGTGCTAAAAAAAAAAAAAAAAAAAAAAAGCCAGCAGCTTGGTTCAGTAGGTGACACCTGCTGCCAATCTGGTAACTTGTGTGCACAGAAAAAAAAACAACACAAAACAAAACAAAAAACCCATTGGACATTGTCCTGACACCACATGTACGCATACAATAAAGAAATAAATAGAAAAAGAGGAGGGGCCATCAGGATGGCCCAGCAATAAAGGCCTCTGCTGCCAAACCTGATATTCAACCCCTAGGGTGGAAGTAGAGGCGTGGCTGCTGAAAGCACCCACCCACAGACAAAATAAATAGATAAATGCAGGATTTTTTTAATGTTGATTTTTTTTTAATTAGAATTTCCAATGACAAGTTCTACACCATATCAAATGAATTAATATTTTGGAGGGTGGGGCTTAAGCGTTGGTAATTTTTCAAAATTTCGGATCTCACTTCTTACTTTCTTTTTATCACTTCTTTTTACACTTAATCTTAGCCCAAAGATCACGAAGTGATCTCTTCATTCCTTTCTTTCCGGGATGAATCCAGTGCCTCATGCACGCTGTTCCATCCATTCCTACCCGTCCTGCAGCTGAGATTGACAGCCATGAGCGAGGGAGCAAGCCATGAGCACCCCACTCTGTGAAACCAGCACCCGGGCTTCCGATCGACCGTAAAAACCCTTCTCAATTCCTCATACAAGAAACAGCACTGGGGAAAGGCAGAAGTGAGCAGTCACTGCTCACGGACACGGGGTTTCTCTGTGGGGTGATGGGAGCATTCTAAAATTAGAGCGGTGATGATTCACAACCTGTGCATGTACGAAATGCAGTTTAAGCGTGAGTGGCATGGCATGTGAACTATATCGTCTTTTGGTTGGTTTTGGTTTTGGAGACAGACTCTGATTGTGCAGCCCAGGCTGCTCTTGAACTCTTCGGAGCTGGAATGCTGACATTACAGGCATGTGTTAGCACACCCAGATGTTTGTTACTGTGGTTGCTTTGTTATTGTTTTTCTGTTTGTTGCCATGATGGAGAACCAACCCAGGGCCTGCACATAATGGGCAAGCACTTTACCAATGAGGCACACTCATTTAAAAAACTTCTGGGGGGCCTAATATATCCCAGCACTTAGGAAATCGAGTACAGTCGTTGTGAATGTGAAGCTTGGGCTACAAGGTGAGGCTGTGTGTACGTATGTGTGTGAGAGTGTGTAAGTATGTATATATGTGCATATGTGAGAGTGTGTGTATGACACAGAGAAAGAATGTGTGTGTAGGGGTGCACATGCTGAAGTTGTCATATGGGTAGATGTGAGTGTCTCTTAAAGGCAGCCATCCTCCGTACACTGCAGACTACCCACCGTGCATGGTCTCCCAGGCTGTCTAACCTCTTTGGTCTTTTATGTATGCCAAAAGTTTGGGAATGAACCATCAAAATTTCAGTTCCAGACAAGTAAACCTGGAAGGTAGATGTGTTACTTTTAGGAAGCTCAAGAGCTAAAAGAAGAGAGAAAAATGGCACAAAATCAGAGAATTTTTTGAGGTAACTTTTCACCTCACAGAAAACAGTGAGAAGCTGGTTTCACCCTGGGAATCCATTAGCACATTTGACTGTATTTAAAGCACATTCTATGCATATTTCATAAGATCAAGCAGATCCTAATAGGTTCAGAGAGAGCAATGTGTAGGTGACTGGAGGCAGCAATATTTAAATGGGAAAGAACAGTATTATTTATTTTTAAAAACCGTTATTTTGAATGCTAAGTTTGGTTGGGTTTTTGTTTGTTTTAGTCTGTCTTTTGGAGGGGTCTTGGTAGTGGTGGCTGCGGTGTACGTCAGAGAACAACACACAGGCATCATCCTCTTCTTCCTCCATTGTGGATCCTAGGGTTAGAACTCAGCTTATAGGGTTTGGTGGGCAGGTGCTTGCCTGTTTGTTTTTTTGATACTGTTTCTTGTAACCTTGAATTCCTGATGGCCTCGCCTCCATCTCCAAACCTGGGATTACCCATTTCTAATCCACCTCATTAATAATGAGATAAGGTAAAAAGATTTTTGACATCCCATAGACTTAACCCCCTCCAGAGCAAAGGTGGAGAGTTAAAGTTAAAATCTCTCCGTAGGACTCGTTATGTCTTCTCTTAAATTTTGCAAAGTGGATTTTCAAATGATTCGAAATGACTGAGGTTCCAGAACATTCCTTTTCCAGGAGAACATTTTTTTTTTCTTTCAAGTTAATTCCTAAAGTGCAGCTATAGCCAATCAGAGAAGCATTTCCCCAGGCACTGAGTTCAGATTGTTAATCCACACACCAATTAGCTTCTTTATACACTCCTCAGACACTTTCTCCAGGGAACAAGAATGTGAAAGTTAAGAGCTGAAATTACTCTTTCGTTACTCCTGGAACATGGGGAGCCTTAGTGGATTGATGTCAGGGCGGGAAGTCAAGGCTGTTTGTCTTCAGGGAAAGGTTAAAATCCCTTTCAGAGGCATTCAGGGCAATTTCCAGCTCATTGGGGTGACTTAAGAAGCTCATGATATAAGCTATACTTGTTTAGCTGTATCTTGTTTGTTTGTGACCCTGGGCTTTGCAGCCCAGTCTTATGGAGGTTCCTCCCTTTAGGAGATACTAACTCGTGCCGTTGAATTGATACAAAAATATTAGCACAGGATCGAAAGGATAGAAATCACATTGTGTAGCTTGGTGGCAATCACCTTTACCCGCTGCGCCATCTTACTGGTCCTAGAATGTGTCTTTTAACCTTGCTTTGTTTTTTTGTTTTTTTGGTTTTTTTTGTCTTTTTGTTTTTTATTTTTATTTTTTCAGTATTGGGATTGAACCCAGGGCCTCACATCTGCTAGACTAGTATGAGAGAACTGAGCTTCACCCACAGCTTCCTTTCCCTTTTTCTTTTGACAGGATCTTATGTAGGCCTGACAGGCCTTGAACTCCTAACCCTACTGCCTCTGTCCCAAAGTACTGGTGTTACCATTGCCCAGCTTTCCTGTGTAGCTTTTTAAAGATTTATTAGACATTTTAAAGCGTGTGTGTGTGTGTGTGTGTGTGTGTGTGTGTGTGTGTGTGTGTGAAGTTGCCTGAGGAGCCCAGGAAAGGGCATCCACTGGAGCCAGAGTCACAGGCAATTGTGAGCCACCTGACGTGGGTGCTGGGAACTAAACTCAGGTCCTCTGCAGAGCAATATTTCAACTGAGTCATCTCTCCAGCCCCTCCCTTATACCTTTAAAACATAAAACATTATTATATATTTATGGGTTTTGCCTGTATGTTTATCTGTTCATTCCTGGTAACTTCTGAGGCCAGAAGAGGATGTTGGGCCGGAACTGGAATTACAAACAGTTGTGAGCTGTTACGTGGATTATATCCACTGTGGGTAGTATTTTTCCTTTTTTTTATTTGCTTGCTGTGTATTGCGTGGATATGCGCCTACATGTGAGCATGGGTGTCATGGCATGCATAGACGTCAGAGGGCAACTATCGGGAGTGTCAGGCTTGTCTTTAGACACTGAACCATCTTGCCAGCCCAAATACATTCCTTTGAGTCATAATGTCTCTCTGTCCCCATAGGCTCATGACCATGTTTAGTGTAAAATGCATTTTACACTTTAAATAGCTTTGTAAGTCCAAACACACTAAAAGACCAATCTTTCTTAACTGCCATGTCTATAAAATAAAACCCAGATTCTACAGACCAAATTAAAGGACAATTCAACAAGATACTATGTATCCTGTGGTCACAGCTTGATTAAACCTCAATGATTCTTGTGTCAATAAAATTGCCAAATTGAGCAAACTCAAATGCTAGTAGGAAAAACAATAGTTACTGTCGATTCTCCCCACACAGCTGCTGTGGCTGCTGCCCAGCATCTGTCAAAACTAAACAACTGATAGGTTCCCTGCATTTGGGTCCCGGATGGTAAAATGGAGGGGACAGTGAGCTGAGCCCAAGTTGGCATGTGGGCATTCATTTCTCTCTCTGCTCTTGACTGTGGAAGCAACCAGCTTCCTCACACTCCTGTCTTGACTTCCCCGAAATAAAGATCTGGAATGTAAATTTAGAGACAGACTATCTCTGTGTAGCCCCGGCTGTCCTGGAACTCACTCTGTAGACCAGGCTGGCCTGATCCGCCTGCCTCTAGCTCCCGGTGCTGGGATTAAAGGTGTGCACCGCCACTTCCAATACCATTAGTTTTGAAAAGTTGCTTTTGTCTTTTGTCTGTGTCCTTTTATCACAGCCATAGAAGGGAAACAAGAAAAGGTAGCTACCCACAAAACCATGGCAGAATCATGTGACATCGTTCTATGACCATCTTGTGGGTTTCTATTTATCCAGGTGGCTGTGCGGCCAGAGTGTCACCTAGGAAGCAGGAAACCCAAGCACAGCATTTCTAGGGTGGATGTTGCTTTTGACCTCAATGCTTTTTCTCCTTGGAAATCTGGCTTAGCAAGGGGCAAGGCAGGCAGCAGGCAGCAGGCAGCTGCAGCTGTGGAAACCAATGCCCTGCAGTGAAGGGAATAAGTTCTTCCATAATGGAAAAGCAAACAGAAAACAGAGCTGAGGGCTTACTGGGACCAATGTGACACTCAGGAAGACACAATAAGAATTAACAATCAGACGGGGAGAGGCAGAGAAAATAATCTCTGTTGTGAACAAACAGGGATGTATGGGATAGCATAACCACCTACTCGGGAACTCATAAATGCATTTATCACATTAAAATGCACACACATGCACATTTATGTTGGATAGAGCTATGCAGGGTATTGTATGGATTCTATTTAGCCACATTGAAAAATTATTATTTTATCATTTCTTTTCTAAGGGCCTGAGTTAAAGAACCCCCTGAGGTGCGATATTTACAAGTTGTGCTGAAATGGCTTAGTTATAGCTCAAAGAGACCAAATATTAGCTTAGACCTCATTGCAAGACTAGTCTGAGGATGCGTGGACCAGTCACCCTATCTCCACTCTTTACTTCCCCCACACAGTCACAGGTCTAAGGCATGAATGGTTCAGAACAGTGGCCCTCGGCCTTCCTAATGCCGAGACCCTTCAATACAGTTCCTCACCCTGTGGTGACCTCAACCATAAAATTATTTTCGTTGCTACTTCGTAACTCTAATTTTGCTACTATTAGGAACTGCAGTATCTGTGTTTACCAATGATCTTAGTGAAAAGCTCATTCAATGCTCCACAACCCGCAGGTTGAGAACCTCTGGTTTAGAACATTATCCACTCTACAAGAGTCAGAATTGCAAAAATCCAAGGTCTTCTGCAATCCCTTTCCCAACTGTTTTCCAAATACTTTCACATTTTATGTCTCCCGTCACAAGCTGGGCCGGTTCCGTTTGTTGTTCTCATATTGTGCCTTTTTTCTCTTTCCCTGTGTCTCTCAGCCCCCATCTCACGGCCAGCCTGTCTGCAGACACCGCAGCTATCTGTGCCTTTGGCTGCACAGTGACTGTCACCTGTCCTTCCTCTGATGATGTGGTGGTGCTGCCTTTCTAGCTGGTCCCAGTGTTCAGGGTCGTCGTGTTGGCTGCCTGAAACCCACCGCAAGAGAACTGTTTCCACCAGAGATACTGGCACAATGTTATCATGGGTAATTTTCATCTTTGGACTCAAGACCTTGTATATGCATGCTAGGCAAGTTCTCTGCAGCTGGGTTACACCCCTCATTTCCCACTCTTTGGAACATTCTGCTTATCCTCCAAGAGTATTCTGTGAAGCTTTCGTGGATTCTCACAGAGGAATATGGAGATGCAATCAGTTTCCTTGTGAAGTATGAGGCTGGGTGCTATGCAAACTTAACTCTCGGGCCTTTATCAAAGCCTTTGCAGCCTGTCGTCAGTATTTATCTGACTGTCTCCCAGTAGAGGAGCACAGATTGTGATCTTTGTTGGTCTGTAAAACCCTAGAGGCCTTCGAGGTAACTTTTATAGTGAGTTCTTTGTGAATGGAACCAGTTAGTTAAGTGGAAAGTAGGAGGAGAAACTGCCTTGCATTCCCTGAGCACACTTCCAGCATCAGCAGTAATGCTGCAGGTTTTCTCAAGAGCTTCTGAGGGGCAAGATAAAATACAAAATCTACACAACAAATCTGTACAAAGGTATTAACAGTCTAATTTTCCCGAGGTGTTGACAGGTGTACTTGGGGCTGTAAGAGCTGATGTACGTATATGAAGCTGGAAATTTTATGTCTATGGAAATTAAGTGAGGGAAGCATTAAAATTTTATAACATTTATTTATTAGTGTTTGCGGCATATGCGTGTGCATGTGTGTGTGTATGTGTGTGAATCAATTGTTTCTCACTACTGCATGGACTCTAGGGATCAAATTCAAATCATCAAATTTGGAAGCAAGTGTCCTTACCTGCTAAGCCATCTTGCCATCTGAGAAAAACATTTTATTTGCTTGTTTATTTATTTATTATTTATTTTTGAGACAGAGTCTATGTAGAGACCAGGCTGGTCTTTAATTTACAGAGATTTGTCGACTGCCTCTGAGTGCTGGGATTAAAGCCGTGTGGCCCCATGCAGGAGTAAGGAAAGTGTATTTGATGCTGTTTTCAGTGATGCTGTCGTTAAACTCAGGATTGTTGGAGAGACGTGCTATTTATTTTGGGGCTCAACTGGTTAGCCTGAGGTGCGCACAAAGGGGGCCGTTCTGTAAAGCAAGGGTTGAGTCAGGTAGTCTAGGAAGGCCCACGTTTTCTTCTGTTCGGCTTTTCTGAGATAGGCCTTGAGTGGTCTGCGCTGACCTTGAACTCATGATGTAGGAGGATGACAAATGTGGATGCTGGGAACAGAAGGGGGATTCTCTGAAGAGGCCTCTCTCCAGCTCCTTTTCTTCTCTTCATATTTTGTTTGTTTGTTTGTTTTGAGGCAGGGCCTATATCTCTGCCTGAACTAGAGGTCACCGAGTAGACCAGGCTAGCCTTGACCTCAGATATCTCCTTCTCCTTCCCCCCGACTGCTGGGTTTTCCTTTTGTTCTGAGATGGGATTGTATGTAGCTTGAGCTGGTCTCACCATTTGCTGTGAAGCCTGATGACCTCAGACTCCCGATCCCCTTTCATCTCCTGAAAGTGTAGAATTATAGGCACCAGCCCCACCTACTTTGGTCCATACATACTACAGCCTGGTCTCAATTTTGCTCTTCTCAGGAGGACTGAGTGTTGGGATTTTAGTTGTGAACTGCTCCTGAATCTTCTTCTTCCTCCTCCCCATCCTTTCTCATAGTTACTTGCTTTTCTGGGTTGGCCTGTCTTCTTCTTGTTTGTTGGATTGTTTATGAGACAGGGTCTTCTTTGTAGCCCCGAGTGGCTTAGTACTTTATAAGCAGACCTGGGTGAAACTCACAGGGCTCTGCCAGCCTCTGTCTTCCTGGTGCTGGGATTAAAACCCTGCGCCTCCACACTCTGCTTGTTTCTTTCTTAATATCTAAAACTTTTTGGGGTGCCTAGGGTCACCTGCCACTCAACTGTGTACTGGGGAGCTCAGCCTGCTGTTTGTACTTCAAATGTCTTGTTCTGGGTCACATTCCTTGGCTTGAGGCTATTTTGGAAAGCTCATCAGTTTCTATGTTTTATGCTCACATTCTCTGTAAATCTATGAAAGCACTAACACATGAAGAGAGTTGTCCCCTCGTGCCCACTGAGATGCGCTGTAAATGACTCACCCACCCTCTCAGCTCCACAGAAGAGGCAGACTGTAAACATTAATTTGACTTGACTTAAATGGATGCTAAAAAAAAAAAAAACAAAACAAAAAAACCAAACAAACAAACAAAAAAAAACAATTGTCTGAATCACTTCTCCCATGGAATTTATTCAAGTCTATTTAGCTACAAGTGTATAGACACAAATATGTTACCCTCGTTCTTAGCTGTTTATTCAGAACAATAACCAATGTCTGCTGTCTTCTAGGATTATTGATGCAAGGCCATGTTGCTGTAACAAGTTATTGTTTTTTATATTTTAAATTAAAATTTTAAACAAAAACATCTAAATTTGTGGGGGGTGTATGTGTGGTGTGAGTGTGTGTGTGTATGTACCACATATATACATGAGTTTGAAGAGGTCAGAAGAAGTCATCAAATCCCCTAGAGCTCGAATCACACACACAGAGACTGTTGTAAACCATGTGGCTCTAGGAACTGAACCCTGGTCCCTCTGCAAGAACAGCAATTGCTCTTAAGTGCTGAGCCAGCTCTCTGGTACCCCAGCAGTGGTTATTCTTTATCAGCCTTTCGTACAGCGGAGGCTGCAGCACTGTGAGAGCACTGTGGGCTGAAGAGGGATCTTTTGGGAGGAGATGAAACCCAGCCCAGAAGCTGGGAAGAAGCACGGCAGCTGTCCTTGGAAACTGGGCTAACTGTTGTGGGCAGCCCTTTTCACTCTGTGATTTGAAAAACAGTATTTGGTAATGGAAGTTAGGAGCTGTAAATAACCATGTTGGATTAGGACTACGATCAGCTCTGAGACGCAGAAAGGGAAGACACTACATGGCTTTCTCTGATGGATTTCTCACAGAGCACTCGTTAGCCTCTTCCAGGTTCTGTGGAAACACCAATAGCATGACTTGTTCTTAAGTTTTTTGAGATGGCTTTTGTCTTAGTGTTTCAATTGCTGTGAAGAAACACCATGATCACCATAGTTTTTTATAAAGGAAAACATTTAATTAGGGTGGCTTAGAGTTCAGAGGTTTAGTCCATTGTTGTCATTGTGGGAAACATGGTGGCATGCAGGCAGACATGGTGCTGGAAAAGGGGGTGAGAAGTCGACCTCTTCATCTGATGGCAAGTGGACTGTGACAATGGGCATAGTTTGAGCACAGAGGACCTCAAAGCCCACTCCAACAATGACATACTTCCTGCAATAAGACCACACCCACTCCCACAAACCCACACCTCTTAACAGTGCCACTCCCTGTGAGCTTATGTGGGCAATTACATTCAAACTACTGAAGGTTTCTTAACTTGTCTTGAACATGAGTTCCTCCTGCCTCAAATTTCTTAGAGCTGAGATTACAAGCATGTGGTTATAGTGTGTGGTTTTAATAATTAAAATATTTCTGTGGTGTGGAGATTCACACTGATAATCTTACTACTGCAGAGGATTTTTTAGAACCCAGTTCCAGCCTGGGTTACCATGTAAGAGACCTTGTCTAATAAAAAAATTTTGATTGCTTTTTTTTCCAACTTGGCAGAGTACAGATCTGTAGTCTTACCTACAGAGGCTAAGGCCAGATTGTTTGAGTCCAGAGTTCAAGGCCAGGATATGATATGTAGTAAGATTCCCAGTTCAAACCCCAAACAGAAACAAGCCAGGCACAGTGACACCGACCGACTCCAGAACTGAGGCAGGAGGATTACTATGAGATTGAGACCAGCCTGAGCTACATGAGACTCCATCTTGAACAAAAACAACAGAAAAGTGGGGGTAAAGATGCTGGGATGCAGCTCAGCCTGGTGTGCCTCCCTTGCACACACAGGCTCTGGGGATGCAGCTCAGTCTGGTGTGCCTCCCTTGCACACACAGGCTCTGGGGATGCAGCTCAGTCTGGTGTGCCTCCCTTGCACAAACAGGCTCTGGGGATGCAGCTCAATGGAGAGTGTTCTTCTCTGGCACACACAAGCTCTGGGGATGCAGCTCAACAGAGAATGTGCTTCCCTTGCACATATACACTCTGGTTTCAGTCCCCTGCATCCAAAACAAGAATCATCCATACATGGTGGTGCACACCTTCAGTCCCAAGGTTTGGGAGGCAGATGCAGGCAGATCTTTATGAATTTGGTACCAACCAGAACTACACAATGAGATTCTTTCTCAACAGACAAACAAAGCAAAGCAAGACATAAAAAGCTATAGAAATTATACATAGTGGAATGTGCCTGTAATTTCAGGTACATTTGAGACTGAGGCAGGAGGGTAGACAGTTCCAGGCTACGAGGCTGGACTGGGCAACTTTGTGAGACTCTGTTTATAAAAACTTTATACATTATATAATGTTTGGACTTTTACCTTATATAATATTTAAATTATGTTAAGCATATCTTTCCCCTCAAACATTTATAATTTCTTCTTCTCTTTTAATTTTTTCTTTGTTTTTGTTTTGTTTTGTTTCGTTTTTCACGACAGGGTTTCTCTGTGTAGCTCTGGCTGTCCTGAAGCTCACTCTGTAGAACAGACTGGCCTTGAATCAGAGATCCACCCGCCTCTGCCTCCTGAGTGCTGGGATTAAAGACATGTGCCACCACTGCCAGGCTTATAATTTCTTCTTTAGGAATAAAGCATTATTTTACTTACGCAGATATTCACACATTTCAGTACCAGTGCCTTCAGAGTCCAGAGGTTATCAATCTCCTGAGGCTGGAACTCAGGTGATATGGGTACTAGAAACTGACCTTGGGTCTTAACCGAGGCTGCTCGCTGCCGTCCCTCCCTGCCATGGTAGATTCTTATCCTTCTTTACAAGTTGCTTTGGCCAGTGGTGGTTTATCATAGCAACAAAAAGGAGTGTGTGTCTGTGTGTGTGTGTGTGTGTGTGTGTGTGTGTGTGTGTGTGGTGTGGTGTGTATATGTGTGTGTCTGTGTGTGCGTCTAACAATATAAATGTATATTGTTTCGGGTCCCTGGCTCAGTAACCTTCTGCCCGGAACGTAAGAAGCACACAGCATGTAGTTCTTAAAATAACTATAAGTAGCCTAAATTAATAGATGGCTTTTGCATGGAGTTCATCACCTGTATGTCTGTCTTTCAGGGTTCCAGGGATAGAATCCAGAGCCTCATACATGCTGGGAAAATGCTGTTTCAGAAACCTAAACCCATAGCTAATAAATCATTTTATTATGTATAGAAATAAAAATGCAAGTCAAAGAACCCTCCGAACATTCAGCATAAGAACAAACTTTAATAACCAAGCTCAGACCTAGAGAGCACTGCGAGAGAGTGGGGAGCTTGGGGTGGGGGCTTGGGGTGGGGGCTGGGAGCTTGGGGGTGGGTAGGGGAAGGGGCAGGGCCAAGCAAGGAGGAAGAGGGGGGCATTGCCCACTTCTAAGTGAGAGTCTTAGCAAAGCTTCTGTAGTCTGTTCTCTCTTTTTTAAAAATAACTCTTCTTTTAAAAATACTTCTTTTAAGATTTTGTGTTTGTAGATATGTACACATGAGTGAAGGTGCCTAGAGAAGGCAGAAGAGGACACTGGATCTCCGGGAGCTACAGTTAGATGCCCGAGCTGTCTGGCGCTGGTGTTAACCTGGGTCTCCTGAAAGAGGAGGGATCGCTCTAACCACTGGGCAATCTCTCCAGTCTCGATTTTCTTTTCAAAATACCCCCTTCCTTTCTAAGGCTTATTTTGTTGTTTTCTTGTTTGTTTTATTTTGTTTGGGAGGCTTTTAATTTTTTTTCTTTTTTCTTTTTCTTTTTTCTTTTCTTTTTTTTCCTAGCAAGGCTTATTTTTGCTGGGGTCTGATGCATGTAGGATTATCCTAGGGAGAAAACAGGGACTGTGGACATAGTCCCGGGGTTTGTTCAGTGGGTAGATTCATGTGTGGCCTCACACTTGTTAGATTCATCTGCACCCTAGCCCAAGATGGTATGTGAGTGGAATTGAGAACTTGTCACTCCTGGGTGCAGGCTGAGGAAGTTTATTGTAGATAAAAGGAGAAGATGGCTAGAGGATTTGAACTGAACTATACGGAACCTGAACCCCGCCAGAGGAGGGGCAGATGAGTCAGAACTGGAGAGGGACCTAATGGAGGAACCCAGGACCGAGAGGCCAAGAGGGTGAGAGGCTCCGAAGGTGCTGAGGTTACTTAGAGGTCAGAGGCTGAGAGAAGGGAAGCCCTGTGCTGGGCTGGAGAGTTTGGGGTAGGGGCCCGAGGTATGCCAGCCAGGATGATTCTGTAACAGGTACAGGTACTAGCCAGAAGGGACTGAGGGAGCCTGGTGGCCAGAGTTCACTCTGATGGGACAAATAGGCTCCTCAGCCATTTGTCCAGAATTTGAGACCGAACTTTCTTTCTCTCTCTCTCTCTCTCTCTCTCTCTCTCTCTCTCTCTCTCTCTCTCTCTCTCTCATACTCAAAATCATCCCAAGTGCTTAGACTGCAGTCATGTGCCACTGAAAATTTAGTCACAGGAAAATGTAACCCCCTCTGTAAAAGTGGCTTCTCTTTGAAGGGCTGAATACAAAAGGCCCGCGCTTTGCTACTGAGCTGTGTTTCCAGCCTTCTTTTCGCTCATTTTTAAAAAACGTTTCTTTTGAGACAGGATCTCACCAAGTTGTCTGGGCTAGCTTGGACCTCACTCTGTAGCCCAGGAGAGACTTGACTTTTTGATCTACTTGCTTGCTTTCCCAGTTGTTAGAAATACAGAGCTGTGCTGCCAGAGCTGGCTAGAATGCAGTCCTTTTTCTCAGCTGAGAGATTTCCTTGGCTCTCTTGTGCTCTGTAGGAGTCAAATGAACCAGTGTCTCTACTGGCACCTGGGTAGTGCAGCACTGGCGGCTTGCGAGACTCTTGCCAGCAGCCACAGCTTGAGCCTGTCCCACTGACTGAGCAGAGCTCACAGCATGCCCATGCACAGGGTGGTGGTGGCACACGCCTTCAATCCTAGCACTTGGGGGGCAGAGGCTGCAGCAGATCTATGAGCTAGAGTCAGCCTGGTCTATGTAGAGAAACCCTGTCTGGACAACCCCCACCCCCCCAAAAAAGAGAGAGAGACAGAGAGGGAAAAGGAAGAGAAGACGAAAAGTTAGCTCTAGAAAAGTAAGTATAACTAACCGGAACTCTGAAGGAATTTCAAGAGAATCGGTTCCTTCTTGGTGTTTCTTGGTGTTAAATAATCAGTATCTCATAGCTCACTGTGAAGGAAACAAAACCAAATCTTTTTCTTTTCTTTTCTTTTCTTTTTTTTTTTTTTTTCAAGACAGAGTTTCCCTGTGTAGCCATGGCTGTCCTGGAACTTGCTCTGTAGACCAGGCTGGCCTTGAACTCACAGAGATCTGCTTGCCTTTGCCTCCTTGGTGCTGAGATTATGCTCTACCACTGCCCAACATAAAAGCAAGTTTTTTAAACGTTTCTAGTCAGACGTGACTATAAAATGCAACCTCAGCCTGGAGAGATGTTCGGTCGTTACGAGCACTTCTCGATCTTCTAGAGGACCCAAGTTTGGGTTCCAGTATACAGCCAATTGCAACATCAGCTCCGGGGAACGGATGCCATCTTCTGGCCTCCTCATAAACTATACTCACATCACAGATGCGCATACAGACGTACTTATCAAAAAGAAATCTTAAAATGAAACCTCTTTCTCCTTCTATATAACATTCATGGTGTTAGCTTTTCATTACTGTAGCAAAACACCTGGGATAATTAGCTCAGGAAGAGAAAAGCCTGTGAGGTGTGGTGGCACACATCTTTACTTTCAGCACTCAGGACACAGGGGCAGGCAGATTTCTGTGAGTTCTGAGTGCAAGGGTTACAAACATGCCTAGTTATGGTATTATTCATTTCTGAGAAACACTTTTGTCTTAAGTCATTTAGGAAGTTCTGACTAATCTTTCTGCAGGCAGCAGTGTAACGGTCCTTATGAGTGGCCAGGATACCGGGTGTGACGGTGTTGTCAATCTGACAGCTAAACTGGGGTTATATCTCTAAACATGACTCTCTGTGATTGTCTTCTGTGGTAGTTTGAATGTAATTGGCCCCGGTAATCTTACAGGGAGTGGCCCCATTAGGAGATGTGGTTTTGTTGGAGTGGGTATGGCCTTGCTGGAGGAAGTGTGTCATTGTAGAAACAGGATTTGAGGTCTTTTGCTTAAGCTTTGCCTGGTGTCACAGCTGACTTCCTGTTACCTGCACAATGTAGCAGCCTCTGCTCCAGCACTGAGCCTGCCTGTACACCACCACACTCACCACCATGATGATAATGGACTGAAGCTCTGGAACTGCAATGAAACCATCCAATTAAATGTTTTCTTTGTAAGAATTGCTGCGATATGGTGTCTCTTCGCAGCTATGAAAACCCTGTCTAAGACATCTTGATTTCATTAAGATGAGACACCTCACCCACAGGGGATGGTACCATCCCCTGGTGGGATCCTGAACTAGAAAAGCGAAGTAGCAAGCTGAGCATAGGCATTTATTGATTTCTGCTTCCTGATTGTAGATTCAAAGGAAACTCCAGCTCCCTAGACTCCAAAAGGCAGTCCAAACGTCCAGAAATGAGCTCAAGATGGACTATATGATTTCTAGCAGTTAGGTAAAAGCCAACAGTTAGGTAAAAGCCTCAGGAAACTGAAGCTGGTTCCCATCTGCCAAAAGGAGTCATTTCTCTTATCTCTGGCAGAAGGGACATTTGTCTATCTGTGGTGCCTCTCAGCATATCAAAGTGCATTGGCCTCCAGGCTCACTCAACATCCAAAGTACCAGTTATACACTTCAGTGTCCACACTAGCATCCTATCTCTTCTCACATCTTCTTCTGCCCTAAACTTCCAGCTCACAGGCTTCCCTCCCCAGCTACTCATTCTTAAAACCTGGCTGTTCTCTCTCTCTCTCTCTCTCTCTCTCTCTTTCTCTCATACTCTATCCTCTCTCTTGCTATCTCCACTATTTTCTCACACTCTGCCATGGCCTGGCCATGTCCAGTCTGTTAGCTATGTTTAATCTACTTTTTTTTTTCTTTCTGCTCTGGACTTTTCCAGATGCCTCTGTCTGTCTGCTCTCACACCTACAATAAAACCTTAATCATACCATGGAAAAGTCGTGGCAGGTTTTAATTGCACCTCCTCGCATACAGACGTGACCAGCTATTTCAAGCTCTCACTCCCTAGCCTTCCCAATTCTGATGGACTGCCCTTGAACTGGGAACCATAACAAATCTTTTCTCTTGAAAATTGCTTTTGCTACAGTGTTTGACTACAGCAACAGAAAAGTAACTAAGACATCATTTCAGTTTTCCTCCCTGCATTGGTGCAAGAACATTGCCATCTTGTGGAAGTTGTTAATTTCTCTGGATCTAGTGTTTTCGGCTACACATGAGTTCTTTGTGGTCACCTCTTCTGTAATCTCTCTCTCTCTCACACCTTTCTCTCTCATCCTTTGTGACCCCTCTCTCATACCTCTCTCTTGTCAGCTCCCACCAGGATCCATCAGAGTAAATACCGCAGTAAAAACACGGTAGTATTCTTGGCATGGGGCATCTTGTGGGCAGAATCACTATAGAGGAAACCACCTAAGTCCCATCTCTTGGTACCATCTCTCAGAATTCCTCTGAGCGAGCTGCCCCTCCACAATCTACTTGTGTGGGGTGGGAACTCTGATCCCTGATCAGCCTAGACACTCAATTCCCCAGGTGCCGTCATCATAGTCACTCTCAAAAAGAGACAGTTTTCTTCCTGAATCTGAAAGGGTGTGAAGCTAGGAACATTGTAGCTGGTTACCACCAAAGGAGAAAATTGTCAGAAAGGAGCTGATGTAGACATTGTGAAGCCACAGGCTGGAGAAACATCACAGATCCTGAGGCATGACTTGAGTGCCTGAAGCCCAGAACATTCCAGTTCCTTGACCTTGTCAAGTAGGTTGTGAATGCACAGGAAAACCTCTACCCATTCTATTTTCCCTTTTTATTTTGAACTTTACTTTTTATATTTATTTATTTTTTTATGTGTACGAACATTTTGCTTGCATGGTGTATGTTCACCACACATGTACCTAGTACCCTCAGAGGTGAGACGAGGGTGTCAGATCCTCTGAAACTGGTTATAAACGGTTATGAGCCATCATGTGGGTGCTAAGAACCAAATCAGGACCTCTGCAAGATGAACAAATGCTCCTGCCTGCTGAGCCATCGCTACACCCTCTGCCCTTTGTTTCTTTTTCTTTCTTTTTTTTTCAATGATAGTGATCAAACCACGGGCCTCATACTGGTTAGGAACATATATTCAGATTATGGGGAGAAGGGCGGCAGGTTGCCTGTTAGGTGTTTTGTTTTGTTTTGTCTGTTTGGTTAGTTTTAAGATCATGTATCACTGTGTAGCCCTGAGTGGCCGGGGACTCACAGAGATCCATTTGGCTCTGCCTCTTTCTCGGGGGTAGGGGTGGGGGTGGGGCGGTGGGGGGGGGCTGGCATTAAAGGTGTATGCCGCCATATCTGGCCTTATTTTCCTTTAATAATGCCTTTTGTTTACTTTATTCTTCTCTTCCTTTGTAGGCGAGACTTGATGTGTTACCTCTGCTGGTCTTGAACTGGGTTTAAGCAATCCTCCTGCCTCAGCCTCCTCAACAGCCAGGGGCACAGTTCCACATCCCCTCAGTAGTAACACTCACTTTAATTTAAAAAGATGTGATACTCTCACATGTCAGAACTGATCACATCCTGAAAAAAAAGGACTGGTGATCTCTATTCTCTCATGGACAGTCTACCTGAGCTGCTTCAGAAAATTTGAATCTTATTCAATATTCATGTAAGGATATTGGGCATGGTGACAGACACTTGTAGCCCTAGCTATTTGGGAAGCTGATGTAGGTAGATCACAAATTTGAGGTCTGTCTGGCCTTAACAACTTTCAAGATCCTGTCTCAAAAATAAAAGGCCAGGGAGATGGTGCAGAGTGTAAACAGCCAGCTACATAAATAAGTCTGATGACCTGACCTGAGATGAATCCCTAGATCCTGGGTGTGAAAAAAATAAAATAAAACAAAGCTGAGTGTTTTGGCTCACATCTGCGATCCTGGTGTTGGCAGGGTAGAGAAGAGCATGAACTCCTGAAGCTCCCCTACCAGTCAGCCAATATGAATTGACAAGACCCAGGATCAGTGAGATACCGTGCCTAAAAAAATTAAGTGGGGGAGTGACCGAAGAAGACACCCACCAACATCTGACTGGCCCATGTGTCTTAGTGTTTCTGTTGTTGCAAAAAGGCGCCATAGCCAGAGCAACCCTTATAAAAGAAAATGCTGTGGAACAACCCTTTTCTATGCTATGAATATGTATTTCCCTCATTGGTTACTAAAAAGCTGAGAGGCAATATCTGGGCAGGAAGTTATGTTGGAAAGCCAAACTTAGGATGATGGGAAAGAGAATGGTAGAATTAGGAGTCACCAGCCAGATGAGAAGAAGCAGGATGAGAATGCTTCACTGAGAAAAGGCACCAAGCCACATGGCTAAACTTAGATAAGAATTATGGATTAATTTAAGTATAAGAGCTAGTTGGTAATAAGCCTGAGTTACTAGCCAAGCATTTATAAGTAATATTAAGCCTCTGAGTGGCTATTTGGGAACTGGTGGGTAGGAAAGAACCATCTGTTTACACATGGAGCCCAAACATTTAGCAATGTAGTAAAATTTTCCACAAAAACCCGCAAAAGCTTTTTTTTTTTTTTTTTTTTTTTAAGATTCTAAACACACAAACGAACAGAGTCGAGCATGGCTTCTTTGTAGTATAATAAAATTTTTCTTGGCCATACTCTGTTCCCTGGCAGTGAGCAGAGGCTTGGCTCCTTTAAGATAAAGCTCCCTGGTTTCTGCTGGTGGCATGGATGGTTCTTTTGGGATTCTCCACTGCTAGACACTTAAAAAAGTTTGTGAGCACTGGTGACATGCTACTCAGTGGTGGTGTTATCATGGACCCAAAAAACTTCCTAAAGTTGAGGCAATAAACATGGCTCCTGCTAGTACCTCTGCCATGAAGCTGGGCTCTCAGGAAACCAGAAAATAGGGTGGAGCCACCAAAACCTGGGTTTTAGTCCTAGCCATGCTAGGCCAACCACTTAGCTTGACTCATGTGGTCAGAAAAAGATAGAGATACTCAGTAAAGACACATTCAGACAAAAAAAATATCCTCTGAACAGTTTACAGTGTGTTTTAAATTATACATAGGCTTGAGAGTGTAAAGATAAGGAATAGAGAGTTATATAAAAGAAATATAGTTTTAAACTAATAAAGTTCTTAAAAAGGAAGTAAAGTAATATATTTTTTTAAAGCCACATAAAGATGGAAAATACATATGGAGTCTGGATACTGTACGTTATTGTGTTATATTTGAATTGTTTGATGGCTGAGGAAGAAGCAACAGTTGCTAAAAGAGATTTGACTATAAATTTTAAAAATGAAAAATTTATGACAAAAGATACGTTACTTTGGAGAGGTTATGCTTTTGTTTCCTCAGGAAATGAGAGGCTGCAGATTCATTCTGTGTTAAGAAAAACCAGGTTTGATTGAGGAAGACCCTCTGAAAAATCTCCAGTGAGAATGGATGGTCCAGATGATCCAACATTTCAGAGCACCTCTGTTGTAGTTTCCTCTGAATTTTGCATCCAGAACAATTTCAAAGATGCTGGCTGAGATAATCCAGCCTCGCAGAATTCTCCAGTTAGGACTTGACTATAATCCTAACTTTTCTCAGGGTCTTCCAAAGATTATCAGTACCCCTGTTGTAATATGTTTCTGGCTCAGCCTTTCCGATCTAACCCTGAGGTTCAGCCCTGCTGCCACTTAGCCCTAAATAAATACACAAAGGCTTATATTAATTTCATGCTGATTGGCCTATAGCTCAGTCATATAACTTGCTAACTCTTAATCCATGATTAGCCAAGTGGCTTACTACCTTTTTTTCAGAGCAAGCGTCCTGGTCTCTTTTCCTCTGTATCTGCTAGCATCTCTGTCTCAGCTCTTTCTGTTCCCAGAGTTTTCTTAGTCTGGTAGCCCACCCACACTTCCTGTCTGCCTTCTAGCCAATCAGCATCTTATTAAACCAATAGGAAGGACAAATATTTACAACATACCAGAACATAATCCCATAACATGCCCCCAATCAACAGGAAGTAGCCTAGAGAACTATGCCTACATTCCCAAAAATAAATTATAGATATTTGTCATCATTGGGGGGGGGTGATCACAAGTTGTTATTGGTAATGGTCAGGAAAAAAGCTGGACAAAGGAGATTAGATTCAGCAACAGAAAAAGGGGAGATATATACATGATAAAATAAAAGGTAGATAAAAACTATTAATCTTATATATTTTATATTACTATAGGTTTTAGTTTATTGATACAAATTTAGAGTTAATTTTGTTGTACTGCATGTATATAGACATATACATGCATATAGATTCTTTTTTAGGGTATTATGTTTATGCAACTCATTTAAGATGTAATTTATAATTAAGAAATACAGATTAATAGTCAAACTTACAGTCAGGTTAGTTTTCAAAGTCATACAGAGATATGTTTCAGATAGGCAGCCTTAAAACACTTCAAAGACTTATGGAATATCATCTTTAAAATGTTTTAAGAATTTAAGATTTTTCTTAACAGTGAGACATGTCTGCTCCTGTCAGCACCAATCTACATCTAAGAGGATGATGGACATCAAAGAAACTCCATATGGAATTAGTTTTCACAAAAACTAGCCGTGTAAGCAAAGAAACTGCCCTATCTCAATTGTTGGCAGTATGCTGTCAAAACTGGACCAACAGGATGCAAGAGAAGCAACTGCTGAACTTTGCTAAGACAAGGTAGGACAGCCCTTCAGAATTCCCTGCTTCACAGCAAAGCCTGACAGACATAGTAGGCCCATAGGCCAGAGTTAGATGTCCCAATGTACAGATGAACTTTGGGTGATTTTTCAAGCACCCTGATGTATTAGGTAACATTCATTCTCCTGGGGTATTTGATGAAGTTGAAGAAAAAATAGTTATAATTTTCTTAGTTACAATAGAAAGTAGATACAAAACTTTAGACTCACCAAGGTAAGATAAATAATTAAATATTTTGCCAAATGGATTGGATATTTTTACTGTAATTCTTGCTTAATGACTGTTTTGTCATATATAGTTTTACTATATTAAGGTTAAAGCCTTCCTTTTATTTAGACAAAAAGAGGGAAATGCTGTGGAACAATCCTTTTCTATACTATAAATATATAGTGCTCTCATTGGTTAACAAAAAGCTGACAGGCCAATAGCTGGGCAGAAAGTTAAGTGGAAAAGCCAAACTGAGAATGAGAAGAAGAAGGGCGGAGTCAGGAGTCACCAGCCAGATGCAGAGGAAGCAAGATGAGAATGCTGCACTGAGAAAAGGTATCAAGCTACAAGGCTAACAGCTGGTTAGTAATAAGCCTGAGCTACTGGCTGAGCATATATAAGTAATATTAAGCCTTTGAGTGATTATTTGGAAGTGGCTGCAGGACAGGGTAGGACAGAGAAACTCTACCTTATAGGAAAACATTTAACTGGGCTCCCTTACAGTTTCAGAGATTCAGTCCATTATCCTCAGGCAAGAACCAAAGCAGCATGCAAACAGACATGGTGCTGAAGAGGGAGCTGAGAGTTCTTACATCTTGACTCACAGACAAAAAAAAAAGTGCTCTGTTACAGTGGGCATGGCTTGACCATATATAAGACCTCAGAGCCCCTCTCCACAGTGACACACTTCCTCCAACAAGGCCACCTCCTAAAAGTGCAGTTCCCTTTGGGGTCATTTTCTTTCAACCATCACACCATGTGTATACACATATAAGTAAATACATTTATGTTTGAGGACATTATACAGTCATTTGGTACAGCAGTTATAAGAAACCAATAGTGTCAAGTGTTTTCACTGCTCCCTGAGGTGGACCATGCCCACCTGTGTAGGTATGATGGGAGGATACCCACATCTGTAGGTATGATGGGAACATGCCCACCTGTGTAGGTATGATGGGAGGATACCCACATCTGTAGGTATGATGGGAACATGCCCACCTGTGTAGGTATGATGGGAGGATACCCACATCTGTAGGTATGATGGGAACATGCCCACCTGTGTAGGTATGATGGAAATGTGCCCACATCTGTAGGTATGATGGGAATGTGCCTGCCTATGTAGGTATGATGAGAACATGTTTACCTGTGTAACTACAGCAGTGAGTAAAGGTACCTAACAGCACTTCCACTGAAGCTGATTTGGAACAGTCATTTGTTTGCTAATTTTTTCTATTTTTTATTTATATGGTGTCTCATTCTATCATCTAGGCTTGGCAGTGCTGAGGTCCATCTGTTCAGCCTTTAGAGTATGTTGAATCTTGCCAGTCAGATGGCAAATTCTTCAGGAACATGGGTGTGTGTTATTTTACTAACTGTACATTTTGAGAAATTTCATTTTAAGATGGCTACTGGCTGCCTGCATTATTATAATCAAGAGTAGTCTTTGTGTAGAATTTCCACAGTTTAATCTTTAAGCCCACTCCATTTCTAGTCAAAACTGTTTGTTTCTCTACTGTGGTTTTCATTTTATTTGCTTGTTTCACTATGTAGCCCTGGCTGTCCTGGAACTCACTGTGTAGACCAGGCTAGCCTCGGACTCAGAGATCTGCCTGCCTCTGCCTCCTGAGTCCTGAGATTAAAGACATAAACCATCACGCCAAGCTTGATGGCTGTTTTTGAGACAAGGTTTCAGATAGCCCAGGCTGGCTTCAAACTTGAAGCATATCAGAGGCTGACCTTGAGCTATTGGTCTTGCATTCACCTCCAAAGTCCTGAGAGTCAGACAGTCAGACATTTTGACTGGTATGTGTCACTACATCCTATTGCACAAATACTATTTAGCATTATAATAAAAACCTGGGTAAAATCTGAAATATCAGAGAGACAGGGAACAAACCACAGCCAATTCTCACCCGTAGAGCTCCTCAAGCTGAACAGGGTAAATCCTATCTTCACAGGTCCTCAGACTGACTGGTCACTCAGATAGAATGTCCTGGCTTCTGCTTTCTCCCGCCTTATATCCCGCCTCCTGCCCAACTATTTTATTTCCTGGTTAAACTTTCCTAGAGCTAGGATTAAAGATATGTCCTACTACTGCCTGGCTGTTAGGACTTGAACTCAGGAAGTTTCAGATGATCTCTGCCTAAGAGTGATGGGATTAAAGTCTTGAATCACCACTCCCAGATTTTTATGGCTTGGTTCTGTGGGTAGTTCTGTCCTCTGGTATTCCAGACCATTTTTATTAAATGTACAATATATCACCTCAACATCCAGTTTCTCTACTATGTTTTAGAAAATCCTTTAACCTGACCCCAGGCATTGAGTCGAAGACAAAAGACTGGCTTGAGTTTGAGGCCATCTTGGGCTATATGGCAAATTTAAGACTAGCCTGCATTGCAGAGTGAGACTCTTGTCTTTAAGGGGGGGGGAATTAATTCAAATGGTGTAAGATGGAGAAACACAGCAAAGGTTCTAGAGCTTTCTACTCTCAACTCTGTGGTTCGGGGTGACCTTGCTGTTCTTACCTCTTTCTTCTTGTATAAACAGAGATTATAACAGCACTGCATTAGTTATCCCAGGCTGCTGTAGTAAAACACAGTAAACTGGAATGGCTTATAAACAAGAAAAATGTGTACCATCCAGTTCTGGAGTCTAGAAATCTCAGACCAAGGTGCTGACCAATTTAGTGTCTGCTAAGGGCTTTCTTGTTTATAGATGGTGCCTTCTTACTGTGTTTGCTTTTTGGTATAGGTGCATGCATGCCTGATGTGCTTGTAGCAGTCAAGGATATCTTTATGGCGTCGGGTCTCTCTTCCACTTTTATATGGGTCTTAGAAATTGAACTCAGGTCATCAGGCTTGAATGGGAAGTGCATTTTTTTCTCTCTCTCTGAGCTCTCTTGCCAGCCCCTGGGGACTCTTTTTATAAATGTATTAGTGCTATTCTTAAGGGATTTGTGTGATCAACTGCATGGATAGAGGACTCAGGATGAAAATGCAGATGGCAAATCCCTTGCAGAGAACCTAGGTCCACAACCTCCTATAAATCCAGTACCAGGCAATATGTTACCCTCTTCTGGCCCCTGTGGACCCCAGCCGTTAGCACGATGCACATACAGTCAAACAGGAATACACACACACATAAATATGATTACCATTTTAAAATGAAAGGTGGAACGTGATTGAAGGAGACATCCACACTTGACCCTGGCCTCTACGTGAACATATGTGCATCTGCGTCTTAGGTGCACACATAGAGTGTGGTGATATATTGTATACCTAATAAAGTTTGCCTGAAAATCAGAGACTAGCCAAGACACCCACAGATTTAGCCTGTGAAGGTCAGGGACTGGGGACCCACACCTTTAATCCTAGTACTCAGGAGGCAGAGATCCTTTGGATCTCTGGGAGTTCAAGGCCAAACAGAGCCAGGCAGTGGTGGCACACACCTTTAATCCCAGCACTAGGAAAGCTGAAGGAGGAAGTGAGATGCTGGTCAGAGAGAGAGGAGGATGGAGCTGTGTTCTCCTGGGACCCCTGCCCTCTCGGCTGAGGGTTCCTGAGAAGTGGCTACAGCGTGTTTCTCTGTCTGATCTTTCTGCTTTTCCCCAATATCTGGCTCCAGATTTTTTATTATAAGAACAAGTAAAATAGTGCAATAATCGAGGAAGAGTTACACACACAGTGGGGAGGGAGGGAGAATTACTAGTTGTTATGGAAAGGAAAGACAGAGTGGAACATCTTAGAGGCTGGTGGCTTCTGATGGGCAAAGTGTTTCATCGTCTGCATGGTCTCTGCTTATGTAGGAACCCACAACACTGGATCCCTCTCGGTATCTGTCATCTGTACTGGCTGTGCAGGGCTGTCATGAAACACCTAAAAGATAAATAAATCCGAGCTCCAAGGATCTCAGTAGTCCACATTGCCTGGCTGCATTGCTTCTGGGCCTTTCAGAATATCATCGTGAGCAGCGCTCAACTGAGATCAGCCAGGAAGGAAAGAGAGAAACCAGAGTGTCCTTCAAAGTTACATTACCAGTGCCCTACTTCCTCTAAGCAGGCCGCACCTTCTAACCTGCCCACCACTTCCCAATAGCTGGGGACAGAGCCTTCAACGCTCCATTTAGGCTGACTTTTATGTTCAATCTGTAACATTTCCCTACTGGGACTAAAACGAACAAGCAAAACCCAAAAGCTCACTGGTTTTGTTCACATCTTTACACACAGTGAGACCCTATGATTTGTCATCGATGGCTCTGGACATGCATTTCAGACTGTGAAGAGAATACAGAACACTAGGGAGATCTTGATAATAAGTTGGTACCAAGGTCAATGTGGTGATTTTAATAAAAAAACGGTCCCCATGGATTCATGCTACCACCAAAGGCCATGTTGACCCCCTAATCTGGGCTGCCTTAGCTGAGCTAGCCAGGTCCCTCACTGCTGCGCTCAGGAGAGCTGGCCATACCCCTATGGGCTGTGAGGAGTCATGGACATGACAGAGATACCTCCACAGCCCTTCGAAGCCTCTGACTGAGAGGAGAGCTGGACTGGAGAGCCAGTCCTGCCCCTCGTTGGCTGCACCCAACAACTTGCCTGGACAGCACTGTAGAGCTGGTCCTGATGGCATGGGTATAGGTGAGCTGGCCTCAGGGGCATGAGCACGGGAGAGCTAGCCCCACCTCTTGTCTGGACAGTGTGGGAGAGCTGGCCTCGAAGGCATGAGAGTGGGTGAGCGGGCCCATGCAGCAGATTGGGTCCTGGTGGTCAGGGTATGGGAGAGCCAGCCCGGAGGGGGTGAGAACAGAAGAGTAGGCCCCGCCCCTAGCCAGCCTGGGTGCTCAGATGTCCTGGCTCAGTCCTAGCTGGGGCAATGCTGGAGAGCTGGTCCTGGTGGCATGGGTGCAGGAGACTAGGCAGGTGGACCAACTCAGCTACCACTCAGGCCCAGATCCAAGACTTTGAGGTGGCTTATCCAACATCTATCCCATCTCAGAACTGCTGGAGGACTTGAAAGGACTTCAGGATCTCCATGACATAGGGCAACAGGATATCCAAGAGGACTCCCGGTGAACATCCAACATTGATGGTGTAGTAGAAACCAGAGGCCTTGAACCTGACCAACGACTCATTGCAAAACTATTTAGGTGAAAGGGCATGCTATGAGACACACCACAACATACCACGGTGTCTACAGCAAGATTTTTGGTCTGTTCTAGGGTCTTTTTAATTTGTTTTTATTCCTCTGGGGGAGAGATGGCAAGGGCTGAGGGCGTATGTGGAGAGAAGGGAGGTGAGTGGGATTGGGGTGCATGATGCGAAGTTCACAAAGAAGCACTAAAAAGTTTTGAGAGAGTGGCACTTTAGGCTTTGGTGTGTCACTAGGGGATGGGCTTTGAGGTCTCAGATGCTCAAGCCAGGCTTGGATCCAGATGCACAACTTTCAGCTCCTTCTCCAGCACCATGATGATAATCCACTAAACCTCTGAACTGTAAGCCAACCCCGGTTAATGTTCTCTTTCATAAGAGCTGCTGTGATCATGGTGTCTCGAGACAGTCTTCAGCAACTGAACCAGCTAAATATCAAACAAACCATCAAACCAGCCCTATAATCCCAGCACTCAGAGGGCTGAAGCAGGAAGATTCTGATTTCTATAAGTTTAGGGTCAGCCTGATGTTGCTAAAAATTCCTTTCCATGGATTAGATGTAAGTAAAGTCTACTCCTCTCGTGGTCCCAAAAATAACAAATGGAGGCACAATTCTGCCAAAGTTTACTCTGGAGAACCAATGGATTATGGGGCTTTGTTTCAGAGCATAGGTGAGGTATGAACACCCCCACCCCTGCAGCCAGCTACATCTGAACCATTCCCAGCAAGAATGAGGCCTTAGAACAGTGGTTCTCAACCTGTGGGTTGTGACCCCTTTGGGGTCATATATTAAATATCCTGTGGTGGGATTCAGGTGTCAGCTGATAAGGTCCGAAGATGCTTATCCAGGGTCCCAGGCTCCTGAAGGGGGAGTGGCCAACCCCATTCATAAAAGGCTACTGGGATCTTAGGGTCTCGTTCTGTCTCTCTGTTCCCTGACCGGGAATCAAATCGGGGCCGAGACAGTGAGAGCGCAGAATCATAACCACCAGACTGAGCCAGCCACTCAAAAAAAAAAAAAAAAAGCATATAAAAAACACAAATAAGCCACAAGCCACATAACAGACAAATTAATAAAAATAAATTAAATTAAAATATAATAACAAACTAACAATATGCCTAAGCCATAGGCCAAACAACATAAACTTAATATAAACGTCTAAATCATTTCTAAAGACAACAGACAACTAAAAAATCTAAGACTACACGTCTATAGGTCTAAACCTCCTGGCAGCCCAAGACCAAAAATCCTAATTATAACAGATGGTATGTCAGATATTTGCATTATGATTCATAACGGTAGTAAAGTTATGAAGTAGCAATGAAAATAATTTTTATGGTTGGGGATCAGCATGACATGAAGAACTTCTTAAAGAGTCTAAGAAGGTTGAAAACCACTTCCTTAGATGGAGCCCCTCCCTCCCGCAGACCATGTGCAGAGTGGCCAGGTAATGGGGAACAGCTAGATAATCAGGGGTAATCCCATGCTCTACTCTGCCTCTAGGAGGGGTATAAACCATCATCAAGCTCAGCTGGGATGATATTTTACAAGGGAGTGTAGCTGAATGTCCCAGGATGACCGATGCTTGGCTGTGTTACATAGTAACACAGGGAAACCTGAGCTACAGTGAGGTCCTGTCTCAATTAAATTAATATTTCTGGAGCTGGGGAGGTGGCTGAGTGTTGCTCCTCCAGGAGACCTGGATTCCATTCCCAGCACCCACATGGCAGTTCCCAACTGTCTGCAACAGTCCTTCCAGTCCAGAGGATCTGACGCCCTTTTCTGGTCAGGCATTGCATGCAGATGGTACCTAGACACACAGACAAAACACTCATATGCATAAAATAAAATGTAAAAAAAACCCTACTGATAGTAGTTTGTGTAATAATAATAAAAATCAAATGAACCAAAATGGGATGTCTTAGGGTTTTTATTGCTGTGAAAAGACACTTTGACCATGGCATCCCTTGTAAAGGAAGGAAAACATTTAGACGGGGGCTGGCTCACAGTTCAGAGGTTTAGTTCATTGAGGGAAGCATGGCAGCATGCAGGCAGAGATGATGTTGGAGAAGGTGCTGAGATAGGAAGCTGACATCTGGATAGGCAGGCAGCAGAGAGAGTGACTCCTGGGTTTGGCTAGATGCATTTGAAACCTCAAAGCCCATGCCAAGAGACACACTCCTCTAACATGGCCACACCTACTTCACCAAGGCCACACTTCCTGTTAGTGTCACAGTTAGTGTCCTGTTAGTGTTAGGAGACCTGGGCTATTTTTATTCAGACCTCCACAGAAATTCACACTGGTCTGTTTGAAACAGGCTCTCACTGTATCATTGTGTTTGTACTTCCCCATACTCTGGGAGAAGAGATGTAATAAACAAAGTCTACTCAGTAGGATTATCATCATCTCCTGCTCTAATACAGGGCTTTTAAAAGAGGTTTACTTACTATACATACAGTATTCTGCCTGCATACTAGAAGAAGGGCACCAGATCTCATTATAGATGGTTGTACGCCACCATGTGGTTTCTGGGAATTGAACTCGGGACCTCTGGAAGAACAACCAGTGCTCTTAACCTCTGAGCCATCTCTCCAGTCCTATAATACATATTGAATTAGTTATTTTTCTCTTTGCTGTGACAAAATTACTGGAGAAGCTGACCTAAGAAAGGAAGGGTCTGTCTATTTTGGGTCATATTTTGGGTCACAGTTTGTGGATGTAGTCTGTCATGGCAGGAAAGCGCAGTCGCAAGCAGCGGGGTGACATCATGTCAACAATCAGGAGGCAGAGAGATGGACATTGGGGGGTAGACTGCTTTCTCCTCTTTTTTCCTTTCCATTCAGTTTGGGGTCTCAGCTCATTCCATGACGTCACCTACAGTCAGGGTGGGTGTTCCTTCCTCAACGAAACCCATGTAGAAAGGCCCAACAGACTTGCTCAGAGGTGTGTGTCCCGAGGAAGAAGTTAGTTATGATGTCAGCACAACAAAGCCTTTGGAAACCTCTTGGAAAATCAGGAGTCTGCCTAGGCCAAATGGTAGGGCCTCTGTTGTCCCCATTTCCTATAATCTTTGACTGGAAAAGATGTGACTCAGAGGAAGCCACTGAGGACCCTGAAGGAGCTGACAAGTGAAAGATGTTTTATTCCACCAACTCTCTACTACTGGCCAGCCTTTCCATTGAGGGCAGAGTAGATAACATTCCTGTCCGTCATATCTTTAAAACCACATCCCTCAGTCCCAGCTCTGCTTCAGCTAGGCCTTCCAGATGCAGAGCAGTTATAGCATAACATGAACTGCAGTGTCAGTTAACAGCATACATCTGATTTTTTAAAAAAAAATTTTGAAGGGGGTATCTCATACATATTTGGAACAAAGATACCCCTATTTGTTAGTTCTTTATTACAACATGGACATTCACAAAGAATAATGACTTGTATTTATTTTCCTTTTTAAAATCTCCTGATAGAAAATCTTGAATAATTTCTGCTTTCCATTCTCCATTGGAAATGCAGGGTCATCTAGCCTGTGGGGTTGCTAACACCCAGCTAAGTTGTACAGAGTTAAGCTCATCTCACATGACTGTCATGGGTTCCCTCTGAAGAGCTGAGTCACATTACAAAAGCAAACTCCCTTAGAAGGAAGTCTGCTACACAGTGACTAGCCTTGCAGGAAGGGAGCTTGAGGTCAGCTGAGACCCAAATTCCTAAGGTGCAGAAATAATAGCATGGTTTCAGCCACATACTGTGTGCTTAGGGCCTGACATGTTCTTCCGTGTTCCACAGGTCCCAAGGGAACAATGAAGGCCATAGGGATTGTATCACCACCACCCCTCAAGAGCCACCCACCTTCAGTCATCATTGCTCATGATGCCAGACTCCTGACTCCTAGCTTCTTCTCCCCAGCACTAATCCCTCTACCTGCTTGCTCTCCTTTTATTTAGTATCCTTGGGGGGGCACAAAGCCAAGTGTAGCAATAACTTTGTTCCCACACTTGGTACCATTCCCAATGCAGATCACCACAGTGGATCCTGGGTGGGCTCAGCACCTGGTTATGCTTTTCTCCTTGGTACTCAGCTTCTTCTCTATCTGTAATGATTTGAATGAAACAGCACCCTAGACTCTTCAGGAGTGGCACTGTTTGAAAAGATTAGGAGGTGTGGCCTTGTTGGAGTGGGTGTGGCCTGTTGAAGGAAGTGTGTCACTGGGAATGAGTTCTGAGGTTTCAGAAACTCAAGCTAGGTGGCCCAGTGGCTCTCTCTCTTCCTGCTGCCTTTGGATCTGATGTACTTCTCCAGCACCATGTCTGTGTACCGGCCATGTTCTCCACCATGACAATAATGGACTAAACCTCTAAGACTATAAGCAAACCCCAATTATAAGAGTTATAAGCCCCCTTTATGAGAGTTGCCATGGTCATGATGTCTCTTCACAGCAATAGAACACTGAGTAAGCCACTTCACGTGTGTGCATATGGGAGCCCAAGTGTCTGGGGATATCCTGGCACCTCCCACTCTCAACATTCTTATGCCTGACAGAGCCAGCTGTGGCACACACTCATATTGTCAGCATTGGGAAGTGGAGGCTCAGGAGCTCATGATGACCCCTGACTACACAGTAAGCTTGAAACCAGCCTGCCTTCATAATGTTTTGTCACAGATATCTAGATGAAAGGAATCCCGTTTCTTACCCTTTAAAGTAAGACCTACTGTGTCCCCAAGTCAACTTTTCACCTTTTTTGGCCCCTGTTGTGGAATAATCCTTCTGTACACTGTGAATATATATTACTCTGACTGGCAGCTACCAGGCAGGAAGAATAGGCAGGGTGGCCAAATTAAGAATGTAGACAGGAAGAAAGGCAGAGTCAGAGAGTCTTCAGCCAGGCACAGAATGAGTGGGACCCATTAAGTGGGATAGAGGGAAAAGCCACACGGCTAAAGTGTAGATTAATAGACGGGTTAATTTAAGTTATAAGATCTAGTTAGTAATAGTCAGCCATATATATTTAATAAAGCCTCTGTGTGTTTATTTGGGAACTGCTGGTCGGATGAAAACTTCCATCACCAGGTCTCTTTTCTCTACTGTTTACTTCCCCTGTAAGCAAATGAATACATGTAAAATGAGACAAAACCTGGAAGAAAAAAGGCTTAGAAACACTTTAATCCCTTCCTGTTGGGCAAAGTCTCCGTCAGAGACTTTGGACTTTCTGTGGGTGGTAGAACGCTTGCATGGCATGCACAAAGCCCTGGATTTCCATCACTGCATGCTGGCACCATCTGTAACAGCTTGGGAGGCAAAGGAGAAAAGATAACAAGATTATCCTCAAGGAGCTTGAGGCCAGCATAGGATGCATGAGGCCCCTTAGCTGGGAAACAAATGAGCAGCCTGTTTGTACTGGAAGGGCCTGCATTGGCCAGCTACAGTTCAAGGTCAACACCATATTCAACACTTACACCTCTTCAAAATAAAAGAACTCTTAACCTGGAGCCCAAAGACTTTTAAGTCAGAAGGACTGAGAACATGGATGGGGGGGGGAATTATATCACCGATTTTCATTATTACTTCATTCATTCATTCGTTCATTTGTTCATTCATTCAAGACAGTGTTAATATGTAGCCTGTGCTGACCTCCTTCATCTGCTTCCTAAGGGAGACTACAGGGCTCTGTCACTGTGACACCAGGGAGATTGGGGTTCCTCCTAGAGTTATTAATCTCATTAATAAAAGAATTTGGGGGGCTGTGGCTAGACAGATGTCTCAGTGGTGAAAAGCACTTTATCAGTACTCATAGCAGGCAGTTCACAACACATACACATACACACCTTTAAAAAAAGAATTTATGAATGACCTCAAACTGGGGATTGATGCGGGAATGGCTTTTTGTATGCTGTGAATATCATTCTTTAAATAAAGGAGCTGTTTGGCCCTTGGCTAGCTCTGTAGTAGTAGGCAGGAGAAGCAGGGCGGAGTCAGACAGAGAGATGAGCCAGCCGCCCAAGGAAGAAAGATGTAAGGAACACAGGGAGCCACAGGCCACGTGGCAGACGGATTAATGAGAATGGGTTGAATTAAGATGAAAGAGCTAGCTAGCAATGTGCCTGGGCCATAGGCCAAACAGGATGAAGTTAATATAAGCGTCTGAGTCATTTTGGGGTTGACTAGGCGCTCTACGACTGCTCTACGACTGCAGGGCCGGGGCCAGAAACCTCATGTGACAGGGAACGACAGATCCCACCTTTAATCCCTCCACTCAGGAGACTGAGCTGGCCTCTGTGAGTTTTTAGGCCAGTCAGGGCTGCACAGTGAGACCCTGCCTCAAAAACAAAGAAATAAACAAAAGAACAGACTCAAGCAGCCGCTCAAGGACAATTTGGATGTAATAGGAAGCCCCAAGGCAGTAAATCTTAGCAGCTTTAGCAGCTTCAGAAGAGAGAGAAAAGGGGGGGGGGGGGGATGGAGAAACAGAAAAGCTCTGCAGGTGGAATTAAACCACAGAGAAGCCAGTACTCTGCAGACAAACAGCCAGATGGCAAGGAGGGGAGGGCAAAAGCCCAAAGTATGGAAGAAAAGCACACCTAGGCTCTGCCCTGCATCTGAAAAAAAATAAAAGAAAGGAAAAAGGAAAAGATATCCTTCCTGAGTCCTGAGACCCAACAGAATTTCCCCGAAGTTCCTAGGAACTGTGCTGCTGGGGGCAGGGATGCCAGGGGTGGGGGTGGGGGTGTGGGGGTGGGGGGTGCATTATCTCACTGAAAGGCTAATTATTCTCTTAGCTCTTTCTTAGTCCCTTGGTTATGATTGGCTGAGACAACCTTTGTTGTTGCTGTATTTTATTTTTTATTTTTGAGACAGTTTTCTGGGTAGCTCTGGTTGTCCAGGAACTCATTCTGTAGACCAGGCTGGCCTTGAACTCACAGTCTGCCTGCCTCTGCCTCCCAAATGCTGGGATTAAAGGCGTGTGACACAATGGCATGTTTCTACCCAGACTGGACCCCATTTTTGTGCCTAGAAGACAGCAGCTTTCCCTTAATGGGCCTTTCATAGTTCCTAGCACAAAACTGAAATTTTAATTACCACTGTTAAGATTTTTGCTGTGGAAGCACCTTGCCTGATAGGGCCAAGGAATGCCACAGGGATCACACAACTTGGCAGGCCTCAATCAAGAGATTTACTGGGGTTAGGGAGTGAAAGGCCACCCCTGAGCCGAGGATAGGAGAGAGGGAAAAAGAGAGAGGGGAGGGGAGTGTAGTATGAGGTTTCTGGCCTGGACTTTTGGGCCTAGCCTCAAGGTTTAGACCCACAGACCCGCAGAGACACACAGATGCTTACAATAGTTTTAGGCTGATTGGCCTAAGGCCCAGGCATATAACTTGCTAACTCTTTACCCTTAACTAACCCATGACTCTTATCCTGTTCAGCCATATGGCTCAGTACCTTTTCTCAGAGCAGCATAGTTGTCCTCTGTTTCTTCTGGCTTCTCTCTGGCATTCTGCTCTGTTCTTCTAGTTCCCAGAGTTCTCCTAGTCTGGTAGCCCCGCCCACACTTCCTGTCTGTCTTTGGCCAATCAGTGCTTTTTATTAAACTCATAGGCGGGGACAATTATTTACAATGGAACAACCTAATCCCCCTACAGGGGAGCATGTTGGAATTTTACAAAGCATACCAAACTTGTGGCAACAGTGGGAATGTGTCATCTTTGGTGGCTGATGATGATGTGGCACTGGGTTGTTGAAGGCAAGAAGACTTCAACACCTAGTTCTGGCATGTGAATGGTTTGCCAACAATGACTATAGTCAATAAAATTAACTAGTACCTAGGACTTTGGAGCTAGACATGGTGGTAAGCATCCAACACCTAGAGGTAGAAGGATCAAGACCTGTTTGAGGTCATCCTTAGCTAGATGGGACAAAACAAACCTTCCTGAGACTTTGCATCTGTAGAAATCATGAGTGTTTTCATTTATCACTGTTGTAATAAGTAAATATTTATTATCACCATATTGGGAAGATAAGAAAACTACAGATGTTAGGCATACTGAAAGTCACCAAAAGTCCTTTGCCCACATTCTCAAACCAGGTTCCTCCCCACCTTCAATGACTCAGTGCCAATAGCCCCACCATCACAAATGGCCAATGGGTCACATTTCCACCATGCTGTATTTTACCTATGTGCATGCTCCATATGCCCTATAAAGCCCTCTATCTCAGCCTGGCTTGTCACTGTCCCCATCCCCACTCAGAGGCAGTCATTCTGTATTCTCCCTTCCTCAATAAATCTCTTGTATGATGTCTGTTTTATGAGGTGAATTTTGTGGTATTCCTTGGCTTCTGATCACCAAGATAATCTTTGGTTGAAAAATCCCTTCAGCCGGTGAGGTAGCACACACACTCTCAACACTCATGGTCAGGAGATGGAGACAGGAGGGTGAGAATTTACAGGTTATCTTCTCATATGAGAGGGGGTACGGTTAGGAAATTGCAACATGGCCCATCCATGATATGGATAAGATTATTACTGCAGATATGAGAACAGAGGCATCTATGATCATCTGACACAGAGAGAGAAAGAAGTAAACGAACATGGCCAGAGCTGTTGGTGAGAGAAGGGAGAATAGTCAGCAATGGAGAATAGGGAACACAGCGAAAATAACAGGGCAGGAGGGAATGTTGTTCATTATGAGAACAAACAGTATCTGGGATGAGGGGAGCCTGGGAGGCAAGAAGTCAGCATATGAACATGGACTATCTGAGATGTATTGTGCAGGCATAGAATTGTCCTTACATAATTTTATTCAGGGAAAGACCATTTTTCTAGACCATCTAGAGCCTGAGGGCAGGGCCAGGTCTATGAAGAATCTAGGGAAAATATCAGGAACACGCCTGACAACCAATACATTCAAAACTTGGTTTTGCTCTGAAAGTTTAACCAATAGTTTCCAAGAATTACTCTACCTCATATCCCTTTACCCAATCCTGAAATGCCAAGACATGTAACTCCCAACTTCTGTATTTTTTTTCTTTTAAAACTCTCTCACCTCTGAGCTTGGGACCGAATTCCCTCCACATAATATAGAGGTTTTGGTTCAGGTTCGAACCTATCCAAAAAAATAAACTGATCTTTGGGTGTTTTCATTGGAATTCAGCTCCCTGGTGGTCTTGGGGGGGGGGTCCTATGGACATGGGTACTACAGTATAACAGGTACTTGTGATGTTTTGGAGTATCCACCAGAAAAGACTGCTTGGACATGGGTTTATGATAATAAAAAGTCTTTATTAGCTAGCACTGGGTGTTTGGGATTCCACTGTAGCCTCGAGTCTTCCTCAGGGTGAACCTTTAAGTACAAAAAAGCAATTTCTGTGTTGACATGCTTCAATTAACAAGAACAGTTAGCCAGAAGCAGAACTACAGAAGCCGAAAAGCACGGGTAGGACATTCAGAGACTTTCCCCAGAGCTCTATGGACTTTGACGGATTAGACCTTTGTTTTAGTTTTGACAGGAGTTGCTGTCTACATGCTGAGTTTTACAACCTGAATGGTACTCCACCATGGAGTCAGTTATGCTAAGGTCTTGGGTGCTATGAAGGTGTGTGGCTCTATTACACTGAGGGGGCTTGGAAACCAGCTGGACTTAGATATGATGCTACTACCATAGGCAGCCATATGTTCCTTCTGTCAGAGGTAAGGAAATGACTCCATTTGGCAGGTGGGAACCAGTTTTCATAAGTTCCTTAAGAATTCTGGCTTTTCTCTAACTGCCAGAAATCATATAGTTCAGCTTGAGCTCGTTTCTGGATATTTGGACTGCCTGAGATATAACATTTTTGCTGTATAGCAAATTCAGGTCCATTTGTTGTACATAAGACTTTTCCTCAAAAAGAGAAAGAGAAAAAGAAAAGAGAAGACTGTACCATATCCAAACATAAAAGGAACAAACAAAGACCTCTCCCAGACCATACCTAGGTGCCTTTTTTTTTGTCGTCTGTGGCAGACTGTTACTGTTACCCAAACTGGCCTTCAACAGTCTTCCTGTTTCAGGCTCCTAAGTGTTAAGATCACCTGTGTGCCCATCTCCACATCCTGTGACTGAGTGAGCGAATCTGCGTCTGTAACCAGCTTTTCAGTGCTTTGGGGACAAAGCTGAAGTGGGGCTCTTTTCTGGGGAGGTCAGGGATGGAGGAACACGTATGCTAACAGTGTTCCTGATTTCCCTAGACAGGAACCTGCTATCCTTTCAAGCTGTCATCCAGCTCCAGACAGATGCAACCCACCCCCCCCTACCCCCCATCTAGAATTTCACTTACTGTCTTTCTGATAATGTATTTTCAAGCTCCATTTCCGAGGCTTCCTTGGGCTGGATGAATCTTTTAAAGTAGAGTCTAAACAGCTCTTGCTCTTAAGTTATACTTGTTACACTGTATTATTAAATGATACTTATATTAGTAAATTAAATAGTACTGTGTAAATTCTAACTGGTGAAATTGCAACAGATTTGTGTGTGTGTGTGGTTTTTTTGTTTTTTTTTTTTTTTTAAGATGCTCTAAGGAGTAAATCCACTGCACAGTTTTTGAGGAGAAATTTCAATTGCTAATTTTCCAGCGCTGGCTGAGTTAGGTGGAAGGATTGTCACAGGTTTAGTGTGGAAGGGCTACCGCGTCCGGTTTCTTTGTAGGCCGAGTTTTGTCCAGGCGAGGGGCGTCGAGGTTAAACAATCTGCACTCAGGAGTCATTTAGGTTCCATCATTCGGGATCACAATGAGAGAGAGTCCCGAGCTTTATTCAATACATCTTATATCTTAGACCTGTTTCTCCCCCTGCCATGCTTCTCTCCTGCCATGCATCTCACCTAGCCTTTTTCCCTCTAGCTTCCCGCCATGTTGGTTTCCTTCTGCTCCTTCCACTGACTCTATTAACTCTACCACATGCTTGTCCCAGGCTTCTCTCTCTGTGTCTCAGCTCTCTACTACCTTCTTAACTCTCTCACACCCTGCCCCCTCATCCGGGCACGCCCAAGGTCTTGGAGGATCCCAAGAGACTAGCACTCAGCAGGTGGCAGCGATAAGGAGATTTGTAGTGATAAGGAGATTTGTAGTTCCTTTTCCCCCTATAAACATAAGGTTTTAGTCCTTAGGGGAAGAGGATGGGCCATAAGGCCCAGAATGGCACTTATTCCGGAGACAACAGAAGGCACGTGTTTGACATTCCTATGTAATCAGCCTCTCAAATTGCATTTGGTTTCCAGAAACAAAAACTCTGTGAGGCAAAGGTAGGGGGCACCTCTTGGTTTCTTTGTTGTTTTTGAGGCAGGGTCTCAAAACATAGCTAACTCTGGCTTTGAACACATGCTTCAGCTTCAGGGATTGCAATTTTGCACCTTGCTTTCTGTTTTAAAAAGAAGAACTAGTGTATTTGTGCTCCCGGCTCCAGACTGCTAGAGTCCATGGCCACAGAGTGATGATGTCTGTTGTCTCACAGAACTGAAGCTAAGAGCCCCTGGCCTCTAAGAGCTTTCTTTTCAGCCCCAACATGGTTTCACCACCATTGACCTCCTAGAAAATTGTGTACTTTCCCAGGGCTGTCTTTCCACATTTGGTGCCCAGAACAGGGAAGTGAAGGGACGTGGAAGAGACACACTCATGGAAATGTAAGGCTATCACCAGGCCATAGGAGTCATTTGGAACAAAGCATTTTTATTTGCCTAAGGCTCAGAAAGCCATGCCAAAAGATTCAGGGAGGAACTGGTTGGATCTCTTTCTAAACCACTTCCTCACTTTTATTCTTTCTCAGGTGGTCAAGACATGGCAATCTTGACAGTTAACAAAATGCCATTGTAACATTTCAATGGCATGATTCAGGGCATCTCAATTGGTTTTTATCGGGTATTCCCCATATACTTCAGGGTACACCCTTTATGTATATCGCTGATTGACTTGGCAATGTAACTCGATAAAGTGGGATTTACCAGCCATAGTTAAGGTATTGTTCAGTGGCTCACACACAGCAAGCACCACAGTAGCTCTTTATTTTAATCCCCCAATTTACATGATAAAATAATTTTAGACTCTGATTGGAAATTAAGTTCAGTTTTAGTCTTTAGAAGTGGGAAGAAGTAAAGAACTAAAATAAACCCAAGACAAAAGGAAGAAAACACTTTAAGTATTTTGTTGGTGACTGGGGATCATTGGGTTCTCTAAAGTGTCTGTCTATTGACTTGCAGTTTTAGTTAGAGTTTTGTTGCTGTTAAAAGACACTAAGACCAAAATCATCTTGGGGGAGGCTACAAGTTCACATCACAGTTCATCACTACAGAAAGTCAGGACAGAAACTCAAGGGAGGAACCTCAGGCTGGAGCTGGAACAGAGGCAATGGAGGGGTGCTGACTACTGGCTTGCACTTCAGGGATGGCTCAGCCTGCTTCCTTATATAACTCAGGACCATCTACTCAGGGTTTGTACACCCGCACTGGGCTGAGCCTTCACACATCAGTCATCAATCAAGAACATGCTCTACAACCATTTTCTTAATTGAGTGGTCCACTTCCCAAATGACTCCGGCTTGTGTCAGGTTAACATAAAACTAATCAACACACTAGGTGAGACTGATCACACTCCAGAGGTCTCACCTCTCAATGTTGCTGCAATGGCAATTAAGTTTCAGCATGAATTTGGGGGAAGACATCAAACCACAGGGTTAATGAATTATGCTTAGGTATCTAGCTGAGTATCTTCCCAAATAATTATATTCATCTGTGAGGATAAACAAGCTATGGTCATATTATTTTTAAAAGCTCCTCTATTTTGGTTAAATATTATAACTTCTGAAACCAAAGTAACTTAGTTCCTAGAACTAAAATTACTTGTTTTTATGGATTTTCTCCCCTTCTCTTCCCTATCAGCTCCCTAGTAACAACCCCCAGTAATGGCTGATCACCAGAGATGTTCATGGATCATCTGATATTCTTCAACCCAAGTTTCACCTTATGTCTTTACCTAATCCAAGCAATCTCCAACTAGGATCCAAAAAGTAGAGAATTTGAAATTCCCTCTTTCTGCCCTATAAATACTCTCTTGATACTAGAATTTTAGTGTTTCTTCATGGATGACAGATATACAAGGGAAATTAGAGTCTCTTTTGGGGGTTTTTCATCTCATTAATGAAAGACTTTAAGAATTTATTTAAACTGGATAATGGTGATGATGCATGCTTTTAATCCCAGCACTTGGGAGGCAAAGATGGGGATCTCTGAGTTCGAGGCTAGCCTGGTCCTCAGAGTGACAGAGTGAGTTCCAAGATAGCCAGGGCTACACAGAGAAACATTGTCTCAAAAGCCAAAGAAAGAAAGAAAGAAAGAAAGAAAGAAAGAAAGAAAGAAAGAAAGAAAGAAGAAAGAAAGAAAGAAAGAAAGAAAGAAAGAAAAGAAAGAAAGAAAGAAGAAAGAAAGAAAGAAAGAAAGAAAGAAAGAAAGAGAAAGAAAGAAAGAGAAAGAAAGAAAGAAAGAAGAAAGAAAGAAAGAAAGAAAGAAAGAAAGAAAGAAAGAAAGAAAGAAAGAAAAGAAAGAAAGAAAGAAAGAAAGAAAGAAAGAAAGAAAGAAAGAAAGAAAGAAGAAGAAAGAAGAAGAAAGAATGAAGAGAAAGAGAAGAAAGAGAAAGAAAGAAGAAAAAGGAAAGAAAGTAAGGAAGGAAAAAATTAACTCAAAATAGACTGGGCCTGACGTGCTTTTGAAACCTCAAAACCCACTCTCAGTAAAACACCTCCTGCAACAAGACCACACCTCCTCCAACAAGACCACGCCTCCTCCAACAAGACCACGCCTCCTCCAACAAGACTACATTTCCTGGTCCTTCTAATTCTTTTAAACAGTTCCACTCCCTAGTAAATAAACATTCAAATATTTGAGCCTATGAGGGCCATTCTTATTCAAACTGAAGAGAACAGGACAAACTCCATTTTAAAAAAGAACTCCATTTTAAGCAGAACTTGGCCAAGGGCTGAACTTAGCTCCACTCAGTTCCATAAAGTTTTAAAAACAACCACCAAAGGCCCAAAACAGCTCAGGGCCCCAGTTATGGTGACCGCACCCAGATGCACCAATGCATAGAAAGTTTTAGTAAACAATATCTGTGGGGCTCCAAATGTCCTTGCAACCACTGATGGAAAGTTCAAAGTCCCTTAGACCTAAACTGCTTTTCCTTTAAAAAGCCCTATACTGTGAGGGTCTGGATGACCTTACCAACCCTCTGTGTCGGAGTGCTAAGACTTGGCCATGCTTGTAATCAATAATACCCCTTTGTGCTTGCATTGGGTATTGGCTCTGTGGTGATCTTGTTTGGGGGTCATGAAATGGGCACAACAAAGTCACCACAACAGGTGCCCCGAAAATTTCAGCAGCTGCTTGCGGAAAAAATGGAGAAGGAAAACGTCATGCAACTCAAGCTGTCATGGAGGTAAGGCACATGATGGACAAGTAGCCATATGGCTTTACAAGAACAAGATGATTGGAGGCCAGAAGGCCATCCTCAGGTGAGCTAGTAGCCACCAGGCTGGATGTAAGGACCCTGTTAGAAGAATTGCCCTATAACTATAACTGCAATGCTAGCTGCTTGCTAAGTGATACTCCTTCCAGTGTCCTAAGGTAGACAGTTGCAGCTGGGTGTGGTGGCACACGGCTTTAGTCCCCTCACTACGGCAAAGACAGGCAGATCTCTATGAGATCAAGGTCAGCCTGGTTTTACAGAGCAGGTTCCAGGACAGCCAGGACTGCACAGGGAAATCCTGACTCAATAGGAAAATAAAAACGAGGAGGAAGAGGAGGAGGAGGAAGAGGAGGAGGAGGAAGAGGAGGGAAGGAAGGAAGGAAGAAAGGAAGGAAGGAAGGCAGGAAGGCAGAAAGAGCGAGCTCACATTCCATGACAAGGACTAGAAAGAGATGAGAAGCAGCCAGGTGTGGTACCACACATCTGTGACTTCAGCACTTGGAAGACAAAGGCAGAAAAATTTCAAGGCCAGCTGAGCTACATCGTGAGTTCTGAGTAAGTCTATGCTTCAGTATGACTTCCTGCCTCAAAGAGACAAATAAACAACTAAAGAAAAACACCCCAGGTATAGAACCTTTACCTCCCCAAACGTCCTGTAAGTCAATAGCAGTTTATCTTCTGATATTGCAAAGACTCGCTTTTCCCTCTTTTGGTTCTGAAGGTTAGATGGTCCAGGGACTATGAAGATGCTCTATCACAGTGGGTTGCCTCACCTTTTGGTTCTGAAGGTTAGATGGTCCAGGGACTGTGAAGATGCTCTATCACATTGGGTTGCCTCACCTTTTGTGTATTTAGTTAGCGTCTCACCTGGAACTTTCTCTGTAGCCTGGCTGGTCTTGGAAGGAAATTTCAGTCTTTCTGTCTTAGACTCCACTGTAGCTCTACTACTTAGTGCAGATTTTTTTCTTTACTGCTTTTGAGACACGATCTTGCATAGCCGAGGCTATCCTAAAATTTGCAATCATTCTGCCTCAGACTCCCAAGTGCTTCAAAAGGCAGATGTCAGGATACCTGGGTGTGACATTTCATCATTTATCTTTCTGTCTATCGATATGTCTATCTATCTATCCATCCATCCATCCATCCATCTCTCTATCATCTATCTATGTATGTATTTATCTAATTATTTATTATTTAGGTGTTTTGAGAAGGGCCTAACTATGTAGCTCAGGCTAGTCTCAAACTCATAGCCATCTTCCTGCCTCAGTCTTCTAGTGCTGGGATTACAGGTGTGAGCCATCATGCTCAGCTGATATAATTAAAAGCTAAAGTTAAAAGGAAATTTTTTGAAATTTATATTCATTTATTTAGTTTGTGCATGTGCGCACTCATGCATGCAAATGTGTTGTGGAGGTTCAGGAAAACTTGGGGAGTCACTTTTCTCCTTCCGCCATGTGGAAGGTTAAGCCCAGGTCGTTAGGCTTGGTGGCAAGTATTTTAACCTGTTCTCGTTCCCATTCACCCCTTTTAAGACACTGTTCACCATGTAACTCCACCTGGTAGGAGAACAGCAACATATGCCAGGCTGACCTAGAACTCAGAGATCTGCCCGCCAAAGCATGCACCACCGAGGCTCTCCTCCTCACCCTTCGTTTCTTAAAGAAAATTTCAACTAGAAGAATGGTGGTACAATCCTGGAATCCCAGCATTCAGAAAGCTTAGAGAAGAGATCCCAAATTCTAGGCTACTAGGGCCAAAGAGTGAATTCAGGTCAATTTGGTTACACCAAAAGACTTTATCTTATCAATAAAATAAAAGCTGTAAGCAAAACAAAACCCCAAAGTCTCTGAGGCTCAGGGCTTGCTGCAACTCAAATGCTTGAGCAGGGGACTGAGCCATCTACCTAGTTTTACCATGCTGAGGGTCAGAATCGTTGGCTATCTGCCTATCTGGTCGGGTGTCCCTGCTCCGGAGATCTGGCTACTGCCTTTTTGAGATTCAGTTCTTTCCTTGTATTCCAATTCTTTCCGTAAAAGCCATTGTGACATTATGAGCCTTGTTTTGTGAGGAGACAGATGATGTCAACCACTCAGTTAACTACACTATCTTACTTAATCCTCTGAATAAGCCTATTGGAGGTTTCCATATGGGAAAACTGAGCCCATAAACATTAACAAGTTGCAGGGCCCGAGGCCCGACTCACCCAACTCATTGTATTAGTTTGTTCCCTTTGGAAGTCACTGTAAGAAAGCAAAAGCAGCTCTTCTGTCCTTCACTGGACCCATGTTCACTGTCTGTGTTCAGACCTTGATGATGAGAAGACCCTCCTGCCCCTTCCTTTCCAAGAACCAGTTATGCCAAGAATATTTTGAAAGGCATTTTCTTTCATAATTTATCTTACATATGTCTACTTGTCCTACTTGACACGAAAGCAATTTAAGTAGGAAATGGTTTATTTCTCCTTACAAATTATAGTCTATCACTGAAGAAAGCAAAGCCAAGAATTCAAGCAATAACCTGGTGGCAGGAACTGAAGCAGAGACCATGGAGGAACCCTTGGTCTCCATGGATGGCTCAGTTCACTTACTTACATGCTTCAGAACTACCAGCCTAGGGGTGGCATCGACCATCAATCATTAATCAAGAAAATACCCCATAAATACGCCCAAGGGGCCAGAAGAGGGCCTTGGAACCCTGGAGCTGGAAGTGGTTGTGAGGTGCCTGATGTGGGTGCTGGAAACTGAACGCTGGTCCTCTGAAAGCTCAAGTTCTCTTAAGCACCGGTCCAGATTTCTAGCCTTTTAAGCAGTTATTTTTGAAGAAGGAACCATTGAGTAGTCTTCTCCACAGGCTCTTTCCTTTCCAATGAATTTGTATTTTCCCAAGTCAGAGCTATCAATGGAACACTTGCTTTCTCTACACCTACCTTGTTTGCTTTTTAATCAAACTTCATTTTCTGTGTTTTCCTTTTTGATTAAGAGCTAAGATCAGCGAACAGTAACCATTCCACAGACTGGATGTTATACTGTCATAAAATCCCTTGCCAAATAACTTAATGCATTCCTTTTGAACTTAGCCTTAAATTTTAAAACTTAAGATTTCAGGGCACGGCTAGAATGTAGCCAAGATCTTTCCCAGAATTGAATTCAAAGGACTTCTAGCCTGCTTCTCAATAATCCTTGTTCCCTGATGAAGCTTCCTGAGCCAGGACTTACATTTCTGTGGGCATTCTGGACTTCTGAACACCCCCCCCCCCAGTATAGCTTATTAAGTTCTGTATACAGCACTGTAGAGCTGCCCTAGCTCACAGTTCCAAACTCTTCCATATTGTTCCTATAAACCAGTAAGTCAAAGACTTACTACAGATCTCATTATTGCCAATAAATTTATATATTATTTGGTTGGATTTTTTTTTTTTTGCCACAAAATACTTGACAGAAGCAACATGTGGAAGGAAGCGGTGTTGCATAAATCCTGGTTGTTATTAAATAAAACTCAGAGCCAGATATCGGGAAAAGCAGAAATATCAGAGAGAGGAAACAGATCACAGTCAGATCACCCAGCTGTCTTCTAGCTTCCTCAGCCTTGTTCTATGTGGCTTTACTGAATAATCTGTCTTCCTACACCTGCCTTAAATACCTTCTTCCTCAATTGTTTCATATCCAGGTTAAGATTAAAGGTGTGAGCCACTACTATTTGGTAGTTAACCTTGAACTCACAGAAATGCAGAAGGATCTGCCTCTAGAGTTATGGGATTAAAGGTGTAGGTCATCACTCCTGCCGGTGCCCCCCCCCCCATTAAAAGCGTGAGTTACCACTCTCTGACCCTCCTGGATTGACTGTGGGTGGATCTGTTCTCTGATATTCCAGACTGGCTTTATTAAATATATAACATATCCCCACAAAGCTGTGGTAGTTTTGAGTGAGAGAGAGTGAGAGAGTCTTGCACAGCCTCAAGTATTTGAATGATTCGTCTCAGGTTGGTGGGACTGTTTGGGGAAGTTTAGGAGGTGTGGCATTGCTGGAGGAAATACATCACATTTTCGGGGTGCTTCCTGCTTCCTGCTTGTGGTTTGGTTTGTGAGCTCTCATTCCAGTTGCTACTGGCTGTCTGCTGCCACACTTACCTGCTGTGATGGTAATAGATCCCATCCTGAAACCAAAGCCAAAATAAATACGAGGTGCCTTGGTCATAGTGTCCTGCCACAGGAATAGAAAAGAACCAATCCAGAAAGGATTACTTTGTCTCACAGTTGTAGCAGAGTGGTAAGAATAAGCTAGCCCCGAAAGGCGGAGTCTGAGAGATCTAGTCACGCTGTGTTTGTAATCAGGAAGCAGAGAGATGAACTTTGATGCTCATCTTTCTCCTTTAAAAAGAATATTTATTTTTTTTACTACTTTGTGTGTGTGTGTGTGTGTGTGTGTGTGTGTGTGTGTGTGTGTGTGTGTGTGTGTACACAGGTGGGTGCTACCATGTGCATGTGGAGACTGGAGAATATCTTGCAGTACTTGGTTCTCACTTTTCTCTATGTGGGTCCTGGAGATACAACTCAAGTCACGAGGCTTGGTGGCAAGTGCATTACCTGCTGAGCCTTCTTTCTGTAGCTCTTATTTGTTTGTTTGTTTTTTTTAAATATTAATTTTGTTTGTATTTATGTGTATTAGTGTTTTTGTCTCTCTGGGTGTGCACGAGTGTACAGATTCTGGAGGAAGCCAGAAGAAGCTATCGGATCCCCTGATAGCTGAAGCCACAGGGACTCCATGTGGGTGCTGGTGACAGAATTAAGATCCTCTGCAAGAGCAGCATGCTCTCCTAACCCGGAGCCATCTCTCCATCCCTTGCAAAAGTGATCCTGTGTTGGCTCCTAACCCACGAGATGGTGCTGCCCATTCGGGGTTCTAAGTTAAAGTTGGCTGGAAACTCCCGCCAAGACACACCTGGAGTTGTCTCCAAGTTGACAATGAAAATTTATTATTACACACTCTAGTAAGAACAGCCAGGAATTAATGTCAGGAGTGCCCATTCCTTTGTGCAAACAGCTCCATGACCTCTGAGCCTTGTTTGCTAAGCTGTAAATCTAAAAACGATTAAAATAGAAAATCCCCCAACGCCCGAGTTTCTAAATTCTGAGATAGGTGCCATCTATCTTCCCAACCAGTGAGATATGCATAGTTTGAGAGCATCTGGATATCTACTATGCTGGAACCCAAAGCTGATAGTTTCCCTGTCCATGCTTCTGTCCTGAAACCTTCCTTAACTACCTGTATTCATTTTGGTACCCCTAAACCAGAGGTGGAGTTCCTGGGAAGGGGTCATTCTACTAGCTAATCCTATAAAAACAGATTTGACAATGCTCAGTTTTATGGAGCTGAACACTTTATGGAACGACGTAGTGCCAGATTGGAAGAAAAAATGTGAATACACCGAAGTGAACTTTCAGGGAGATTTCCCCGACCACTGGACTGTCAAAGCTTGCAGTCGGTGCGGAAGGCTGGGGTGTCTGCAACGTGGAAATCCAGTCTAGGTTGGGCGGGGACCAGGTGGCCGCCAAGCCTGTGCAGGTGCAACTGGAGGAGCGGTAAGCTCCGCCCACCCGGAAGCGCGCCGTGCGCTCTCCCAGCCCCGCCCACTCCGGAGGTCCGTCACGATCGCGCGCAGTCCTTCGCGCGCGTAGGCGGGGCGGCGTGCGCCGCGGTCAGCTGACTGCTTCGGCTGGCACGTGACTTGCGCTGGGCGCAGGGGTCGGGGAAGCCGAGGAGCCGGAGCTTAGGTCCGGGAGGGATGGAGCGCTGAGCGGTTAACGTCTGCCAGGCTTCCTCCCATCGCACCTACCGCCGCCGCCGCCGCCACCGCCTCCTGAGACACCTTCCCGGGTCAGTGAGCGACAGCCCTGCCGGGAGCTGGCACTGCAGTGGCCGCCGGGGAAGGATGGGGGCGGGCGCGGGGGCCTAGACTGTGGCGTCGGAGCTGCAGCCGGCCTGGGCGCCGGTGGTCCGCATCTCTGGGCCTAGGGTTGGTGTCTGTCGGGGAACTTAGTAGCAGAAGGGAGGGGTGTGGTACGTTCGGGTCCCAACGAGCCCTTGGTCACTTGGGAAAGGGATGGGAAGTAATGGAATGGGTCAGATGAGGATCTGGCTGGTGTGTGCAGTGATCTCGCCCCTACGTGAGTAGGGGAAATGACAGTTTTCAGGGCCGAACAGGTGCCTGCTGTAGGCAGGGGGCGGTCACAGAGGACATAGGGTCATTGTAGCAGTGGACAAGAATACAGGCAGCTAAAACCATTTCACTAGAATGTGGGGATAGGCAAAATCCCCCCGGAAAGGAACTTGCGGGCAGTCTCTCATAAGGCAGATTGAATCACCTATGAGGCATAAGAGGGAAGCTAGTATTCTTTTCAGAGGAAAAATGGAATGTCTCTATGTGTGTGGGGGGAGGGGGAGGCTGCTCGGTAGTTAGGGCTGCCGGGGGGAGTGGAGTGGTGGGGTAGGAGTTCACACTGATGGCCGGAAGGTAAGTCACAGGAGAAAGATGAAGCTGTATGAAACAGTAAAAACAGGCCAAAACAGGGAGGAAAGTCTTGGCAAGCGAGTGAGATTGGGGAAAACCGAGGAGTTCTTGCTATTCAGGAAAAGGCCCATTATTTGAGGGCCTGATGAGAGGTGCCAGATCAGAAGTGCCAAAGGCCAGGTTTGAGGAAGACTGCATTGTGGAAAAGTGGGAAATAGTTTTGAGACCAGCGACACTTGCTCCTACTAAGGAGTGCACGGCTCTGTACCAGATACTATGGGGACCCTAAGGTTTAGAGAGCAGACAGTTTACAAATATGGAGGAGGTAGGTTTTAATAATAGTCATACAAGTTGGGTGTGGAAGCACCAACCTTTAATCCCAGCAATTGGGAGGTAGAGCCAGACAGAGCTAAATGGTGGGAGCTTGTCTCAAAAAATAAATGTTATACAATAGTAAAATGTGCTCTGAAGGAGTAATGGAGTAATACAGAGGTGTTTCCAGGAATAGGATCTCGTGGAAGATTCAGAGAAGGCTTTGGTGAGGAGTTGACCTGACTGAAGGTCTGAAAAGAGGTTGGTATAAAAAGTGGGATGAGCAGGCAGGAGTGAAAAGAACATTCCAAGCTGAGGGAACAGACTCTGTCAAGGCCCTGACATGAAAGTAAAATATACCTTTCTAGAAGTTACAGGGGCCTGGGATGGGAATGGTATAGGGGAGTGGACTGATTGGCCTCTAAGGATGCATGCATGTGATGAGAGCTGGGGTCAGACTCTCCTGAGCAAAGAGGATCCAGGGAAGATTATAGGCAGTGGAGATGGTGGCTTCAGAAGACAGTTTTGTGTCAGGCTCTCCTGAGCAAAGAGGATCCAGGAAAGATTATAGGCAGTGGAGACTGTGGCTTCAGAAGACAGTTTTGTGAAGATAAGGAAGGTGGTGTAGGTCAGTGAGCCTGAGTCAGGGACAGTGCAGTCCACTGAAGGATTTGGGGGTACCCTGTCTCTACAATGAGGAATTCAGGGTGATACATAATTGTGTTTGCCACCAGAGGGAGAAAGGAAAATGACACCCCACTTACTACCCCTTCCCTGAGGTGGTTATTATGGCACTCCAAGTAGACCTGAAGTATACGGTGGAGGCTGGATCTTTCTAAAGTTGGTTGGAGGAGACTCTTGCCAAACTCAGAGGTCTGTGTCATCCTTCTGTAATGCCATCTGCTGCCCTTTCCTGATTCATTACATAGATAGGAGCTCATTTAGACTCTTGGGACTAGAAGCAGAGAAGCCAGGCGACATGTCTAAGTCTAGCATAACTTCATGGTTTTGGACCTCAGATGCAGTCACACAGAGAGAAGGGTGAGGTTTTGAGGTGCATGCTATCTTAGATTCAAGGTCTGAGTGAAACTTTACTGGGATTAGATGGCTTCAAGGGCTTCTGCTTCTGTGAGCTGGGCATGGTACCCGCCAGGGAGGTGGAGGCAGGAGGCCTCCCCCAAGTTTGAGCTAGCTGGGCTGTATAGCATGACCCTGTCTGCTTTTCTGTGAGCTTGGGTAGATGCTTCTGTGTACTGTGTAGCTGGAGGAGATAAGGAGCCACAGGGTGAGCTGATGTGCTCCAAGTGTTAATCACGGTTCTTTGGCAACAAGTGAGGTTCCATGGTGCTGAATGAAGTCGGAGCCTTGGGTTTTCACCGATGAACTACAGGATCCTTTTCCCTTTTGGTTCCTTTGCAGATATTAGATCAGATCTCAGGAAATAGTACTCTGTATCTTGAATGTTGAGAACTGGGGATCTGTTCTAATTCTGAACTTATGACAAGGTGGGCAATAATCCTTTTAAAGATTAATTTATTATATGTTGTTCTGCTTGCGTGCATGCCTAAATGCCAGAAGAGGGCATCAGATATTCTTATAGATGGTTGTGATGCACCATGTGGTTACTGGGAATTGAGCTTAGGACCTCTGGAAGAGCAGCCAGTGCTCTTAACCTCTGAGCCATCTCTCCACTCCCCTGGAACTCATTATGTAGAGGCTGACCTCAAACTCACAGAGAACTGCTTCCTGAGTGCTGGAATTAAAGAATTCTCTCTCTCTGTTTTATTTTTATTTATTTATTGAGACTGGGTTTCTTTGTGTAGACCAGGCTGTCTTCAAATTCAGAAATTGACCTGCTTCTCCCTCCTGGGTGCTGATGTGCCTGTGTGTTTGTGTTTATAAATCTTAGCAGTTTCATTTACATTGGTTGTTGTTAAACTAAAACTTAAGGGTTTCAGAAATTGGATTCTGTGATTGCTATAACTTTCAAAATAATGTCCATTGGCCAAGAGCAAGACCAGCATGGCACACTGAACCCTTATAACTGGCCTCTCCAGTTCAGTAGCCCCTGGGCTGGCAGTCGCTCCTCTTGGAGCTGCCCGTCCTCCTGTCCCTCCTCCCAAATGCTGGATGCAGGGTGCACTCCTTACCTTATGCCTGCCCTTATATGAATGGAAACCCGTCAGAGGTGCAGTGTTCTCCACTGTGTGTGTGCAGGGTTAGACTACATTTTAGTTAGGGATTAGTTTGCATTTGATTTCCTTTCGTCAGTGGTTTTAAGACAGCATTAGCTTGGTGCTCTTAGAAAGAGTGCAGGCATTAAACCAAGGTGATCTGAACTTTCTGTTTTTATTTTTTTGTTTTGAGATAGGAACACATGTACCATAGGGTGGCCTTGAACTCCTGATCTTCTGCCTCTGCCTCCCAAGTATTAGTGTCACAGACATGTGACACTGCTCCATCTTTCACCTTTAATCTGGGAGTGAAATAGCATTCTCTAGTGGGAAACGTACCGATAACAATGTACCACTGTGCAAATATGCTATACATGGGTTGAGGCGTTTATGTTTCAGCGGGGTAAAAGTGGCTCCTTAGCTATGGGTCTAAAGTGAGGAACATGACTGTGCATTTGAAAATAGACTGTCAGATGGATGCAATATTGTCAGATGGATGCAGTATTGTCGGATGGATGCAATATTGGCAATTTTTAGAAAGAGGCTGGTGCTGATTTTGCTTCATGCCCTTATGAATTCAACACTTGGGAGGCAGAGACACATAAATCTCTATGAATTCAGTGTCAGCCAGGGTTTCATATTGGATAGTGGGGGAGGGCAGGGGAAAGGGCATTTCCTAAGAATTTAAAGCAGACTGAATGAATAGGAAGTTTTTTTTTATAAGTTAACCTAATTAACTGGTATATTAACTTTTTAAAATGAATTATTTTTGTTTTGTATGTGTGAGTGTTTTGTCTGCACTGTTAAGTGTTCTGCATGTTACTTGTGCCCGTGGAAGACAGACAAGGGTGTTGGATCCCCTGGAACTGGAGTTACTGGTGGTTGTGAACCACTGTGTAAGTGGTCTTCTGCCAGAGCAGCAAGTGCTCTTCACTGAGCATCTCCAGCAATCAGCTAACTTCACCATTTAGCCTGTACCAGTCCTGTGCTTCTGAGCCATAATGCCAATGGCATTTTAGATTAGATTTATCTACTAAGTTCTGATTAGTGATCCTCACATCAAGACAACTTGAAATAGTCTTGTGCATTTCTCACAGAGACAGATAAACATACTTGGGCAAATATATGATGAAGATACAGAAAATAGAGTAATATTTCTGTAAATTCAGTTTTCTTTTAATAGCTGTTAATATTAACTACAGAAATTACATTTTAATATTTCTAATTGTATGAAAACCTTAAGTAGGTCTCTGTCAGTCTCTATGTACTAACTAGCTATGACTTTGGAGAGATGTCTTCATTAACTGTTCTGCTCTGCAAGCATCAGTGATAACATCTGCTCTAAAGTAATTTAACACCAAATTGATTAACATACTTTTCATGACTCATGATTAGTATGTGTTGTCCTTGAAGCAGTTAAAAGGCTCAGATGAACTGGGAACCAACTTTTAAGAGGGGAAGAGACATGGGGCTGGAAGGATCGAGTCAGAGTCTTGTGTTAACAGGTTAGCCCTATCCTTAGCCCTGATTTTTAAGCCTTTAACTTGAACTTCATACTTGGAATGATCACCTTAGAGCAGAGTGCATCGTGGTCTAGTCAGGTTTATGAATGATCATCAGCTCAAGAAAAAAGGGAAGTGACATTCTGGGAGGTGGGAGTGTAGATAGGTTAAGGGGTCTGGTGGTCTGCAGACAATCTGAGGTGTGATTCTTAACTACCACCTTGTTGGAAAGGCTCTCTCTCCTGTGTGCACCAGAGCTTCTGGGTGACTGTCTCTGCCACCCATTTCCATGTAGGAGTGTTGAGACCACAGTGGCCACTCAGGATCTGGAGATAGAGCTTGGGTCACCAGGCTGTACAGCTAGGGCTCTTACCAAGCCATCACCTCGACCCTGCCCTTTTGTTTAATGAGCTAGGGTCTCAGTAGTCCAGGCTGGCCTGGTGCCCCCTATAAAGTTCAAGAAAGCCAGCCTCAAACTCCACCTTCCTGTCTCTTAGATGCTGAGATTCCAAAGGCGAGCTCCCTTTCCAGGCTGGAAGAGTTCTGTGTAATGTCTTTTAATAGTAGACATGCTGCAGATGTTGGCCAGTATACTAATTCAAGTATAGTAGCTTTACCAGAAATTACAGGTACATTCCAGCTTGTACTTTGTATAATGAGTTTTATTCTTTTTGGAAGAGTCTCATGTGAATAGAACTGTACAGTCAATGATGATCTTGAGCTTGGGATCTGGCCTCTACCTCCCAAGTGTTAGGAATGCAGATTTGTGATACCACACACAGCTTATGGTGTTGGGGATAGAACTCAGGATTTCAGCTTGAAAGGCAAGCACCATGCCAACAAGAGCTCCAAAGAGGGGTTTTGAGTACACTGCAAGAGGATGGTGGACTAGAGTAGTAATTGGGATGCTCTTTACTGTGCTTGTCCTAACCCACCTCAGATTCCTTCTACTTTTTTGATAGGCATCTGCATGAAGGCAAGGCTCTCTTCACAAATCTATTTCTTAACTGCTGGGATGACAAGAGAGTAGTTTATACACTAAACTGATTGAAGATTGTTTTCTTTTCATATTTAATTAAATGCGTTGAAGACATTTAGGTAGTCTGAACCCTCCTCCCCCACCATCTCCAAGACAGGGTTTCTCTATGTAGCTCTGGTTGTCCTGGAACTCATTCTGTAGATAAGGTTGGCCTTGAACTCAGAATGCTGGGATTAAAGGTGTGGGCCACCACTCTCCAGCAGATTTATGTAGTCTTTAATACTGTTTCATTTAAAAATAAACTTGAAAAAGTTAAGGTGTGTTTATAGTTGATACATAGTTGACAATTCTAAGATCTCATGAATCCTGTAAATCCTGAAAGGCAAGTGCTTCCTTTAGTTGCTACAAACATTTAAACAAGCTAGAAATAAACTTCCACAATCACACCTAAGAGGCCTCTGCTTTGAAGGTAAAATCTTTGTTATATAGTTTGAATGTTGATGTAGGGGTCAGATGGCACAATTTTAAAGGAGTGGTTTGTGATAACTGCCTTATCTTGACCAAGGCTAAAGTGCTGTTTGGAAAGCTGTCACACTGTCACCTGCGGCACCTGTACCATTTCTTACCCCTGTTGAAATGAGCATCTTTGGTAAGCCTGGTTGTCCTTGCTGTCCAGAGGGCTTCACTTAGCATCCTTTCTTCTTCCATGGTAGATGCCAAAATCAGGCCTCAGTGCCTTCTGCACATTCAGTCATCGAATTGTTAACTCTACTGCCTAACGCAATGAACATGTGTAAATAGTCGATCTGCTTCAGGGAGAATGTTAAGGAAAGAGTCATTACATATTCATCGCTGGTACACATTTTCTTGATTTTTAGAGAACCTTTTTTGTGTATTTCTGTGCCACAGTGCTTTTGTGTAGGGTGGTCAGTCCTCTGCAACATGTGGGTCCCGGAGATTGGAGTCAGGTCATCAGGCTTGGTGGCAAGTGCCCCTACCCACTGATCCATCTCACTGCCTCTCCTCTAGGTATGTATCCTTGGATGTGGAAGGCAGAATGTATTTTTAAGGACTAAAAAGGAAGTTATTTTGCATCTAGACCATCTTCTATACTTATGTGGAATTTAAATTACTGTTGGAGAAGAGTGCATTTCAAAGAAATAGTGTCCTGCAAGCCAGCCTGCCTGCTGTCCACCCTTCTGAGACAAGGTCTTACTGTGTATAGTTCAGGCTGACCTGGAACTCAATTGTCATTTAGGCTTGCTTCAAACTTGTTCAGATCTCCAAGTGCTGGGAGAGTAGGTGTGTGCCACCATAGCTGGGCTAAAGAATTGAAACCAGTGCAGGCTTTGGGTGCTTATGAGACACAGTCCTGTTTTCTGTGGTTGTCTCTGGGGTTTGTCTCCCACTCTCCACTCACAGAACAATGCTTGCAGTTCTGTGCAGGTCCACTGCCCCCACCTTTTGTGGAGCTGTGCCATTGCTACATTGTTTTTATTTTATATTTAAGTTAGTGTGGTAGGAGAGTAGTTGTAGCTTTCAATGAGCTAGTAAGCGATGTGGTAATGAAGCAATGCTTTGGTCCCAGGCTCTCCTTGTGCGCTCTGTACCCTTGTGCTGCTCCTGTGTTGTGCTGAGGTTGGTTTCCTGTCTTGGTCCCTGCATGAACCTCCTTCCATCCTTCTTTTTCCCTACGGACATTTGCCTACCTCAGAGGGATCTGTGGCCATCGTTGGAAGGTAGTTGATGACAGGGACTACATTTCATTTGTTTTGCTTCCCCGAGGCAACCACAGTTCTAGGGACTTGATAAGATCCTAAATTGAAAACAGTGACTAGTTAAATAGAGAATAGACATAGACTATGTATCAGCCTTAATACATGTGTAGTGTTTACTTGGGTTTACTAACCTGGATTGAGAGTGATGTAGTCGGGGTATATGTTGGTTGATTTGGTGCATAGATGGATTTAGTTGAGAAAATGGCTTGGATTTTCAAAAAATTTTTATTTTTATTTTGTGTGCATTGATGTTTTGTCCATGTGTATGCCTTTGTGAGGCTGCTGGTCCCCTGGAACTGTAGTTACAGGCAGTTGTGAGCCACCATGTGGGTGCTGGGAATTGAATCCTGGGCCTCTGGAAGATGGTCTGTGCCCTTAACTGCTGAGCTTGGGTGGTTTTGTTGGCAGAGAGTAGTTTATGCAAAGTGAACTGAGCAGAGGCATAATGGAAAGAGAACCATGGGCGGGCTTGAGGTTAAGGTGGAAAAGGAGGATCCAGAAAGGTTTTGAGGACATGGCAGGAAGGACTGATGGGCAGATTGAAATTTCATTCCAAGTGGGAACCAGAATTTGGTGCATATGTGTAATGAGTTATTCAGCCTTCAGTTACCTGGAGAGGAAACAGTGTGGGCACAGAGCCATCTGTTGCTTGTACATATGACATTCTAAATGCTTTCTGTTCTGTTCTTGGTAAATTCACACATTCACCCAAGACAGGAACTCACTGTGTTGCCCAGGCTGGCCTGAATTCTAGATCCTAGCCTCAGCTTCCCTAGTATTGAGATTGTAGGCATGTGCCATCACACCTGGCTAAACTGTTCTCTCTCCCTCTCTCTCTCTCTCCCCTCCCTCTCTTCCTTTTTATTCTAAAAATTGCATTTATTTATCCACTTATTTACTCATGCCTGTATATGCATGGGTACATGCTGTGGCACACTTGTGGAGACCAAGACTAAAGGATGACTTGTAGGAATCAACCCCCACCCCCCTTGTTAAAGACAAGATCTCACTGGGATTAAAATCATTTGCCACCATGCCTAGCAAGTTGTTTATTCTTGAGCAAAGTGGAAGTTCACCTAGATTTTTTTTTGTTCTATACTCTTTAACCATTTGTTTGTAAGTGTGCTAGATACCGTCAAATGCATGCAAAAAGTGGGTTGGTGTATATGTATATGTGTGTTCAGACATGTACATGTGTATCATTCTACACTCAGTAGACTTAATCATTTTAGTCTTATAACTCTAGTGATGCTGTGTGGTTCTTGAAAACACTGCATTTGAGACAAGGTTTCTCTGTGTAGCTCTGGCTATTCTGGAACTCTCTCTGTAGACAGTGGCCTTGAACTCAGTGATCTATCTGCCTCTGCCTCCCAAGTGCTGGGATTAAAGGTATGTACTGTGCCCAACTATCTTTTATTACAATAGTATTACCACCTCTTATAACATTAAACTCACTCTGTCATCATGGGAATACTCCCTCACTTCCCAATATAGGGTCTCACTATATAGCTCTGGCTGTCCTAGAACTCACCATGTAGACTGGGCTGGCTTGAACTCACAGACCCCCACCTGCCTGTGCCTCCTCAATGCTGGGATTAAAGGCATGCACCACACCTGGCTGTACTGTGGGATTAGGTTCTGGTATGTTGTAAATATTTGTCCTTCCTACTGGTTTAATAAAACGATTGGCTAGAAGGAAGTATGGGTGTAGGGGCAGGGCTACCAGACTGAACCCCAGAAAGGGGAAGGGCAGAGCAGAGACACCAGCAGACACAGAGGACAGAAGTCAGAGTGCTGCTCTGAGGAAAGGTACTGAGCTGCATGGCTGAACAGGAAGGATAAGAGTCATGGGTTAGATTAAGAGCAAGAGCTAGCTAGCAATGTGCCTGAGCCATAGGCCAAGCAGCATGTAATTAACATAAGACTTTGTGTGTTTCTTTGGGACTTTGGGACTGCTGGTCTGGACCTCAGGGCTAGGCAGAGCTAAGCGGCTTTGGGCAGATCCAGACCTTGGGGCTAGTCTGGGCCAGAAACTTCTTACTACATGACTGGGAATACCTTTTTTTTTCCTGATACATTGGTTCTGAAACCTGATAATCAGATTTGCCTGCAGGATGTTTTAAAAAATAATTTTCAAATGACTTAGTTTAGTTTATTGTTACTGTGTGATGTGTATGTGAGTTTGGATACGTGCATGCTGTGTGGTGTGCAGGCGAAGGCAAGAGGACAAGTTCCCAGAGCTAACTCTCTGCTCCCACAGGAAGATAGAATTCAGTCATTAGGTACTGTTCACCTCACTAGCTCCTTCTTTCATTTCATATGCAGTGATAAGCAGAACTGGGATTAACTTCCAAGTCTTTATGCTGTCAGTGCAGCACTGGCCCTGGCCATTACATTGTGCTTCCTGGAGCTGGCCTTGGGAGCTGGCCTTGGGAGCTGGCCTTGGGAGCTGGCCTCTGGCTGTAACCCATAGTGAGATGAAATTGCCATTGGCCAACCGTGACCTTAGTTGTGCCTTTCTCTCCTGTACCCTCTCCCTCTTTCTTTCTTTATCTGACTGGGTGCATGTTTGCCAGCATGGCGTTTGTGGAGTCTGTTTTATCCCTTCACCTCATGGGCTCTCGCGATCAAGGTGAGAGTCAGGCTTGGTGACAAGCGCTTCTCCCCCTGGGCCATTGCCTGACTCTCCAGTGATCTTTGTAGTGATGCTGCTTACGAGTCTCTGAACTTTTCCAACTTTCCAACTGTTGTGATAGGGCATGTTTTTATTGTTTAAAAAGTAAAGAGACCTGGTAGGTTGGGAATGTAGCTTGGTGCTAGAGTGCATGCCTGGCACACGTGAGGCCCTAGGTGTGATCTCTAGTAGCACAAAAAATAGAAGATAGGACTGAGCCAGTCGGGTGCCCACGTTTCATTCCCAAGTGCTTGGAAAGCTGAGGCAGGAGTCGGCATTTAAAATCAGTCTGGGCGGTATTAGTGAGAGCTAGCTCCAAATAAGCAAGCTTGGGCATGGAACTCCTGCTTGACAGCTCTTGTGTAAAACAATAACATGGTGTGTTTAAATACAGTTTGTCTAAAGTGTTACTATTTCAGACATTAGCGGTTTGAAAACAGTTTTACTATGTAGCTGTATTGGTTAGGTTTCTGTTGCTATGACACTGACCCAGACCAACTTGGGGAGGAAGGGTTTACTTCACCTCCTAGGTCACAGTCCTGAGAGAGAAGTCATGACAGGACCGTGGAGTAACTAAAGATAAAGACAACACAGGATGCTGCATACAAGCTTGGTCCTCCAGACTGCTCTTGGACTCTGCCTTCCCACATTGTCAATTGGGAAAATGCTCTTCCAGATTGCCTACAGTCAGTCTGAGGAGGCATTTCCTCTTCCCAAATGACCAGCTAACCAGTAATGTACCCCAGGCTGGCCTTGAACTTGAAATTACAAGTGTATACCATCAAACCTGGCTTTATATATTCACATCAGTGATGACAGTTGTATAGCTTCATTTATTCGTGTGAATGAATTTATATTTTGCCAATCAAGATGACCCATCAATAAATAGTGTATGAACTTTTTTTGTAATAAAAATGAACACTTCTCCCATTATTACCAAATAATTCATGTTTATTGTCACCTGGTTCTTCACAAATACAATATTGCTCCATTCTTTCTGTCTGTATTTGTGAGTTTTTTGTTTTGTTTGGTTTTTTGGTGTGCATTGTTTATCTTGTTTTTTTAATTATTATTTTAAATTATATGTAAACACAAGACTGAGAAAGGATGGGGAGGCTGGAGGATGTGGCTGAGTCCCCACTCAGAAATAAATATCAGTTAGATAACAGTACCAAAGGTTGTGACTAACATGTACAGCCAAACTAGCTTCTGACTAAAATGGGCTCATGCTCCCTTCAAAACAGCTGCAAATCTGATCAAGCTAGGTGGAGAAACTGCTTGTAGACTGTGGGTGACAGGCAGTGCCGGTGCCCAGAGAGTGAGTGACAGAGCTCTGCAGCCCCTCCAGCAGATACACTGCACTGTAGTCAGGAAGGAAAGTTGAGCAGAACAGTTGATCTTGCTGGCTCTAGGCTGGGGGAGGCTCATCTAGTCAGTAAAGCTGACAGAAACATCACCAGCCAAGAAGGAAGAGACAGCTGTAAACTGAAAACTCCCCTTTCTTCCCTTCCCCTCCTCCCTCTTTCCTTGAATCCAGGCCTTAAGGGGTTGCTGAGCAAGTAATCAGTCCCTGAGCTGTATTTCTGTTCCACAACACTCTTACAAGAGAAAACAAGGTTTAGCAAACATAAGTGCCTTCCAGAGCAAAGCACAGAGTTGTCTTTAAAAACAAACAAACAAACAAACAAACAAAAAAAAACCAAACAAAAAGGCTGGGCTTGGCGGCACATGCTAATTCAGCATCCCAGCAATGAAGAGGCAAAGGCAGCTCATCTCTGAGTTTGAGGCCAGTTTGGTCCATATAACAAGCTCTAGGCCAGCCAGAGTTATATAATATCTCAAACATTTGTTTAAAAATTACGCATGCGTGTGTGTGTGTCTGTGTGTGTGAGCATGCATTCATGTATGTGAACATGTGTGAAAGTCAGAGAAGAGCTTGCAGGAGACTGCTCTCCTTCCTCTGTGGATCTGAAAGGGTGAGACTTGGCCATCAAGCTTGGTGTTAAGCGCCTTCCTTCACCCTTGAGCCGTCTCTTTGGGCCTCCAGCATTTTCAAAAGGAGCATAAAAGGAGTAATCAGTAATGTAAAAAGATGACTAGGGATATGACCAGTGACTATGGACAGTACAACAATGGGCAAGGAAATGGAAAATTGTACATGATGGAACTTAAAGCTGGAAGGTGTAACTAACATGTTACTAGACAGATCAGATAGCCAGAGAGAAGTCCAGAGGAGTGGAATCCACTTCCCAGCACACACAGGAAGTTCACAGCTGAGCATAGCTCTAGGTCAGGGGATCCAGAGTCCTTCTGACCCCTTGAGGACACCAGGTCCACTGTGCGCACATAAACAAGAGCGGAGAAGAGAAGAGAAGAGAAGATAGCACGGTTGTGGTGTCAGGGAAATAACTGGAGCAGTGTATGGAGTTGAGGGTCCTGTGGGTTAGTGTCAGGTGGTGTAACGGCATTGTTTCAGGAAAGTGATCAGACACATTTGAAGAAAATAGTAGCTGAAAAGTTTCCAAGTGAGAACACATTTAGAGTCAAGAAGGTAAATAGCAAACAGGGTGGTATTAGACTTTGTGACAGTCAAGTCTTTCTGTGGTACAGGAAAAAAAATTACGTCAATAAATTGGACATTGGTACAGTCGAGCATAACTTTTCAAAGCCACCATTGAGAAAATAGGAATTAAGGGTTGGCAAGATGGCCTAATGGGTAAAAAAAAAAAAGTGCTTGCCACCAAGCCTGATCGCTTAAGATCCACCTGGTAGAAAAGAGAACTGAACCCACAAGTTGTCCTACACAGATCAATAAACGTAATTTTAAGAAAAGCCCACAAAATTACTTCAGCCATGGTTGTTTATGTCTGTAATCCTAGTACTTGGAAAGGGGAGCAGTTCAAGGCCAGCCTGAGCCACATGCAACCCTTCCTCCATACCATTCCCTCCCAGAAACAAACCCCCTAGATTAAAAAAATGGATGTGAGTGTGTATCTTTGTCACATGTACACGTGATAGGACAGTAGACAAGGGAGAAAGAAGCCCAAAGAGAGGACAGTTTTCTAGAGGAATAGATTTAACTGCTTACATTCATCTGTGTGTGATCTGAAAGCAAGGAGGCCTGAGAATGGAAGAAGGGACCAGTGATGGGGAGACCAGTGATGGGGGGACCAGTGATGGAGAGACCAGTGATGGGGGAACCAGTGATGGAGAGACCAGTGATGGGGAGACCAGTGATGGGGAGACCAGTGATGGAGAGACCAGTGATGGGGAGACCAGTGATGGGGGGGACCAGTGATGGAGAGACCAGTGATGGGGGAACCAGTGATGGGGAGACCAGTGATGGGAGACCAGTGATGGGGAGACCAGTGATGGGGAGAACCAGTGGAGGGGACCAGTGATGGGGACCAGTGATGGGGACCAGTGGAGGAGACCAGTGAAGGGCACCAGTGATGGGGACCAGTGGAGGGGACCAGTGATGAGGACCAGTGAAGGGCACCAGTGATGGGGGGATAGAAGGTAGAGGGGTAGAATATTGGAATATAAGCAGTGTATACAATATATGCAAAAATGTCACAATGAAGCCCATTACTAATTAAAAAAGAAGACAGCCAGGTGTAGGGACACACACTTAATCCTAGCACTTGGAGGGGAAGAAGCAGACAGATCTCTAAGAGTTCAAGGTTAGTCTGGTCTACATAGAGAGTTCAAAACAACCAGAGCTACATAGAAAGACACTGTCCCCAAACAACAAAACAAAAGCCCAAGCAGACAAAAAGTCAAACCACATGAGTGAGTATAAATAAACCACATGTATTTATGTCCTGTTGCTTAGATTGCATATTTTTGTGGTACTAGGGATGAAGCCTAGGGCCTCATGACCCAGTACTAGAGCAAGAGCTCTACCACTGAGCTACAGTCCTAGCCCAGGAGCTTGGATCTTAAGTGGTGTGTGTGTCCCTGTCCATCTGTGTGGGAAGGTGTTAGCACTGTTGGAAAGATAGTGGATACTTTCAGAAGGCTAATTGGAAGGAAGTCTTTAGGTCATTGGTGGTCGCCTCTGGGACCGTGGGATTCCTGTTCCTCTGAAATGTGTCTTACCATCTCTTATTTATAGTCAGTTATCTCAGGTTGTAGTGGTATAGAGCTAACAGTCAGTGCAAAGCTGATTGTTTCAGATTCTACCAATGTACAAATTTCTAGAATTCAGTAACAACTCAGTTTTGGTTTGTTTGTTTTTGTCTGTCTGTCTGTCTGTCTGTCTGTCTGTCTGTCTGTCTGTCTCTCTCTCTCTCTCTCTCTCTCTCTCTCTCTCTCTCTCTCGTGTGTGTGTGTGTGTGTGTGTGTGTGTGTGTGTGTGTGTGTGTGTGTGTGTGTGTGTGTGTGTGTGTTTAATGGGTACACAGGAACTGGGGACATTTCTCCATCATTTAAAATATTTGCCCTGCAAGCATGGGGGTCTAAATTCAATTTCTAGGACTCAGTAAAGAAGAAGAGGGTGGTGGGGCAGGTACGTTTGTTGGTGCTTGTATTCCCAGTAGTGATGGTGAAATGAAGCCAGCCAGCCAGCCAGCTTGGTAAGCTGTAGGTCAGTGAGAGACCCTGTCTCAAAAAGGTGGTAGATTTTTGTTTGAGGAACAACACTCTGGCCCCTGTATACCTACAGATTTGCACAAATATGTGAGCAGATAATTTAAAAACAAACTATAAAGAAAGGCACACAAATAGCTGGTAATGTGAGCAGATACTGAATTTCATTAGTCCTCATAGAAATGCATTGTGGGAATGCAAAATACCCCTACAACCACTGAAAAGCTGATGGCGAGTGACATGGGACAACCACAGCGTGAGTGCTTTAATAACTGAGGACACAAGATGCTCTCTCACTGGAGACATTTGACAGCGGCTCTACAGTCAAATATACCATAGTTATCTGTGGCTGGGCGGTGGTAGCATACGCCTTTAGTCCCAAGCACTAAAGTCCCAAGAGGCAGAGGCAGGTGGATTTCCTGAATTCAAGGCCAGCCTCATCTACAGAGTGAGTTTCAGGACAGACAGGGCTGCATAGAGAAACCCTGTCTTGACCCCCCCCCCCATGTATATTTCTGTAATATTATCTCAAGATAAATGGAAATGTTTTTACTCTTGGTTTACAAAATGCCTTTTTTCTTAATAGCCCTAACCCAGTAAACTTGGGCATCCACCTGTTGACACTGCTTCACTGATTTATGACATTATTTCCTTCTATCCTGCTAAAAGCTCAGTGGAGGAGAGGCAGGTGTTATTTATAGATGAGAACATAGGGTCTTTGATGTTTCTGGAGTCGTTGGATGTCTGTGGACCGAGAGCAGTGTTTTAGAATGGTGTCTACAAGAGGCAGAGCTCAGGTGAAGGCGCTCCTGTCAGAGTTAGAGCATTTGGTTTCCTTACCTGCCTTGTAGGAGGGACTGAGCAGAAAAATACACCCACAGACCTGCTGGTGCAAACTTGTAATAAAACACCGAATTCCTCCAAAGTGGCCAGCTAGGAAGTTGGTGTTATTAAATGTGGTTTAGACTTAGGCCTGTAACCCTATCTACTGGATGCATAGGCAGGAGGATTCAAAATCAAGGCTGTCTGGGTTGTATTAGAGAATGCAAGGCTAACCTAGGCAGTTTAGTGAGGCCCTGTCTTAGAAGGGCTTGGAAAGAATATTAGTGCCTGAGGTCCTGGATTTAATTTCCATACTGCTAAAGAAATAATCAGAGGCTTAAATTGACAGTAAGGAGAGTCTCCTGATAGGTATCTGGGGTAAAATAGTTTGATTTAGTGACTAAAGAGTATGAGGAAGAGGAAGCCAGATACAGGAAAATAGCCAAGACCAATAGCCAAGAAGCAGCGTAGAGGCTGGCAATTGTTGGGGCTGCTGCTGTCTCTGCATCAAGCCTGCTTGTGTAGCCAAAAAGTACCGTTTTCTTTTTGTTTTTCTGAAACAGGGTTTCTCTGTGTAGCCCTGGCTGTCCTGGAACTCACTCTGTAGACCAGGCTGGCCTCAACATAGAGGTTCCCTGCTTCTCCTTCCCAGGTGTGGAATAAAGGCGTGGGCCACTATTTCCTAGCCAAGTCTTGTCTTCTTCAGGGCAGTGAAAGACAGAAAGAGAAGCCAGGCTTGGTGGCATGTTCCTGTAACTGCCGCCGTTTGGAAAGCCAAAGGGAGAAAATTTCTTGAACCCAAATGTTTAAGGCCAATTTAGGTAAAACAGTGAGACCCTAGATTAAAACAGAGGGGAGGGAGAGAGGGCCAATGTCCCCATTCAAGGGCATTTCTTTAGAAATTCCCCACTCCCATAGAACCTTTCACACAGGGCCTCTGCAGCCATTTAGATGCTACCTGTTGTGAGGTTGTACTTTAGGACATGAAATGTTACTGTGTTGTTTTCACATTGCAGCTTCTCCGTTGATTTCCAAAGAGATAACAATCATGACCGAGTTCTGGCTCATATCTGCTCCTGGGGAGAAAACCTGTCAGCAAACGTGGGAAAAACTCCATGCAGCAACCACCAAGAACAATAACCTGGCCGTCTCTTCTAAGTTCAGCATTCCCGACTTAAAGGTGCGGCTGCACTGGGCCTGGGGAGGGTGCTCTTTGTTTTGGCAAAAGTGAATTTCTAGGTTCCTTGATTGGCAAAGTCACTTCTCTAAAGAGAACATGTCTCCTGACATGCTTCAGAGTGGACTTTGGTCCTTGGATGTCACGGAAATCACTGAAGTCATAGCTTGCTCTTCTGTTTTTTCTCAATTATAAGGAAGCCTTGGTGTGGCCTCTCAAGTAGGATTTTCAGAAGAGAAAAACCTTGCTATATGTTTTTAAATATTAAAGTAACATTTTTTATTGTTTATATTCTGTTACTCCAGTTCTACTTAGGCTTTATGTAATCCATTAAATTTAACATTTGTCTGGATACCCGTAATCTAGAGTTGTAATGTGAAGCAGTATGTTAACTGAACATTTGTGAAGGCAGCATTTCACTCTTTTTTCTCTCCCGGGTCTCTCTGTGTAGCTCTGGCTGTCCTGGAACTCAACAGAGATCCACCTGCCTCTCCCAAGTGCTGGGATTAGAGGCCTGTGCCACCAGCCTGGCTGACTGCATTTTCCTTCTGAGTATGATCTTTAGACTCAACACAGGCCCTGATGGACATCTACAGATCCACCCTAGGGCCCTGTTGTAAAGCAGGACTTCACATTACCATTGTTACTGGCCTGTTTAAAGCAAGCATAGACCTGCTCATCAAGTGCCAAGTTTCTGTGTCCTAAGTGGTACTTTCCACTTAGAGAATTAACTCATGTGTTCAAATGCACTTAAATGTTTGACAAACTTTTTTTTAAACTATATTTTATGAAATAAAAGTTGAGAATGTAAGATTTGTGGCTCCTACAAATAAATATTCATCATCTAGTTTTTGTTTGTTTGTGTTTTAAGGTAAAGGGGTGTGGAGCTGTGAGAAATGGTGCAAGCCTGGATTCCCAGTAGTACTCCATCAGCAGAGGGGGACAGATCAGCAGGGGTTCAAGGCCGGCCTTGGCCACATACCAAGTGTGAGACCAGCGTGGGCTAGATGGGATCCTGACTTCAAAATACAATAACAACAACAAACAAAAACCCAGAAAAAACCAGCTCTTCCCCCATTAAAAGGGTGTGGGAGCCAGGGAGCCAGATGCGCTGCTGTGAGCCTGTAATCCAGCACTGGGGGGACCTGAGGACTGCTAGTCGGAGGCTCACCTGCTTACATAATAACACCTGTGTCAGTCCTTCAGCAAACATGGAAGTGCTGAGAGCTGAATACTAAGCTGCATTTCCCTTCTAGGTTGGCACGTTGGATGTCTTGGTTGGCTTGTCGGATGAACTGGCTAAACTGGATGCGTTTGTAGAAGGGTAATGTATTTGCATCTGTGGGATTGAACAAAGTGAGACTGTTGTATTAGGCTATCTGGAGAGTGTCTTTCCAGATACTGTACACCCTATGCTAGTTGACTTTTTCTTTGTATATCTATGTTTTGGTATATTTATGTGTGTGTGCACATGAGCATCTGTGGGGTGTGAGAGCATGTTCATGTTGTTGGTACATGTGTGTGCAGGTAGGTGCACATGGTGGTCAGGATATAGGGTCTCTCACTTGAACCTCTGGGTCTCAGAGGTACGGGTAAGCCACTGACCAGCAAGCCTAAGATCTTTCTGTCTGCTTTTTCTACAGTAGGATTTTGAGCATATACCACCATACCCAGCTCATTTCCTCTAATTCCCTTATATTCATTATTATCAAATACTCCGTTATATGTCATGTTTTATTAATCCATCTGCTGGTGAATATTTTTGGCTTATGTATTTTTTGTGTGCTCTGTTCTCATTTCTCTTGAGTATATGTTTACCTGGGAATGGAATTGTTAGACTCCTTGGTTCTTTTCTGAAGAGTTGTTTTGAAAGTTGCTGTACCAGTTTGATTTGGGATGTCTTTCTGTACACTGAATTATCATTGGATAATAAAGGGACTGCTTTGGCCTATGGCAAGGCATCTTAGAAGCACAGGGGAAATGACAGACGCTGAAAGCTGCTGCTGAAGAGGATGATATAAGGAACACAGGTGAGCCATAGGCCACGTGGCAGACAGATTAATGAGAATGGGTTGAATCAAGATGAAGGAGCTAGCTAGCAATGTGCCTGAGCCACAGGCTTAACAGTTTGTAATTACTATAAGCTTCTGTGTGTTTTCTTTGGGACTTTGGGATGGCTGGTCCAGACCTCGGGGTTCGTAAGGTCCAGAAACTTCTTACTACACCACTTCACACTCGCATGGTCAGGGTTGGTTTTGTTTGATGCTGTGGCCCAGGCTGGTTCAGAGCTTAGAACCCCTCAGCCTCAAGCTTAGTGCTGGGATGGATCAAGATGTCAGTGCTGAAGTAGCTCTGCTGCCTTTGTGCCAGGACACCCTCTGGGTACAAAGCAGTGTCCCATTCTGGGTTTTTCTTTTGCTGTTATTGTTATTTGTTTGGTTGTTTGTATCACTGTGCGGCCCTGGGTAGCTTAGAGCTTGTTCTGTAGACCAATCTGGCCTCAAACCCACAGAGATCCTTCTGCCCTTGCCTCCCAGGTGTTGAGACCAACCAAGACTGGCCACATTCTGATTTCATTCACATTACTCTAACTAGTGATGCGTGGAGTATTCTATTTATGTATGTATGTATGTATACGTGTGTGTGTCTGACGTGAGTGCAGGTATCTGTGGAGGCTAGAAAACAGCTTTCGGTTCTCCGAAGCTGGGATTACAGGTTGGGAGCCCCCTGACCTCAGGTTCCTGGAAGTGTGTGTGACTGCTAAGCCCTTGTTGTTTTGCTCTTTGAGCCTGGCTGCCAGTTCAGCCTGATCCTACTGCCTCAGCCTCAGAGGCTGGGACTGCTCGTGTACACCACCAGGCCCCGTTTGAGGAATTATTTTAACTTAATGCCTGTGCAGTAAGGAAGTAAATAGTTGCACTGTTGTGTTCGTGGTCTATAATACTGAAGGCAAGAAGGCCTACGGTAGCAGCAGTTGTACAGAGCAGTGAAGAGACAGTGGAGCTGGAGACAGTGCCACACACCTGAGAGGCTGAGGCATGAAGATTGCCTGTTCAAACCAGCCTAGGCTGTGTACTGAGCCCTCTGTCAGAAAGCAGGTTGGTGGAAAAGCTGAAAATGAGGTCAAGGGCTTACCCTCGAGGATGAAAAGGCAGGGAGGAAAAAGTAGTAAGTTACTTGAGGGTTGTGATTCCCTAGGCAGCAGAGAGTGGTCTGGAGGTTCCCATCCTCCTGCCTCTGCCACCATCATCAGTTTGCATAAAACCCTATAGTTACGCAGTTGATTTTTTCTTCATATAATCAGACCTTGTACACTTTATTGTTTAAATGTTTTATATAAGATAGGATTCACTATATGTGTCTTAGTGTGACAGTCATTTTATAAGATAAATTTATTTTTCTAAAAATGATTTTTTTTTTTTAAACTTCCCAGCGTGGTCAAGAAAGTGGCTCAGTACATGGCTGATGTGTTGGAGGACAGTAAAGATAAAGTTCAGGAGAACTTGTTGGCCAGTGGAGGTGAGCTGATCCTTTATGATTTGTAATTATTAGTGTATAATGTGAATGACTTAGAAACATAAGCAAAAAAGATGTAGAAAGCCACAGGTAAGGATGCTAATTTACCAGAAAGCTGTGAGGTTAGTTACACTGGTGATGTTCCTAGCCACATCTGTCCTCAGGTGATAGAGAACATGGTGTAAGGTGCAGTCTTTGGTCTCCTGTCTTAAAGCTGAGCATCTCAGCATTATTGCAGTTAGACGCACCTGTGTTCTACTTACTAGAGCCAGGAATACTGCTTTCCTTAGTGTTCATAAACTAGATCACTAATTACATGTCTGAGCCTGTTCTGGGTAATGATGGCTTTATATTCTGATATCATTATTGTTGATTTCATTATTTGTTTGTTTGTTTGTTTATTTATTTTTGAGGCAGGGTCTCACTATGTAGCCCTGGTTGGCCTAAAACTTGTTGGGTAGACTAGCCTGAACTTGAACTCACAAAGATTCTCCTGCCTCTGCCTGGGATTAAAGGTGTGTACCACCACATCCAGCAATTCTACCTTTTAAAAAAATCTAGTGTTCTGAGGCTGGACAGATGGGTTAGTGGTTAAGAGCACATACTGCTCTTGCAGAGGACCTGAGTTCATGTTCTGGCACACACACTGGATGGTTCACAACCACCTGTAACTCAGGGAATTTTGTGGCCTTGCTGGCTTGTGCACTCTATATACCTGCCCCTCAGCTCAAGTACATGACTAAAAAAATAAAATGAATTCTTCTAATCTCATTCACATTTATCTAATCAGGACCCTTCAGAAATTCTCTTTGCCTAAGTTAAAACAACAGCAAAAAGCCCTTAATTCCAGCACTTGAGAGGCAGAGGCAGGGGGATATCTGTGAGTTTGAGGCCAGCCTGGTCTACAGAATGAGTTCTAGAACAGGCTTTCAAAGCTACACAGAGAAATCCTGTCTCACTGCTCCCCCCCCCCCCCCCCCCCCCCCCCCCCCCCCCCCCCCCCCGGCCTAGGGAGAGAGCTCAGAGGCTGAGAGCAATGGCCAGCCCTGAGTCACATGGCGGCTCATCACCATCTGTAACCTAGTCCTATGAAATCTTATGCTCTCTTCTGGGGTGCAGCAGAACACATTATACATAATAAATACGCCTTAAAACACCACCACCAAATAAACAGCCAGTGTGGTGGCGCATGCCACACTCAGGAGTCAGAGGAAGATGGATCGCTAAGTTTGAGGCTAGCCTGGTCTATAGAGTGAGTTCCAGGACAAAAAATACTATAACTTCTCTTCAGTAATTAATTTATTACCTTATTTCAGTTGACTTGGTTACTTATATAACAAGGTTCCAGTGGGATATGGCCAAATATCCAATCAAGCAGTCTCTGAAAAATATTTCTGAAATAATTGCCAAGGTAAGACAAAAATTGAGGCAGGTGGGACACACTGATTTACAGTTTAAATTATATATGTGTATGTATGTGTTTTGAGTGTGTGTGCGTGTGAGTTATAGCTATGAAACACTTTTTAGGTTTCTCCTCTGCTTTGTTTTTTGAAATAAGGTGACTCTATATAGTCTTGGCTGTGTTAGACACAGGCTGGTCTCAAACTCACAGATACCCTCTTGCCTCTGCCTCTTGGGTGCTGGAATTAAAGGTGTGTGTCACATATCTGACTTGAGGCCTTTTGATTAGTAATCTTCAAATCTGGTGGGCTGGGGTTCTTTTACTTGATTCAGGAAGTAATGTGACAATAAGTTATCTACAGTGACTAACAGTATAAAAGATTCATGTGGAAATAAAGTTTATTTTTTTAAATTCCCTTTTAAAATTGTACTTTTAATGGAATCACATACTCTTAATTAGAAAGTATTTAAAATAGTAGTAGAGACAAACCTAGGAAAAGCTTGCCTATTTTTCTTCTCTTTTGAAGGGAGTAACTCAGATTGATAATGACCTGAAATCTCGAGCGTCTGCATACAATAATCTGAAAGGGAATCTTCAGAATTTGGAGCGAAAGAATGCGTAAGCTCTCAAGTGTTTGTGGGCGCTAGGTGTCGGGAGTGTGGGGCGGTGTCTGTGGGGTGCTGGGCGGACAGCTTACAGCTGAGAGTGCTGGCTGTTCTTGCAGAGGACCTGGGGTGGATCCCAGTACTGGTCTGTAACTTTGTTTCTGGACATCTACTGCCTCTTCTAACCTGCAGGCCCTACATACATGGCACACACAAAAATACTCTTTAATGATTTAAAAAAAATTTTACATGGAAGAAAGTTCACTAATTTAACAAAATTTGAGCAATTCAGACAGATAAACCTGGTTCATTAAACTTTCTCATAAATTTACTTACCTCCTGGATGCTGGCTTATTTCCTTATCCATTTGATATTTCAGTGAAAATTATGTCAAATTAAATTATTTTAAAACAAGTCAATTATTACATAGCAATCACTTGCTACTTAAAAGATGTTTATATACTAACTGTTTATGCTATAATAATTATTTTCTACTTTTTCGTTTTTTCCAGGTTTAGATTTTTTGAGCATTTGTTTGGAACCGTATATGGTTGAACTTGTAATATTACTGCAAGTGTAGTTCGGGCTGTTGTTGGTGGTTGTTTCTGGGGGTGGGGCTCATACAGGTGGAATTTTTTTTGTTTTATTTTTAAAGTGTGTGTGAGTGTGGTGTGTGACTGCTCACATCTTTGCATGTACATGTGAAGGTCAGAGAAAGTTATCTGGTCCCTTCTTCTGACACTCTTTGCAAGCCTCAGGGGCCTGTGCATGATTGCGCACAGCTTGTTACATGGATGTTGGTATCTGAACTCGTTCACGTGGTTCTATAGCAAGTGCCTCTAACCACTGAGCAATTTTTCTAGCCACCAAGTATAGGTTCAAGTACTTAACTAATCAAAGTTGTATCATTGTCCAAGGAAAAAGATGAATGGAGATGGTCTTTGCCACAAACTGGTCAAGGCATTTTCATTACTGGAAGATCAAATGGAAAGTGACTTGAAAGTTGATTATTATGTTAATTAACCAAAATTGTCTATTATCATGTAGTATTCAGGGAAAGGGATAAAAACCAGAGATTGTGCTTAGATGACATAATTTTATAATTACAATGAAATAGACCCTGGTGTCTGATGACTGGTACTTTCCCAGTCAAGGTGTGTAATTAAGAGAAGAGCTGAGTCACAGTAATTAAGATAAACACAAAGTTAGACATTAGAGGCAAATTTTGACAAACATTGACACTTTTTATGTGGCTGGGAAAGGGGACTAACTGTTGACAGTTTTATTTTTTGTGTATGGCTGTTTTGCCTGCGTATATGTATGTGTACTAAGTGTCCTTGGAGTCCGAAGAGGTTGTCATATCCCTTTCAATGGGGCCTCTGTGTTGGCTGTTGGAAATTGAACCTGGGTCCTCTGTAAGAGCAATACTCTTAGGCACTGTGTATTTATGAAGTTATAAGAATCTCCTCTCATTATTCAGGGGAAGCTTGCTGACTCGGAGCCTGGCCGAAATTGTGAAGAAAGATGACTTTGTTCTTGACTCAGAGTACCTGGTCACACTACTGGTGGTGGTCCCCAAGTATGTCTGTTAACAGAGTCCCCTAAACTCAAGTACAGATGGTATTGTCCCCTAAGTATGTCTGTTAACAGAGTCCCCTAAACTCAAGTACATCCCCAAGTACGTCTGTTAGCAAAGAGCCCCCAAAAATCAAGTACAGGTGAATATGGCTGTTCAGAAACATTTGTTCATGTGGCACATACAGTAAGCTTTGGTTCATAATGTGGTAATGGAGACATCAATTATATATTAGTAGGCTTGGGCGACTGATAATTTTGTTATTAAAAGTTTGAAAATACATGCTTTAGATTTTTCAAAATCAGGCCATTGAATTTGTTATTCTGAAAAACATTTACAATTAGTTGAGATGAATTTGAGCCCTGGAAGAATGAAGAATGTGATCTAGGCAGTGGTTTTGCATGCCCTTTAATCCCAGTACTTGGGAGGTAGAGGCAGGCAGATCTCTCTGAGTTAGAGGCCAGCCTGGTCTACAGAGTGAGTTTCAGGACAGGCAGGGCTGTTTCACAGAGAAAACCTGTCTCAAAAAACCTAAAGAAAGAAAAAAAAAAAAAAAAAAAAAAAAAAAAGAATGTGCATAGTCTTTTTGGCCCTGCCACCCATCATCACTGCTCAGCTATACCATGTCAGTTGGTTACACATGAAGTGAGTTCAGTGACACACAAATGCATTGGAACACATTATTTATTAAAAAAATTCTATTTCTCTTTGTTCTTATAGCTTACAGAAAGATAAACTTTGCTCTTATTTTTAATTTAGCTTTCTTTCAAAGTTGTGTTTAGAAAATTTCAGCTCTTATGCCTTAAAATGGAGACACTTGACATAATGAATTACCCATGCCTACAAACTCTCTTGTAAATCATAGACATAGCTGTCTCTCCAGCGGCCTTCCCAGAAAGCTGTTGCACAGTGTGCTGAGGGAGCATCACTTACTGCAGCTTGCTTCCTCACTCTGCCTCCTGGGGTATGAAGTGTTCTGTACATAGACTTTTCTTCAGCCCTGTCTAATGACCACCACGTGTAGTGATTTCCCATGGCCTCTTCTGTGTGCAAAAGGAGGAATGTTTTCCAGAGATGCAGTTTAAGAATAAGAGAATCTATACTGTGCTCTGCCATCTTAACAAACCAAGCCCTAGGCTGAGCCTCTGCTGCAACAATTATAGCACTGAGGGAGGCTGGAGATGAGTGTCTCCTGCTTCCTCGTGTGTTTTGAGGTGTTGTTACTGGGAGACTGGGGTCTTGCTCCATATATATGATGTATTTTATTAGAGCCACTTTTCCTGCCTGTTTCGTGTTTCCCTTACATGCCCACTGTGCCTTCTCTGCAGACTGAACCACAATGACTGGATTAAGCAGTATGAAACGCTTGCAGAGATGGTGGTCCCAAGGTCGAGCAAGTAAGTAGCACTGTGCTTTGTTCCCTAGGAGCTTCCTACAGCTTCCTTTGCAGTAAACCTGACTTTAGAGCCATCAGTTTTACTTCATAAATTGTCATCTTTGGTTTTCATTTTATATATAGGAGGGACTTGGCGCAGCCAGTTTGACCCCCTGATTTCTATAGTTGGAGAAGAAACTCCATCTATTTGAGGAGAGTGAGATGAAGCTGTTTACGCAGAGACACACTTCTTGTTAATGGCAGCACTAGAACCAGAAACAGTGATGGGACTTTTTCTGCTACCCCTTTGCTGCCTTATGAAGCCTTTGCCCACTAGGAACTTCATTTACCTCACATAGGAATTGTACCAGGCAGCTTCTGGAGGCTGTGTTGATAAATTTCATTATCACTTTGAGAAGAGGTCAATTCTGCACATCTTTTAAAAGCAACAGAATGCTTGCTTTTTTAGTAAACATTTTGAATTGTGAGTTTAATGTGTATTGTCTGTCTGTCACTTAAAGCAATGCTGTGAAAGACTTTAAGCAGCTGATTTCTTCATAGATGAGGAAGCCATGTTTAAGGCTTTCTAAGGCACATGGCTTTCAGTGTCCTGGCAAGGCAGTAACGTTATAGCTCGTGCCCCAGGTTATCAGCCATGCCTGCTGTTGCCCTGACAGCTGTTCTTGTAAAAGAAGGTGTGGAAGACAGTGAGGGTGACATGAGGAAGGTCAGGCCATGGAGTGTTTTCTTTTCTAGTTCATTGGGAGTTAGCTTAGTGTAGTGGAAAATCATAGACTCTATTGGTAGTTCTCAACTTGCTGTGTGACCTGGACGAGTCTTTGAACTTCTCTGGGTCTCATTTTCTTTTATCAAGTGACCTAAGTTAGGAAGTTAAAGACTTGATAGAATATATAAAATACAAGTGCAGTAAGAAGTTTCTGACCCAGACTAGCTCTGCCTAGCCCTGAGGTCTGGACCAGCAGTTCCAAAGTCCCAAAGAAACACACAGAAGCTTATATTATTTACATGCTGTTTGGCCTATGGCTCAGGCATATATCTTGCTAGCTCTTACTCTTAAACTAACCCATGATTCTTACCTTGTTTTGCCACAAGACTCGGTACCTTTTCTCAGAGCAGCATTTCAACTTCTTTCCTCTGTCTCTGTTCTGCCCTTCCTTTTCCCAGAGTTTTCTTAGTCTGGTAGCCCCACCCATACTTCCTGTCTGCCTTCTGACTAATCAGTGTTTTATTCAGCCAGTAGGAGGGATAAATATCTACGATGTATAAGAAATCCCACAGCATACAAGGACACAGATATTGACACCTGATGAGTGTTGATCTTTTGAGAACTACACCTTGAGCTCATTGTGATTCCCCGCCCTCCATTTGTGTTAGTACTGTCCATTTAAACCAGCTCTTGGTAAACTGAAGACAGTGGTTGTGTCTTGACATACATTCTCGTTTGGGCTCTTGTTCCTGGCCAGTAGCGATTTCTCGGTAGGGCGTTTGAGCTCAGAGGTTGATGTGATATCTAGGCAGCAGGGATCTAGGAGGACCGTGAGGTGTCCTCTAGAGGTAGCCATGTCTGGCAGGCTTCAGGGTTGGGTGTGGGTGCATGTAGGACAAGTAAGTGGGCCCTAATTTTGAAAGCAAGATTTAAAATATACCATTTCTCAGAGAGTTCTATCTTTTGTTAATCACTGTAATAGTTTAAAGGAATAGTAGTTAAATACAGACAATACTTGTGCCAATGACCTTCTGGGTTCCTAGGCCCTCAGTCGGGTTAAACATCCACTCCACTGGGCCCACAGTGTATAAAGTGCACTTGGCATCTCTAACTAAGAAATGTGACTGTTTAAATGTCTGTGGAGAACGCTGAACCAGTTCAACAGCACAGGAGTCTGCAGTTCACTTCGGCCAGCTAGGGGAGCTAGGGCTGTGTATGTTAGCTTTTAAAATAAAAATGCCACCCTCAAACCTGAATGTGGGAATGTGGGTTTTTCGAGTGTGGGGGACATTTCTGTGGAGGTCGGAGGACAGCTTGGGTGGCAGGGTCAGTTAGTTCTTCAACCATGTCAGTTCCAGGCAGGCCTGATAGGAAGTGCTTTGATCTGCAGCATCATCCTCTTGTGGTCTTCTCATCCTCACTGTTGAACACACAAAGCCCAGCTCTTTGTGAGATACTCCACGCTCCCATCAGATGACTTGAAACCTGCTGAGTCCTGGGGTGTGTGTAGCTGTGTGCCGCTGATGCTGCGGCCCAGGCGGCTTTGCCACGGACCTTCTCGCTGGAGCTTTCACCTCTTGCTTTTCCTTTGCTCTTGGTGTGTGTTAGAGAAAAGGTTTCTCTCTGTCACCCTGCCTGGGCTGGAACTCCTGAGTGCTGGGATCAAACTTGAGAAGCTGTTTCTCCCTTAGAAAACCATACATTAAACATCAGAAAATCCTCATTGAATGAACAGTAGAAGAGCCCCCACCCTCCAGTGACATCACCTACCCCAGGGCCTTGGTTGTTGAGGATGCTGAGTGCAGCCCTTGCACATAGATTCTCTTCACATAATGTCAGTGGGTTCTGTTAAAAGCTGATCCATCCTGCCTGAGCCTCACTCTCCCAGCAGTGGCCTGCTCTTCCCGGCATTGCCGCCTCTATGATAGTAAAGTACCCTGGCACTTGTGTCTGGAAAGGTGTTTGTAGTGATGTCCCTGGAGCCATGGCAGAAGTTATGAGCTCACTGACACTGCACAGCCTAAAAAGGAACCCTGATAGAAGTGTTTTCACTCAGAGCTGATGAGACTGTTGCTTGTGAAATTCTGACTGGGGCTGTGATGGGAAAATAGGAGTGAATACGTGGGGTGTGAGGTAATGGCAGTGTGGAGCCCAGACCTGGTGGGCTGGACGAGGAAGAATAGTCCATGAGACAAGAACCAGACTGATGCTAGAAACTGAACAGCATGGTCCTCCAGGGTGGCTTCTCAGTGAGCAGGTGATCTTGTTAGCTAGTAAGTTAGGAGAGGGTCTGAAGGCATCCCCAGAGAGCATCCCAGACAGGGCCATTTTCCATGCAGGAGGTTACTGCTTCCCCTCCCCATTTCTGAACTCCATCAAGTAGAGAACTCACAGTGACTTTCCCTTCTAGTGTTCTTTCAGAGGACCAAGACAGTTACCTTTGTAACGTCACCTTGTTTAGAAAAGCAGTTGATGATTTCAGACACAAAGCCAGAGAGAACAAGTAAGTCCGTCCCCCATAAGTGCATGCAATTCTAATCCGTTTGGTTGGCTGTATACGGTGTAGACAGATTGTTTTTTCTCCCAACTTAGGTTCATAGTTCGTGACTTCCAGTATAATGAGGAGGAGATGAAGGCAGATAAAGAAGAGATGAACAGGCTGTCTACGGACAAGAAGAAGCAGTTTGTATGTTGCATTCCTCAGCATTGTTGGTGTTCGGGAGAAGATGAAGAGTAGTAGTATGGCCTGTCCTTGACTTGGGAAATGGCAGAAGTTCTCTGGTTTTTCCTTTTAAGATAGTTGAATTTAGTTACTTTGCTGATCTACTTTTTTTTAGAGACAGATTTCATCCCACAGTCCAGGCAGCTCTTCTGAGCTCTTGGGGATTCTCCTACCTCACCTTCAGAGTGTTGGGAGGGATTGTAGGCAGCCAGCAAGCACCAGATCCCCTGTCACCAGTTCCCGCAGCACTGGGTTACAGACCTCTCTAACCTGGGTTAAGAGATCTGACCCCGGGTCCTTATGTGTGCACCATTGTCCTTGGTTCGCAGCTTTCATTTGATTTTTTAAAGCTTATTGTGCTTTTGAGTCTTAGGAAAAATACATTGTGGAGATATTGAAATGAAAGCCTGGGAGTTATAATTTGGGGCTAGAAAAATGTAAGTGTTGGGGCTGAAGATAGAGCTCAGGAGTGTTTAGCCTTAGAGCCACACTGACAAAAGTGGTCGTGATAGCATAGACCTGTGACCTGTGACCCCAGCCTGAAGTCCATGGAGGAAGAGGCGGGAGGGTTGGGAGATTCTGGGTCACCCTTGGCTACGTGAGAAATTCTGGGTCACCCTTGGCTACGTGAGAACTTGTTTCAAAACATAATATGAAGATGGATTCCAGAAACTCAGGATTGTATGAAGGAGTTACCGTGGAAGCACACCCGAGCCCAGTCCAGGCAGTCTTCAATCACCAGGGGTCAGTCAATGCTTTTGGCCACAGCAGCTCAAAGAGCAAACATTCTGATAAGAACTTTTCACCTTACTGTATCCTCTTTACCTGGATTAATTGCTTGGTATGTCCAAATGGTCCTATCCATTACCTAACTTAAGTGTTAACTGAGTCAGCGATGATGTCTTTATAGATGGACAGGAGAAGTGTTTATTATTTGACATCTTTAAAGAAGTTTTTAATGGTGCTGAACATTAAAGTTCAACAAGAACTTGCATTGTCATAGAAACAGGAAAATGTAAAACATGAACAAGCCCTTGTTACCAGACTAGAACACCCCAAACTTGACATGGGAATGACTGTATTCCCGAGAGGCTGCAGGCAGGTAGAGTTCTCTGTAAGTGCATATGCTGTTATGTTTATATTCAAGTGTTTGTGCTATAGCTTTCAAATCCAGTTTAAACTGCTTTCATGAAGACATGCCTTTTGCTGTTGATGAGCCCAGTTCTCTGCTAGAGTACAGAGTAGTGGATAACCCTCTCACTTAGGAGCCCCAAGGTAACAGGGTGCCCACTGTAATATTTGAAACTTTGATGTGTCTAGGCACTTTAAAAATGTTTGACTTTTCTAATTGCAATTTGCAAACGAAATTTGTGTTTTTCTTTTTAAAGGGACCACTTGTGCGGTGGCTTAAAGTGAATTTCAGTGAAGCATTTATTGCGTGGATTCATATAAAAGCATTAAGGGTTTTTGTCGAGTCTGTTCTAAGGTAAGGAAAGTGAGAAAGCTGGAGCTCCAGAGCTCCGTGTTCTTCTTTCTTTTGGTAGCGACCATCAGGGTCACGAGCTTCTCAACTGTGTATTATCCTTTAACACCAGGCTCAGGAGAAGAGATCCACACAGCTGCACATGTATAGTCATGTGCTGTTTGGTGAGTGGGTCTGAGCAGTTAGTGATTTCCTTGTGTGGTGCACATATAGTTGCTCAGCATGGCCACTTGTTCTGCTTGATGTAGTCTCCCTGGCTGACTTTGAACTCATTTTTAGCATAGGCTGAGTGCCACTATAACAGGTGTGTACCATCATGTTTGTTCACATGGCCCTGACGTAATCTGAGATGTGTGTAAAATCTTTAAAACTTGTCATTAGAAAGGCCTGAACTCCACTAATACAAAATGCACTGTGGTGAATCCTGAGGCAGGAACCCAGTCCTTTACCATGATGACCATGTGTCACCCACAGTGAGTAATCATGTGGGTCAGACACTCCTAAGACTGGAGGAGCAGGCTTTCATGCTTGAACTCTGCCAGAAACCCCAGGATTCAAACTAGGCAAAAGACACCTTTTTAGTTACTTTATAATTACAGGTACACTACCGTTAAAAGAAAATATTTATTTTTGTATGAGTATTTTGCCTGCATGCATGTCTGTGTACTGCAGTGCCCATGAGGTCCAGAAGCGAGCATCAGATCCTCTGGAACTGTAGTTACAGTTGTGAACTGTCGTGTGGTTGCTGGGAATTGAACCCTGCGTCCTCTTGGAAGAGCAGCCTACCCCTGATAATCTCTCTAGTTCCATGGGATCACCATTATTTTTGTGGTCTGTGGTTCATTAAATAAATCCATGTGTAGCATATGATTTGTAATTAAGTGCAAAATGAATTATAAGATCTTAACCAAGTTGGGGGTGGTGGGTGCACACTTTTAATCTCAGTAGTCAGGAAGCAGAGGTAGGCAGATCTCTAAGTTCTAGGCTAGCCTAGTCTACACAGTAAGACCTTGTTTTTAAACAAACAAACCAATGTTTGCTTAAAATGAAGATTTTTCGGGTGTTTTGCATGTAGTCTATGTACACTATAGTTGTTAAGATAGCTGTCAATTGTCTTGATTCCCTGCACATTTTGCTCCCATTAGAAATCATTAAAAAAATTATCTGTAACCATGTTTCTCATATTTCAATTTTTTAAGATGTTTAAAGTAGGTGTGGAAAGTCTCAATTTTAAACTAGAAACATATCTTCAAGCACTATATTACTTTTATATACCGGGCATACTCATAGATTACTGTGAAATGGAATATTAATTACTAGTGATTGTTTGCCTATATTCTCTTCTGCTACAGCCCAGGCTGGCTTCAGACTTAGAGCAGCCCCTGCCTTAGCCTCTGCAGCCTTGAGATCACAGGACTGAGCCGCCTGTGGTTGAGTGTTAATGACAGACTTGTAGTGGGTCTAGAGGTTTGCTTAAAGGAATAATTCAACATGATACATGCTGGGCCCATGAAAAAGGGCCTTAGAGCAGCCAGGGGAATGTTGGCTCTGAAAAGAAAATGTCTCTCTGTGCACTTGTGTTACACACTGCTTCTGCTGCGTTTGAAGGTATGGCTTGCCGGTGAACTTCCAAGCGATGCTCCTTCAGCCTAATAAGAAAACAGTGAAGAAACTGAGGGAGGTGTTACACGAGCTGTACAAGCATCTCGACAGCAGCGCAGCCGCCATCATTGACGTAAGTGCCTGGTAGCTTAGGGGAGGGGCCCTTGTGTTCCCTGAGCATCTCTTAGATAAACTCAGCAAGTCCTTTGTTTGTTTATGTACTAGGTACAGCTACGTCTCTACAGACCCGTCATTGTCTTGCTGGGTGTCTGATGTTTACAGCTGCAGAAGTTCAGAAGCAACCAGTGCTTCTAGTCCTTGTTAAACTATAGGCTGCAAAGAAAATAGGAAATTATTTAATTTTGTTTGGTAGAAATAATGGAGTCGATAGATTAGCAATTCACATTTTTATTTATTTTGGGAAGTTTTTGTGTGTAACTTTTCCTTCTACCATGAGGGTCCCAGGGTTCGAACTCCAGTCTTCAGGAGGCTTGGCAGTGTGCACCTTTGCCTCCTGCGGCCACCTCTTTGGCCCAGACAAACATTTTGAAGGGATTTGTCATTTCTCTAAAATGATGTCAAAGTTTTATGTTTCTGTGTGTTTTGCCTGCATCTGTGTCTGTACGTCAGATTCCTTAGAACTGGAGATGTGGACAGTTGTGAGCAGCCATGTGGGCACTGAGACTTGGACCCAGGTCCTGGCTCTTACGCTGAGTTTTTTTCCAGCCCCCCTCTCAGTTAGTTTCCAAGTCAGTGGGCTTTAATTTACAGTTTCAGTTTCTCATATCTTTCCCTTTGCACTTTAGTTTAAGATGATAGTATCTCACTTATATATCGGAATAATGAAAAATTAGTTTTTTTGGTAAGAGAAAATACAGAAAATGACTTACTAACTTTTCATAAGATCATGGAGAAAATAAAAACCCTCAGCCTTTGGCACAGACTTTGCTCTCAGTAAATTTTTACAAGGTGCAAATAGGCCTGGAATCTTTAAAACCATCCTAGTTTATCTGGATACTACATTCTGTAAACCTTGTCTCCTAAACCTAAAATTTAAAAATGTAACTTGCAGTTTACACAATAAAACATGGTTCAGTCACAGTTTTCAGCACTGGAGCTAAGCGTGGTCTGGCCTTTCTTTCTGCTCGCTGTTTCTCAGTATAACTCAGCAACCTACCTGTACTTAAAACAAAGTGAACGCCTCGCTCAGGTTAAATTAGTTTAAATGCATAGCTTCAGTGCAGATGAGGTGTTGGTCAAAGGTCCTGTAAGTACCTAACTGGCTTTTGTGGTCTCTCCATAGGCTCCTGTGGACATTCCCGGCCTAAACCTGAGTCAGCAAGAGTACTACCCCTATGTATATTACAAGATTGATTGCAACTTGCTGGAATTCAAGTAAACATGCGCTCCTTCCTCCCACATGGTCCTGTTGTGTTGATGTGTGCACTCTTTTGCCCCTGCTTGCTCCTTACCTTTCCCTAGGTGGATTTCTCTCATGTGGTCCATATCTTAACATTTGCTTTTTAAAGGAGAAAAATATATATGTATATATATATATTGTTTCTTTTTATTGATCAGGTCTGTAAATGTGTACTGAAAAAAATCAGAATTTATTTATAAATAGAATAGTTTATTTAAAGAGGTATTTTCCTCCTTGGTATTATGGTATGCATAATTCCATGTGTTACTATTGTGCACAGCCTTGTTTACAGGAGAATGGTGTAAACATAACCCTTTTGTTCACTGTATTTAGTAAACATAACTGTTGAGTAGTTACTAAGTCGTGATGTAGAGCAATGTGACAACATTCAGGTGTGTGCTTTCTGAATTTTCCCAACACTATCTGTCAGTGCTGTCGATCGATACCCACAGGACAGAATAAAGGAACCTGTGCACAGTGTGCTGTGTGTGACTTGGGACGATTTTCCTGAAGTGCAGGCTCAGTGAAAGCACAGTCTGACCCAGTGGGCTGTTTTCAGGATTTCACTGCCTCCAAGCTGTGAGCATCTGTGTCTGACTTGCATATGTTTTAATTGTGCCAAATTTGGGTCAGACCACAAATATAAAGGTTATTTTTCCAGTACACGGTGATATTTATATTTGACACTGGACACTTAGTTCTCTTAAATAAGAAGCGGGACCAGTTTTGAATAAAGTGTAGCAAAACTATGCAGCATTAGTTGCTTATTTTGTCTAAGTCTTTGTTTCTCAACATCTGTAATTATAAAGACCTCCCTTTGACTTCATCGTTCAGATATGCTCTGAAAATAGGCATTACTGGCCTTTAAAATCCCTGAAATGAACAACTTGGCTTTGTGGTAATACTGTACTCGCTGTGCACACACAGCTCTGTGCTGTTCAATACTTTTAAAGAAAATTCACCTTCAAGATCTTTGCTACTTGGGATTTTGTATTTTTGTTTCATAAGTAGTTACTGACTCCAAAAATAGAAATGTCTACAAAGTAGAACATGTGAGGGATAGCCCGTCCTTTAAATTTCTACCCTTAGAGGAGGTTTGTGGCCCTTCTCTGTGTCCATTATCTATATGTCCTCTCCCTCCCTCCCCGTCCCTCACTTGGAGCTTGTTTGAATAAAGCAAGGGTTGTGATTCACACTCTGTGCTGCTTGGATTGATGGTTTATCCAAGGTCCACGTTGCTGAGACTTGAGCCCCTCGCCCTCCATGATTGTGGAGTTCTACCAGGTCACAGAAGTCAGTGATAGGTGTTCAGGGTGCAGTTTTACTCTTGACATGTCCTTGTGTGTGTCTCTGCGCATTCTGAATAGTACTTTGTAAGGGATTCTATGAATGTATATAGTTAAAACTTTGATATTTGCTGCCAAATCATTGTCTGAGTTGTAAATTCCAGATAGTTAGGAACACAGGGTGTGGTTGTTGTTGAAACAGAGTCTCCCTGTGTAGCTCTGGCTGGTCTGGAACTGGCTGTGTAGACCAGGCTGGTCTTGGACTGAGAGATGCCTGCTTCAGCCTCATGCTGGCTCAAAGGCATGGCCATGACACCTGGCTGGTGTGCAATTTAACTTTTTTGCTTTTCTGTGGACAGAGAAAGCTGAAAACCGTTCAATTCAATGTCAGAAATTTCTGTGGATTTTTCTTTCTTTCTTATTTTGCAGATGTATCTTAGGAATGTGGATAATCTCTACCATAAGGAAATGTGTTTAGACAGTTAGTGACTAGTAGGTCACATGATGACTGAAAGGTTGTGTCTGGGCAGTAATTCTGATGTGAGTGGTGGGGACTATGTTCTGGTGGTAACTAGTAGGTGTTTGAAGCTCTGGGACTTTACTGTTCCTTTCGTTGGGTATAGTATGACAGAGGGCTGAGATGTGATTCTGAAGTCAGACCCCAACTCTGCTTCTGATGAGCTCTTCACCCCAGGTCAACCCCGTCAGAGATGGTAAAGGCTGTATGATGAGTGGCTGACCTATGTTCAAGAGGGTGCCAAGCAGTACCTGGAGAGAGTTTAACGTTCACTTATGGCTGGGAGCAACTTCACTGTGATTGATATGGCAACTTCAGAGAACACGCTGTTGAGGGAGGGTTTCTAAAAGTTAGAAATGCTTACAAGTAGGGTTAGAATCTCTATCTGAAACACAGTCTTAAAGCTGCTTCAGGGTCATTGAGTTCAGCTTGTGTTAGTGTATTCTTCATGTTGTTGACGATGGCCACCATTGTGGGAAAGGGCTGTTCCTGCTCAAAGATCTCCTTGGTGAAGCTTAGGTCATTATGAGATGTCTGGAATACTTGAAGACCATTCTTATCTGTCACTTCAACCTTTCTCTGTGGTGGTGGGAAGACTGGTTAACCCTGTTTCACAAAGAAGTTAAAAGCCACAAATAAGTATTTATGTATATATGAGTGTGCATGGATTGATTGAGTGAGTGAGTGGTGCTGGGGATAGAACCCAAGGTCTGACACACGCTAAGCCATCATTCCACCACTGAGCTAACCACTGAGCTACATTCCCCAGCCCTGAGAACTTGGGCTTACAAACTTTGAGTCAGAGTCTAACATTTCTGATTGTTGAGATCTTCCCATCTCTGTGTCCAAGGTAGACAGTGGTAGAAATGGTTTGGAGATGGACACCCATGTACTAAATTGTGTTGATATTTAGCAGAGCCAAGAGTAGCCCTTGGATTGTGGGTTGTGCTGTGTTTAGCTGATGTGTACTAACTGTGGTAACCTACAGCATCAGCCCAGGAGGTTGTTTTGTCTGTGCAAGTCTGCTGAAGCTGCTCTTAATGTGAGCCCCACGTCCTGGGTGGATTTGGAGTGAGCACACATCAAGTAGTCTTCAGAGACATTGGCTCATTGGTGTGAGCGCATCTGCCTGCTCTCTTTTCTTGTTTGGGTTGTTTTTTTTTGTTTTTGTTTTTTGTTTTTTTGGCGGCGGGGGGTGGTGAGGGGGGGTGGTGGGTAGGGTGGGTGGGGGAATAGTTTTCTGGTTTTTCAAGACAGAGTTTCTCTGTGTGACAGTCCTGGCTGTCCTTGAACTCACAGGCAGTCTCTTGAGTGCTGGAATTAAGGGCGTGCAGCAACACCTCCCAGCCTACCCGCTCTCTAAATTATACTCTCCGGCATTAGAAATGAAATAGAAATTGATGGAGATATGAGGGTTTACTATCCGTCTTCCTTTTCATTTTAAGAAAATGTGCACACGATTAAAAACCACATGCACAAATACTACAGACGATTTACAACGGAAATCCTTGCTGTCTTTGGAAAAACATGGTATTGTTTATAAACATCATTAAAGAGAAAATCACTTGTCAGCTTCTTCATTAATATCAAATCAGTTGAGAGTTACTGTCTGTAACAGTACTGGGTCATGTGGGAAACATTACAGTTTAGAGACAAGCCCTCAATTAGAAATTAATTACTGCCTGGTTTGATGGCGTATACCTTTAAATCCATCACTCAGGAGGCAGGTAGATCTCTGTGACCAGGATAGCCTGGTCTCCATAGTGATTTCCGGGTTAGCCAGGGCTGTATAGAGGGAAGACCCTGTCTCAAAAAACAAACAAACAAAAACTGAGCAACAGCACAAACCTTATTTTATTCATAGTTTGCATGTTTATAGCATGATGTCTTTTAAAGACTTTGACTGTGGAGGCTGAAGAGCTGGCTCAGCAGCTGATGCTCTTGCAGGTTCCTGTCACCCACAGGCTCACAGACACCTATAACCCCAACTTTAGGCATTCTCTGGCTTCTGTGGACACTGCAAACATGCGGTACACGTATGTAGCAAACACTCGTACACATAGAAACAAGTTTGTTTTTTTTTTTTTTTAAATCTGAATGTAATTCTGGTTTCTTATTAAGAAAGAATATATCACATTGGAACTATTTCGTTTTCCAGAAGACCTGCCTTCATGTATGTTGAAAGCCAAGTCCATTATCAGAAAGAGAAGGGATTGGAGTAAAACCATAGTGTTCAGTCAGAGAAGCAACAGGCAGGGATGGTCAGGATAAAAATTTTTGAAGCAGAAGGCAGTAACACAGAAGATTTCTTGCCAGTTCCTCTGTACTGGAATCGGCTGACTTGTCTGTCCCGTCTGTCCATGAGGTCACTTAAGAAATTTAATGAACTAGTTGATTCATTATTAAACCCCTAAGAGAGGTAATTTACAGTCCTGCATAGATCTGAGGAGTAATCTACATTGTAATTGAATACCTAGGAGCTACTTACGCTGTCTTTGAAGAGGCTTCCTCCCAAACTCCAAGTTAGGGCTTTTGACTGGAATGGTTGGGAACCTCTCTAGGCCTTATTCTTGGTTGTTATCTGTTATAGATCATGTACTCACACTAGCTACTGACTTGTCACCTGAGGAAGAGTCCCATCCCCATCAGGTCTTACCCACAAAGCCCTCTGAGAGCCCTGCCTCCAGGTGCTCTACACACAGATGGTATCATATGCAAGGCTTTAGTGTATCAAACTGACTGTAAAGTCTGCCCATAGGGAGCAAGGTCACGTTTTATCTTTTGATTGAGACCTCATTGCCGTGGTTGATGCATATGCTTCTGAAATGTAGAGAACGTGAGACTTGGAGAATGAATGGCTTATGTGGCAGAAAGTGGAAGAAGAGTGAGCTGTAGTGAAGGAAATCACAGCTCCGCCGTGAGCCCGCAGGAGGCTGTGTGGTCAGACAGAAGAGAACATGGAGACTAGCAGATCCAGACCCAGGTTCCATTGTAGTTTGCCAGTAACTAGGCATGTGGTGATCTCAGCAAATAAACTGTGGCAACCTTCTTTAATGGGGACATACTATGCTTAAATAGTTCCTTTTTCCTTAACAGAGATCTCCATTTCATAGTTAGCCATTGTATATTTGGGTTGATTCTCAGTTTAGGTCTGTACAGAGTCTGTACAGTCACTTTTGCCTCCTGTAAATATTACGATCATGCAGGGCTATGGGTTGCCACAAGAGGGCACTCTAGTGCTGCTATAAAGTAAACAGCGCTTGCTGTCTGCCCAGGTGGTTGGTTCTGAAGTGTGTGTGTGGTTAAGAGAAGCCTCTCCCCCCCATCCCCATACACACAGACACATTCTGATTTGAGGTGTTTTATTAAACCATATTAACATAAAAATTACAAAAACCACTAAAAAATTCATTTTTTTACTTAATCCCAAATCAACACCCCCCCCCCCCCCCACACACACACACCTCTCTCTGTATCCCCTTTTGAGTGGCGAGCATATATCAACCACTGGCTTCATTTACCGGGCTTGCACTGGAGTCATGCATTTCTCAGCTCCCATGACTGGAAGGAGAAAGCAGGGGGTGTGGCAGTACTTATGTGTCCCCTACAGCAGGCAGTGCCACTGGCCACCCCACCATGAGTTCCCTGAGTTTATTGTCAGGTAGTCACTAGAAGAAACAGATAATATGGTGTCATGTGCCTGTCCAGAAAATTCGGCCTGTAGACATAGTAGGTGTAGCTGAAGATATGATGCTGTAGATGGTCTGCGTTTGTGATACCAGTTGTGATGGCCCATAGCTGTTGATCACCTGAAATAGCTAACGTGATAGGAGTAGACATTGACTTTTGGTATAGTTAGCTGAGGCCCTTTACTCTGGTGCTGCCACATGGCCTATGCCTTGCAGTTCCTGTGACGGGAAGAGCTGGCCTCTGCCTTCATCACCAATCTGAGAGGCAAGGGGAGGAAAGGGCTCTGTGAGTCACCGTTGATTCGCATTGGATTGCTGCAGACATCATCTCTTTATCACAAAAGGCACTGCATACATCCTGTGCCTCTGTGCATGAGGATAATGGCTGTGCTAAAAGACCAAAAGCTGTTCCTGATGGAAAATATTAAATCAGCAGAATTGAAAACACAGCTGTGTGTTTCTGATGGGAGCGTAATTTCCTGTCAGTTGGTGCCTGCTTAGCATTTATTTTGTGCGGAGCAGTCACTGCACCGGCTCTAGGGAGACATCAATAGATGCTCAGCATAGGTTCCTGAATTACATTATTAGTCTACACAGATAGGGTTCGCCGTTCACAGAATGCCAAGGAGTTAAGGCCTCCTACAAGAGGCACAGAGGCCCTTAGGAAGAGGCACTCTGTTTGGGAAAGGGGTAGTCTTTCATCAGTGTGCACAGGTGAGGATCTGATCACTTCCTCGACAGAGTAATTGCCCTGCCCAGCAGTAGGGTAGGGGTTGAGGGGCTAAGAGCCTGGGGCTGCCACCCAGCCCTTTGCTCTGGGTCTCTCACCCTTTACACTCTGTGTGGAGCATCCCATGTCTGCTGTCTGTGTACCTTCTCTGGTGTATTTGGCAGCTCTTTAGTGCCCACTTCATTCCCTTAGCTCTGAGGTAGGAGATGGCTGGTCGCTGTTCTCAGCCATGAGCTCATTTCCCACAGAGGCCTCTTGTTCAAACTGGACCCTCTCTCTTTTAAGTATGACTTCTCTGTGCTTCCTGGAAGCAGAATCCTTTTTAATGTTTGTGATAAAAATCTCTTTTCCCCCTTTACTTATTTAAATTTTATGTATGTGGGTTTTGCCTGTGTATGTTTATGTGCTATGTGGTGCAGTGCCTGCAGAGGGCAGAAGAGACCATCAGATGCTCTAGAACTGGAGTCACAGGTGTGGGTGCTGGGAATTGAACCCAGGTCTCCCAGAAGAGCAGCCGAGGTCTCACACACCTAAGAAAATTCAAACACACAACAATGTAGGAAGTTCAAAGAATGCAAAGCATTTGGATAGATTTTAAGAACATGCTAAGAAGCCAGGCACCCCCCCCCCCAAAAAAATCACATGATTTGAGCAGCCAAGGTCTCACACACCTAAGAAAATTCAAACACACAACAACGTAGGAAGTTCAAAGAATGCAAAGCATTTGGATAGATTTTAAGAACATGCTAAGAAGCCAGGCACCCCCCCCCCAAAAAAATCACATGATTTGATTTCATTATGTGAAATTTAGGCAAACCATAGACTCAGAAAGCTTAGTGGTTGGCAGGTACCAAAGAGGAAGAGATCTGTGGCGAGACCAAATGGTAGAGGGTTTTTAATACGATGGTAAAAATTAGATGGTTTGGTAATGGTTGCACAAGTTTGTGAACATAGTAAAGCCATCTAGTGGTACATGTTTAATTCTTTTTATGTGTGGGAATGTTGTGTCTGTTTGTGTGCCACATGTGAGTATGGTGTCTCAAGGGGCAGAGGAGGGTGCCGGAACCCCATGTGAGCTATCCTGGAGACACTGGACACTGACGAGCAGCCATTTCTCCAGCCCCAAGGGACACAACTTGGAAAAGGAAGTTGTATTCTAAGAAACTCAATTTAAACAGCCTTCCCAGAATATCCAGAATTCCCAGTAGCGATGTGCTTACTTACCCTCTCCACCTACAGTCTGAAGACATTTGACCCTCTCCCCACATCCTGTAAAGAAGGGTCTGGAGTTTTAAGGTTTCACTTGCTGGGGTTCTGCTTGCCTGTTGTATTGCCTCCATTTGCAATTGCTCCACATGTCATTTGCACATCAGCTGTGGCCTGCAAACCTTCCTCCTCTTCCAGGCTCGATGCTCCAGATAGTTACCTTCATTGTCCTTTGTCCTCAGCACCCTGAAGCTGCCTGGCCAAGAAGCTGTTGTCTGGATCTCACCAGTTTGATGGTATATTTGTTGCTATAGTGCATACCGTGCCCAGGTCACAATGTCTTTGGAGCATCTACTCAGCAATTGTCCCAACAATTGTCCCAACTGCCCTGGAACTCAGGATGTAAATCAGGCAGTTCTCAAAGAGATCCATGTGCTTGGGATTAAATTGCCACCACACTCAGCCCCCTCCCCCTTTTTTTTTTTAAAGCAAAGCAGTCTTGCCGTGTAGCACAGGCAGCCCTTGAACTCACTGGAGGGCTTTTGATTAAATAACCAGGGGAAGCAGCAAGGGAGGGAAGGAGTGTCCTGGCTCAGGATTTAGGGGTAAGGTTCATCTTGGCGGGAAAAGCATGGCAGTGAACATGCTCCTGTCTGCTGGCTGGCAGTGGTTAGGAAGCAAAGGGATTAACTGGAATTGGTGCTGGGCTTGTAGTGGCCTCCAAGTGACCACCTTCTCTTGCTGGACCCTACTTGAAAAACATTCTACCAGCTGGGGGCTTAGTGTTCACACCAGTGGGGCCTATGAGCCAATGGGGGATTTCACACTCAGATCATAGTATTCCACCTCTGACCCTCATTTGTATTGCAAAATGCGTGCAATGTGACTTTAGAACTGAATAGTTCAAACGGCCAAAGTCTCCTAAGACTTACTACAGTTTCTTTTGACTGTTTCTTAAAAAAGAAGTGTGTGTGTGAGTGTGTGTGCATATGAGTATGTGTGTCTGTGAGTGTGTATGTGAGTGTGTATGTATATGTGTGGTATATGTGTGTGTGTCTGTGTATGTGAGTGCGTGTGTATGTATGTGTGTGTGTGTGTGTGTGTGTGTGTGTGTGTAACATACAATGACAGAGTAAGTGTTCCCCATTCCAAAAGAGGAATGGGGTATAGCCAGGAGAGATGAACAAACATAAGATCAAATTCCAGCAGGAAAACATGAGACCCTGTGGTTCTTTGACCAGCATCACGGGCCCATGTGGCATGATCTGGGCTCTAAGAGACTTGAGTAGCCGCACCTCTGGGCTCTCTGCTGCCTGTGGCACAGATGACCTTTGTTTTGGACCAGTATCACTCTGCCTTAGGAGAAGTATCTACGGCATACTGGGCCTCCTTGGCAGCTCAGGCTTTACTCACAGCCTCACTCAAGGCCCCTTCCAGGCAACCAGACCCTAGCACAATTACTTGGTCTAGAATTTTCTGGAACCATTTAAACCTCTATGGTGCCATGACTCTTGGACTCTGGATGCCTGTGGAGTGAGCACAGTGTGGATGCTGCCAGCTTGAGGTATATGCTGTCTCCTTCACCGCAGCTATAGAGGACTTTGAGTATCTGCCTGGCTGAGCTTGTGAGAATACTTCCCTAGGTCCTGGAAGCCTGCTCTGTTCAAGATCATCCACCTTTCTCTCTGTCTGTCATATATATTCCAACAGTTTATTAGAATGTAGGCATTTTAAAAATCCCGTTGTCATGAACATAAACTAAAGCTTGTCCAGCCAAAGTACAATCTGGAGTCAAAATAGAAATCCAGTGATAGAGCCAGGCAGAGCTCTGAGCTCAAGACCAGCCTGATCCATGGAACTGGACAAGCAAACAAAATCTGCCCTAAAATGTACAGACTCCCAAACAACAATGTCACCATTTATCCATGCTGAGTTGTAAAATCTACCCCCCCCCCCTTGTTTTCTTGAGAAAGGGATTCTCTGTGCAGCCTGGGCAGTCCTGGAGCTCTGCAGACTAGGCTGGCCTGAATTCATAGGTCTGCCACCTTCTGTCTGCTGGGCACTGAGATTAAAGGCCTGCGCCACCATGTGACCTGTGTGGTCAAAGTCCCCTCTGAAAGTCTCTGAGCAGTTTTTGTCTTCATTTTTAAGGAGAAAACATCATCCTGCTCTTCTAAACTCCTATCAGAGTTAACAATTAGCCTGTTCCCAACATCCCAAGGCTCCTTTAGCCCCGAACAACCCCACAGACCAGTTTCAGATGCTTGAGACACATGTCAAGATCTCTTGACAGTGGCAGCCATGCTCTTCTGGACACCCGTTTTCCGTTAGTCCTTTTGTGGCTGTTGTGACAATACCTGGAAGAGCAACTTAAGGGAGGAAGCGTTTAGTTTGGCCCATGATTTGACAGAATAGGGAGACACATCCCATTGGTGGTGAAATGATGGAGCTACTTGCTTACCTTCAGAGGAACAGGAAGCAGGTCAACAGAAGCAGGCCGGAGCTAGAATCCTCAAGTATCCCCCTACCACACACACCGTGGGGTGGGGCCCAGAGCAGTTTGACCACACAACTGCCAAGACAGGCTTAATGAAAGACAGACAGACAGCAGGCTCTTGCTGGCAGCACCTGGAAGTACCAGGAAGGGCCCATGAGCACACACCATCCAGGGAGGAACCAGCCCTTAAGGGGAAATAACCTGACATTCCAAACATCCCCTTCCTGGGAAGAGGACAGTCTCCAGGTACACCCGCTGAGCTGCTGATGTAGGAAAAGACCACTGCTAAATGTTAACATCCCTACAATTGAAAGCAGTCAATGAATTCATAACTGGTACCCCTAGCCCAAGCTTGGACCAATCCCAGGACTGTGACCTGGCTCTGAAGCCCCTAGAGCCACCCCCCCCCCCCACCTCCCCGACTCCATACAAACCCTTGCCTGCTCAGGGTTGCTCCACCACTATGTCGGACGGACAGAGTGACCCAACCCAGCTTGTCAGTAAAGAAAGACTCTGCTGTTCCATCTGATCAGTCACTTGGTGGTCTATTTGGGGGTCTGGATTCTGGGCACAACACACCATATACACACCCACAAGCTTGACAGCATCCAAAATCTCAGCTGGCAGTGCTGTTCCCAGAGGCTCTTCAGACGCTGGAGGAAGTTGACCGGTTCCTGGGAGACATCTTGTCCTTGGTCTCTTCCCAGCTTCGCTCTGTTTCCTACTCGCCATGACGCTCTCCCAGCTCGCTCTGTTTCCTACTCGCCATGACGCTCTCCCAGCTCGCTCTGTTTCCTACTCGCCATGACGCTCTCCCAGCTCGCTCTGATTTGCTCCCACCAGTGATGCTCTGCCTCGGAACTGCTCCAGAATCCAGGACAAAGTGGGGACAACAGCAGGCACCAAGTGAAATGCTCTCCTCTTCCTGTCCTTTCCATCAGGTGTTTTGGTCTCAGTGATATAAAGCTTAGTGTCCCCAGCTCTCGGCCCATTGTCAAGGAGATTTCCTATTTCGCCCAGCACATTCATAGTGGGCTCTGGCTCCTCACTTTTGAGTGGGTGAAATTACTGAGTCTGTCTGCTCCCAGGAAGTGGGCTAGATTCTATGCCGGAAAGTTCTCTCCACCTTTCCCTTCTGCACGAAGGACCTCATGATGCTAGGCTTCGGACATTTCACTTTTTGTTACAGACATACTTAATCCTGTTCTACAAGTGACCATGAAATTCCATTTAAAATTTTGTAATTTGTAAGCCTTGTTTATGTTTATTTTATGTGTATGGGTGTTTTACCTTTGTATATGTCTTGGTGCCTGGAGAGGCCCTGGGGAGTGTGCTGGGTCCTCTGGAACTGACAGTTGTTAGCCTCCATTTGTGAGTGCTGGGAACCAGACTGGGCCTTGTATTGTTAACCACTTAGCCAGCCATCTCTTTAGTCCTGACATTTGTGACCTTTATGTCTCAGTTCCTATCCCATTGCTGTGATAAAACACCGAGACCAAGGCAACTTAAAAAATGGAAGGGCTTATTTATTTATTTATTTATTTATTTATTCATTCATTCATTCATTCATTCATTCATTCATTCATTCATTTTTAAGTTTTGTGGCAGGAAGGTGCTGGGGAGATGGCTGACACTGTCTTTGGGATTTTTCTGGTGTGATTGTTTCTTGTCCTTCTATGGGGAAGAGCCCTCTCTGTTCTAAACTGTCCCGGCATTGTGCTGAGGGACAAGATTTCCACTGCCTCCGGGAAAGTGGACATAGAAACTTGTGTTCTTGCTTTAAGCCGTTTGAGGAATTGGTCTGAGCAGCGAGCAGAATCCTTGGCCTTCTTCCTGGGGCTGTGCAGTCTTGGGGGAGACATGGCCCATAGAATATCGAATTGACAGCCTGAGAAGCGTTAGCTGTCCCTCGGAGCCTGAGCCCGCGTAATTAGGGACCTCTGCTGAAAGGGAATGTAAAATTTTCCATGGTCACAGCTTTCCAGCTTTTAGTTGGCAGTGTGCCCTCTCTCATCTCCACAGCCAGGCTCGCAGCTCCAGTCCCTCCTGACTAAAGTTAACTCCTGGGTCACCATATGGTGCTGCTGCTGTCCCCCTCACTGGAAAGGAGGGGGCACTGAAATGTATGTCAGGCTTTAAAAAACTTGCCAGTGATTATGTGTCTTACGTATCTTATTTGTTTCTTTCCTAGCTACCTGTTACCTATCTCTATTTTCCCCTTTGTAATTGATGTGGTCAAATTTCCCGATTTTTTCCAATTCTTGCAAATGAATCTGTTTTTCTGTTCCTTCTTTTTCTTTAGGGACTATCATCTAAAGGAGTGCCTGTTAGGAAGGCACAGTAGGGCGTTGTCTTAATGTGCTGTGTGGTGATATATTGAGTATTTAATAAAGCTTGCCTGGAAATCAGAGGACATGAGGCCATGGAGTGGTGACCACGACTTTAATCCACGCACTCAGAGGCTGAGATATCTGTGAGTTCAAGGTCAAGCAGAGCCAGGCTGTTGCATCCACCTTTAATCCTAGCTCTAGAAAAGTTGAACTGGGAGAAAGAAAGATAAGGTAGGAGGAGGCAAGAGTGCTTTTCTGTCAGCTGAGGACTCAGAGGTATTCAGTCCAAGGATTTGAGAAGACAGGTCTGAGGAGCTAGGTGAGAATTATCTGTCTTTCTGATATTTCAGCTTTTCCCCAATATCTGGCTCCAGGTTTTTATTATATACCAAATAAAACTTAGGGTTCCTATTGCTGTGATGAAACGCCATGACCAAAGCAGCCTGGGGAGGAAAGGGTTTATTTGGCTCACACTTCCACATCACAGCTCATCATTGAAGGAAGTCAGGACAGGAACTCAAGCAGGGCAGGAACCTGGAGGCAGGAGCTGATGCAGAGGCCAAGGAGGGTGCTGCTTACTGGCTTGCTCCTTGTGGCTTGCTCAGCCTGCTTTATTACAGGACCCAAGACCAGAAGCCCAGGACTGGCACCATCTACAATGGGCTGGGCCTCATTAATCACTAATGAAGAAAATGCTCTACAAGCCTGTCTGCAGCATGATCTTACAGAGACATTTTCTCAGTGGAGGCTCCCTCCTTTCAGATGTCTCTAACTTGACATAAAACCATCCAGCACAACGAATATGTGCTAGAATTCTTTAGAGAAAGGAAATGTCACGTGAGTGACAATAGTGTGTAATTACAAAAATACCTATTACAAAGAATTTGTCCCTCCAGTGTTTGCTATCAGAATCTAAAAGCCAATGCCCCACCTGGAGGAGCCCTGATCACTGAGGTCAGTGTTCCATTCTAATTAGATATTCAAGTGAATAGATGAGGTTCACCCACACCATGGGGGGAAATCTCTCCTCAGATCTTCCATGTAAATTCCCCACTTAAAAGTACTTCCTAGAACCCAGCAGAATAATATTTGACCATCTATCTGGGCACCCTAAGGCCAAGTGCCATCGGCAGCTCTTTGGGGCCATTTGTTGCTTGGTTTGTGCAGGAATGGAATCAAAAGACTTGAGACAGAGTTTGTACGTGTGGAGCTGCTCAGGTCCTACCCACACATTTGGTCATTGTGAGTTATCTGATATGCTTTGTACATGTGTTTTTTGCCGGTCTCTGGTCAACTGTCTCCCCCAAGAAAATTCCTAATCTTTGTCTCCATTTACAGGATTCCCTCCCCAAGCTCCTACCTTCTCATCATAGGCTTTAGGTCTAGTCTTGGTGTTTCACAGATTAGAGACACTGGACTTCCAGACGTTATCTGCTAAGGTCATTCAGAACAAACTCTTCCCCCACTCTGTCCAGTGTGTGTGGAGGGGTTGAGCTGAGGATTTTGTACTTGTGATCATCCTGCCTCCATAATCTCTTGGTAGTTTGTGTGGTGCTTGAGACTCAAACATAGGGCATCGTGCATGTTAGGCAAACGCTCTGCTAACGAGGGAGGCAGGATGGTAGTTTGGTTCAGCGTAGCTCAGTAGCCGTTGTTGGTTGCAGGAGTTTCTGCAAGCTCTACTGGTAGCAGAGAAATGAATGTAGAGGTAAGAAGATCGCGGTTCAGCAGGACATCTAGGCTGGTCCAAACCTCTTTAGTCTGACATTAGTTTATTTTGGACATATTTAAGTACAATACAGTTTTGGAAAAAAGTTTCCTAGTAACTGTTGTAAGAGGTTTCTGGCGGGGACTTTCTGCCCTAGCCTCCTGGCCTGGACTTTCAGACCCACAGTCCCATAGTCCCACAGAGACACACAGACACTTATACTAATTGTACACTGATTGACCTGGGCCAGGCATATAACTTGCTAACTCTTTACCCTTAATCTAACCCATGATTCTTATCCTGTTCAGCCATGCAGCTCAGTACCTTTCCTCAGAGCAGCATAGTTGTCCTCTGCATCTTCTGACATCTCTGTAGCATTTCTGCTCTGTTCTTCTGGTTCCCAGAGTTTTCTTAGTCTGGTAGCCCTGCCCAAATTTCCTGTCTGTCTTTGGCCAATCAGTGTTTATATTAAACTAGTAGGCGGGACAATTACTTACATAGTAACAACATCTAATTTCCCTACATATCCCCATTTTTTCTTTTTAAAACAACAACCCCAAATCTAATTTCCTTTGTATAATTTTCTTCACTATTATCTATAACAATTTGTAAACAACACTGACAAACATCCATAATTCATTTTTTGGGAATGTGGACATCATTCTCAAGGCTACTTCTTGCTGAATGGGGGCGCTGGCAATCCCATGGAGACTCAAAGAGAAATGTAGGATTATGGACAAGTCTTTAGTGGAGTACTCCGTAAGGCTGGGTCAGCTTAGCCAGTCTCCTTGATGTAGTTTCCGATACAGATCCCAGAGGAACCTGCAATGGAGATGCTCTGAAATGCTGAATCATCTGGGCCACCTGTTTCCATTGGAGACTTTTCAGGGGGTCTTCCTCAGTCAAACCTTATTTTCCCTAACCAGGAATAAATCCACAGCCTCTGATTTTCTGTGGAAATAAAAAGAAAACTTTTTCTCCAAAATAGCATATCTTTTTATTTTAATTTTTAAAGTCAACTCATTTACAAAATATATAGATTGAATTAATCCAGCAGCATTTATAATCAAATGTCTTTTAGCAGCTTTTACTACTTCATTTTCAGTCAAAAAACTGAAAGGCAAGACAATAGCATACAGTATCCAGACACACTTTGTATTTCCATCTTTCTGTGGCTATTTTTTTCCTTTATTTTTTAAGGACATTCTCTACCCTTTTCCTATTTTCTTTTCTCTCTCAAGCCTGTGTGTGTGTGTGTGTGTGTGTGTGTGTGTGTGTGTGTGTGTGTGTGTGTGTGTATTTAACACACTCTAAACCATTTAGAGTTTTTTTGAATTTGTCTTCACTGTATCTCATTTCTTATCTTATTCTGTTTCTGACCATGCCTTTGCTTAGTTAGGGTGGCTGACTTCACCCAGCTTCCTCTATCTATCTCTGTCCACACCTTTAATCTGCTAAGGCTAAGGATTAAAGGCTTCACTAGGATGGCAGGATGGCTGACTGGCGACCCAGCTCCTGGTCTAGCTTCATAGGATTTATCTTTTTATCAGAGGTACTGGTATAACTCACAATTGCCACTCTGGGGGATTTTAGGGTCCAAGTAAATCACTGCCTTCTGCTGCTCATTAACTTCATTTAAGCATCTGGAAGCAGGGCCTCTTAGAAGACTCACAAGTGTTTTCCTTCTAAGGCCGAATCAGGAAGCTTCTCTTAAAAAAAACTGTGTCTCTGATTGCCTCCAGCAAACAGAACTCACCCAAGAAAACACTACTGCTACTAAGAAGCAGTCTTTGATCTTGTTTCATTTTCTCTACATAAAAAGAAAGCTTAAATACATCATTTACAACTTGTTGCTTAAATCTAGGTTCCTGTGAGACTTCAGGAACTGGCCATTTTGGAGCTTAAAATGCACTCCAAAAGCCCGCCATTTTTAGCTCAAGCCCACACACCTCACCAGGGCATCTCTGTACCATGGCTCATGTGAGAGACACAACTCAGAAGCTGTTTTTGCTCTGATTCTGTCCTCCCCTTTTTATCTCTCTCTAGCTTTATGTGGGTGTACGTCACCCACATTGGGCTGCCAGTCCCACAGTAAAGCTTACACCCTGACTACATGGCAACCTCTATCATGAGGATAGGTTATATAGCTTAAGGACCTAGGATCTGGTGTGGTCTCAGTCATATAGATAGTGTGGCGGTCACCAAGCTATAAAGTACATGTGACATCTCCCCTAGGGATGAGTTCTATTGACTGAGAAACAAAGCTAAGGATAAAGGTCTAGGGAGGGTCTGGAAAAGCATTCTGGGAATCCGGAGGTGGCCTGGTCCAACAGATAGGAAAAGTCAATAGCCAAGTATTAACTACATCTACCCACAGCCTTCTGGGTGGAAAACAGGTGTAAATCCCTTCCATTGAAGAGATAAGCCTGAGTAATTTAACATTTCTGGTTTCCCTGGTGTTACAATTAGGTTTCTGGCCCAGTGGCCAGAGGTCCAGACCCAAAGACCTGCAGTGCCAGACCATTTAGCCACCCGCTGCTGCTTAGTCCCCCAAAATGATTCAGATGCTTATATTAACTTTATGCTGTTTGGCCTATGGCTCAGGCACATTGCTAGCTAGCTCTTATATCTTAACCCATTTCCATTAATCTGTCTGCCACGTGGCCCATGGCTCACCTGTGTTCCTTACATGTTGCTTGTTTGGGTGGTTGACTCCATCTGTCTCTGACTCTGTCCTTCCTTTCCTACCTGTTCTGATTCCCCACATGGTGCCTGTCATGGGCCAAAACAGCTCCTTTATTTAAAGATTGAAATTCACAGCATACAGAAAGACATTCCCACATCACCTCCTCCTTTCTAATCAAAAAGGAAGGTTTCAATTTTAACATAGCAAAATTACTTATAAAAAATAGCTATTAAGCAAGAATTATAGTTACAATATCTAGTCTATTTGTATTTAGCAAAATTAAATAAAATATTCTATCATCTACCTTATCTTAGATTCTAAAGTTTTATGTCCAATATACCTTTTAATATAACTAAGAAAAACATCTATAACTATCTATTCTTCAACTACAACAAAGACCACAGAAGGATATATTTACCCAAGTAAACAGGAAGTGAAACCAACTTCCAAAATCTAGAAATGACAGAGATGACACCTATCTGCCTGGACAGTCACCCAAAATTCCTTTATAAAGTTGGGGCATCCATCTTTAGCCTATTGGCATAGAGTCTCTTTCATTTCAGTGAAAGAGAAAATCTGTTCTGCCCATTCTGGTACAGTTCATCAGTCACTTCTCCTTGAGTCCTGAAGAATGTTTGACAGTTTTCTCTGAAAAACAGGAAACTGAATGACCATCTCGGCTTGTTCTGCCAAAGTTCAGAGGTCACCTTCCTATGGAACCTGCATGTCCAGTTTAAACAGCAAACTGTCAAGCAGTCAATACAAAAACATGTTCTTGTTCAGTGGCTAACTGTTGCCACAAAGAAAGTAGACTCCATATGGAGTTTCTTTGATGCCCATTTTTCTCTTGAAGTAGATTGGTGCTGCCAGGAGCAGATTTGTCTCACTGTCCAGAAAAGTCTAAGTTCTTAAAATATTTTATGTTTAAATAAAGGAGCTGCTTTGAGCCATGACAGGCACCATAGAAGAAGTAGGAAGAGGAATCAGAATAGGTAGGAGAAGAAGGGCGGAGTCACAGGCAGATCGAGTAAGCTGCCCAAGAAGAAACATGTAAGGAACACAGGCCACGTGCCACATGGCAGACAGGTTAATAGAAATGGGTTGATTAAGATGTAAGAGCTAGCTAACAATGTGTTTGAGCCATAGGCCAAACAGCATAAAGTTAATATAAGCGTCTGAGTCATTTCTGGGGGCCTGAGCAGCAGCGGTGGCGGCAGGTGGCTAAGCAGTCTGGCTAAGCAGGTCTGTGAGTCTCGGACCTCTGGCCACCCGGGACCCAAAAACCCCCACTACAACAATTTTAAATGCCATATTCTGTAGGTCTTAGAAGTGTTTGAAGATTACCTGTCTAATTGAAATATATCTTTGTATACCTAAAAAATCCTAACATGCATTTCTTAATTATACATTACAATTTTAAATCAGTTACATAAACATCATACCTTAAACAGAGTAGAAAAGTACATACAGCATAAGAGAATTGACCTTAAATTTCTATCAATAAACCAAAATCCATACCAATATAAAATATTTTGAGACTAACAGCTGATTTTTGGATTAAAGTAAATTCAATAATCTAAGTTTTTAAAATCACTCAGATACCATATCCCCTTTTTCTTCGTAGAAAGAGATTGACTATGACCATTAACCATTTATCATGAAAACACGCATTTATAAATACTATTTTGGGAATTTGGGCATAGTTTTCCATTACTACTTACTGCTGATTAAGGGGCGTTGGAAATCTCACGGGTTCTTGACACTGGATCATCTTAGTCTGCAGCTCTGAAGCTGATGTGACCATCTTTTCCCATCAGAGAGTTTTTCAGGGGGTCTTTGTTGATGAAACCATATTTGCCTGGAAGCAATCCACAGGTTCTCATCTTCTGTAGAAACAAAAGCAGAACTTTTCCAAAGCAATATATCCTTAGACACCGATTTCAAAATCAAGATACCTTTAAAATATATATTCTTGTTTAACTTAGTAGCCTTTGCATTTGCTATCGAGTCTTCTGTGAGACTTCAGGAACTGGCCTGGTAGCAGCTGACCCTGCCTGCAGTAAGTCTGCCGCCATTTTGAATGTGGCCTGAATACCACCACTATCTCTGTACAATGACCCGCTTCAGATACCCAATTTGCAATCTGCTACTGGTTCTGTTTCTGCTCTAGAACCCTTTTTAAGCTTTCTCAGTCTTTATGTGAATATCTGGCCCACCTTGGGACATCATCTGTTACAATTACATCATCTGTTACCCAGTGGCCAGAGGTCCAGACCCACAGACTACTGCCCCAGACCCCTTAGCCACCCGCCACTGCTTAGGCCCCCCAAATGACTCAGACTCTTATATTAACTTCATGCTGTTTGGCCTATGGCTCAGGCACATTGCTAGCTAGCTATTTCATCTTAACCCATTTCCATTAATCTATCCGGCCATGTGGCCCATGGCTCACCTGTGTTCCTTACATGTTGCTCCTTTGGGCGGCTGGCTTGATCTGTTTCTGACTCCACCTTTCCTTTCCTATCTATTATGATTTCTCTGCCTTCTTTTTCTATGGTGCCTGTCATGGGCCAAAACAGCTCCTTTATTTAAAGATTGATATTCATAGCATACAGAAAGACATTCCCACATCACCTTGACTGCTGACAGCATACACACAATGTCCAATCCAGATGAACAGGATGATGGATGGAAACTGACGAAACCTGTCTGGACAGGATGAGACAGTCCCTCCAAAAATGCCCTGCTTCTGAAAAGATCTGTCAAATATCATAAGCCTTTAACCAAAATGATGGATGCTCCAACAGCACAGAAAACCATAGGTGATTGTCCAGGTAGCTGAATGTCACTGTCCTCTCCCAAATTTTGGAAGCTACTCTCATGTGCTTCCAACTTTCAGGTAATATATTTTCCTTCTCAGGTCTTGATGGGGTTGAAGAATAGGTAGTTAAGGTTACTATCCTATCATCCCTTAGCAAGGAACATTCGGGTGTGGATTTTCACTATCCCAGATGAACAGTTTTGAGGTAATTTATACAGCCCACCATCTACCAATATTCTAGAAATGTATGATGCACCTTATATGTGTTGGGTTTTAGTTGTAGTTTGACCATGCTTATGCTTGGCCTTTTCCTCCCCCAGACATTACCTTATAATAATTCCTATTGTATATAGTCTTAGTATAGAACCTTCTTAGTTAGACAAAAGGAGGAGATGTGGTGGGATTCAGGTGTTAGCTGAAAGGTGGGGAGGTGTGTCTCTTAGAGTCCTGGGAGACTGAAGGGGGTATGGCTAGCCCCATTCAGAAGGGGCTGCTGGGATCTTGAGCACCCCATTTTTGTTCCTGATTTCTTGGATATTGGATCAGCATCAATCGCGTGGATCATCCTACCGCCAAGGAATCGTCCAAAGGTTTAAGTTGTAATCGTGAGTGTTAAAATACCCTCCAATAAATATTAATCCTGTATTTGGTATATTGGAAGTGAGATTTATTGCGATACTCTGGTGTGGGGGATTGTGTTGTTTAATTGTAAATAATTATCCCACCCACTGGTTTAATAAAAAGCACTGATTGGCCAAAGGCAGGCAGGAAGTGTGGGTGGGGCTACTAGACTAAGAAAACTCTGAGAATAGGAAGAAACAGAGCAGAACGCCAGAGAGAAGTCGGAAGAAGCAGAGGACAACTATGCTGCTCTAAAGAAAGATACTGAGCCACATGGCTGAACAGGAAGAATCATGGGTTAGATGAAGGGTGAAGAGTTAGCAAGTTATATGCCTGGGCCTGAGGCAGATCAGCCTAAAATTATTGTAAGAATCTGTGTTTCTCTGAGGGTCTGTGAGTCTACGGGTCTAAACCTTGAGATAAGGCCCAAAAGTCTGGGCCAGAAATCTCATACTACAAATGGCAGCCCAACATGGGTAAAATATACCCACATAAAGCTATAGAAAGCTTAAAAAACAGTCTAGAGCACAGGAACTGAAGCCCAAAGCAGCTTCCGAGTTGTGTCTCTGAAGTGGCCTGCATAAAGAGACTGCGTGGTATATGGGATTAAATTATAAAATGGTGTGTTTGCTCCATGCAACTTAAGGTGAACAAGGCCAGTTCCTGAGTCTAGAAGTAAGCAAAGAGCTCTGTATGGTGGATTTAAGGTTTCTATTAATAATGAAAAAAAGAGAATAGAGTCAAAGATGGCTTCTTAGTGTCATGTTTTCTTGGATCAGCTGTGTTTGCCTGAGGCAAACTGAGGCTTGGCTTTAAGAAAAGCTTCCTGATTCAGCCTTAGAGGCAAAACACTTGTGAGTTTTTTAAAGAGGCCCTGCTGCCTAATACTTAAATGGAGTTAATGAGCAGCAGATGGCAAAGCTTTACTTGGTAATTATATGAACCCTAAAATTCCCCAGAGTACCTGGGTTAAAAAGATAAATTCTATGAAATTAGACTAGGAGCTGGGTGGAGCCATCCACCCATCCTACCAACCTTGAACCTTGGCAGATTAAAGGTGTGTTCAGAAACAGAAATAAATAGAAGAATCTGGGTGGAGTCAATTGCCCTAGCCAATCAAAGGTCAGAGAAAGAAAAAGTTAAGAAATAAATATACAGTAAAAACAGTTTTTTTTTTTTAAAAAAATTCTAAGTGGTTTAGAGTGTATTGAAAATATATATACATAGGCTTAGAGAAATAAAAGTAGAGAAAGCCCTTGGGCTTGTACCCTCTTCAGTTGGTTTAAACTTCAGAAGTCTGACCCCATGTCATTTATTTTAGGCATACTTTAGCACAGCACAATTTGATGAAAATTTTTCTGGTGATAATTAACTCAATCTGGAGTGCACAACAAAGCATATAGCAATCTCTCGGAGAAACAAAGTCTGGAAAGTCCTGTTCTTGTCTCTCTCTTTCACCCTCTCAGAGCCCTGTCTGATTATAGAGTCTTTAGACAGAGAATAGACACCAAAAGCTACATTCCACATTCTTGGTGGCTACTGAGCTTCCTCCCAAATACCATGAGCCCCACCTCCAATTCCTCACCTATAAGCACCCACCTTTCAACCATACTTGGTCACAAGCCCAGCTTGTAGTGGACACATCATCACTCCTCACCTACGACCTATAAAATCTCCCTACCTTAGCTTAGGTGTGCAACTTCTCTGGCCTCATTCTGAGACCAGTAAACCTGCCCAGGAATTGCTCTGCTCCATATACCTGTTGTTATACTTTTTCAGTTCAGCTTGGTTTGGCTCACTGTGTCAGCAGAGAAACTAATTATGGGACGGGGGCGGGGGGAGGCACAGTCAGAAAACCTATTAGCCTGCTTCAGGAGAGAAAAGGGTACTTTCGGGGACCTTCCTGTTGCTGCTGGACCCTATCAGCTTCATTCTTAAAACATTAAGGTGCTGCCTTCTCTAGCCCCAAATGTATGAAGATGCCTCAGAAGGATTGATGGATAGTTACAGCCAGGAAGGGGCCCAGCGCAGGGGTGGGTGGTCCATAGGACTTACACTCTAGCTGAGTGTCAAGACTAGAGTCCCAGTCTGGCCTCCTCCTCTTATTTTTAATAAACCAGTAGGCGGGACAATTATTTACAATGTAACAATCCCACCACAGTCATGTCCTATTTTCATTTACCCCTGACTCTTACCCCAGGGTTGGTTTTTCTTAAGGAAGGTGTAATACAATCTCACAGGATGGTCTTTTATGATGCAGTCCATATTGTAGATCTTTGCAGTGGTGGTGAACTTTCTCCCAGGTCTCACCCTCTGTGACATGTCCTCCAAGTACTTTATCCCCCGGCACAGTTGTATGTGATTTTGAAAAGGACTTTTTGTGTTAATCTTTGTTGACGTATACACACCGTCAGCATTTCCGTCCACCTCCTTCCTCACTCCTGCTTTCCCCTGCTCTTCCTCCCTCCTCTATCTCTACCTCTTTTTCTCTCTTTATTAGGCAAGGTCTCATGTAGCCCTACATGAGATAGTGTTTAATTTTTTTCTTTTGTACATTATTTGGGGAATTTAAACCCTGGAGTAAGAGTCAGGGGTAAATGAAAATGGGACATGACTGTAGTGGGATTGTTGTTACATTGTAAATAATTGTCCCACCTACTGGTTTATTAAAAATGCTGATTGGCTGAAGGCAGACAGGAAGTGTGGGCGGGGCTACCAGACTAAGAAAACTCTGGGAACAGGAAAAACAGACAGAAATGCCACAGAGACATTAGATATGCCAGAAAATGCAGAGGACAACTATGCTGCTCTGAGAAAAGGTACCGAGTGGCATGGCTGAACAGGATAAGAATCATGGGTTAAAGGGTAAAGAGTTAGCAAGTTATATGCCTGGGACCCAGGGCAATCAGCGTACAATTAATGTAAGCGTCTGTGTGTCTCTGAGGCACTGTGGGTCTGTACCTCGAAGCTAGGCCGGAAAGTCTGTCAGAAACCTCATACAACACATGACCACTCCTAGATATGGTTGAGGAGAAGGTTTTTATTGTAGATATGAGGGAGAGTACAGCCAGAGGCATCTAAGGTTCAGAGGTGCTGAACATGGCCAGCAGAATAGACCAGGAAGAGAAATGAACACCAAGAAGGCAAAGAGAGCCTGTCACCAAAATGGCAGGTATAGGAAAGAGACGGGGGAAGGTAAATGAAGCTGTGGTGGGAGATTGGATAGGTTTGGGGTAGGGTAGAGGGTGGGGTAAAAGTGGGTGTGGAGGAGGTGGGGGACTGGAGGGTGGAGGTGGGGTGGTTAGGTGCTCAGGGAGCCTGGTGGCCAGCATCCATTTTGATATGTTAATAGACAGCCATTTGTTCTGGGTTTCTTTGAGACCTAACAGAGACACTTAACCAAGCACCTTGGGTTTATGCTTGCTCATTCTTGCCATCTTCTCATTAAATTTGAGCTTGGAAAACAAAGTTGAAACTCGTTGTAAGTTGGTGCAGGTTCTTGTCTGTTCTCACTGCAGGGTCTATGTGGACCATGCTGTTGGAAGTTCACAAGGGAAGTAGCCAGGAACTGAGGTTCTGGGGGAAACTCGTCTCTCTTAGGCTGTCTGTGGCAAAATAGCAGAGAACATTTAGAACAGTGAGACTTTCAGGTCCATCAGCAAAGGGTCCAGTGTGATACTTTTTATTCATTTGCTTTAGCCTTTTGTTGTCATTGTTTGTTTGAAACAGGGTCTCACTATATAGCCCAGGCTGGACCAGACTAATGTAGCTCAGGCTAGTCTTGAACTCATGAACCTCCTGATTCAGGAGGCTGAGTAATCACGTCTGATATCAGCTGTTTGGGACAAGCTATCCAGTCCCCTTTTATTGTTTAAAGCCATGGCAAAATTTATCCAGTAAACGACACAGGATGTTTGATAAGCCAAACATATATGACACATGTTTAAACATAGACCCTGGACTATCCCTTTTGTTCTTTCCTGGGCCCTAACTGGCTCCCCTGACTTGCTTTCCGTGGGGCTGGGCCTAAGTTGACCAGTGAAGCAGCCATGGCAGGACACAGCTAGAGATGGGGGATCTTGCTAAAGTGTGTCTAAAACCAAATCTCCTTCCTGTGTCATCCCCTCCCCCTGCCCCACCACCATGAGACCAGATTAAATGCTCTACAGTTTCAGGAGCTATTTGATCATGCATCACTGTATGTGTGTGTGCTCAGTATAATTGTTATTGTTTGATGTCCTGTGCAGGATTGTTTTCACTTACTAATGCATTCTTATTTAATGTGCCTAATTATCTATTCTTAATCTTACAGCAAGTGTTTTAGCTATTTGCTTTCAATGGAAAGAAAATGGAACCAGGTATAGATGATGGTGTTATCTGAATCGTTTTTTACTTATGCTCCTCTGGCTTGGCTTTTAGAAGCTGTGACACCTAAGTAGGAAAACAGCAACCAGCAAGCAGGGCTGGGGTGCCACTCCGTGATAACACCCTTGTCTAGTGTATTCAAGCCCCAAGTTCAACTTCCAGAGCTTCAGAAGAAAAGGAGGACAAATATAAGGGCAGGGAGAAAGAAGAAGAAGAGGAGGAGGAGCAGGAGGAGGAGCAGGAGCAGGAGGAGGAGCAGGAGGAGCAGGAGGAGCAGGAGAAGCAGGAGGAGGAGGAGAAAGAAGAAGAAAAGGAGGAGGAGGAGGAGGAGCAGGAGGAGGAGCAGGAGGAGGAGGAGCAGGAGGAGGAGGAGCAGGAGGAGGAGGAGCAGGAGGAGGAGCAGGAGGAGGAGGAGCAGGAGGAGGAGGATGAGGAGGAGGAAGAGGGGAAGCAGCAGGAGGAGGAGCAGGAGCAGGAGGAGGAGCAGGAGGAGGAGGAAGAGGGGAAGCAGCAGGAGCAGCAGGCGGAGGCGGCGGCCGTTTTCCTCACCGCTGGACTGAATGCTGACTGCTGTGTTCTCAGAGCTGTTTTCCATCTGTGTTACTTCCAAATCATTCCTCAGTCCACGTTACTTCTGCCAGCCGAGAAACCTGCTGAGTATAAAAGCTTGGCTCTGACCTGTCAGTTTTTTATGGGGCTGAGGCTTTTGGATCTAAAACCAGGCGCACACACCCCTTCAACTGTAAAGTTTTTCCTTACTTTCTCAAAGAATCCAAGGCTTCAATGAGAAGAACCAAGAGAATGAGGCTGGGCAGGGCAGGGGTGAGGTGGCGACAAGAGGATGTGCTGGTTTATGCTGTGCTACTATTTGAACCCAGGGCTGTGTTGAATGCTCATAAAACCCCCACCAGCTGAGCTGTATCTCCAGTTTGCACTTTGCATTGTTGGGTTCTTTTTTATTTGCCTTTCTCATCTGAGAACCAGTTTCCTAGCCAGCTCTGCCAGGGTCCAGATGCTGGGGCTTCACCATGAGGGTGAGGGAGAGACATCTCTGTCCTTGAGAAGAGCAGGTGAAAGAGGTGTCCGATGGTTAGTGGAGAGAGACAGCAAAAAATAGGAGCAGGAGATGGCAGGGAGGGCTTTATTTGTTTGTTTGCTTGTCTGTTTTGTTTTGAGATTTTATTTACTTTTATCTTATGTGTTTGGGTGTTTTACCTGCATATACATCTGTGTGCCATGTGCATGAAGTGTCTGTGGAGGCCAGATGGGGCATAGGACCCAATAGGACTGGCGTTAGAGTTGTAAAGTGTCATGTGGGTTCTGGGAATCAACTCTAGAACCTCTCCCAGAGCAGCCAGTGCTCCTCACCACCGAGGCGCCCCCACACACATTCACAGCCCCGAAGGAAGCAGTAGAGGTACCTAGAGCAGAAATACCCATGTTGGGGGAGGGAGCAAGGATAAATACTCTGAGGCAAGAGGCTGCCAGGTGTTGCAGAATATTCCTTTGCATTGTGTGAAGATGTGTCACTGTGATTGGTTTAATCATGAGCTGAATGACCAATAGCTAGGCAGGAAGAAGTTGGGCAGGACTTCTGGGGGACAGAGAGGACTCTGGGGAAAAGGGTAGAGTCTTGTCAACCAGATGTGGAGGAAGCAGGATGATGGGCAGTACAGAGAAAAGGTAACCAAGCCATGTAAAAGAATGTAGATTTTAAAATATGGGTTAATTTAAGTCATGAGAACTAGTTAGGGACAAGCCCAAGCTAAGGCTGAGCTTTTCTAATTAATAATAAGTCTCCATGTCATTATTTGTGAGCTGATAGCCCAAAGAAAAAGCCTTCTATACATGGTGCCCAACGTTGGTCTGTGTTTATCACATAAGGCTTGAGAAAGCTTAAAACAAAAACAAAGTTGGCACAGAATCAATGTCAGCTTCCTGGTGACCATGGGTAGGTAGGCTCAGAGGTGTATAAAGACATGGCTACCAGCTGCTGAGTGTGGGCTGGAGCCAGCCACCAGCACCATGGACTAAGCTGATCTGAGCAGTAACTGATATGGTAGTTTAAGATTTGTCTCACATGGTCAGAGAACACTTCAGATGCTTAGTAAAGCCAGGTCCAGAAACATAAAGCCTCTAAAAAGGCACAATATGTTTAAAAATGTACATAGGCTTAAATAATAGGATAGTCTTTAACTAGAGAATAAAATAATATAAAAAGAATAAGACATATAAAGATGAAAAATATGGTCTGGATCCAGTATGTTGTTTTGACATTGAATTTTTTGAATGCTGATGAGCTAATGCCAGCTGCTGAGAGATATGGGATCCTAAGAAGGACTGCTGAATAAACCAGCCCAGATACTTTAGGAATGCCTTAACTTTAAAAATGAAATTCAAAAAATGTATTGTGTTGGGGAAGAGGTTATGCTTTTGTTTCCACAAGTAACAAAAGGCTCTGGATTCATTCAAGATTAAAGAAAATCGGGCTTGATTGGGGGAGACCACCTGAAAATCCTGCTACAGACATAAATAAATAAACAGAGTTCTACATCCAGAACTGCTTTCAAGGTTGTTAGCCAAAGTTATCCAGCCTCACAGACTATTCTAGCAAGAACTACAGATAAACTGTGCGCTTTCCCATTTCATAGAGACTGGACAACAAATGTTATAGGTAGTTTTTCCAGGACTTGACCATTATCTTTGTTTTCTGAGGTCCCATAAAGATGTCATTACCCCCCAGACAACAAGAATCAGTCTAAAGAATACAATGCCCACATTCCCAAGAGGTGGGGTCAGTGGTTTTTTTTTTTTGTGTGTGGATTTTGGATGTTCAACATCATTTAGGGAGGCTGGTTGCAAATTGTTATTGGTGGAGAAAAACTAAGAGATTAGATTCAGGGATCTCTTTCTAAATAACAAAGGGGGTTATATTATAAAATGATAGAATAAAAGGGTAGATTGTTGAGTCTATTTTTGAATAACCACTAATTTCAAATATTTTACTTTGGGTGTTTTTGTATATTGATACAAATTAATTAAAAGATTATTTTAGTTATACTGCATATAAGTTTCTACTTTTGTTTAAGGTATTGTACTTATGTAGCTCATTTAAAAATATAGTATAAAGTTTTAGTCCATGAAAGCTATTTAGGATAATACAATAACAGGTAAATAGTCATCTATAACAATCAAACTTATAGTCATTTTAAGTATGTTTTCAAGATCATACAGATAAATTTTAGATAGATAAATAATCTTCAAACACTTCAAAGACCTACAGAATATGCCACTTAAAATGTTATAATAATATAAGGCTTTTCATAACAGTGAGACACATCTGCTCCTGCTAGCATCAATCTACTTCAAAAGAGGATTATGGGTATTGAAGAACCTCCATATTCTTTGTGACAAAAGCTAGCATTTGGGCAAGAAACTGCCCTTGCCTCAACTGCTGACAGTGTGCTGTCCAAAACGGACAAACAGGACACAAAGTGACTGCTGAACTCTGCCAAGACAGAATAGGACAGCCCTTCAGAATTCCTGCTTTACAAAAAAAAAAGTCTGTCGGATATTCTAGGCCTGTAGGCAAAAGATGGATGCCCCCTCATTACAGAGGAACCTTGGGTGACTATTCAGTCAGCCACTATCTTTCTGTCATTTCTTAGTTTTGGAAGTTACTTGCTCTGTACTTCCTGTTTACAATATCATATCTTTCTTGGGTCTTTGATGGAATTGAAGACTAGATAGTTACAGTTTCCCTTAGTCATAATTAAAAAATAAATTACATACAAAACTGGACTAATCAAGAGAGGATAGAAAATGGAATATTTTTTTGAATTTGCCAGCTACAAATGGAATGGACATTAAATAATTGTTCTTATTGTTTATAGTTTTATTATGTTAGAGTTAAAACATTTCCTTTTTATTTAGACAAAAAGGGGGAAATCTGTAGAATATTTCTTTACACTGTGTGAAGATGTGACACTGTGATTGGTCTAATACAGAACTCAATGGCCAATAGCTAAGCAGGAAGACATTAGGCAAGACTTCTGCAGACAGAGAGGTCTCAAGGAAGAAGAAGGAGTTGCCTGCTGAAGATAGAGGGAACAGACATCTAGGAGGAGAGATAAAAGCCATGTGTCATTAGCAACATATAGATGAGTAGAAATGAGTTAATTTAAATTATAAGAGCTAGTGGGACAAGCCTAGGCTATAGGGTGAGCTTTCATAATAAGTCTCTTCAATTTTTTTTGGTGAACTGGTGACCCCCTTAGTCTGTCTACATATAATTAATAATAAATCTCTGTGTCAATTTTTGTGACCCAAAGAAAAGTCTGTCTACAGCGAGGCCTGGATGGAAATAGTTTATGCTGGTGTGGCTGCATGGAGGAGCCGTTGTGCCCATCTCACAACTGCCAAACAAGATGACCACCAGCTAATATTCAATGCAAGCACAAGAAGGTTTATTAATTACAAGCCTGGGCTTGGGCGGAATCTCAGCACTTTGACACAGAGGGTCGATAAGATCGACCTGAGCTCTCACAGTGGAGGGTTTTTACAGGAAAAGCAGGAGTTTAGGTCTAAGGAAATCTGGAGACTTTCCATCAGTGGTTGCAAGGACATTTGAGCTCCACAGTTATTGTTTACTAGAACTTTCTATGTGTTGGTGCATCTGGATGGGGTAGCTCTGACTGGGGCCCGGAGCTGTTTTGGGCCTTTGGTGGTTTTTAAAATTCTATGGAACTGAGTGGAACTAAGTTCAGCCCTTGACCAAGTTCTGTTTAAAATGGAGTTCTTTTGCAAAATGGAGTTTGTCCTGTTCTCTTCAAAGCAAGGTAAAATTAGCCCTGGCTCAAAGCTACGATACAGGCAGATGGCACAGGACCCTGCCTCAGACAACAGGAACTTAGGGAAACAGTTTTAGGGTGACTCCCTGTGGACCCAAGGCTGGGCAGAAGCCTCTGTGTCCTGAACTACTGGAGAGGATCCTGTGTGATGCTAAACATCAAAGCAGCCTTTCAGTATACCTGCATGTGCTCTTGTGAAGGAATTTGTGAAAGCCCCTGGAATTTTAAAGGATATTTTCTCTGGCAATAGAGCTAGTAATTTTTATTTTATTTATTTTATTTTGAGACAGGATTTCTCTGTGTAGCCCTGGCTGTCCTGGAACTCTTTCTGTAGACCAGGCTAGCCTCTAACTCAGAGATCTGCCTGCCTTTGCCTTCCAAGTGCTGGGATTAAAGGTGTGTGTCACCACTTCCCAGCTGGCAAAATGGTTTTTAAAAATTATTTTTACTCATTCAAATTCTATTTTTTAGCCAATAAAATTTGCACTTTAGGGAATAGGATTTTTAAAATTCAAACTCATGGGTTTTTGTTTTTTTTTTTTTTAGATTTTTTTAAGTTTGAGATTATAATTACAAAATTTCTCCCATAGTTTTTAAACCTCATTTGAAGCTGGCATCTGTCTCATTTTCCTTTCCTAATATTTCCCTTCCTCAGTGGTAATAGTGGCATTGAGTATGGACGGAACATACAGTATGCACAACACATAGCTGCTTCAGATAAAAAAAAAAAAACAAAATTGGCACTAAAGCTGGTCAAAAATGGCATTAATTGTCATTAAAATCTTAATAACAAAACCAGACATTGTGGTGCTTACCTATAATTCAGGGTGGGGGTGCTGAGGCAGGAGGATTTTGTCTGAGGCCAGTTTGGACTACCCTGAGAGACTCTTATCTCAAAAATCAAGAGCTGTAAAACAGCATCATGGTGGATGCTTATCTAGCATGGCAGGACACGGGAGGGTTGTGCATGTGTGTGCATGCCTGTGTGTGTGTCTCTGTGTTTCTGCATGCATGCCTTGTGCATGCATGTGTATGTGTGTGTGTTTGCATGTGTGTGTGTCTCTGTGTAAGTGTTCATGTGTGTGTGTGTGTGTGTATGTGTGTCTCTGTGTGTCTGTGCGTGTACATGTATGTGTGTGTCTGTGTGTGTGCATGTGTGTGTTGTGTATGTGTGTCTGTGTGTATGTGTGCCTCTGAAATTCTGGGCTGATACAAATCAAGGACATCTATCCTCACCCTGTCTTCAGCCAATGGCCAAAGAGTTGATAATTCTACCATCCAGTCGGTCTTACACTGTCTGTGCTTTGGTGTTCTGATTACAGGTGTTTACCAGGTAGCTGCTTATCAACATGGTTGTTGAACCATGATGTCCCTAAGGCACACCTGAGTATGATGACCCTCACATCTGCTGGGTGCTCACTGTGTACTAGGTACCTGCTGTGTGTTGGGTGCCTATTATATCCTGGGTGCCCAAAGAGTACTGGGTGCCCACTGTGTGCTGGGTGCCTACTGTGAACTGGGTGCCTACTGTGTACTAGATGCTTGTTGTGTGCTGGGTGCCTACTGTGTACTGTATGCCTACAATGTGCTGGGTGCCCATTGTGTACTAGGTGCCCACTGTGTGCTGCATGTCTACTGTATGCTGGGTGCCTGTTGTGTGCCTGATGCCCACTGTGTGTTGTGTTTCTACTATAGTATATGCTGGGTGCTGACTGTGTACTGGGTGTCCACTGTGCACTGGGTGCCCAATGTGTGTGGGTATCCATTGTGTGCTGCATGTCTACTGTATGCTGGGTCCCCACTGTAAACTGGGTGCCAACTGTGTGCTGGGTGCCTACTGTGTACTGGATGCCAACTGTGTGCTGAGTGTCTACTGTGTGCTAGGTGCCGACTGTGTATTAGGTACCCATTGTGTGCTGGGTGCCCACTATGTACTGGGTGTTGACTGTGTGTTAGGTGCCCACTGTGTGCTGGGTGCCTAGGCCCTGCCCTTGTCATCTCTAGGAGATACAAAGGAAAGCAAGACAATTTCATTTCAGTGATTTCCACCACAGGAGACATCCTCACCCCTTTTCTTTAGCAGCGCGTAAGGTTCAGAATATGGCTCAGCTTCGGCTCACGGATCCCTGTGGAGTCTTTCCTTGTGTGGGAAGAGTCTGTGTTCTGATCCATCCAGAGGATGGCAAAGGTGGAAGCTTATTAGGAACACTGGCGATCATCTGGACAAGGTTTGGGGAAGGCAAACAGGACCTCGGGGCCACCCTGACCTGAGGCAGGCTCCCAGGCATTGCCAGGAAATTAGAGATGCCACTGTGTAGTTACATTGCAAATAATTGTCCCGCCTATGAGTTTAATAAAAAGCACTGATTGGCCAAAGAAAGACAGGAAGTATGGGTGGGGCTACCAGACTAAGAAAACTCTGGGAACACGAAGAACAGAGCAGAGATGTCACAGAGACACCAGAGATGCCACAGATACAGAGGACAACTATGCTGCTCTGAGAAAAGGTGCCAAGCTGCATGGCTGAACAGGATAAGAATCATGGGTTAGTTTAAGAGCAAGAGCTAGCAAGTTATATGCCTGGGCCCCGGGCCAATCAGTACAATTAATGTATATGAGCGTCTGTGTGTCTCTGTGGGACTGTGGGTCTGTGGATCCAGGCCACAAGGCTAGGCCCAATAGCCCCAGCCAGAAACCTCATACTACACCAGTGTTCAGAAGTGGGAGAGAGGTTAAGATGACCAGCTGGGAGGGGGTTCCAAGCCACAGATCTTGAGGTGGGGGGCTCTGCCCTTCCACCTCTGTGTGTGGGAGTGCTGATCAGAACTCTGTAAGCCGATTTGAGCAGACCCATCTCTGCCCCACCCTTTGCTGTCTGTAAGTAGACTTCACTTCTGAAGGATGAAGGCCAAGTGTGGTTCCTAGGGATGCCACTTCCTCAGAGCAGGGTGGATAGAAAAAGAAGCTGTCTGTCATGGATAGCTCTGTTTTTACCCACATTCCAAAGCATCCTCTGATAGTCCCAGCACAGAAGTCAGTGAGGATGCCTCTGACTGGGGAATCTGCACTGTGGCCTCCTCTCAGGCATGCCCTATTCTCTGCATGCTCTCAACCCTGAAGAGACAGGGGTTCTCATGCTCTTAGTGTGGTGGGGTTGATGGATGCATTAAACAATCCTCCTGAGCCTCACGGGGATCCTTGTAGGATCCTCAACTCAAGGATCTTAAGAGTTGCAAATCCACAGACTCTACCACACCAAAGTAAAAACATCAAAACCCCATAGGTCAGGCTTCCAGACAGTAGGGGGCTCTATTCACCCATATGATAAAGGAAAACTTTTTTTTTTTTTCCCAGTACAGCCTTGCTGTGGTGACTTGATTCTTAAAACTGCTTAGGAATAGACTATCACATCTTAAATTTAGTGAATATTTAGCTAATGGTTGAACTTTAAATTATGTTTTGAAAAATAAAGCTACCTAGGGCTGGGGGTGTAGCTCAGTGATAATACAGACATTCACGAGACTCTGGCTTTGGACCCAGCGCATTCCTGCACAAAGCCACTACAGAACCATTAAAAGTGAGACTGAATTCACTGCTTGCAGAAGCTGACCCATGCTGGCCATTCTGCTGGGGTAATTACCATAAATTCACTATAGCAGCTCCAGACTTTGCAGAGGGTTTGGTAAGTGTCACCCTGAGCTAAGTGCTCGAGTCATCAGCTCATTTAATATGTAGAGCAGCCCCGGGGTGATCATGGAGGAAACTGAGTCAGCCACGACCTGTCCTTATCCAGTTTGCCTGCTTCTAAAATTGAGACCTTAACCACCGGCTCTACCACCCCCACTGTGTGGCGAATTACTTTTCCTTCTGGACTCACAGTGGTGGTCAGGAAAGCAGCCAAGTCTTCCTAGGGAAGCTCTCATTTTGAACTTGGGAGAGTAGGGAGCGATTATTACTCATGATCAGAAAAGGTTGGGGGTGGGGAGCACTCCAGCTTGTTCCGAGGTCTGGGGAGCACGAACTTGTTCTGAGGTCTGGGTGAGCACGCTGTCTTCTTCTGAAGTCTGAAGTTTCCACAAGCTGCTCTTTTACCACTGATGGTGCTTTTGGGAAGGTTCTTACTTTCAACTCAAGAGCCCTATTCTGTCTGCTGTCTGTCAAGTGCAAGGCCAAAGGGGGGAAAACTCTGATTCTAGCCTGGGCTTCTTTACTTAGATGGGGGTTGAATCTTTAGCTTTCTAGAATCTTCTTGGAAAATACAGATATTTCCCTGAGAATGCAGGTTGGATGGGTCAAGTTTCGCATAGATGGGCAGCACCATGTGGTCAGGCAATGCAAAGGGAGTGTTTTATCTGTTTTCCTCTGAGGGGAGCTTGGCGTGCCACCCAGCAGAAGCTCTGCACAGGGATATTTTTGAGCCTGATGCAAACTCCTAAGCAGTGACGTTCCAGTGACTCAGCTGGTGGGTGGAAGTGATTTTCGGTAATGACAGTATCACCATCTCCCTCCTCCTACAATGTCACACATCACCAAATACATGCTCGCTGGCCTTGAACCCACTGATTCAGCTACTCTTTACTCAGGTGGGTCACAGGCTGTACCTCTAAACCACGCCAACTGTTTTGCATGTGGGGAGCAATGTCTTTCTCTCCCTCAGAAAGTCAGAGAAAAATAAGGATGGTTAAAAGGTCACCTTGTCCGTCTGTCCTCCAACTTTAAGGCAGTCTTTTAGGAGCTAAGTGCAGCATAATTATAGCCACCATTATCAGGAAGAGGCCACTTGAGCTAATTAGAAAGGGAAGCCACCCAATTGCAGATAAAACCATGTAGAAACTGGTAGCATTTTTGAGAGAAAGAAACCGCACTGAATAGAGCCATTTACAGATGTCTATTCAGACAGAACATCAGGAGAGTCAGCTCAGCTAAGAAATGCAGGTCGTGGCTGTGCTTGAAGCTAACGAGCGACTGAAGCCGTGCCTGCCACCAAGGCAGTCTTGTGTTCTCCCTGACCCTGGGTGCCTTCAGAGGTAAGGGGCCAATTAAGGACTGTGCTGGGGCTTGTGAAGGATTGTGGTGACCCTAGGAATAGCTAGTGGTGGAGGAAGCAGAGAGTGGTTTCCTAGGAGCTGCCTCCTCATGAATAACCATGAGTTTGTGGTAGAGAGGGTTGTGTTGGAATAGAGATGCCAACTATGGCTAGAGTGTACTGCTCAGACCAAAGGCTACAATGGTTAGAGGCTTCAGCCCCACACCTCACCTGTGCCAAAATCTGGGGCTCCTGGAGGGGAGCTGGGACTTGGCAGTTTTCTTTTATGAATATTGTATTGAGAAGTATTCAGAGGCTGGGGGCATGGCTTGGTGTGCTCGGATTCTATCCCCTGAACCACCACTCAGCAAACAAACAAACCATTGTAGACTGAAAACATACAGATTAAAGAAGGTCTGATTCTTGCTGAAAACACGCGTTGAGTGTGGTGGCCAACATCTGTGACCCCAGCACATGGGAGGCTGCTGTACAGGGGCCCTCAAGGTCCAAACCACAAAGCCACAGAGAATTCTTTCCCTCTGTTTCTTTTCTTTCTGTTTCTTTGAACATTTACTTTAGAAAACTCAACACTGTGATTTTTTCTTCTTAGAAATGCCCATAAATCCTTTAGGAGAGTCTGTTGCCATTCTCTTGGCTCTGTGACCTGTAAATGTCTTTCAGACTGGCAGAGGCCAGAGAAGGATATCAGATCCCCTGGAGTTACAGACAACTTGAGCTGCCCTACATGGATGCTGAGAACCAAGCTCTATTCCTCTGGAAAAGCAGTCAATGCTCTTAACTGCTGAGCACGTCTTCTGTCCCATACTCTTTTAGTTTATTATGCAGAAAAAGTCTATCTGTCTGTCTGTTTATCTTCCAAGATGGCTTTGAGCTCACTATGCATCTCAGGCTGGTCTTGCCGGATGGTCCATTTCATTCCACTTCCATTTTATGTCTTGGTGTCAGCATGCTTACCTTAATTGTTTTTTCTTTCTAGACAAGGTCTTACTATGCATCGCTGGCTAGAACTCCTATGTAAACCATGACAGCCTTAAACTCACAGAGATCCTTCTGCCTCTGCCTTCTGAGTGATGGGATTAAAGGCATGTGCCACCATACCCCACACTTGATATATTCTTAAAAATCCAGTCTACTCCACTCTTTGGTATATAGATCAGGAGGTCGTGTACATCTATCCACAGAAGGACTTCTAATCATGGTCACAACAGTTCATTCTTGGTAGCAAACATCTGGAAAGAACCCAAACACACTTACTGAGAGGAGAATGGATGAATGAATTGTACATCCATATGACAGCCTACTATTCGGTCACTAAAATAAATTAACAACATGTGAAAGAGCAATAGTATGTTGCTCTAAAGAAGCCAGACACAAAGACGACCCACTGTGATCTCGAATGAGCTTGATGGCCTGCTGCCTGCAATGGGGTCAGCAGACACTGACTGCAGTGGAGAGAAGGAGCCTATGCAAGGTGAAGGCATGTTCTATATGCACCATGGATGCACATGTGTGCAGAGAGCACAGGTCAATCGGGTGTTGGTCCGCAGTTGGTGTCTACCTTGTTTTGTTTGCTTAATATTTTTAGAAATTTATTTTATGCATATGAATGTTTTCTTACATGGATTTATGTGTGTACCTGGGGCCCAAAGAGGTTAAAAAAAAAAAAAGAAAGAAAGAGAGAGTCGGATCCCATAGAACTGGAGTTACAGATGGTTGTGAGGCACCTTGTGGGTGCTGGGCATTGAAGCTGGTCCCTCTGCAAGAGTCACAATTGCTCTACACCACTGTGCCAACTCTTCAGCTCCTGTTGCTTGTTTCTTGAGACAAAATCTATGGCCTGAAGCTCATAAAGTTGGCAATTTGGCCAGTTAGGACTGGTCCCTGCCTCTCCAGTGTTGAGGTTATAAGCACTTGCCACCACACCCAGCTTTTTAGTGTGGGTTCTTGGGATCAAACTTCGGTCCTAGGGTGTGAAAGGCCCCCATTTCATGTTCTGTTTTGATTGTTAGAGTGGAGAAGCTCATTAAATGCATTAATAGTGCAGATCATGGATTAAATTTCAACCGGGTAGAAGTGGACATCTTTGTCCGTTTGTAATGCTATACTGAAAGACCCTGGACCAAGTACCTTATCAACAGTGGAAATTTAGTTCTTGTAGTTCTGGAGTCTGGAGCCCAACATGTCAGGGTCCAGTGAATACTCTTTTGACTTTTCTCTGTATCCTTGCTGATAAAGGGAGGAGATGGAGGTATCAAGTTCTCTGGGTCTCTTTTATCAAGGTGAATACTATTCATGAGGACTCTGCCTTACGACCTAGTCACTTCCAACAATAACCCCACTTCCTGATTCATCACCTTGGGGCTTAGGCTTCAACATAGAAATTTCAGTGGGAAACCCAAATACTCAATCTCCAGAGTGGATATAATTGGTTGAATATAAAGTATGCTTAAGTAAAGTTTTCTCTAAGAAGTAATAATACATTTTTCCTTCAACAAATCTTGAAATTTAAAAAAAAAGTGCATTTTTTCTCTTAGGCAAGGTGAGGTCTAGTTCACATGGTGGCATCAGGGTAGATGCTCCAGTGTGGAATCTTGTGATGTTACACAGTGCAAGGCTTGATCCAGGGTTACCCCTAGTCCATCCCTGGGCCTTGTAAAGATGCAGGCAGAGGTTGGTTCACAGGAAGCACAGCAAACAGTGGCTTCATGAAGCTCTCTGGGGAAAACCTTCGCTGCCGTCAGAATCATGTGCAGCACACAGTGACAGCTTTGTGGTGAGTCATGATCTGTCTACAGGTTTGAAAGCCCTGTGATTCAGACATGTCAAGGTTGATGGAAATATTAAGGGGTCTCTTCCTCAGGGGGAAAATATAAATCTCTGTCTTTAAATATTTCATTTCTTTTAAGAGATGTCAACTTAGCTCATTGTTGGAGCACTGATTCGTTTAGAAGAAATGCTTGTCAGGGTTTTGTATTTGGTTAAGGACAAAAATTCTTCTTTGTAGATAGTGGCGGCCTTTAGGAACAGCAGCAAGTTCTTGTCACTTTGTGAGATGCAGAGGGAAACCTGCTTCTTCTCTGTCACAAGAGCCCTGGTAGCTGCTTCCAAGGTTGGTGACACGGTTTTATCTGCCACCAGCTGGACAGAGGTTCTCTCACCTTCACCAGAGGTCAGGCAGGGCTAAAAGAACCTTAATTATAGTTCGTGTAATTAAGGAATCACCCCAAAGTTGGCAGCTATCAGAATGGGATCTGAGATATTGAAAGAGGCTTGTGTACATTGCTCAGATATTCATTGCCTTGAAGGGGGAAGGGAGAAAGTGCAGCAGCCTGTGATTGCCAGTCTGGAAACCCTGCCTGCCGGATGGTGTAGTAGATGCCTGCCAGCCCCTCCTGAAGTGAGGGAGGAGAGAGGTTAAGGTGGAAGAGTGTGTGTGTGAGTGTGTGTGTGTGTGTGTGTGTGTGTGTGTGTGTGTGTGTGTGTGAAGAGGGAGTGTGATGTGTGCATGTGCGACCTTCTGTGCATGGCCAGCACTGCTATGGCCTGTGAAGCCCACCAAATTCACCCTAACATGGTCATTCGGAGGTTTCTTTGGATTCTGAAACAGTGAGTCTGTGAAGTCAGTGACACCCTCAAAGCGCTTCAGAAGAGCCGAGTTTACACCAAGAGGCATGCAGTATTCTTAGAGGTCAGGGTGATTTTGCTTTCCTGGCCTCAATGGCAGCTCCAAATTCTCATGCATTGATTAATTAATTAAGAAAGAGGGAGAATGAGTTTGTCATGTTGCTGTTAGTTAGGGTTGTTGTTGCTATGATGAGACACCATGACCAAAGCAACTCGGGGAAGAAGGGGATTATTCAGTTTACACTTCCACATCACAGCTCATCATCAAAGGAGTCAGGACAGGAGCTGATGCAGAGGGCACAGGCAGGTGCTGCTTACTGGCTTGTTCCTCAAGGCTTGCTCAGCCTGATTCCTTATAGAACCCAAGGATAGAACTACCCACGATGGGCTGGGCCCTCCCCTATCCATCACAAACTAAGAAAATTCCCTACAGGCGTGGCTTATCCTAGGGAGACATTTTCTCAGTTGAGATTCCTTCCTTCCAGGTGATTCTAACGTCTGTCAAGTTGACATAAAACTGGCCGGGGAAGCTATAAAGCACTTAGGTAACCAAAAAGAGAAGGAAAACTAATTCCTTGTGAAATAAATTTTATTAGACATCAGAAAGCCAAAATTCATGCCCTCCTGCAAGAATGGGCCCCCATTCACCATTTTAGAATAAGGACAGTGGTAGCAAAGTGGAGGATGGTGGTTGAGGTAGATAACAGAAATGGGAATAGCATCTCTGGTCGCAAACACACTGATGCTAATAATAAGTTATATTTCTGAGTGGTACCAGAAGCAATGGGCTTGGCCTTTATGGAGTCACCATCTCCATTCTGAGGAAGACACTAGAGAGTCTGAGGGGGAGGTTACCTTTTAGTGGGCCTGATGTCAGAGGTGGTTCTGATGAATGCCTATTCTGTTCTTTCAGAAACACTGTGTCTGGCACCACCATGTGACCATAAATTGGTCCTCTAACTTCCACACATACACCATGACTTGAGTGCAGCATGCACGCACACATGAGAGAGAGAGAGAGAGAGAGAGAGAGAGAGAGAGAGAGAGAGAGAGAGAGAGAGAATTCTGTAAAGGTAGAGTCTAAGTTGTAATGGAGACCTCTGGCTGTTGGAGATGGCAGGACCATGGGACATCCCCCAAGGACAGATACAGACATGAAGAAGAGCCAGCTCAGGAGAGGGACTATGTGTGCTGAAGACAACAGAGCTAGAGCAATGGGGCAGGAGGGATGGAGGGAGGGAGGGAGGGAGGGAGGGAGGGAGGGAGGGAGGGAGGGAGGGAGGGAGAGGAGGGAGGGAAGGAGATGGGAGAAATCCACATAACACTAGGCAATGATACATTATTATTACTTTACATCACCGAGTTTGGAACCAACTTTGCTATGCAGTAGTGGTGAGGCTGCTTGGTGCTTTGTGGAGATTGCTTCATTTAATTCTGATTACCCCATAAGCATTTATACTATAAGAGATTTAATCTCTCTGAGGTTTCAATTTAGACAAGCTCTCTAACACCCAAAGGCTCAACGACTGAGCCCGGCTCCTACAATGTCCTCATCTTCTGCTGGGTCACAACATGTTCTCTGAGTCACATTTTTATTGCCCTGTCTCCCAGCAGCAGCAAAGCCTAGAGCAAGCAGAGGAGGATCCATCCAGTAAGCTTTCAAGCCTCCAACCAGTGCCTGAACCCCAGCATTATAGCCTTATTCCTTAGTCCTAAGACTGAGTTGGTGGTGGGGATGGGGGTGGAAGCTATTACCCCATACTAGTCATACATAACCGATGATGATGAGTTTGTGGGGAGCTTTCCTCCCAGAAGGCTTTTTTTGGGGGGGGGGGGGGAGGGGCTAGCAAATAAAGAAATGGGTTGGTTTCACTCTGGGGTTTCCTGTACATGGATCTTTGTATTTTGTTCTTACTGAGCTCCACCACTGGCTTCTGTCGGCCTCTCCCCTTTGCTGGGAGGTTTTCATGAGAGTTGGTGTAGACAGAAGAAGAGAACAAAGGGCAGACACCGTGAAACAGGACCAGATGCTCAGGAGCAAGGTGCAGCCTTGTGGGAAGCCAGGCAAACTCATTCATTTGTCATTAAAAAGCTTCGTTGGAGGAGGGGCAGGCTGGGCAGCTCCCCCTGGTAAAGGTGCTCGCTGCCAAGCCTGAGGCTCTAGTTTGATCCCCAGAACTCACAGGAGACAACCAATTCCTGCACTTCCATCCTTCCACATTGTGGCACATGCTCCCACCCTGCCACACCCCAAAAGTTGAATTGGCCGGCCACAAGAGCCCCTCATTGACTGCTGAGATGGCGCTCCCCTCAGCTCTGGTGAGTGGAGCTGCATTGAGTACTGAAGGAGTTACTCCTCCACACGCTGGGATATCTGGGAACTTCCCGGTTGTAGCTTAAAAGACAACCAGGTAATAGGCGGGAAGGTCTCTGACAGAGGCGCACTGTGGCATGGTATTCACAAAAGCCCAGAGCATTTAGCGCTGGATGGCAGAGGGCTGGCTGGAGAGTACTGAGGGGGAGCTAGGCCTGGAGGGGGCAGAGGACCCTGGGAGCTGACACAGTTTAGGTGTCTTCCAGGTGATGGAAGCCATGGCCAGAACCCTCATTTGTCATTTGTACTACCTGGCATAGATAATCGGTTTTTGTCAGCACCAATCCTGAAACTAGACCATAAATTTCTACAAAGTAAGAATCTTTTCTTCTTTCTCTCTTTCCCTCTCTCCTTTTATTTTTCATTCTTTCTTCCTTTTTTAATTTTTTTTAAAAACAAAAAAACAAAACAAACAAACAAACAAACAAACAAAAAACCAGAGTTTCTCTATTTAGCCCTGGCTGGCCCTGGAACTCACTCTGTAGACTGGGCTGGCCTCTAACTCAGGGATCTGCCTCCAGAGTGCTGGGATCAAAGGCATGCACCACAACTGGCCAAGTAGGAATCTTGCCTTGAACATTTTCATCTTTTTAATCACTTGTTCTAAATAAGGTCTGCTGGGTAAGGTGCCAGGGGCCGAGTATGGAGCTATGACATGCTGGTCCACTGACAGTACATTCACTGTCTGCAGAGAGCTGGGGACACATTCCACTTAGTGATACAATGACAGCCCATACATCCTGAAGATTACAACGAAGCTCTAAAAACCTGCTTCCTAATGAGGTTCTCCTAACCATACCGTGTCCCAGTATAACACATTGCTTTCCTGTGTGTGTGTGTGTTGGGGGGTGTAGATTCTGTCAGAGTAAACAAGCCTACTGACAGGTTAGGTATATGAAAGTAGATCAGACAATTAAGTGCACAATATGCAGTGCTTGAGAACAGATGATTACTATATTTACGACATGTCTCAAATATATGCGTCCCTGTGTGTATTTGAGTGTGTGTGTCTGTGTCTTTCCATGTGTCAGTGTGTATCTATGTGTGTCCTTGTGCTTGTGTGTGTATCTCTCTCTCTGTATGAATCTCTGTGTCTGTGTTTGTATTGTGTGCATGTCTATGTTTGTATGTATGTGTGTATCTGTTGTATGTGTGTCTCAGTGTCTTTTATATGTGTCTCTGTGGTATGTACTTGTGTGTGTGTGTGTGTCTGTGTGAGGTATGTGTGTCTCTGTGTATGTTGCATGTGTATCTGTGCGCAGTGTGTGTCTTTCGGGTGTGGGTGTGTGTTGGACATATACTTGAGCTCAGCCTTTAAAGACCAGCAGGAACTTGTGCAAGATGTTTCTGACAGCTTCTGAAGCGGCAGGTCTGCACTAGCCTCCTAACATGAGTATATGTGACTTCAGAAGCCTCCAGGGCCTCTGCACCCAAACTTCTCTTGAGGAAAAACTCCTTCAGAAGTGTTACTAGACAGATGTACAGAAAGAAATCCGGCTCCAGAGAGCTCAGTAGTGCCAGTCTGTGTGGCTGATTTTCTGGGAGTCTTTGGTATGTTAATATCCGAAACAACAGACTCCTTCACTCACAGGGCTTGAATTCTGCTCTTCTTGGAAGCTCTGGGAAGTTTATGAAGTGCACACTCCTCAGTGAGGTCACTCTTGAGTGAGGTGTAAAGTAACAAGTGGTCCAGCAGCTCTGGAGTACCCCACCCCACCCCAACACTGTCCTCAGAACCAATCACAGGACCGCAGTTCAGTGCGATCTATTGGGTAGAGGGTGGTGGATGTTGTGGACTCGCTCAGACCATCTCCACTAGGCCTTGTTACATATGAACAGCTGCTGGTATTATCTGTCCCTGGAGTGTGGACCCTGATTCACTGCGACGAGGACAACACACGGGCTTAGTTCCTGGAGAGCCTAGTGCTGATCATGCTGCAGAGGCATGGACAGGGGGACAGGACAGGACAGGAGACAGGACAGGACAGGAGGACAGGACAGGACAGGAGGACAGGACAGGACAGGACAGGACAGGAGGACAGAAGGGCAGGACAGGAGGACAGAAGGGCAGGACAGGAGGACAAGACAGGACAGGAGGACAGGACAGGACAGGAGGACAGGACAGGAGGACAGGACAGGACAGGAGGACAGGACAGGAGAACAGGACAGGAGGACAGAAGGGCAGGACAGGAGGACAAGACAGGACAGGAGGACAGGACAGGACAGGAGGACAGGACAAGAGGACAGGACAGGACAGGAGGACAGGACAGGACAGGAGGACAGGACAGGAGGACAGGACAGGACAGGACAGGAGGACAGGACAGGAGGACAGGACAGGAGGACAGGACAGGAGAACAGGACAGGAGGACAGAAGGGCAGGACAGGAGGACAAGACAGGACAGGAGGACAGGACAGGACAGGAGGACAGGACAAGAGGACAGGACAGGACAGGAGGACAGGACAGGACAGGAGGACAGGACAGGAGGACAGGACAGGACAGGACAGGAGGACAGGACAGGACAGGACAGGAGGACAGGACAGGAGGACAGGACAGGAGGACAGGACAGGAGAACAGGACAGGAGAACAGAAGGGCAGGACAGGAGGACAAGACAGGACAGGAGGACAGGACAGGAGGACAGGACAGGAGAACAGGACAAGAGGACAGGACAGGACAGGAGGACAGGACAAGAGGACAGGACAGGACAGGAGGACAGGACAGGACAGGAGGACAGGACAGGAGGACAGGACAGGACAGGAGGACAGGACAGGAGGACAGAAGGACAGGACACCACCTGAGACTCAAGGATTCCAGCACAGTACCTACTGCTCTGAAGGTCACACAGAGACAAGATTCCTTTTATAGAGAAATTTTCAAATCAATATTGAGATAGTGAGCATGGGCAAGAGCAAGCCCTGTGACTGTTGAGGGTGTCCTTCTTCCTTTCCCAATTATTTTCTGGAAATCACAGAGACAAGACTAAACCTTTGTTTACAGTGAACACATCCTAAGGTCCCCACAAGGCTGTGACCTACGGTTTGACCTTATCAGCTGAGAGCCTACATCAGACATGTTAAGAACACCCTATGATCAAAAAGAGAGGAGAAAGAGAGAAAGGAAGGAAGAAGGGAAAGAGGAAAAGACTCTTTGGGCTTCCCCTGGAGAAGCCAAGGGTGTCTCGGGTGTGTCTTCTTCTTTGCTGAGTGCCTCTCTTTCTATTAACTTTAATATTTAAACCTGTATTTAAGATGTCTGTCATGGCTCAGTGACACGGTCAGTTTGCTGCACAAGTTTGATGACTTGAATTTGACCCCTGGACCCTAGAACAAGTGGTAAAAATAGAGAACACACACACACACTACACACACCACACACTATTCACACACATACACACTCTGCACACATACACACTACACACAAACTATACACACACTACACACAGACACATACACTACACCTGCACACACACATACACACTACACATTCAGCACACACACATGCACACATACTACACAAACATACACACACTACACACATGCACACACACTCACACACACTATACACAGACACACACACTACACTCTATACACACACTATACAAACACACGCCATGCACACACACACTACACATGCACACACATGCACACACACTACACATACACACATACGCACACACTACACACACATACCATGCACACACAGAAAAATCATTTTAAGAATGGAGAAATGGCTCAGGGGTTAAGAGCAATGGCCGTTCTTGCAGATTCCCAGCATCCATGTGGTGGCTCAAAATCCTCTGTAACTCCAGTTCCAGAGGATCTCACACCACTTCTGGCCTTCCTGAGCAGGAGGCATGCACATGGTGCACAGACACACATGCAGGAAAAACACCCAAACACAAAACAGTTAAATAACATTTAAAGGAAACTTGAAAATTTTTTAAAAATTCTCTGTAGTGAAGCCACGTATCCAGCTTTACCTGAGTGAAGGGCTCTAAAAAAATGAAAAAAAACTCATCAGGCTGCAGTGTAGAGCTGTGTCTTTGCCTCTGCATGCCTCTGGCCCCATGAATGTAATAGGGGAAGGCGGTAGAACCAGAGAGGACACAACTAGAGTCTTAAGACACGGGTCTCGATCTCTAGCAGCTGACTGTGATGCTGGGCAGGTCACACAGTCTCTGTCCTCTTGCCTGGAAAATGGGAATACTGAACTCTTCAAGAGGCTTGTGAACCAAAGAGTGTGAACTGGTTTTTAAAGCTAAGAAGTCTTAGAAATGGTTCCTTACCATGATCTCCTTCCAGAATAAATGAGCCTGGATCTAAGAATAAGATTGCTTTGGCAGGATCTCTGCGATGCTGGGCTCAGGAAGGTAGGCCTCCTCTGGAGTCCTCTGGGGTCCTCTGGGGTCGCTGGCTGTGCACTGGAAACCCTGTCCCTTTCCTGTGCAACTGCTTGGCCTCAGGTGTAGTCAGGGGAAGCCCAGCACAGATGGAGTGGGAGTTGCTGCCTGAGTCAGATTGCCTCCTGGGTGCCTGGAGCCCAGTGTGGAGACGTGCTGCCTCCTGCTACTCCCCCCAAGCTCTTTTTTAGCTTCATTTCTTGTCCTCCTTGTGCTCCTTCTCCATAAACACCAAAAGTTATGGTGCTCAAGGGTGCGTCTGTTTCTCATAATGAAAGAACCTGACTCATGGGAGAGTCTTAAGACCCAAGGATGGAGTGCACTGCCCTCTTCTGAGAATGGAATTGCACTTAAGGGCTAGTGACTGGTCCAGCAAAGGAATCACAGCACCTCTTACTACAGTGGAGTCCTGCTGCCAGAGGACAGAGTGGGGAGTTCTTTGTGTCAATTGAGGGTTGTATGAGGTTTCTGACCCGGACTTTCCGGTCTACAGTCCCACAGTCCCACTGAAACACACAGACACTTATATTAATTGTCCACTGATTGACTGGGGCCCAGGCCTATAACTTGCTAGCTCTTTACCCTTAAACTAACGCATGATTCTAATCCTGTTCAGCCATGCAGCTCAGTACATTTTCTCAGAGCAGCATAACTGTCCTCTGCATCTTATGCCTTCTCTGTGGCATATCTGCTCTGTTCTTCCTGTTCCCAGAGTTTTCTTAGTCTGGTAGCCCCACCCACACTTCCTGTCTGCCTTCGGCCAATCAGTGTTTTTATTAAACTAGTAGGTGGAATAATTACTTACAATGTAACAACACATAATCCCACTACAATTGAATGAGCCATAAAACAATTTCCTAACTGACAAATAGGAAGCTTGTGATGGTGTGTATGATCAGCTGTCACTTGTGTAGATGTGAAAACTTAATAATGCATATCACACTTTCTGATAATAACTGTCAGTGGTGATTGTGGTAGTTTGGAAGAAAATGCCCTCCCAAAGGGAGTGGCACTACTGAGATGTGTGGCTTTGTTGGAGAAAGTGTGTCACTGTGGAGGAGAGCTTTGAGATCTCATATATGTTCAAGCCATACCCTGTGAGGGAGACCACTTCCTGTGGCCTGCAAGATGTAGGTCTTTTGGTACCTTTTCTAGCAACATGTCTGCCTGGAGACTGCCATGTCCACCATGACAATAATGAATTCAACTTTTGAACTGCAAGCCAGCCCGTTAAATGTTCTCCTCCTTAAGAGTTGCCGTGGTCATGGTGTCTCTTCATAGCAATAGAAACCCTAACACAGTTGTGATTGTGTCAAAGTGCCATACCAATACCAATAGTTTGAGGAGGTCCTACCCTCTAGGGATCTCCACTCCAGTAAAATTAGATACTCAACTAGCTTTGGATGAGAATTTCAGGACAGGTAGACCTGAAGCAAAGATGGTGAGCTTATTAGTTCAAGGTAAATCATTTACATGCTTCAGATCAAAGTGTAGGCTTTAGGAGTGCCTACAAGATGCCTAGGAAAGGCCACCTACAGTACATGGTGCAGGCTTCTCCAGGGGTGTCTTTGGAATAGCTTGATATGAAATCCTGTGTATCTAAATTACATTCTCAAAGGATATAATTACAACAAGGGTTAACGCATAAACAAAGTTTAAAAATTAAGACAAAAAATTAGCTGGCTTATCTTTCTCATCTTAAAGAATTTTCATTTGTCACCACCCTCATATAATGTTTTTGTTAATTGGGAATTTAATACAATGTACCTCATCATATTCAAATTCCATTCCTCCTAGGACCATCCTTGTGCCCCCTGTCCCCCAAACCCTTATTAAGTTCAGTTTGTTTGCCCATATACTCATTGGAACACGGTCAGACTTCCCACCACCAACCCCTTAAAGAGAACTGATTCCTTTCCCATTCCTCACAGAGGCCATCAATGTGACAAGCTACATTTCAGCATCTTTACCACAATTCTTAAGGACTCTCCTCAATAGCTTCATGTCTGGACTGTTTCTTTTTTTATAGAGGGCAGGGAGAGTCATCAACACCAGGGCAAAGGCTGTCTCCCTGCCTATAGGAGCCAATACCAGCATAGATCATGGACATCAAAATAGTTTCTGGCAGCTGCACAGATCATGGAAGTCCTTTTTTTTTTTTTTTTTTTTTTTGGTGGTGTTTTTGTTTGTTTGTTTTTCAGATAGGATTTCTCTGTGTAGCCCTGACTGTCTTAGAACTTACTTTGTAAATCAGGCTGGCCTTGAACTCAGAGATTTGCGTACCTCTGCCTTCCAAATTCTGGGATTAAAGGCATGCACTACCACCTGGCTATCTGAGGAGATTTAACCCAGAAAATGTTTTTTATATCCTTGCTTGAAAACCCTTTGGGAGAGCAAGCACTATGTAATTTCTATTCTATTTATTTGTTCATGGTTTATAAGTATGTATGCATGTGTGTGCGGGTACATTCATCTGTGTGTGTGTATGTGTGTGTGTGTGTGTGTGTCTGTGTCTGTGTGTGTATGTATGTATATGAATGTATAGACCACACTGGGTGTCTTCCTCATTTCTTCTCATTTATTTATTTACTTACTTTATATTAATGGGGATTGAACTAAGGGTATCAAGCTACAGCCCCAACTCACCACTTCATTTTTTAATCTGTTTGTTTACATGCGTGTGTGCGCGCACCCACATACACACAAGCACGTAAGTCAGAAAACAATTTGCAGGAGTATGTTTCCTCCTTCTACCACATGAGTCAAGCCCCCCCCCACCTGATGATCCATCTTTCAGGTCGCCACCTCTTTTATATAAAGAGTTTTACCATGTAGTCCTGGCTCTCGTGGAACTTGCTGTATAGACTAGACTGTCCTGGAACTCACATTGATCTACTTGCCAAGTGCTGGAATTCAAGGTACACACCACCCTTGACAACTTTTCAGCTGATCTGTGCAGGCCTTGTCTGTTGGACTTGGGATCTGAGGACCTGAAAGAATGGGGAGTATTGCAGTCTAATGCTATAGATGACGTTCCCTCAGATTCCATGAACTTTATTCATGAATGAAACACATAAAGCAGTAATCTAAGGAAGAAAAACATGAGCAGGAAAACATGTAAATAAATGTCAGTAAGTGTTCCTGGGTCCTTACCGTTTCCTTCGGGGAGGGAGTGAGAAGACTTGGAGTCAACAACACAGACCCTGAGAATCAGCTGAATAATGTGGAAAGCTAACAAGGACTAACTTGTTTATTCAGCAATGGGGAGAGCCTTATATACCCTCCTCCCAGTACCCAGGCTGTGTCCCAATTCACTGACATTGCGTGGTTGCCCCTCATTGGCAGGACACAATCAGGACCTCTGACAGCAGCTGTTGCTAGGCCCTCAGGCAGACTCAAGGTTGGCTCATGAGGAAATATGTTATGTGCTGCCTTAGCAACTGGTTTGAGATAATTTCCTTGACCATATGGGCTCAACCTACTACGAGTAAGCACATACTAAATATTAACAGAGCAGTCCTTTCCCAGAACTTTCTTAGGACAGACCAATTAAAGCACACTGCCTAGTACATGCTATAAATTATATCTGAGAAAGTACAAAAGCAAAACAGAAGGATATATTTAGATTCAGGATATACTGACCAGATTGGGTTCTATAGATATATGCTGACATCCAACAAGAATAAAATCATATAAACTGAATCTAAATGTTTATACAGGAGGCATGAACAATGCAGGGAACAAAATTCATAAAGTAAAAGACCCTCTGCCTTATTTCCTGGAACCTTCTCTCACAGTTCCTCAAGATGATGTTCTCCCAGAGATGACTGTGTTCAGACACTCCCTCACCTTTCCTACCCTATTTTTTGAGACAGAGATTCTCACTTGATCTGGAGCTTGCCATTTCAACCAGACTGGCAGTAAATCACCAGCATCTACTTACTTCCTCCAATGCTGAGATCATGACCTATGCTCCTGCACTTTTTGTGTGAGTTCTGGGGATCCAAATGCAAATTCTCATACTTACCCCTGGGCATCTTTCCAGCCCTGGTAATTTTGATTTGTCAGTTTTGTAGAAGTTTTTGACTCCTAGGCAGATTATAAAGTGAGGATCTTATTTCCTGTGGAACTCACCTAGAGCTGACTTCACAGGGGACTCAGGCTATGGTCTCTCCTTTGCCACTGCTCCAAAAGTTAATATCTGGATTGTGGCCTGGTTGAGGTGGTTTCTCCCTGAAGTTGGTCCGTTCCTTCTGTATCACCCACTTAGTCTAGATCTAATCACCGTTAGCATTTTGCTTTTTCTTGTAAATTTTCTGCACTAAAGATACTGGAAAGCACTTTAGAAAAGTACACTCTGGGTGTGTCCATAAGAGCACTTCTAGAGATGCTTGACTGTGGAGGTTGGCATGCAGCCTCCAGGGCTTAGCATTATTTATGACCTGCAATGTTTGCTAGAACCAGTTGATCCATTCCGTTATCGAAACATTGGCCAAGCAGGGGTTGTGGTTAGGGAATCAAGAAGTCAGCAGAGAACAAAGAAGTTGACCCAGGCCAGGTGTAGCATGGGAGCTGCAAAGGTTACTTGAGGTGAGAAAACAACCTCAGTATATAAGGCTTCTCCTGTGCTTCAATAAACAACATTCTTCATTCAAGAGTGACCCACTCTTGTGTTTCTTGTGTCTTTCTTTATCTCCAGACCCTTGCCAAACTTGCAGTTCATTCAGGTGGTACAGGTGTTACAAGTGAAGGCCCCAGTGAGATCAGGAACTAGGGATTCTCTGAGAGACCACCCTTAGAAGGCTGTCCAGCAGGTAAGAAGTTAATAGGAGGAAGGTGAATTGAACCATGGGAGCTTCAATGTAACGGCAGATTTTAACTGAACAACTGACAGAACTATTAAAGAAACAGGGAATAAAACATAAAACTGCTCAGGAATGTGTTAATATTATAGAGGCTACTAGTCTTTAGTTACTGTGAGCTGGCATGCTTAGCATTCAAGACTGGGAACACGTAAAAATTGATTTGAGAGAAGACTTCCCCATTGCTACCTTTTCACTTCGGCAGCTTGTGAAAGATGCCTTGCTTAGTACTCACGTAAAAGTGAAAGAACAATTGGCTGAGGCTGGGAGAGTCTTTGATGATGAGATTCAGTAACAAGACTCTCAGGCTTTTTTGAATAACTTTGATATGACAGAAAAGCCTGCTCCTAGAACCCTGGAGGAAGAAGAACTAGAATTAGAGGAGCAGATACAAAAAAATCCATGAACAGTTGAAAGATGACTCCAAAAACGAGAGTTCAGAGCCATCCTTTAGGGAACACCTTATGTGCCCTAAGAGCTTCAACCAGTTCGCAGCTGCCTTTGGTTCCACTTAGTGCAGAGGAGGAAATAAAAAGGCTTAAAGATCAGATAGGGAACGTAATGTGGCAGGACTCTGATGGGGAATGTCTTTCTGTATTCTGTGAATATCAATCTCTAAATAAAGGAGCTGTTTTGGCCCATGACAGACACCATGGAAAAAGTAGGCGGGGGAATCAGAATAGGTAGGAAAGAAAGGGCTGAGTCAGAGACAGACCAAGTAAGCTGCCAAAGAAGAAACATGTGAGGAACACAGGTGAGCCATGGGCCACGTGGCAGACAGATTAATGAGAATGGGTTGAGTTAAGATATAAGAGCAAGTTAGCAATGTGCCTGAGCCATAGACCAAACAGCATGAACTTAATATAAGCGTCTGAGTCATTTCTGATGGTGGCTAAGGGGTCTCGGGCTGCAGGTCTGTGGTTCTGGACCTCTGGCTGCCTGGGACCAAGAAAACTCATCATAATAGATGGCGTCTCAACGTGGGCTGAACACCCACATAAAGCCAGAAAAAGATTTGAAAGGGCTCTAGTTCACAGAAACTGAGCCAAAGCAGCTTCCAAATTGTGTATCTGAAGCAGGTCATTGTACAGAGAAAGCGTGGCATCCGGGTCACATTCAAAATGGCACTGGCGGACTGATGGCAGGAGGGTAAGCTGTAACCAGGCCGGTTCCTGAAATCTCACAGAAGACTCGGTAGCATGTGATTGATTTATAGTTTCTGTTTATTTTGAACAAAAGGAAACAAAGGCGGTTACTTAGTAGCAGCATTTCTTGGGTCTGCTCTGTTTGCTAGCAGCAAACAGATGCGGATTCTTTAAGAGAACTTACTGATTCAGCTTTATCTGTAAAACTACGTGGCTCTTTAAAAGAGCGTGAGTATTGTAAAAGCTCTTCTGGTTGGAAGATGATTAAGGATTCACAATAAATCACAGTTTCAGTTTTCACAGTTTCAGATGAAAAAAAAAACTGTAAATGGGTTACAGTGTGTGTAAAGGTACATAGGCTTCAGAGAGAAAAGAAAGAAGGTAGAGAATGTCTTTAAAGTGAGAAATAAAGTAATAAAAATATAATAAGCCACATAACAATGGAAAATAGACACAAAATCTGGATTTTGGTTATTATTGTATTTAAAAAAATTTTTAACTATTAATGAGCTAACTGTAGAAAGACAATAGATTGCAAAGGCTGCTAAGTTAAACAAGAATATATATTTTAAAGGTATTTTGATATTTGTGTCTAAGAATTTATTGCTTTGGAAGAGTTCTGCTTTTGTTTCCACAGAAGATGAGAATCTGTGAATTGCTTCCAGGCTCTTATGGTTTGATCAACCAAGATCCCTTGAAGAAAATCTCTGATGGGAAGAGATGGCCGTGTCAGCTTCAGGGCTGCAGACTATGATCCAGTCTCAGGAACCCATGAGATTTTCAACGCCCCTTAATCAGCAGGAAGTAGTAATGGAAAACTATGCCCAAATTCCCAAAATGTTGTTTATAAATGTTCTTTTTCATTATAAATGGTTAATGGTCATAGTTAATCTCTTTTTAAGAAGAAAAAGGGGATATGGTATATGAATAATTTTTTTAAAATTAGATTATTGAATTTACTTAGATCAGGAAATCAGCTGTTAATCTCAAAATGTTTTACATTGGTATGGATTTTAGTTTATTGATACAAATTTAAGGTCAATTCTTTAATGCTGTATGTATTTTTCTACTCTTGTTTAAGATATGATGTTTATGTGACTGATTTAGAAATGTAATGTATAATTAAGAAATGCAGGTTAATAGTCACCTATGATAATCAAACTAATAGTTATGTTAGTTAGAATTTTTTAGGTATACAAAGATATATTTCAATTAGATAAGTAATCTTCAAACACTTCTAAGACCTACAGAATATGACATTTAAAATATTTTAAGAACTTAGACTTTTATGAACAGTGAGACAAGTCTGCTCCTGGCAACACCAATCTACTTCAAGAGAAAAATGGGCATCGAAGAAACTCCATATGGAGTCTACTCTATTTGTGGCAATGGTTAGCCACTGGACCAGAGCCTGTTCTTGCATTGACTGCTTAGCAATATGCTGTTTAAACTAGACGTGCAGGTTTCCTAGGAAGGTGACCTCTGAACTTTGGCAGAACAAGTTAAGATGGTCCTTCAGGTTCCTGCTTTGAAGAGAAAACTGTCAGACGTTCACCAGGACTCAAGGAAAAGTGACTGATGAACTATACCAGAATGGGCAGAGCAGATTTCCTGCTTCTCTGAAATGAAAAGAAACTCTGGGCCTGTAGGCTGAAGATGGATGCCCTAACTTTATAAAGAAAATTTGGGTGACTGTCCAGGTGGATAGGTGTCATCTCTGTCATTTTTAGATTTTGGAAGTTGCTTGCACTTCCAGTTTACTTGGGTAAATATATCCTTCTGTGGTCTTTGATGTAGTGAAGATTAGATAGTTATAGGTATAGTTTTTTTTAGCCATTTTAAAGGTATATTGTAAATGAAACTTTAGATTCATAAGGATAATGTGGGAGATTATGTTGTTACATTGTAAATAATTGTTCTACCCATTGGTTTAATAAAAAGCACTGATTGGCCAAAGGCAGACAGGAAGTGTGGGCAGGGCTACCAGACTAAGAAAACTCTGAGAACAGGAAGCACAGAGCAGAATGCCAGAGAGAAGCCGGAAGAAGCAGAGGACAACTATGCTGCTCTAAGAAAAGGTACCCAGCCACGTGGCTGAACAAGATAAGAGACATGGGTTAGTTTCAGGGTAAAGAGCTAGCAAGTAATATGCCTGTGCCAGAGGCTGATCAGCCTAAAACTATCGTATGCATCTGTGTGTCTCTGCAGGTCTGTGGGTCTGTGGGTCTAAACCTTGAGGCTAGGCCCAAAAGTCCGGGTCAGAAATCTCATACAACAGGATAAGGTAGATGATAGAGTATTTTCTTTAATTTTGCTAAATACAAATAGACTAGATATTGTAACTGTAATTCTTGCTTGATGGCTATTTTGTTATATGTAAATTTGCTATGTTAAAACTGAAACCTTCCTTTTTGATTAGACAGAAAGGGGGGGTGGGTGATGTGCGAATATCTTTCTGTATGCTATGAGTATCAATCTTTAAATAAAGGAGCTGTTTTGGCCCATGACAGGCACCATAGAAAAAGTAGGCAGGGGAATCAGAATAGGTAGGAAAGGAAGGGCGGAGTCAGAGACAGACCTAGCCATCCACCAAAGAAGAAACATATGAGGAACACAGGTGAGCCACGGGCTACATGGCAGACAGATTAATGAGAATGGATTGAGTTAAGATATAAGAGCAAGCTAGCAGTGTGCCTAAATCAGCTTGAAGTTAATGTAAGTGTTTGAGTCTTTTCTGGGGACCTGATCAGCTTCAGGCAGCTAAGCGGTCTGGGGCTGCAGGTCTGTGGATCTGGACCTCTGGCTACCTGGGACCAAGAAACCTCATTGTAACAGGACTCTCAACAGGCTTTTTCAGTTGTAAATTGTTAATAGCTATTTCTTAATCACCCTGTGTATTTTCCTAAAATTGTTTCTCAGCACCCTATAGCTAGAGTGGTGAATGTGTTTACAGATGCGTCTTCTAATGGGATGGCTGCAGTCTCTGCTAATGGTATTATTTTAAAGGAAAAGATTAATACTCAGTCTGTACAAGTTGCTGAATTGGCTCCAGTGTTTATGGCTTTACAATATTTTTTTAGATGTCCTAGTTAATTTATATACAGATAGTGTATATGTTAGTAAAGTTTGGGGACCTTTGGAAACAGCCAGAAGCATTGTTGCTATTTCTACAGTAGAGTTGCCTCTTACAAATACAAACTCTGCTCTGGCACTGCAAACATCCCCTTTTTGTGTGCCATCTTAGAGCACATTCAGACCTTGTAGGACCTCTAAGCTATGGTAACCAATAAGCTGATGAGGCTACTAAATTGGTCCTATTTATGGGTAAATCACAATTGGAAGCTGTACAACAAGCTCATCACAAATTTCACCTTAATGCTGGAACTTTCAAATTTAGATACAAACTTTCTAAATATCAAGCTGTTGCCACTGTCAAGAGTTGCCCATCTTCTGTGGAGTTTCTTCCTGTACCCTACTGTGGAGTTAGTCCCAAGGGTCTATCACCCAATCATATCTGGTAAATGGATGTTACTCATGTTGTCTCTTTAGGGAAATTACAATTTGTTCATGCTACTGCTTATGCCTTTTCTGGAATTCTTTTTGCCTCCACCCATATTGGAGAGAAGGTTAAAGATGTAAAAAGTCATTGTCTTCAAATCTTTGCCTATTTGTGTATGCCAAAAATAGTTAAAACTAATAATAGACCTGTGTACACGAGTATCAGGTTCCAAAATTTTGCAATGACTATCCTATTGTTCATAAGACAGTTATACCCTATAATCCTCAATGTCAAGCTGTTATTGAAAGAACACATTGTACCCTGAAGGCATATCTTCATAAAATAAAGAAGGGGGATATAACACACCCAAGGATCAGTTAACATTTATTCTCTACATTTAAAAATTTTTAACTGGATAATCAGGGTAGGTCAGCCAATGGCAACCAATTTTTTTCCACATACCCTTAAGTAAAATGGAGGGATGTGATGTCCAGACAACGGTGTGGACCATATCTAGTGCTGATGTGGGGGTGGGGTAGTGTCTGTGTTTTCTCCTAGAATGCTGAATCTCCAGTCTAGGTTCTGGAAAGGCTGGTGCATGCTGTGGGTGACCTTGTTGGGAACAAGCCAGGTATACTAAGTCCATTGGACACCGGTAAGGAATCCCCCAGTGTTGATGCTGGTGAATCTTGATAGTCCAGTATGGCTCTACTTTGTAACTACTGACTGGAAGATGGACACCCCATCGGCACCCATGAATCAGGATAAAGCTATACCACTGACACTTGGAATCTTACTGAGAGCCTCTGCTTTGAGAAGGTGCTGGATAAGAGCCAGTTCCCTAATACTTCCCTAGCCCATAGTGGGTGTATTGCAATCAGCATTGCCTCAATTGCTGACTTTGGGCAGAACTCCTTCAGTGCTTCTTTTGTAAGCTTAAAAATACTTGTACTTGTGGAAATAAATGAGAAGTCTCAGAATCACTCTGGCCACATTCCTTGGGCTAATCATTGCTGGCCTGGGCACCCTGTCTACCACCTAGTCAGTCTACCATTATGGACTGAATGTATTACATATTTCCCATATCAGCTAAAAATTATTAGTAGCCCTCTATCATGGTAGGGACCACAGCCCCTGCTAAGAATACAGTGCAGGACTCCCCAGAGTTTCATCTTAGATATCCTGCACAGCATGGCTGAGAACCTACCCTTAGTGGATGGTATTTGTGTGGAAGGCATGCATGCCTTGACTTTATTTTTGTGGCAATTATGCAGGCAACCTATTTTGATGGGGCTGCTTTTTGGAATTAAAGTATGGGGTTTGGAAACTCTCTTTCCCTTCTCTTTTTTTCTTTGTGGTAACAAATGCTACTAACATGTCTAGCAGTTTGAATTATTCTAGAGAATCCTGCTTCCTGACTGGCTGCTGGAAAAATGAGACACTCAGATTGGTAGTTTGATCAGCTCATCCTGGTTCATCCTAAGAGAGATTTTGACATTACTGCAGCTGTTGTTACTGCCATTGTGGCTGCCTCTGTGGGGGCAGCAGTGGTGGGGATTGCCTTTAGTCAATCTGTCGTCTTTGCAGCCACTTTGGATGAGTTGTCAGAAAGAGTAGCTGATGCTTTAGAAACTCAAAATAATATTAATGAACACATTAGACAGGATGTTCTGCAACTTAACTTGCAGATTTGCTTCTTGTAATAGCAGGTACATTTGTTTTGGGAAACACATACAGCTTCTTATTCCCCATCCTTTACTCATATCTGTGTCACACCAGGAAAAGTTAGAAACCTCACTGAGCAAATGCAGACACTGAATAAATTCTTATAGGGAGCCTGGAACTCTGCTTTTGTTAATTATATGCAGCACCTGTCTAGAGAGATTATTGCAGTGAATGAGACCAGAGTGCTACCCAGTGATGTTAATCAATTAGTTACAGGTATATATCAGAGTATAGAGATGATTAGCAAGTGGGCAGGATCAGTTTCACTGGCAACTTTAATGCTAAGAAGAGCATTGCTCTCATCATGCTCCTAAGAAGACAGAGCCGGCAACAAGCCCAAGTCAAATATTCGCCATAAAAAATATGCTTTGTGCTATTGCCCATGATTTAGCACCTAACGAGGTGTGGATTTACATGCTAAAATCCAGCTAGTGAACCAATGATGGGTAAAATATGGGGGGGATTGTAATCAACCTAAGACAAGGGATTCTGCCCTATGCTGCAGAATTCTATAACAGGTAAGATACAATCTGACATCCTGTGCCACCTAAGACAGGCCCAGTCTGGATGTCCTTTTTGTATAAAAAGCAGCGGGACCTGTGGAGGTGAGCCTGCAGCCCCCAGGGCTTAGCACTATTTATGGCCTGCAGTGTTTACTGGAACCAATTGATTCATCCCATTATCAGAACATTGCCCACGCAGGTGCTGTGATTAGGGAATCAAGAAGTCAGCAGAGAACAAAGAAGCTGACCCAGGCCAGGTGTTGTGTGTGAGCTGGAAAGGTGATAAAAACAACCTCGGTATATAAGGCTTTCCCTGAACTTCAATAAACAGACTACTTTGTTCAAGAGTGACCTGAGTCTCTTGTGTCTTTTTTAATCTCCAGGCCCTTGCCCAACTTGCAGTTCATTCAGGTATCACAGGTATCCAGGTGTCACACTTGGCATGTGGGATAGTAATTGAGTGGTAAAGACCTGCCCTAAATGTGGGTGACATCCTTCATAAGTTAGCAGCCTTGATAGGACAGGGTTCTCTCAGCTAATGAGAGTGAGCTCCATCATCTCAGAGTGAGTGTGTCAACTGCTGCTGTCATGTCTATGGACACCAGACTCTAGCTTCTTCAGCCATCTACCATGAATTTGCACCAGCAACTCTTCAGGGATCTTCTATGCCCTTAGCAATGGGCTGGAGCTAGACACTGGTTTCTTTCCAGAACTTTCTGGCTTCTCAAGTACAGCAACTCCTGGATTCTCTGACTTTTTAGTTTGCAGATAGCTGGGACTGTCCAGCGTCTAACAATGTAAGTCAACCTAATATATCCTTATATAATCATTTCATATTATATTTGTTCTGTTCCTCTAGAGAACTCCCTTGGCAATGGTCTCTATATTCTACAAGCCTAGTGTTTCATAAATAATCTGTTCTCTCTATATATATATGGTTGCCGTGTAAGGTGTGGCCTGATGTGGGAATGCCTTTCTGTATGCTGTGAATATCAATCTTTAAATAAAGGAGCTGTTTTGGGCCATGACAGGCACCATAGAAGAAGTAGGAGGAGAAATCAAAGCATAGGTAGGAGAAGCAGGACAGTCAGGCAGATCCAGCAAGCCACCCAAGGAGCAACATGTAAGGAACACAGGTGAGCCACAGGCCACGTGGCAGACAGATTAATAGAAATGGGTTGATTTAAGATGTAAGAGCTAGCTAGCAATGTGCCTGAGCCATAGGCCAAACAGCATGAAGTTAATATAGGCGTCTGAGTCATTTCTAGGGGCCTGAGCAGCAGACGGCTGGGCGGCTAAGGGGTCTGGGGTGGCAAGTCTGTAGGTCTGGGCCTCTGGCCGCCCCGGACCAAGAAACCCCATTGCAACAGTGGCCTAATCATAGTGTTAGGTCTACTATGTTGTTTTAATAAGATCTCTTACTTACATGAGCTAAGAGTGAGCTATCCCCAGTAAGCAAACTAGTGTGTTTGCACTCATTTGCTCTCTTTCTCCGGTAGCTGTGACAGCCGTGTTTTATGAATGAGTTGGCTTTTCTAAAACCATCTTCCCAGGAGGCTCAGTGCTCAGACAAACAGTCCATCTGGGCCTTTATCCAGACATGTTTACATTGGCTTTATCTCATTTGCCTTTCCTTATAAACCTCTCTACCCACCGTGTTCTTCTTCCCCTAGACCATCTGCGTGCCTGCCTCAGGGATCTAAAGGAGAGAAAGACTTAGTCAGGGTTCTATTGCTGTGAAGAGCTACCATGACCACAGCAACTCTTATAAAGGAACGCATTAAGTGGGACTGGCTTACAGTTCAGAGGTTTGGCCCATTATTGCCATAGTGGAAGCATGGCAGCATGTAGGTAGACATGGTGCTAGAGAGGTAGGTGAGAGTTCTACATCTGGACCCACAGGGAGCAGGAAGAAAGGATAGACACTGGGCCTGGCTCCAGCATTTGAAAACTCAAAGCCCCAGTGACACACTTCTGACAGCAAGGCCTCACCTAATCTCTGTCAAGTAGTGCCACCCCCTAATGACTCAAATCTATGAGCCTGTGGGGCCATTCTTATTCAAACAACCCCATCACCATCCTTTTGTAACACAGTGGGGTGTAGTTATTAAGTTGCCAGTTTGTCTTTCAATTTTAAAGTTCCTTTTTTTTTTTTTTTTTTTTTATTCTTCAGGCAGGTCCCACAATGCAGCCTTAAACTATCTGAGAATGACCAAGACCTCCTTATCAACTCCTGAGGCCTGGTATTGGAAGGCACTCCACAGCAGTTCTTTGTAATTCACTGCATGACTTGTTTGCTGCTAGCTGAGAACTTGAATTGCAAATCAGTTAAGCCGGCCTTATAAAAGAGTCCATGAGAAGGTAACTTAAAGTGATGCAGGGCCAGCTGACACACTACTGGCCCATATGTCACTTCCACTAGCTCACCTCATGTGTGTCCCTGTCTCCCCCCTTCCCCAGGTTGTCTGGATCAGAGCTCATACAGCATAGATATTAGACAAAATCAAATCATCTGTTTGCTTCCTGGGTGTGGTCGTGATGGTGTATGGGAAAGTTCTACGTGGTGTTGAGCGCCCTCTTTCTCATAAGCCTTCTATTTTTCTCAGCTCTGAACTGGATCACTCATAGCAGACACTGCCCAGAGCTCTTAGTTCTTTCTGTTACCCCTCTTCCTGACCTCTGACTTACAGGAAGCTGTGAAGGTTTCCCTCGGTGGGGCTGTCTGTCCTGGGCTTCTGGCACACTTTCTACCCAGCTCCTGGAATGTGCAGGTGACTCCTGGAGAATAGTTCCAAGATGAGAAACTGACTCTTAGTTTAAATGCTAGCTTTGGGGTTGATGTCCGTGCTCTTATTATGAAGTGGGACTCTTGGTCTACTATGAGGGCTGAGTGGGATAATCCATGTTGAAAGTGTGTATTATACACAGAAAGGTAAGCGGAGTATGGAGGTGAGCTTTTATCAGTTGGGAGACCCATGCGCCTTCTTGGAGCCTGACATGTGTACTCCCTTGCCTCCCAGCCCCGTGTTCATCAGACAGGACACCCTTTTAGGGAGGTGTGAGGTCTTCTTTTCTCTCTCAGCCCGTTGGTCATCAGCCTGGGAGGGCAAAGGGGCAGAAGTGGTGACAGCTTTGGCCCATGAGCATGAACGGAGACAGTCCTGTCAGAGACTGCTTTTGGTGAATCCGCTTAGCTTTATTCCAAAGTGTAAGAAATATATAGGATAGGTGACCCTGGGGACAAACCCTAATTGTTATTAAGTGGCATGCTCCTATCACAAGGCTTTATATGTGGCAGTAGGGGCCTATCAAAATGGCTAGAGCACCTGCCTAATTACCATGTGGGTCTTGGGGGAAGAGGGCTCACAGGAAATTGTGTCAAGGGTCCTCCCGCCTTGGGGGAGGGGGATAAGTCAGGCATCCTGGGCCTAGAGACATCCTCCAGATAAGGCTGGGTAGAGAGCAGAAAGTCTTCCCTGTCCTCCATGTGACCGAGCTTAGAGAAACTATGGTAGGCTATGGCCACCTCTGGCCAGCCAGCAATGCCTTCCGACAGGGAGGGGCCACTTCAGTGTCCCCAGCTGCTTTCTGTATTTTCCTGGGTGTAAAATGAAACTGACTCTGGAAACTGGATTCTACCCTCAAGTTTAGCCTCTCTAGCCAGAAGTGAGACACAAAAGTGGTGACTGGTCTTCATATTTGTAGGATGGCACTGGGTTACCTCAGTTTCTCCCCACTGTTTGCCTTGTTCAGATACCAGGACTTTAAAGACATTGTCACACATACACGTGTGCATATGTAAGTAAGCCCTACCATCTCGCATGGAGTGCAACATTGTCTTAATCTTTGAGGATGTTACTCTCCAAATCCAGTAGTGAGGTGCAGCCCACATTATCAACCATCTCCCAGGAGCTGACACACATGGACAACACTGGTCCACCTCAGCTTCCTTTCCATTCTTTGCTCTGTCTTTCTGGAAAGGCCACCCTTCTCCTGGATAGTCACAGGAAGGGCCTGGTGGTGTCTGCCCTGCTCATTTCCCTGCCCCCATACTTCCTTTAATCCGGAAGTCATTTTTTTCCCCATTTAGGATAAGCCAATCACATTGTTACAGGGTGAGGACAGGATGGAGAGGTGGCTTCACACTTACAGGGGTGGGGACAGGATGGGGAGGTGGCTTCACACTTACAGGGGTGGGGGCAGGATGGGGAGGTGGCTTTACACTGTTACAGGGTGAGGACAGGATGGAGAGGTGGCTTCACACTTACAGGGTGGGGACAGGATGGGGAGGTGGCTTCACACTTACAGGGGTGGGGGCAGGATGGGGAGGTGGCTTCACACTTACAGGGGTGGGGGCAGGATGGGGAGGTGGCTTCACACTTACAGGGTGGGGACAGGATGGAGAGGTGGCTTCATACTTACAGGGGTGGGGGCAGGATGGGGAGGTGGCTTCACACTTACAGGGGTGGGGGCAGGATGGGGAGGTGCTAGGGCTTCCCAGGGTCTCACATTTTCTTCTGCGTGAATCAGAATCACAATAACCAGAGGACACTGGTGGGGGATGATGACTAAGGGTCCATGCTTGTCCAAGCTTTGCTCTGGGGTGATCTGACTTGAGTCGTAAATATAGCTAACATCCTACCCCTTCTAAAAAGCTGTGGAATCCGTGTTCCAAAAGTGCTTTGTTTTGAACAGAGAATGAATCTCAATTCTCTGCCCTACTGCATACTACATGGAGATTTCTGAGTGCCTTCAGGAGCTCCAGGAAACAGTTTGTCCTCATGCTCAGGCCATGGGCAGAGGTGGGGAGAACATTGTCTTCACCATTTGAACTTCACCTTCAATATCAAATTCCCTTTCCGAATCTTCCAGCATTGCCCCTCAAGATTCTGTTAAGGACCTCACCCAAAAGATATTGTGTCTATTTCAGTTTTCTCTTCATCATATTATTATTCCTCGAGTTCTACTGACCCTCACATGGGTATTTACTTTATGTGTAGGTGTTTTGCCTGCATGCATGCCTGTGCTTGAGGAGGCCATACAAGGGCGTTAACTACGTGAGTGTTTACTACTATGGGTGCTGGGAACCAAACCTGGTCCTTGGGAAGAACCACCAGTGTTCTTAATCATCATATCTCCAGCCTTCTCTCACATCCATCTTAAGAGGCACATGCTGGATTGCTATGATCTGTGTGTGTGTGTGTGTGTGTGTGTGTGTGTGTGTGTGTATGTGTGTGTGTGTGTGTGTTCATATGCTGAAACATCATCTTTGAAATGTGAAGCCTTTGGGGGAAATGATCAAGTCATGAGAAATTAATTCCAGTTCTACCAAAGGGATTAGAGACCTTATGAAGGATTGATAGGAGCTAGCTTCCACCCTGGTAGGACACAGAAAGCAGGTGTAACTTGAGAAGCAGAAAGCATATTCACCAGACACAGAATCTGCAGGCACCCCGATCTTGTACTCCAAACCTCCAGAGCTGTGAGAAATAAATGGCTGTTGTATTTTGTTGCTGCAGAAGTAGACGACGACACGTACTGTTGACGTCTTCATCAGTTACAGAGAAGGGCACAATGACAGTGCTGAGTTGTGCAAGGCTTACAGAGAGCAAGGCTTAGAGAGCGCTCTCAGTACGGCAGAAGTCACAACCAGGAAGTCTACTCTTTCTTTTTCTAAAGAGAAGCAAGACTCCTTGTTTGTTGACTGAGATCTAGATCTAGCTTCTAATTATCCTGTTCTTGACATTTGTATTTGTCTTTAGCAATTACTCAGATTTTCTTTGTTCTATTAGAAGACAGAGGGCAGAGGACAGCATTATGGACTCACCCACCACAGTTAGAAGAAACAATGAGGTCTCTAACGATAATGCCAGCCAGGGATAGAGGTGCATGCCTGTAACCCCAGCACTTGACTCAGGATGCTAATAACTTCAAGACAGTCTGGGTAACATAGTAGGAGTCACTGTTTCAACAGCATCCTCAAGGCCAGGGTGATGTCTTAGCTAGCAGGAGCATTTTTTGAGCTTCCAGGAGAACCTGGATTCAAACCCTCAGTGCCGATCTAAAGGGCAGGTGTGGCCTCCAGAAATGTGAGGTGCAGACTGGAGGAATTCTGGGACTTCTGGCTGCTAGTCTAGTATCTGGTTCAGTGAGAGAAACCCTGCCTCAGAGAGTCGGATGCTTCTACAGGGAACATGGGGCATACCCACCAATGCATGTGCATATGGCACACAGACAGACAGACAGACAGACACACACACACACACACACACACACGGGGCATACCCACCAATGCATGTGCATATACCACACAGACATGCAGAGACAGACAGACAGACAGACAGACACACACACACACAGACACACACACACACAGACACACACACACACACAGACACACAGACACACACACACGACATACCCACCAATGCATGTGCATATACCACAGAGACAGACAGACATACACAACTTCTTGGCACTCTCAGAATGCACATCAGAACAACTGGAGATATGTCTCTCTGGATCTATTTTCAATTTAGCAACCTTTCCCTCTAGCCAACCTACAAATTGAAATTTTTCATAAAGTTTTAAAAAATTATTACTGCTCCACCCCCCAATTCCTTTCTAACATGTAGCCCACGTTTGTTTAAGAGAACAAATTGGTTTTTCTTTGCATCTCACCAACGTGCTACATAGCACTAAAACCTCAAGGAGAAATGATAAAATCAGACACTTGGAAGCATGGGAACAGCTTTTTTCTCTGAGTCCTAATTTGGGTGCATGATAAAGTGCTAGCGAAAATCAATCTAGGCAGGACCTTGATAGTCATTCCAAACCTGCTGCATCTCCCTGGGATCAATTTAAGAAGCTAGCCACTCTTTGCATGAGAACGGTTTGGAAAAAGTAACCACACCATATTCAATTTAACATCCAAAGTTTGCTTAACTGGACAATTGTTCTGTTCTCCCTGCTTCTCCTCTCTCCCAGTTCTCCTTCATTCTCTTCTGACCTTCCTCCTCCCCGCCTCCCTCCTCCCCGCCTCCCTCCTCCCTCCTCCCTGCCTCCCTCCTCCCCGCCTCCCTCCTCCCCACCTGCCTCCTCCCTCCTCCCCAACTCCCTCCTCCCTCCTTCCTCCCTGCCTCCCTCCTCCCCGCCTCCCTCCTCCCCACCTCCCTCCTCCCCGCCTCCCTCCTCCCTCCTTCCTTCCCTCCTCCCTCCCTCCTCCCCACCTCCCTCCTTCCTTCCCTCCTCCCTCCTTCCTCCCTGCCTCCCTCCTCCCCACCTGCCTCCTCCCTCCTCCCCAACTCCCTCCTCCCTCCTTCCTCCCTGCCTCCCTCCTCCCTGCCTCCCTCCTCCCTGCCTCCCTCCTCCCTCCCTCCTCCCTCCTTCCTTCCCTCCTCCCTCCCTCCCTGCTCCCTCCCTCTTCCCTCCTTCCCTCCCTCTTTTTCTCCCCTCTCTCCCCCTTTTCTCCGTTTTCATCTTTTCTACTCTTTTATATCAAATAAAAATCTCATTTTCCTTTTGCAATTTTCTTATTTTAGCCTCCTTTGTGTCTGCCGCGGACTTTATGCCATCCATCTCCACCACCTGCATTCCAGGTACCCCCCCCCCACACACCCTCTTCACTTCCTGGGAGATGCAATTGTTCTTAAAGGCCAGACACTTTTTCTCCAGAAGTAGGAACTGAATCAGTTTTCTGCTCTGGGATGCTAATTTTGGTTTGTCTTTCTTCATAACTAGATTATAATTTTCAGATCAACAAGAAGCCATCTGCTGTTCAGGACTGAGGACCTGGAAGGGTGTTGGGCTACAGCTCCCGTGTGCTCCTTGAATCTGGGGCAGGGGGACTATCAGAGGCTGGGATGGGCTGAGGGCAGGTACTGGAGATATATATATACATTAATATGTACGCTCACTGGCTCGGCGATCCTGCTGCTATTGCATCTCACACGGGACCACCTTTCGCTGTAAGGTGGTGAGTGCATCCATCTTTACCCCTTTGGGGGGCAGATCCTGGAAGGGAGGCTAAGTTCCTGCTGAACCTCTCTTCCTTGTCTGCCAACACCAAAGGTCTCCTTTCTATTCATGATGGTTGGACAGAGCCCAGTTCTGCTGGGCCAGAGAAATGAGACCTTGCTGGAAGAAAGGCTTTGTGCCCCAGAGCTGCATTTGGGTTTCCATGGAAACAAGCCAGAGGTGATACTCAGCAGTTGGGGTCTTAAAGCCACAGATATCTTATCTAGAGAATCCCATTACATAATAAATACCCTTTAACAAATAAATATTTTTTTATGTCTGCATGTGTGTCTGTGTAATATCTGTGTGCCCAGTGTCTGAGGAGGCCAGGAGAAGGTCGATTCCTGGAACTGAAGTTACAGAAGGACATGAGCTGCCATGTGGGTGCTGAGAATTGAACCCAGGTCCTCTCGAAGAGCAGCTAGTGTTCTTAACCACAGAGAAATCACTCCAGACTCTTCTCAGCAATACTTTTTAACGTGAAATTTGCTTCATTGCTCTGAGGACTTTTGACCAAGTTTGATAAATTCTAGTTGTGGCTCTCTACTCTTTAGAATCCTTCTCTTGAAATAGTATCTTAGTGGTCTCCACTTTGTCTTGTATCTGAGAGTGTAGAGACTGATCCTGAACATACGTGCCTCCTGCATCCACATCCCGATGACACTGAGCCACCAGGCCCAGTTATTGGGGTGCATAGCTACAAAAAATAATAGTTAACATGTTACTATAATTCTATATTAACATAACTTTACAGATAATTGTTTATATGGTTGTTATTGGGGTTATATGATTTGGTTTTTGAATAAGCAATTGTTCATGTGACTAAAAATTTAAAATATACAAAAAGGAATGCTACCAATGTGAGTTAATATAGCCACAGAGGTCCTCACCCTCCATCCCTCCCCTCCATCTCCCCTCCCTCCCTCCCTCCCTCCCTCCCTCCCTCCCTCCCTCCCTCCCTCCCTCCCTCCTTCCTTCCTTCCTTCCTCATTACTTTCAAACTTTGGGGAAAATTAAGGGTGATTCATGGCAGTCAGGCTAAGGATTGTGAGCAGATACTTCATAATTTTTGACATTTACTAGATTTTACACAGTTACATTTATTAAAATTTATTACTAAAGGTTTGGAAGAAATCTTAGTTTCCACTAGAGAATTATCATTAATTGAAAGAACATAGAGTCACTTGGTAACCAGAGGTTCAGAGGCTGATTGAGACTTCAGCTCTGCAGAGATAACATGGACTCTGGCTTCAGACAGCCCCACAAGGCTACCTAGCTCTCCCCTTCCCTTTTCCTTTTCTTTCTTCTCTCTCTCTCCTTCCTCCTCTCCTCCCTCCCTCCCCTCCCCTCCCCTCCCCTCCCCTCCCTCCCCTTCCCCCTCCCCTCCCCTCCTCTCCCTCCCCTCCCCTCCCCTCCCCTACCTCCCCTCCCCTACCTCCCCTCCCCTCCCTCCCATCCCCTCCCTCCCCTCCCTCCCCTCCCCTCCCCTCCCCTCCCTCCCTACCTCTTTCTTTTAACAGGATCTCACGGGGCCCAGGCTGACCTTGAACTCCATTTGTACCTTTGGATTACCTTGAACTGATCTTCTGCCTTTTCCTCCCAAGTACTTGGATTATAGGCACACACCACCACGCTTGATTTTATGTGGTACTAGGGATTGAATTTGGGACTTTATGAATGGTAGTCAAGAACTTTAGCAACTGAGCTACAACCTCAGGCTTCTTTATTTGTCTTGAGACAAGTTCTCAGTATATATGGTGGGAACAGGCGAACAGCACCTTGTCCTAAGTGCTACCTACCATTTTTACTTCAGACTCCATTTTACATGTAGGGTGAAACAAAGTTTAGATTTCCCAAGCCCCAGAGGAGCTGAGACCCTTCCAATGGCTGATCAATCTCCTCTCTAAACCATACAAATAGTCATTATGCACCTTCGGTTCTCTAGAAACATTATGGCTGGCCCTTAAAACAGAAAGAACAAATGAATCTGATTGGTTGGCCTGAAAGGTTTGTATTATATGTCGATAGATGGCGATAGTCAATGATGGACCATTCAAGGAAGCCTCTAATCTCTGATTGGTGGAAATTTAACTGTAACTTGGCAACAAATGTTTGTAATTTTTTGTGCTTAAATACTTGCTTCAACTGACATTCAGGACCATAGTTGAGCTCCCAAGTCTGTTCTGTGGCCCTGATCAATCAGCCACAACCTCCGTCTTCCTTTCTTCTTTTGGGCTGCTCTGCCTTAAGTCTTGCCCCGAGGTAATCTCTTGTATCTGCTAGGGCCACACCTCCCAAACGTTTAGCACCCCCTCCCAAGCAATACTTACAGGTGTGCAGGGCCAAGCCTGCTGCTCAGCTAGTCACGAACACAAGGACAGATTGGCTGCTCTCTGAGTTTCATAGAACCAATTCTTTCTGAACCTTATAAAATACCAAGAAGAAGAGAGTCCTTGGAAAAACACAACTTTGCCTGGTAGATGATTATGTAGAGATGATAGGAGGAAATTTTATTTGCAGGAAGCTCATCAGTAGTAATGAGAAGGGAAGGAAAAGGGAAATGGGAAAAATAAAGACGACTGCCTTTTACCAAACTTAAGCATCACACCAGGGACATTCACAAGCATTATCTTATGAGAACCATTTCTGGGACTTTCTCCTTCAGAGAGATGCAATGTTGTGTTGTGGCTGCAACACCAAGTGATTTCCTCATGATGGGCAGTTGACTATGCCCTTTACATATACTAATGGAATTGTTTACTTCATTTACAATCACTGGAACACTTTCCAGTGGTCTCTACAGCGTAAAGCTTCTCCTGCCTCAGCAGAACCAAGCTGAGGACTAAGCCTTAACACGTGGGTCTTTGGGGGGCATTTCAGATCCACATTCTGGCTGGGCAGGTGTGTATATAGCATGGTCACACAGGGCAAAGGGATGATTCCTATTCAGGTAGAGTAGCTAATGATGGTGTAAGATTTCACAGTGCTCCTTAGAATGGTATGTGACTAAAACACACAGTTTATTGCACATGATAGTTTTGGGCTTTAGTTGACTGCAGCTAGCTGTAAAAAGGACAACCATCTGTGGACTCATCTGTCATTTCTAGTACTTTCCTCCTCAGTAACTGACCACCCTTCTATCTCCAAATTCCCGCTGGAATCTATGCTGGCCTCTCTGTCCGTTCATTCTCGGCCTGCTTTTTGAGTGACAGTTTCCTAGAGCAGATGAGGTGATGCTGGTGAGATGTTGCTCAAAGCCTTCCAAGACCCCTTTTGTTTTTACTGTAAAGCCTGTACCCCTTGCTGTGGACTTCCCCACCTTGTCTGCTCCAGCCTAGTCTGTCTCATCTCACCCATGTAGTCTCCTTTGCTCACCAGGTCCCAGTTCCAGGACTTGCTCTGATTTTCTAAAGAGCTCTTCAAGCGTCTTCCAACCCAAGCACCTCTGTTCTGGCCACTCTTCGGGGGCCGATGTTGACAAATAGCTAGTTATGAAAAGGTTCTCTGTCTGCTGTTGGAGTGAAGAAAGCATAGTCTCTATTAGAGATGCTGAGACTTCCTTTGGGAGCTGGTTCTTTTCAGTTTGATATTGGAGACTGAATACAGGACCTTGGGAAGACCCAATTATTTTTATACCAAAATATTCAGGGGAGGAAACAAAAGGTGTTAGATTACCTCTAATTTGCCACTGGCCGGTGGAGTCACCCATTCTGGTTAACTGTTCATCCTCTGTCTCATAGGTTGCAGAGATCTGTTGGGGAAGTTTAGAGGCTGGGCCTTGTCTGGCATCTCCAAGTCTGCTCCTTTCTGCCTCACAATGTCCACAGAAACTGCCAGCTGTGACTGGACTCTCTTTAGCTTGAACCTAGTCACTACAAAAGGCCATTTTATTATTATTCAGTGAGCATTTGTTGGAATCCTCTTTGATGTATGGTGATCTTTAGCTTCTTGGGAACAAAATTCAGAAGATCATGAAGTTGCAGACCTGGCAGGGGTATTAGTGACAAGTGTGTAACTGCACTGTCTGTAATCACGGGACCCATTTCCCACCCTGTAAACAGGCACTGACTCTAACTTAACTTTGATGACAACACCGTCTTCTCCAATTTTCTAGTGCTGTTCATCCATTGTTTTTAGAACAAGTGGCCAGAAAACTTGAGTGGCTTTCTGTGAGCAAGATGGTTTAATAGAAGGATGGATGGGTAGATGGATGACTGGATCAGAGGGTAGGTGAATGGGTGGACCGGATGTTGGCTGGCTGGGAGCCTAGAAGGTCGACTGAAGAAGAGGGACCTCTTTCCCTCTTCCCGCCACCTGTCTGCTGCTGCTTAGCATGGTCTCTTCTAGAACACAGAAGGAGGGACTTGCAGAGGGGCGGTGGGAAAGGCAAGGTTGGGGGAGCTGGGAAGGGAGAGTGGAGAGGAGGAGGGCCTTGGAGGCAGAGAGGAGGGGCGGCGGGCGCCCGGGGAGCCCGGCGCTGGCAGCGGCTCTGGCGGTTAGGGGACCGATGTCGCTGCCGCTGCGGCCGCCTCCTCGCGGGCCGGAGCTGCGTCGCCCGGGCTGAGCCGCAGCCGCAACCGCAAGCCGAGCGGCCGCGGGGTGCGCCCGCAACACGGGAGGATGGGCTGCGGCGGGAGCCGGGCTGATGCCATCGAGCCCCGCTACTACGAGAGCTGGACCCGGGAGACCGAGTCCACCTGGCTCACCTACACCGACTCGGACGCTCTGCCCAGCGTCGCCGCCACGGACAGCGTCCCCGAGGCGGGCGGCCTGCACGCGGGTGAGTGAGCCCCGCACCCGCGAGGCCCCGCTGCCCGCAACGAGCTGGTGGAGCGGCGAGGGAGCCCGGGGCAGCCAGGAGCCCCATGGCGTGCTTGCGGGTGGGATGACAGAGACGGAGGGACGGAGTAGGACCTGGCCAGCTGGCTGACTCCAGCCCAGGGAGCCAGGTCAAGGAGAACAGCTCCCCAGAGGACTGAGCTAGCCCCGACATCCCTGCGACCAAACACTTCTCGGCCTCAGCCAGCCAGTGCATATGCATTGGCGGACGTGGGTGGGTGGGGTGGGGGGACAAGCCACTTCACCCACAAACCTAGCCCTTAGCCCACCCTTGTTTCCCACCTGAGCCAGTGGGCCTTTACCCAGCTTTGGTCCAGCTTCTCTTCTGGCCACCTGTGTACCCAACTGGGTGATTCTCCATCCACTGGGCCACTTGGCCCTCGCACATTTGGTTTATGGACAAGAATCTTGAGCAGAAACCTCTGGGTGGAGCCTTCTGGACGCCTCCTCCATCCCTCCGGTTGGGAATGAGCCCCACTGCTAGGCTTCAAATTCCTAACCTAGTTCAGGGCACAATCCGTGCCTGCCCAGCACCAGCGCGGCTCTGAGCTCACTTTCCAAGCTGTTATGTCATAGTAAGACCGCTCTCCTTATCCCAAGATGCATGAGTGCTTTGTGGGAAGCCCGGTGTAAAAGCTTTTGACTATAAACGCTCTTACCTAGGTCATTCCTTGGACAGCAGAACTGACAAGGACATACAGAGAAGTTTCTGATCTAGTCACGAGGCAGGGTTTGAGTTTAAAGCAGTCGTAACCATATTGCAGAGGTAGAGACAGTTGAGGCTGACTGACCTTTGACCCTAAATGTGTTGGTGACATCAAATGGGAAAACAATAAACCTCACCACTTGTTTGGGCTTTTAAAGTTCTGCTGCCTGATCCTACTGTGTTGGCCTTACTTTAATCTTGGGAACAGCGATCTCCACCTTTGGTACCATCACTCACTTCTTTTATTTTTTTAAGGGTACCAAGTCTGGCTATATTGTCCAGTCTGGCCTGGGAGATAGGCATGAGCTTCCCTGTCTTTGCCTGGGAAAACTGTGGTAATACTGGATTTCTCTTAAAATTGTTTGACACCCAGTGACCAGTGACCATAATGGTTACTTTGTGCTGTGGCTGAATCCAGCAGATTCCCAAATGATGTGCTGACTCAATTTGGTGTCCAGAGGAGGATATCAGGAGCTTCTGAAGGTTTTGTAAATGTTTTCCAAGAAAGTGTCATACTTCTCTGTAGAGTCCAAGGCCAGGGAGGCACGTCAAGGAAATATGGCTGAAAGGATTCAGCATGGAAAGGAACACAGTACAGCTTCAAAGAACAGCTGTTTGGGTGGCACTCGGTGTACATGTGTGCATGCATATGTTCATTGTATGGAAATCAAAGTTGTTATGATTGGCAGAATAAGCATATACATACCCCTCAAGTCTTTTCCAACATCCATTCATTGTTTTCAGTCTACATATCATGAAATCTGGTTGCTGCAACAGGTGAGGCATGGGACAGACACACTCACTGATGGAATCTTTCTGAACAGGATCAGCCTTTTAAGGTCCTGAAGACAGTATCATGCAGAGGAGGTCTCATTTCTAGTCCAGGGACAATGTCTCGGAAGGGCAGCAGCATTTAATTCCCTAAATTTGCAGTCAGTCTCAGGATGAAGGAATGCTTATGAAGACCAAGAATGAACAAGGTCTGCATGAGCCGAAGTTCCTTCCCCATAAGCCATCTGTTTATTTAATAACCACTATTGTTGCACATTCTGTTAGTCTCTGGTCTTATCAAATGCAGATCTGAACCAGTGTAGTGGGTTGTATATTGGGTTTTCTGCCTCTGTGTAGGGGATTACAATACACAGTGCAACTTCAAATAGTTCACGTTCCTGACTCTGTTCCTGTGGTTAGAATATGAGGCTAGATCTTTGCTTTGGATCCCAAGACTTCAGACAAGACTTCAGTATCATCAGGCTGTACTCCTTTATTATTATTATTATTATTATTATTATTATTATTATTATTATTATTATTAATTTCCCTGGCCCGATCACAGTCTCCCCTCCCCCTTCTACTCTTTTTATAAAAAATGCCTCCCACGTCTATCAGCCGGCCATGGCCCCTCTTCTATTAAGGCTGGACAAAGCAACCTAATAGGAGAAAAGGGTCCCAAAAGAAAGTAACAGAATCAGAGATGGCCCTTGTTAGGGGTCCCACAAGAAGACCAAGCGGCACAGCTGTATCATATGTGAGAGTCTAGGTCGGTCCCATGCAGGCTCCCAGTCGGCGGCGGTGCAGTCTCGGTGAGGTCCTATGAGCCCAGGTTAGTTGACTCTGGTCCTGCAACCCTTTCTCTCCCTCTTCTGCAGGATTCACAAGCTCTGCCTAATGCTTGTCTGTGGGTCTCTGCACCCGTTTACATCGGTTGCTGGGTGAAGCTTCTCTGATGACAATTGTGACAGGCACCAATCCATGAGTAGAGCAGAATGTCATGAGGAATCATTTCATCGACTCTTCTTTCCTTTCTCTCTCTCTCTTTTGCCGGTCATGCTTGGTTCTGTCTAGGCCTCTGGGATGTCCAGCTTCTGAGTCTGGCTATCCAGGCGGTGTCACAGGTGGTTCCCTCTCATAGACTGGGTCTCAAGATGGACCAGTCATTGGTCGGTCATTCTCACAATCTCTGTGGCACCTTCCTCCCAGCATATCCCGTCGGTAGGGCAGACAGAGGTCGGAGGTTATGGACCTAAGTTTAGGGAGTACACTGGTATTAGTGGACTGAAGCAGGCTTCTTGACTGTGGGTTTGCAGCCAGGAAACACACATCTTCAGTCAGCTTGTGTTGTCTGAAGAAGTTACAGATCTGCTGGGTTTATGCCACCCTGGGCTGTTAGCCAGGATCCCCATTCTTTTGTTCCTTCCAGCCCCCAGCCCATTCCATGCGTCCCCTGTGGGTGCTTTTCTAGTGAACCCAACCCCATGACCTATGGTGCCCATGCTGTATATGGAGCCAGAACGCCAGCCTCTCTATATGACAGTCCTTTTCTAATAAAGGTAGCCAAATACAAGAGCTGGCTTCAAGACTGCACATTGCAAAACTAACAAAGATGCCTTTGCTCTAGGAGTTAGAGCTGGAGAGGACTCGGGGTCATCTGTCCAGGGCAAATGGACTCTATCTGGAAACTCCCTCAGCGGTGTACCCCAGTTCCCTCAACACTTGAAAATCTTTTCTTCCCAGAGTCTTGGTCCCTTTTCCTTAGTGTCACATGGGAACGGCCTTTCTCTTGGTGACCTTAACCATAGTATTAACTCCTCTGTCTTCTGCGCTTAGGGCACATGTGACACAAGGTCGGGTTCCATGGAAGTTTTCACCAGAAGGCTGAGAATCAACTGGTAAAGTTTTTCCTAATGAGCAGGCACTGGGTCTGCCCTGCCTTTTGGTTGTTTCAACTATTCCTACATCTTCCTTTAACTCTGTTCCTCATAGTCTTTGCAAATGACATCCCCCAACCTCAGTCAGCTTACAGAGGCTCTCCCAGGTGCTTTTCTGACCCACAGCTTCTGTTAAAAGTCTCTTCCCCACTCCATGGAAACTTCTGGGCTAGCCTAAAGATTCCATAGCCTTCTCACATCCCAGTTCCACAACCACGTCTATTGAGAAGTTGCACTGCCACACAGCTGCCTAAGATGCTTACTTCACCTTTCCCTCATCTTCTAGATTGAGGGCATGTCTTAGGACAAATGTGCCATTAGCATTTGTATAAAGTTCTGCATTTTACCGTGGGTGGTGGGAGGCATATTTTTATGCCAGTTCCACAACCCAGTTACTTGCCCATCCCCTATATTCCTCTCACTTACACAAGCCCTGAGGCTCTGCCTCCTGTTTCTGGAGGTTGTTTCCAGCAAGCCAGCAGAATGGAATAAGTTTTTAGATGCCACTGTCAAGGGATTGAAGACTTTGCTGAGCTAGCCCACTTGCCACCCTCACCTCTCCAGATTTCCAAACTTATTGTAGAAGAAAATAGAATCAGTCTGGCATGGGTTTGATTCTCATAAAACCAGTTTGCCAGATTGATTGTTTTACATCTATTGTGGGAGGGGGGCTCTCCAAGGAGAGTGACTTTGCAGCTGCCACAACCCGCCCAGTGCCCAGCACAGCTGTCCCACACACCTGTACCCTCTTAATTCCATTGCATTGTCACTCTCGCCTTAAAATTACAAATGTCTCCTGTAATTTTTTTAAAAATGTATTTAGATAGTAAATGCCTCAAATTTTTCTCAAGTAGTTCTTTATAGTTTTAAACAATTATGCTAGTATATGGCACTTTGGAGAGTTTGGGCAAATGGTAGAAACCAGGTAGGATATTTAGTGTTATCATTAGCTACCATTTACTGATGGCTTCTGGAGGGTCAAGCACTGTACTTGACATTTAATCTAAATCACCCCACTTAATACGTACAGTAAGGATTAAATAGGAACCCTTGCTCCCTGTGTTTATAAGCCAGGGAAAGAGACTTAGAGTGTCATGAGCAACTTCTCCATCCCAGAACTGGGATCCAACTTTTTCTGATGGCAAACCCACGCTCTTAAACAACCCCCAATAAATAGAGGTTGGTCTTATAATTCTTGATTTTGCCGTTAATGGGATGCCATGCCCAATCTCTTGATGATCCAGTATGATGTTCGGCCATTCTTCCGTCCTATCCCCAAGTATAGGAAGTCCCTCCGTCGCCTGCAGAGCACCTTCCTCTGAGACTCTTCCTATTCCTGTGATTTCCAGCTGGTGAACCCCAGCCCATGCGGTCATGGCTTGCATAAACAGCTCTCTCAATCCTGGAAGATGCCTTCAGTCTCCTCCTCCTACAGCTCTTCAGGTCAGACGTGTAACAAACACCACAGCCACCCTCTTCCCTCTGGCTTTGGCTTCACTATATTCTCTGAACACACTACTCGTTCCATGTAAGTCTTTTCTTGACATGAGCAGCCTTGACTAGAGCTTTCCTTAGCTGCATAGACAATACAAGGGACATTCTGAAGTGGTCCCTGAACACAACACCTCTGCTGGCACAGGGGAAATCAGGTGAGAGTGTCTGTTCTTGTTGGCATATGACCTTGACGACTCACTTTAATCTCATGGTTAGTTTAAACCCTTAGTTCTTTCTTTCTAAGTAAATTGAGTTTCTGTAGCACCGGGAATATTGTGCTTTCTCTGCTATAGACCCAGCATTTGGGTCAGTAATTGGAATATAGACGGCACTCAATAAATATCGAATGGGTGACATCCTCCCAACCCTGTGAATCTGCATTAACACAGCTGTGTTAAGTAACCCCATTTTGGATGTTTGCATTTATTGTAAGAATTCATCTTAGTGGTTTCCAAACTACAGTTTAAGTTTGTTGGCTTTTTATTCACTTTGATGATGCTGTGAAGAGAACATTCTAGGTCTTTATTTCCCAGTTTTGAGACTGAAGATGGAAGATAATTTTTTTCTGTTGTTCAGTAGATATTTGGCACAGAAATGAGTAAATCATGTTTCTTTATTTCAAAAAGTGAATAGTAATTGAGAGATGGACACAGAAACGTCAACCAGGTCAGCGTGGTCCAGGCTGCAGGAGAAATTCAAGGGCCAAGCATTTCATTCAGTCTGGGGAATGACTGTGTACACAGATCACAGAAAAACCAAGGAAATATGAATTCCCATGGCTCCTTCCAAGTGGGAAAGGTAGAGGCGGGTGGCCTGGCTTCCCAGAAAGATGCTCTGAGAGAGACAGTCCTGGGGAGAACCCAAGCTTAGGTCTTCCTTCACATGAAACCTCCCACTTGAGCCCCAGGCCCTTCTGGATACCAGTTACAACTGGTGCTTCTGTCTTAAACTAAGATTGACTCACACATCTGCCACCTTGAAGGGTGCTGGTTAGGTAAGAATTGCCTGTCTAAGCTAGGCTTGTGAGGGAGCTCTGCTAGATGGATAATCTCAAAAGTTTATGTGCTCCCTTTTTCCATAGACCCCAGAGAAGATGTTATTTCTCATCCGTTAATCTACTCATCTTTTTTAGATTCTTGACTACTATTGATTGCATAGTAAGAAAACATTTTTTTTTTCTCAACAGAAAGTTTTTCTTTTTCTTATTGTTGCTGTGTGTGAGAGAGCATGTATGATGTGCATGGGCATGCATGCCGTGGTACCTGGTGGATGTCAGACAGCTTTGTGCAGTCCAATCTTGCCTTCCCCTTTCTGTGAGGTGATCTCAGGCTTGCATGACAAGTGCCTTACCCACCAAACCACCTTCCAGCAAAAACATTTTAGTTAGAAGGGATTTGTTTGTTTTGTAAATGTTATTGCAATATACAGATGATAAGAAACCCAAGCAATTTACACATTTCTAGGAAGTCCCCAAGTTCTCATGGTCATGTGTCAGCCTGGCTACATGGCATTGTCTAGCCCTTTTGAAGGACTAAGAGCTGACGCTTCTCAATGGCAGACGGATGGGGGAAGGGCCTTGACTGGATAGTAAAGACGGTGAACTAACAAAATGGCCACTTCTTCCTCACTCTCCTGAGATAAAACCCTGTTAGCTTAAAACAAAGACTTGGCAGCTCTTCACCTCCCACAAGTGGGGTTCCCTTGTGGTGGAACTGTACTGAACTACAGTCATGCCATTTCATGAAAATATTCCTAAGAATACTTTAAGTAGAAAATTTTCTTGGCTAAAACTGGTCTCTGGACTAGCTGTAAATTCCTATACAATGTGTCCCTGAGGTAAAGGTTAACTGCCAGACCACTGAGCTGCTATTGCTCAGCTTCTGTAAGCAACGCTCACTTGTTGCAGATGTCCAGAGCTGCCTTTCTGTACATGTCACAGTTGTGGGTTTTGCCCTTAAAAACTCAACCAACTGAAGATTGATGCTGCTTCCTGCTAATCTTCCTGGGAAAAGCCTGCTAGCCCCTAATGAAGCTTCCATTTGGCTTATTTAGCTTGGGAGTTTTTCTCTTTAGGTACTCCATAACACCCCTGCCCGTGGACCTGTCCAACAAGTTCAAAGCCAAATCAGAACATAGGTGCCTCAAACTGGTGCATCTGTGGGTGTCTTTGCTTAAACTGACCAACTCTGAATTTGGAGAGGAAGACCCCCCCCCCAAAAAAAAAGACCTTTAAAAAACCCAGCCCTCAAAGAGGCAGAGCTTCAGCTTCCTGAGTCAACCTTTTGCAAAGCAGAGGGTCTTTTTCTCTGTGTGCCTTGCTGTGTGTATTTCTATAGGTGGGGTTTTCTGTTGGGATCACCAGCTCCCCAATAATTGACATGAAGACTTAATATTAATTATAAATGATCAGTGGATAGCTTAGGCTTGCTATTAACTAGCTCTTCCAACATAAATTAACCCATAATTTTTCTCTGCACTCTATCACCTTTTTTAGTACAGCATGTTCATCTCCTGCTTTCTCTGCATCTCGATGGTGACTCTGCCCTGCATCTATCCCCTATTCTCTTTTCATCCGTAAGTCCTGCCTAACCTCTACCTGCCTAGATACTGGCCATTTAGGTCCCCCCCCCCCTTTAAAAAACCAATGAGAGCAACAAACATTCCCAGTATACAAAAAGATTGTTCCACAGCATGTTTCCACACTTGTAGAAAGCCTTCGTTTACTCGTTAATTCTGTTTGCCAGGTCTGAGGTTTTCCCAGCTGCCATGTGCCTTTCAATTCTTTAACTGGCAGAGCAAACAAACCTAAGTAAGACCCCTAGACAGTACTAATTGGACACGCGGTAAAAATAATCCTGACTTAATCAGCTGTACATTGGAAGTGACTCCACTGTGGGGTGCAGCAGCGTTCCAGACTCCACTCTTGACTTGAAGGGCCTGGTGAGCACAGGACAGCTTTCTCTCCACCATCAAGGGTCTTTATCTGGCTTCTGTTCTAAGAAGCTCTTCATGCTTGCACCCCTCTTTCAGAGTGCCTTCCTATAGTATCTGTGTACCTCATTAGTAAAGGTGGTTGTTCATTGCTGAATCTGCCTGATGCCTTTCTGCGTATGGCCAAGATCTGAATGTCTCCAGAGCTGAGACAATGGATTTCTGATATTTAAGCAATTTGTGGTACTTTGCTACAACAGTATCAGGAAACTCCTACTAATGCGTGTACACAGACACTGGACACAATAGTAAAAGAATTTCCAGGGTTTTCCCTTCTGTTTCCTCCTGAGAATATGTCTATTTCTCTGATGTTTAGATTGAGTAACTGTTTTCAGGAGGAAAAAACTGAGGTTAGGTGAGGTTAACAAATTGAGCAAGGTCACAGCTAGGAAGCAGAATAGCCTGATGGGAACTCAGCTCTTTTTTCTCCTAAACTCTGGGCAGCCTCCACACTACCATGACTGTGACTTCTCAGTGGGGATTTCAAGCCTCCTCTCCCCCATCTGCTTGGCGTTTTGTTCTTTTATATTATGAATCCTTTGTGGGTGCCTCCTACCAGCATTTACGTGACTAAAGGCTGGGTTCCTGTAGCCCCATGGCACTGAATATGCCCCTTCCCACGCTTTGGTGGCCCATGTGTGTCCAACTCTACAGAGCACTGCAGGGGGGTGGCTTGGGGAATTGCCCAGTCCTATTAAAAATGAACATTTCTGGAAAGAATAACATAATTTTCCAATTTCAAATGAAATCATATTATATTCCTTATAAAAACTAAGAAAGCAGGGGCTGGAGAGATGGCCTTAGGCATTGACAATGGAGCTCACTGCAGCTCTTCCAGAGGCCCACTTGACTCCTAGTAACAACATCGGGCTGCTCAAAAACTAACTCCAGCTCCAGGGGAGTCAACATCCCTGGTCTCTAAAGGCACCTGCACTCACATTCACTGAGTACACACAGAGACACACAGACACACACACACACACGTTAAACTGTGTGGCAATGTTGAGAATGAGAGTCTAGTTTGACAGGAGTCAAGCAGGGAAAGCCCTGGATTAACAAGAGGACTTTTTTCCCTTCTTTGTCTTTCAATATGAAGCGAAGATAGTTGAGTGTGGGCAAATTATATGCAAAGCAAATTACCTTGTAATAAATACATCCTGTGTATATAGCCATTCTATGCTCTGTAGTGGGGGGCATGCTGGCTTACATTTTTTTTTTCCCAACTGTTTTCTGTGAGGTACAGTCTATGATATGGAAACACAATGACCTCTGCCTTAGGGTTGCTCTGATGAAACAATATGACCAAAAGCATCCTGGGAAGCGAAGGGTATATTTGTCTCACACTTCCGTATCACCGCTCACTATCAAAGGACATCAGGACAGGAACTCAGGCAGGGCAGGAACCTGGTTCCTGATACAGAGGTGTGCAAGGGTGCTGCTTACTGTATTGCTCTCCGTGGCTTGCTCAGTCTGCTCTTTTCTAGAACCCAGGACCATCATCAGTCTAGGGATAGCACCCACAATCAAACCACCAGCCCCCAGATCATGACAGATAGACTTATTATTAGTTATGATGCTTGGCCTTAGCTTAGGCTTGTCCTACTGGCTCTTATAATTCATATTAACCTGTTTCTTCACCTGTGTGTTGCCTCTGGGCTTTTTACCATTCCTTCATTCTGCATGTCCTGCTTTTTTGCTTCCTTGTGTTTGGCTGTCTGGTGGCTGTCTGGCTGTCTCTGGGTATCTTCCTCCTCCTTCTCTCTGGAGCCTAGATTCCTCCACTTATTATCTTCCAGCCTCGCCCATCCCTCTTCTGTCTAGCTATTAGTTGTTCAACTTTTTATTAGACTAATCAGATGCCTTAGGAATGCAAGAGAAATGCAACATGTTTGCATAGTTAAACAAAAACACTATGCCTTTACATAGTTAAAGTAATATTCCATAACATTTCCTCACTTTTGTCTAAATAAAAAAGAAAGGGTTTAACTTTAACTGGGCTAGGACTTCCCCTAGGACCTTACTAATTAAGAAAATGCTTTACAGGCTTGTTTACAGCCTAATATTATGAAGGCATTTTATTAATTGAGGTTCCCTCCTTTTGGATGTCTTCAGCTTGTGTCAAGTTGTCATGAAACTGTGTTCAGCACAGCCTCTTTGTGGGAATGAGGTGCAGTTGGAGGCGTCAGCTCCATGTCTGAATCTCAAATGCCCCATGAGGTCAGGCAGGTTGACCACTCTCTATTCTGTCTCATAAAACTCTACCCATTCCCAGCTCTGGGTCTCTGGGTTTCATAGGGAAGGTGTGGAATGCCTTGTCTGGTCATGAGGCTTTTGCAGAAGGAAGCAAAGCCAGAAGCCCCATCTGCTGTACAAATGGTACAAAGCCCCCCACCCCAGACTCTGAGTCCAGTTAGCCTTCCTTCATGGTGATGCTGTGTGTCTTGGATTTTCTTAATGTCTGCGTTGGCCTTTTGGTGGGCAGTTAAGCTCAGCTTACTCAGCGCTGTTAGCCAGATGCCTGTGGCTGGGATCCAACCAAGAACTTACTGATCTTCTCCAAACCACTGCCCTGTGCTTTGATGCAGCCACACTCAGTGGACCACACAGACAGGCAGATGAGGTCTTTCTGCTTAAGCATCCCTCACTGCCTCCCTACACTACCAAGCCAGCACTTCCTGTGCACTGTGTGTGACTGGGAGCCCCCACTTCTCCCTCTTCACCCAGCACCTTCCTTCCTTCTTTGCTGAAAGACAGCACAGTATGTAGTTAAGAAAGCCGAATTTAACTACAGCTGTTAGTCCTGTGACCTTGAGCCTCACACACAGGTCTAAGCCATCCTGGGCTTCATTTCTTCTCTGGTGAGACGGGAGTCCCTGAAGAATTAACACAGTCACAATGGTACTCAAAGTCTCAGCGGTGGATGCACCACAGGACCTCTTTGCTTTGCCTTTTCAGGCTTGCTTGGGCATCACCGCACTGAGTCATGTATCATCGTGCTTCTCTGCTTCCCATGCTTCTATGTCTGAGCTGTGGGTCTCCCCTGCACCCCATTGGCCCTGAAAGAGCACATTATCATAATTGCCCATGTGACCTCTGCAAAACCTGCTTCCACTGTGACCCTTGACATTTATTTTCATGTTACAGGGAAAACAGTATACCCCCCCCTCTCTCCCTTCATCTCTCTCTCTGAGACAGGGTCCCACTGTGTAGACCAGATTGCATATTACCCTTGAACTCTCCCCATCCTTCCTAAGTACTGGAATTATAGGTTTATAAACACAAAGACCAGCAGAGGGGACAATTATTTAAATGCTCATCAAGTACTGTTACTCTTGTTCAATATTTTTAGTAACTTCTTCCTCCTCCTATCTATCTGTTTTACTTTTCTTTGTTTTCAGTTTATGTGTGTGGGTGTTTTGCCTGCACGGCTGTGCACCACATGCATGCACTGCCTGTGGAGGTCAGAAGAGGGCATCAGATCCCCTGGAACTAAAGTTACAGATGGTCACACTCCTCTGTGTGGATACTGAGAATTGAACCCAGGTCCTCGAGAAGAGCAGCCAGTGTTTTAACACTAAGCCATCTCTTCAGCCTTCTGTTTCTCCTCTTTGTAGATAAGAATCCCTTGCCTGACTCATTCCCATCTGTGGTATTCAGAGTGACCCAGCTTTACCCGGGAACCTTTTCCTATTACCAGGCTTTGACACTTGTTAGAATGGCCTTCCTCTGAATGTGCCCCAGCCCGTCACAAGCTTAACTCCACGGCTTTCCTCAGCTCTTAGTTCAGATGTCACTTCCTCAGGAAAAGCAGCTTCCCCCGGTGACTGCCTGGTTATTTCCTTCCTAACATTGCTCTTTGTCTCAGAGTTTCCTGATCCCCTGAGGTCGGGGGTCTCACTGACTCACTGAATGAAGGAAACTGTTGCCACTCTTTGTAACAGCACTTAGCAGTAGTGTCCCTTTGTATGAACGGAAGGCAGTTTAGTGAGTAGGGGGTCCACAGGAAAGACTGCCAGTGAGCACTTGCAGTTCTAGGTTGCTCTCAGGGGCCTGGCTTCTTGTGATTTCCTGCTCTGCCATCCTTGGTGTCTATATTCCATCTCATGATTCCAAAATGTCACATTGTCTTATTTTATTTATTCATTATGTATATGTGTGGGTCTTTGTGTAAGTATGTGCACATGAGTGCAGGCACCTCAGAGACTAAAGACAGAGGTCCATGATGGAGCCTGAGTTATAAGCTATTGCAAGCCACCTGACAGGCACCAAATTTTGTCCTCCGACACAGCAGTAAGTATTCTTAACCACTGAGCCACCTTCCCAGCACCTACACCATCTTATTTTCACGGGAAGAAAGGAAAAAGCAGAAAGGAGCATTCATTCATCCTGAGTGTTCTCCCTAGATGGAAAACAACATCCTTCCTAGCACCAAGTGCGCTTTGCTCAGGTTACCGTGGCCAGAACGGTATTGGGTATTTGGAGCAGAAGCGTAGGAAGCCAATATCTCCAGCTGAGAACATGCCATCCGCAAAGTCGCACAGCTCTTCTGGCAAGGGAGAAAGGTAAAAGGTGGCTACCATTCTCATCTTAAGGATGTGATCTTGCCCAATTAGCAAGGGCAAGACAGGAAAGGAAGAACCTGTGAGAGGAATAGACAGGTCATTCCCAGGAGCCAAGGTGATGTGGTTGTCAGGATTAATACTTTGCTGTCATAACATTTAAAATTATTTTTGTGTGTCAAGGGAGTATATAGGTGAAGTTTGTTAGAATAATACATGGCCATGTGGAAGACACGGCTCAGAGGCAGAATGTTTTCCTAGTGTGGACATTGTACTGGGTTTGAACCCAAGCCCCTCATAAAACCAGGTGTGGTGATAGACCTGTAATCCCAACATTCTGGATGTAAAGACAGGAAGGTCAGAAGTTCAAGGTTATCTTCTGCTACATAGTAAGAGCGAGTCTGAGGTACATGTGTTAACGTTGAAATACATTATTTTTTTTTCTTGAGGTTTCAAGGTTTAAATCTAGGGCCCTTTAAATACTAAGTCATATAGCACTGGGCTACATTCCCACCCATGGAAATAATTTTAAAAGATGGCAATGTTATTCTAACCTTAAATCTTGCAGAATAGTTCTGTGCTGTGTTTCCTTCTGCCTCTATAGGGGGATTATGTTGTTCCATTGTAAATAATTGTCCCACCCACTGGTTTAATAAAAACGATGATTGGCCAAAGTCAGACAGGAAGTGTGGGTGGGGCTACCAGAGTAAGAAAACTCTGGGAACAGGAAGAACAGGGCAGAAATGCCACAGAGACCGCTAGACAAGTCAAAAGATGCAGAGGATAACTATGCTGCTCTGAGAAAAGGTACCGAGCCACATGGCTGAACAAGATAAAAATCGTGTGTTAGTTTAAGAGCAAGAGCTAGCAAGTTATATGCCTGGGCCCCAGGCCAATCAGTGTACAATTAATATAAGTGTCTGTGCGCTTCAGTGGGACTATGGGACTGTGGGTCTGAAATTCCGTGCCAACAGGCTAGGACGGAAATTCTGGGACAGAAATATAATACAACAAATGGCAGCCAGACATGGGTGACATAAACCTGCATAAAACTGGAGAAAGATTAAAAAGGGTTCTAGAGCACAGAATCCCGAGCCAAAAACAGCTTGAGTTGTATCTCTCAAGTGAGCATTGGGCGAGAGATGCCCTGGAGTGGTGTGTAGGTTTTAATTTAAAATGGCGGGCTTTTGAAAAGCATCTTAAGCTCCAATATGACTGGTTCCTGAAGTCTTACAGGAGCCTAGATGTAAGCAAAAAAAGCATTGAAAGTTTCTGTTAATAAAGACAAAAGGAGAACAGAATCAAAGATGCCTTCTTAGTGGCGATGTTTTCTTGGATCAGCTCTGTTTGCTGGAAGCAAGCAGAGGCTTGGCTTTTTAAAGAGAAGCTTCCTGATTCAGCCTTAGAGGCAAAACACTTGTGAGTCTTTTAAGAGGCCCTGATGCCAAATATTTAAATGGAGTTCATGAGCAGCAGATGGCAGTGCTTTACTTGGTGGATATATGGACCCTAAAATTCCCCAGAGTGGTAATTGTGGGTCCTAGTGATACCTAGGCTAAAAAGATAAATCCTATGAAGCTAGATTAGAATCTGGGTGGAGCCAGTCATCCACCCTAGTGAAGCCACACCTTGGCAGATTAAAGGTGTGATCAGAAACAGAAAGAGATGGTGGAGTCAACTAACCTGCCAAACCTACCCACCTAACCCGTCTTGAAACATGGACCAAGGAATCTAAAGCCTGTGTGAGTCAGGGGCTCCTCCAAAAGCATTCTCGGCACAGAAATCTAATACAATGTGCCTCATTTTCCTGAAAGTTTAATATAATCCAGAAACTGGGGTATCAGCTTTGTGACAACAGTTTTGTGAGAGGAAAAAGTTTTGGAGCGCTCTCTCTCTCTCTCTCTCTCTCTCTCTCTCTCTCTCTCTCTCTCTCTCTCTCTCTGAGACAGGTTTCTTTATGGCTGTCCTGGAACTCAGTCTGTAGATCAGTCTAGTCTCACACTCAGAGATGCATCTAACTCAGCCTCACAAGTGCTGGGATTAATGGTGAGCACCACCATGCCTGACTTGTGAAGTTTTTTTTGTGCAGAGTGATGTTTATGCTTAACCTGGGGCTGCTGTCGGGGAAGCTTCAGAAAGCCAGTTGGCAAATTTTAAGAGCTGACTGCATTCCCTGTGAAAGTTTAAAAAAAAAAAAAAATTCCTGCTTGTGGGCTTTAGCACATGAAGAAACCAGAAGGTTTGTAGAAAATAGCAAGGCTGTTAGGAAAACTGGTTGCCATAACAACAGGGCATGGCATTGGTTACAAAGAAGCTGCAGTGGCCTGTGCATACTCTGAAGAGGTGGGATGCAGGTTTAAGGGCCCCAGTAACCAACAAACATGTCTGAAACCAAGGCCATGTTCAATTATTTCCTCTAAGAATCACTTTCCAGACAAGGATGTAGCAGTGAGGCTCGACTCACTGGCTGGGTTGATAAGGGATGAGTGTGCATGCACACATGAATTCAGTCATTGTCTCATGAACATTGTTTGCATTCATTAGGTGCCTCTCCAGTGCCAAGCATCCCACAGTTATTACCTACCCAGTTATCTCCATCTTACAGATGGGAGAGGCAAAGAGGTGACGTTGCCTGTCTAAATGCATACAGGTTGTAAGAAGTGGGTGTGGTTTAGAGCCCAGGTCCGTCTCACTCTGAACCTGGCTCTTTCCTAAGTGGCAGCAGCTCCTTGGTCAGGTTGCTAGCTCTGCTTCTCATAACTGTTTCCCTAATTTCTGTGGTAGCTTTCGGATTGGCCCCTCACAGCCCTATTCCAATGCTGGGCTGGGGAATGTTTTGACACAGCTGGGATCACTGCCATGCCAATTGGCTTCCATTGCCAGCTGTGGAGGCAGATGCTAAACTGCCACTGAAGGCCTTCTCTCCAGCTTTTAAAGGGCAGTAGCTTCCCCACAGATGCTCCCCACTCAGCTTGAGCAGAAGGCTCTTAGGCTCTTTGCCCCACTGCCTATGCCCCAAGGACCTTCCCTTCCTGCCCCCACAGCTCAGTCACACTCTGGCTGTGAACTCATGGAGAGCAGTGGCTGTAGATCAAGATCAGCAAAGGAGACAGACAACTCACGGACAAGCCTGCATGTGTTCCATGACTACCTTTGTTTATAATTTTAAAATGTTACATTTTATTCTCTCTCTCTTCCCTCCCCACCCCCACACCTGTACCTGTGTGCATGAATATATGTTTGTGCCTGCAGGTGCCTGCAGAGGCCAGCAGAGAATATTGGATCCCATGGCTCCAGAGTTACAGATGTTTGCAAATGGTCCAACATGGATAATGAGATCCAAATCCTGGTCCTCATGATTGAGCAGCAAGTGTTCTTAAAGTGCGAGCCACCTTCCAGCCCGGCTTTTAATTTTTAAATGAACCTTTATTTACTCAGCATTTGTTTTTGAGTGTTTGTGAGGCAGGGGCTAGAAGGCAACTTGTGGGAACAGGCTCTCTCCTATTTGAATTCAGCCATCAAGCTTCCATATCCACTGAGGCATCCTACCAGTCGCAATCAGGTGTCCACTCTTGTCCTAGGGAGATCTTTGGTGTCATCAGATTTCAGACTCACTGCCTTCAAGGCCGAAGTTGGAGTAGATATAGAAAAGAGTAGGGGTTCACTGTTACTAGTCCTAACCCTCAAACCCCTTCTAAATACCTTTGCAGACCAAATATACAGCGCTGTGCAATGACCAAGCAGACAAACTTATCCCTCACTTTGAGGAGAAAGTTTTGCTTTTCTGTTTTTGAGAAAGTGTCTCTTTATGTTGTTCTGTTCTGGGATTCTCTATGTAGACTAGACTGGCCTCCAAACTGGCAGAAACTCACTTGCTTCTGTCCCCTAAGCACTGGGATTAATGCGTGCATCTACATACGTGCTAGAAGGAAGCCTTTAAGTAACTTCTGATAGCACTAGGATGTTAAAACATGCATTTTAGAGACTAGTATCATATGTGCTCTTGACTTGAGAGGCATCATGTGACATCACCCACAGTAGGTGAGGACAACTATTAATTTTATCACTTTTCAGCTTCACAAGGCACCAAGCTCTCCCTCATTTGGGTTCCTGGGAATGGGTACTTTTCTGCTCCTTCAGTTCAGCTGGCTGAGAGCCAAGGGGAAATGCTGTGACCTACGCTGTTCTTCTACCTGGCCGTGAGTGTGGATTGTTGCTTCTTCCTGATGTGAAGAGTAGTTATCCATCCCTCTGTGTCCTTCTGAGCCAGGCTCACCTTTCCTTAACCGTCAGTGATGGCTACAGGAGCATTTTTAGAAGTCACCCCACGTCTGCTTGGTTCTGAGTCTGGGTAGCTGATGAATGGGGCTCTGTTCTGGTGTTTGCTATGTGAATCAGGTGTTCCTTTGCAGAGAAAGGGGGACTTGCCAGCCATTATGTAAGGCTTCGGGAAATAGCCAGTGCATGTTCCACAGAAGACATTATTTAAATAGAAGCTTCTGAATGTGTTAACTGAAGGTCCCATGTGTACCAACACTCTTTAGACCCACGTCTTTCCATCTCAAATAGGAAGAATCCAAATGCAGAGTATTTTGGGTTTCCAAAATCCCAACATTCAAAATCTAAACCATGTGCAAAGCCCTGGGAAATGTAGCAAAAAGTTATTTAAGAAGGTGACATAGCATGTACACCACACACCACACACACACACACACACACACACACACACACACACACACACACACACACAAACATCCAGAGGTGCTGCATTTCAATTGAACAACATATTATCGGATATAGTTGCTCAAAGTAATTCTGAGACCCCCTTCATCACAGCTTAATACGTTTTTTATATAGCATTTCAAGCATGTTTTAAAAGTTACAACAGTCCAAACCATGTGCACATATTTTAAGAATATGCATATTGTATATGGCCTTGTGAATTTGGAGAAGGGTCCAATGGGTCTCTACATGCCCGATCACTCAGTATGAACAATGAATCCAAGACAATCCAACCTTCTCTCTGTTTCTATTTCCCTTCACCAATTGGATATTTTTAGAGCAAATTCTAGAAGTCAGGTAACTTCATAAATGCACGTTAAGGAGTAAAAGCTTTTTAGAATTTTTATTTATTTTCATAAATTTTATGTATGTATATATGTGCATTGGGATGTGGGGAGGTGTGCCACATGAGGATAATGCACACAGAGGCCAGGGGAAGAAAAGAGGAATTTCTCTCCACAGAGCTTCTACTGTTTGACCCCCCGCCCCCCACGGCAGTGTATGAGAGTACTTTCCTATTTCCCATAGCCTTCAACAGAGTATGGAATCCTCAGACTTGGGGATTGTCACTTTAACAGGAGAGAAATTGCAGCTCAGTTAGTGTTGGTGTGCCTCTCCTGGAGTGAGGCTGCTGTCTTTTCATATGATTATGTGCAAACTGTCCCCCACCCTCCCCACCACCACTCCCCCACCCCCCGCGTGAAGTATGTTCTTATTTTCAGGGTTGTTCTTCTCACTGTATTTACTGGTTGCAAATGTTCACCCTTTGAGAATGACTCAAAGCAGAGCATCATTCAGGTCATTTGGTGAATAGAGTTGCTGGAGCGTAGCCCTCAGATGGCACAGCGTGCCAGGTCCTCTCCATATGGTCTCTTGGCACAGGCCAGGGCAGGCTCCTTATAGCACTACAGCCCAAGGGCAGTTAGCTTGGGACACAGCTGCTCAGGCTGTTGGGGTGGGTCCCAGCTAGCAAGGTTGAACTGCCTTGCCTTTAATGACCCGGTACAAGTGAGAGTAACTCTTTGATGAAATGGCCTTTGCATAAGGGAACTTCAACTTTCTGCTCTCTGTTGGCCTGTTACTTTTGCTCTGGTGAGGCATAGCAACTCCCGGGTCAGAAGTAATGGACTTTATTAGTGTAGAGGAACATGATTATTTTTTTTAGGATCAGTTCATCTGTACCAGCTCCCTTTCTCAGTGTGTGTGGTGTGTGTGTGTGTGTGTGTGTGTGTGTGTGTATGTGTGTGTGGTGTGTGTGTGTATATGTGTGTGGTGTGTGTGTGTCTGTGTGTGTGTGGTGTGTGTGTATATGTGTGCGGGGTGTGTGTGTATGTGTGTGTGTGGTGTGTGTGTGTGTGGTGTGTGTGTGTGTGGTGTGTGTATGTGTGGTGTGTGTGTGTCTGTGTGGTGTGTGTGTATGTGTGTGGTGTGTGTGTGTGTGTGTGTGTGTGTGTATAAGCAGAATGTCTGGGTGGATGGCTGTGTAGGAGGCTGCCATTCTGACTCTCTGCTCACAGTTTCACTGTGACCCTTCGGAGAGTCTCGTTTCCACTGACCTTCTGCTCAGCAGCTTGTAGCAGCAGCATTGGGTCCAGTTTCCTCCTTCCATTTCCTCCCCACTTTGAAAACGCAGCTTCACTACACCTCTGTGTGCTCCTCCTATGCCCCCTTCCACTCCCTGCAAACCTTACACAGGTTCCCCTGACCTCCTGACTCACTCTCAAGGGATTCATCTGCCATCAGCTGGTAGATCCCCCTGTCACCAATGTACCTTTGGCCATTGTATTCCCAGCCAGCTGCCTGACTCCAGCTTCCCAAGACTAATGAATGCCCACCTGATTCCCTCCTGCCCTGACACCTGCACTGGATAATGGCACAGCCTAGAAGGCACTTCATACATGCCAAAGTCCACCACTAGCACAGGTTTTCCTGTCTGAATAGACAATCAAACCCTGGGCCTTTTACACACAAGACAAATGCTCTTCCACTGTACTATGTCACTAAGTCCCAGCCCCGCTGTGTTGTTGAAGATGGGTCTTGCTGTGTAGCTCAGGCTCAATATACTTTCATTGTTGTTTAGTATCAGGCTCTGTAGTTGTCTCAACCAAGTTCATGGGCAAACATAAAACCTGATAAATTTCCTAATTGTGTCTATGTGTCTTATTTTTTGTTTGTTTTTATATTAAGTCAAGCTGTTTGATCTGTGACTCAGGCTTATTACTTGCTAACTCTTAAACTAACCCATGATTCTTATCCAGTTTAGCCATGTGGCTTGGTACCTTTTCTTAGAGCAACGTTCTCACCCCACTTCCTCTGCATCTCAGTGTCAGCTCTCTCCCTGCTCTTTAGCTTCCCAGAATTCTCTTAGTCTGGTTGCCCCGCCTCTTTCTCCTGTCTAGCTACTTGACCAATCAGCATTTTATTAAACCAATATTCATAGTGACAAATATTTACAGTGTACAAAGCATAATCCCATAGAATTCCCCCTTTCTTCTATGTAAAGAAAAAGAACCCACATCTAATCTCCATTGTTTAACTTTTTCTTCACTGTTACGTATGATAACTTGTAACCAACACTGTAAATACATAACAAACATCCACAATCCATTTTGGGGGAAATATGGGCATGATTCTCTAGACTACTTCCTGTAGATTGGAGACCTGGTAATGTTATGGAAATCCTGAGAAAATTCAGGATATGGTCAAGTCCTGATTGAAGTATTTTCTGAAGCTGGATTATCTGCCAGTTTATTTGAAGCTGTTCTGGATGCAGAGCTCAGAGGAAACTGCAACAGAGGTGCTCTGAAATGCTGGATCCTCTAGGTTATCCATTCCCATTGGAGATTTTTCAGGGGGGTCTTCTTTGATCAAATCTCATTTTCTTTAACCCAGAATGAATGCACAGACTCTCATTTTCTGTGGAAATAAAAACAAAACCTCTTCTCCAAAGTAATATATCTTTGGATGTTAATTTTGAAATCAAAGTATTTACAAAATATATAGGATGGATTAATCCAGCAGCATACATAATCTAATATCTCTTAGCAGCTCTTGCTCCTTCCTCAGAAGTCAGTTCAAAGACAACATAATATACAGTATCCAGACTCTTTGTGTATTTTCCATCATTACATACCATATGTATTCACTTTATTTCTTTTTTTAAGGACTTTATCCTTTTTTATTCTCTCCCAAGCCTAATTTTAAACACACTGTAAACTGATTAGAGGTTTGTTTTGTTTTGTTTTCTCATTTGAACCTGTCTTTACTGTTTATTTTTTTTGACCACACCTTTAATCTACTAAGGCGTGGCTAGGATTTGCCTGGCTAGGGCAGTTGGCTGGCTCCACCCAGCACCTAGTCTAGCATCATAGAAAGTTTAGCTTTATAGCAGTGGTAATGGCAGGAGTACCACCCCAACTCTGGGGAATTTTAGAGTCCACATGGTGACTAAATAGAGCACCTCCATCCACTGCTCACGAACTCCACCTAAGAATTTGACAGCAGGGCCTCTTGAAAGAGCCACACAGTTTTGCTGCTGAGGCTGAGTCAGGAAACCTCACTTAAAGGAGCAGCGCCTCTGCTTGCCACCAGCAAACAGAGCTGACTGAAGAAAACACTGCTACTGAGGAGCCTTCTTGGACTCTGTTCCCTTTTTGTCTGTATGAACAAAAACCTTTAATCCATCATATGCAGCCTAAGCTTACATCGAGGCTCCTGTGAGACTTTAAAACCATCCTTGCTGCAGCTCAAGATGAATGCTGGAAGTCTGACATTTTGAAGCTCAAGCCCTCATGCTACATCATAGCATCTCTGTAACACAGCCCACTTGAGAGACACAACTCAGAAACTGGTTTTGGCTCTCTTTCTGTGATCTAGAACCCTTTGAAAATTTCCTCAGACTTTATGTAGCTGTATAGGCCCCACATTAGAATGCCACTTGTAGTAAGAAGTTCTGGCCTGTCTGGCCCAAGGTTTGAACCTGCAGTACTGTAGACACTTAGTCTCAAATAATGACTCAGCCACTTATATTAATTTTAAACTGTTTGGCCTATGGCTCAGGCTTATTGGTAGCTAGCTCTTACATCTTAACCCATTTCTACCAATCTATGTTTTGCCACTTGGCTCATGGCTCATGTACACTTTTACACCTCATTCTCTCAGTGGCAGCTTGCAGTGTCTCCCTATGACTCTGCCCTCCTTCCCCTTTATCTATGCTCAGATTACCTGCTTGCTTTTAAGATGCCTTGCTATAGGCCAAAAGGGTTCCTTTATTATCCAATGGTATTCACAGTGTGCAGAAAGACACCCCACATCAATTTTGTTTTATTGTTGTTACTGTTTTATTATTGTTGACCTTGGAGGTCAAATGCAGAGTCTTTCCCATTCTTGGCAAATACAGCAATCTACCACTGAGCTATATCCCAAGCTAGCCATGCACTTCTATGGACTGGATTTCTTTCAGACTGTCCTAAATAGTACTCTTATGTTTCTACTGGTTCTTGAAGACTCTCCACTTGCTTCCTCCACCTCTAGCTCTTCACTGTCCCACTTCTCCCCACCATTGCCCTCACACGAGGTTTCCAATGCCACCTTCTCCTCAAAGCTCCCTACTTCCCCTGTGTGGAATGACTCTGCTCCTCCTACCCTATTCTATTTGTTTCTCTCAGTCATTATTTATCTCGCTATATGGTTAGCTCTGTGTGCAAATGCCTACATTGGAACACCATCTGTTTGAGTAGCATTTTAGCCAAAGGGGAACTGTGTGGCTTCAGGGTGGGTGGTTGCATAGCTTTAGCAGAATCTCTGCCCTTTCTTGTCCTGTGAGTTAGGCCATCACTTCCATTAGTATCTGAAGCAAATGATGTTGTCCACAGCAGAACCAGATTCACAGGCATTGCCAGCATTAAGTATCCATAACTGCTACCAGATGGAGGATGGTTCTCCCATTGCCAAGGCATCAAGGATGCCCTGCTCCTTTCCAAACTCCTTTCTTTCTCCACCTGTTAAATTGGTTACACACACTTGGATAAAAGGGATGGAAAAACCACAGAGAAACCATGTTCAGGTTAAGAATGCCCCTTTGCTTGCAGGTGGCTCAGCTGGTAGGGCACTCCTGTCATATGCTTCAGGCTCTGGGATTGATTCTTAGCACTGAATAAACAGGCATGCTGGTGCAAGTCTATAATCCTGGCACTTAGTAGGCAGAGGAAAGAGGGTGAGAAGTTCTAGATGGTTCAGTCAGTGAGGTGTCTGCCATCCATACATTCAACCTGTGTTTGGACCTCTGGTATCCATGTGACAGCTGGGTGTGGTTGCACACATCTGTAACTGTAGCCTAGTGAGCACAGGAACTTGCTGGCTTGCCAGTCTAGCCAATCACTGAGCTCTGAGGTTCAAGACCCTGGTTCAAGAAGATAAGGTGGAGAGTGATGTATGGCAACCTCCATACACAAGTGTAACTGTAGTTGGAGGTTTCTGGCCTGAACTTTCTGGCCTAGCCTCAAGGTTTAGGCCTGCAGACCCACAGACCCGCAGAGACACACAGTTGTTATACATAAGAGGGGAAAAGAATATTAGATGTGGAGTTCTTTTGTTTTAAAAAGAGAAAGGGGGATATGTGGGAGATTATGTTGTTACATTGTAAATAATTGTCCCACCCACTGGTTTAATAAAAAGCATTGATTGGCCAAAGGCAGGCAGGAAGTGTGGGCGGGGCTACTAGACTAAGAAAACTCTGAGAACAGGAAGCACAGAGTAGAATGTCAGATAGAAGCTGGAAGAAGCAGAGGACAACCATGCTGCTGTGAGAAAAGGTACAGAGCCTCATGGCTGAACAGGATGAGTCATGGGTTAGATGAAGGGTAAAGAGCTAGCAAGTTATATGCCTGGGCCTTAGGCTGATCAGCCTAAAACTATCGTATGCATCTGTGTGTCTCTGCAGGTCTGTGGGTCTAAATCTTGAGGCTAGGCCTGAAAGTCCAGGCCAGAAACCTCCTACTACATGTACCCACCTGCACACACACTACACACACATTACACATACACATTACACACATACACTACAAAGATATTCAAAGTCATTCTTAGCTGCCTAGCAAGTCTGGTGACAGCCTGAGCTATCCAAGATCCTATCAAAATAAATTAATAAACAAACAAAAACTTAAAGAAAGAAGAAAGGAAATCATTTTCATTCAAAGCTTGTGACTGGAAAGGACGCCTGTGGCTGACAAGTTCACCCTTCAGGTCTGAGAGGTCAAGCCCCAAGTGCTTCAGCATCTTGTTTGTAGTCCCACAGCCTCTTAACCACAGAAGCAAATGTGTCTTTCTTATCTTTACAAGGGGTATTTGCTTTTTGCAGAATAAATACTTAGATATTTTCCTTACTTCTGCTACTGTCTAGTGATATTGTAAAGCTTGTCAGGCGATGTGACTCTCTGCAGCCAGGATATCTCTGCTCAGCAGAGGAGCCCTGAGCTCTCTATGTGTTGGTATCCTCACTATAAACACCTCTGCCTGGACTGTCCCAGTGTAGACTGGATGATAGTCACATGAAGGACCTATCGACGGCACAGCCATGCTATGTGCAGTCTTGTGATGGCTGTAACTGACTCAGTGTCCTTCCCAACATATATCTGTCATAAGAGCTAACTCTTCAGCTTTCCTCTGTTCCCGAGGGGATTTCCCCTTGTCTGCTTCGTCTGGTAAAAAGCACACATCCTCAGTAAGAAGAGCCTGAGCAGAGCAGTTCTTCTCTGTCCAGAGTGTCTGTCTTGCTGGATTCTCAGAGTGCATTTGCTCATAGAGACTTGTTTCTGCCTCTTGTCCACCTCAGAGCTGATCTTTGCTTGTCACGGAGACTGGGAGAAGTATGTGAGTGGTGGTAGCAGAGAAGTCCTCATTTTATTTTATCTTATTTTTAAAAGTTTCCAGAATGCTTAAATATACTTGGATAGATCCCTGGATTGTTGAATTTGTTCAAGTCTGATAAACACATTAGCCATACTTCTTTAAAAGCCTGACAATAAGTGTCTTAAAAACAAACTGTACTTACTGGGTTTCTTCTTGTGTGTGTGATGCTGAGCTCAGCATCTGAAATTGCAGTCTGCAATGCCCAGAGTGACTTCACTTCGATCAAGGAGCACTTCAAATCTAAGTAGAGCCTGGGTGGGTCTTTAATCTCCCACGCAAGAGCAGGAGCAGACAGATCTCTGATAGTTCCAGGACTTTTTAGCCAAAGCAGAAGCATGTCCAGGTTCCTGTACCTTGTACTTTCCAGATATTAGGGCAGCCATTGTGATGGGAACTTTATGACAGTGTGGGTTGGGGAGTGAGCATGGATGGGGAGAAAGCAGAGCTGGATCACTAAGGATGCTGTGGAATAAAATGGATCTTAGATGAACTCAATCCAGGAGTTCAGGAAAACTAATGACCAGGAGAACCTCAGAAGTAGTTTGGGTAGAAAGTCACTCTGATCCAATTATAGTTAAAAACCTAAGAGAAAATTATTTTTTGAGATTATAAATGCACAAAGTTTATAGTTCTTCAAGGTTTGCTGTGAAATCATCAGACCCATGATGCTTCCTGTTTTCAATTTCCTAGTGAATAAGTACATTCAGTAGTATATACTAACCCTGGCAGTACTTATTTCTAAGTCTTTAAATAATATTCAAATTTCTAATGTTCAGTCTAACAATAACTGCTGTTATTTACAAAGAAGGTGAGGTTTTTTTTCACACCCCATACTACCCCAATATGTTTGGAACAAAATTTGGTTAGGTCTGTGTTTATGGTTCATTCTGTATATTTGTGAACACTGTGGCTAAACCATACAATGGGCACGGTCACTTCTCCATTTCCCAGGCGATATTTTATTTTGGTTGCCTGAAGAATTATTTTCAAACTTGATTCTCTTACCAATTCATATCATCTTTCTTCTAGTTGTGTACATTTTATTTCAACATGTTTAAACAGACTTTTTAGTTATTAACTTTTACTTAATTAATTGCATAATTAAAATATAATTACATCATTTACCCCTTGACTCTCTTTCCTTCAAGACCTTCCACGTTCACCCTCTTAAATTCATGACTTTAAAAACAATATTGTTGGTACATATAAATTCAAATAAATATGTAGATTCAACCTAAGTTAGTTTAGTATTGAATGTTTATGTTTTTAGGTCTAGCCACATGGTATCAGTTAGCCGTTTAGGGGGATCCCTGAAGAAGGCCAGTTCTCCCTCGCCTAGCAGTTGTCCCTCTGGGAAGGGCCACACGACATTCCCACTCCATACCACCATGTCAGCTGATGTTGTCCCTATTTTAGTGTTCTTAAGCAGCCATGTTGTTGAGACTTCATGGGGGTAACTTTCCCGTTATATCTATAAGAAACAATCTTGCCACCGACTTCCTGGTTCTCTGACTCTTTCCAATCCTTGGATGTAGGGCTTGTGCTGTCGATGTATCAATTGTGATTGGGCACCCCACAATCAATTCTTTGCATTTTTGGCCAACTGTGGCTTTCTGTGATGGATGGGCTACATCTACTGCTAAAAGAAACTTCTTTTATGGGGATAGAAGCACACTTACCAGTAGTGATAAGGATAAATGTTTAGAATGCAGTTAGGAGTTTCACTGGTTTAAAAAATGGCAGTTGTACATTCTCCTCCAAGATCCATGAATGACCTCATTTGCCTTGGGGGGTTGGCTAGGTAGGTTTACAATACCTATTGAGTGTGCCCTAAGTCCAGTCATATGGCTATTGGTTACTTCCAAATAAAAGCGCCAGTATTGCGCCTTTATGGACGTCTTGGCAGCTGGTCATTGTTGTAGTTCATAGGTGACTTTGATAGATTTCTTCCAGTGGCAGCTTGCATATCATTTTGTGGTACTATGAAAGTCAGTCCTCAGAGAGGAGGCCTTCAAGTGAGACCCAGCTCAAATCCTCCAAGTTCTGTGTCCAAAGCACATACTGTCTTCAGCATTCCCTCCTGAGACAGAGGTTTGTCTTATATTGCATCTCTGCTTTCTGCCTAGGGTCAGCTAATGTAGTCAGCATTTGCTGGTCTCTCTCCTGCTTCTAAATGCCCAACATTCACGTTGTTCTTGTGGTTTATAACTTAAAATGGTCTTATATTTGTTTTTGCACCCATGCATGCACATACCAACACCCAGATACATACACATAATTTTAAAAACTCAAACAAATTTTAAAAGAAAAGGTTCTTGGTAGTTTTGATTGGAATATGTCGTGGGTGAAATTATTTGTCCAAAAAAGGAATGTTGAACTCCTAACTCACTTATTTGCAAGGACTTTGCTTATGAAATTAATAAAATGGTATCATAAAGGATTAAGATAAACTCTGATGCAAGGATTAGTGCCCTTGTAAGAAGGATGCCATTTGGACACAAGCACAGAGAACGGGTGAAGATGGAGGTAGATGACAGTCCAAGCGCTGCAGACACACGAGCAGCCGAGAGAGACGCGGATCAGGTTCTACCTGATAACCTCTGCGAGGAACCACTGACTCTGTGACTCCAAACTTGTAACTCTCAGAACAGTGAAATAACGGGGTTCTGTTTCAGACCGTCTGCCACTGTTACCGGGGTGTCTCCCACAAGAGAGCGATGCCCGTGGGTCGGTTAAGGGCACTCGGGTAGTTTCAGGGAACAGCATCTGCTTTGTTGCATGTGGGCAGTACTTCTGCCACGGAAGTCTATCGACTGTGACTGGTTAGCACATTACCTGGGATGGGGCAGCGAGGGCTCAGACCACCGGTGCCATAATTGCGGAAGAAGCACGTTAGAGGAGACACGGAGTGACCCCTCCACCCACCAGCTACCGGCTACTCCCGCTATGACAGAGGTCAGTGTTCTGACTTCAGGAGCAGGGTGTGCGTGCTTCCTGTCTAGAAGTGCAGTGTGCCAGGGAGGCTGGCCATCAGGTCATCCTGCATTTTCACCTACAATCACCAGGTTGGGATTCTTTGCTACAGCAGCCCTTTGAAGCGAATATGAACAGGTATTAGGTTACACATTTTAGCCTTCTTAGAAAGGGGTGCACTTTGAGAACTTTTAGTGTTCTTAGAAATGGAAAGCACTTTGAGAAGGTGGCAGATGATTTTTCTCCAGAACAGGAATTTGTTATATTATTTATTATCTGACAGGCTCATTAAGTAAATACTCTTTTCCTTCAACATTATGAATTTTTTGCTGTGTAGCGTACATCTGTACAACACCTCAATTTTATGGATAAAATTTGAAACCCCTATTATAAGTTTATCAAACCAGGCAGAGCCAGCTGAAATTGAGAGAGCATGACCCGGACATAAGTATGCAAACAGAAGGAGTCCAAGCATGTCTCCACTCATTTTGACACAAACATAAAAATCTTCCAGCCACAGAGAATCCAACGGGTCTCTGACTGCCTCCTCCTCCCTTAGAGGTTGCCAGAATCCAACTTGGCTTTTCAAATTCTTGCATGCCGTGTAGATTTTAGCATGTACACAAAGACACTTCTTGAAGTCCTGAGAAGGAAGGACTTTTAGGAATTTGGGAAAGATTTTTGAAATCTCTTCTAAGGATTTCTGTTGCAAATGTTGCTTACTCTGGCACCCCAGCCTGAGTACATCCAGCTGCCTATCAGCAGCTGTTTCAATTGCCCTGAAGCTGGAGCTTTTTCGTTCTAAAGGACACATTCATAAAAGCTGGCTCCACAGAAACCTGGGGTGAGTTGAGGACAATATTGAAGAAGGATCTGCCTGGCAGACTTCCTCTCCGGTACCTCTGTGCACCCCTTCTGTTAATGTGGTACCTGAATGAACTCAGGAGACCCAGACAAGGAGAGCGCCATCAGTGTTGTTTGGTGAAGTACCCAGAAGTCTGGATTTCATAAAAAGAACAGGCTCCCTGTCAGTCAGAGCGCTAATTCTCCAAAAATAAATTAGCAACTTACTGAATGCATCTGGACACCCAAGATTTCCCCTCCAGATTTTATTTCTGCCTCAACTTTCTGCCACAACTTCCTTGACATTGTTAGTCTAATGTTTTAAAAAACTATGAAGTAGACGTGTGTAAACTGTTGCAGCACAGCCAACAATACAAAACTGCATGATTTTGTTGCTTATTCTTTTAAAGGAACTTTTGTTTTTACTTTTAAAAAATATTTATTTATGAGATAAGGTCTCTCTGTGTTGCCCTGAAACTCATTTTGTAGACCAAGCTGGTCTTGAGCTCTCAGAGATCTGCTTATCTCTAACTCTCAAGTGCCATGAACAAAGATGTGTGTCACCACACCTGGCTGTATTTATTTTTAAATTAAGATTGTATTTGTATATATTTATGAGTTTCAGTGTAAAATATCTATACGTGAACATAGCATGCAATTGTTTGCATCCGCTCCCCTCTTTATTGCCTACAACCTTTCCAGTGTGAGTGGCTCCACTTCCGATGTCCTGGCTCCCTCTTTGGACCTTAGCTCTGTTCTTCCTGCTCCAACCCCAGTTCCTGCCTGTGTTTCCTTCTGCTTCCACAGGGCACTATATAGTTCATTTTCAGAAAACTTTTCTAGATTGAGTCAAAAATAATTATCAGATAGTATTTTGGGTGTTGATCACTGACCCCCCCACTTCCCCCTCCCCCCACCTTACCCCACCAGTTTGATTTCAGACTTCTAACTTCCCCCAGTAAGGAGAGCATTTCACTAGTTTTTGGAAAATCGATCGTTTAATAAAATCAATATATGTAAATTATAATTCGACAGAATGACCCAAGAAAACATCTCTTGCTCTGAGTAAGCAGTCAAAGGTCACCAGGATTTCATAGTGACCTCTGGCTTATTTGTTACTAGCCGAGGCAAATTTCTCAGTCTTCTGGGCTGTTTTCCCTGTAAAATGAAGACATCAATGCCATCTTTGAAATACGAGGGTTAAGTGACCAGACCTGCTTGAATGGTTTTCTAAAACCATACCACTTACTCTAAAATGTGCACATTACATTTGGCAAACCCACTCCTTACCACAAATCACAGAGACACCCCTCCCCCCACAACTATTATTTAAAATTTTATTTTATTTAAAAATGTAAATTTAGACTAGTAACAGTCAGCACTTAGGACACCAGTCACCCACGTTCCTTTGTTTTATAGAAGCTGAACTGTAACTATTGCTCTAGTGATGGGACAGTGGCCGCTTGTTTTCCATTTCACGTCACCCACCGTGTGGTCTGATACTGAGGCTCTCCTCTGAATCCTCCAGAGCGTGTCATTTCTCCAGGGCTGAGGATTTAACCACACACCACTCACAGGCACCTCCTAAGATGTGGGTCCCACTGTCTCCAGCACAGAGCCCCCATGCAGTCATGTGCTAGTCAGCAGCTCTCACCAGAACACAGCAGTCTCGTCCATAGATCCTACTTAGCCTTCAAAATGATGTGGATATGAGCGCCAGATTCTGGGGTGGCTCCAGGTTCCGATAAACTTAAATGAGTCCAAATTTTCTTATATTTTCATAATTATATTCCAGAAGGAAGCATTCAGAAAATGTATCCTAAGTTTCTACCCTCACCAGGAACTTGCTACTTTACATTTTTAGGCAAACTTAACAACACATGGGCTATCAACCATCATGTAGTAGACTTTTGGCTAAGGGTAAGTTTTTATGAAACCGATGTCAACACTAAGCACTGAGGCCATAAATTTAACCTTCATATTCAAGGCTAAAGTAACTGTATTTCACTGATTCCATGATTCAAAATGAACTAGATTCAGTGATTTCATGTCTCAAAAAATTAAAAAAGGGTTAGAGTAAGCGTTACTCAGTTTGAGCCTTGACAGCTGTGAACTACAATGTAAACTAGCAGCAGCTGATGCCATCAATGAGTGAGCCCTGGGACGTGGGGGTGAGCCATGGGATGTGAGGGTGAGTCTTGGGATGCATGAGTGTGCCTGTGTCCACAGTCCTGCATTCTTCTCAAGAGCTGGAAGGTCCTGAAAACACCTCTAAATTCCACCACACAAAGAAGGGCAAAAGACTCCATCCCCACAACCAACAAGATCACCCTTAGAGAACAGAGTAGCTTCCATCTGGACACAACCCAGAAAAAGAACACGATATCTGCAGGGTTCAGGGAGCTTTCGGGAGCATTCAAACTCCAGGTGCTGCGAGCATTAGACTCTGGGAAGTGTCTGGATTCTAAAGCCATTCCTTGGACCTCCTCCACATGGATGAAAATTTCATAGCTAAGAGTAAATACACATGTTCCAATTTGGTTATTTGGGAAACCCCTCTGGCACAGACCAAATAATAACAGCAGAGAAACAACAAAACCACCACCCAAGCCCAAATAAATTAAAGCAACAACAAATCATGCTAGTATGCTTCGGAAATAAAAGTCATTTGTGTGTTTGCTGACGGCAAACAGAATTGTCAGGAGTTTCTCATACCAGGCATCTGGGGATCTGACTATAAAGTAAGTTCCATGCTGCATCTGGGTCCTACATGATGCGGCCTGTTGTGAAGCATACTTCTCTAGCCAAGACTTTGGGAATCTACTGCAGGAATGCCAGCTAGCTCACTTTCTCTGCTCACTTTGAGAAATGCATGTATGGGCAAGGAGCAGGAGAAAAGCTGGATGAATGCATTCTGAAATGCTTAGTGGAAACATATAAAGTACAAGGGTGATTCATAAGAATTTGGACCTGATAGGGCCATGAAGATACAGCCAACCACTTCTACACAAGCTTGGGCAGTGCTCCATCTCCATGAACTCGTGTGGGAGAGCCCAGTGTCTTTAGGGAGTCAGAGGCTGTGTGAAGTCCTGTAGTGTTAAAACCTGTTTATCAAGTATAGTGAGCTGAATGGTGCAGGAGCATAGCCATACTCAGACCATTGTAGAGTATTTCTCAACAACTCATTCCTTCAAATACTGTGGGCTTCAAGGACTCAGGTTTTCAACATGGTTTCTTAGCCTTCCCCTGACTCTAACTGGTAGAGTCTCCAAATTAAGAACTTTAAATTCAAAAACATTAAAAAAAAAAAAAAAATCAGTGCTAACATTAGGAAACTGGGAAAGGGGCTGAATGGCAGTAATAAACAGAAAAAATATCCCATTACTTAGTTGGGGGTTGATAGAATGATTAGACCCCCATGAAAGTAGGGTATTTCCCATGTTGCTTTTCTCAATGGTGCTGGGGGAAGGTGCTTTTAGGATGCACCCTACTGTGGGTAATAGAAGTGCAATTCAAAATAGAGCTAAACAGTTAGGAAATTTAGCCTGGAGTCACGACTGTGCTTTGGCTGGGTGACTAGGGGTTCAACTCATCCCTACACACCTACGTCAGCCAGCAGCAATATCAACACAGCTGGTGCAGGTGTGTTCTTACAGAGCATCATGCAGCTTGTTTCTCATTGACCTTCTCTAGAGCATCAGGAAGTACAGCTTCCCATCATGGAGGCCTCCAAGCCGACTTCTAAGGGGGGAAGGGATGGTGCTGAGCCACTGGTGAAAGTTAGTGACACCCTAGGAGACAAAGTTTGAGCTGCATTAAAGCCATGCATGGCCTTATTCAAAATCTCTACCCTGGGGGACCAGAGAGATGGCTCAGTGGTTAAGAGCATTGACCACTCTACTAAAAGATGGGGTTCAATTCCCAGCACCCACATGGCAGCTCACAATTGTTTGAAATTCTAGGGGTCTCGACACTCATGGTGACACATCAATGCACATAAAATAAAAATAAATAAAAATTTAAAAATCTCTATCCTGAGATCAATGAGTTCAAGGCCTTTGGGATTTATCATCCAGTAAAAATTAAAGAAGAAAATACATTCACAGCAAGTGTTTTTGGACTGTCCTGGGCACTGTGGAATAGTGACAGAATAAGTCCTTGTTCTATGCTAATGCCTGCGTATAGGGCAATGGAAAAGTACGTGGTTGTGTTAGAATTCAGTGCTACGGGGAAACTAAATATAGCCGAGGACAAGATAGGCATGCCCAGGGAGGAAGCCTGGGCACCCTGCTAAGGAAGGAAGCAGCAGGCTCCGCACATTTTCCCCTGTGCACCACTGGGAGAGTTTGTCTCTGCCATTTGGAAACCTTTCCCTGTGCTTCTCTGTTCCACTGAGATGGAGAAGGGAAGGATCTGTTAGAAGGGATCAGACCCAGCATGTCCCTACACCACAGATCTTCCCGAGTTTTCTTTTACCTAAGTGGTGGTTTGAATGAGAATTCCCTCTGTAGGCTCATACATTTGAATGCTTTGAATTGGTGGAAGTGTTTGGGAAGGGTTAGGAGGTGTGGCCTTGTTGGAAGAGATCTATCACTGGAGCTTTGAGGTATCAAAAGACTATGCAATTTCCAGTTAGCTCTGCTTCCAGCTTGTGGATGCTCCCAGCTATTGATTCAGCTCCATGTCTGTCAGTGTGTTCCTGTGCTCATGGCATCATGATGGTCATGAACTCTAACTCCGCAACCATGAGCCCCCAAATCAATTTTTTTTTTTTAAATATGAGTTACCTTGTTCATGGTGGCAATAGGACTTAGTGAAGAATTTGGAAGAACAAAGGTAAATGGAGCTCAAGGGAAAAGAAAATAATGTGAGAACCCAGGTGCACAGGAAAGTCATACAAGGGCCGGTGCATCAGACGTTGGTTGAACCTTTCTGGCTAGGAAGGCCTGCAGCATGTGAACACTCAGGCTTCAAGTACAGCCACCATATCAGTACTAACAATGGTCAGTTCTTTTTCAATACAAAGGCTTGCATAACTATGCGGCCCACAACCTTTACTCCATATCTTCCCATTAATCCAAGCATAGAATGAGTGAAACTGTCTGGGGTACGGAAGTCATCGGTCATCATTTTATCCCTGGGGAACCTAAGTTGCTGAGTATGGAAAAGCACCAAGTGAACTATTGTGCCATCCCTGAGGGCAGACTGGGAAAACGTCCATTAGCTACAAGCTGTAGCTAATCCCTGCTGCTGCTGTAATAACCGACCACAAGCTTCTTATCTTCCAGGACTATAGGTCAGAAGCCTGGTGTGATCTCATTGGGTGAACCACCACACTGCAACCGCTGTAGGGGGTTTCTTTCTCCATCTGTTTTGCAGCGGTCTACTCACCCCCCTAGATTCCCGTCATCTACCTTAGATTGATCTGTGCTCAAATGGTCTTCTCTCATCTATCATATGTAGGCTTATTGTAACCAAGCACACCAAGATGAACAGGGGGCAAATCTCTTCTCAAAATCCAGATGCTTCTGCAACAAACATTAGCTTAACATTTTATTTCACGTTTGATTTTCTGCTGGTTAATGAAGGTCCCCATCCACCCTTTAAATAACCTTGAGATGGCTCGACCTCCGGGGTGTGAGTTAGTTATCATGTCAAGCTTCTTGCTAGTTTTAAGGACACTTAGGACTATTTCCGGTGTTGTAGGTCGCAGTTGTTAGGGGAGGTACTGATGGCAGGCCATCACTCTTCCTGCCATCAGGATGTGCAGGGCTGTGACTGAGCCATTATCAGCTCCATTACCTGTTTCATCGTCACAGTCCAACCCCTAATTTACAACTGCTGGATACAGGATTCAGCCCAGCGCCCTCGTGCGCATGTAAACCTTTTCCATCTCGGTTACAGGCCTGAAGGGTTCAAAATGTTTGTTAGTGTGCATGGGAACAAAGGGACAATGCCAGTAAGAAGTCACCTTCTGGATTTGAAGCTCCGGCCTGGCTCATGAACCAGGGAACACTCGTCCACCAAATGGGTGGCCAGGAGCCACTTCTGGATCCCTTCAGAGAAGGTATGAAGCAAAGCATGCAAGAGAACTATCCTATGTCACTCCACGAGAGGGGAGCAGGGTCTCCAGTTTGTAGGAAGGGGGAATCAAAACTAGAGACATAACTTGCCCAAGGTCACATAACAACTTAATGGTGATAAAGGAACTGAGCTTCATCTTCGATGTCAAAGACATTCTGTGTACACTATTGCACCTGAAGCTCCAGTACCACAGGCCAATCAGAAGGTTCAAACACATGAATCTGGTTCCTTCAGAAAATCTCCAAAATTGAGCAGTCTAGGTGAATCAGCGACATGATGACCTGAGTTCCATCCCCAGGACTTTTAAGATAGTAGAGAACTGACTCCTGCCAGCTGTCCTCAACACCCCCCCCCATACATAAACAAGTAATTGTAATTTTAAAACTTAAAAAATTTCCCACAGTCCTTATTTCTTGTCAACAAGCTGCACCCTGCTGCTCACAGATTGTTTCCTCCCTGCTTCAAAGCCTCTTCTTCAGGAGATAATCTTGCAGGCTCCTCAGAGATTCTAGACCCATTTTACCCAGATAACACCTCCTGCTCTCTGTCAGCATGAGTCTCTCTACTTGCACACTACTGTCCCCCAGAGACACACTGGGTTGAAACAGTCATTTCTGGAATTTACTCTCTAAGGCTATAAGTAAACATACTTGTGATTGCTAGAACAGTAGTTGGTAATATTGAGCCGGGCTGTTTGCTGTTTCAAGCTTATGGAATTTTCCAAGTTTAACATTGTTGGGTATCGCTGATCTCAGGGTTCAAGGGTTATCTGAAAAACAATGATCATATTTTGGGCTAGGGAGATGGGTCAGAGTTCAGATCAGTATTACCACTGGCAAAGTAAACCGTAGCAGAGTGTGGTGGTCTGCCTGCAGTTCTTGCTTTGAAAGGCAGAGATAGCTCCCAGAGCAAGCTGGCTAGAGGCCAGCTATATCCGCCAGCTCTGGATTTGACTGAGAGATCCTGCCTCAGTGAAAAGCAATCAATCGGCAGGTTCCCCACATCAACCTCTGGCTTTCACAGGAGGGACTTACACACATACATGTGCACAGGTATACACACGGAGACATGCATACCACACATGTGAACACATGAAAAAGAAAGGAAAAGCAAAGAGAGAGCATTTCTGTTGTTTCTTCAAGAGCCCCGTGCTTGCACAACACCCCCCTCCCCCCCCCCCCCCAGAGCATCCCAAACCACACTGGCCAGGTGCAGCTGTTACTAAGGGCTCCTGGTTTCAAGTTAAACAGCATCCTGTCTGCCTCAGCAACTTCTTCATCCACGATTTCACCACACTCTTGCCTCGCACATCTGGCCACTGGTGTCTCTCAAGTACATTTACTTTTACTCCAGGTCTGACCGATTCTTTCAGTCGGCAAGGAAGTCCCCTCTCAATGCCAGAGCTACAAATGCCTTCACACAGCTATTCTGAGTTGGGTGGTTTTGCCTGTAGGGGGCATATGCTACTGTCAAAAAATGAGTTGTCACAACTGGAGTGTGTGGGTGATGATGCCATTGCCAGTGGTAGGCAGAGGCCCGGGTGCTGCTAAATAGCCCCAGGACTTGACAAACTCTCACCCCCACACTGTCCCCAAATACCAACAGTGATTGGAGCTAAGTCATGAGACGACAGGAGGCCTCTCTTTTTGTGTTATGTGGTAATCCAAAACAGGCCCCTTGGTTTTGTTCACATTCTCCTCCACCTCATTGGACCAAGTTGAGGCCAGAAGACAGATCTGGGGACGATGCTTGATGTCCCTTTAATGTTTCCCTCCTCTCTCTCATCCGGTACTTCCTGGGTGAGGCTTATTCACTGACTTCTTTTTCTTTTTGGGTCAGTGATTTGGGTCAGCTGCGTAGTCTGTGATGCAAGCTCACCGCTGGCACCCACCAGTCTGTTTCGGCATGGGAGACTCCAGGGCACATTCCAACTTTTGTGCGAGCAGGACAGAGACTCTTCTTCTATGGTGGTGTCCAAGGCAGGGTGCTTGTGTAGAAATGTGAGGGCCCACATTTGTGGTTTATACAGTACACCTGTTAGGATTTTCTGGTGGCATAAAAAAGCAAACATCAGTATCCAAAAAGCAGAATAACACTCTGAGCAAAACTGGGGACTTCCTTGGCTCAAGGAACAAGAAGCCAGAGGGTCAGGCTGGCTTCAAGGCTCGCATGACACCGAAGACCTGTGTTTCCCTCTCTATTTCTCAAGCCCCTTCTTCAGCATCAACAGTTGATCAGTCAGAAGTCTGTTCCCTCATCGTGCCCAGACCGTAACTGCAACTCACTGTTTCTCTCAGATTCACATCCACGGGGACCCATAGGCCCGTTTCTGGAAGGCCTCGCTGAAGGCCTAGAGGTACTAAGGATGAGTGATGCCCCAGAACGAATCGCACCTTCCGTGAGAATACAAAGAGGCAATTGGCTTTAGCCTTGGTCACATGCTTCAAGTCACCCCACGTGGTCTGAAAGCAGGCGGAGTTGCTGGGAAAAGTGGACGGGGGATAGCCAACTAGCCTACCCTGCTTTATAATCGTGGGTTCTGCAGAATATAAACTCTGGGGTGATATTAGGTGGGTCAGGAAGGGAAGCTGACGAACGAGGAATAAGAAAGGATATTGTGTTGGGAGTGCAGGATGTGTTAGAAAAAGGATTGGCAAGAAATACACAGGTTTTGTTTGTTTGTTTGAAACAAGAGTCTCAACATAGCTCAGGCTAACCTTGAAACGTGCTAGGTAGTAGAGAATGAAAGTGAACCTGTGATTCTCCTGCTTTGCTCCCAGACACTTGGATTGCAGGTGTGCACATCACACCCAGACCAATGCAGCGATTTGTAAATGATTCTCTGGCTGTATATAGTTCACCTGTGGTCTTTGGCATAAGTAGAATAGCCTCCTTCCTCAACCTGCCAGTATCTGAAGATTATAATCACTTTTGAGTTTTGCTGAGCATGACACTAAGATGTATTTGATAGAGGTCTATACATCCTTTTAACATTAATTTATTTATGCTTTATGTTTTCCTCAAATGTTGATTATGAAATCTCCTATTTTTAATAGCAACCTTTAAAAATAATAACCCACCACTGTCTTTGGAACACTAAGAAGTATCACTTGAAGTGATTTTTTCCCCTTAACTTCAAAAGGCATTTTTTCCCCCAGCATATTCTCCAAATACTACTTAAAAAAAAAAAAAAGTGGAGAACTCTGATCTTATGCAACAGGACATGATGGCATGAAGAAAACTGTGCTGTGCTGTGGGAAGATCCCTTCTTCACGAGGGGGAGGCACTGAGGGATGGAGAGAAACTTCAGCGAAGCCTGCCAGTGGGCGCTACTTCAGTAATTCTGAGACAAAGTGGGGGTGAGCTGGACTGTTCAAGTAGAAACATAAGCAAAATAACCAGAGAACCAGATGCCACTGAGGAAGTCCACAGGCAATAGTATTGTACTTGTTAACAGAGGATGAAGAAGAGAGGATGCTTGCACATTGCCATGATCAGAGGCAAGCAAGCCGTCGGCATGCTCAGCAGAAGTGGCAGTCAAGGAGAACCCACTTGATGGCTGAGGATGTGACTAGTTCAGACTGGGCATACTGTCTCTAGAGTCACTTGAGAGAACCCCAGCGGAGAAGGCAGACTGCAGATGGTTCTACAGGGATGTCAGTATTTTGCACAAATCTCTCTTAAACACATTTTCTTCACCTTTGCATTGTTTGGTCCTTATTACCTCCTGACTTTGCTATCCCAACCATCAATGTTCCTTCCTCTGGTCTCCTCTCAAATACATCATCCTTTGTGCCTTCTCTCCTATTTTCATTGTGACCTGAATTTTGTTTTTTTGATTTTTAATTTAATATTCACTGGAGGGCAATATAAAGCATGATACTATATTTTAAAAAAGGTCAAGGACATAGACCATTCTCTAACTTAGGTGGTGAATATTGTTCTCTTTACTGGACCTCTGAGACAAAGCACAGGGATATATTGACTAAGTCTTCTCTGATTTCTGTTTCTTACTTTCCCACTAGATGTATTTAGGGGCGATGATGGTGCTCTATGTCCCCATGATCCAGCAGAGCCTGGAGAATGTCTGGAGTCTATACAACTCCTTCAGTTGCTGGTTGAGATGAACTGATAGGTGCAGAGAACTGACTGTCACATTTAGGCCACACAGTGAAGACGGATGTGGTTCTGAGAAAGTAACATGAGAGAACAGAGTAGAACAAGATTCTTAGGGTGCAGCCAGCAAGATGGCTCAGACCTGAGTTCAAGACCCAGGACCCAGACAGTACAGGAAGAGAGTTGACTCTCCCAAGTTTTTCCTTGAGCTCCACACAACAATCCATGGTGCATGTGCCACAAAACAATTTAAAATAAACAGCAAATGAAAAAAAAGAATTCTTAGGGGACCATCTTTCTCCCAGAAATGGATAAGCTCTGCTCATTTGAGGAACAGAAACTCCATGGGTCACTACTAGTGTCAGACCTGAACAAACCAAGCCAGAGCTGCATCTAAGGTCCAGCATGACCTTGACCTCTGGGTGACCCATAGGACTTTGACTGCCTCCTCTCCTGATCTCCTAGAGGTCTGCTTGGGCCAGCTATGATAAATGAGGAGCACGAAGAACTATGAGAAGTCATTTTGTTATTGTCTGACACTGAAGCTCCTCTGTGGGAAGCACTGGGAAGGCTGGCTTTCTTGACCTTCTCACTCCTGCGTTCTAGCTTGCTTTCTCTTGCTGTGATAACCATCACGACCAAAGGTCATGAAGAGGAGGAAAGGGTTTGTTTCAGCTCACACATTCCAGTCTGTGGTGGAGGGGAAACCAAGGCAGGAACTTGGAGCCAGGAATGCAAGCAGAAACCATGGAGGGCTGCCGACCGGCTTGCTTCCAGGCTCACATTCAGCAGCCTTTCTTATAAAGTCCAGACCCACCTGCTTAGGTCTGTTACTGCCCACTCTGGTAGAGCCCTCCCACATCCATTATCAATAGAGAAAATGTCCCATAGACATGTGCATAAACCAATCTAATGGAGTCAGTTTCTCAACTGAGGTTTCCTCTTTCCAAATGACTGGGTTGTATCTAACTGACTTCTTGGTTCTATTATAACACGCCAACAGAACATCCTTTTCAAACAGAATCTGCACCAAAGGTAGGCTCAGTCTACAGGAGCAGTTACTGACTCCGTGCACAATGTCCAAATACTTGACCTGGAAAAACAAACTCTCCTCATGAGTGGCAAGACTGGTAGTATAAGCAAAGCTAACACCATCTACTTCCAGAAGCTTCTGCAGCTTGTCAAGATAGGGGGAACCTGAACTTGATTTGTTTGGAGAGAAATGTCAGCTTAAACTTATATTCTGAACAACCTCACAAAAGCTTAAATGACAGGGAATAGGAAATAAGAGTATATTACCATAGTTTAGGAACACAGGATCAAACTAGCTGGGGCCTTATTTGCTTCTGCAACCTTTATAGCTGCTACAGACAAGAGCCACGTGTCACAGCTGTTTAACCGTGAAGAAGAATGACATTGTGACAGATCAGGAGGCATTATCCTGCTCATTCAGAGCCCATTCGCCTTTCCTTCTGCAGGGTGGTTACAGATGTTTATCCTAATCAATAAACATCTGCATTTTTCTTTCTTTTCGGTTATTTAATTGAATTCAGATGAGTTTTTTTTTTTAATTTTGTTTGCTTATGTATTTTTTTTTTGTTTGTTCTAGACAGGGTCTCCTGACTGACCTGGAACTTTCTATATTGACCAAGCTGGCCTCAAAGTCACAGGCAACCCTCTGCCTCCTGAGTTCAGGGGGGCTTTTTAACAAAAAGTTCCTTTCTAAAGTGGTCCTCTGAGCCACAGCCTTCTGAGAGGGATTTCCAATGTACTGAGTCCAGGGCTGGAAGATAACATCTGAGAAATACCTTCCAACAGCTAGGACAAAACCCCCAAAGAGGAGCCAGCTAGGCTGGCATCTGGGGAGTCCTCTTTGCTGTTTTGGGGTGCCATTGCCCGTAGAACGACATCCATGCTTCTTAACAAGGGACTTATGGTCACTAAGAGTTGGGCTTCTGGGTTTCCTTGGGTGAACTTGTGTATTGCCAGTTTCTCTGAGCTGCCCCCCTTTCCAGCACGCCTAGTACCTCTGAGGGCTCCCAACTCTCCACACCATACTTTGCTTTGGACCCTCTTCCCTGATCCTTAGAACAGAGCCCAGCACCTCAGAGAGGCTCAGAACTGTAGGAGCTGCTCTCCATGTGGATTTTTCTCTGGCACTGTTCGTTTTTCTTCATCATGATGGAGATCCAGGAACTAGCCAAGCCTCAAATTATCTGTCCTGCAGAAGCTGGGCTCTATTTTCATCCCTGCCACATGAGTCATACTGCAGCTTCAGTCACCAGCAGGGCTTGGGACACTGTCAGAGCAGATCTGCCAGCCAGCTGGGCCTCTCACCACTGCTGCTGATTGCATTGGTCCTTGGGGCCTCTTAAGCTCTGGGGCTAAGTCCCTTTATAGGTGGCCGCCCTTGACCGTGTGGGAGGTGAAGTTGTTTATTCGACAAAGTTGACTGTTGATGACATCTTGTCTCCACCATTTGCTCCTAAGAAAGGATCTGAAATCCAACATTTGTAAGTTGTCATTGTGCCTGGAGGTGGGGAGGTATGAAATTAATCCTGACTGAGTGCCAGCTCACCTACTCTCTCTGCTTTGATCACCTACCTTTGATGTAGATACCATGATTCTCACTTTATATCTGAGAAAATTGAGGCTTAGTGATGTTTAGTAGTAGGGCAATGACTAAGTCGGTGGATAGAACAAGATATCTTTGCAGCTACACAGACCTGGGTTTGGAATCCTCATCGATTTTCTTTGGCTAGATACTGGACTTTCTGTCGCTGGGTTTTGGTTTATTACCACAGTGGAGCTTGGCACTGGAGAGACTGAAAGCATGGTAGATGTGATTATCTCTGAAAGGGCCTGCAGCTTGCAGGAGCAAAGTTGGGATTGGCTCCAAGGTGTACCTGTCCCACCGTAGCACATACTTTCCAGTACCCAGTGAGTCTGTCAGCAACAGCATTTGTTGAGGGACCCTCAAAGACCATCAGGGAGTTGGACTTGATGCAGAAGGGTTTTTATTGTTATGCACAGGTTCCAAATGAATCTGGGTCGATACCCTTTGTAGGCGGAATTTACTTAGAAGGCACCAATACCAGATAGATATTTATTAAAATATAAACCAACACTCACGGTACAGGTAACAGATTACAGTAGCACCTGAACAGGGACTGGAGTCTGGAACGGTGGACGAGTGATGGATGGACGATGGATTCCGATCCTCTCTCCAACAGCCAGGAACCAGGAAGAGCACGTCTCGTGTTCCAGAAGCCCCTTTTCAATGGGCTTTCCCCACCCCCTTCAAGGGCCCTGGGCCCTGGATAGGTGTCTTTTGACCTTATCAGCTGACACCTGAATCCCACAACAACCCTTTGTCCTGAGGCCCGAGGTCAGGGGGGGTTTAAAGAAAAGCCTACATAAGCAGGGTTTTGCACATCTTGTCCTCTCAGGATTGGGCAAAGGGCTTGGGGTACAGTAGCTATTGGCTGAACCCCAAGCTCCGGTGCAAATACAAGCCCCTAATTTGCTGGCTGAACTTTTGAATCTATTGGCTGTCAGGTGCACTCCCAGACCTGGGTCTCGCCCTCAGGTACCAAATACTCCCTTCTGGAAACAAAGCTTTGTAAAGATAAATCCGTGACTTCACACACTCACAGACTGAGCATTAATTTAAGTCACAAACTCACAAATTCTTAGGGTTCCTTGTAGAACAAAACAGACTCAGAGACATGGGCAGGGGACTCAAACCCTGCTCTGACCCCCATGAGAAATGTCATAAAGGCACATGTGTCCATCTGTAACGTGTGTGTGGAGGGCTGTGGGGGCCAGAGATCAGCACTGGGTGTCCTTGTCAGTTTCTCTCCATCTTAGATTTTGACCCGGGGTCTCCCACTGAACTTGAAGCTGGATGATTTTGCTAGATGAGCTGGTTAGCCAACCCCAGGGATCCTCCTGTTTCTGCTACCCCAGTGCTGGGGTATAAAATGTGCTGCCACACCTCGTAACTTTCCCCCAGCATGGACATTGGGAATTGAACTCAAACTCTCATTTACAGGCCAAGCACTTTACCGACCCAGCCATCTCCCAAGGCCAAACGACCTTCTTTTCTGTGCAGTAAAGTCTTTGAAGTCCTAGGGACTCCCAGGCTGTTATTAATCAGACAGATTTGCCGTAAATGCCACCCTTTTCTCTTCCATTCTTCTGTGTTTCCATTCCTTCCCCACCTAAGTCCCACCTTTTCGGGTACGGCTCCTCTTTGATTCCTTTCCACGAGTTGCCTAGGTTTTCCAACTGAGAAGCAAGTATTAGCTTATTCCAGCAGACAGAAATCCTTCCCCTTGAGAGGACTCAGGATGGAGAGGCTGTGAGGCATTTCTGTGGCTTCTGTTTGATCTCTGGAGTAGAAGAATGCAACGTGACAGGATCATGTTCACTCTCTCCCTTGAATTCAAAAGCAAGCTCTGAGTTATCCTGGCAAGAGCACTCTGCCTTTGAAAGACACAGAGGCAGAACCAGGCGGAGTCATGTTACCACATTTTCCTGAAATGGGCATTTTGATTCCCTAATGCCAACGATGCTGTAAAAGATACCATTCTCTGCTCTCAGCTTGTGTTGTTATAACAGACACCATGAGACTAGGAAGTTTGTAGACAACAGAAATTCTCACAGTTCTGAAGGCCAAATCCAAGATCAAAACTTCAGTTGTTTACCAGAGGCCTGTTCCTCGGGGATGATGCGGTCTTAAGTGTCCTCACACAACAGAAGCACAGAAGGGCAAAGGGAGCTTGAATACTACATCCTCACGAGGTAGGAGAGGGAAATAAACCTTATGTGAGGTGAGCCCTCACAACAATAACTCCCTAAGTCCCCACCTCTTAACACCACATGGGGATAAAGATTCAACATGATTTTTGGATAATCTATCTCACTTGTGCAAACAATTTCAGTCATTAAAGAAAATAAATGGATGTTTGGGTGGTTGGAGGTGCTTTTCGTCTGTTGCACACAGTTGGCCCTGCCAGAATTTCAATCCTAAAACCAGACACCTGAAGGTCAGACACTCCACACTTTTCCAGAAGGTATCATTGTCTAACACCCCTGTACATCACACACACACACACACACACACACACACACACACACACACACACACACACACACACACACAAGCTGTGGAAGGGAAGCCCCAGATGACTCTAACCTGCACTATCCCCGCCTTACTGTCAGTAAGTGTTGGGATCCCTGCAAGCAAGGCAGGGAAACATCCATGGGAGGTGAAGATTGAAATTAGAGTCAGCACCTACTTTAACAGACCCTGCTTCAAAAGCTTCCAGAGTCTGACCCAGTGATTTACTCTCCTCACACATTTAAGCACAGTCAAGTTTTAGGGAAAGGTTTCCGTGTAACAGTTACCACCACAAAGCTTCAGGGACAGCTACACAGAAACTACCCAGCGAAGTAGCAAAGCACCTGTGATCTTTCCAGTAAGAATGAGTTCTATTGGCTGATAAACAGAGCTCAAGGTAAGGATGGATTCTATTCACTGAGGGACAAAGCTCAGCTTAGGGGCCTAAGCAGTGCCCTAGATTTTGAAAGACTCAGGAAAGCTGGCTCCATAGAGTCACGAGATCACTGGTTTGTTAGATGACATCTACTCCAGCCTTCTGGGTGATCAGGAGTTATTTATTTTCTTTCTTTGAAAAGAACTTTGTGCTTAACAGTCCTGGATATTTTAGTGATTTCTGTGAGTTGTTTCTCCCACAAGTAGGACTCAGAGTGTCTTTATGAAAACTGTAGGGAAGATTCTGGAGAAATGTTGTCTGACACTCATGAGAGTTGTCTTATGGTACATAGCACATGCTGGGGCTACGGGAAGAATCTGGAGAAGACTTGCAGTGCTGTATCTAGTCTGTGCTCAGATGCCAGCCTTCATGGGAGCCTGTGGGGAGCCACAGCAAGCTGCAGAGACAGGGACAAGCAGCTGGATGCCTATGACAGGGCTCTCTCTGCCTTGTCCAGGTCCACCATATATGAGAGTTTTCCCCTTAGCTTCCTGAGACCAGCACAGGAATCAGAGCTACCTGCATGGTTTATGTTCTTACCTATGTCCCTTGCAATTGTGGCTGTTCGGTAAATCAAGAATAAAAAAAAAAAAAAATCTACGTCAACACCTACAGGCCTAACATCAGCTTCTTTCCACAGCAAGGTTCCTACTCCAGCAGCCCTCTTACGGGTCAGGATGCCTTCAAACATTTCCTGAGTGCCTCATATATGCCAGCCATATATCCACAAAACAGTCACTGTCTTCATTTAAATGGAGCCTTTCAGATAGCATGCTAGGCAGTTATGGAATGAGTCATTCCGGGAGTTATAGAAACCCAAAGAGGAAGAAAAACGGGGGTGGGGATGGGGAGTACAAGAAGACCCTCAGATAAGCCAGACCAGTAACAATGGAGAAGGCTGTGGGGAAGGAAGCCAAACCTACCAGGCCAGGAAAGGTAGGAGAGGCCATAAAGAGCAGGGCATGGGATCTAGCTGAATGGCTGGGCTGGGTGACTGAGAGCCCCCGATTGCTCCTACCACCCAGTAGAGAGTGGAACCCAAAGCCACTGTTCCTTCTGTACTCAGCTTGACAGTCACCCCCCCCCAACTCCATCCCCTTGGGTGGGTTACCACATGTCCACAGCAGCCAGCTTGCTGACTTGGAATCATTTCTCACCTCAGAATAGTTAGTCACCATCCTGTCAGGAGGGGAGATTTACTTGGTCACCTGGGCATACTCTTGGCCTGAGCTCTGGAGTGTGGCAGTGAGCCTGGTTGAGGCTTCCTGGAATTATATTTAACCTGCCATGAATAACCCAGAAGGCTGATTTCACATGTTTAAGGAGGAGAATACAAACCAAGATAGTTTAATTCAATCACTTATCCTCTTACTGGGAGCTCTGCAGTGTGACTCACTCAATTCTGATAGCAAGCTGCTTATGGATTCTGAAGGTCTATTCTGCCTTAGAAGGACTGAGACATTTGAGCTGTGGGTATGGTGTGTGTGTGTGTGTGTGTGTGTGATGTGTATATGTGGTGTGGTGTGTGTGGAGTGGTATGTGATGTGTGTGTGGTTTAGTGTGTGCGCGGTATGTGTGTGGTATGTGTATATGGTGTGGTGTGGTATGTGGTGTGTGTATGGTGTAGTGTGTGTGTGGTGTGGTGTGTGGGGTATGTGTATATGGTGTGATGTGTGTGTGTGTGTGTGTGTGTGTGTGTGTGTGAATATGTGCACCACATGTTTTCAGGAGTACACAGTAGCCAGAGGGCATCAGATCCCCTAGAACTAGACTTGGAGGCATAGGTGAATTGCCAGGTGGGTGCTGAGAACTGAACCCTGTCTCTGCGAAGACCAATATGTGATCTTAACCATCAAGCCACCTGTCTGCCCTGCAGTGATTGTCTTCAAACAGAAAATGCTTGTATTGATGACACAGTAGATCTCATTATTGCCTAATCCTGAGAAGAGACCGTGACTCACTAGGATGTTCTATTGTTTGGGGTAGGGAAATTGTTTTTTGTTTTGAAGTAAAGACTAAGCATAAATGCTCACGAAAGCAAAGATCTTCCACTTACAAACCCACTCCGGAGTCCTGGCTGAGGCACCAGCTGTAGGACCCTAGACAAGGACCTGAACCTGCCAGAGCCTCAGTATCCTCTCAAGAAAAATGAGGGATGGAAGAATCAAAACAGGGTGTGGAAAGGTGGGGGCAGGAGGGCCAGGTCCTTGCGGAGGTTTTGGGGACCTTCTGGGAGCCTTCCTGTCTTTGACCCTTGGCTCTGAATGTGAGGATGGTGTGAGCCCACAGCTCAGTCTCTCTTTATTGTTGATTTTCATGCCTCAAATGCCGAGTGTTGCTTTTAACTGCTGCCCAAGAATGCCCCGCCTCACGAGAACTGAATGTCAGGTTTCAACTACAGAAGAGACCCACATTAGTTATCAGAAAGCTGGACTGGCCCCATGGATGGCACCATCTGGCAGTCCCAGAGGCTGAACATCTCATCCACTGATTCTAGGAAGGTTGCACTTTGGAGGATAGGCAAATACAGCAACTCATTAATTATCATGTATTCTTTATGCTCTATGTGATTACATTTCATTGCAATTTTATAGTATATTTGGTTAAATATAATAACAAAAATATCCACAATTTCTGGCGGGATATAAAGCTATTTACTGAGAAAATATATATGCAAAATATATTATAACCCTGTTTTTAAAAATCTTTTTTATTTCATAACATAACAGGAAAAAATATAGAAATGTTACAATGACTCCTTTAATAATTTTGTGATTCTGGTCCCATTTGCTATCCAAAGTAAATAAATAAATATCAGCTTTTGGATATCCTCCTGGTCCATTTTCTGTGGGCTAGAAGAATGAACCAATAATGGCATAGCATATAACAGACTTTTTTAACATAAAACCTGTTTTTACACATATGCTTCCTGCCTTTCCACTCATCACTATATGTTGGATTTCTAACTTTATCAATCTACTTCATACTTTAAAATTGTGTACTCAGCAGAGGCAGGCAGATGTCTGTAAGTTTGAGGCTACCTGGTTAAGACAGCAAGGGCTACACAGAGAAACCCTGTCTTAAGAGAGAGAGAGAGAGAGAGAGAGAGAGAGAGAGAGAGAGAGAGAGAGGAGAAAGACAGAAAAAAAATACAATTGTTGTATAGAATTCCATAGAACAGGGGAAAGAAGTCATCCAGAAATTATCAGATGATGGCTATGTTGATTGCATTTGCTACTGGAGCATAAAGAACGTCCTCAGCAGGACTCTATATCAAGATTTTCTGAAGTGCAAATGAGGGCTGACTTGGTTGCTTCAGCTGGTGGGCTCACAATGCTTGAGTAGATGATGCTGCTTGCATCGCAAAGGCACCCTGGATGAACTCCCACCAGGAGTCCAGGGATCCCATGACAGGCCAAACCCTTTCCACAGTAAGAATGCCAGGCTTCCTAACTTTTGCCACTCAGGTTGATAAGAAACAATATGCTGGGTTTTTGCTTTGTTTTGTCTTTGTAAATTCAGAACATTATTTTTCAGTGACTGTTAAGTGATTCAGAAATTATAGAGTGACAAAGGGTTGAGGCAGGTGTTTCACACACCCCAGTGAAAAATCTGAGGTACACGGCAGACACTCTAACATATATACTAAAGGTTTCATTCCTTTGGGTGATTTGACATTTTCAAAATTTAAAACAATTCAATTGATCAAAGTTTTGTAATTTTCAGTTCCTTAAATATAAATATATATATATATATATATATATATATATTTAGGTCTAATAATGTCATATCACATAATTTCTAATAACTGAGAGAATGATTTATTGACAACTTAAAATCTGGTTACACTAAGTACAGAAAAACATCAATAAAATCACAACCAGGAAATCAACTACCACTTTCTTAAAGGGCTAGCCACTCTTAAAACAGCCAAACCACGGGATAAAAGAAAACAGTGCCTTAGTCTATCTTGGCTGCTGTAACAAAATAACCTACACCACCATCTGCAATAATAAACCTTAAAAATTTATTTGTAGTGAAGTCTCAGCCCTTACCTCTAACTCTGAGATATAATTGTGTAATAGGCGGGCGCCCCAAGACACCCCAAAACACCCCAAAACACCCCAAGACCACGGCTAGTGACCACTGTTAACATCAAATAAAAAGAGAGTTTAATGAATATGAATATGAATACCGGTACACACATGTGTGGGCTCCAGGCACTGCAGAAAAGCCTGGAGCCCCGAATATTTTTCGGGGCAGAATTCTTATACCCTACTCTGGGTAGGGGAGGGGGTATGGGCGGGTGCAATAACAGGGCGGGGCCAACCGTAAGTTTAGGTCAGAGTTTAGGAATGCAGGCAGGCAAGCTATTTCCTGTGAAACAATAAGGACCACCTGAAGACATTCATTTCCCGGAGCAGGACACATTGTGCAAGCTTCAAACAGTTAACAGTTAACAATTATCATGGTAGGACTTTCCTGGGTGACCCCACCTAGGTTGCTAGATCTGGAATGTGGTCTCAGAGCCTTATCTTGGAAGGTCAAGCTGCTCACCAGGTGGGTCTCAGGAATTCAGGAAGTATCGGGCTCAGGCTGCTGGGTGTGTCCCAAGCAGCCATCTCAACCTTGGCTAGTTTCAGAGACTTCAAGAAGGGGTCAAGAGTTACAGGATTTTTCTATTTTCACAATTGTATTTGGAGACATGTTATGGAAGAACCTGTGAAGACACAGGGAGATGACATCCATTTATAAGCACAGGAGAGAAGTCTCGTTTGTAGTAAGTTTCTGGCCTGGACTTTCGGACTTAGTCCTGAGATTCAGATCTGCAGACCCACAGAGACACACAGATGCTTACATTAATTTTATGCTGATCGGCCTAGGGCCCAGGTATATAACTTGCTAACACTTTACCCTTGAACTAACCCATGATTCTTATCCTGTTCAGCCATGGGGCTCAGTACCTTTTCTCAGAGCAACATAGCTGTCTTCTGCATCTACTGGCTTCTCTGGCCTGGTGCCTCTGCTCTGTTCTTCCTGTTCCCAGAGTTTTCCCAACCTGGTAGCTCTGCCCATACTTCCCTTCTGCCTTCAGTCAATCAGCTTTATTTTAAACCAGTAGGCAGGACAATTATTTACAATGTAACAACATAATCCCACTATGGGCCTCTAGGGAAATCAAATTATTTACTTATTTAGACAAGGTCTTGCTACATAGACAAGGCCCACCCGGAACTGACCATCAGCCTGGCTTAGCTGAGATTACAGGCAGGTATCATCATCTTCAGATGAAAACCAGCCATTTCACACTTTCCCTTGGACTGTGAGAAAATAAGGCATCACATTGCTGTGGTCTGTTGTGATTTTTTTTTTTTAACAAGGTAGTACACAACATGTGCATTCCAAGTGTTTAAGAGAAATATTCAAGGGAGAGGGAAAGGAAAGAGAGAAGCCAAGAAGTGTTTGGGGCCATCTAGGAGGAGAACAGGGTACCACCTTGCTCTTGGTACTCACCAGTTACCCACCACAGAAGCCACAAGAACACCTGACGGTGAAGGGAGCTGAATTTTTATTATAGCTTAGGTCAGGACAGCCTAAAGTAACTGCTCCAGAGACCTGGTGAGGACAGCCTCAGATCTGCTCTATGAAAATCTTGGAGGAGAAATGAATAGGTAACCACCATGTTAAGGTCAGAGAGAGGGAAGGAAGTAGGCAAAGGAAGACATGGGTTTCAGGAAGAACACAGGAAAACTAAAGCTGTCCCTTAGGGCTGCCACTTAGCTCTGTCTGCAGCCTGTGTGTAGCAGGCTGGGTGTCCTTATAGGGAAAAGAAGACTTCACCTCCATAAGCAACCTCAGACATTTGTGGCTGCAGCCCTCAGTTCCAGCCTCAGCTCTTTGCAGGCACCCCCTTCCTGTGGCTGAGGGCTGTGAGAAGGAAGCTGTTTCCTTATAACCTCTGTGGTTAAAGGCAGATGTGACAGGCTGGCAGCCATCTCTGGAACAGATGTTCCAGGCAGTGTTGTCAGGACCCATGTCTTAGGGACTGTACAAATTCAGAAGTCAGTCTCCCTCCCCGACTGTTACCAGATGTGCCTCTTTTTTCAGTCAATAAAACATTCTGAAATGTGCTGCTCACGGGTCCCTTCCCCTTTTAATACCCACTTTCTTTAACTATAATTTGGTTGTAACACCTGCACCTCCAATTTTAGAACATTTTCATTACCTTGGGGAAAAACATCGTACCTGTTAAGAGCCATGTTTTCATCTGCCCCAATACTGATGCTCTTGGCAACCACTAAGCTACCTTTCAATCTCTAGAATTGTCCGTTTCTGAATATTTTATAAGGTATAATCATAGACCACCTTCTATAATTGGCTTTTCAGTTAGCATAATGTTCACAAGCTTGATTGGTGTATAACATCTATCAGTACTTCATTGTCTATATTACCAGATCATATTAAACCATCTACTACTAGCTGGTGGGATGCTTGGTCTACTTCTACTTTTTAGTTATTAAGATGGTACTGCCATTATGTTAGTTATTTGTCTCATTGCTGACCAAGCAATGAAGGAGGAAAGGGGGTTTTATTTTGGCAGACAGTTCCAGGATGCAGCCCAGCAAGGCAAGAGGCACGACAGCAGAAACATGGGACAATTGGGACACCTTGCCTGCATCCAGGAAGCAGAGTGGCAAATGCCACTGCTTGGCTCACGATCCCATATAGGGAATGTCCAGCCCTCAGGATAGTCAGACTTCCAGCTTTACCTAATCTAGAAAACACTTCACAAGATGTGCTCAGATTTGCTTCCCTAGTGACTCTAAACCCCACCAAATTGTCAACCAAGATCAACCTGTACAAACATTCATGGGCATGTTTTGTGTGGCTATCATTTCTCTTAGACGTGTGCCTGGAAGCGGCATGCTGACCACGGAGACTCTGTGTCTACCTTTTTAAAAGCCTGATTGAGAGAAAGCAGCAGGAACACTGCCCGTCACAGTTGCAGTGTGGGGGCTTCCCAGTTCTCCACATCTGCATCGGTGCTGATTATCCACCTTTTAAAAATTACATAGTCTTTTTGGTGCAGAGTGGTAATTTCTTACGGCTTCGGATATTCTTGGATAGATATCCCTGTCTAGCTCTCTACTCAGATCCTCTGGTCATACTTTACTATGATATTTATCTTTTCTTATTATTGAATTGCAAAGCTCGTTTTAACAAAACAAAAGTTGTCTCCTATCCTACCAATTACCTTTTCATTTCATGATTGCCTCTATATTTGATGATGACCAATTAATGGATTTCGTTGTTTTTATTTGTACTTTTGGGTCATTTCTAAGGAACTATTGCCTAACCTAATATCATGAATATTGGCCATTTATATTTTAGAGGAATATTTAACAGTTTTAGCTTTTACTTTTAGATCCTTGTGATTTAACTTTTGTGTAGATTATGAGATAGAGAATTCACCCCATTGTTTTGCACGTGGATCTCTAACACATCCACTGAGAAATTACAGTTCCCTTTTGAATTATTTTGGCATCCTTGTCCAGAATCAATTGCCCATGAATGCAAAGGTTGCTCAATATTATGTTTGAATATCTAATAATACATGTCAAAAGGTTACCTATCATATCATACATCATGTTCAATCTATCGTTATTCATTAGGCTAAAGAAATGGTGGACAGACACCATCCTATTCTGATTCATTTTGAAAATTAGAAAACAAACTCTCAGTAAGTGGTTGAGTAGTAATAATTTAATTTATACTTCAATTTAGACAAAATTACCATTGGGCATGTTTTCTGGATTTGAGCCTAGACAGGGCTCCATGAGTCAGGGTTTCATCTGAGGTGACATCAAAGACTCTTCCCAAATACTTTATCAGTGTCTCTCACTTTGATTTCCGACATTGAGGAGAAACACTTGCAATTTTTTTCTTCATGGCTTTGGACAAACTTTCTGGTCACCTTGACCAGGACGAGGTGGGTGCTGGGGTTAAGGAGCAATCTTGTCTTCTGTGTGGCTGCCAGCTACCATTTTAAACCTCTTTATTCTGCTTTCCCATCCAGCTTCATTGCTAAGATAGCCAGAAGCTTTGGCAAGAAGCCACTGGCTACAGTATATCAAGAATTGGCACATCTGTTTTTCACCTTTTGGTAAAGTCAGTAATTTGGTTTGTCTCTTGGATGGGATGTGAATTTTATGGAGGGTGTTAAGAAAATATACTCCAGAGCACACAAATTTTAAAGAGTTAGCAAATTTATTTCACTTTATTATACTTCTCTAGAATTCACTGTGAGAAAACAAAGATTTTGCCCATAACCCTCAAGACCAGCAAGATCTAATCTGTCAGAAATAGACAGCCAAGTTTGTATATAACTACATCTATGTTCATAATACAATAAGCCTTTGAAGTGTCTAAAACCCTCTGCCTCAGAATCTAGGGAGCATTTGTCATAAATCCACATTCCTGAGTCTCTACTGAATCAGAAGTCTGGGCAATGGATGCTAGGGTCTGCCCTTTGAGATACCCCTGGTGGGTCTCCTACACACCACAATTGAGAACTGCCCACTTGGGAGTTTTCCTAGGAGGAAGCACTTGCATGTATCCCAAGGATCAGGAAAGCACAGATCCAGAATTAAATTTTAATTTCTACTTTTTTAAAATCAGGGTGTCTCCCACTCTCGCTGGAGTAGGGAGAGAATAGTAAGTGGTAGAGTCACAGATGGGCCAGCACCTCGCACCACACACCTCGCTACAGTGAGGATTGAATGGGACAGTATACACAAAGGCTCCAATAGTGTACAGTGTGCATGTTATTTATGACCCAGCTGGTCTTTATGCTCTTCTTATTAGCCATCTTGGTTGCATTCTTGGCTAATGAGTCAAAATCAGCTAAATGCTTAACGACTGGCCCAATGGAACCTGACATATAAGCTGAGAAATTCTAATGACAAGCTAAAATAAGGTGAGCCCATTGACCATTGCCAGGTAATACTCTTTCCAGGGTGGTCAAGAGGTTACCCCAAAAGGTCAGCAGCAGATGTAGTGTTTCTATTCTGTGGATTTAACTTGTATTTTTAGTTCTAAAACATGCCAAAATTGGTAAATACAGAATAGCACAAACAGTATCTTTCCTTTCATTATCCAGCCGTCTACCCTATGCAAAGCAACCCTGCTGGTTACTTCTCAACTATGGCAGGCATCTCTGCATGATGCAGCCACATGGTGCATTAGACCTGCTGGGCTCCCAAGGGCCCTGGTGTGGAGTCAAAGCTCAGAGGGGCCATCTTGAAATTCCTAGTCATTTTCTCTTTAAATTGGAGTCCTAATGGTGAAATTCAATGCCCCTAAGTGCACCACCCTGCCTGTAGGCCACACCCTCCCTAGGTAGGTGGAGAATAGATGTCCTCACTGACTACTCCCTCACCTCATAGCTCTTGTAGAGTCTGGCAGACTTCTCTTGCTCTTGGCAGATCCCTTCCAAGCCTCTTGGACCTTTTTACCTCACAAATAAAGTACCTTTTATGCTTCATGAATTCCCCGTTCTCACCTGAGGATAAGTCCTTCAGTGAGGTTGTTCATGTAAAGTCCTGTGTTTCTTGGCATTTGTTAAACAACATACTTGCTCAGTCCTATTGGTGGAGATGGGGTGGGGGGGGAGATCTCAGTGTAACCTTAGTTCCAGGAATTTACCCCAAGAGAACAGCTAAGAATAAAATTATCAATCAAAAGGAGTATTATTCCAGTAACATTATTACCAGAAAGTAGAAACAAATATCTAGTTAGCAGGGTTTGGTTAAATGATGGCTTTTCCATACAACCAGCAGACGTGTACAAAATAACATGGCTGAATGCTTAATGGTAAGGAAAAGTTGTCATCAATGTGTTAAGTAAAAATGTCAAACTACAAAATTACTTTAACATGTTATTTTTACATAAAAATGCATGTACTCTTATAAGAAAAGACAGCTCTACACAGTAGAATTCCGGGAGACTTTTTGGCTGCCCCTTTTCTCCACCATGTTGGGGTTGTTTGTAATATCTGTCCTTTGCAAGCTCTGGCCCATCCTCTTCTTGCCTCCCCAGGTGTGCTGGAAGACGGGCTGTCCTCTAATGGTGTGCTCCGATCTGCAGCCCCAGCTGGAATAGCCAACCCAGAGAAGAAAATGAACTGCGCGACACAGTGTTCCAACTCCCAGAGCCTCAGCTCGGGCCCTCTGACCCAGAAACAGAATGGCCTTTGGACCACAGAGGTAGGGTCACAGCCTCAGAATCGATTGGGGTTTACTTTAAATCAGGACCTTGGGGATGAAGATTTTCCACCCATTTCCTTTTGTAAAAAATTATTGCAAACCTGACTTTAATCCTTTCCCTGTAGGCTATTGGGTTTTAGTTAATCAACAGAGATGTGTCCTTTTACCAGCCTCTGTGGGAATTGTGTGCCTGCTTAGTTACAGTGTTGTCCAAGAATCTTCTGGTCTTAGGCAATGAAGCCTGTGGTAAGAAACAAACTTGGCATTTTACCTCACACCCTCCAACCAGCTGGTTAGTACAAGGTTCTTCAAGGGTGATTCTTGTTAAATATCATAACATCATTACCCTAAACTCCTGCTGTTGGAAAGGAGACAGGTAATGGGTCCCTGAACCTGGTTGTCATCCTCTGACCCCTTTCTCTCTGGAGCTACCAACTGGAGGTGTTTCTCCTGCTGTGCCTGGCTCTTCCTTGGAGAGGCTGCAGCCCAAAAGAATTCTGAGCAGGCTGGGACTCTCTTCTTCCTCCTTCCCGGTTCCCCCTCCCATTTTCTCATGTTCTTCAAAGTCTATCACTTACTATCTGCTTGAGAATGTACTGGTCCCACCTGCCCCAGCTCTGATATCTGCTTCCTGAGGTCCCAGCTTCCTACCTAGTGATGGAATTCTTGTTCAAATCACCAGCATCTTTAGAGGCTTTGCTCAGCAAACTGCTTGCAAATTCATCTCCAAAGTTCACTGAGTAGATGTGCTGGAATCAATCTCTCAGAACCTCAGGCTCTTTCAGCATACAGTGGAAATGAGATAATAACCCAAAGACCAACAGATGGGCCTGCGCTTGTAAATGGAGATACACAGAAAATGGCAAGGAGAATGTGCCCTAATGCTAACTGGGGAAGTAGATGTAGGGTAACAGCATCTTCCCAGGTTCTTGCATTTGCCTGTACATACGCTGGCCTTTAGGAGAACCAATAATCATTGCTATATCCCAAGGCAGCCTGGGCTCCACAGAATCATATTCAAAAGTTTGGTGAGAGATCTAATGAAGGTTCAGGTATGCACCCCTGTCCTCTTGAGACTCCACTCGTATAGCCAGAATGTGTTATCGTAGAGAGTGGCAGATTTACCTGGGAAATGGCCTGAGCCATTAGTCAACAATAGTCTTGTTTACCTGTTACTTTCTGCCCTCATCCCCCCTTGCTTCAAAGTTGTGTTTTTGCACTTAACAAAGTGCTATTAGGCCTACTAGGTCTTTAAGTTTTCTCAAAAGCATCACCATTTCATAGGCAAGGAAACCAAGGTTCACAAGCTATGGTGTGTATAGTATGGCATAGATACAGTGGATGTGACAGAGATGGGCACTGTAACTCAGTCCCTAGCACTGGGTAATCAGAGGCCTCAGAAGATGGAGATAGAAATATCAAACATTTCAAGTTATCCTGAGCCATGTTCTTACGGCGGCACTGTGACAGAAGGCCATTTTCATGTCACCCACTCAGGCACACTTTGAACATCACACTTCTATTTGCAAAGTGGAACATCTGCCTGAGTAAGTGACATGAAGGATATGCTCTGTCACAATGCCGGCCAGCCACAGTGACTAAAGTGACAGCTTCCACTGGCCTGGAGATCATCAGAGGCCCTGCCGACAGTCCAGTGAGCTGCACCATTAAGCTGGCCTGTTCGGAACATTAGAAATGCTGCATACATTTTCAACTTGTGTTGGGTTTATGTGATGTAAGCCACATTGTTAGCATTTTTTTTTTTTTTTGATGGTTCTTCTCCAGGAGGCACCTTGGGAAAAGCATATAGCTTTGTGCACACACAGCAGTTTCCTGGTTCAGATTAAAGGCAATCCTTGCTAGGCCTTGAGTGCTTCCTCATTAGTTCCCACAAGCACTCTTAAAATCCCTTTGAGTGCTGTTCAGATGCCAGGCACCGTTGGAGTGCCAGGAACCCAGGAGCGGGAAGGCAGAGGCACTGTTCCCTCTGAGTGCCAGTTGCTACATCGTGAGATTGAGAGTCTGATAATAATATTAATGGCATTGTTGCGAACTTGACTGTGTTCTGAGGGACCCTGGAAGTCACCGTGGGGATAGTAACTTCTTTGTTAGCACAGACGCCACCTCCAAAGCTCAAATTCGCTTCTGAAGGGTGATGGGACTTAAAGAAACGTTGATGGTGAGCAGCAGTATTTTGTGTGTGGAGCTCTCTACTTCCTGTCCCATCAAATAAGTCATACCTTTTCTACAGTTCCCCTTTTCTGACAGGCATCAATAGGTGTTAACTGGAAAAAACGATTGTACCTACAATGATCTTTCAGAAAGTGGAGCTGATTGTGTCAGTGGGGAGCTTTTTGTGTATGTTACTTTCCCTGATTGTTTGGGGCCATATTGACCTCACAGCATGTAACAAGTCATTGGCTTGATCTCAGCTTCCAGCTCTGCCTCTGTGTTCCACAAACAGCACAAGAGGTGCCTCTGTGGCTTTCTGTTAGTTAAGGGGGTCCAGGGGCTCTGGGCTGCCTCCAAACACATTCTCTGCACCTTGATATGCCATTTCTTCAGACTTAGCTCTCACCTCCTTCCTTAAAAGTCAAACAGACAAAACTCTCTCAAAGGCCAACTCAGCAGGTAAGGGTGCTTACTGCCAAGCATAAATTTGACACCAGGAACCTATGTGGTAGAAAGAGAGAACCAATTCCTGAAAACTACTCTGATCTCCACAGATACTGTATGGCACATGCACACACGTGTGTGCACACACACATACATACACTCACACACATACACACATATACACACACATACACACACGGGCACACACATACACACTCACATACATACATACATACACACACATATACATACACACAGACACACACACGCACATACACACATACACACACTCACACACACAAACACACACATATACACACACACACTCCCACACTCCCACACGTGTCCTTGTGCTCACAGATAGCCTCTTGGTGAATCAGGAATGTTGCTTCCTGTTTTCTGTCAGAAGGTTGGGAGTGGACCTGGTTGATAGCCTGGAGACCTTTCCACTGTCTGTGTGGCCAGGACCACACTGGATCCTCCCCCAGACCCTTATCTTGGGCTTGTTTCCTCAGCCAATACATAGACCTCATCTTTACAGAAGATGTCACATGCAATTTACAAAGGTTTCCATGTATTCATCCTTTAAGTGTAGCTCACAGGATTGAGTTAATTATCATCGGGAAACCTTTCAACAAATTGTGCTGTGCTCACATATGCCTAAAATAAACTACTTGGGGTCAGATTCTCAAAGTGAGCCAATACTAGCTACTGAGTTGTGTGGAATCGAATGCCTTCTTGATTTTCTAGGATGCTCACAGAGCACCCCACCCACCTCAAAGTATGCCCACTCCCATGCCCATCCCCTCCAGCTATCCAGAATTATAGTTCCTGGGAATCTGACGGCCTCTTCTGACCTCTGCAAGAGTACAGAGGTGTGTGTGTGTGTGTGTGTGTGTGTGTGTGTGTGTGTGTGTGTGCGCACACACACACACACACACACACACACACACACACACACAAACACACACACATACACAGTGGCAAAACTCTCATGCTTGTGAAATGATGCAAGTAAATTTAAGCAAAACAACAACCCCCCTCAGTTATTAGTCAGAGGTAGAAATGCCACATGAATGCTCTCAGCAGATGATTCTCTGAGCATGTGGCTGGCTGCCCATGAGGCTTTCATGTCTCCAAAGTTGCACATTCTCCAGCTGTTTTATTGTTCTTGGCAAAGTGACCAGACGCTAAAGGAATTACCCATTGTCTGGATTAATTCTCATCTAAGGGACTTCCTACAGAAGTTCCCACCCTAGTGTCTGGCTGACAATGGTTGGCAATGTGTGGCTCCGAGTAGGAAGCATGGGTGAAACCCCACAGAGTTCAAAGGAAAGGGTCACCGTGGAATTTCTCCCAGACAATGGTAATGTGAGACATATCAAGAGCCAGGGAAGCGAAGGAGTCTCTCTTAGGAAAATATTAGCAAGAAACTAAATGGAGGGATGGACCTATGAAACACTGGAGGGAACCAGAGAGAAAGCTGTTGGCAGGTACTTGGGACTCTCAGCAGCCAACCCTGGGAAAGGGACCTGTTAACAGCAGTGGGAGAGATTTCTGTAGAGATTCAGCCTGTAGCAAAGCCAGTTCAGTCAGAAGGTGCTTGGACCACAGCCTTCCGGCTTGTTATAGTCTTCCTTTGGCATTCCAGTCTATTTCAGGGTTAATACATCTACTAGGTGCTAATAATGACAGGCTGGCTGGATGAGACCAGCCCAGCAGCTCACTGAGATTAAAGGGGGCTTCCCTGCTCCAGCTCTGCTCATCACTGTGGCAAGCTAACAGTTGGCTCCGGTGGGTCTGCTGAGATGGCCAGCTAATCTTATTAACCCCAAGTTTATGCTCTAAAACTCATGGACTTTGAAAACTAGAGGTTTCTTAGTGTCTTCCTTCCTCTAATGGAGATCTGACAGATGTCTAAGACCCTGAGGTGTGGCCTATGAGGCCCCGCTTCTTAATCCTCTGAGAAGGAAGTCAGGAGTAAACTAATCAGCAGGCCTGACCTACTGTGTGCCAGACATGGCATTATCTTTAATCCCACCACTCTGAAAGGTAAGTACCCTTCCTCTTCTGGGAAGATAGAGGCCCACAAGCTGAATGTCCATTCATCAGGACACACTGAGCTGTGCTGTGACTGTGTTGGAATGTAAGCTTCTGTTTGTTGGCCTCCCCCGCCCATGTCCTCCCCTTTCATTACCTAAATCACAATGTTGGAGGATTAGTGTGAGCTTCTTCAGAGTTCATGAGGGTGTGGGACCTGGAGCCATTGTCTTCATTCTGAATTATCACCTCCCGGACATGGTCCTCAGCAAATGACTTCAGATGCTTCATGTGCAAGCACACTAAGACCACAATGATCCAGAGGTGATACAGGGAGAAATCAATGACTTACATAACGGAAAGCCAATGGGAAAGTCCTAGGGCATTTAGGGAGAGCTCACAGGTCCTGTGCCTGGGGAGCTCTCTCTCCATCTTTCTATCCTTCCCTCCACCCCATTTCACTCTGTTTTGGAGACAAAAATTCTTATGCAGCCCAAAATGGCCTTGAACTCATTATGGAGCTAAGGCTAACCTTGGGCTCCTGATCCTTCTATCTCACTTCCCCTGGTACTGGGGTTACAGGCATGTGTTACTGTACCCTTCCCCTTTTCTTTCTGAAAGTCTTTTCAAATCACTTGTTAGATGTCCTACTATGTGACAAGGACTGAACTAGTTCCTATAGTGAGCAAACTAGTCTAGGACTCTAGCTCCTTGGAGCTACAATCTGATTCAAAAGTAGAAAAATAAATGAATGAATGTACAGTTCAAAATGTGTTTAAAAGTAGATGGGAAATAAAGGCTCCTGAGAGGAAATATGATGGGGTATGCTTTGACAATTCCTGGAATATTCCATGAAAAAGAACATCTCTATTTCCATTTGGGGTAGAAGAAGCCGAGCAAAATCTTGCTGCAATCTTGAATTCGGACAAAACCTCCAAGCTGTCTTCACCCACCACAGGGAATGAGCCTGATCACCGACTTCTGAACCTCAAGAGGGACAGGCCCATCTGGGTTAGAGGCTGCCAAGAAGTTATCACAACCTATCTGGCTACCCTTGAGAATGGCAGCCAGCAAATGACTCTTAATTAAAGAGGCTGTGTCAAGGGGACTCAAAGCTATGAGTCACAGGGTTCCAGACCTACAGAAATGGAGACAAGAATAAAAAGCTGTCAGTATGGGTGAGAAACCGGAGGTGGCCCAGTAATGAGAGTCAATGGGGACAGAGCTCACAAAACAAGAATATTAGAGATGCAGGAAGGAATGGATTAACGGGTGGCTGTGTCAGAAAAGGTGCCAACTAGGTTTCGGCTTTTTTTTTTTTTTTTTTTTTTTTAAAGCCAGTAATTGCAATATAGACACTTATTTTCCTTGTCATTAGAAGGGGGTGGGATAAAGGTAGGAAGGTTTGGCTAGCTGAAAACCACTCAGAGTGGGTAAATTTATTCCTACAAAAGGATCCTAAGGGACACAGGGGTTTGATTGTTCTGTATGTCTCTGTAGCCTTATCAAGGAAGAGGAAGTTGAAAATATCTGACATTATAATCCCCCCTTTTCCACTCAAGGGCTTAGGATTTTAATTACTTTCAGAAAAGGAAAGGCTGATTTGGGTTCAGAGTTTGAAGGAATTGTTTTAACTTACAGTTCCTCAAAGCTCTAGGTGGCTGGTCAAACCGTGTCCACAGTCTGAAGTAGGGAACAGATAGAATTAAAGCTGAGCTCTAAAATCTCAAGGCCGCCTCTTCTAAAAGTTCAAGAACAACCCAGAACAGCACCTCTAGCTGGGGGGGTCAAACCTTTGAGCCTATGAAGGACATTTCATATTCAAGACAAAGAGGGTCTAGGCCTTCTAAATTCTGAGTAGATTTCAGCGTTACCAGCCTGGAAGACCTCACAGGTGTAAAGGGTTGATGCCTCAGCTTCCAAATATCCTTTTAAAAAATTGCACAAAAATGTCCCTTTCTGGGCTGGTGAGGTGGCTTCTGTGGGTAAACGCACTTGCTCTTAAGCCTCATCCGTGTCCAGAACCCACATAGTGGAAGGAGAGGACCAACTTCCACAAGATGTCCAACATGTGTTGTATCACGGGTACCCACCCTTGACCACACACAAGCAAGTGAATGAGAAAATAATAATGTAAGTCGAAGGTGGGGGGAAAGTGGTCAACCCTAATTGGTTTGCTAAATTTAATGCAATAATTATTTGAAAATGGATATGTCACAGCTGGGAACTTCCTACATTCCCTATTGCATCAAACCCCTTTTGTGTCTACCGTCCACAAGCTAATCTCTTTTAGGATGACTTTTGCATAGATGCTGTAAAAGCCAAAGCTTTCAGCAGAGTAAATAAGATGACAATAAGTGTGTTTGCTATAATTTTTCAAGAGGAATGAATGACAATAGCTGCCATTGGAGTGACTGGTCTGCTGGGGCCTGAGGAGGCTTTCAGACCACGAAACTTGTAATTTTAAAATGAGTTATTTGTGGGCAAACCAGAAGGTGGTCCCCTTATTGTAAGCAACACATTTAAGCTTCTTACACATCTGGGAAGCAGATATTGTTTCCTTGTTTCTCAGATAAAGGATTGAGACTCAAGCTAACGCAACACATCGTCAACCCCAACTGCTGGAAAAGCCTGTGGTGAGGCCCAGATTGTGAGGCCTGTGGTGTGCATTCTATGTGTCTGTTCTACAAACTGTGGAGGTGTCCTATGTATCCATTCCAGAGACTGTGGTGTGTGTCCTGTGTGTGCATTCCACAGACTGTGATGTGTGTCCTCTGTGCATTCTATAGACAGTGGTGTGTGACCTATGTATCTGTTCTGCAGACTGTGGGGTGTGTTCTGTTTGCACCCTACAGACTGATGGTGTATTCATTTAAGAAGCTGCCTCACTGAATTCAGAATTCAGTCATGTACACTCCATAGCCGCTGTGAGAAGAACTCTTTTCTCCAGCTTAGAAATCATAAATTATCTAAAGTCCTGAATTTTTTCTTAGAGTTTTAATACTCAAAAATCATCTGAAATAAGGTCCAGGGTGATGCCTTTGTGGCTAACGTGCTTTCTGTGCAAGTCTGAGGAACCTGAGACCAGATCCCTGGCCCTCCTATAAATATTTGGTATGGCAACCTGTGCCTGTGACCTCAGAGCTTGGAGTGGGGGACAGAAAGAGGCAAGTGAACTCTCAGAGCTTGCTACTCAAAGTAACTAAAACAATGAGCCCTAGCTTCTGTGAAAGGACCTGTCTAAAAAATATGGAAAAAGACATACAAAGCTGACCTATGGTCTCTACCATAGGCACTCACACATGCACACACACACCCACCCATATGATGACTGAAATAGAACAGGGCATTTACTTTCTGTGAATAATCTATCATCAACCTTAGTGAATTATTCTCAACAAGGCTCTCTTGCCTCCCACAGATCTGAAAGAAATGCTTCTGTCAGTCTGGTTCATACAGCCTCTGTCCCCTGATGATGTCAGACAGAGTGGGCTTCACCACCACCAGGTCTTTTAGGGGGGACACAGTCTCATTGTTTCATTTTGTTTCCTGCACAGGGCTCTTTGCCTGCTGTCCCCTGCCCCCAGCTGCAGTTTTGGGAGATCAGTGACATAAGCCTATGGACATGACTTGCTGGGTCATTTTATGCTCACTGCCATTTTCCCTAATTAACATTGTTTTCACTTTGTAAGAAGGGGGGATGGGAACATGTTGAAGAACCCACAGTTTAGTTAATGTTTTGTATTTAAAGTTAATTCTGGGCTTTTAATGAGGGTCTTTCTTCACTTAAAACTAGATAATTCTGTTTTGGGGTTCCTCTTTATTTAATAACAGGCAATATGCTAGGCATTATTGTCCATGTGTTACCTTATTTAATGCTTATAAAAATTATATGAGGTAGATAATATTTCCACTTCACAGATGAGAAAGCTTCATACTGGTGAAGTTAGAAATGCTGGCTCCATGGAGCTACATATCCTGTGTTTGAACCAAAATCTGACTCTGAAGCTCAAATAACCTAACCAACCATCTAAGACCAACTGGGAAAAAGTTCCCATACCCTTGAATCTCAGTTAAGTCCTTCATTCACCCGTGATTTATGAACACACTTGTACCAGACCCTGTGCTATTTCTGATTTAGAGAGTCAACAGAGAAACCTCAGAGAATAATCATGGATGTATGCATCAAGGTGTCCATGTTACCTCCATTGATGTGTGCAATTTTATGCTTTTATGAAGCACCGAAATTTTTAATTAATAAAAACTTCCAAAGAGGGCTTTCTGTATACGCCCCCTCATAGGTCATTTCCTTGCCTGTCTGTGTGTTTATCATCAGCTCGAAAAATTAATGCAAATGGGATGAACTTTGCATATTTACCAGGAACTGAATTCACTGTTTTCAACTTTTTAACAGGCTAAAAGGGATGTCAAGAGAATGTCTGCAAAAGAGGTCACTATTAATGTTACAGAGAATATCCGACAGATGGACAGAAGTAAACGAATCACAAAGAACTGCATCAATTAGCAGCGCCTGGATGTAGGAGCAGATGAATTTCTTTGTGGGATCCAGTCAAAGAATCTTGAAGAAGTAGGTGTTGCTTGCTAAGCATGACTGCCTCTGAGCATCTGTAGAGGTGGCTTGACCAAGCAACACACAGCCTCCTAAGCTGTGAGGACATTCTCAGCTTCCTGTTTATCACATACAAAAAAAAAAAAAAATGTATGGAAAAGTTCTGAAATATGTGCACAGATTGCCAAAATGTGGTTTGTTTTTTCCCTTTGCAGCCTCTGTAGCATGGTCTGCCATAGCCATGGTGAAATTCGTGGGTCTCTGAATGACATAGAAATGCAGGGGTAGTAGATTTCCGGGGACAAGGATTGTACATGTGTGGTCTTAAAAGGAGCCCCTCCTTCTTCCTTTCTGTCTGAAAAGAGCTGTCACAAAATGTAATGCTTTCATTCAGAGCTGGTTCTAAACTCAGAAATCTAAGAAAAACTCTGTTTGAGATAGGTCGACTGCAGCTTCACACGCTGACTCCACCAGTGCCTGCAGAGTGTCTTTGAGAGGTATGTGTGACACAGTCACACCTGTCCGTCTTCTATCTGGGAAGGCTTCCCAGGCTAGCATCCAGACATTGGCTTCCAAATCAGAATATCAATACCTGTAGCTGTTGCATCTAACCTGCAACACCCTCTGGGACCTGGCTACATGTTGCTTTTTTTCATAGCTTTGCCAGCTCCCTGTTACTCTCATGACCTCCAATCATTTGCAATTGTAATCAAAGAGTGGACACCACTCACAGGAGGGAAGTGACCTAGGAATGCATGGTGGCGCATGCACACGATGTCCCTTTGACCTTTCTGGGTACAGCCCCAAGGTCTGTGTTATTTTGGTATCTGCAAAGTTAGGAAGCCAGAACCCGGTTGATGTGTATTTATGTTGACACCAGACTGACAAGGCACTGTGTTGGAAAACAGGCAGCCAACACAGTAAAATAATGCTTGGAGAGGAATCTTTTTCTAGCATTTCAAACACATCTTCCTGCGAAGTATAACATAGCATGAGTTTGAGAGGTCTGTTAACATGCTTGAGCTTAAGAAAGATATAGTCTGAGGTGTAGCAAACTGTTCCAACAAACTCCAAATGTAGCAGCAACAGCACCCTCATGACATGTTTATATGACGTGGTCCATGGGAAGTAGCTCAGCAGACTAAAATGTAGATGCTCACTCCTCTAATATTATGTCTCCAACAAGTAGAACGGTAGACCATGTATTTGTCAGTATTTAACATTCACTGCCAACCTTGTGCCAGCCATGGAAACAGATGTGGAGGAGTTTGGAGTCTGGCCAGTCCCGAACTTACCTTCTAACTGTATAGGTGAGCTTGGTACTCAGGAGACTGACTTGGGCCCCATGGCTCAGGACCAATCATCACTGCAGTGGAGTCTCACTCACCTTTAGGTTAAAGGTGGTTTTTGCCAATCACAGATGTAGGTATTTGCCTGATCCCTGTCAGAACCTTTGCCATATACACCACAGTTTCCCCAAACCTCTCATCCGGATTCCTTGTCAAAGGGCTTTTAGGGAACTTCATGTTCAGACAATTTAACTAATCAAGCAAGAGCAAGCCCTGTGCCTCCCTGTCCTGCTCCGCAGGAGTCCTGCTGCAAGGTGAGCGGATCCTGTGAGCTCAAGGGCTTGCTCTCTAGGGCATGTGCACTGTCTTTTGACATGCTGCTTCCCAGCTGACGTGCTATTACCTAAGGCCAGCTTCTCTTCTGCCTCTGGGTTTGCCTCAGTTCCCTGATGCACGCTGTTCGGAATACACCATCTGGAAAAGTTGTCTCTGCGTAGATAGAAACACTTTCTCACTTCCAGAGAAGAAGTAGTTGAGGGGAGGCCTATGATCTGGCCACATCACTGAAATTTCCATCTGGCAATTTTTAAATGTGCGTTTAAGACAGGAACTGATTCTTAATATCCTGTTGGATAACATTTTCCATTTCGAAGTTTGTGTCAATAAAGTCATTAATTTCAAACATATGTGAATTGTTAGAGACTTTTTTTCTTTCCATTTTTTTTTTTTTTTGGTTTTATTTGAGGCCTTTAAAGAAAAGAGAGAGAGAGAAACCCAAACAAATAATATGTTACAGACTATTGTTTTTTAATCCCTTCCAGATAATAGACAATAAATATCATTGAGGAAATTGGTCTGGGGCTCTGAGACCCAATAGCTATGGATGGCGTAAATTCCTCTTCCTGCCCATCCAGCCCCATCTCAGTGTGAAATAGTCAGCAGTGGCAAGCTCCAGTGAACCCCCAAAGATCTGGGCCAATAGATTATTGAACGTCTAAGCAACGTGTCTGAAATGAGAGGTCAAGACCAAAGGCACAAGCCCCTGACACAGGTTTTAGCGTTTTTGTTTATTTTTTGTTTTTTTTTTTTTTTGGTATCTGGATGACAGTAGCTTTCCAGGCTTTTAAGTACTGCTTTCTGTTGGGGTGGTTAGTGCAGGCAGGGCTGGCTCCTGGGCTGATCAGGAGCATCTGAACCTCCTGAACTCTTTACTGGAACCTTAAATCTGTATGCACAGATGTGTAGATTTAAAAACAAAACAAAGATGTTTTACATAATCAATTACTCGGATTCCTCCAAAGGGCCTCATGAATTGGGTGAATTAGGTAAGGAGGATGCAATTATCACCAGCTTACACTTACAGAGGTATTTATATCTTCTCAACCAGGAATCAGTGGGCTGGGATACTAGGCAGGAAAGCCACCTCACTTTATCCACCATTCCTTGTGTGCCCGTCTCACAACGGCCAGCAAAGCTGAAAGGCTCAGCCGTTTAGAGGGGGAGCTGTTATGTACCCTGAAACTGAGCCCAAACCACGTTTGTGAGAACAAGGGGTGATTGGAGAGGGCTGGGTGTAGCCTGAGCTCACCTTAGCCCTCTAGACAGAGTGAGCCTGACTTGGTATGAGAAGCCACTCTGTGTTAAGATCAAAAGCAAGTTGATAATTCGGGGAAGACAGAAACTGTACTTGTAATAACTGTCTAGTACATATACATAGTATATTATATACATAATAAAGAGTAGGAGGTGAGGGCTACCTAGGTTGCTGCCGACACCCTGACCTCATGGGATGTGGAGGTGTAGACTGCTTTCCAGTCACCAGCCTCCATAGTACAACCTGCACCCAGGTCTAATTGTGTTGTGTCAAAAACCTACGAACCTCCGTTTATGGCCACTCCCCAGTGTCACAGAAATACCTCCCTTCCATATCCTCTAAGCAGGGTTCCCAAGGAGCGGCTCTCCTGCAGAAATCAGATAAAAGGCGTGGTTTATTCAGTTGTCATGCTGTAAAAAGGCTGGGATTCCATGTACATAGCTGCAGCAGGCACCCCTTATGGAGAACCCCATGTACATTTTCTCCTCAGCTAGACGGTGGTTCATTTAAAATTCAGATTGCTCTTGTGAGTCTCCAATCTCCCTGCTGCTTAGAATGTGGAGGTAAAAGCTGGGGCAGTGTCAGTCCACCGTGCTGTCAAGTGGCCTTGAAAGTGGAAACCAAGCCAAACTGAGCCACATATTAGAAGTCTCCTGGGACCCTGATTCCATGTGACCTCCCATCCCTGTGCATTTGCTTCATTCCACTCTCTTGCGTCATAATTCATCTTTTTTTGAATGGAAAGGTCTGTCTCTGAGTCCCTTGACACCAAGTTCTCTGGACCTCGTGTCTACATGAGCTAGAACTGGTGTCTCCAGATGGTGAGGGTCCTACACATGTGGCTTACACATCATACCTCTGTATTTGTCACCTGCCTGAGGTGTGTGACGTTGCAACCCCTACCCCAATCTGTGTCCCCAAATACCTGGTTTTCTTGTTCTTTTAAGGGCTGCTCAACCACAGATTAATCCTCTTCTCGCATCCATCCATCTGGGAAGCGGCTAATTCTGGGAAATTCCCTGAGGAGGTAAATTATGAATATGACCCAGCAACTAAAATTATGCATTTATTCACTTTCATATACTATAGCTAACTTCATTAAAAATCTCCAATGTGCCAGAAATAAAAAATGTTGCAATCATTCATTGATGTATTTATTTATTGTTTCTGTATGCTCTACTATATTAACTCAGCAGAGTCCTGGTCCACGTCTGTTTTATTTCCGATTTCTAGCACATTGAAGCTTTTCATTAAATACAAACTGCATTTTGATTTTGATCTTATTTACCACCCCCCCATCCCTTTCCGACCCCTGATGATCTGGTCTTCACAACTAGGCCTTTCCTAGTTTCTCTTTGAAATGTTATTTTATTGAGATTCTTTGTACGGCATTTCCCTGGCTCTGTCTCTGGTGATAAAGTTCCTTGCATTTGTATAGAAAAGACAGTTTCCTTGGGCTTTATCTCTGGCCCCAGGAGGAAAAATAACCAGCGCTTTCCTCTTAGAACATTTTCTAAAGTGTTCTTAGCTCCAAATAACCCTTGTGGTTGTATGCTTCATGACTCTTTAGTGACAATTTGGCTAATTTATTAAAATAGGAAATGTATACACTCTTTCAAAGATTCCATTTTGAACTCTGTGTGTTGCAGACTGATCCGTATATTCTCCAAACTCATTTGCTGAAGTCTTCACCTGTGTCTACAGATTGCGGCTATATTTGGAGATGGGTATTTAAGGTGGTAACTGAGACAAAATGAGATCTTCCAGATGGGCCCTAATCTAATATAACCTTGGGATCTCTACAAAGGAGAGATTAGGAGGCATAGACACACAGAAAGGGAAGCCGCTGTGAGGTACCAGAGGAAGATGTCCACATACAACCTGAGGAGAAAGAACTCAGAACTCAGAAGATCGATCCCTTGGTCTCAGACATTAAGACTCCCAGTTAGGAGAAAAACAGTGTCTATGAAGTCACCAGGGCTAGAGCCTTTGTGATGGCATCCCTAGCACACTAATACCCTAGAAAAATCCTTAGATATTTTTATAAGCTGGGTGTGTGAGGCACTGCTCAATCTTCTGGAACACAGTTTCAGATGAATAAAAGTAACAGGACAGGAGAACACAGTTCCTCGGGGAACACTGCTACGGCTTCTTTCCTTTAACTGTGAGTGCTCCCCAATGTCCTTCCAACTGGGCCACCTGCCTTCCTTGGCTGGAACACTTCCTCCTCCTGCTTCCACTGGTGCAATGTGATGCTCATTCACTTCCTTCTCCCCACCCCAGCATCCCTCACTGAAAGGCTTAGCTTTGGGCGGCTAATGCTAAGATATGTGCTTTGAATGAGCTCCTAGAATTTTCCCAGATGTATTGACTCCAATTACCCAGCAGGTAGCTAGTCTAATAACATACCTCTTTATTGCATGCTTCTCTGATTGGTCTCCAGGGAACGTATGCTGTAATTGCAGGCTCCGATATGAACACCATTTTTTTCTCCTATCTCTTTATTACCACACCCAAACACCATATGTTTCAAAGACATTTTTCCTCCACTTTCTCCTGACCATACTTATCAGAAAAGTCCTCAGTTGTCAGTGTGCATATGATTCCCTAAGCTCTAATGTTTTGCTTGAATATGCCATCACAGCAAGTTGATTTTATATTTTATGGCAGAAAAACCCACCCCAAACAGGTAAACATTCATTTTACTTCAGAAATATAAGAAATATCCTGGAAAAAAATGCCCCTAAACACACATTGGCAGAAATCAGTGGCTACATGAATTCATAAGCCAGGCAGGTAGTAGAAATGAGTTTGCAGAACATTAGAAGCAGTAAGACCTGAGGAAGTAAGTGCATACTGTGTTTAAGAGCACTTGATATTAAAACAAGTCAAAACAGCAGTGGTAACAGAAAACCAGTTGCTAAGAGATACAGCTGCACCCAGATGCTGCAGTCCATATTACAGATTAGTGTTGAATCATTCTCATGACTGATAACATTTGATAATAGCTTATATTTGCTTTTGACAAATTTATTTGCCCTTTGAGCTTGTTCTACCCATGGAACCTCTTTACATGAGTACGGGCACCACACGCTATCTTCTATAAAGACTCTATAGCAATCTCGGGTAAAGGAGGGAGTCCAGAGGAAATACACCATACTGAGAGATGGTCTAGACCAATCCTCATTGTCCTCAAAGAAGAAAGGTGTCTGTGTTCGTAAACCCAAGTAAAACTCTTTAAGCGAACACTTCAGGAATCCTGTAGCCCAGCACAACTGCTAGTTATAATTCTGCTTATTCGCTTTATCTGGAGTATCAGCAAGCTCATCCATTGTCCTTCAGTGGTTAGATGTGTGTGGAGCTGGCCCTCCATGCATTTCATTGTTTTCCATTTCTTTTTCAAGCTTCTACCATCTGATTCTGCCATTCTGACAGAAACTTCTCTAGTGTCAACGGCAGGGTCAGCATGACTCTAGTGGTCAAGGCCAGCGATGTGGCCAGTTCCTTGTCTTGCTTGGCCTCTCCACGTCAGTTTCCTCTTGGCCTTCACAAACTTTCTCCTCTCTGGGTCACTCTGACTTTCCCATTCTATTACTTGTCACTTTCTGTCCTGGTCACAGTTCTACTGCTGTGATGAGACACCATTGTTCCATTGTAAATAATTGTCCTGTGCTGATTGGCCAAAGGCAGACAGAAAGTGTGGGCGGGGCTACCAGACTAAGAAAGCACTGGGAACAGGAAGAACTGAACAGAGATTCGGCAGAGAAACCAGAGAAGGCAGATGCAGAGGACACCTATGCTGCTCTGAGAAAAGGTACCAAGCAGCATGGCTGAACAGGATAAGAGTCATGGGTTAGTTTAAGGGCAAAGAGGTAGCAAGTTATATGCCTGGGCCCCAGGTCAATCAGCATAAAATTAATGTAAGCATCTGTGTGTCTTTGTGGGACTGCAGGTCTGCAAGTCTGTCCTCGAGGCTAGGCTGGAAAGTCTGGGCCAGAAACCTCATAGTATTAACAAGTGTCTGTGTGTCTCTGTGGGAATGCGGGACTGTGGGTCTGGACCACAGGTTAGAAACATAACTACACACCATGACCACAGCAATTTTTATAAAGGTAATTGAGGTTAGTTTACAGTTTCAAGAGTTTAGTCATGACGGAAGCATAGTGGCATGCAGACAGACAAGGTGCTGGAGAAGGAGCTGAGAGCTCTACATCTGTATCCACAGGACACAGGAAGAAAATATGACACACTAGGATTTGGAGTGAACTTTAAGACCCCAAAGCCCACTGCCAGTGACATACTTCCTTCAAAGACTCTGCACATACTAATAGTACTACACCACGGTGACCAAGCATTCAAACACACGTCTATGGGGGCCACCTATTCAATCCCACACCTTCTCCCCTTGCCAAATCCTATTTGTACCTGTTCCTGGAGTGTTGATAATCCTCAGGGTTTCTTCTTCGGTGTCCCCTCTTTAGATTCTGCCCATGTTTAATTTATTTCTATTTCATTTAGCTTTTGTCTCTGAACAATTTCATCTGATCCCATGGCCTGAGTGATTTGCATCCCAGGTCTACTCTGTACCCTAAGCTCCTGTGCCATGTATCTGGGAAACCACTGGGCACAGTCATCTGGATGGCCTATGGAACCTCCGTCCTGAGTACCAAGCAAAACACATTTCCCAGCCTCGCTTGTACTCAACTCCCACACCATATAATACTGAGATTTTAACCTATTTCAAATTTTCCCACAACTATTTCCATTGGGAGACCATAAAAGACAACACCAGAAGGGATTTATGCTTTATTATCTGGGGAATGCGGAAGTTATAAAGGATCAGGTACAATTTCCCCACTGGATCTCATGGGTTTAACTCAGCAGTGTCTAGATATTTATTGCCAGAATACGTTTTTCCAGCCTCACTGTCACAGATCAACATTCTCCTGGTAGGATCCCATTTAATATATGAAGGAATAGGCCAGCAATGTAGCTAAGTGGATAGGGCTGTTACCCAGCATGCACAAGGCCCTGTTGTCCATCTCCAGCTCTATATAAATCAAGCCTTCCAGAGTATCAGAAGTTCAAGGTCATCCTCTGCTACATAGTAAATTCAAGGCTAGTTTAGGATACTGAAACCCTATATTTAACAACAGCACAATCTTGGGAGCTGGAGAGAGTGAACATTTGGGAAAGTGCTTGCTTTGCAGGCAGGAGGACCTGAGTTTCACCCCCAGCACCCATTTTAAAAGCTGGCTCTGGTGGCCTGTACTTGTAATTACAGTGATGAGAAGACAAACCAGGGATCATTTAAGAGCAGTTAAGAGCACTGGCTGCTCTTTCAGATGACCTGGGTTTGATTCCCAGCATCCACAGGGCAGTACACAACGTCTGTAAACTCCATTCCCAGCAGATCCAACACCCTCTTCTGACCTTTGGGCATACCAGGCAGCACAGGAAAAACATCCATGCATATTAAAATAAGCAAATAATTTTTTAGAAAAGGAAAATGGCTCCTGAGGAACAAACCTGAAGTTAAACTCTACCACTGTCCCTGACACACACAAACACACAGACACACACACTCTCACACACATATACTCACTTACACACATACACAGACACATACACACTCTCACACACATACACACCACACACATACACCACACACATAAACACACACACATACACACACACACACACTCACACACACACACACATAAACACACATACACACATGCACTCAAACCTTCTCACATGTCCAAGTGTGTTTGAAAAACAAGAATGCCCTTTCTGATCTAAATATCCTACTGTTCTGTTGGTAACGTTGCCGGGCTGAGAAGACAGCTAAATTTTGTTTGCCTTTAAAATTGTATTTAATTATCCAAAGGTTATCTCCTTGTGTTCTAATAGACAAAGTGACTGCTGGATTACCTGGGAAGCAAAGAGAGGTAGCCAGAGGGCCTGCAAAAACAGAGATAACACAAATTTCACCTACAGAAGACAAATCCAAGCTTGAAGTCTCCAGCTGTGTGTCCTGGGGCACATTAGGGAACTTGAGGCTCACTTCCCTTCAATGAAATAACATCATCTGTTTGAAGGTGTCTTGTGAGGATTAAGGGAGATAACAAATGTAGATAATGTGGCTTCTGCCACAGGATAATCATCGCTCAGCACCCTCTATCTCTGATCTATCAACCAGCCCTGCCCAGGTAAGCCCTTACCAACTCCACTTCTGAAATGCCGGTAGTCATGGAGCTGGGGTCAGAACATTTTTGCCTGTTTATAGAAACCCGTGGTCTGTCTGCTGGGCTCAGTAAAGGTCCATTGCCTGTCTCTCTTGGAGAAAGTGATGTCACAGCTCTTTTGATAACGTCACCCTGGCAGCCCTTGCAGCTCACCAGGGTTAATCAGAGAGGAAGCATGGCAGCCTATGGCTCAAACTGCAGAGTCTGACCTTTGCTTCTCTTGACTCTGCTCAGCAACAGAGCCCAGCAGTCCTCTGAGCTGTGCCTGCTGTTAATCCTCTGATAGTTAATACTGACATATTGGGGGCGGGGACCCCCAAGGTACATTGTGAATCTAAGCCTTATGGAGCTGGGAGTAATCATTCCCCTGTCCCAGAGAAAATGGAAGCTTGAGCTAGGTGGGTCCCCAAGGAGAAATGAAATGCCAGACTACAGAGAAAGCTGCTTAGAGGATGAGGCAGGAAGATCACTTGAGTTGAATTGTTCAAAACCAGCCTGGGCAACCTGAGGTTATGTCTGCCAAACAAGCCTCCAAGATGACATCGTGAATCGCTCTGGGGTTTGAAGGAGCCTCATCACCTGTGTAAATTGTTTTAGCTCTCTGTGTATATAGTGGGGCTCACAGTACCTCCTGGTTTGAGAAGGACTTGGGGTACAGATGAAGTGTTTAGTGCTATGTCTTGATAAAATGATTGTAACAGGCAGATGGGCCTCATGCAGCCGGGTGAGGGAAATAAATACCCAGGCTGGGCTCACACGGACAGACTTTATTATAGAGTAAGGAGGGAGAAGAAGAGAGAGGGGTATCAGGGGTGAGCAGGACCTTTGGCAGGGGAGTGGGAAGAGAGGAAATGGGGGGGGCAGAAGTGAATGGTTTTCTTAAGGACCACTTGACATCAGGGCTCTGGGAGGGCCGGGCTGTTGCTATTGGCCAGGGCTCCAGAAAGTGGGTCAGAACTCTAACATTCCTTCCTTTTAGATTTTATAAAAAGGTGAGTTATTCATGGCAAGTCGGGGAGGGGGATGAGGGGCAAGATTTTTTTTTTCTTTTTTTTTTTTATTCTCCAGACTACTTTCTGCAAATTTGGGACAAAGTACTGGGGTGAAGGGTGGGGTGGGGGGGTGGAGGAGGAAATCAGGGTCGTGCACAGCAGGAGGTGTGAGTGAAGAGGCATTCAGTTACCTGTTATCCTGGAGACCTCAGACATCTGTCCCTTGAGGGAGCTGAGAAGGCAGCTTGCTAGGAGAAAAAAATAGATTATTAGCAGTGGCCCTATGAATGGGGCCCTAGCCATGGAAAGAGTGATAACTGTCAGAAAGAATGGACTGGAAAAGTGCCCTGATTGTACAGAGAGGCAAGGGTGAATGACAGAGACATGAGACCAGATGTGCGCTTCACTGGGACGGCTTGGGAAGCCAGGATGCTGGGTGGGTGCCTGCTTGAGTCTAGAGAGCTGATACCTGAGATGAAGTCCCAGGAGTTTGCCAAGGTGGCACACCAAATTGTGAGATGGTGTGTACTAGGAGTACTGGAGTTACCACATCTGCTGTTTCCCTGTTGTCTGGCAGGAGGTTGGGTCTGTGCAAAAGCCTGCAAATATCTGCAAAACAGCTGGAACAGATTTCCATTTGGGTGTATCATAGCAAAAACCATGGCTTTGGGTTAAAGGTATGAGTATTTTTTCCAGTGCTTGATTTTAGCTTGATGAAACACATCTATAAAATCTGTAACCAAAAGGCATTTACTGAATGAAAGAGGTTGAGTGAGTGAAGGGAGAGAGCTTTTATACACTCTCTGATATTGAATTCTGGCAGCAAGGTGAACTGTGTCCATACTTGGTATTATCTCTAAGAGAATGAGGGCTATACTTTATATAGAGTTCTGACAAGGCAGCTGAAGCAAAGCCTTTTGTCAAATGGCATCAGAGATCTGAGAAAAACAAATCTTAACCTGAGTTAGCAATTAAAAGTGACTTGCTGGCCACCTGGGCATCTGCCTCTCCACGGTTGTTGAGTGCATAGGTCTCAGAACAAGTCAGTCTTCAGCTGTCTTTGCCTGCCAGGCTGTCAGGCCTCAGAAGGAGAACCAACCTACCTTGTCTAGGCAATGGATCCCCAGGGTCCTGTTGTCACCGTCTGAAGGGGCCTTGGCAGCAGTTGAGGGGAAAGGCAGCTTTTATATAATGGCTGGTACTGTGATTCTGGGACAAGTTCTGGGTGGAGGTTCTTGGTTCATGGATCTCCTCAGAGGTACAGGATGTTTCTTAGGAGTCAGCACGTCTATCTATTACTAAAAACTTTTTAAAGTAAATTTTTTTAATTTAAAAACTTTTTTCCATACCTACCATTGCTCCCCCTCCCTCCTCTCCTCACAGTCCTCCCTCAGCCCCTCCCCATCCCCCCATACCCCCATCTCCCCATCCACTCCCCAGGGAAGGCAGAGAATCCCAAGGCGGGTCAGTTCTGTCTGGCATATCCAGTTGAGGTAGGTCCAAGTCCATCATCCCACCATCAGGGCTGAGCAAAGTGTTGCTCTATAGGGAACAGGCTCCAAAAAGCCAGTTCATGCACCAAAAACATACTCTGATCCTACTGTAAGAGGCTTCACAAACTGCCCATGCCATTTGACTGTCATCTATATTTGGAGGGTTTGGTTCCTTGCCATGAAGTTCCTCAGCTGTCATTTCAGAGTCAGTGAGCTTCCAATAGCTCGGGTCAGCCGTCCCTGCGGGTCTCCTCCTCAGGATCCTGATCATATGCTCTCTCTTCCCTCACTTCAGCTGGTGTGGGAGCTGCTTAGCTACGGGTCTTTGCTTCTGCCTCCATCAGTTGCCAAATGAAGGTTTTATAATGACTATTAGGGCAGTCATTCATTTGATATAGGGGAGTCCTATTTAGGCACCCTCTCCACTATTGCTTGGAGTCCTAGCCAGGGTCATCTTGTGGGTTCTTGCATGTTTCCCTAGCACCAGGTTTCTCCCTAACCCCACAATTTGCTCCCACTATCGAGACATCCATCTTTGTTCTCCCTCTCTGTTGCTCCTCTCACTCCTCCATCTCCTCTCATAATCTCTTCCCACCTCTCCTTGCTCCCTCCCTCCCCCACATGATCCCAATTTACTCAGGATATATTCTCTATTTTCCCTTCCCAGGGGGATTCATGGATGTTTCTCAAGTTCCTCCTGTTACATAGCTGCTTGGGGTTTGTGGATTGTAGCCTGGATATCCTTTGCTTTTTGGCTAAAATCCACTTACGAGTGAATACATTCCAAGTCTGTCTTTCTGGGTCTGTATAATCTCACTCAGGATGATACTTTCCAGATCCATCCATTTGTCTGAAAATTTCAGGATTTCATTTTTTCCTGCTAAGTAGTATTCCATTGTGTAAATGACAATTTTTAAAATCTGTTCTTCAGTTGAGGGGCATCTAGGTTGTTTCCAGTTCTGGCTATTATGAATAATGCTGCTGTGAACATAGTTGAGCTAATGCCCTCAGGGTAAAAATATACATCCTTTGGATATATGCCCAATAGTGGTATTGCTAGATCATTGGGGATATTGATTTTCAGTTTTCTGAGGAACCACCATACTGCTTTCCAGAGTGGCTGTATAAGTTTACACTCCTGCCAACAATGGAGGAGTGTTCCCCTTATTCCACATTCTCTCCTGCATACACTGTCATCTGTGTTTTTGATCTTAGCCATTCTGACAGGTATAAGGTGGTATCTCTGGTGTCTAAGGATGTTGAGTAATTCTTTGTCTTCCAGCCATTTCAAATTCTTCTGTTGAGAAGTCTCTATTTAGCTCTGAACCCCAGTTTTTAATTGGATTATTTGGTTTTTGGCCTCTAGTTTCTTGAGTTCTCCACATATTTTAGAGACCAGTCCTCTGACAGATGTATGGTTAGTGAAAACTTTTTCCCATTCCATAGGCTGCTGTTTTGTCTTATTTACCATATCCTCTGCCTTACAGAAGCTTCTCGGTTTCAGGAGGTTGTAAGGGGATTATGTTATTCCATTGTAAATAATTGTTCCCATCTATGAGTTTAATAAAAAGCACTGACTGTCCAAAGGCAGACAGGAAGCATGGGCAGGGCTACCAGACTAAGAAAACTCTAGGAACAGGCATTACAGGGCAGAGATTCCAGAGAGAAACCAGAAGAAGCAGAGAAAAGAAGCTGCTCTGAGAAAAGGTACTGAGCCCCATGGCTGAACAGGATAAGAGTCATGGGTTAGTTTAAGAGTAAAGAGCAAGTTTTATGCCTGGGCCTTAGGCCAATCAGCCTAAAACTATTGTAAGCATCTGTGTGTCTCTGCGGGTCTGTGAGTCTGTGGGTCTAAACCTTGAGGCTAGGCCCGAAAGTCTGGGACAGAAGCCTCATACTACAGGAGGTCCCATTTATTAATTGTTGTTCTTAGTGTCTGTGCTACTGATGTTATATTTAGGAAGTGGTTGCCTGTGATAATGCATTCAGGGGGATTTCCCACTTCCTTTTCTATCAAGTTCAGTGTAACTGGGATTATGTTGAAGTCTTTGACCTACTTGGACTTAAGTTTTGTGCAAGGTGATAGATATGGATCTATTTGCATTCTTCTTATATACCACTATCCAGTTATGCCAGCACCATTTGTTGAAGATACTATCTTTTTCCATTGTATAGTTTTTCCTCTTTGCAAAAATCATATATTCATAGGTGTGTGAATTAATGTTGGGGTCTTCAATTAGATTCCATTGATCAACAAGTCTGTTTTTATGCTAGTACCAAGCTGTTTTTATTACTGTAACTCTATACTATCAGGGATGATGATGCCTCCCAAAGTTCTGTTACTGAACAGAATTTTTTTTGGCAACCCTAGCTTTCTTGTTATTCCAAATGAAGTTGAATATTGTTCCTTCAAGGTCTGTGAAGAATTGTGTTGGGATTTTGATGAGAATTGCATTGAATCTGAAGATTGCTTTTGGTAAGATTGACATTTTTACTATACTGATCCTATTTATCCAAGAGTATGGGAGATCTTTCCATCTTATGACATCTTCTTAACTTCTTTCTTCTATGACTTAAAGTTCTTGTCATACAGTTCTTCCACTTCTTTGGTTAGAGTTACTCCAAAAACATTTGATGTTATTTGTAGCTGTTATAAAGGGTGTGTTTCCCTTATTTCTTTTTCAGCCCTTTTATCTGTAGTGTATAGGAGGGCTATTGACTTTTTTTTTTGAGTTAATCTTGTACCCTGCTATGTTTCTGAAGGTGTTTATCAGCTGTAGGAGTTCCATGGTAGAATTTTGGGGAGTCACTTTTGTATGCTATCATATCATCTTCAAATAATGATAGTTTGACTTCTTCCTTTCTACTCTGTATCCCCTGATCTCCTTTTGTTGTCTTATTGCTCAAGAATATACTGAATAGATATGGAGTGGACAGCCTTTTCTTGTTCCTGATTTTAGTGGGATTGCTTTGAGTTTCTCTCCTATAGTTTGACGTTGGCTGTCAGTTTGCTGTATGTTCCCTCTATTATGTTTAGGTATTTTCTCTGTATTCCTGATTTCTTCAGGACTTTTGTCATGAAGAAGTGTTGGATTTTGTCGAAGATTTTTTTCAGCATCTAATGAGATGATTATGTGGTTTTCTTTCAGTTTGTTTATATGATGGATGCGATTCAGTTTTTCATATGTTGAACCATCCCTGCATCTCTGGAATGAAACCTACTTGATCATGATGGATGATTTTTTTTGATATGTTCATAAATTTGGCTTGCCAATATATTATTGAGTATTCTTACATCAATATTCATGAGGGAGATTGATCTGTAATTCTCTTTCTTTGTTTCATTTTTGTGTGGTTTTGGTATCAGGGTAACTCTAGCCTCATAAAAAGAGTTTGGCAATGTTCTTTTGGTTTCTATTGTGTGGAACAATTTGAGGAGTAGTGATATTAGTTCTTTGAAATTCTAGTAGAATTTTTCACTAAAACCATCTGGCCATAGTTTTTTTTTTTTTTTTGCTTGGGAGACTTTTAATAAGTACTTCTATTTCCTTAGGGATTGGTTATAGGCCTATTCAGGTCATTTATCTGATCTTGATTTAATTTTGGTAAGTGGCATCTGTTCAGAAAGTTGTCCATTTCTTCTAGGTTTTCTAATTTTATGGAATACATATTTTTGAAGTATGACCTAATGAGTCTCCAGATTTCAGTGTCTGCTGTTATGTCTCCCCTTCCATTTCTGGTTTTATTAACCTAGATCCTCTCTCTCTGCCTTTTGTTTAGTTTGGATAAGGGTTTGTCTATCTCGTTGACTTTCTCAAAGAACCAACTCATTGTTTCTTTGATCCTATGTCTTGTTCTCTTTGTCTCAATTTTATTGATTTCAGCCCCGTGTCTGATTATTTCCTGCCGTCCACTTCTTCTGGGTGAGTTTGCTTCTGTTGGTTCTAGAGCTTCAGCTGTGCTGTTAGGTCTCTTGTGTGAGATTTTTCCATTTTTTTAAAACGTAGGCACCTAGTACTATGAACTTTCCTCTTAGCAATGCTTTCATTGCATCCTGTAAGTCTGGGGATGCTGCGGATTCATTTTCATTGAATTCTAGAAAGTCTTCTATTTCTTTCTTTACTTCTTCCTTGACCTAGAGGTGGTTCAGTTGAGATGTTAGTTTCCATGGGTTTGCAGGGTTTCTGTGGTTTGTGTTGTTACTGAACTCTTCCTTTAGTCTATGGTAACCTGATAGGATACAATAGGCTATTCCCATTTTTTGGTATGTCTGTTCATATTTGTTTTATAATTGAGCAGGTGGTCAATTTTGGAGAAAGTTCCATGGGGTGCTAAGAAGGTATATTCTTTGGTATTTGGGTGGAATATTCTGTTTATATCTGTTAAGTCCATTTGAGTCATAATTTCCCTTAATTCTCTGTTCAGTTTCTGTCTGGAAGACCTATCTACTGGTGAGAGTGTGTGTCGAAATCTCCCACTATTAGTGTGTGGGGTTTGATGTGAGGTTTAAACTTTAACAATGTTTCTTTTACATATGTGGATGCCCTTGTATTGGGGGTATAAATGTTTAGGATTGAGATTTCTTGGATTTTTTTTTCCTGAGATGAATAAGTAATGTCCTTCCTGATCACGTTTGATTGAGCTTAGTTTAAACTTTATTTTGTTAGATATTAGGATAGCTACACCAGCTTGTTTCTTGAGTCCGTTTGGTTGGAAAGTCTTTTCCCAACTGTTTACTCTGAGACAGTATCTGACTTTGAACTTGAGGTGTGCTTCTTGAATGCAGCAGAAGGATGGATTCTGCCTTTGTGTCCATTGTGTTAGCCTGTTTTTTTTATAGGTGAGTTGAGTCCATTGATATTAAGGAATATTAATGACCAGTGATTGTTATTTCCTGTTATTTTTGGTATGTGTGTATGTGTGTATGTGTTTTCCTTCTTTGGGGTTTGCTTCTGTGAGATTATCTATTGCTTGTGCCTTCATGAGTGTATCTAGCTTCCTCAGGTTGGAGTTTTCCTTCTAATGCTTTCTGTAGGGCTGGATTTGTGGACAGATATTGTTTAAATCTTATTTTGTCATGGAATATCTTATTTACTCTGTCTATGGTGATTGAGAGTTTTTCTGGGTATAGTAGTCTGGGCTGCCATCTGTGGTCTCTTAGCGTCCTTGTAACATCTGTCCAGTACCTAGCTTTCATGGTCTCCTTTGAGAAGTCAGGTGTTATTCTGATGGGGTCTGCCTTTATAAGTTACTTGGCCTTTTTTCCTTTGCAGATTTTAAAATTCTTTCTTTATTCTGTATACTTAGTGTTTTGATCATTATGTGGTGAGCAGACTTTTGGGGGTGTTTGATCTATTTGATGCTCCGTAAACTTCTTGTATCTTTATAGGCATTTCCTTTTTTTAGGTTGGGAAAAGTTTTCTTCTATGATTTTGTTGGATACATTTTCTGTGCCTTTGAGTTGATATCTTCTCCTTCTTCTATTCCTATTATTCTTAGGCTTGGTCTTTTCATGGTGTTTCAGATTTCCTGGGTGTTTTGTGTTATTTTTTTTTAACTTTGGAGTTTTCTTTGACTGACAGATCTATTTCCTCTATTGTATCTTCCATATCAGAGATTCTCTCTTTCATCTCTTTCATTCTGTTAGTGATGCTGCATCTGCAGTTCCTGTTCACTTACTCAGATTTTCCATTTCCTTCATTGCCTCAATTTGTGTCTTCTTTATTGCTTCTATTTCAGTTTTTAAGTCTTGAACTGTGTCCTTCACCTGTTTGATTGCTTTTTCTTGATTTTCTAGTCTTTCTTCGAGAAATTTATTGTTCTCTTCCAATTTTCTACCTATCTTTTCCTCTATTTCCTTAAGAGTTTTTTTATTTCTTCTTTAATTTCCTCTTTAAAAACTTCTATCATCTTTATAAGAATATTTTTAACGGTGTTTTCCTTTGTCTCTTCCATATTGAAATGTTCCGGTCTTGCTGTTATAGAACTATTGGGTTGCAGTGGTGCCTTATTGCTCTTCATGTTGTGAGATGAGGTTTTGCATTCATTTAGTGGGAGAGATGGGTATCTCTTCCTCCGATTGGTGTAAGGGTTGTCAGTGCTTCAGATAGCTGGTGTTGGTCTAATGGGTCCTATTGGTGAAATCGAAGCCCTTGGAAAACTCAGAGGCAGTGGAATCTCTGTTTCAGGGAGAAGGTGAGATCTGCATCTGGAGTTCTTGTGAAGGACTCTCCAGAGTCTGTGTCTCAGGAAGTGGCTGAGGTTCGGGGAATGGGGTTTGGGAAATGGATCGAGGCTTATGAGGTAGAGGGTCTGATGAGGGTTGTAGATAGTCAGACTTGCATGCAGGAATCCTACTTGCTTGCCTGCAGCTGGAGTTGAGATGGGTTAAGGGGACATGTTTTGTGCCCTGTTGCCCAGACCTGGGGGCTGTCCTAGCTGGCCTGGCTGGCTGGCTAGGAGGAGGGTAACTCACCTCTTCTGCTAGGGCTCTCCAAGAGGCTGTGTCTCAGGAAGCAGCTGCATAAAAAAAACTTTTTAATTAAACATTTTAAATGTCATATTCTGCAGATTTCTGAGCATTTGAGAACTGTCTGTCCATTAGATATGAGTTTCTATCAAACTCACATTTCTTGACAGTCCTTAATATGTCAACATCTCTTATACCTATAAATCTATTAATTGGCAACTTCGGGCCCAGAGAGTTTTCTTTGACTAAGTCTTTTAGCCTGTCTCATGAGCAGAGATAATGCATTTTTTTTCTATAGCTACTTCAAGCTGTAACAGGTCATTATCATTTAAAAAGGCTGAATGGCTAGTCAAAGGCAAAGAGGAGATTCAGGCAATGGTCTGAACTTGCTGTCCAGAGCAGGTTGCAGAAATGACTGATGCTTGGGTGTGCCTGCCAGCTGAGTGAGCACCTGCTGTGACAAGTTCAAACTTGGAACAGAAGTTAAAATTTATGAATTTATTTGGAAATTTTAGATGCATAGACTTGTGCCAATCTGGCAAAGTCTTTAGCAGAAATATTTTTTTTTTTTCCTGGAGTAGGACCTTTTAATCCTGGTAATAATAATTGCTTTAATGAATATAGATTGACCAATAGTCTAACAATGTTTGCCCCCAAATATAAACTGGTTTTTTTTAAAGTCTTAAAATCTCTCAGATGTCTTTTTGCAATATCAAAAATCATGACTACAACTGTCATCTGAGTGACTCTTAAAGTGCAAATGTTGTACCCATGTCGAGGGACCCTCCAAAGACCGTCAGGGGGCTGGATTCATTGTAAACACATGAGGGTCTGTTATTGCTTTAGACAGGTTCAAATGAACCTGGGTCAAAACCCTTTGTTGCAGTGCAGTGGAGTGTTTTGGCCATGAGCCCAGAGGTGAGGGAGTTTTTAAAGAAAAGCATATGTAAGTGGGGCACTACACATCTTGGCATTTCAGGATTGGACAAAGGGGTATGGGGTACAGCAGCCAACGGCTACCCTTTCTGCATGAACCCAAGTCCTGAATCTTCTGGCTGAACTTTTGGGGCAAACTTAATTTTTGAATCTATTGGCTGTCAGACACATTCCTGAGATTCTTTCCAGACTCAGACCTGTGCCTGCTCTGCCCTCAGGCATTAAATGCTCTTTTCCTAAAATAGTTTTGTAATGATAAATCCATGCCTTCATAATGAAATTTCGCTGCCAGAGCAAGATGTATAAAGGAACTGAGGTGCAGCTTTAATATCTAGACCATCTATAGACAGAGTTGTATATATATAGTCAGGCAGAGTGTGAGGGAGGGTCAATCAGAAAGCAGACCTGCTGAGGGATCAGATCTGCTGCAGGCGAGTGAAATCCTAGCATGCCTAATCATAACTAAGAGGTGACAAAGCCAAATAACTTGTCTCTTGCCCCAAGTAAAGATGGCACCCAGCTGATGGATGATCTTTTCCCTGAGTAAAAATGGCACCTGACCATATGGTCTCAAGGTTTTGTTTGTTTTAAGATAAACAAACATATAATCAGGTGTATTTAAAATTAGTAAAGAAACAAGAGGCAGAGAAGGGGATGAAAGCAAGCAAGGGGCAGAAGATTGAGAGCTTGTGAAGAGTAGATTTACTGTTACAAAACTTTATTTCAGGGAAAGACTATTTAGTGCCTGAGGGCAGGGCCCGGGTCTAAGAGGAATCTAGGAGAAATTTCAGGAATAGATTCAAAACTTGGTTTTGTGCCAGTAGTTTCCAGGAATTACACACCCCATACCCCTTTACCCGATCCTGAAATGCCGAGATGTGCAGCACCCCACATATGTATGCCTTTCTTTTAAACCCCTCACCCCTGAGCTCGGGGCTGAATCCCTCTGCTGCACCAGAACAAAGGGTTTTAGCCTGGGTTTGTTTGAACCTGTCCCAAAGAATAAACTGACCCTCATGTGTTTATGTCAGAATCCAGCTCCCTTGGTGGTCTTTGGTGGTCTCAAGCCTTGGGTTTCCCACTTCCTCTGTTCCCACAGAGCAGAAGTGGTAACAGAAGGTGAGGGTGGGGCCAATGCAAATGGAAGTCCTCAGCTAGGTGCATTTTTCCACAAGTGAGGTACAAAAGGTGGGGTGATTGGTAGACACAAGCTATTTCATATGCTATTACTCCATCACATAGGAATAGGGGCCAGGTGTTATGAGTCTGAAAGAGGCATGGTTGAGGAGTGCTTGTTTGTGGGAAAATGAGCGGAGGGAAAAATTACTGAATGAAGGTTCCCAGGGAGTCCAGGTATTGAAACTGTCATTGGCTGGCAGGGTGGCAGGAAATAAATACACAGACTCAGCTCACATGGGGGGACTCACATAGAGTAAGGAACGGGGGAAGGGATAGATAGATAGATAGATAGATAGATAGATAGATAGATAGATAGATGATAGATAGATGTCAGGGAGCACTTGACCTCTGGCAGGAGAGGAGGAAGGGGGGGTGAAGGTGAGAGGTTTTCTTAAGGACTGACTGATGTCAGGGCACTGGGAGGGCCAGGTTATGGCTATTGACCAGGGCTCTAGCAAGTGGGAATTCTAACATTTAGCACTGTTTCTTAGCACAAGAGGATAAACACAAGACTTATGCCTGAACTCAAGTTAGTCATGAATGTTCCAACTCTCAGAGGAAAATGTACAAGGCTGGTTCTCTCTTTAAGTACTTTGCTCTTGAAGATAAGTGTTCTGTCTTCAAGATCAGTGCTTCTTCCTCAACACAGAATTAGGGCTTGGACTTCATACGGATTTGACTCAGCTCCCCTCTTGGCTACTTTTATACACAGCTGTTATGGAGCTTTATTTCTGACCTGTCCCTTTAAGATGTAATCCAGAGCTCTCTAGCAAAGATGACTTCCCCCATGAGTACATGTGTAGTGGATTTATGATGTTACATTGTAAATAATTGTCCCGCCTATGAGTTTAATAAAAAAAACACTGATTGGCCAAAGGCAGACAGGAAGTGTGGGTGGGGCTACCAGACTAAGAAAACTCTGGGAACAGGAAGAACAGAGCAGAATGTCAGAGATGCCAGAAGATGCAGGGGACACCTATGCTGCTCTGAGAAAAGGTACCGAGCCCCATGGCTGAACAGGATAAGATTCATGGGTTAGTTTAAGGGTAAAGAGTTAGCAAGTTATATGCCTGGGCCCCAGGGCAATCAGCCTAAAATTAAAGTAATCATCTGTGTGTCTCTGTGGGTCTGTGGGTCTGCAGGTCTAAACCTTGAGGCTAGGCCTGAGGAAGTTCGGGCCAGAAACCTCTTACTACACACATGCTCCTTGCAAAGGATCTCTTTATTCCTCAATCCTATTTTCTGTGAAATGCCAGGAGGCTGCAAAGGTGGTTTTGAGCCACACACTTGGGCATCTCGTGTGCTGGCTGATCCATTTCCTTCTCTTAACCTACAGAGACTCACTATTCTGTGTGTAAAACTGTACAAACGTGAAGTTTCTCTTCACCCGTCCTTGTCAGAGCCAGCACTTGGTGGCCATTCTGTCGTAGGGAAGGTTGAGGCTAGCTTCCTTCCATTCTTTGTTCGGTGTCTCTTCTTCTCTTTTGAAGTTTGACAAAGGATAGTCAGAGAATCCAGGGTTGTCACTCAATGGAAGGTCACTGTTCTTCTCAGGGTCCTTTGGTATTTGATGTTTTTGTGTCTTTGAAGTTTTTACTTGGATATTCTTCTTGGCTGCATAAACTTCCCTACTACCTCCCTGCCCACCCCAACTCCTGTGTTGTGAGAAATACACCCCTCTTTTCTGTGGCCTCACGGTCCACTCCACATGTACTACCTCAGCTGAAGCCTGGGACCCTCCCAGTCTGTCCTCATGGCTACAGTCCAAATAGCTGCTGCTTGGCTCTCAGCGGACACCGAGGCACCAGCAGGTGATTACAGCAGGTTTCTGCAGGAGGAAACTTTGAGCTGAAACCTTAGGGGGCCAACAGCCTCAAGTTTTAGACTCCCTCTATATAGTCAAGTTTTAGACTCATATATAGCTGGCTTCTTGATTGCTTCAATATATCTGGCTCTTTCTGTCACCTCCAGTCAACGCCTCTGTCTATAGCATGTCCTTTCAGGGGTCCTGGGGATGTGAGAGCTTACCTCGTGTCTGAAACTGTCTCTTCATTTGTAGGAGTGATTCAGTGGAGCAACTCACTTCCTCTCATTCGGGACCCCTCCCTGCAGCTAAACCCACCCAGCTCAATCCAGCCTGCAGCACCAGGAGTCTGCCAAGGGAAAAAATGGGTGTGGCGAGTTTTTCCATCTTCCCCCAGACCTCTAAATCCCACTAAGCAGCATGTTTTCCATGGCAAAGAAAGAAACGCAGTAACTGGGAGGGCCTTGATCTGTGTCTAAATGGAAAAGGGATGGGGCTAGCTTATTCTTGGCTGCTGCTAACTTTAGACAGTTACAAAGATGTAACAAAATCCTTTGGAGTTCTGTTAACTCAAATTATTCTACAGTCTTCGACCTTCCACCAAAGAAAAGATCTACTTAGCTTTCCCACATTTCCTGAAAGCTACATTAGCCTACCAAAAGTGGCACAAGGCTGGGTGTGGGACAGAGTGACAGATTTAGATCTCTGTCTGTGTCTACCCACACAGACATCTTTGAGATATATTCATTCCAGTCAGCAGGGTCATCTCTGAACCAGTGGCTTCTTAGAGTCTTGTGAGGGCACAGGAAACACCATGTGTGGGCACAGGAACACCAGCCGCTTGGTGCGACCCAGGTCTTACTACTTCTGTGACCTCAGGGACCACAAGGTCACTGTATTGCTCTGCACAGAGCTGAGCTGCAAGTCAGGCTGGGGATGTCCAGACCACACCATTTCTTCTCCATCACAATCTCCTCTTATGGTTAGGGTGGCAAAATACACTGGGGAAGTCGGCTGGGGAGGCTTTTGCCCCAAGTGAACAGAAGCCAAACTCATAGTTTTGTTTATTGTTGAGACTTACATGACTATTTTATTCTTAAAAAAAAACACTTCGAAAGATTAGACATATTTCAAAATGCTCACAGTTCAATTTGTTTACCCTTCATGACTTCTTGTGTACTGCAAATACTTCTCAGGTGCTTGCTTTTTGTCTTAATTTGTGTATTTACTTATTGGTTTTTGCACATTAATTATTGGCACTTTCCTAAATGTCTCAAATACATTTGATTTCTGGTTTGTTGAATCTATGGATGCAGAAAGCCAATTCATGCTGCTTAATGTAAGTTTTTTGTTAAAGTATTAATTCGTTTTCAGAAACAATTCTTTTTCATGAGTTTTCCTAAGGTTGGACTCCAAAGGACTGACTGGCAGCTTTCTAATTCTCTGCATCAATATTTAAGGAAATAAAAGTTTTCAAAGTACATGATCATTGTAGAAAAAAAATAGAGATTCTTTAGAAAATGACTCTTCAAGGGTTGGAGAGATGTCCCATCAGGTAAGAACACTGTCTTCAGAGGACCTGGGTTCCTCTGCACCCACATGGCAGCTCACATCTGTCTGTAACTCCAGGATCTGACATATAAAGTAAAATAATGTCTCAACACAAAATAACTTTTAAAAATCACACCTCATCTCACTTTGCAAAGTTAATTGTGACTCCAAGTCATTGTGGCTCTGTCCAGACATTAAGAGGAGGGACACTTATCCTGTGGGAACACAGACTTGGGAGTGTTTTCCTTGCCCCCATGATTGATCAGTAAGCATCATCAATCTCTCTTGTCTCTCTGTCTGTCCTGTTCTGTCCTGTTCTGTCCTGTCCCACACCTCCCACAGGAAGGGATTCAGGCAGGGACAGACCAGCTTTAGGAAGCTCAGGAGGTGATGGCATTTCTCAGGCCAGCCCTCCCTTCCCTTGATGATTCTTAGTTTCAGTTACTCAGTTTAGAAGGCAAGGATTAAAAAAAATTAAAACTGTCTCCAAACCCCACTCCTCTAAATACTATATGCCATACTTCACAACTGTGGAGTAACTTGCAGCATGCGTTTGGGAAGGCCGTCATGATTCAAGCCTGGCAGGATGCTCACACTCCAACTTCCAGGTTCACAACTGAGCCGGCCCCAGGGAAAACCAGCTGAGTCTTGGCGAGGTTGGCGAGGTCTTTTCCTTAGATTCCTGTTGGAGAGAACGAACACTAACCACATCCTCAAAGGCAGCACCAAATAAAAATGAGAAAACTGCAGGGAAGGGGCACTGAGAGAGAAGAAATAACACAGGTTCTGGAGCTGGGCAGATGTCTGTTCAAATCCTGGCCGGACCAATTACTTCTTGTGTGACCGGGAATGAATTACCTAATGGCTTCAGGTCTACATCCCTGTGAAATAGAGGGCGGGGCCGAGTTGAAAGGGCTCAGGCCAAAGCTGGAACAAGAGAACTAGCATATATAAAACTTGAAGCGGACAGACACAGGGCAGGCAGGCTGAGAGTGTGCCTGCCCTTTCCTTATATAGTAGATGGTTCTGGAAGCTCAGCTGACTGATATTCTTCTGAGGAGAGGGGCAGGCTCCACAGACCTCCCAATTAGAACAGAATTGAAGGAAGGCTTGCTGTTCATTGGAGTGGACAGAAAAGGGCGCGAGGTCACATTCCAATTTTCTGTTGTGTTTAATCATAGAGAATGTAAAACAGTACCTATGGACATTGATTGTTAAATGGTTTATTTTTTAAAGATTTGTTTATTTGAATTATGTGTGTGGGGTGTATGCACACTGAATATAGGTGTCCATGGAGATCAGAAAAGGGCATCAGGTCCCTAAAGGTGGAGTTACAGGCAGCTCTGAGCTGCCTAGTGTAGGTGCTGGTAATCAAATTTGGGTCCTTTGTAAGAACAGTATGTGCTCTTAACCACAGAACTGTCTCTTATAATACAGTTTAACTAAAGTTGAGGCATCATACTACAGAATCAATACAGTAAGTATTTAGAACTTTTTCTAAGGTATTTTTAGACACCATAACTCACATGGCTATTCTGTACCTTATACTTTATTTGCCAATTCACTAATGGTGACTATAAGAATTTTACAACTTTTGTAGTCTTTACAGTAATACTAAAAAGGTTCCTGTAGAATAAGAAAACTTGAATTCTCTTGTTTTGAGAAACTCTATTTTTTCCGAATTATTCCACCTCTTCTTTCCTAGCTATAGAGGAAAGGCTAGGTCGATCTGTCTATGATGGAGACAGCCCTGGGTTGGGCTGTCAGTGTTCAAAGATTAAAGCTGCTAAGGGAGGTGGTATCCAGGTCATCAGGAAACAGCCCGAGTGAGAACATGAGTCACAAGTTATATTATACCTTAGAGGGCTGACAGAGGACCATCTCTGGAGATAAATCCAGTGCCAGAAAAGCCCCCTAGATGGGCTGGGGGCAGTGGGAACAAAGGATGCGAAAGGGCAGGGCACTAAGGGTAGCCTGTCTGGAGAAAAGAAAAGAAGAATGAGTTCCATTTCAGAGATCAGACAGGTTGTTGCCTTGCTCTGTGAGGAACTCAAAGAAACAGCTGGGGACCCGCTGAGCAGAACCTGACAGTTGGTGGTTCTGGGTCAGGTGCTTTGCTTTTCTCTTAGCACTAAAGATAAAGGGCTAGCTTCACACAGATAGTGACTCATGGTCACATTGTTTTCACACCTCCTTCAAGGATATAGATAGAGGCACTGTAATTTTTAAAAAAGGGAACATTTAGTCTGACAACACTGTTCAGCTCCCAGCGCTCACTTGTAACCCCCAGTTCGTGCACACAGAGAAAGTGGGTTAAAGCTTTTTTATAAAATGCATTTGATATAAGCACATATTTTATGGTATATGGTGTGGTCTAAGACCTTGGACTTGGGAGAGGGTTACCTCTATTCCAATTCCCCAGCTCCTAGCTTTTAGGATGCTGTTTCCTTGAGTCTGAGATGAGATGTCAGAACCTTCACAGATCTGATGGGAGCCTGTGCTGCTACTGGGCACCCAGAGATCCTACCAAGGGAAGAGCTGAGGCTTGGCACCCTAGGACCACCTATTTCGAGTTGATAGCACAGGATAGAAGTACTTGGGACAGTGTCTGGTTCTTAGCAGGGGCTGGCGAACCCTGGGCCACTGTCAGTGAAGCTGCTTCCTCTTTCTCCCCAAAGTCACCTGTCACAACCTCCAGTACAAATTGTTTTAGAGATATCTTTCTCTTCCCAATAAACTTCTAAATTAGAGTATAATTATTCTAGTATTTCTTAAAATAATGCTTAAAAGTTATCTCCACATGAAGACAATATTGGATTCATGGTAAATAACAAGCACCTATCATTTGATACTTCAAAATTTTATTACTACACAGCTACTGTATTTTGTAGACTCAGAGCCAGGAAACTTCCTTATATCCATAGTCTAAGAATTGAGACTTCCCCAAATCATCTTGACTATATTCTATAACAAAGAAATATATTGGGCTTGACTGAGTTTTGTCATCCAAATTGCTTCCTGGTCCAATTCTGGCTTGGGGAGCCCATGGCATTGCAGTATGTGGCGACAGGGCAGGTTTCTCCTCTGGTTCGTTGCTCATTAGTGCAGTGAGATGCCACCCTCCCTCTAGCTTGTCTGGTTTTGGGAACAGCCACTGTCACGCAGCATCTCTGCAAACCCACATCCCAGAGCCTTACAAAAGAGGGCAGCATCCCACAGTTGGATATGCTATTCTCCAAAGCCTCGCAGAGAAAGGGATAATTTACTCAGCACTGGCTGAGGAATGTACATCTTTTAACCCTTATAAGTATACAAAGTGCTAGACTGTATCATTCTGAATCCAACACTATACATGCACATAAACACTACCCCTGAGCACCCGTCAGTGGTGGGCACCCTTGGGAGCACCCTCAACATTTCACTTAATCCTAAAATCGAGAGCTCTCAACAGCCATCCTAGACTAAAAACTCAACCTTTTCAGAATCTTCTCCAGGAAGCTTGTCTGATGTTGGCCAATTCAACGGTTCCCAACCTTATTTGAACATGGAACACACTGCTGAGAATGACGTTTCTGTTAATATTTTTCAGAAAAATACCAACTTGAGAAACTGCTCACTGAATTCTAAGTATTGTTTCCTCAGATTTGGTTTGAGGTAAAAGTGACTCACGGGCAATTTTGTCCATTTAGTAACTCAGAGACCCTTTATAGCATTAAGTTATAAAATGTCTTTGAGAATTTGGTGCAAAGACAAAATGTATAATTCCCAAGAAAGTAGTCTGCTTCCTTTCTCTGGCTTTGTGACTCATTATGCCTCCATATTTTGTTAGCTCTTTGGGATCACACATGGGAAACAATTGTCAATTCATGTTCCTCTCTCTTATTTATTTTCTTTTTTTTTTTTTTAAAAAAAAAAACTTGATTATCCTCATTCTGTTTTTTTTTTTCCTGTATTAACTGCCAAGATCTATGACATAAGAATATCAGGTGGCAGATAATATTCAAGATGTCAGCCCACCAGGAGAAAAACTCTCTGATGGGAAATCTCGTTTAGGCCAGGCCACAGAGCTACAGACTCCAGAATATCATTTGCTTCTGTCTGTAATTTCACATGTGCTATTGCAGTTTTTCCCTATCGGTGATGGGGACTCCCCCATTGCCTGTATCATACTGTATTTTTCTCATGAATGCACCCCTATCTCTCAGGGATCTTTATCTGTGGATTTTTTAGACAATGACTCCTCCTTAAGCTGTGTTGTTCATTTGATATCAATAATGTTATCTTACACAGAGTTGAATAAAAATGAACACAAAGAAATGATTCACGGTCCCTGAGAACTGTTTAAGATGACATCTCATGTTGACATAGGAAAATAGTTCAATTTCCTTAGCTGCCCAGATAGCTGTACACCATTAGCTTGTCTAAGGCTTCAAAGTAGCTTTAGATCAGACCAAATGCCTTACGAATGGTTTTCAAGACAATCTATCCCCAGGAAAAGCAGTCCAGTTTGCAAGAACATAATAGCTAGCTGTCTAATTTGTTGAACCAAAGTTAAAGATGCAAAGCAACCTAATTGCTATACCAGTCTCTCTTCCTGATTGATAACCTAGGATAACAATTAACTCTCTGCACAAGTTCCTAACCTCAGTTTTATAATACAGGTATGTAACCTGAAGACTCTAAGTTCAGCCAACTAACTGTTTTTATGTAGAGTTCTGAAACCTCAAGGGTGACTAGGAACAATTAAGCAAGGTCTAGAAACAAATGGCTTTTCTTTACCTACACCACAGGGGAAGATTTTACAACTGGCCAGAGCTTCAGAGAGTAATCTGACTTCATAGCCCTCCAAAAGAGTTGCAAGTTTTCTTTTTCATGGTCTAAAGTTACACACAGGACAGAAAGATATTTTTTTAAGATTTTAAAATGCTTTTAGTGTCTCTGTGCCTTGGAGAGTGCCAAGTGAGCTCATATTAAGAGTTTTAAGGTAATCCTGAATTTCAACCAAAGCCTTTCAGACACATCTTTCTCTCCTTAAATACTGCAGCTCAAGAAGTCCCTTCCACAGGAAATATTAAATAGCCCCACCCTGTGCAGTTTCCACAATCTATAATTTACCATTATATGGATGACATACTATTAGCTGACTCAAAGTTAGATACTTTAGGAACCATCTTCTAAGAAGTAAAAAGAAGTTTTGCCTTGCTGGGGTTTACAAATTGCCCCTGAAAAAAATACAAAGAGGAGATTCTATTAATTACTTAGTGATGTGGGAATGTCTTTCTGTATGCTGTGAATAAAGGACTGTTTTGGCCCATGACAGGCACCGTAGCAGTAGGCAGGAATTCATAAAGAGAGAAACCATCAAGAAAATATGTGTGAGTGTTTTTCTTCCCTAAAAACTCTCAGATAAAAAAGTCTAAGTTTCAAGATGCTATGGATCTTCCCTTTGATCCTGTCTGTAGCCTGGAAGCTGGTTCTTCTTGAATTTAAGTCTTATTTGGAGTTTTAAAATGAATATTTGAGTTATTCTTTACATTCTTATGAGATGAGTGGTATTACATTGTTTGTGGAATTGAATATGAACAAATTAAACAAATCAAGCCTAGTGTGGAAAACATAAGTCATGTGGCCTCTGTATTATCGTGGGAAAACCTTTAGTATCTATCCAAGAATCGGCTTTAAAAAAAACAATTCTATAAAATATAAAATTGTAGCTTGTGAGCATCAAAACAGTGTCAAGGATCTTCAAATAGAGAACGTTCTTGTCTATAAGTGTTTTTGTTTAGCTTCTATTGGAATCTCCTTCTGTAGGAGATAGTCTTCACTACCAAAAGCAGTGATAAAACCGCCCACATTCGTGCAAGAAATAAAGGCATGCCCTATGCTAGACACCTCTCTGGGAAACTTAATAGAGTTAACCAAATTTGAATAACCATCCCTTCCTTAAGTAGAACTCGATGCTATGTGTGTTGGTACTCATGGGAAGCTGGGGATTACAAGTTCAAGCTTGAGTTAACTAAGGAGGAGGAAGAGGATAAAGAAGAAAAAGAAAAGATAAAATGTGATATGATTGTCAACATAGAGGAACAGTAAATTAATTATTCATAAAGTTGGTGAGCTGTGCCGATCACTGAGGAGTCCAGAACCACAAGCAACTGTTAAGTAACAGAGTTCTAAGAAACGCGTGGAGCCTGGTTGTAGATACTACATCTCCCTGTAGACCTTTGAAAGTCACTACTGTAGTGGGATTATATTCTGGTACATTGTAAATGTTTGTCTCCCCTACCGGTTTAATAAAAAGCTAATTGGTCGGAAGGCAGACAGGAAGTGTGGGCGGGACTACCAGTCTAAGAAAACTCTGGGAACCTGAAGAGCAAGGCAGAGACGCCAACAGGAAGAGATGCCAGCACACACAGAGGAAAGAAGAAAAGGTACTATGTCACATGGCTAAACAAATTAATGGAAATAGATTGAGTTAAGATGAAAGAGCTAGCTAGTAATATGTCTGAGCCATAGGTCAATCAGCATGAAATCAATATAAGCCTTCTGTGTGTTTCTTTGGGACTTTGGGACTGCTGGTCCAGATCTTAGGGCTTGTCTGGACCAGCAACTTAATATTATACACTATCACAAAGAGTGAGGGGTAAAATACTTATGAGAGGCAGGGTACCGACACAGAGGATGAAACAACAGTGTACAAGGTCTAGAAGACAAGCTTGAACTGATGGCCAAGGATTCAGGTGCCATTTATGCTTCAGTCTGGTTGGGATATAGGGAAGGAGTATCCTTTCCATCAATTCCAGCCAGCACATGGATGTTCCAGAAATTCTGAGTTCTGTTTTACTTGCCATGTGGCCGTATCTAACACTGAGATATTCAGGAACATATGATCCTCTAATAGAACTTACAGCCGATATAAATGGGGTTCACACACTGTTAGCAGAGTAGAAAGGGAGAATGCACATAAGACAGAAAATACCAGGTTCTGTTATACCTTGAACCCAAGTGTCAAAACTGGTACCACAAATCTAAATTTACTGTGCATGGCAAGTTCTCACCCTGGTGAGATAAACATCCTTTGGACTAAGTTTGGAAAGTGAAGGAACAGAAAGAAAATAAGATAGAAAATGGATGTTATGTATCCCCGGGAAGATTGCTGTCCTCAGATTTATCACCAGAAGGGAAACTAGAAACCTCAGACGTACTGAAGGAACCTCCAAGCAGAGAAGTCCCCTGTTCTCTGCTAACTGTCCAGGAGATTTCAAAGTCACTGAAAGAGGCCACTGGGTATGGAGGTTGATACTGAGATTCAGGGTGACCTTCAGGGACCAACTCCTGGAGACCAGATGGAGAACTCAGATGTTCTAGAATATTCCTGCTGGGGTGATGATCATCTCCATAGATGCCAGCAGGGACAGAATCCTCTCTATCAGAGTTGTGGCTCTGTTGTCGTCAAGATTTAGGGCACACGTTATAGAGGTAGACTAGAAACTCTGCATTGAGGAGAAAAATTAAAGCATGGTTTGGCCAAAATTTCAGATCTAACTAATCTTACTTTAAAATGTCCAAGACTAAATTATGACACCAGGAATAATAAGAAATTTAAGGTTAAACTTTGGCTGTAGAAGATTTTTGAATAATTAGTATGACTTGTGAGACCATCATGTATAATTTTTCAGATCATGCTTCTGAAAGTTCCAGCTTGGAACTTTTCTGCTTTTGGACATGAAAAGTGGCAGCAACACATGAACATTTTAACTGAAGTCATTCTGAGTAAACAGAATTCCATTATCACATCGCTCCAATAATACTTCACCTCGTACCATGACTCATATATTCTCGGCACCCTCCAGCAAGATGGCTCTGTCCAAGGTGACCACTTTGTCCTGGCTTGTCCACGGTCTTTTAGCTTATTAAAAGTAGGTCAGTATCCCAGAAATCCTGTCCAACCATTCTGGGCAAATCAAGACTGTTGTTTGCTGTGTAGTTTGAGTGTCCTAAGGCCTCATGTGTTGAAATGTAATCCCCATTATGAGGTATTGAGAGGTGGAAACTTAACTTACTGACTTGTTAGGTGAGATAAGCTCATAAAGGTGAGACCCTGGGTGGTTTTACAAGAGTGGAGGAGAATGAAAGAATCTATATATGAGCTGCTAAGTGGCTCAGTTAAGAGCACTGACTGCTCTTCCAGAGGACCTGGGTTCAATTTCCAGCACACACATGGTGGCTAACCATTTGTAACTTCAGTTCCAGGGGATCAGACTCCTTCTTTTGGCCTCTGTAGTCACCGGGAACACAGATACATACATGCAGGCAAAACACCCATGTACATAAAAAACAGATAAAAGAGAGGTCCACACACAGGCAATCCTGTCTCTTCCCACACTATATCCTGTACCACCTCAGAACTCTGCCAGCGAGAAAACCCTTACCAGAGGAGTCCCCTAAACCTGATACTTCAGAATCATAACTGTCCTGTGTTATGCCAGCAACATAGGTGAACACATTTGTGTACATCCAAAATGTCCTAACAGTGAATTCACAAGGCTTAGTGGTTTCAGTGTCAGCAATGTATCATATAATCCCACCTACCTTGGTGATCTGGTAAAGCAAATACAGGCTCTGTTATTCTGATCGTTAATACTGATATTTATCTCACACCACACATATCACATACACTGTATATATGATCTATTCTTTATTACCATAAATACTTGAAGGAGGTTACTTTGTAAAAAAGTGGGGGGCTCATTTTGGTTTGTGGTTTGTGGTTGTTTAGACCTGGCTCTGCTCTGCTCCATGTTACTCCATTTGTGTAGAGCAGTGTTTTTCTTAATTTTGCTCCCCTCCCCCACCCAGGTTGTGCACTGTCTTAAGAGATTGCATTTTATAAGCACCTTTTTACTTCATTTTGAGGAAGAGGTGAGGCTGGAGCCCCTGGGTGGGCCTACAAACAGCACAATCTGTCACCCACCCATTAGACTGATAGATGACTTTCCTAAGAGTAGAAAGGGGCTGCCCAATAAACTTATCCGGGTGAATTTAAAAACTGTGAAGATATATAAGTATATTAAAACCATGCCAGGAAAATCAGGCCCAAGAACTTATCAAACACACCAGTCTGAAGAATAGGTATCATAGGCTTGCCTGCGCCCCAGAAGTGATGGAGAAGTGATGGACACCTCACACAGTGATGGCACGGTGCCACACCATCGATACCTGCTGTACGCATCAGGAATAACAAGAGGAGGAGCCTCCAGCTGTCCCTGGAACTTCAGCTTTGGCTTGGTCCCCAGCTGTTGAACAGGCCTGTGTTACTGCCCGCCCACCCACCTGTTCATCAGTCTTGAACTGAACCTGCTCTCCAGTGTGTCAGACCCAAGCCTGCTCTTTAGCTAGACACCTTAGCTCAACTCTGACTCCAGCATATAGTTATATAGATATATTTACTGTGTGTTGTGAGCTCTGCTATAGGAATGTTAATATTAGTAATTAACACATATAAAAGAACCTGCATTTGCCTTAGACAGATGGCAACATAGGCAGGATTATTTGGCAAAATTCTTCAATTGAAACTACCGGACCTTGTGAATTTATTGTTATTCAATAAAATCTGACATTGCAGACAGACACAAATGTGTTCATCATGTGTGTAGCATGGTGTGCTCATGACAGAGTAGAATGTTTAGGATCCTCCTCTGAGGTTGGGATCCTTCCTAAAAGAACTCCTCCAATTCTTCTAGGATTGTGAGCACTTAATTTTCATTCATTTCTATATTTTTAGTATGTGGATGTTTTGATTGCATGCATGTCTATGCACCATGTGTATGACAATTGCCAGAAGAGGCCAGAAAAGTGTTAGATTCTCTGGAACTGGAGTTGCTGATGATTGAAAACACCACCTGGGTGCTGGGAATCAAACCTGGGTCCTCTGGAACAGCAACCAGTGCTCTTACCTGCTGAAGTGTCTCTCTAGTCTCAAGAGTTTAAGTTTTTAAATTTTCACATATTATTAAACATCTTTCTGCTAATACCAGGAAAAAAAAAAACATTTTAAAAGATTTCTCTGAAACCCGATGACCCTGTCAATGTGGACTGAACCACAGTCTTTGAGAAGAGCTGAGCAGTAGGAAAGATGTCAGGACACACTGAAGGAAGAGAAGGAAGTGCAGAGGCTTCCTGTGAGGGCATGTCTGGGCAGAGATGCCCCTGCACACCTCAGCAGTTCACAGGGCAGGCCCAGCTGTACAGCAACCTATCGATACATTCCTGAAGAATTACTGCAGGTGGAAAAACTGTGTGACGTCATCTGCCTCCCACCAGGACAATAAGCTTCCCTAGCCCCAGCCCTAAACAAAAGAAAGTGTTCTTCTAACAGTTGGAAACGGACAAGCTTGAAGTGCATGGCGACTGTCTTGTGTTCTCAGGAGCTTCCCCCAGTTTGTAACCATCTTAGCTAAGAGAATTACAAATGTAAACTCAGCTAAACACAGTGGAATCTCCTGAACAACATGAAGAACATGGACGCAGATCCTGGCATGCTAAAAAATTAAAACACAGTCCAGAAAAACGATACTCTACGAATTCCCTCCCATACCTCAAAGAACTTCAAAGCTATTGCTTTTGAATTTTGATTTATGACTAGGGAAATTCTTTCATCGTTAAGACAGAGCAAGACACACCCCACTACAAGGTCACAGATTTGCAAAATTAAGCATGAAAGGGTGGAAAATAAATTATTAAATTTCACCGTAGCTCTGTTGCGGGGAGGGGGGGCATCTGCTTGGGTTGATTGTTCTGAGACCACCAATAGAGCCCAACCTCAGTTTGGAGAGCTGAGCCCCCACTCAGCTGCCAGGATGGACCAAGGAGTCTCCTAGCAGACTCAGAGGGAGATAGAAAGATACACGAGTGTAGTAGGAGGTTTCTGTTCCGGACTTTTGGGCCTAACCTCAAGGTTTGACCTGCAGACCCACAGACCCACAGAGACACACAGATGTTTACAATAGTTTTAGGCTGATTGGTCTAAGGCCCAGGCATATAACTTGCTAGCTCTTTACCCTTAATCGAACCCATCACTCTTATCCTGTTCAGCCATGTGGCTCAGTACCTTTTCTTAGAGCAGCATAGTTGTCCTCTGCTTCTTCCGCCTTCTCTCTGGCATTCTGCTCTGTGCTTCCTGTTCTCAGAGTTTTCTTAGTCTGGTAGCTCTGCCCACACTTCCTGTCTGCCTTTGGCCAATCAGCACTTTTTATTAAACCATTGGGTGGGACAATTATTTACAATATAACAACATAATCTCCCACATATCCCCTTTTCTTTTTAAAACAAAAAGAATTCCACATCTAATATTCTTTCCCCCCCCCCCCTTATCTATAACAACTTATAAACAACACTGTAAATAAACACAAACATCCATAATCCATGTTGTGGGAATGTGGGTGTGATTCTCTAGGCTACTTCCTGCTGAGTGGGGACACCAACACAATCTCCCACATATCCCCTTGTCTCCGACTCACACAGGGAGGAAAGGAAGCTAAGAGGTTGCGCAGTCTTTTAATCAGGGAAGAGGAGAGAGGCATACAGCTTTTGCTGTTAACTTGAACAGTCTTTTGAAACTGGATTCTGCACATGTAAGGAACCAGTGTTAACCCCTCATCAAATTAGCTTGCTGTAGGCCACTTATGTTTCTTAATTTTTTAAGTGCCATAAACGTGTGAAATCATTTGTTAATTAGAAGTAAAAATCAACATAAATATTCTGTGCTGAGTTGTAGTCATGGCAGCTGAGCCTTTTGTATAAACTTGATAATTGTTTTGTAAGAATCCCAATCTTGGGCCAGCTGGACCGCTCGGGGGGTTAAGGCACCTGCAGTTAAGCCTGACGACCTGAGGTCAATCCCCAGAACCCACGCAGCAGACCAGCCCCAGGCCTCCATGTGCACACTGTGCCATGTGCTGTGGCCAAACAATGTTAGTCTTGTAACCCAAACACTCAGTACAAGCATTCTACGTTCTTCTCAAAGCTTGAGCTCTTATTTAGAGAGAAATTTCCCACCCACAAGGCCAGATACCAGGGATTAAAGTGTTACACTTGGCAGTTTTCACATCTAATTTCCTCTGGCTATACTTGCCATGTAGAAACACCATGTACTTATTGAAAGGATTGTCGTGCACAAGGCCCCGTGTGTTGAGAATGAGAGAAAAGTGGGAAAGTGTGTTGGAGCACAGGACTGCTCATCCTTACATGCCTGTCTGTCTCCAATCTTTCAACAGAGTAGGGTCTTCTCAGAGTTTAAAAAATACATGGAAGTGTGCTCACTAGTATGATCCTGTGCGCTCACTACTGTCATCCTTGCATGTTCACTACTGTCATCCTTATGTGCTCACTAGTGTGACCCTTACGTGCTCACTAATGTGATCCTTGTGTGCTTACTAGTGTGATCTTTGTGTGTTCACTAGTGTGATCCTGTGTGCTCACTAGTGTGATCCTTGTGTGCTCACTAGTGTAATCCTGTCAAGAAAAAAAGTTTACACAAGGAAAAGTTGAGAATGGCATGAGTCTCATATGATAAAAAGTCTTGGTCAGCATATCCGAAGACACTGCTGTCTACACCTAGTCTCTACCAGTACTCAAGGCTGTGGGGTTAAAGCTTTAATGTAATGTGGGTTAGTAGAAGAACTTGGCAGAGTCCCTTCAGAGAGGCTCAAGGCACTCTTTCTAGGCAGACAGCATACCAACACGTCTCCACACAGGGGTCATGTCTAATCTGTGGTGAGGTGTGGTACACAGAGCTCCTAGTGATGGAAGCTCAGATCACTCAGAGTATTTCAAATATAACCAAATGCAGGGTTTTATTAACTATAACCCCAAAGCATGCTTCCCATTAGCTCCACAAACCAAAACTTACTTCCTTACATGATTAGTGTCTGTTGACTCTTGACTCGGGTGTATGGTGTTGTACACCAAATTGTTTACCGCAGAAGGCATTTATTTTCTTGAATCAACCTCAAGGAGTTTTTGAGAATCCACATCACTAGTTAATCCAGCATGAAAGTCTAGGTAAGTGTTTCCCTAGTGGTCAACCAATCCCTGCTGTGCTGATTGTTGGGCTTATGCTGCCGTACAAACAGCCCAAGAGTTCTAGGAATTTGTTCCAATCCAGTTCTTACCAAGCATCTAAACTATACTCTCGGCCTATGGCAATTTTAATATTTACAATTATTTACAGTGTCAAATCACCTTTAAGTCTCTGCCACTTCAACTAAAATAATTTAAAATCTCAAATTACTAAAAAGGATTCTGTGACTATGAAAAAAGCTCTATTAAAATCTTCATCACACTTATATTCAAGTTATTCATTTTAAATTATGATCATGTTCACTAAATGGAATACAGGGTTTCAGGAAACATCAACATAGAACATATTGCTTAAAGACTGGGGTTGTAGCTTAGTGCCAGCGTGCCTGCCTAGCACACATAGGCAAGCACAATAAAACATCCAGGATATTACTTTAGTGTGTTGATCAAGTCAAAGACACTAAAAACAGAACAATGCAAGGCTTTCTGGACACCTCCATGAATTTACAGTCAGAGCCTCCAAAGGGCCTCAGTGGCTACCAGTCTTTTGAAGATGGACTCTTTCTCAGGAGGTTTGATCACACATAGACATATGGTTTCCAACCATCCATTCCTTTAAGGACCAACTTATCTTCCTTACAAACCATTTATTCTGAAGATATGTTCCTTTCATTCTGTCCATCTTCTAAACATGTAGCACACCAACTTCTCAAAGTGCCCTCTCAAGCTTCTCATATGTGCCTCACACTACACCCTGACCCTTCGGACCTCCCGTGGTTATACCCTCCTTCACCACCTAGCTGCAATGAAGACCTGGTGAGTACTTGACTGTCTTAGCAGCTTGACCTACCCACTGAACCCAGCTCAGGTTAGTTTATTCTCTAACCTAGTGAGTTGCCTGAGGTCTCCCTGCAAGCCCCAGTTCTAGCCCAGAATCCAGACCAATTTCTGTTGAACCCTGTTTCAGGCACTCAAGACTTATCTACCTAAACCAGACCTATCTGTCACAATTTTCAAATTCAGTCCAGACCAGGAGTGTTTTTAACGAATAGTCCTACAGGACTAGAAAGATGGCTTAGGGATTAATAGCACCAGCTGCTCTTCCAGAGGACCCAGGATCAGCTCCTAGCACCCACATGTTGGCTTACCAACATCTGTAACTCCAGTTCTAGGGGATCTGATGCCTTCTCCTGACCTCTGCAGGCACCAGCACACATGCACTTACATGCAGGTGAAACACACACACACACACACACACACACACACACACACACACACACACACATTAAAAGAAAAAAGAGTAAGCCTCCAGCCAACAATCCTGAAGGACATGAGCAGAGGGTGAGGCATGGAATGGAAGAGAGAGGAACCACTTTCTCTTTATCAATAGCATAATACGTGCTTGGCACACATCTTAAAATTGTCCCAAGAACAGAGGGTGTTGTGCCCACGCAATAGCTCTATATCTATAGGGCAGCATACAAGCAGGAGGAGTCAGGGCTGCTTAATAAGAGAAAGAGTTAATGAAATTATTAGATCTCTGCTCTGTCTTTACATGAAGGATCATGGCTAAATTACCCATAGAGAATTTGGTCTTTGAAAGACTGGTGCTATTACTAATATAAAAAATATTGCCATTAGCATAAATTATAATGCTATTGTGACCACATGACATGTCAACAGAGGTTCAAGCTGCGTAAAAGCGTCTTAAAGCTGGCAGAACCTGAGACAAAGTTGAGGCAGGGATTTAAAAGCACTTTGTAAATGGGAAAGTGCCAAATAAATGCCAGTCATTATTATTAGCTGAACTAAGAAAGGTTTATTCACTTTGACATTTAAGTTTATTTTGAAAAATACCAACCAGTTTACAATTCAGCCCCAAGGCAGTATTTATTGGTGCCATCTGCTGGAAGTTTCTGAAAAATTTATGAAACTAGAGCGAGCTGTATGACAAGCAGAACAATACACTGTACTGTATTCATTCTCTGCACATTCAAATTAATCTAGATAATGTTCCTGGGATGCATTTCCTATATTAGATTTTTATGTAAAACATTTGTTGCTATCTCAATAAATGTGTTTTGTGAACTAGAGTGTTTGCTCATTCATTCATTCATTCAAAGAGAATTTGAGTTGTCTGTCAACCCTGTGTGTGCTGATATATTGTATATTTAATAAAGTTTGCCTGAAAACCAGAGGACAAAGTCAAGCTACAGATTTCACCATAACGATCAGGGAGCACTTGGGGGCAGAGATCCCTCTGGATCTCTGTTGTTCAAGGACAAACAGAGCCAGGAGGTGGTGGCAAGCACCTTTAATCTTAGCACTAGAAAAGTTGAACCAGGAAATGAGATCGCTGGGCAGAGAAAGGGTAGGAAGGAGCTCAGCCCTTGGCCTGCGACCTCCTGCTTTTTTGGCTGAGGGCTCAGAGGATCAGGTTGAGGATTTGTGAGGAGTGGCTAGGTAAGAAGTGGCTGTGGCTTGTTCTTCTGTCTCTCTGATCTTCCAGCTTTCCCCCAATATCTGGTTCTGGTTTTTATTATAAGACAAAGTGGAATTCTTGTAATATCTGTCACCTAACTTTTCAGGTACAAATTCACAAAAGAGCCACTTACCTGTGGCTTTGTAGCCACTGGCACAGGCTGGGCCAGAGTCACTGCTGGCTAGGTTTTCCTTTTGGAGTTAGCCCCAGACAGCTCTGCCTTTTAGGCAGTTTGTGCCTAACATAAATTTCTTCTCCAGGATTCCCTAGGTGAGTTTTTCAGACAGTGGGTTCCTCTCCCTGTGGGTTGTGGCTTTCCTTGCCCCCCCTCCTCAAGATGCTGCCTCACTTTACCCTCATCTGAATCATCATTGTCAGCAGATTCAGTGAGTCGATTTTTTAAAGGGGGGGGGGGATTAGTTTAAGACACATGCACACAGAGTTTTATTTCCCACATTAAAAAAAATGAGAAACACTGTCACAATGGAAGGTATTTGATCTTTGTTTAATAATACTGTAGATGATTTGAAAATAGAACAATTTAATGAGAAGATAATATAGTTGGGATTTTTATGTCTATTGTAAATATTATTCATTTGATAATTTCTGTTTTGTCATTAAAATTGTGGTTGATATGAATAAATGTAAGTCTTAGAAAAACTTGTTAAAACAGATCTTGGAGATATTCAGACCCAGGCAGAGGAATTTAATGGAGAACCAATCTCAACATTGCCTTGTAAGGTTATAGAGAAACAGCTTAAGGCTTTCAAACAGCCAACTTTCAAATATCCAGCAACCTTATAGAAACTGCTAAATGATAGAATCTGTGAGAACTGAATGGACTCCTGCTCAAATGTTAGATTTAAGAAGATTTAAGGAATCAAAGTCTCATATGGCATGCACTCATCCTGTGTAAAGCAGATGTTAAACTCATGAGTCAACTTGTAATAGAATTATTCCTAAAGACTGAGCAGATATGGTTACAGCGTATCTGGAGGCTGGTCCCCGGTTACAATGGAGCTTCATGGAAGGATGAAGTTGAGACCATTGTACAATGAAGTAAAGCTAGAGGTATTGAGATATCCCAAGACCAAATTCTTGGGGAGGGAGATTATGCCAATGTAGAAAGTCAATTTTTATACGATGACCACAGCATGGCATTTTGCTACATGGCAGCCTTGAATGCTTTGAATGGAATTGAAATAGAAGAAAAGAAAATTGAGTCATTTACCATCATCCAAGGTCCAATAGATCACTGATTTCTTACAAAGATTGACTTCAGCAGTAAATAGAATGGTAACAAATCCAGAAACTAGACAAATAATAATTGAATCTCGGCTTTTGAAAATGCTAATTCACAGTGCAAAAGGATAATTAGGCTACTGAAGTCAAGATTAGCACCCTTGAAGGAATGGATCCTGGATACAATTAATATGAAATCTCTTAACTATGATGATATTTGGGTAGAAGAAGTTATTTCTAGAGGTTTAAAGAAAAATCAAAATATCAAATGTTACAAGTATAGAAAACAGGATCACTTTAAAAACTGTAAACAAGGCATTCCTAGGAACAATGTTTTTGCTAAGAATAACCCAACAGAAGGACCCTTCCTTCTGAAGTATACAGGAGGTGTGGCAAAGGCAGGCACTGGACAAACAAACATAGGTCAACAAGGGACAGAGACGGTAACTTTTTGCCATCAGGAAATGCCCAGAGAGGTGTCGGCCTCTTGAAGGCCCACGGAATAAAATTCAGTTCAGTCTTATCCTGTCATCATAGAGGAAACACCTTCTCAGAGTGATTAAAGAACCTAAATCCCATTGTGAAAAAATATATTGCTTTGTATAATAGAAAACATATAGAAGAGATAACAAAAAATCAGGGAAAACATAAATAAAAATTGGTGAAGGGTAGAAAGAGAACTTCCCCAAAGTTAGAATTGGGAAAAGGTTTTTCTTTTGTTTGTGAAGAAAAAGCTATGGATACCATCAAACTTAAAGACTTGATTCGCACAAGAGAAACCTCTTGATAAGAAGAAAGGACGGTTCATCCATTGATGTGATAGTTCTTTAAGCTGTAAGGAAAACACCAAACCAGGATCAGGTCAGGGTTTTGTTTTTGTCTTTACAGAAAAGTAGAAATATCCATCTTCAAGAAGTCAAAAGACCTTAGATATCCAGATGTCTAAAGCAGAAGTGAAGGCTATATAGAAAAATTGACAATAAAAAAACTGGGCCTATTGGTGCCAATATACTCTACAGGGTAAAATCTTACTGCCTGACATTTATATCTCTTTACTTCTAAGAGAAGGTGAGATCCTAGCTCATTTATAAATTAAAGCTGGTTTTGGAGTTGAGGTGTGACTCTCTCCATGCATGCTTGTTAAAGGAAAATGTAAAATCTCTTTTTTTCATATCAGAAGAGCCACCTGACTTGGGACACAAGAAAAACCCAAATTAAAGAACTATTCGATTGGTACTAATCTCATGATCTCTTGGTATGAATTTTATACCAAAATTTGTAAGATTAATATATATTAAAAATTTTGTCATGATATTAATGTTCATGTAGAGTACTAATTCTAGAGAAAAGGTTTTACATAGCTTCCTGTACATTGTTATGAGTTTGAATCTCTATAGGTTTTCTGCAGTGAACCATGACAATACCTAATTTTGACTTTTGAAGTCTCCAAAAGGAAGATGGGGCCCCACAACAATGATTTCACATGGACTCTGACAACACCACTAGGCTGACAAACACCAACCAGAGATTGAATTTGAACTACAAATTTCTCAGGACAATTTTGAGGTCACTAGCTGAGATGAACCAGCCCCACAGACTAATATAACCAGGGCTTGAGACAAGCCCTGAACTTTCTCATTATGCAGAGAATGGACAACAAATTATACAGCTACATATATCAAAACTAAAAAGTTAACATTTTTTTCTTTTAAGTATTCCCTAAAGATGCCATTGCCCCCAGACAGCAGGAAGAAAATGTAAGAACACAACAACCACATTCCCAAGAGGAGGGTGGGTGGTTTTTGGTCTTTCAATGGGTTATGAATAATTGTCACTATTTAGGGTGACTGATTACATTTGTTACTGATAATGATTAGGAAAAAAGCTGAAGAAGGGAGATTAGATTCAAGATGCAGAAAAGATGATGGGCATTGAAGAAACTCCATATGGAGTTGACTTTCTTTGTGGCAGAAGTTAGTGACTGGGCCACTTGCCTCAACTGCTGACTGTATGATGTCTAAAACAGACAAGCAGGATGCACAAAAAAAGAACTGCTGATCTCACCAGGACAAGGTAGGAATGTCTTTAAGAATATTTTGCTTCACAGATAAGCAGTTGCCCATTAAAATCCTGAAAACATATCTATTGTATGATGTACATATCTTAAATTTCCAAATTCTGTAAACTAAGATACATCCATATGCCATATTTTATTTCTATGTATACCTTTAGGATTACTTCCTTGTGGCGGGATTAAGGTGTCAGCCGATAAGGTCAGAAGACGCTTCCGGGACCCTGGAGGGGGTGTGGCCAACCTGGAGGGGGTGTGGGAAACCCGATTGATAAGTGGCTGCTGGGACACGAGGACTCTCTCTTCCTGCTTCCTGGCTGCTGGCTGCTGGACAGACAGAATTGTAATCCATCATCCTTCCATCGTGCGTTCATCGCTCGTCCATCGCTTGGATACGCCAGTCCTTGTTCAGGTGCCACCATAAGCTGTTACTAATATTGTGAGTGTTAATTTATATTCTAATAAATATTAATTTTGGACTGGCGCCTTGAAAGTAAAACTCCGACTACACTTCCTACTGGTAATGGAATTTGGTTATAGAAGAAATAGGTAGGACATCTCTTTTATAATATCTTTGGCTTGATGTCAACTTATGGAAAAATCTTTTTTTAAACATTTACTATTGATATGATTTTTTAATATAAAACTGAGGCCTCTAGTACATTTTCCATTAATAATTTATCAATTTCATCATTACCTTATGCTAGAGGGCCTAGGAGACAAATATGGGATTGGATGTGTGTTATATAAAAGGGATGATTCCTATTCTGATTATTTCTTGTATCAGAATAAATAATGAAGTAAAGTGACTTCTGACTCATCAGGAATAAAGTCAGCAGTTTCAATGTGTAAAACAACTCTTCCTGCATACTGAGAGTCAGTGACTATGTTAAGAGGTTAGGTAAAATCCATTAATACCATTATAATAGGATATAATTCTGACTTTTGGACAGAATTATAAGGACTTCTGTTGTATAAGGTTTCTGGCCCGGACTTTCTGGGCTAACCTTGTGGCCTGGACTTTCTGGCCTACAGTCCCAGTGAAACATACAGATGCTTATATTAATTGTACACTGATTGACCTGAGTCCCAGGGTTGATATCTCTTTACAGGCTGAGAATTATTATAAGTGGTCACTATAAAGGCAAATTTTCCTTGTCTTGTTCTTGTAAAGAAACAGTATTTTATGTAAATAACTATAATAGGTAACAGAGAAGACAAAGAAATCCTAGACTGTAGAGATCCCATTGAGTGAATCACCTTGTTTAATGCTCTCAGATTTGTTACTATTCTCTATTTTCCAGGTTTCTTTTTTATAACAAATACAGGAGAATTCCAAGGGCTTGTTGATTCGTCAATATGCCGAGCATTTAACTGCTCCTGTACCAGTTGTTCTAAGACCTGCAATTTCTCTTTCGTTAAAGGACATGATGAACCCACATAGGCTTATCTGTTAACCATTTTAATGCTAGCACTATAGGTGCCTTTGAAACATCAGCAGCTGTTGTGCTTTGTTTTTATACAATCGGAATGGTTGATGACTGTTTTTCATAATGCCTCCTAGTGTTTTCCCCAGAAACATATGTTAATTTATGGTTCATTTCTGAGATTGGAAGAATGCTAATCTGACTATTCCATTATTGTAATAAATCTCACCCCCATAAATTCATAGCAATGTTAGACACATATGGCTTTGATTTCCTTTCTATCCTTCTGTCCCTATACATTTGAGCCATCTTGCACTCTATTTTATCTGAGATAATGTTTCAGTTCCCAAAAGCTGAACATTTGCTTCCTCAGGGGGAAAATGTGGATTCCAAGTTTCTGGTGAAATTATTGTTAAATCTACCCTTATGTCCAGGCCTTCAATGACAACATCATTTATTCATATTTTTAATTTGGGTCTTTGTTCATTTATAGAAGTTTGCTAAAATATTCACTTTACGGTTTTTCTACATTTTTGTTCTCTTTTCTATAACTGTTTCATTGTCCAGAGCAGTGTAATTTTTTTGCAATAGGCTTTAGGTTCTTTAATTGCTCTGGGATGATTGCTTTCAGATGACAGGATAAGAATAAACTGGATTTGATATGAGGCCTGTGAAAGCCCTGTCAGGATGTTTTCAGAAGGCAATAAGTATCTTGCCTGTCCCTTGCTGACCTGCACTCATTGTTCCAATACCTGTCTTTGACTCATCTTCTGCAAACTCCAGAAGGGAACAGTGTTCTGTTGAGGTTACTCTTAGCAAAGAACTGTTTCTGGGAATGCTTTGTTTTCTGTCCCTTTTTAGGTGACCTTGTTTTCCACAGTTGTAACAGTTGGTATTTTGACTTTTTCCTTTAAATAAATAAATCCAGGGTGTGGTCATCATTAAACAATTAATTGCCTTTCTACATTAGCATAATCTCACTCCCTAAGATGTTGGTCTTGGGAAATTCCAAATCCTCTATGTCCAATTCTTTGTTCTATGGTTTTACCTTGATCCCTTCCACCAGGTAAGTGTAACTGTAACCATTGTAACTGTAACTGTGACCACTGTAACTGTAACCACTGTAACTGTGACCACTGTAACTGTAACCAGCCACTGTAGACAGCCTCCAAGACAGCTGTACCCATATCTGTCCAGTCTTTAGGAATAATTTGATTACAAATTGACCAAGAATTTAACATTTGCTTTACAAATGGTAATGCTTATCATATGTGACTATTGCTTCCTTGAATCTCTTCAAATCTAATATTTGTACAGGACTCCATTCAGATTTTTTACAATTTCAATCACTTGGCAATTCTTGTATGGTTAGTAGATCTATTGAGATTGGCTGTATGTTTCTCTGTAACCTTTTAAGGCAATGTTGAGTATGGTTCTCCTTTAGATTCCTCTGTCTGGGTCTGAATATCTCTATGATATGTTTTAACAAGGTTTCCCAATATTTGTGTCTTGGCACTTGTATTAACCAACTTGATGCTCATAATCTAGAGTGCTAATAATTACACCATGGAGCCCACTAACAACACTCATATCAATCAACTTGGGACTTGTAGAAACCAATTTTTTAGGGTTAAAATGAGAATGATCAAAGAAATATTATTTTAAAAAATATTATGATAATCCCATCTACATTAATTATTTTCTGCTTTTCAAACAAAGACCAGATACCTTTCATCATTCTACTGTTTCCTGTTTTTTTTTTCAATGTGGGAAAAGAATTTTATTTTTGCCTTAAACTAATTTTCTTTTAAAGAAATCCCAATTGACTCGTCAAACTTGTTGTCAATTATGAGTTGAATGTCTGTGAAGTAGAGCAGCTACCTAGTGTGGTAGCAGTCCAAGGAGAGGGTCCAGGAACAAAAAAAGCCACAACCCACCAGGAGAGGGAAGCCACTGTCCAAAAAACTCATCCAGGTGAATGTGGAGAAGAAGCACATATGGCAGGCTCTTCCTAAGGCTGGAGGCTAACTCCAAACAGAAAACCTAGCCATTCAGGTAGTGACCCCAGCCATGTGTAGCTCTGGCCAGCAAGCAGCTTTTTTTGTGAATTCATGTCCCAAAAGTTGAGCACCAGATATCACATGAATTCTATTTGATGTTATAATAAAAACTCAGAGCCAGATATTGGGAAAACGCTTGAATATCAGAGAGACAGAGACGGCTCTCTCCTCAGCCCACCAAGAAAGCATCCAGGAAATCTGAAACCCTCTCTTCCCCACCCAGCTGTCTTACTTCTTCTTCCAACTTCCTAAAGCTAAGATTAAAGCTGTGGGTTATCAGACTCTCAGAGTTGGCTCTGATATCCCAGATATTTTTATTAAATAAATAAAGCTTTCCTCATTCAGAAGGTGCAGGGCAGGTCTGAGAACAAGGAGCCCGACAAATTTCCAACTGCTGGCTGCAGGCTGTACCTCAGTGCTTCTGATTTAGATTAACTGCATACATTTAAAGGGAATAAAAGCAAAATAGTCATCAGACTTAAAACATCTTAAAATGATTTATCCTGATTTTAAAAACACAGGGCTAGGAGGATGTCCCAGTAGGCAAAGGCAGTTGCCGCCAAGCCTGAGTTCAATCCTGGTACCCAAATGGTGGAAGTAAAGAAATGACTCCTTTAAGTTGCCCTTTGACCTCTGTGTGTGTTCCATAACATGCACAGAAGCTCCCAGAGAGAGCACACACATGCACTCATGCTCAGAGGGGCACACACATGTACACTAAATAAACAAACAAATGACTATACACTTTTTAAAATAGGTAACAGATTTATATTGAAAAATAACAACAATTGTAAGGAAGAATGTTTCACTTTAAATCACAACACCAAGAAATTACCACTATTAAATTTTGGTATATTTTTTTCCAATTTCGCTTACTGGGTATGTATGCATATGTATATAGTCATGTCATATATATTTTTTAATTTCAATTTTCCCCTTTTGGGTATGTTAGATCCAAGGGCATGCAACAGATGAGGGAAGAGCACAAAATTTAAAATCAGAAGCAAACTTTAAGAAAAAAATCACCATAGGGGATAAAAAGCGTACCAGCTACCTGAGACAACAGCCAGAGACCGAGATTCTGAAGCTGTGCGCACAAAGGGAGGTTTTGAGCTCTTTTTTATAGTTAGGGATACACATTAGGCATGAACAAAAGAATCTCCCTACAATTTCAAGATTAAACTTTCAGAGACAAATTACAGTTTAGAATTTACAATTTCCCATTAACAAGGTTTCAGAAGGTCCCACCTAATTAATATTTGTATATTTCTGCTGTCTTTCCTGACACAGCTAATTGATATTTGTACATCCCTGTGGGCTTCCCTGACACATCTGAGTTTCCATTCAGGGGATGTTTGAAATAATTCAAGGCAGGCTGTCACGTATAGTTCATTAAAAGTTAACTTTGGTCCAGGGTAGTAGTCAGCTACAAGGGACAAGGAGGTTAGAAGTTAACCCCTGCTGTTGGACAGAAGAGCTGGCTGTAAAGCAGACCTGGCTGTTGTTAAAGGTTAACTTTTAGGAGCTAATGAAGCTGATGTCTGTTAACTTTCATTTATTTAGGTTTATAATTTTTATTTTTATATTCCTTGACCCTTCAGGTGTTTTATCATGAATATTTAGCCAGCAGAGAGTACAATGATCAGGTTTTTCAAAGGGTCCCTCCTGGCTTGCTCAGCTGCAGTCTTATAGAACCCAGGACAACCAGCTGAGGATGGTACCATCCACCGTGGGCTGGACCCTCCCCTATCTATCACTAATTAAGAAAATGCCCTAAGGCTTGCCTACAGCCTGATATTACATGGGCATTTTATCTATGGAGGCTCCCTCTCTCTGATGGCTGTAGTTTGTGTGGAGATGACACAAATCTATCCAGAATAACATCCAGACACCTGGGTACTGGCAACCAAACCCGGGATCCCTGCAAGCGAAAAGCAGCAAAATCTCTCATTGGTGAGTCATCACTCTATCAGCAATATTCTCCAGAGTGGATGGGTGCTTCTTCATTGTCTATGCCCTTTACACAGCAGGTTAGGTTTTCATACCTGGGATTGAAACTGTGGAGGAGAGAAGATTTACTTTGGCAGATGCTTTCAGATGGTTCTGTGCCTATGTGAGGCAGGAGGACACCATGGTGAAGAATTGCTACTGCTCAGCTAAAGTCAGTTAGGAAGCAGAGAGAGAAGAAGCCAGGTGTGGTGATATATTTATTGTGGAGGCTCGAAAGAAATAAAGTTTGCCTGACGATCAGAGGACAGAGCCAGCCACAGAGTTAGCAACAGGGTCAGGGAGTGGTGACCCACACCTTTAATCCCAGCACTCGGGATCCCGTGCCTCTGCTCCCAGTACTTGAGAAACACACAAGGAAGTTTGAACTAGGAAGTGATTTAACTGGGCAGAAAAAGGTATATTAAGGCAGGAAGAGATAGAGTTCACCCTTCTTCAGTTCTTGAGGTTCACTTCTGCTATTTAGCCGGAGGATACATGGAGACAGGATTTTTCAGCCTGAGGAGCTGGTCTAGGTACAAAGTGGCTGTGGCTTGTCTCTATGATCTTTTAACATTTGGCCCAATATTTGGCCAATCATTTTTCCAGTTAGAACAACTGGGAGCCAAGCCATTAGCATATGAGTCTTTTATTTCTATTATTATTTTTTGAGGGATGGGTCACTTGACATTCACATCATAATAGTGTAGGCAGAGTTTTACTTACAAGGCACCAGTCCAAGATTAATATTTATTAAAATATAAACCAGCACTCACAATACAGGTAACAGCTTATAGTGGAGCCTGAACAGGGACTGGAGTCTGGAACGATGGACGATGGATTCCAAACCAGTCTCTCCAGCAGCCAGGAACCGGGCAAAACAGCTTTTCCAGGGTCCCAGCAGCCCCTTATCAATGGGGTTGGCCATGCCCCCTTCAGGGGCCCGGGACCCTGGGTAAGCATCCTTGGATCTTACCAGCTGACACCTGAATCCCACCACATAATAGTTTGCAGAGACTTTAATTTTAAAAACAACACTTCACCAGATTTTTTTTAATTGTTGAAAGTATCATCTGAGTTGGCCAGAAAGAAGGCTTAGTGGTGTCTACTCTTCCTACAGGGAACCCAAGTTCTGTTCTCAGTATCCACAATAATGCAACTGGACAATAACCTGTGACTCCAGCTCTGGGGAAATCTGACATCTCTGGCTTCTGTGCACCTGGACACAAGCAGATGTATCCATATACAGACACATCTACACATACCAATGACTGACTAACTGATAAATACGAGGGGCTTGGCAGGACTCCTTCCTCTCCCAGATCAGCAGCTGGTAGAGGAGTATGGATGAGTAGGAAGTCAATGATCAAATACCCCCTCTGTGAAAAGGCCCTTGAGCAATAGGAATGACGATAGACCAGGCTCTTCCCATCCTCTGCATTCTCAGGGGCTCTAACTGGAGTACACAGTACTAACTTTGAATGCATTAAGAAGAGGTTGTTTCCAGTGCAGTTTTTCTCAGGGCTAAGATTAGCTGATTAAGCGTGGAACTAGCCCAGTTAATTATGCTAGCATTTCTAGCCCAGTTTCACAGGACTATGAGTAAACAGATGTGATGTTAATCTTATTGCCAAGATGATCCGAAACCACCTAGGAGACCAACGTCAGAACCTATCTGTGAGGGAGTTTCTGGATGAGGCTAATTTAGGCAGGAAGACTTGACATAAATGGGGGTGACGCCATTCCCTAGGCTAGGGTCTTGGACTAAATTAAAATGAGGAAGCCAGGTGAACACCAGTATTCACTCTCTCCTTGTCATGTGGACACAGTGTGGCCAGCTGCTTTGTGCTCATGTCTTTGCCTACCACGATGGAGTGACCCTCAAGTATTTGTCATGGACAAGAAAGGTAATAACACAACAGATAACAGTTTATGATGAGAGTAAATTTAGGGCAAGACCTATAGTTTCAGACCTCTAAGCATTTTTAATTATATAAATCATAAATTGTTATCAAGCAAAAGAGTTTTATCTTTCCTTCCCAGAGTTTCTTTAACTGTTTAAGAGGTCAGTCTAGTTAATGATAACACCTTGCCTTGTCAAGTCTGCACTCTTCATTTCCATACTAGCTCACTGTGTCATCTAGTTGTCCATCAGAAATACTCTAGGCATTTCAAATAGAGGAAGAAAAGCTACAATGATTCTGGAAAAGCTGTTTCTGCTGAGACTCCTTGTTACTACTACCTACTGCCTACCAGCAGCTGTGGCTCTCAGCATACTCCTCAGTCACCAAAGGACGCTATAGCCTGTAGCATCTTCAGTCACCAGAAAAAGAGCAGCGGCTCTCTTACCTTCTGAAATGGCACCTGGGAAGTTTATTGGTAGAAAATGATCTCTGGGTCTATGTAGTGGAATTATGTTATTCCATTGTAAATAATTGTCCCACCTACTAGTTTAATAAAAAACACTGATTGGCCAAAGGCAGACAGGAAGTGTGGGCAGTGCTACCAACAAAGAAAAGTGGGAACAGGAAGAACAGAGCAGAGACCACAAAGATGCCACAGAGATGCCAGACAAGCCAGAAGATGCAGAGGACCCCTATGCTGCTCTGGAAAAAGGTACTGAACCGCATGGCTAAACAGGATAAGAAACATGGGTTAGTTTAAGAGCAAGAACTAGCAAGTTATATGCCTGGGCTCAGGTCAACCAGCATACAATTTATAAGTATCTGAGTGTTTCAGTGGGATTATGGGACTGTGGGTCTGCGGGTCTGAACCACCAGGCTAGACCAGAAAGTCCGGCCCAGAAATGTAATACAACAGTTCTAGAATTCAGTTCTTTGCTTTAGAACTTTCTATAATGATGGAAATGACTTTTAATCTGTGTGAAATAGTTAAATAGCTACAAGCCACATGGAGACGATAGAACATTTGGAAAATACTTGATGTGACTGAAGAACTGATTACATATATTGTAAGTTAGTGTAACCCAAACATCCATATGTGGCTAGTGGGTATCAGGTTGGATGACAGATCTAGCACATGTGATATACCCCAGATTATAGAAGGGTTGTCCTTGAACTAAGTGGCTAGTGGACATTAGTGCTCATGAAGCTACCCTCTGTTATTCCTTGGCAGTGTAATCTATCCCTGGCAGGATACTCTATTTCTGGAAGTCATAAATTACAACAATAATGATAGAGTCATGTACAGTGTTGTTTTCTGTAATCCTAGGTCTTGAGAGGCTGAAGTGATGGGTCAGGGCTGGGGCTGGGGTGTCAAAAGTTGGAGACCAGGCTACATAGTGAATTCCACTGTGTGAGATTATGATCTTGTGCACTCTAAATATTTGTCACTTGTATTGGTTTAATAAAATGCTGATTGCCAGAAGGCAGGCAGGAAGTATGGACAGGGCTACCAGACAAGGAGAACTCTGGGAAGATGAAAAGCAGAAAGAGACTCCAGCAGATGCAGAGGAAGCAAGACAAGAACGCTACACTGAGAAAAGGTACCAAGCCATGTGGTTAAACATGGATAAGAATCATGGGTTAGTTTAAGAGTAAGAGCTAGCTAGCAATAAACCTGAACCATAGGCCAAACCATTTATAATTAATATAAGCCTGTGTGTGATTATTTGGGACTAAGTGGCTGTGGGACCAGACAGGCGGGACAGAGGAACCTCTGACTACATTCCCGGCCAGTTTCTGCCACATGGTGAAGCTCTGTGCCAAATCCCCATATAAAACAAAAAGAAACTGAAGTCCATCTTCTAGAATTATAGAGTCATTGTCAGAATTAACCAAAAGGATGAAACTATTCAACAAATACATAACTCATGGTAAATGCCAAATAAAGACTCATTATCATCAAAATAATTATTCCCAGAACTTTGGCCTCAAGGGAGGAAGATGTAGGAAGTCTACAGAAAGATGGCCAAATATGTCTTCAAGTGCTTCTCTTAGCTTAAATCTGTGATGCACTTTATATCTGTTTATTTTCCCTTTTTATTTTATTCTGTCTTCAGTCTTTTTTATTTTTATAATATGCATTATATTTTTATTCTTTATTATCATAGTGCTACAGCCATAATTTTATAGAAAGTTTACTTAATTATCATGAGCTGTTGAAGTTCATAATGATGTCAAATGTTTGCTGGATCTCACGCAGTAATAGAAGTTTTCTTACTGTTGGCTTTTAGTTTCCAAGACTGGCTTCGGTTGTTCTGATGACACTGTTATGACATGCTAAGAAACTTTACTCATAACAGATTGCGTTGTCTGTTTATGCTTAACTCTTATCAAGTTGTTAGATAAGAAATGTAGAAATGTTTGCAGATGTGTTTTAGTGTTGTTCTAATATATTATAGATTTAACTTATTATGTAATGTAACATGGAAACCTAGCCATCTCTCCCAGTCTCTTCTGCGTTCGCAGACTATGCTCTGGAGACTTATCTCTTACACAAACAAACAATGTTGATGAGGCCTATATGTTGGCAGCTGCTTAAAGAAGAATCTCCCACAGGAAATATTAGAAATTTCACAAGGCAGATACATTCTTGTAACCGTGTGGAAGGCTCGCCTGATCACAGTTCACACTGTTAGTGAGACACACCTAGGAATGAAGTGGTTCTCTCACCAGAGTAGGAAAACCGTTTTCATTGTTCAAAAATATTATTAAGTGTCTATCGTTTTTGTAGATAACATGCAAGGAAAAATATAAAAAGAATGTTAGGTTCTAAATGTCATCCAACAATAGCAAGATTGACCAGCATTTCCTTCGCTGGCTGCTGTTAGTAGTGTATGATGACATGGCCAGAAGCCATCAGGTCCTTCACCAAAGCCAGGCAAGGTCATATGTTTTTATTCCCATGGCTGCTTAGTTAACACTCATGGGGGCACTTTATAGTCATCTAAAACAAAAACAAAATACCCAGGGCCCACAGCTTTTCTCATAATGGTTCGGGAGTTATCTTTAGTGTAATCATTTGCCAAGATTGTGTGTTTATTTGTTGGGTTTGGTGGTTTTTATTTGTTTGTTTGCTCATTTTTTTTTTTAGACAATTTCTCTGTGTAGCCCTGGATGTCCTGGTCTCACTCTGTGGACCAAGCTGACCTCAAACCCATAGAGATCCATCTGCCTCTGCCTCCTGAGTTCTGGGATCAAAAGCAGGTGCCACCATACCTGGCTAGGACTCCATTTTTTTTTTTTTTTTTTTTAAAAAAAAGACATCCCAATGTACTTAGGAGGTGGAAGTGAATATTTTCATTGATCTTTCTTCTTTTTTCTTTCTTTAGAAAAAATAATTTATTTAAAATTTTTAATTTACATTATTTTGTGTAAATTATGTTTGGGCAATTTGTCTGCATGTATAGCTATGTACCATGTACTTCCCTGCTGCTTGTGGAGGCTGGGGGAAGGCATCAAATGTCCTGGAACTGGAGTTACACACGGTTGTTAGCCACCATGGTGCTGGGAACTGAATGCTGGTCCTCCTGAAGGGACTGTGTTCTTACCACTGAGCCGTCATCCCTGCAGTACCAGTTTTCTCTGATCTTTTTCTACCTCTGATCCACATTTAAATGAGCAGAAGGAAATTAGCTGCTGGTAGTTGATACTTTGCCCAAATCATGCTATCTAAGTGTCTTTTTAGTTACCACTCCCGTGAAGTCCTGTGCTCTGCTTAAGATCACATGAGAATCTGGCATGATATCTAGACAGAGGACAGCAATTCCCCCCAGACTCAACTTTCCAAACAGTCATACTTGATCACTGAAGTTGGAACGATTTGACACATTCTTGGTGAGCTTCTATTAGAGAGCAATATATAAGCTTTGAGCCTCTGTTTCAATAGACTTTCCACAGAACACCCACAGTTCTGTTTCTGGTAGAGGAATACTGATCGGGCCATCGAGGTGAAATGAGCCAGGACCTGTGATAACGGTAAGGTAATTTGAGGACACTGACTTTGCCTCTTTCCTCACACATGATGGTAAAGACTCCAAGAGCTGTAGCAGCTTGGCTCAAGTTTTCTTTTGATTCTTTTTATGACAGCATGTTGTACATAATAGAAATGGAGTACATAAAGTTCCAGTTTCACCTGGTGGAAAGTTCAGGAACTCTCTAAATGTCAGGCATTGTGAAAACAGCTTATGTGCCTTCTCTCATATAATTCACACACTGAAGCTATGATTATTATTTATTTTGTATGTTTATACATTGAGACTCAAATTAGGATCAGCAAATGGCTGAGCTATGAGTCAATCCCAAATATTCAAGACCACCAAGACCATTTATTCAAACCGTGACACTTCATGTATAAAACATCATGATCAAAACAACTTGTAAAAGAAAATGTCTAGTTGGGCTCATATTTTCAGAGGCTTAGAGTCCATGGTGGAGGATCAAAGACCTGAAGCAGGAAGAGCTGAGAGCTCTTATCCTGATCCCATGTTTGGAGGCAGAGCAATACTAGGAACTGGCATGAGCCTTTCTGAACAAAGCCCACTCCCAGTGACACAGCTTCTCCAACAAGGCCACACCTCCTAATCCTTCCCAAACACTTCCATCCCCAAACAGTGGGCATCAAGCATTCAAACATATGAACCTATGGGGCATTCTCATTGAAGCCACCACATGACTCCTTACAGAGACATGGAACCAAGTAGAAGGAATGGAATCAGATCCCCAACATGAGAGTTTCCATCCTCCTCAGAAATGGAATCAAGTTTAGAAAAACATGAGACAGGTTTTGGCAAAATGCTTTTGCAGAGAATCAAAGGCTGGGCAAACTGATCAAGGCAGACCTAACAGTCATGCCTAAGATCCAAGGTAATTTGGGCTTCCTTCCTTAAGTACAGCTTCTCCAGAGCTCATGGTAGTTAGAAAATATCTCAAATTGCTATTTTTCTTGCTGAATATAGCTGCCAACATTTCAGCTATAGTTAAACCAGTCCAACTAGGAGCAAAGCCAAGGAATGTGTCCTTCAATATTTTTCTGCCCAGTACAACAGCTTATAGCTTTGCACTATAAGATTTTTTAAGTGAGAACTTCATTTGACAAGACATGCTTCTCTAGAAATGCCTTCACCCCTCCAATTTTCCTATTCAGTTAGGAAATACCACTCATTTTTTCTGTCTAGTGTGTTTTTAAAGTCGTCTTAGGACCTAAATACAGTACCTTTCCATATATAACACATTAGAACACAATAGTTATAGACTGAATGCAGAGCAGTAGGAACCGGGCACCACTCTTCCCGAGACGCACGATGGAAGGGGCCTGACAGATCACTCCAGGCAGCACATTGTGAATGTGAACATGCTTCCTTTTGGGTTCACACACTGTTTGATGCTATAGGAGATTCCTATAATATCAGCTCCTTCTGCCTATAGTTTTTAAAGGCCCCGATGGGGACTTCTTAACTCCCTATGTCCCTTTAAATTAGCCATGGGATACCCTTAAAACAAGATGCTAGTTTTATTCTGGGAAGTTTTCAGAACTATTTTCTTTCTTAAGGCTGATTTTTATGTGTTTTGCACACCATCTACAGAAAAAATAAAATATAACATCAGATATAACTTTGAAATAAAGTTTCTTCCATTTCTTTGAATTTGTTGTCTGTATCCATAACTCTTTGTTAAGACTAATGTCAAGGATTTTCTGGAAGTTTTAATGCCTCAAATCTTACATTTTAGTCTAATTCATTTCAAGTTCATTTTTATATCTGGTTAAGATAGGGGTCCAAGTCAGGCTGTGGTGTCTGTCACACACCTTTAATCCCAGCACTCAGGGGGGCTTGCGGATCTCTGAGTTCTAGTCTAGCCTGGTATACAGAGTTCTAGGGAAATAGAGAAATCCTGTCTGAAAAATCAAACAAACAAAGAGTGCAATCATTCTTTTGTGTATGGCTATTCAGCTTTCCTGACTATTTCTTGACAGGCTGTTCAATTCCTGTTGTGTATCTTGGTGCCTATGTTAAAGGATAAATGATTATATAAACATAGGTTTATTTATGATCTCTCTGTTTTGGTCCTTTGAGCTGTATATTTATTTTTGTGTCAATAACATATTATTTTGATTATTATAGCTTTGCAATTCAGTCTAAAATCTGGAAGTATGATGCTTCTAGCACACACACTCTATATATATGTGCATGTGTGTGTGTGTATATGTGTGTGTATGTATACACACTCACATACAGGGTCTTGTATGCACCATACAAATTTTTCTATTTCTATAAAAAGTCCACTCAGATTTTGATATGAATAGCATCGAATCTAGATCAGTTTGGGTAACATAAACAATTTAACAATATCTATTATTATATTATTACAATTTAATAATTTATTCTATGTATTTTTAGGGCAATTCTAAAAAGCCACACAGAGCATTAGCAGTCCATGAAATATAATCAGGTATAAATTTAGGTTTTTGCATCAACAGAATTTAGCTATTGTCTAAATGACTAGGCTTTTGGCAAGAAGCCCTGTGGTGATATATTATATATTTAATAAAAATAGTCTGGAATATCAGGACACAGCCACTTCCCACCCAGCCAGCTCCTCAGGCCTGTCTCCACCGATCATCTGACTTCAAACCTCTCTCTCCTCAGATGACCAGGGAAGAGGCTGGGAAGCTGAGCTCCTCCTTCTCTTGCTTTGCCCAGCTATCTCACTTCTTCCTACAGCATCTTAGAGCTCCAGATGGATCTCTGCCTCTGAGTGAAGGGATTAAAGGCGTGGGTCACCACACCCTGACCTTGGCTTAGCTCTGTGGGTGGCTCTGTCCTCTGATATTCCAGACTATTTTTATTAAATATACAATATATCACCACAAAGCCCTAGATGTCAGCTAGTAGCTGGAGAAAAAAATACTATGTCTACTATTTGATTTAATATGGCTGCTTTGCTAGATGAAAAGAAAAGGATGGATATTAAATATTAAGCTGACCAGATGGCAGGTATTGAACCACCAAAAACAAACCCAGCAAAGAAACTCACAGAAACAAAAATGTGACTCAGAGCATTAGCAGGGCCGAGGCCATTTCTCTTCAGCATTATAAATCTCTTTCTTTGCAAATGACAATACCAGAGCTCCACAAAGGCAATCTTATGCATCAAACCATCATTAAAATATGTGGCTCTATCCCACAGTGTCATGTTACTACTGCCCTGAAAATTTTGCTTTTCCAGTCCTACTGGAGGTGGTAGTTAGAGGGTAGATCATGTCTGACCAGCTATATGGATGCAAAGCAAAGGTTAATTGCCATGCTGCAAACACTGCCCACGTAGATTTTAGAGCAGAAAGCATCAGGCAATGGATTTCATGTGAAAGTTCATTTTAAAGTAAAAACTACTCTCTAGGTCATGTTTTTAGACACCCTTAAGTTAAGTCAATGTAAAATTCACAAATATCACGTGTAGGGACCTGAGCCATGGGAAGAGCTTTCAAGGCTTAAGGGGAGATTGAACTGGGAAGAATTTTGGGAGGGAAGGGCCCCAGGCAACACTCTGCATTCCTAAATGAGTCTTGGTAAATATTAGAGATGAATAAATTTATTATTGCATGTATAGGCAAAGCCTAGTGATGGACTGCAGATGTCTGGATAAGTAAGGAAATGAAAACATCTACAGTTTATACATTATATATTTACTTCAAATCTTTATTACAGTCTATAGTAGTTATTTTGCTGTTTTTGTGGCAAAACATCCTGACCAAGGCAACTTATGAAGAAAGAGTTCATTTGAGCTTTGGGCTGCAGAGGGTCAGAGTCCATAATGGGATGAAGCATAGCATCAGGCAGTAAGCACAGTGGCTAGAGCAAGGAGCTGAATGCTCACATCCTCAACAGCAAGCAAAGCAGAGGCAGAAAACTGGAAGTGACCCTGAGTAGAAGAAGTACAGGGACCTTCAATCACAAAGCCTGACCCTACTAACATTCCTTCTTTCTCAAGCAAGGCCGTGCTAACTGAATCTGCTCAAATAGCCACCAGTTTGGGACCAAGAGTTCAAATGCCCAAGACTACAGAGGCCATTTCTCATTCCAATCACCACACATTCATTTCAGCAAATATCATTTAATGCTGTGTTATAATGGGTTTTTTTTTTTTAAACAAGTTGTCAGTTTTTATACATTGGCCTAAGACTCATGGTCTCCTGCTTTCACCTCCCAAGTATTGGGACCATCCGTATGAACCACAAGCCTACCTATGATAAAAAGCTTTATAGAGCAGTGTTCTACTAACAATAATGTCAAATTATGTAACCTTCCTAACTGAATATAATTCCTGGCATTGTAATTTTTATCATGTATTTCAGGGGCTGAACCCAGGGCCTCATGCATATAGTAGGCAAATGTTGTCTCACTGAGCTGCACCACTGACCTGTCTCTTGGTATTTTTGTCAAGTATTTTTAAATAGGGTTTTAGAGATTTGTTGCTCTCTTAAAGCTGGAATTACCAATAAAATTCCTAAAGTCATACATATTATTAAAAAAAAATAAAACACTGGAGCTTCCACTGGCATGTAAAGAACTTAGAAATCGTCACTTTGTCCTAACAATCCATAAAAACTTGAGCAAATACAAATCAATGACTCTTCTTAGATCTAGCAGAGAAGTAGACAGAGAGAATGACAGTGTAGCTCAGCTGAACCTATCAACGGAATCCTCTGGGGAAACTGGGAAAGGAACACCACAGCAGTTGCTAGAAGCTCATGTGGACCATCTGAGAGTCAAAAGTCCCAAGGAGTCTAGTCTTTGGGGACCACCCACATTGCTGTGAGTTTTACCTTCGGGGCTCCCCTTCTGCATCCAGGAGGGAGGGGAGAGGAGGCAGCCATTTTGAACTAAGACTGCTATAATCTGACCTTGGTTGCTTCTCCAAGGCTCTCTGTTAAAAGTGTGGTCACCAGTGTGGAGCACCATTGAGAGGTGGTAGGACCTTTAAGAGGCAGGGTGGCTGCAAGATGGTTAGAACTCACTTCTGGACGGTCACTGTCTTCAGACTCCCACATGCTCCTCCTGAGGTGTGCCCACAAGGACAGTGGGGATGCATACCCCCTTTCTATCTCTCTGTTTCCTTTCTTCCATGAGGTGAGGAGATGTTGCCATCAATGGACAGAAACCTTGAACCATAATAAGTACTTCCCCTTACAAGGTGCTTATCCACATATGGCCACATGATGGAAAGCTGACAGACACAACACCAGGGCTCTCAAGAGAAATTACCAGAGCCTGAACTACCAGAGCGTAGACCAACTGAAGGAAGGAAAATACTCAATCCCCTCCCTTCTAGCTACTGGTCCTATCAAAGGAGGTAGAGGATTGGGATCACTAAGACTAGAAAGGAATCCTGGGTCTCTAACAGCTGCCCTCCCTTCACACACTGACATCATGTTACAAAGGCTCTGTCACTGCAGCTCCTTTCCCATAGGTCCTAGTGGGTCATGTTCAGCTTTTGACAGAAATCACAAGGCACACTGTAAAGCCAGGCCAGACACAGAGAAAGCCTCAAAATGAGTTTCAGATATGGCAGCAATATTGGACTTGCAAAATTAGACCAGCAATATAAAATAACTCCAGTTAATATGCTAAGGGCCGTAATGAAAGCAGCAGAAAAATACACAAAAACAAGTGGGAAAATTTAAGAAACAAGCATTTTAAGGAAGAATTAATTAAAATTTTTTGGATATATATATTTAAAAAAAACAAAACACTGTAGGTACTGGAGTTGACTCAGTAATTAAAAGCACTTACTGCTCTTGCAGAGGACCTGGGTTCAGTTCCCAGCACCACCGTGCTGACTCATAACTAATTGCCTGTAACTACAATTGCAGGGCATCATACATCCTCTTCTTGCCTCTTGTGGGCAGTAGGCACACAAAAGGTGCACGTACGTGCATGTAGGCCAAATAAAATAAAAAAGAGTGAATCTTTTTAAAGGGAACCACTGTAATAAAAATAAAGCATCCCTATGATGGGTTCATTAATAGATTGGACATGGTTAAAGAGAGAAGCTCTGAGCACAGGATAGATCAGTAGAAACGTATAAAACCAAAACCAGAAAAGCAGTGGAACGTAACAGGTAAAGCCGGCTCAGCTGACAGGTATTATGGGTGTGATGGAGCAGCAGAAGAATACAGATAAAACAGGAAGAGAAATATCCAAGATGGATGCTTGGCATCAATAATGGCAAGATTAATTCCCTAAAATTTCTTTCAAAAGACAAAATAGAGGAATGTTATAGCACATTTCATGAAAGCAGCATTGCCCAGTACCAAAACTGAATGAAAACATCATACCAACAAGCATCTCTCATGAATGTAGACATAAAATACCTTAGTTATCAAATATAATTCAACGCTGTATAAAAATGGCCATGTGTAGCCAGAGGGATGGCTTAACTACTAAGAACACATACTGTTCCTGTAGAGGGCTTTAGTTCACTTTCCATCACCCACATCAGGAAGTTCACATCTGCCTATTACTCCAGCCCCATGGGGATCCAGTGCTTCTGGCTTCTGCATGCACCTGCACTCACCTGCATGTACCCTCACACAGAGCTACACACATATATGTTGTGAGATATCTGACTACCCTGTGTAAAGCTATGTCACTGTGATTGATTCAATAAAAAGGTAGGCAGGAGGTGCAGCAGGGACAGCTGGACAGAGAGAGCTCTGGGATAAAGGCCGACTCGACAGCCAGACTCAGAGGAAGCAGAATGAGCACTACAGAGATGAGATAATAAAGCCCCAAGACAGATGATAAGTTAATAGGAATAGGTTAATTTAAGTTATAAGAGCTAGTTATAAACAAGCCCGAGTTTTCATCATTAACAACAAGTCTATGTGTTATTATCGGGAAGCCAACAGTCCTGACAAAAATAGTCTGACAATACATATACACATAAATAAAAATAAGTTAAAAGTATGGAGAGTGGTTCAGAGGTTAAGAGCACTTGCTTCTGAGGACCCTTGTTTGGTTCCTTGTACCCACACCAAGAAGCACACAACGGCCTGGGATTCTAATTCTAGGGGAATCTAATGCTGTTTTGTGGCCATTGTGGGCACTACATGATTGCGGTGCACGTAAGACAAGCAGGTACACATGAACACATTTGAAATTAAAACAAAAAAATAGTAAGATGAAATCATTTTAAAATTGTACATCAGGACTTCTGCTAGGAGCAAGCCACATCAGTCAGAAAAACCCGTGAGTGACCCACCTGCCCACGGAACTCCCCCACTCCCTAGATCCTGGATTTGGTTCCCAAAGATGCATGGTGTTCTTGGGCCCAGCTCCCGTAGACTTCAGCTGCCCAGGTGCAGGCCATACCAGTCAGAAGAACTGGCCCAGGCTAAGGAAGCCAGAAAAACAGGCATGTGAAGACTCCCTGCTGGACCAGAGACCACATCAGCCACTAGAACCACAGACAGGCAGTCCACCAGAGGAACCCCTCCACTCACTCAGTCCCCACACCCATCTCTATCACCATATCCCACTTCCTAACTGGGGCAGCGACCCCTTTGCTGCACCAAAGGCTAAGCTAGGTGCTAGAAGACTAGCCCCCAACTTGGACAGAGACTTCCTACTAGATCATGGGTCACATTGGCTACTATAAATCTAGGCTGCAAAAACCAGAGGACCAGAGAAGAAACAGAAACCAAGGAACAAAAATACCCACCCTACAAAGACAAACTCAGAAATCAGCGCCTAGACCTATTATCATCCCAAACCCAGACGCCTAAACCCCAGGGTAAGAACACAACCAACAGCAGCCAGAGCAATATGGCTCCACCAGAGCCCAGCTGTCCTACAACAGCAGGACCTGAATATTCAGCACAGCCAAAGCACAAACAAATGACCTCATAACCAACTTTATGAAGATGACAGAGGTCCTCAAGGAGGAAATGGGGGATCCCTTAAAGAAAACAGAGAAAGGCAAACAAAAAATGGAGGAAACCAACAAATCCCTTAAAGAATGCCAAGAAAGCCAAGAAAAAGCAAACAGGTAAAGGAAAGTATTCAAGACTTGAAAACAGAAATATAAGTAATAAAGAAAACATAACTGAGGGAAATAGAGAATCTAGGTAAGTGAACAGGAACTACAGATGCAGCACCAATAGAAAACAAGACGGAAGAGAGAATCCCAGGCAGTGATGCTGTAGAGGAAATCGATTCATTGGTCAAAAAAAATATCAAATCTAAAACACTTCTAAAATAAATCCAGGAAATTGGGGACACTATAAAAAGACCTAACCTAAGAGTTAAAAGGATAGGAATCCTGGCTTGAAACCCCCCAAAATATATTCAACAAATGTTTAGGGTTTCTGTTGATGTGAAGAGACGCCATGACCACAGTGACTCACATTTAATGGGATGGCTTTACAGTTTCGGAGGTTTATTCCATTATCATCATGGTGAAAGATGGCAATGTGCACACAGACATGGAGCTGGAGAGGAAATGGCAACAGGAAGTGGTCCATCTCACTGGGCATGGCTTGAGCATAGGAGACCTCAAAGCCTGCTTCCACAGTGATGCACTTCCTCTAACAAGACCACACCCGCTCCAGCAAAGCCACACTTCACAATAATGCCACTCCCTTTGGGGACCATTTTCTTTCAAACCACCACTGCAAAATCATAGAAGAAAATGTTTCTGTCCTAAAGAAGGACATGCCCATAAAGGTATAAGAAATTTATAGAACACCAAATAGATTGAATCAAAAAAGAACGTCTATGCATCACATAACAATCAAAACACTAAGCATACAGAACAAAGAAAGAAGCAGCATGGGCCATACGGAGAGATGAGGTAACAAGCCACTGGACAGAATGTAGGTTAAGATAAATGGGTTAATTTAAGTTATAAGAGCTAGTGGGGCAAGCCTAAGCTAAGGCTGAGCTTTCATAATTAATAATGTTCCGGAGTCATTATTTGTGAGCTGGGCAGCCCAGAGTAAAATCTGACTACGGAGTTTGCTCTCATTTTTGATTATAAAGTTAGCCAAAGAAACTGCCCTTACCTCAACTGCCAAGAGTATGCTGTCCAAACTGGACAAGCAGGGCACAAAAGAAAGCAACTGCCTAGCTCTGCCAAGACAAGGTAGGACAGTCCTTCAAATTCCTGCTTCACAGAAAAGTCTGTCAGATCTTCTCAGCCAGTAGGTCAAAGATGGATGCCCCAACATTGCAGGGGAACTTTGGGTGACTGCCCAGGTAGCCAATTGTCTCTGTCATTTCTATAGTTTTAGAAGTTGTTTACATTGCACTTCATGTTTACTCAGGTAACATTTTACCCCTCTTGGATCTCTGAAGGGGACTGAAGCTTTCATAATTAATAAGAAGTCTCCATGCCATTATTTTGGGGGTATGGCAATCCAAGCAAAGTCTGACTACAAGAGGTGGGGAAGGACATTTCACATTCATCAAAGGAAAAAAATCCACTAAGATGACATTTTAATTCTTAACATCTATGTCTCAAACACAAGGGCACCCACATTTGTAAAAGAAACATTTACCAAGGCTTAAATCACACATGAAACCTCACACATTAATAGGGGAGATTTCAACACCCCACTCTAACCAATGGACAGGTCACCCAGACAGAAACTAAGCAGAGAAATAATAGAGTTAACAGACATTATGAGTCAAATGGATGTAACAAATATCTACTGATCATTTCACCTAAACACAAAAAAATATATCTTCTTAGCACCTCATGGAATATTCTCCAAAACTGACCAAATACTCGGTCACAAAGCAAGTCTCAACAGCTAAACACTGTATGTTGGAACCATCATTTAAAGTCACAAGATCACATCAATGGCTACAGAAAAGTATTTGACAAAATTTGACTCTTAGCAAACTATGACTGGAGGGGAGCTTCCTCAAGTCACTAAAGAGTATTTGTAAAGAACATACAGCTAACAGATGCGATGGTGAGAAAATTTTCCATAGAAGAACGAATCAGAAACAGCGCAGAGAGAAGAGTGAGGTGGAATATTTTACATGCTAGGAGAGAAAAACATCTATCTACCTAAAATTCTATACCCAGCAAAATTATGCTTCAAATTAAAAGTAAAAGTCTGCTTCAACTTTCAGTGACCGAATCCCCAGCTTTATCAGAGAAACATAAAGAAACCAAGAAGGAAAAGATGAGCAAAACCATCACTGTCACAAAAAAAAAAAAAAAAATGTGTATTACAGATGCTGATACATAGGGAAAGGGGCTGAACACTGTGCACATTCACACAGCTGGCAGGTCTCAGAACTAGCCTTGGAAGCCAGCAATTCTGAACTCTCAAGTTCAACCTTTGCCATTGAAATAAGCTTTTTTGTATTGAAAGACAAGGATAATACAGATAATTGCCTGAATGTTCCGCATCCACCCTCTAATGTCCCCACATCATTTTAGTTCATCACTATATAATTAAATGCAATTAAGGACAAAAATAGACTGCACTTCTGAAAAAATAACAACCAAAAACTAATGGCATTTCCCCTCCAAATCACATTGTGTATGTTTATGGATTTCAACTGTATCACATTAAGACGCCACTACCTGGTTCAGGTATTCAAGTCTGATCAGAGAACTGTTCACAAAGCTTGTAAGAATATCATTTCTCCTGTATTTTGATTAGGGGCTCACTATGCATCCCAGGGTGACCTTCAACCATCTCTGTAACCTAGGCTGAATTGAATTTGAGACCCTCTGTCTCAGCCTTCTGAGTACTGGAATCCTAGGCATGTGATGCCACACCCAGCTGAGAAAAATTCCTTCCATATAGAAACTTAAAAATTTCGTGAGAAATATTCTTCCCATGTAAAAGGTTAGTTTTCTATATGGAAACATCCTACCTAGAACCATTCTTCAGTACATAAAGTGTCTGGTTTTTAATATTAAGATATTAAATTTTTTTTAGCACTGCCCCATTTACAGTTGTCCTATGCTTTTTTTGTTTTTTTTTTTTTTTTGTTTTGTTTTTGATTTGTTTTGAAGACAGAGTTTCTTTGTACAGCCTACCTGTCCAAGAACTCAGAGATCCACCTGCCTCTGTCATCCTGAGGGCTGCTGGGATTAAAGACATGTGCCATCATGCCTGGCTTGTCCTAAACTTCAGTAAAGCTGAAAGAATTCTCAAATTCTCATATCTCTTCTGGTTATCCAGTGGTATCCTTTATCCCAGGTACTGAAAATGTGCGATTTTTTTTCTATAAGCACGGCGATTTGGCTAATAGCACTCTCAAAGTTACTTTACAGGCTGGAAATGCAGTTAAACATAATGGGCGTGCTATTACTAGTATGCACAAAGCCTTGGGATCTCTGCCCATTAGAACAACAAAAAGTTATTTTGCATTCTACAGGTTCTTTTTTTTTTTTTTTTTTTTTTTTTTTTTTTTTTTTTTGGTACCTCACGCTAGACTCCTGTAGATGGATGTAAAGAACTAAAATTTAGTAACCTTCGTCGTACCCATTTATCCTGTCTACCTAGTGGAGGGTTCTAAGCACTTCCTCGTCCCATTTAGATAATTAATCTGAAGCGGCAGACCGTACTAAAACCACGTTGACCACAGCAGTTGGTCTGGGGCTTTTCAAGCAGGAAACCTGTAGAACCTGCAGGAGCTGGAATTCCACCGGCAGGGCACCTGCCCGGGTTCATACCCGGGAAGTGACCGCGGGCTGAGCGGGGAGCGTGCTCTGAGTGGGGCTGGCCGCCAGGCTCCGCGGTGCGGCTTGGCGTGGCCGGGACGGCGGGGACCGGGCCAGCCGAGGGCTCGGCGGCGGCGGCGACGGCGGGCGCGAGGGCGGGGCGGGGAGGGGCGCAGGGCCTGTCCCGCCGCTGCGAGCCCCAACCTGCCCGGCCGACCTGGCGGCGCAGTCTCGCGGGATCGCCCAGCTCTCGCTCCCCCGCAAGGCCCCGGAGGCGGTCGAGACCCGGACACTGTCCCCCCCTCCCCACACCCTACCCCACCCCGCCCCGGGTTCGCGACGCCGAGGGAGAGCCGCCGAGGTGAGGCGTCCCCGGCCCGACGGGGCGGGCGGGCGGGAGGGCAGGCGCCGCAGGTGCGTCTCCCCCGAGTCCAACGCAGCTCCTGGAAGGCGACTCCGGGGTCCCGCAGGCCCGGGACGCCGCTGCTCCGCTGCAGGAGTTCGGGGGAGCGCCCCCCCCCCCCCCCCCAGTCCCAGGAGCTGCCGGTGGAAGGTTTGCGCAGGGTGGACGCGGGGTGAAGCGGGCATGGGGTGAGCGCACCGAAGGGCAAGTGCTGGGGGTGCAAAGGGAATTGATAGCATCGTGGAGTCACCAGGCAGGCCCACTCTAACGAGGGGACCTCGGTCACCCTGGCGAGACAGATTGACCTTTTGGGGAAACAGGAAAAGCGTATCCGCAGAAGACTGCTATTGTAGAGCGCTAAAGTTTACAACTCTGGGCTTCAGTTTTCTTCCCATAGAACGAGGTTACCAAGGGACCCCTGGCTGCATGCCACTCCTCCTTACTTCTGACTACCCAGATCCCTTTCCCCACCCACCTCCAACCTGCTCATCCGTTTCTCTCTTTTACTCAGTGTTTCATCCCAAACCTTCCGTCAGCTGTTCTCCAGAATTGAAGCTTCCTTAGCAAAATGATACATTCGATGCCAAGGCAGGTGGAAACGTATCTTGTTAGGATGGAATTTTCCATCATTTTTCCCAGGGTCAGTTACCCAGTATGGTGTTTGACGTAAATTGGAGTGTGTGCAAATGTTGCTGATAACACACCTTGGATTTGTTTTTACAGCAGTTGACCCAGAACTCATTTTTCAGGAAACAGCTTCCTTCAAAATGGTAAAAATAATGAAATGAAGCATTTGAACGTTTTATCTCAGAATGAGAATCTTCTGATGATGTAAGGAGTTTATGATTAATCCGAGCCATGTGGTAAAATCGGGAGTCTGGAGAAAATGGAAATGTCTCCATTTCTGTCGTTGTGCCTTTTTTTGCCCGTGGTAAGAGGACACAGCCTTTTCACCTGTGAGCCAATCACTGTTCCCAGATGTATGAAAATGGCCTACAACATGACCTTCTTCCCCAATCTGATGGGCCATTACGACCAGGGAATTGCTGCTGTGGAAATGGAGGTCAGTGCTTCTTCATGCCTTTATTGAAAATAATTAGTTTATATATAGTTGTCTAAAACTGTTTTTATTTTTTCTTTTAAACAAATCGTGCCTTGAAAATTAAATCACCCCCACCCCTGCCATATTTTGTGTACACGTGGGGCCTCTGGTTAATTTGCTTAAAAGAAGGTTTGGTTCATAATGAACAGTGATTCCAGATGATTAAAACACTTTGCTTTTCTGAGTTTTGGATGGTTGCTTCTCTAAGACGGTGAATCCTGAATTCTTTTAATGGTTGATTGGACATTTAATCTGTATTGCTCGAGCTAAAATTTAAGAAACTTATATGTCTTTTAAAAGTGCTTGTCATTTAGTTTAGTTTTTCCAAAGCAAATAAATCGGAATGTTTTGATGTTAAAGTGACTTTTTTCAGGCATAGCTTTTAAGTATGTTTTCTCTATAAGGTACTCGTGAGAAGAAACCCCACTTGTAGGATGAACAGAGTGACATTAAAGATTGCCTGAGGTGCCTCAGTTACCTGCCTGTCTCTGGTTTAGAGATATGCAGATGTCTAAGGGGTGTGGGAAGAAAGAGCCTGCCTGTGGAGACAGGAACCTGCCCTGCCATACAGATCTGTTAGGTTGATAAGTTTCACGGAGGAAAAAAGAGACAAGTGTGTTGTTTCTGTAATCTTTCTCTAGAAAAGCTGAAGGCAGTGAAGGCTTTTCCTCAGGCTGTCTCTAAGAGACAAAACCCCTAGAAATGTAATCTAGATAGGACTTTTTAAACTAACTACATTTGATCTTGCAGCTTTGAAGGTCTTCCTTTGTCTCTGACTACCTCATTCTGTCTGGGTAGGGACAGTTTTTAAATACTAAGATGTCATTTTCAAAGATTTACAAGTTACAGTATTGTAATTTCAGTACTTTTTCCAAACCAATGCCAAATCCCCTTCCCTTTTATCAGATATGAAGGGTACTGAGGACCGAACACTGGGCCTCTCAGATGCAACACATTCTCCACTCAGCTGTATCCTCAACCCTGTGAGGTGTTCTTTTGAATACTCAGCAAAGAATGCAGGGAGACTTCCATTAATTAATCAGAGCCACAAGTATGTCGTGGGAATACCATCAAGCGATAATTTGTTCTTGCTTTCTCTGATGATAATATTTCATAACTCATTTTCAGTGACCTTTCCCAAGCATTTATTTTAATCTGGCTTCCTCTTTTTGTAGTAGCTGTGTACATTTTAAGTCTAAATGCTGACAGTGACCTTATAAATTCCTAACGTTTACCCTGAAGTTCCTTCCTGGTGGATGGCAGGGAAGGCCAGAAAGACACACTTTGCTATTTTTAAGACTCTTTTGAAGACAGTAACAACTGGTTTCTGTTACATGCATTTTTATTTTAAAAGATAAGTGTTTGTTTTCTACCTTAAGAAGTTTTTTTCCCCCTTTTTTTACTTACCTAGCTTCTTTTCCAGAAAGTTTTATGTCTGAACCCCTCAAGAAGGGTTTTTGCTCTTTATTTGAGAGCTGACATCACCAGTCTCTTTATGCTCTTCACATACCAAGCACAGGCTTTGGGGCTGTCCAGGTTTCCCGTTACATTTCCATTAGAATTAGTTCTAAGATACAGATTGGAGGGTTACAGACACTTGTCCCTTCTTTCTTTACTTGTTTTGTTGCAAAGACTTTTTGAGACAGAATCTTGCTTAGCTGCCCCATCTGGTTTTGAACAGTCTCTGCTAGACCAGATAGGCCATAAAGGTAAAACCTCCCTCCCTTTCCTTCCCAGTGGCAGGGGTCAGAAATCTGCCACTAGAACAGAATGTCTTTCTTTTTAATGAACAGGGTCTTGTGTTTTCCGGACTGGCCTAGAACTTGCTGTCTATCTGGGCCAGTTTTGAGTTCACTGTCCTGCCTCCATATTCTGAATGCTGGGATCATAGACACTTAACCACCTGCCTCAAATATACTTTCTTAGCTACCAAGTAAGAATTCCATGTAAGTCAAGAGATCTATCTTATTTCTCTCTTTTAAAAATTAATTTATTAATTGTATTTGTGTGTTGGCACATATGCACTTCTCTCTCTCTCCGTGTGTGTGTGTGTGTGTGTGTGTGTGTGTGTGTGTGTGTGTGTGTGTGTGTGTGTGTGTGTGTGTGTGCCACACACAGTGCCAACATGGAGATCAGAAACTATGCATGGACATTGGCTTTCTCTTTGCTCTGTGAGTTCTGGGGATTGAGCTCAGGCTGTCAGGCCAACCCCTCTCTCCCTTTATGCCTCACTTTTCATGTTATACTAGCTAGCCTTTTTTTTACTGAGTTTATGTATTATGGGACATCATTAATCTATGGAATAGTGGCTCTCAAAGTTTAGTTCCTAGACAGTCAGCTTCTGAGCACGTTTGAAACCGTGATCTCTGAGCACAGCTGATTAGCAAACGCTTCCAGTGTTAGGTATAATCATTAAAGTTTGAGATCCACTAGTTAAACCTTTTCCGTGAAGGGCCACAAATATTTGGTTTTATAGACCATGGAATCTCTCTCACAGCTATTCACTTTTTCAGTTGTGACAGGAAAGCTGTTATAGACAGTATGTACACAAGTATGACTATGTTTCAGCAAAACTTCAGTGTGTTTGCAAAAATGGGCAATAGGCAGGCCTGTGAGCTGTATGTACCTTGCTAACTTGCTAACTCTGAAAGTACTTGAAAGTATTATCATGGAATAAAAAACATTGTGTATTCTCAGTAACATGTTACCTAGGCTGTATCTTATTTACTTTCCACGTGAATTATTTATTTGTGTGTGGTGGGGCATGAAGAGACTGGACAGAGGAGTATGCTGGGTGTCTGTCTTTATTGCTTTCTACCATATTGTCTTGAGATACGGTGTCTGATTGAATTGGAATCTTACCGTTTAGCTCTGCTGTCTGGCCAGTAAGTCTTTGGGATCTACCTGTCTCCGCTCCTGTTGCTGGGATTACAGGCATGCATAGCCATACTGAGCTTTATTTGTGGGTGCTGGGATATCAAACTTAGACTTCCATGCTTGCAACTCTTACTGTTTGTGGTGGTTTGGAAGAGAAAGGCCCCATAGGCTTATATGTGTGGATGTTTGGTTCTCAGTCAGTGAAACTATTTGGGAAGGATTAGGAGGTGTGGCCTTGCTTGGAGGACGTGTGTCACTGTGAGTGGGTTTTGAGGTTTCAGAAAACTGGTACCTTTCTCAGTATCTCTCTCTGCCTCCTACTTGTGGATCAATATGTGAGTTCTCTGCTACTGCTTGGCACCTTCCCTGCCTGTCTGTCATTGTGCTTCCCACCATGATGGTTCTGGACTCTAACCCTCTGAAACCATAAGCCCCAAATAAACTGTTTCTTCTATAAGTTGCCTTGGTAATGATATTTTACCACAGCAATAAAAATAGATATAAGACTCTCCTTGAAACATCTTGCCAGACTCCAAATGTGAATTAAAGATTTATTATTTTTGAAGTATGTGTGTATGCATATGTTTGTGTAAAAGTATTGCATGTGAGTGCAGGTATCACAGAGACCTGAAGAAGGCATCAGATCCTCTGGAGTTGAATTACAGGCAGTGGTGAGCTGAACATGGGTACTGGGAACCAAACCGTGGTCCCCTATAAGAGTAAGCAAGCCCTTTTTATGACTGTGCTGTCTCTCCAGTTCCACCCTTCCCTGACATACGAATTTTGTTGTTGTTGTTGAGACGATTTCTCAATACATACATAGTTTTGTCTGCCTTAGAACTTGCTATGTAGACCGGGCTAGCCTCTAACACATAGAGTTCCAGCCACTTTTACCTCTGGAATACTGGGTTTGAAGGCGTGAACCACTGCACCCTACTCTATATGATTTTCAGGCAAATTTATCACAAGTCAAAAGGATCTGGCAGGGATATCACGGCTCTTCAATTTTGCTTCAGAAATTACTTGAGAGATTTCTGGTTTTCTTTTTCATTTTATTACCTAAGCATAAGGTCATTTGTATTACAAAGAGCTCAGCTAGGGCTCCGAGTAGTGACTTGGCTGTGTAAGGAAAGGGCTTGTACAGCTGAGCTCTCTCTGGGGGAAAGCAAATGGTAGCTGGATTCCCATCATGATTCTTTGTTTTCTATCTAGAGCGTCGATTGTTTTAGAAATTTCTGAGGTTGACATCCTGTGGGAGGCTGACTTCATCCCTAGGACTGAGGTTGGTCTAGGGAAATGGAAACAGGAATATTGTATTATTCTTTGTTAAGAGTCAGGCTGAAGCACAGCCACATGTTGTGTTTAGACCAGCAGGTGGCCATTCTGCTTTTAAACAGATTAAAGGAAGCGAGCCCTGAAAAAAGAAAAAAAAATAAAAACCACTTTCCACCTGCTGTGTACTACTAAAAGGAATAGACAAATACTGGATGAATAGACTTCTAAGAAACAAGGTTTCTGTTCTTAGACCTTTGCTTTTTTGTGCTTTTATAGGAATCTAGTAGACTCTGTCTGCTATCATCCAACTCTATTCATTCTTATACCCAAGTCTGTAAAGAACAGATGGTTAGTGAGGCCCAGCTACTATGTGAAGCAGCTGTAGCGATCCCACAGTAATACAGGAATAGAGGTGTAGTGAAGAACACTTCAGGGTGTTCACTGTCAGAAGTATCATGGCTGCTGTAGGGTTTTAAACATAGAGCCACATCCCACCTTCCCTTGGGATGTTGTGTTAGATTCAGGCAAAGTACCTGACTCTTCTGGGTCTGCTGAGTAGAGGTAGATCTGCATGTGAACAGAAGGGTGTCTGTGGAGAGGCACAGGGCTCCCTTCCTGTTTCTTGGTACCCCGCAGTCTAGGATGCTGTTGGTCATGCCCACTGAAGAGCCTTTCCACAAAAGGAAGACTGTTTTGCGCATTATTTTCTTTCCTTAAGAATGTGGAATGCAGGTAATAGTAAGTTTTACTTCTCCATTTTGTGTACTTATAATGTTGATTAATATTTATTGATTGTATACCTAAATGTAAGATTTCTCAGAATTAGATCTCCATGTTGGACAGTTGCCTTTTTAATATCAACCAATAAATAGCATGTATATTTGTTTCCAATTTACGGAAGGAAATAAATGGTATAATGCTCTCTGCCAAGAAATATTTTTCAAATAACAAGTCTTATGTATGGAAATACTGTGCATTTTAAGCTTTATGTTTTTGAACTAGCATGAGATTGATCATTAGTAAAAGTAAGTAAAAATATTTGTCGCACAGCAGTACAGTGATCAATTGATTTTTATTTATTTATTTATTTATTTATTTAAAGCATGCACTCCAGGCCAGGCATATTACTGCATGCTTTTAATCCTAGCACAGGGGAGGCAGAGGCAGGAGGATTTCTGAGTTGAGAACATCCTGGTCTACAGAGAAGTTCCAGGACAGCCAGAGGATCCCTGTCTTGATAAACAAACAAAGCAAAACAAGGCAAAAGAATTTTCTCCAGACTTTCCTCCCCATCTGGACAGTGTTTCCATTCCGTTTAATTAGCATGTTAGGACCCTTTTCTCACTGAGGTCTTGGCAGATTTCTTGAGTACCTCCCAATTCTCTGAACTATCACTAGACAGCAGCTTTCTCTTTGGTGCCCTGCTATTCCTGAGTGTGGCCAGGAGTAGAGAACATAAATTCTGAACTGAAACTCAGATACTTGCAGCCGCTTGCCAGGTACCAACAGGATTCTGCTTCAGTAAAAGGATAAGGATCAATGTTCTTCAGCACTGACTGCGATAAAGCCCAGCCAAAATAGTCCTACAGGACCACTCTGCTTAGGCTTATCCCTTACGTTTTTCTTTTAAAAAGTCAAATGCCTTCCTTTCAGAACTCAGTTAATTCTACCCGCTACACACTTTCCAGTACCTCTGGTACCACCAAGCCAGGCCCTTTTCCTATATGCTTCACTGGGACTAGCTGGAACCCATCCATTCAACAAAGTATTTGCATAGATCAGTAAAGAGCCAGCGACACTCTTCAGTTACTGGACATACAATACTGAGTCAGGTAGACCTCCATGCTCTCATGGAACTTATAGCCTCACCAAAGAAATATAAAGCAATCTATCTCGTTTTGTCTTGGTGTTTTTTATTATAGTTTTCAGCAAAGGTTTATATTCTTAGGTGGCTGTTTGCCCACACTGCTCATTAAACAAAATACACATTTAGAACTATTTTAGTATTATTTTGCTCTGATCATTTGCTTCATTTTTAAAAATTATTTTTATTACTTGCACTCTGCAAAAGGGACCTCCTTGGGTTTTAATTTTCTTCCCAGGATAGGGCATCTGGAGTGTTAAGACCGGAGTCAAGCAGTGGGCAGCTTACATACTTGATACAGATGAGAATTTGAGCCCAAACTCCAAGGAAACAAGCTTCACCAGTCTGTTAGGAGAACTGCACATGTCATTTCATTGAGGGCAGATCCGTACGGGAAGGGGTCCAGGGTATTAACCTGACGTTACATAGCTGTGTGGTCCATCTGGATATGGTGCCTTATTAAGGGTTAAGACTGTTTGCTGCTCTACCTTGGACATCTTGACCACTCAGCGAGAGTCAGGTCAACCTCGAGGGAAGTCATATTATTGAATTTAGGTATCTCTCTTCCTGCCACTGTGACCCCTTTGTTCCAGAGTCTAACAATCACATCTTGGGATAATGAGAAAAAAACAAAAACAAAGACCTGAGTGAAATCCACAAAGGGGATATTTAGTCTACACGGTTAAGAGCTTCCTCTGCACTGAAACATTTTGGTTTGTAGTCACACACAACCAAACGACTGGCTATCAAAGGCTCGTTTTGAAAAAAAGTGCTCACATACTGCTTTTCCAAATTCCTAGTCACAAGTTCTCCTACATCTTCCTCTTTAAAATATGGGGCTGGCGAGATGGCTCAGCAAGTGAAGGTGCTGCCCCTAAGCCTGGTCTGACTCGGTCCCTGGGACCTACATGGTAGATGGAGAAAAATAATTCCAAAGTTGTCCTTCGACCTTTATGTGTATGCCATGGCACATGTGCCACACACACACACACACACACACACACACACACACACACACACACACACTATCAGTACAGCCTCTTAAACTATCTTTCAGCTGATAATATGGATAGACATAAGAGTTAAATTCTATTTCCTATGGGCTCTCGCTGAATAAAGTTAACATGAGACAGTAGTTCACTCTTGGCTGGGCCAGGTTGTATGTACCAGGCTGTTATTGGTCCTCTGGTGATTTAGTCAGAGAAACTCTCCACGGGTCATGAGTGCTGCTGCTGTTTGTTCTGTGCTGCTGGTGCCTGAATGCAGGGCCTTGGGCATGCCAGGCAAGCTGTCCAAAATTGAGCTGCACCCCAGAACATCAGTGATTTTTTTTTAAAGGAATAAAACAGCAATATGGCAGAAGTAGATATTCCAAGAACTGTCCCATGTCTTTACGATGTGCTTAGGCACTTGAAGATGGGATGCTTTGGGGTACACCTGACATCAGGAGTGGGTGAGTTTGATAGCTCCTAGATCATGAGAAGTGACTTAGGTTGGTGATATAGATGTTCTTAGATATTCCTTTGTTTTGTTCAGTCCTTATTCACTAGGATGTTAAAATGAGCAAGTAGTGGGAATTGCTAGTTTTGATGGTGTCACTAATCTCAGAAAACCCTATTGATCTACATTGTGGTTTTTTTGTTGGTTTTTTGTTTGTTTGTTTGTTTGTTTTTTAATTTTCATGATAGAGAAGAGACCTCATACTAACTTGTTTGGCTCCTTTTACCATGATAATGTTTGTAGAAAACCAAGATGGTAATTGCACTTTTTCTAGATACAGCTATTTAAGGCATACACATAGAGGTTTTATAGGTACAAGTGGGCTGGCTTTGTCCAAAGACCATTTACTGTCTGGCCTCCAAATTCATGTTTCTTAAGCTAGCACATCAAATCTAGATTCTCTGCAAAACAAGTCCATGTTTGTTGTTGTTTTACCCTTTGGCTTTTGGGCGGCCTTCCACCCAGCTCCCAAATAAATCACACAGAGGCTTATTCTTACTTATGAATGCCCAGCTTTAGCTTGGCTTGTTTCTAGCCAGCTTTTTAAAATTTAAATTATCCCATCTACCATTTGCCTCTGGGCTTTTATCTTTCTCTATTCCATATACCCTTCTTCTCACCCCAAGGCTGGCTATGTGGCTGTGTGGCTTGGTGGCTAGGTGGCTGTGTGGCTGGGTGGCTGGGTGACTGGGTGGCTGTGTGGCTGGGTGACTGTGTGGCTGGGTGGCTGGATGGCTGGGTGACTGTGTGGCAGGGTGGCTAGGTGGCGGGGTGGCTGGGTGACTGTGTGGCAGGGTGGCTAGGTGGCGGGGTGGCTGGGTGACTGTGTGGCAGGGTGGCTAGGTGGCGGGGTGGCTGGGTGACTGTGTGGCTGGGTGGCTAGGTGGTTGTGTGGCTGGGTGGCTATGTGGCTGGGTGGCTGGGTGGCTCAGTTGGCTGGGTGGCTGGGTGGCTGGGTGCCTATGTGGCTGGGTGACTGGGTGGGCTGTGTGTCTGGGTGGCTCGGTGGCTGGGTGGCTGGGTGGCTGGGTGGCTGTGTGTCTGGGTAGCTGGATGGCTGGGTGGCTAGGTGGCTGTGTGGCTGGGTGGCTGGGTGACTGTGTGGCTGTGTGGCTGGGTGGCTGGGTGCCTGAGTGGCTGGGTGGCTGTGTGGCTGGGTGGCTGGGTGGCTGGGTGCCTGAGTGGCTGGGTGGCTGGGTGGCTGGGTGGCTGGGTGGCTGGGTGCCTGAGTGGCTGGGTGCCTGAGTGGCTGGGTGGCTGGGTGGCTGTGTGGCTGGGTGGCTGGGTGGCTGTGTGGCTGGGTGGCTGTGTGGCTGCCCCTGGAGTCCTATCCTCCTCTTAGTTCTTGATCTTTTCCCTCCTAGATCTCCCCCTGTTTATTCTCTCTGCCTGCCAGCCCCGCCTGTCCTTTCTCCTGTCTCACTGTTGACCATTCAGCTCTTTATTAGACCATCAGGAGTTTTAGGCAGGCACAGTGACACAGCTTCTTCACAGAGTTACACAAATGCCACATAAAAGAACACAACACACCTTCGCATCATTAAACAAATGTTCCACAGCACATATTGGCATATAAAGTTGTGTTCCTTTTTTCTATCTTTCTCTGCGCCCTCAGAAGTAAATCTCACCAGTGTCTTGTAACTAATTTTACTTTGGTTGGACCCTTGCACATTATACCAGAGTGGAACTCTTGGTTGAAGCGTTAAAGAGTGATGGGAATGGATCAGAGGGAGGTTACTCTTCTTATAAAGGAAAATCCAAGAAGGAAGATCATGCCTCAAAGGGTTTACAGTGCTGCATGAAAGAGCACTCTGACCTTGTCACACATCCTCGTTAGAACTCAGGGTCTCGCTGCTTCCTAACCACTGCCACTGTGTCGCTTGTGTGAGAGAAGAGCACACCAAACTGACAGAATCTGACAGCCTGCAGGATCAAACTGTGTATTTGGTTCTCAGTTTCTTATGCTCTTTTTAAGTTTCATGTTTTACTCCATATGAGTCAAGAAATGGGGGTGCTTAATCATTCTACTCTCTAAACAGTGTGTATGTGTGTGCGTGTGCATGTGTGTGTGCGTGAATGTGTGTGTATGTGTGTTTATGTGTGTGTGTGAGTGAGCGTGTGTGTGCATGTGTGTGTGCGTGTGCATGTGTGTGTGAGTGTGTGCATGTGTGTGTGAGTACGTGTGTGTATGTGTGTTTATGTGTGTGTGTGCGCGTGAATGTGTGTGTGTGTGTTGTGTGTGTGTATGATTTATTTCAGAATGGAATGGAGGTGGGAAGTCCCTTTGCTCTTGCACCCTCCTTTCTGGTTTCTGCCATTACTAACAGTAACAGCTTTGTCTAGAGTTTCGGCCAAGGATTGACCCTTGAAGGATCCTACTTTTCATTTCTCTGAGGGTTAAAACTGAGTTAATGGGACTACTCATTTATTTATTTGGGTTTCTCTTGTAGCCCTGGCTGCTTTGAAACTTTCTTTGTAGACCAGGCTGACCTTGAACTCACGAGAGCCTCTCGCCTCTGCCACTCAAATGCTGGGGTTAAAGGCGTGTGCCACCACTGCCTGGCTAGAGTATTTTAATCCTTATTCAATGCTAGACCCTCAGAAGGATTGTTGACTCTTTGTTTGACTTTCTTTGAGAACACAGTAGAATCTGAAGGGGTGAGATCATGAAGGCAGATATTCCACCGAGTACGAGAAACAAATGGGACCATGGAATTTGAGTGTTTCCTCAGCTTAGACGTTTACATGCAAATGCTCAATTCTATCATGGAATTCAGAGTATAAAACTGAAGGGATATCACAGGTCAGGTGTTTAGTATTTGCATCTAAAGGTTTGGTTTCCAAATATGGAGCATGAACATTCTATGGAAAAATGTTGGTTTCTAGCGGGATTTTTACTTCAAAAGATGGGAAAGTTCTCATCCTGTTGATGTTTTTAAACAATGCAGGCTGACCCATTGTCTCAAGTAGTGCTTGCTTCTAAATTGTCTCGCATTTACCTGTACACATTCAGGAGGACTACACATTATTTAAAATGATAAACATAGCTTGAGGTTTTGGTGTGTGACTTATGATCTGTTGTAGTAGATTCCCAGCCCTAACATACCCTCCTCTCTGCCCTTGTTGGATTGAGGCATTTTTACTTGCCTTATGGTTTTCAGCAAAACCTGGGGGAAAGAGTCAAAGGACAGGCTCTGGGTCATATGGGCTACAGTCTCCTGTGGCTTACAACTCTGCCAGGTTACTTAACCTCTCCAGGCCTGACCCCTCATCTGCAAGCCTATTTCACAGGGTGAATGTGGTGTCTGAAAGAAGCACATTACAGGTTTTGATAATTTTAAGATTTATAATACTATAATAAGTATTGTTAGAATTGTAAGATGTATAATCCACAGTTGAGATACTGCTAACAGTAGCAGTGAGGCTGGAATAACAACATTTAGATTCTAATCCATCATAGCTTTGGGGATTTCCAAAATAATTTGCAATAAGAAACTGGCTCATTCTCCTTGTGTTCTGAAGGCTTGGTCCTGCTCTGTGGCTCTGGGTCTGTGATGTTGAGGTGTTGTAAGGTCACTATAGAAGGAAACCCGGAGAAGGTTCTCCACAGGGAGGGCTTCCTTCTGGGCCAGAGCAGCTGTGCTGTTTGTTTGATATACCAGGCTTCTGTACTTCCCACCTAGCCATTTACTGGCTCAATGAGGTATATACACAGATATTTTGAGAATAAATGACTCAAAGGTCCTCTCAGGCCCCCAAGACTGTCCTTTGTCCATTAGTCTGAGTGAGCTTGGAAGTTGGTGGCTTTGCTGGATCTGACCTAGACATGTTTTCTTTGTCCTGCGTAGTAGTGGTTTAAACATATAAAGTGCCAAAATTCAGGATTTGGAGATTTCTCACCTAAAAATTGAGGTTCTCTTTTTTGTTTATGCAAAATTGGTGTGCCTGACAGTTCTGTGCTCACATCCCCAAGGAAAAGTCTGCTGATCTAGGTGGCAGCTACTGCCAGCAACTCCCCTGTCTCATACCCTTTTACTGATGAGCCTGGCCTTCAGACGGCATTTCCATTTTCATGTCTGATTAATCTCTTTTCTGTATATGAATATCAGTGTTGCTATGGTAGGCAAACTATTTGTCAGGACTCGCCAGTGGAATAGTCCCCATAGAGTACATATGTATTACAAGTAGATGATTGGGTTCCATACGGCCTACTGAGTAGTCCAACAGTGACTAGCCGGGTGCTGGAGAGGCTGAGAAGTTAGCTGCTCAGTATACCACACCTTGCTGTATTTGTCCTGTAAGAACGCCGTGGAGCCTATGGCCGACATCCATTTTTACGTCACTGTGGCAATCGTAAAGCGATTTCTCTGTTACAACGCAGTTCTGTAGCCTTGCGTTCCTTCTAGTGAAGAATCTGATTATCAGACACGTAGGGACCCCTATCATATCAGAAAGGCTATTTTAAAGACTTTCTACTTGTGCTTCAGCTATGTTGGAATATTCAGGGCCTGCTGTGGTGGGGTTGCTGGGCTGGAGACACAGTTGTCCTGGCTGATATTGACTGTGTTTTTACACTGGCATCTGGGACTGGGAAAATTGTAGTTCTAGGCGCTGGTATCTGGTCTTTGTTGGGTGGACGTTTTGTTCCTTAATTTGGGGTGGGGGGGTGTTGTTTGTTTACTCTGTCTGTCTGTCTGTCTCCCTCTCCTTCCCTCCCTCCCTCCCTCCTCCTCCCCCCTTCATCCCTCCCTCCCTTCTTCCCTCCTCCCCTTTGGTTATTAGGAGAACGTGGCAGCTGTGTGTTGCCTATGGGAAAATCTTCGAGGGTCCTGATAGGTGTGGGCACTGGTAGTCCCAAGTGAAACATGTTTCTGGATATTAGCAGCTGACAGTTAGGAATGGGGAGGGGCTGGGGCTGGTGGGGAGACTTAAGCAGAGGGAGGAGAGCAGAGTGTTCCACTTAAGTAGAGAGAGGGTCAGCTTAGACTCTTGGCAACAGGGACAGAAAGTGAGGAGAGAGGCCAGAGCAGAAAGTCTGCTGAGGATGAGACTGGGGGTTGGACTTGAGGAGTGAAGGAGAGGTGAAGATCTGCAGTGACAGCTTCCTTGCTTCTCTGGCAGGAGTGGCCTGTGGGTTCCCAGGGAGTGCCTGCTGGAGCTGGAGGATGGGGGATAAAGCAGTGAGCTGGGGAAGAAAGTTTGGAGGGAAAGATCTGTGTGATCTACTGGAGATGGAAAGAGGGCTGCAGGAAGTGTTTTGTTGCAGAGCTGGGGGATTTGATTTGGAGGAGCAGAGGTGAGATGAAGGTCTGTGATTAGCCTACCTGCTTCCCTGGACAGGCATTCAAAAATATTGTATTAGAATTAGACTTGTGGAGGACAGTATAACCAAGAAATAAGTGGACCAGCTGTTCATGCCTCCTTACCCTGCCTCAGCTCCAGAAGAGGATTCTCACAAGGCTTGATTATTTTCCTGGCCAGGTGAAAGGCTCACCATTGAGTGCCTTTTTACTGGTAAAGGCTCAGAGAGAAAGATAGAGAGTACCAGCCAGGGGCTGGAGAGATGGCTCTGCTATTCTCAAAGGCGTGGCCCACAACCAGAATGCCAGGATACCAGCTTTGGTGGCCCTGCTTTCCCTCAGTCACTTTGCCCCGTTAGGTAGGGTGAACTTTCCGTGGCCAGTGTTCTCTGTCTGCGTTTATTGTGGATTGTTGAGTGTGGAGTCTGTAAGATTTGAGATACATGGCCGTGAACCTTCTATTCTTTGTCTCAGCCTCATTGTTATCATGAAATTGTCCATTTCTCCTTGTAGTTCTGCTGTGCACATGTGTGTGTGTGTATATGCACACACACACACAATTTTGTTTTGTTTTTAGAGACAGTTTCTTTGTGTAGCCCTGTCCACCCTGGAACTCACTCTGTAGACCAGGCTGTTCTCAAACTCACAGAGATCTGCCTGCCTCTGCCTCCAGATTGCCAGGATTAAAGGTGTGCACCACCCTGGCCCAACTAGCAGTTTATATTTTAAGAAAACTGTATTAGGTTTAAGTATTCAGCGGCGTATTTTAAAGTGTTTTCATTGCAAGTCAGGAGCTATTTAGCTGGCCACAGTGAAGAGAACACACCCCTAATCCTTTTTATCTTCCAAACCCTTTGCAAACGTTGCAATTGGCTAATGAGAGCTCTTCCTAGGTTTTGTTTTTACTTGTTTGTTAACACAGCTATGATTTTAGGAGGTTTTTTTTTTTATGTTCAAATTAAACAGGACAGAGAAATGATGTTAAAACATAGGTTCAGTACATTCCTCTCAAATCAGAATTTCCAATTCTTTCCCATATTTACTGCATATATAATGTCAGTCAATTTTTATACTGATGACTTAAAATATGTATTTTTTAAAAATACATTTTATTGTTTATTCATGTATGTGCATGTGTCTGTATATAACTGTGCTCCCCCCGTGTGTGTGTGTGTGTGTGTGTGTGTGTGTGTGTGTCTCCTCTGCAGCTGGAGTTACAGTCAGTTATGAGCTGTCCAGCATGGGTGCTGGGATCTGAACTCAGGTTCTCTGCGAGAGCAGCAGTGCTCTTAACTGCTGAGCTATCTCTCGAGCCCCGGATCTATATATTTAAAGCACCTTGCCTGCATTTCTCTGTTTGTTTAGCTGCCTGCTGGTAGTTATTCTACATTGAAATGCCCCATAGGCACTGTCCCATCAGCAGTTGAATATGGTATTGCAGAACAATGGGATACTACTTAGTAGCTAGAAGAATGAACAACATTGAAGCATCTCAAAGTAGTGTCCTTGGGCTTGAGAGCTGACTCAGCAGTTAGGAACACTTACTGCCTTTACAGAGGACTGGGTGTGTGGTTTTGGGTACCCATATCAGATGGCTCACAGCCACTTGTGACTGCAGTTCTAAGAAATCAGATGCTTTCTGGCCTCTAGGGGCATCTGCATACTCACTGGTACACACAAACTCATTCAGGCACACATAGCTAAAATACATAAACAAGCTCTTGAAAACAGTGATGATTGTGGCCTGAAGAAGCTAAACAAAAAGAAAACAATTATAGAAGTGGTTGCCGGGTAGTGGTTTACTGGGGGTGGGGGCAATGAGGAGAAGAGGATTTCAAGGGGTACTAGATTATAGTCATCTTGATTATAATAACGGTTTCAGAACGCACCTAATTGTATACTTTATATATAGTCAATTCATCATATATGAGTGCTTGAATGAGGCTGGGGGAAAACCCTCAATCCCAGAAGGCTCTCAGTAGAGCAGAAATCCTTGTCTACACCCAGCCCCGCTTCCCGGAGCAGCTACTTTGAAGTTGTACATGTGTTTTCTCCACTGTTTGCCGACTATCTCTGTAGGTCAGAGTTCAGTTCTCCTGCTCCACCACTTTTACGTCTCTTTTGTACATCCTAACAACAGCGTTTAACTGAGTCCATGTCAGTGTCAGCCTTGCTAGGGATATTAAATATCAGGTACGTTTCTTTAACATCTCCCACAGTTAATGCAATAATTGCATTGCCCCTAGTTCCTTTGCTTTCTGTACATATGGCTGATTCTTTCGGATGCCTTACTAATCTTGTCAGACACCCAGCATTTATTTCCCAAGGTGCTCCAGGTGTCGTGCAACCTGCTTTGAGTGTCTGCTTCTTTTTATGTCTCCTTGGAGTTTTATTTTTAAGACAGGGCTTTATGTAGCCCAAGCCAGCTTCAAACTTATTAGCCAAGGATGATCTTGAACTTCTGATGCTCCCCCTCCACTTCCTGAACGCTGGGCTTATAAGCCATCATACCTGGTTTACACAGCGCTGGGGCCGCATGCATCCTGGGCAAGCACTTAGCTGACTGTGCTCCAGCCACAGCCCTGCAACCTGTTGATTCCCAGCTGCTGAGGACCATTTCTCCTCTTCAGGGTTGGCCCACCTGAGTCCTGCATGCTCTGCCACTCTTCTTCAGGTTTCTTCCACTGGTGTCTTTTTCAGGAATGCTACATACTTTACTTTTCCGTCTCTCACATAATATGTCCTGATTATAAACCATAATCTCTCTCAGCTCTCCTCAGTTCCTCCCCGCACATCCAGATTTGCCCCATTTCTGTCTCTCAGGCTTCTAAGGGAATATAATAAAGCCAAAACTAATGCTTCAGAATAGAACAAAATAAACAAACAGAAGAAAAAGAGCCCAAGAGAAAGTACTTTTCGTACACTCAGAAATCCCATAAAAACACTAAGCTGGAAACCATAATGCACATGTAGGGTAAAATTAGAGAAGAAAAGATATATATAAATACAATTTTAAAGTAATAAGATAAAATAGGAAAGATCTGACAGGACAGTATGGGACAAACTCCCTCCAAGGATGCCGTGGAGTTCATTCTGCTGCTGGACATGCGACTCACCCTTCAGAGTAGTCGTTTCCCAGTGAGATGTCTTGTAGATGGCACCAGGTTAGGGTTGGGGACACCTGCCCACTTTCCTTTCATCTGGTGCAGAGCGTGGAAGTTGTCTCAGCCTCTGTGAATTCCTGTTGATTCAGAGGACCTTGTTTCCTTGTGTCCTCCATCCCCTCTGGCCGGTACCCTCTCCTGATCCCTGAGTGCAGGGATTGGATGGAAACATCCCTTTTAGGGCTGAGTGTTTAGGCTCTCACTCTCCACACACTGTCTGGATGTGGGTCTCCATATTTGTTCCCCTATTCTGCAGGAGCAAGTTTCCTTATACATATTTTACTTTTTAATTTGAAAGTTAATTTTTAAAATTTCTTTCCTGAGCCAAAAATGTCATTATTTTGCTCTAATCTAAATATTTGGCTAGATACAAAATTCTGTATGGAAAGACTTTCCATATGAATTTTAGAATTGCTTCTCCATTGCTTTCTAGCATCTGACATATTATCAGATATTTAGGATGTAATCCATTTGCATATATCCTCCTTTGGACACAGTGATCGTCTCTGTGCTGGTCTAATGTTTTCTTTTAAGCATGCTTTGTCACTGTTCACTCCCCCTCTGCACGACATTCGTCATTGAGTTATATTTAAGAGACTCCATTGGGGAGTGGACACTCCTCTAGGCTCTGGGGATACAGCAGCGAATGCTCCTTCCCTCATTTAATGTAATCCTAGAGGTAAAGGCAAACGTTAGGAAGCGAGTGGTATCCAACAACCTCTTAGATATACGTAAGGACAGATGGTTTAGGTGTGTAGGTGGAGGGTGCCAGGTGCCAGCTGAGCAGACTCTAGTGAGGTCAAAGGGCACAACTGAGGCAAAGCAAAAGGAACAGAATGTGAAACCACTGTGCCAGCCACCACACTAAGTCCAATGGCAAATTCCGAGTCTTTGTTCTATTTACATCACCAACCAACACAATTCCTCTTTCTGAACATTTGTTCCTTTCCTCTTCTTATGGGACACTAATTTCTCTGGAATCCTACCCTCCTCACAGTCTGCTCCTCCTTTGGTCTTCTGTTTGTTGATTCTAAATAGAGAAATGCTCTAGAGCTCAGACCTGAGCCTCTTTTGCCAGAACACTGCTCCAAGAACCGCCGCCCACCCCAGCACCACTCTCTGGTGCACTACGGATGTGAACATCTGCTTCCTGACAGCTCCATCTGGCTGTCACCAGCACCTTCACTCAACACAGCTCAGACCCACTGCCCTCCAAACAATATTCAGTCATCCACATCTCATGATGCCCAAGCTGCTCAGACCATGAAGAGAATTTTAAAATTTCACGTTTTTCTCACTTTCCCTTTATATCCAATCTGTCGACAAACCCTATAGCTCTTCCTTCAAAGTATATTTCAAGTTCAACCATTTCCTGTTATTACCGCCTAGTCAGTCACTGTATTCCACTGCAAAGGCCCCTATAGGTCTCACTGAATCCCGTGCTTTACTAATCTACCATCCATATCCATAGTTCCACAAATGTGATTCTCTAAGAGCTAAGTTTGTCCTTGCTCAAGGACTCCAACAGAACCACCAGAGTCTCTGCCGTGCCCTACCGGCCTGAACCACCTCACACTGGTTCCAGTTCGGCTCCTGCCACTTGCTCTCCTTTGCTTTCCCTCATTGTCTCCAATCCATGGTGCTTCTGCCTAGGAGTCTTTACACTTTGCCCCAGTCGTGCCTTTGACCTCACTAGAGTCTGCTCAGCTGGCACCTGGCACCCTCCACCTACACACCTAAACCATTGTCCTTACCTATATCTAAGAGGTTGTTGTATACTGCTCGCTACCGTAACGTTTGCCTTTACCTCTAGGATTACATTAAATGAGGGAAGGAGCATTCGCTGCTGTGTCCCCAGAGCCTAGAGGAGTGTCCACTCCCCAATGGAGTCTCTTAAATATAACTGAATGACGAATGCCGTGCAGAGGGGGAATGAACAGTGACAAAGCATGTCTTATAACCTGTAAATAAAATGATAATGTCTATCTTATATGAAGGACTCATACATAAATCGAATAGACCAAAAAGTTATTACCTCAAAATTTAATCATATGGAAAGAGTTAAAGCCTCGTTGGGAAGATAAGTGAAAAGATTTTGCTCCAAGCATTTGTGATTAACATTTTCCTGTGTCTTTCTGTTTTTTCTTAATAGCACTTTCTGCCTCTTGCAAATCTCGAATGTTCACCAAATGTTGAAATATTTCTTTGCCAAGCTTTTGTACCAACCTGCACAGAGCAAATTTATGTGGTCCCACCTTGTCGTAAATTATGTGAGAAAGTATATTCTGATTGCAAAAACTTAATTGACACTTTTGGGATCCGGTGGCCTGAAGAACTTGAATGTAACAGGTAAGTTATGGTTTTCACCGAAAATGAAAAATGCAAATACTAAATACTAATGGCTTTTTAGTATTGTTAGCTCCCTATTATATTACTAACATTTGACTCAACACATGTCTGCTGCACATATAAGATAGGCACAATGGTGGTAAGACCTGTAGAGCTACTGGTTAGCAATAAACAGACTTAGTTCTTCCTCTCAGGGAACTTAGATGAGGGATAGGGGCAGATAATAATCAAGTAATTATACTAGTAAATGCATAGGGACAGTGTGAGATGCCACAAAGGCACGGGTGCATAATCATGTGAGAACATGTACTGGTGCCGTTCACCTAAACTGGGCTGCGAAGTGGTCAAGGTGTTGACTACCTAAACTATGAAAGCTAAGGCTGAGTTACTAGGTGATGGGAGAGGGGAGAAACTTGGGCTCTCTGTGACAGGAGAGAGCTTGGCATAGTCGGGCATTAAGATGCCCATGAGAAGCTGGCACACGTCTGTAATCTCAGTGCTCAGGAGGCTGTGCTGGGTGGACCAAGAATTCAGGGCTTATTGTGAGACCCTGTCTTGAAAAACAAATAAAAAGCAGGCCGGTGTAGTTGTAGTGATGATAATAAGAAAAAGTATGTGTAGCATGAGGTTTCTGGCCTGACTAGCCCCATGGTCTGGATCTGCCGTGGCCACTCCCCACCCCCAAATAACTCAGATGCTTACATTAATTTCATGCTGTTTGGCCTATGGCTCAGGCATATTGCTAGCTAGGCCTTGCTCTTAAACTAACTCATAATTTTTATCCTGTTCAGCCATGGGGCTCAGTACCTTTTCTCAGAGCAGCATAGGTGTCCTCTGCATCTGTAGCATCTCTGGTGTCTCTGTGGCATCTCTGCCCTGTTCTTCCCATTCCCAGAGTTTTCTTAGTCTGGTAGCCCTGCCCACACGTCCTGTCTGCCTTCAGCCAGTCAACGTTTTTATTAAACCAGTAAGCAGGACAGTTATTTACAATGGAAAAACACAGTCCCAGTACAACTATGGATAGAGAAGCAGCAGGTTACAGTCAGGGTCAGTTGGGTTAGGGTTAGGATGGTTAGAGTGACAGGGAGAGCTTACTCTCTTTAAGAAGGACAAGACAACCACCCAGACGCTGCTGAGGACCAGTTTGGCTCACGTCGCCGCTCTGACTGGCTCTTTGCCTCTGCTTGTGGACAAGCTTGGGCAACACACAGATATTTCTCTTCCTGCGCAGTACCCAATTGCTGAGCTGAATCTGTATGCACTGGTATTATTTTTGAAAAGTCTATATGGTTTAAAAACAATGAGAACACATTCAAAATACAACAGACTGAAACTTTAATAACGAATAAGAGGCTGGAGAGGCTGTTTGGTGGCTAAGAGCAGTGGAAACAGGATGTCCCATTGAGGTTTAAGGAGGCATCGGAGACAGTTTCTTATGAAGACACTGCAATATTGGAGCTTATAGACCAATGGCAGATGCCTGAGCTGATTTTTGAAGATAGTGTCCCCTACAGAAAACAGCCATATTCTAAAGGTAGCTGAAGTAGCTAGGGATTTTCATAGGAGAGGAGGAAGTTCAGAAGCCAGAGTATAATGGTCGCATCACTCAGGGTGTGGACAGAGGACAGGCGAGAGACTTGATATTGACGGCCTTCTTGCCGTATGCCCCCCTGTCCTAGGCACTAAAGACACAGCAGAAAAGATCCCCCTTGTCCTGGATCTTACATCTTAGTAGCAGGACAATGAAATAAATAAATTCTAGGTCTTCTCAAAGGTAATGCCTGTGGGAAAGACAGTTGCTCTTCCCGGGGTTGCCTATACAGTTTCAAAGCATAGGGGTCATGAATCACAAACACATATTTGGTGTTGAAGCTGACATTTCCCCCTCTTTGGGGCTTTTAATCTGCAAAGTTCACTTTTGTTGAGAAATATTGTTTCCTTATACCAAATCAAATTTGTTTTGTGTTTGGAAATACCTGATGTATTGCACTGGGAAGTTAAATCTTCATTAAAAAAAAAAAAAAATCTTGTAAACCCATTGTCAAGCTCTATCTCATTAGAATAAAGCAGACAAAGATCTCTTTTTAAATGACCAATGATTTGATCACTAGAAATAATTGTCTTCCTGGATGTAAAAACAGTCTTCAAGGGTCTTATTTTGCAAATATAAAAAGCAGGAGAATTTCTGACTAGCCTGCTCTAAGCTTTAACATGTCCCAGAGGCAGCTCCTGTTTGACTCTGGGACTCTGGAAGAGTGGCACACTTTAGGCTCCAAGTGCCTTTGCATTGGAGCAGGGGAAACCTCAGTCTCAGAGGCCCAGGTTCCCAGCCTGTCGGGCCTATGCTTTTTATCTGGGACTGGGTTGCCCATGGGTCAGTGTGCATCCTTCTACCTGCACCTCCTGCCCTCCAGCACACGGTGGGAAAGTCTCGGGCCTTATTTCTCCTGTGCTCATTTTCCCTGTTTCACAACCACACTTTCTCCCTAACTGTGCATCTGTCCCATTTCCAAGAAAACATACTTGGGGCTGGAAAGATGGCTTGTGCTGCTCTTGCAGAGGACTGGAGTTTGGTTCCCAGCACCCTCTAAGGCGGCTCACAGATGCTTGTAATAAAGATCTGATCTGCTCACTTTCATGAGTACTGCATTCACATTCACAGACACACATACATAACATTTTTAAAAATTTTAAAGGGAATGTGTAATCCATCAGCAAGTGCTTCTACCACCCAGAATACTCTGGATTTTTAAATCAGTACTTGCGTTAATTATGAAAATTATGCAAAAGTGCTCACTTTTTGTTTTTATAATATGAAATATGCTACTGTGTCAGGATTAAAATATTAGTTGTATTTCTTACATATACCATCATACCAGCACTAATATAGTATTTGGGCAAGGTAAAAATTGTCTTTATTAAATATAAGAGTCTCAGGAATACATTTGAGCTGACCTCGAACTTAGTATGTAAACCAGGCTGGTCTCCAGTTCAGAGAGATCAGCCCGCCTCTGCCTCCTGAATGCTGAGATCAAGGTGTGTGCCACCACATTCAGCCCTTAGTCATTCATTCATTCATTGTCCCTCTCTCTGTCTCTCTCTTAAAAAGTATTTTATTGATATGTGTATGAGTGTTTTGCCTACATGCATGTCTGTGCAGCGTGTATATGTAATGTCCATAGGTGCCAGAAGCTGTTAACTGCTGTGAAGATGCTGGGCATCTAACCCAGGTTCTCTCAAGAGGAACCACTGCTCTTAGCCACTGAGCAGGCTCTCCAGCTTTTTATTCGCTATTTTAATTTTAGTCTGTCGTATTTTGAATGTATTTTCATTGTTTTTAAACCATATAAATTTTTCAGAAATAATACCAGTGCACACAGATTCAGCTCAGTGGTAAAGTACTGCCCAGAAGAGAAATATCTGTGTGTTGCCCAAGCTTGTCCACAAGCAGAGGCAAAGAGCCAGTCAGAGCAGTGACGTGAGCCAAGCTGGTCCTCAGCAGCGTCTGGATGGTTGTCTTGCCCTTCTTTTAAGAGTGTAAGCTCTCCCTGTCACTCTTCTTAGCCAGCCTCTTTATTTCCCTAGGTCACATGATTAATCAGGAGTTGCTGTGAACATTAGAAAAAGAGAGTAGGGTGGGACCGGTGCCCAGAGGAAAGAGCACTTGCCCAGCACACACAGTTTCACACTCAGCCCCAGCATGAAAATAAAGACAAGCCCATTTCCTAAGACCTGTATTTCATATGCCAAAGCTAGGCTAGTCAGTATCTTATCCGGAGATTACCGAATTAGATAAACTATACATTCCCTTAAGTAGTCAGTCTTAAAGGCAAAAAATATTTAAAATTGTGGCTTGACTAATTATTTTCCAAGGAAGTAGATTTTTATGGTTTCCTATCTTCTCACTGGTATATTTAAGTGGGCTGAGGCTTTAGTTTCAAAACTCTGCCCAACCCTAAGTTACTCAGCCTTGCTTATATGTCTCCCATCAACTATGAATGTAACAAGGCCATGGTTTATACTTGGAAAGCATAGATAAAGTGGGGTGCGGGTCTGTGAGAAGTTAGGGACAGAGAGATGAATATGATCAGAATACATTGTGCATGCATGAAAGTCTCAAAGAATTAATGAAAACATTATTTAAAATCTGTGACCTCACTATCGAGTTTTTTGTGGTCTTTTCAGATTGCCACACTGTGATGACACTGTTCCTGTAACTCCTGATCCACACACAGAGCTCTTTGGTCCTCAGAGGAAAACAGAACAAGTCCCAAGAGACATTGGCTTTTGGTGTCCGAAGCATCTTAAGGCTTCAGCAGAACAAGGCTATAAGTTCCTGGGAATTGACCACTGTGCCCCTCCGTGCCCCAACATGTATTTTAAAAGTGATGAGCTAGACTTTGCCAAAAGTTTCATAGGAATAGTTTCAATATTTTGCCTTTGTGCAACTCTGTTCACATTTCTTACCTTTTTGATTGATGTTAGAAGATTCCGATACCCAGAGAGACCGATTATCTATTACTCTGTCTGTTACAGCATTGTCTCTCTAATGTACTTCATTGGGTTTTTGCTGGGCAATAGCACAGCTTGTAATAAGGCAGACGAGAAGCTGGAGCTCGGGGACACAGTGGTTTTGGGGTCGAAGAACAAGGCTTGCAGCGTGCTATTTATGTTTTTGTATTTTTTCACAATGGCTGGTACTGTGTGGTGGGTAATTCTCACCATTACATGGTTCTTAGCTGCAGGAAGAAAATGGAGTTGTGAAGCCATTGAACAGAAAGCAGTGTGGTTCCACACGGTTGCCTGGGGAGCGCCTGGTTTTCTGACTGTCATGCTGCTTGCTATGAACAAAGTTGAGGGGGACAATATTAGTGGTGTCTGCTTCGTTGGCCTTTATGACCTGGATGCTTCTCGATACTTTGTCCTTTTGCCTCTGTGCCTCTGTGTGTTTGTTGGGCTGTCTCTTCTTTTAGCCGGCATCATTTCCTTAAATCATGTTCGACAAGTTATACAACATGATGGCCGAAACCAAGAGAAGCTAAAGAAATTCATGATTCGAATTGGAGTCTTCAGTGGCCTGTATCTTGTGCCCTTAGTGACACTTCTTGGCTGCTATGTCTATGAGCTCGTGAACAGGATCACCTGGGAGATAACCTGGTTCTCTGACCACTGTCGCCAGTACAGAATCCCATGCCCTTACCAGGTAGGGCTGTCATTTGGATTATGCCACTGCTTACTTTCCATGTTCCCGGAAATGCACTTGTGTTGATCAGTTTCAGAGGACCTAGCTGACATGGGGAGCCATCCCCTGCGCACAGTAGGGCTGGGTGACATGTGAAGAGTTCATTCCTCAAGCAGTAGCTCTGGTTACAGTTAGAGCACAGCACGTCTCCTGGAGTTATTTTAAGCAATTGAAAACAATTAAATTGGGTTATAAAAGCAGGTGAAGAGTTATGAAGAATAGGTCTCGTCAGTGGGATAAAGGAAAAGTTATTTCTCCTGAATTGGAGAGGTTTTTTTTCCATCTCCTCTGTTGGTAGAAAAGCCCTGTGTTTGGGGCTAACCTCTTGTGCAGTGTTTGCTTCTAAAAATAGAGTCTGATTTTGGCCCATCCCATCCTGTCATTCTTAAATGAGAAAGGCACACAATTGAAAATACGTTGCTTGTGTCTCTGCGGCTTATAATTAGCATAAGGTGCTGTTTTAAAATGAAAAACTGTAAATTCCTGAAAATATATAATTTCTTAAAGCATTTTAGTTTAATTTTTAAATAAAACTTTGAGATTTTAAATGATTTAGCACTATACAGCGTGCCAGTTAGGAGGTTGAGGTGGAAGAACTGTCGAGTTTTAAGTCAGCCTGAGCAATGTGGTAAGACCCTGTGTCAAGTGAATTAGAGTGAAATAGGTCCTAGCTGGCTGAGGATAACGTGGCAGAGCATTTGCACAGCGTGTGTAGGCCCTGGACCCGACAGCTGTTCTCTCTGCCCCTCCCTCCCTCCCTCCCTCCTTCCTGTTCTTTAGCTCCCCCTGAAGAATCAGTTTACAAACATAAAGATGAGCACTGCAGCCCTGTTTGCACTGGAACTAGGGAGGAAGTGACCTAAATGTTTAAGTAAGGCCTAGTTAAGTAAGGTGGAGCTCACAAAGTAACAAGCCTTGAAAAGCAAAGCTCTGTCTGTGCTGATGAGGGCAGGGCTCCTGGGCATATTAATTAGTACAAAAACAAGATACAATACAATCTGAGTAATGCTTTTATACTTGAACTTACTATTGTATTTGAAAGTGTATGCTTTAAACAAAAGTATGGCTTTACTTTTTATGAAATTTCTATATTTTCACATCTTACTAATATTTGTTTTCTGTCAGCCAAACAAATTTTAATGTGTGCATCGATGCAGAACTAGAAAACATGAGTTTGATTTTTTAAAATGTTTTTCTTTTTATGCATGAGTGTTTGCTGCATGTATGTATATGCAGCACATGTGTGCCCGGCCACTAAAGACGGAGGAGGGCACTGGATGGAGTTATGGGTGGTCGTGGCCCACCTCGTGGTACTGAACCTGAGTTCTCTGCAAGAGCAGTGCTCTCAACTGCTGAGCCCCCTCTAGCCCATAAATATATTTCAGACATAGATTACAGTGGAGGAAATAGGTAAATACTTACAGACAAATATTTTAGCAATTATGAGAGGCCACTCTCTCAGGAGAGGAAAAGTCAAAAGTCATGCCAAGATTCTAAAATGCATAAGCGTTTTTCTCTGTTGAGAGTCATGGAAGTTTCTTGTTCAGACTTCGTAAAAAGGTAATGAACTTAAAATGATGTTCTTCGTATTTATTCCAAACCCTTTTCAGTAAAACAAACTGAAGATTCATAAGTTGCTCAAGCTTACTTTTACATTGAAGATTTTTCTTTATATTTTAAGTATGTTGTTATTTATTTTGTTTTTGTAGGCAGACCCAAAAGCTCGACCAGAATTGGCTTTATTTATGATAAAATATCTGATGACATTAATTGTTGGTATCTCTGCGGTCTTCTGGGTTGGAAGCAGGAAGACCTGCGCAGAATGGGCCGGGTTTTTTAAACGAAACCGCAAGCGAGAGTAAGCACTGACTGACTATTTTAAGGTTATTTTAAAGTAAACAGAACAAAATACCAATGTTTTTGCCGAAAATGTTAACAATTCAAACCAATGGGATATTTTGTGACATTAATACATACTTAGGAGTAAATAGTTTGTTTTGGTTCTTTATATATATTGTATATAATGTGCTATAGATTTTTTTATTTCCCACTGATTTGCTTATCAGACTCTTTGTATTACAGACTTCATAACTGTAGCTGGGCAAGTGTAACCCTGTAACCCCACACTTGGTGGCCAGAGGCAGAAAGATGGCAAATTTGAGGCTCACTTGAATAGCAAGACCCTGCCTCCAAAATATTTTAATTTAGAACTATATACTTTTTCACTAATAGTTTTTGAAGGCTAAAAATTACATTTAATGAGGCTTTATTATTTTCATTATTATCTGTGTATATTCATATTTATATCCAACTAACTTTACTGTAACTTACCAACTTTGAAAGCAAACAGGTCATTGATTACACTATGACCTCTTTCATCTGGCTTTACCCCTATATTTAGCATATTTCTGGATGACGCAAATCTAGTCAGTCCCATTGCACTGATTTTATTTCCTTGCCTTCAATCTTTGATTTTTTGAGTGTTTAATTTCTCACCAGTGTGCTGCTTCTGTTAGCAAAAGCCAAGAAAGTGTTTGTTCAAAAGACTTCAGGATCTGGGAATACCAGATTTTATAAGTGCTACAGACCATATAGAACTTGTAACTAATGAGAGTCTGCTTGTAATGCTTAAAATGGGCTGAGCAATTCTCCCCTGGGTTTTCTCACAGCCCCATCAGCAAAAGCCGAAGAGTTCTGCAAGAGTCCTGTGAGTTTTTCTTGAAGCACAATTCTAAGGTAAAACACAAAAAGAAGCAATACAAGCCAGGGTCACATAAGCTGAAGGTCATTTCCAAGTCCATGGGAACTAGCACTGGAGTGACAGCCGATCACGGCACCTCTGCCGTGGCAATCGCTGACCATGACTACTTAGGACAAGAAACTTCCACGGAAATCCAAACCTCCCCAGAAGCATCCCTGAAAGAGGTGAGAGACAGAGCAAACACGCCCAGAGCAAAGGAACAGGACTGTGGAGAACCTGCTTCCCCTGCAGCATCCAGCTCCAAGCTCTCTGGGGAACAGAGTGTTGGGAAAGGCCAAGCGGGCAGTGTGAAGGGAAAAGGCGGTGTGTCAGAAGGGGCTCCAAGTGAGGGAAGGTAAGATCATCTGTGCTGTCTGAAATTGTCATGATTTAAAATAGAGCATTCATCCTTTATTGGCACTTATTGCCTCTGAAGTGAAAGCATTTTGTGATGAGATACCTACACTTTGAATACAAGGAAGCTTATTTTCAGCCAATAGCTTTAAGAAAAGTTTAATATATGAGTTCAGGTTGAAAAGTGATGTTCATTTTTATGATAATTGTTAAGAGTTGTTTGATTTTTAGATAAGTGTTTAAAGTACCTCTGAAATACAGGCCAAATTATCATCATACATCAGAGCTGTGCATGCTGAACATGCCTGTAATCCCAATGCTGGGGGGCTACAGTTATGGTCATTAACTTGAGGTCAACCCAGGTTACAAGTAAGTTCAAGGCCAATCTGGGCTGTCAGTAGCAAGAAAGAAACATAGTAAGGAAACAAAGCACATTATATCATTCTGTATGAAATGATTTTATGGAACGATTATTATAAAATGGTAGTTTTCTGAACATGAAAAAATATGGTGGATTTTCCCCAATGGTCAAAAGTAACCAAAGCACAGGGTCGGTTTTTGTGTTTGTGTTTGTTTTTCCCAGAATGTTGACAGCTGACGATAGCTGTCAAGTTTTACTACCTAACACTTCTGGCAGGGCCCAATGGACACGTGTTCCCTTAATGCTTCTATCTGGCTCTGACTGGCTAGACCTTCCACTGGATTTGAGCTGAGGTCTTGGCCATCTTTGTATTCCTGAACTCTTAACACTGCTGGGGAATCATTAGCTGGGAGCAGGCCTCTGCCTGAGGAATTGTATTCCCTGTGAGGTACCATGCTTGGCCATGCAGGACAGCACTGGGTAGTTTCTGAAGTCAGCAAAGGTTGTATCTGAGATTAATTGTTTGTAATTTGAAGTGTTTTCCAAAAGCTCCAGTGGCTTGTCTTCTGACAGAGGTCAGGGCTGCTTGGGGGGCAGATGAGAAGCAGGTAGAAGGATACTTGGCAACTTTTTATGCTTCTGTCATGTGCATGTCCCGATTCTCTTTTTCTCTAGGATAAGTCCCAAGAGTGATCTCACAGAAACTGGCCTGGTGAAGGGCAACACTTTGCAGGTGCCCAGTTCTTCGGAACCCAGCAGCCTCAAAGGTTCCACATCTCTGCTCGTTCACTCAGCTAGAAAAGAGCAGGGTGCTCCTGGTCATTCACCTGGTCATTCAGATGCTTGAAGAAATGCTTTGTCTCGCTACTGAGGAAGCAGGCCTCCCTTACACTGGGAATGACAGTCTGTTGTCTTTGTGAACGCCACTGGGAGCTGGGAGGGTGGCTCAGTGGTGCAGCATCCCCCAAACACTTGAAGACGGGGTCCATCTCCCAGCCTGCAGAAAGGAAACTCACTGTTACATCTTTTGCACTTAATCCAGCTTTGTCTAAGGTCTGGTCTTGTTGTTGTTTTTATTTGTTTGTTTGTTTTGAGACAGGGTTTCTCTGTGTAGCCCTGGCTGTCCCAGAACTCACTCAGTAAACAAGGCTGGCCTCCAACTCAGAGATCCGCCTGCCTCTGCCTCCTGAGTGCTGGGGTTAAAGGTGCATACTACCACTGGCTTTTTAATCTACTGTTATACTGGGGACTGGGAAGAGACAAATTTCAAGAATAATACAATGTATTCATATCCAAAAAAACCCCAGAAACACCCAGGTTAATAATATTTCCAAACTGTAGGGAGTGGGGGGGGAGCAGTAGAGGAATCTTCTATCTATTTATAAAGATTCTTCCAGTATTTCACATGTTTTATGTTGTTTTACTCCTTTGATATAAAACCAGGATTTTTCTTTGCTGAAGTATTTAAAGCTTATTGAATTTTTATATGTATATATATATTTGAAAACACACTTATGTATTTGAAAGTTTTTGAAAATCCTGGAAAATTGATTCAAATATTTTTTATGTTATTTTAATAATTTAGCTACTTTGCTACTACGGCAGCTGTTACTCTGAACTTTTAAGAAACTTGTAAAGCAGCGTTCTTTATAGTATAAAGATAGGCATTACACTGAAAGGTTTATAGGAAGCGTTGCTCCTGCAAAGCCACTCCACCTTACCCACAGACCTCTGGAAGGAGGTGCCTGTGGAGACAATGTTCCTCCTTGATTGTCCTGCCTCCTGCCTTCTGCATCTTAAACTGGCAGACAAATGTTAGTCTTTATAAATGACACCAAGCTACTGAATTCTTTTTGGGGGGGTGAGGGGGTGTTCATGACTACTCAAGATTGAATCATAAAGCTCATACTTAATTTTTTTTTTTTTTTTTTGAGACAGAGTCTTACTATGTAGCTCTCTCTAGCTGTCCTGGAACTCAGTATGTAGACCTGGCTGGCCTCAAACCCATAGAGTACCACCTACCTCTATCTCCCAAGTGCTAAGTTTAAAGGCTTGAGCCACAATACCCAGATTTCATTCTTTTTTAAAATTTAAACTTAAAATTTTTAGAATACTACAGACACATTGTATTGTATCTTTCTCAGATTCTATGCAAGATTCATATACACAATTGAGCATGCAGAAGAGGGTGTTAACATAGAGTGAAACAGATGGAAATGTAACCCTGGTAAACAAGTGTAGTTTGAACAACACACTTGAAAATAGTAAGGATTTTAAAAGAAGAAAGAAAAGAATAAGGAATTAATTTAATTTTGTTTCTCATTAAGTATTATTTCATGAGCAACATTTTCTTAGATGCTTTGGGCCTATTGGACCTTCTGATAAATTAGTTATCATGTACTGTATGGAAAATGTTGTAAATGCTAACTTTTCCACATTTGTAAACTTTGTACACAAGAACATTTTTGTGTGATCTTTTCATCAATAAAATTTTCTTTGTATAACGGATTGTATTATGTGGTGAGTTATATAGTACTTGCACAAGATATATGTAATTTTTTCAGATTAATGATGGCATAACTAATAATCAGAAGCTGCTTTTTAGCTGAGGAAGGAAATGACAATGAGGATAATTGCATTTTGTCAGTTTCTTGTAGCAGACTTTCTCCTGGGCCACCAACCAGCTTCCAAGTCACCTCACAGAGACGTATTATTAGTTATGAATGCATAACCTTAGTTTAGATATGCTTCAGGCTAGCTTTTTAAACTTATTTAACATGTCTTTTTTTTTTTTTTCATCTGTGTTTTGCCTTGAGGCTGTTTACTTCTCCTTCATTCTAAATGTTCTAGTCCCTGGCTGGCTGGCCCAGGCGTCTCCCTCAATTTCTCCTTCTTCCTACTTATTCTCTCTGCCCGCCAGCCCAGCCTCTTCCTCTTCTGCCTAGCTGTTTCTGTTCAGCTTTTTATAGACTAACATTGCTAAACAAATGCAGCAAAACAAGTGTAATGTATCATTGCCTAGTTAAAGTAATATTCCCCCTTTTGTCTAATGCAGCAAAAGCAAGTGTAATGTATCATTACCTAGTTAAAGTAATATTCCCCCTTTTGTCTAAATAAAAAGGAAGGTTTTAACTTTAACATAGTAGAATTATATACAATAAGAACAGTTACCAAGCAAGAATTACAATATCCGGTCCCTTTTCATTTGGCAAATTCAGATAAATCATTCTTATTAACAATTCCATCTTGATAAGTCCAAATTTACCTTCCATCATAACTAAGGAAAACTGTAACTATAACTATGTAGTCTTCAACTCCAGCTGAGACCCCAGAAGGATTAGCATCACCCGAGAAAACAGTGCAGAGCAAGCAACTTCCAAATCTGTAGAAACAACAGACATCTGGCTGCCTGGACAGTCACCCGAGGTCCCCCTACAATTTCAGGGCATTCATAGTTGACCTGCAGGCCTAGGATATTTAGAAGACTTTTCTATAAAGTAGGAATTTTGAAGGACTGTCCTGCCTTGTTTTGGCAAAGTTTGGAAATCACTTTCCTTTGTGTCTCACATGTCCAGTTTGTACAGCATGCTGTCAGCAGTTAAGGCAAGGGTGGTTTCTAGCCCAAATGGCTAGCTTTGTAACAATGAAAGCAAGCTCCATGTGGAAGTTCTTTGATGCTCCTCATCCTCCTTATCTGAAGTAGGTTGGTTTTGCTGGGATCAGATGTGTCTCACTGTAATGAAAAGTCCTATGTTAAGAAAACATTTTAAATGCCATATTCTGTAGGTCTTTAAATCATTTAAAGATGACCTATCTAAAATATTATCTGTTTAACCTTGAAAACATACATAATATGAGTACAAGTTTAATTATAGGTGACTACTACTTGCATTTCTTAATTATACCTTACATTTTTAAATGAGCTGCATAAGCACAGTACCCCAAACTTACATAAAGCTTAACAAAAATAACATTAAAATTGTATCAACATACCAAAATGTATTAAACAGGAGTAGAAACATATATAGCGTATGTTCTAACAAAAATAACCTTAAATTTGTATCTGCATTCAAAAATATATACCAATGTAAAATATTTGATGTTAGTAGTTGGGTTTTTTCCCCCCTATATTCTTACATCCTCATTAAATGATGACAAATATCCATAGCCCACCAAATGAACGAAATTCACCCACTCTTGGGAATATGGGTGTTACATTTTCTAGGCTGCTTCCTGTTGTCTGAGGGTGATCAGGGGACCCTGAGAAAATTGAAATAATGGCCAAGTCCTGGGAAAGTTAGTTGTAACATCTTTTGTCCAGTCTCAGAACTGTTCTTATGCAGAGGGATCAATATATTCATCACCTATCTTGTAGTTATTCTTGGCTTATTTCTTTATGTCTATAGTCAAGATTTTCAGGACATCGCCTCTGATCAAACCTGATCTCTATTAACCTTAATGAAATCCACCTCTTCTCCAACACAATATATTTTCTGGATTCCATTTTAAAGTTCAGGCATCCCTAAAGTATATAGGCTGGTTTAATTCAACAGTCCCTTTTACAATCTAGTGCCTACCATTCACTCATTAGCATTCAAAATATTCAGAGTCAATACCATATAGGATCTAGACTTCTTGTATATTTTACATCTTTACATGTCTTTTTTCTTTTATATTACTTTACTCTCTCTTCAAAAGCTTATTTTTAAAATATTCATATTTCCTATGACTGTCCCCATTTTCTTTTCTTTCTTAAGCCTATGCATGTTTTTATTTAAAATTATTTTACATACATTGATATGAAGGTGTCAGATTCCTTGGAACTTGAGTTATAGACAGTTGTGAGCTTCCATGTGGGTGCTAGGAATTGAACCTGGGTCCTCTGGAAGAACAGCCAGTGTTCTTAACCACTGAGCCATCTCTTCAGCCTCACCTACATACATTTAACACACTATAACATGTTTAAAGTATAGGTATTTGTGCAGCCCAGATGGACAGAGTTCCTTACAGTCAGGAGCCCAGGCATACTGAGCACTACAGCTCGAATGGAAAAGTATTCAGGCAGTTGGGAGCCAATGAATACTGAGTGTTATAGCTCAAATGTAGGCAGGAGCTTACAGCCCTGCTTCAGGGAAAGGCTTCCCCAGTGTTAACAGCTCTGCTTGTCCTGGAAAAGCTGCTACAGTGGCTTTGAAGGCTTCGCTTCTCCCCTGTTCCCCTGGGCAGCGAGATTGCTACAGATTCACTCCCGCTGTTCTGCTGCTGCTGCTTTGGGGAAAGATCTTCCCCAAATCTCATTCAAGAGATTTATTGGGAGGGAAGGGTCCATGAGAGGGTGGGCTGCTTCAGCCCAGGGTGGGAGTGGACAGCAGGGAAAGCGCAGCAGGAGCAGGGTTTATATGGGGCTTCTTGAGGGTGACTTTCTAGGGAGACTTCCAGGATTGGGATTGGTCAGATCTTTTACTTTTTTTTTTTTAAACCTTGATTTGGTTTTGGGTTTCAGAGCAAAAGTGTGTTTGGGTTTGGGGTTCTAATTTCAGGCCAGGGCACCTTTCTTTCACTGGCTCTGATTCTAGGGCCAATGTGTGTTTCTTTGGTGCTGGTTTCAGAGTCAGGACACATTTCTTTTTGGTTCTGGGTTCAGGGATAAAGTGTTTCACTGGCTCAGGTCTTAGATCCAGGGTGAGTTTCTTGCACTGGCTCTGGTTTCAGAGCCAGGGTGGGTTTCCTTGGCTGGCCACTTTTCCCTACATAGATGTTTTGGGGGTTTTGTTTGTTTGTTTGTTTCTGTCTGGACCTATCCATTGTATGTCTCTAGCCTTTTCTGGTAGCCTGAGCTGAACCTTAAACTGCTAAGCCATAATTAGGCTCTTGACCACAGCTCTGGTGGCTGGCTCCGCTCCTCCTCCAATCCATAAGTGTCAAGCCTTACATCCATTTAAGCATTTAACTGACAGCTGTCTTTAACCATCCCAGCTCTAGGAAGCTGAAGTAGCACCCACCCCATAGCAGGTGCTTTTACTTAGCTTGTTTCTATTTGACATGCTGGCTACTCAAATACTCCCTGGATGGCAGAGCCTCCTAAAGGAGAAATATCCGGATATAGGATGTCTTTCTGTATGCTGTGAATGTCATTGGATAATAAAGGAACTCTCTTGGCCTATGGCAAGCATCTTAGAAGTTGGTGGGGAAATCAGAGCATAGTTAGGGGAAGGAGGGCAGTGTCAAGAGTGTCTCGATCCAGCCGCCCAAGAAACAAGATGTAAAGAAATAGGTAAGCCACAGGCTAAGTGGCAAGACAGACTAATGGAAATGGGTTGGATTAAGATAAATGAGCTAGCAAGCAATATGCCTGAGACATAGACCAAACAGCATGAAATTAATACCAGCGTCTGTGTTTCTTTGGGACTTTGGGGTTGCTGGTTCAGATAAGCAGTGGTGGGCGGGTCCAAACTGTGGGGCTTGTCTGAGCCAGAAACCTTTTTCTACAAATAGTGCAACAGCATGGGGTTTATACACCCACATAAAGCCAAAGAAAGCTTTAAAGGGGTTCTAGAGCACAGAAATGGAGCCAAAAGCAGCTTCTGAGTTGTATTTCTGAAATGGGATGTAGAACAGAGTGGCTCCGGTGCCTACGCCATGCTGAAAAGCCACTGAGCCAGACAGAGTTAGCAGCCAAAGCAGTGTTCTACTGTCAAGCATTTTAAAAGCTCTTCTGGTTAGAAAATGATTAATGATGAGCAATTAAACAGATTCAGATGGAGAAAACCTCTAAATGGGTCACAATGTGTGTGAAAAAGAATAACAGACTTCAGAGAGAAAAAGAAGTCCCTAAAAAAGAGAAATAGAGTAATGTAAAGATGGAAAATAGATACAGAGTCTGGATTATGATTATTATTGTGTTTTGTTTTAATTTTTTAACTGTTAATGAGCTAACTGCAGAAAGACATCTGATTGCAAAGGCTGCTAAGTTAAACAAACATATATTTTGGGTCTAAGGATATGTTGCTTTGGAAAAGGGGTTCTGCTTCTGTTTCCACAGATGCTGTAGATTACTTCCAGGCTAATATGGTTTGGTCAACCAAACCACCTGAAAAAATCTTTGATAAGAAGAGATGGCCACATCAGTTTCAAGGCTGCAACTAAGATGACCCAGTCTCAGAAACCTGTAAGATTGCCAATACCCCTCAATCAGTGGGAAGAAGTAATGGAAAGCTACACCCAAATTCCAAAATTATTGTTTATAAATGTTTGTTTTCATTATAAATAGTTAATGGTCATAGTCAATCTCTTTCTAAAAAAGGGGGGGAGATATGGTATATGAATTATTTTTAAAAGATAAATTATTGATTTACTTTAATCCAAAAATCAGCTGTTAATCTCAAAATATTTTATATTGGTATGGATTTTGGCTTATTGTAGCAGTGAGTTTTTTTGTCCCAGGCAGCCAGAGGCCCAGATCCTGCCACGCCAGACCCCTTAGCCGCCCGCTGCTGCTGCTCAGGCCCCCAGAAATGACTCAGATGCTTATATTAACTTCATGCTGTTTGGCCTATGGCTCAGGCACATTGCTAGCTAGCTCTTACATCTTAACTAAACCCATTCTCATTAATTTGTTGGCTCACCTCTGCTCCTTATATGTTGCTCCTTTGGGCTTCAGCTCGGTCTGCCTGACTCCGCCCCACTTCTCCTATGGTGCCTGTCATAGGCCAAAACAGCTCTTTTATTTAAAGATTCACAGCATACACAAAGGCATTTCCACATCAGCTTATTGATACAAATTTAAGGTCAATTTTGTTTTACTGTATGTATATTTATACTATTGCTTAAGATATTATGTTTATGCATTTCATTTAAAATTATAATGTGAAATTAAAAATGCAGATTAATAATCATCTATGATAACCAAACTTATAGTCATGCTAGTTAGATTTTTTTAGGTATACAAAGATATATTTCAATTAGATGGGTAATCTTCAAATACTTCAAAGACCTATAGAATATGGTACTTAAAATATTTTAAGAACATAGACTTTTCTGCACAATGAGGCAGGTCTACTCCTGGCAGCACCAATCTGTTTCAAGAATGATGGGCATTGACGAAACTCCATATGGAATTTACTTTCTTTGTGGCAATAGTTAGCCATCGGACAAGAAACTGTTCTTGTATTGACTGCTTGACCATATGCTATATATATAAACTAGACATGCAGGACCCATAGGAAAGTGACCTCTGAACTTTGACAGAACAAGCTGAGATGGTCCTTCAGGTTCCTGCTTTGCAGAGAAAACTGTCAGGTATTCTTCAGGATTCCAAGAGAAGAGACTGACAAATTGTACCAGAATGGGAAGAGCAGCCTTCAGATTTCCTGCTTCACTGAAAGGTATGCCAGAGACTCTAGGCCTGTAGGCTGAAGATGGATGTACCAATGTTACAAAGGAAGTTTGGGTGACTATCCAGGCAGAAAAGTGTCATCTCTGTCATTTCTAGATTTTGGAAGTTGCTTTCACTTCCTGTTTACTTGAGTATTATATCCTTCTGTGGTCTTTGATGTAGTTGATCGGACAGTTATAAGTAGTTTTCTTTAGTCATTATAAAAAGTATATTAGATATGGAACTTTAGACTCGTAAGGATAAAGTAGATAATAGAATATTTTCTTTAGTTTTGTTTACAAATAGACTAGATATTGTAACTGTAATTCTCTCTTGATAGCTGTTTTATTATATGTAATTTTGCCATATTAAAATTGAAAACTTCCTTTTTGATTATACAGAAAAGGGGAAGTGATGCGGGATGTCTTTCTGTATGCTGTGAATGTCACTGGATAATAAAGGAGCTGTTTTGGCCTATGGCAGGCATCTTAGAAGTAGGCAGGAAATCAGCATAGTTAGAGGAAGGAAGGCAGAATCAAGGGGGACTGGATCCAGCGGCCCAAGAGGCAAGAGGCAACGAAATAGGTGAGCCATGGGCCTCTTGGCAGGGCAAATCTGGAAATGGGTTGAATTAATGAAGGAACTAGCTAGCAATGTGCCTAAGCCATAGGCCAAACAGCATGAAATTAATATAAGTATCTGAGTCATTTTGGGGGCCTAAGCAGTGGTGTGCATCTAGGCCGTCTGGACTGCAGGTCTGTGGGTCTGGTGGTCACCAGCTGGATTGGTTGGAAATCTCTTTCTACAATATCCATTTTAGGCTTTTTGGCTTTGGGGTTTTTGTTTTGTTTTGGCTTTCTCGGGCCCTATGTGAAATGTGGGCTTCACGTTGGGATGCCTAATGTAGCAGGCTTCCTTTTGGGCTGCCAACCAAATTTGCTCTCAAATCATGACACTGAGACTCATTATTAGTTACGCATGCTCAGCCTTGGTTTAGGCTTGTTTCAGGACACTTTTTAACTTAACCAGTCTCTCTTCATTTATGTTTTGCCATGTTTTTTTGTTTTTTACCTTTTTATACTCAGTGTGCCCTGCTCTGCTTCTGTCTGGCTGGTGCCTGCCCGGTTGTCTGGCCGTAGGTCCTTCCTCTTTTTTAACCTTGTTTTCTCCTGTCTGTTCTATTCTCTCCCTTCATTCTGCCACCAGCCCTGCTGATCCCTCTGCCTAGTTATTGACCACTCTGCTTTTCGTTAGACTAATCAGGTGGCTTAGGCAGGCCAGGTGAAACAAATTCCACACATCTTTACATTTTTAAACAAATGCAGCATAAACAAATGTAACACATAAAGTAATATTTCACAAAACTTCCTTCCCAGACTATGGTTTACCGCGTCCGGTTTCTTTGTGGTCCGAGTTTTGTCCCAGGCGAGGAACATCAAGATAATCACACTCAGGAGTCATTTATTAGGTTCCATCATTCGGGCTCTCTCTCTGGCTCTCTCCCTCTCCCACTCTGAGACCCAAACCTTTTATTCAGCACATCTTATCTCTTAGATCTGTCTGTCCCTCCCTCGCTTCTCCTTTGTCTCCGCTATCACCTTAACTCTCTTTCACACCCTGCCCCCTCATTTGGGCACACCCAAGGTCTGGAGGCTCCCGAGAGGCTAGCACTCAGCAGGTGGCAGCGTCTGTAGTGCAGGGAAACAGGTTTTTCCCTATTTCCTCTATAAACATAGGGTTTTAGTAGGATGGGCCATTAAAGGCCAGACTGGCACATACTCGGGAGACAACATCTCACTCCCCTTTATTAAATAAAAAATATAGAAGGAAACCCCTGTCTTAGGTTCGACCCCTAGTCCCTGCTACAGAACCCGTCATTGGATGTGCCAACTCCTGTCTTAGGTAGATATAGCAGGCGGGGAAGTTGCCCGTCTTTGGGTGAGTCCTTCTAACATTGATATGCATATCTGAGCATCAGTCAGGAGTTATAAGGCCAGAAGCCTGTTTTGTTATTTTCTGCTGATGACTTTGCTGCTTTTGCAGCGTATTAGAATGAAAAGACAGCATGCCAACCTTTGAGGCAAAATATTAAGAAGGGATATAAATCCAGACCATTGGGAAGCCACTAGTCAGGGTATTCTATAAGCCACTAGTCTCAAGGGGTATAAAGATATATGCTAACTGCAAGGTGTAATTTAACAATTGCATTCTAGGGACCCCAAAAGCACTGGTTTAACAATATGCAACTGCTGACTTAACATTTTCTATCTTACTTGAGGTAACACAAATATCAGAATATCCAAAGTTACACAATAGCAATTATTACATATGCAAAATGTCAATAGGGCAGTTTGTTGGTTGAGAAATAAATTTTAAAATGTATTTGTCCATAAAAGTCTCTGGAATTTCAAAGGCAGTCACCACTCTGGCTGATAGCTGGTTCAGCAAGGATGCAGCTCTGGCTGTCTGGCTCAATGCATTTTCTGAGGCTGTAGCTCCAAAAGCAGCAGGGTGACTGTGTAGTTATTCTGAAGTTTCTCTTTGCACCTGGGAGATGGATCTTGGTCTGACGAAACGCTACTGGCATCACTGCAGCTGGAACTCGTACCAACAGGGCACTGGGATGTTCTTTACTCCAATCAGTTGCTTAAGCTGAAATTTAGAGCTGAACAGTTTAAAGAGAAACCCTCCCCACCCTCCAGGGTTTGAATCTGTGTGAAGTGACCAAGAGGTATGGGGTAGCTAAAAAATGAGTGCTGGCATTCTACTTAGCAGTGCTATTAAAAGCAACTGCCTCAATCATATGTTATGAAAGCTTTTTGTATGGGCACCGTATTGGCAGCCGTGTCAGTGGCCTAAATTGAAGGCAAAAACAGTAGAAAACAAAGGGCTTTTTTTTTTTTTTTTTTTTTTTATTTTATTTTATTTATTTTTTTTTTTTTTAAACTTACTTATTTACTGGCCTCACCAGAAGCTTCAGGAACCACAATCTTTTCATGTTGAACAGGACGCACACACCTCTCAGGTATCCAGATTGGCTTTTCAGCACCTGGTGGATAAACACAGACAGCCCCCCTAACTCTGGCCAGGACAGGTGCTGGCGGTTGCCATTGTCCAGAGGATAAATTTTTCCATCGAACCATAGCTTCTGTGGAGGGGGGAACAGAATAGTGTCGCTGGGCAGCACTATATCCTTCATAATCCAGCAGCAAAAAATTTAAAGTGAATAAGGTAAGAGAAAGAAGGGCCTGTGGGCCCTGACAGTTTTGGTATATGTCACCCTCTTTTAATTTTTTTAAATAAGTTTTGATGTGCTGGTGGGTCCTCTCAACAATAGCTTGTCCTTGTGGATTATAAGGGATACCAGTACTGTGTTTAATATCCCAGAGTTCACAAAACCGGGAAAATTTTCTGCTAGTATATGCTGGACCATTGTCAGTTTTAATTTGTTTAGGCACTCCCATAACGGCAAAAGAAGCTAGCAAATGTTCAATTACTTGTTTAGTTTTCTCTCCTGAATGTAAGGTAGCCACGATCATTTTTGAATAAGTGTCTACAGCCACGTGTAAAAAATGTTTGGTTCCCAAACCATTGACATGAGTGACATCTATTTGCCATATATCATTTGGTCTGAGACCTCTAGGATTTACTCCTAAGGATGGAACATGAATAAAAGGAGCACAAGTGGCACATGTGGAAACTATAGAAAGGGCCTCTGTTTTGGTGCATTGTGTCTGATGCCTTAACATTTGAGCATTGAGATGAAATTTTTTATGTAATTGTAAAGCCCGATCATATTCTAGGGAGGCAAAGATTATTCGAGTAGCTTCATCTGCTCGCGCATTGCCTTTGGCAAGTGGTCCAGGCAAGCCAGAATGTCCTCTAATATGTCCTACAAACACAGATTGCTTTCTGGACCATATCAAAATCTGTAAGCTTTGTAACTGGGTAACAATTTTTGATGATTCTCCCACATGAGGGGCCACTTCTAGTTGGGGCATAATATTAGCCACATAGACACTATCAGTATAAATATTAAGGGGCTCTTCAGGATATAACTGAAAGGCAAGTATCATAGCAGTAATTTCTATCAACTGAGCAGAGGCCTGAGGCACCACTACGCTTTCTATATGATCCCCATCCACAACTACTGCTTTTCCAGTCTTGGAGCCATCAGTGAAAAGTAGACGTGCCCCAGCTATAGGTTGAGTCTTTATTATCTTGGGAAAGATAAAAGGGCATAATTTAAAACTCTGAATGATTTTATGTTTAGGATAAGCTTGAACTATCTGTCCTTTAAAGGTGCACAAAAACAAACACCAGGAATCATCATTTTGAATCAAATTAGCAACCATTTCTTGGGTATAGGGCAAAACTATTATATCTGCATCTTTGGCAAATAAAGCCCGCCCCAAGCATCTACCCTTCCATAACAATTGAACTATTAATTCAGGATAAGGAATAACTGTGCGCCCAGGTGATGCAGAAAGATGTACCCAATAAATGGGACCCTTTTGCCAAAAAACACCAGTAGGTGCAAAATTAGAGGCCAAGACTAAAAATTGCAAAGGCTGTTCATAATCTATCTGCTGTACTGACATATCTTGTAATGCCTGTTCTATTTTAGTAAGGGCCTTCTTGGCCTCAGGAGTTAAAATCCGGGTAGATGTGGGTTCAGCATCTCCCTTTAGGAGTTCAAAAAGAGGCTTAAGTTCCCCTGTAGAAATTGAGAAAGAGGGCCTTAGCCATTGGATTTCTCCTAGGAATTGTTGCCACTGATGTAAGGTTTTTAACTGGGAGGTGGCCAACTGTATCTTTTGAGGGGCAATACCCACTCTTTGAATAACATAACCCAAATAACTATAAGGAGGTATTAATTGAACCTTTTCAGGAGCTATAACGAGACCCACTGATTTTAATCCTTTTTGTAATCTATCATACAATTCCATCAATGCCTCTTGAGAAGAATGTGCCAGAAGTAAATCATCCATGTAATGAATTATATAGGCTTCAGGAAACTGGCTTCTAATTGGCTCTAAGGCTGCAGAAACATACATTTGACACAATGTGGGGCTATTAGCCATGCCTTGGGGTAAAACTATCCAATGATATCTCTTATAAGGTTCCTTATAGTTTGGTGAGGGGACAGAAAAGGCAAAACGCTGGCAATCTTGAGGAGCAAGAGGAATGGTAAAAAAGCAATCTTTTAAATCTAAAACAATCAAATGCCAATCTTTAGGTATAGCAGCAGGATGAGGAAGTCCAGGCTGCAGCGCCCCCATAATTTGCATGGTGGCATTAACTGCTCTAAGATCTTGTAACAGCCTCCATTTTCCTGACTTCTTTTTTCTCCTCATTTCATTTTCTGCTCTTCCTGCCCTCAATCCTTTGCTAATCGCAGCAGCCATAACCTGTGCCTGCACAAAGCTTGCATCAATATCTCTACAGACCTTAATCATAAAATCAAGACTCTTTCCTTTGTGAGGTCTCAGGGCTTCTTTACAATGCTTGTTGGCATTTTCAAATGCCAGCTGTTTAACTACTGGCATAGCTGCTTTAACATCTCCAAGTATTTTTTCTGCTAATTGCAACAGTCGAGAAACAAAATCTGCATAGGGCTCTGAAGGACCTTGTAGGACCTTAGTTAATTGTTGACCAGCCGCAGTATTAGGCAGGGCTTTCCATGCTTTGTTTGCTGCTGCAGCAATCTGGGCATAAGTGCCGGCATCATACTGAATCTGTGCTTGTATACTAGCATACGCTCCAGTGCCAGTCAGCAGCTCTACGTTAACTTCAGGTTTTCCAGCCTGGGCGTTTAAGTGGGCAATTTCAATGCATTTTTCCTGAAATTCTCCTTTCCATATTAAATAATCTCCGCCCGATAGAGCAGCCCTAGTCAATTGTTGCCAGTCACTAGGAGTCAAAAATGACCCTTGGTAAGATTCAAAAAGAGATTGGGTGAAAGGGGCATGAGGGCCGTAACTGGAAACAGCCTCTTTGAGCTGCTTCAGGTCTTTAAAGGTGAGCGGCTCATGCTGCCGAATAGTCTGGCCCTGGGCATCTTGTATCTCGGTAACCGGGTAAGCTTGCAATTCTGGGAAAACTACTCCCTTAGGGCTATATTCTTCCCTGTCCTGTCTCCCCTGCATCAGCCGCTTTTCTGGTCTGTCCCAATTATATGGGGGCGGTGGAGGCGCAGAGGGAGTGACTGGCTCCTTCGCCTCAGTCACTTCTAAATGCCTTAATTTTCGAGTCAATTTGTGAGTGTCTTTAACAAAGGAGCGCTCCTCAAAATGTCTCTCCCCTTCATTGTCTGAATCATAACTATTAGCCGCCGTCCATCCATTACTCTTACTGGATGAGGCAGTGGAAACCCCCTTCTCCGATTCAAGATCGGACAAATCTGAATCTGAGGCTTCTTTAAATGATTCCTGGGTCCCTATTTCCTGTTCCTCTCCAAACGTACGCTCTAGGTCAGCCAGTTGCTGTTTTATTTTAACCTGATTGGAGAGCAGCGCGTCTTTTACAAATCTCCAGAGAGAGAAAGTAAACATTGGAAGAGATTTGGGACCCTGATCTCTCAATGTCTTTTGTAAGTCTATCTTAACTTGTTCCCAATCAGAAACGTTGAAACTTCCTCCCGTCAAGAACCATGGACTAATCTCCCCTATCGTCTTTATAAAAGCGAGTGCGGTCTGACTTTTTATTAAAAGTCCCTGTTGCTTTAATAACTCTCGGAGTTCGGAAGCCAGCCGAACTTGCGAGGTTGAGTTTCCCATATTTCTATATTTCTATTTATAATCTATTATCTATTAGGCGCCTAACCCTGGGTATTCTTTTCCCAGATTTCCTTCCGGTCTCTGTACCGTGAGTCTTCTCCACTTCTTAATCCTACTTTCCTGGATCTCGGTGGGACCTCCACTTACCGCGTCCGGTTTCTTTGTGGTCCGAGTTTTGTCCCAGGCGAGGAACATCAAGATAATCACACTCAGGAGTCATTTATTAGGTTCCATCATTCGGGCTCTCTCTCTGGCTCTCTCCCTCTCCCACTCTGAGACCCAAACCTTTTATTCAGCACATCTTATCTCTTAGATCTGTCTGTCCCTCCCTCGCTTCTCCTTTGTCTCCGCTATCACCTTAACTCTCTTTCACACCCTGCCCCCTCATTTGGGCACACCCAAGGTCTGGAGGCTCCCGAGAGGCTAGCACTCAGCAGGTGGCAGCGTCTGTAGTGCAGGGAAACAGGTTTTTCCCTATTTCCTCTATAAACATAGGGTTTTAGTAGGATGGGCCATTAAAGGCCAGACTGGCACATACTCGGGAGACAACAATGGTTTATGTAGCCATGTTTTCTATAACATGTTAGAGCCAATGGGAGACCTGCTAGATAAGGCAAAGGGAGCCAGGGCACTGTGTGTCTGTTCCCACCAGTGGACTAGGTCATTTGAACAAACTTCCCCTGTAAAGTGATACAATGAAGCAATGTAGTGGTGAAGATCTGGGTAAGATCTGGGCGAAGAGGAATTCCCTCACTAACACCAGTGTTTACAGCTTCTTTGCCTGGGGGTGATTGATTAGCTGATATGAAGTGTTGCTGAGAAGTGAACATGTTGTGGAAAAAGCCTCAAAGACTGAAGCTGTTAAAAAGAAGAAGTGGCCAGTACCTGCCAAAAATTTAGAATTGTGACCTCACGGGGCTGAAAATACCTACTCTTCACTCTCTGGTTGGGCAAGAAAAAGCTCAGACCTGACACTGGATCAAGCTTGTTAGTTCTGCATGAGGAACTCTCAGGAAGCAGAGGAAGCAAATGAGAGCTATTGTTTATACCCTGTGAATTTGTTTGTCTTGATGCAGGTTTTCTGACCTAAACTGGCCTATATTGTATTGTGTACTCCAGGCTTAGCCTCCAGATTGTAATCCTGCCTGTATCTCCTGAATGCTAGGGTTACAGACTCTACCACAATGCGTGGCCTTCCACAAACCCCTACACAAACAATAGTGTGTAGGGGCTGGAGAGATGGTTCAGCAGTTAAGAGCACTTGTTCTTAGAGGGACTTGGGTTCAATTCCCAACACCCACACCATCCCTAACTTCAGATCCAGGGAATCTGATGCCATTTTCTGTCCCCTGTGGGCACCTGATATGCAAGTGATACACGGACATACATACAGGAAAAACACATAAAATATAAAGGGATTTTTAAAAATAGTATCTATTAGGCCAGGTGTGGTGGCATGCATTCTTAATCTCAGCATTCAAGAGGCAGAGGCAGATCTCTGAGTTCAAGTTCATCCTGATCTACATAGTTCCAGGATAGCTAGGCCTGTGTAGAAAGACCCTATATCAAAAAGCAAAAAAAAAAAAAAAAAAAAAAAAAAAAAGTCTATTCTATAGTAAACCAGGCACAATTCACCAAAGTAAATCTATTTTTAAAAAATACTAATCTCTTACAAATAAAGTGTTTTTCTATCAATATTAATTAACATTAAACTAGCTGCCATGGTTGATAAGTCTCCAAATCTTGGGGAAACAAATTTTATCTGTACCTACCAGATACTAACATTCTTGAGATATTATTCAGCCCTGACCTTGAGTGTACCCATTTGTGGCTGCATCATTTTTCCCCTGGAGGAAGGTTACACAGGCAGAAGAGATACACACTCCCATAGCTAGCCCACTTGCCAAAAACGTGGGCACAGATCCATACCTGGCAGCCTGGGGGCAGGGCTCAGAAATGTACTCAGGGATGCTTGCTTGTTAGAAAGAAGAAACAAGCTTGGCAAACCACCAGCTGCTGTGGAACAGTCTTTGTACACTGTACATATGAATTGCTTTTATTGTAAGAAATTCCAGCACATAATAGCCACGTGGTCAACCCAATATGGCACCCGCTACAGAACTACAGAGGACCCGACCCTAGGCGTGGCTACCTAAATCTGCCCATCTGCTCTCTTAAAAGGAGCCGCCTTGTGAAAAACAGTCTCCTTTCTCTCCTGCTTCTCTGCCCGTGTACTCGCCTGGCAACTTCTCTGAATAAGCTCTAGTGTGGTGCTGGTAGTGTGTGTCTGTCCTCATGTGTGAAGCGAACACTCATTATTAATAAAAAGCTGATTGGCTGATAGCTGGGCAGGAAAAAAACTGGGAGAGATAGCCTGACACAGAGAGAATGCTGGGAAGAGAAAGGGCAGAGTCTGGAGTCACTAGCAGGTGCTGAGAGAAGATGAACATGCCATACTGAGAAAAGGTACCAAGCCATGTGGCAAAGCATAGATAAAAAGTATGAGTTAGTTTAAATGTATGAGTTATCTAGTTACAAGCCTGAGATATCAGCCAAGCATTTACAATTAATATTAAGTTTCTGAGTGGATATTTGGGAGAGGCTGCAGCACAGGAAAATTCCATCTACAACCAGCCAACATTTCAATAGGGTAATGTGATGTGTTTCAGATCTATGAATGAAATGACAACCTTCACTTCTTTCAATAGCCTTCCTTGATCACAATGTGTCATCTAATATATAACTGAACTTGAATATTATTGATTTACTTAAAGTAAAAAGTCTACATACACATCCACATATTTTTGGCCCGGTACTTATGAATAGAAAGCTTGAATTTGAAAGACATTCACTGTGAATACTTTGAAGAAACCTCTAAAGTATTATTTAATTTAAATGGAAACAAATGTGTGTGTGTGTGTGTGTTTTATGAAGGCAGTCTTTAACTCAAAAAAGGCCCAGTAACTTAGAGATGACATTAATTTTTGTAGGCTTACATAGCATTTTGTGACTAGAGAGATGGTTCAGCGGTGAAGAGTACTAGTTAATCTTCCAGAGGACCCAGGTCTGATTCCCAGAACCCATGTGATGGTTCACATTCATCCCGGGGAAAATCTGACACCTCCACAGGCACCAGGGATAACGTACAGTACAGTACAGACACACACACACACACACACACACACACACACACATACACACACACACACACAAACAAACAAAATACCCACATGTGTAAAAATAAATTGGTAAAATTTTAAAAGGAATTACATAGCATTTTCAATCAAAGAAATTTGGCTTAAAATGCATAAGACCATTGTATTCATTGCAGCAATGAAGTTTGCATGAGCAGTTTACAACTATACTCAAAGGTATCTAGTATATGATGAGATAGTCTCAGAGATCCTCAACAGAATTATATGGAACAGAATGACATCTTAAAGAGCCGTGGGAATCAATAACTGCTACACTACTCACGGTTCTGAAGAAATCTTACCTAAACTTTCCAGGTAAAACCAGTCTAGGATTTCCAGCCATCATCAAATCCTTTTTCCTGCTGCCTCAGCCCCATCCAGAAATGTGCCCCTCATGGGTGTGTTCGCTAGCAGCCTGTGGAAAGCACTGCACTGCCAAGGCAACAATTTATAGATACACTTACCAGGAAATGAAAGATATAATTTGTAATAACCACTTGGAGCCCGGCTACCTTTCTGCTTGGAAAGCACAATCTTCAATAGCTCGCCGCCCACAGTCGAAGTCAAAGAGTTTGATTCCATGTGGGAAAGGCCTTAGCAGAAGCCTGTGATCTGTCGTGTGCAGAGGAATCTAATTGCTCTTACCTCACAAAGGCAATGTGCCCATAAAGAGAGCAAGGGAAGCTTGAGAGGCTGATCTGAAGTGACCTTGAACCCAGAGCTAGTTGGCTGCAGGAAGTGGAAGCTTGACATTCAGGGGGAATCATTGCTGGAGGAGGGAGGCCTCCTGGAGGCTACTGCACATTTATGTGTGTGGTGGGAAATGCTCAATGCAAATGGAAAGATGTTGCCAAGATGGGTTAAGTTTGGAGCCAAACCTGAGGTTTATACTTTCCATCCCCAGAAGAAAAATAGACTAGGAAAAATTTTGAAAAAAAAAATCTTAATTTTAGACCACAAAGGAGGGAAGGGTGAACCTATTTAACTTTTGATTAAAATGTCCTTTTAGAAGTTTTCCAGCCAGGCAGTGGTGGCACATGTCTTTGGTCCCAGCACTCAGGACCAAACTCTGTGAGTTTGAGGTTAGCCTGGTGCAGTTCAGGGCTACACAGAGAAACCTTGTCTTGAAACAAAGCAAAAGAAAATTTCCAAATAATTTTGTGAACATACACTGTAGATGTACATATGCTTTATGTTTCCTACTTATTTTTTTTACTTACACTGAGTTTTAACATAGCTCTGCAAAGATTCTAAAAACCCCTATACATATAAGTGTATCATTAGACACTATTATATTTAAATATATTATATTTAAATTGATTGATTGAGTGAGTGATTGAGTAAGTAATAGACTCTCAGTAGGCAGCCCTGCCTGGCCTTGAACCTGTGGTAGTGCTGCCTTTGCCTCTCAGTGCTGGGGTTACAGGTCTGTGCTGGCACAGTTAGATACGCTGCGGTAGAAAGCATGAAATCAGCAGTAACTTATAAATACTCTTTCTAAACTCAAAAGAAAATAAAACAGTGCAGTGTTCTTGTCCTAATTTCCCCAGAGGTTTAGTTAGCTTGTGAACTGATTTCCTAAGGGGTATATCCCAGGGATTTCAGGAATTAATCGGTTCCCACATCGTAATATGGGTAAGCCTGACGAGATGCCACACTCTAGCTAAGAAGGTCACCAACCCCCGGTGGATTCTCCCCTTCTATTTGCCTACTTGGAAATGTTTTGGTCTCTCAAAATCTATCACTGGCAAACCCTCCTGCTGTTTTGTATCTCTTACCCTCTTCACGGTTGGACAGGCTCTCTGGGAAAAGAACATTGTGGTGTTTCTAAAGCTGCCCCCTTGGCAGGCTCTGGGCAAACAGGAAGTAAAGAAGAACATAGTGGAAGGCCTGTGTTTTCTCAAGACAGTCATCACTGCCTCTTGGTCACCTGCCCTCAGACTCTAGGTGTCACCAGTGCCTGGCTGAAGTTTTTTTTTTTTTTTTTTTTTTTTTTTTGCTTTTTCTTTTATCTTGATGGAAATCACAGAGAAACAGACAGGCTGCAAAGACAGTTCCAGCATCTCACAAACCTTCCATATCTAGAAGCTTTTAGCTCCAAGCCCCAGGAACTGGAGACTTTTGGTTGCAAGCTTTCAAAGCCAGGGGCTTATTGCTTTGGGTCCTCAAGGCAAAGGCTCATCATCTACACTCAGTGACAGCTGTGCAGCACCAAGCCTTGGGTGTTAGAGCCCTGAGCTGGGACTATTGGGTTCTTATGCTCCGGGGACTCTCTAGCTACCTCAGCTACCTCCTTGGTGCTAGTCCCACCCTGGGGTTGAAAGCACATTGATTATTTTTTCACTCCTTACACGATTATCTCAGCCCACTCTACTCACAATAATGAGGACAAATAGACAAAGTAGAAACCAGTACAGGCCCTAATGTTAAAACACTAGATGTGGGGATGGAGGGCAGGTATCATTGTGCTAGCAAGAAGCCTCCCAAGCTGACCCGGGAAGAGGAGCAAGCAGCCTGTTTATCTAGCCAGAAGAAGGGTGTGGCACACTTGTACTCGGATTGTGAATCCACCAGTCACAGCCTGCCACACGCCCACCTCCAGTCCACCAGTCACAAGCCTCCAGTTACATGCTTTTTGCTAGTAGGGCTAGCCCTTCTACCTTCCAGACATGGGGGAAGATTGCTATTATTGACTCAAGAGCAGTCAAGGGTGGGGTCTTCTGCAATCATCAAAGGCTGGGCTACTGATAAGAAGCTTTCTTTCCCCGGTATAACTAAAACACTGTAGGGAGGACAAGGTCCCCGGAAGTGAAGTTTGTGTTCTACAAACACAAGCTGTGGCTGTAGTGTTTCTTGAAGAGCAGGGTTTCCATCCATGAGATGACTGAGGCCGCAGAGATGCCACAGTGACAGGCCAGTCAGCTGCCAATAGAGGGGCAGCTTGGGTGACATCTCGATGCTCAAGGCAGCTGGGAACAGCAGGTGTGAGAGAAGGGCCTGATATGTTGATCTAAACGTCAAATTACCAGGGTCTCCAACAGCTTAGCCTACTTATTTTGAGGGAAGTTAAACATTAAAGAACATTCATAATACAAACCTATTATAATTAATATCACTTCAAACCGTCTTGTGAGCCCAGACTTGCTTCAAACTTGCTGTGCAGCTGAAGCTGACCTTGAAGTTTCGGTCTTGCAGCTCTGTCCTCCACAGACCAGAGATGACAAACATGTGCTACCATGTTCTGCCTTTATAGCACTGGCGACTGAATCGAGGAATTCATACACGCAAGACAAACAGGACACGGCTGCTGTATCATCTTAGAGCATCTCACCAAATGTGTTTTTATCATACTTTGGGTTTGATCCTCACCTCCTCCCACATCCACCTCTTCCATACACAGCCAACTTGGTGTCTGCTTCCTTAAACACCCATAAAGTCCCATGTGTGCTGCCTGTATGTTCTTGTATGTATGGCCTTTCACCGTAGCATGGTTGGCTTACAGGAGCAACATTCTCAAAAATAAAGAGACAGACTCACCTCTCCTAGCAGCTGACAGGTTCCTATAGCTCCTTGGCTGGGGTGGAAGGGACCCTGGAATGTGGGCTGACTGGTGGTTGTACAGGTCCTGTGCATGCTGTCAGCCACTGTGAGTTCATCTATGAAGCTGCCCTGTGGTGTCCAGAGGACACTGGTCCCTTGTAGTCATAGACTGCCTGTCTGCTTTCTCTTGTGTGATGATGCTGGAGCTTTGAGAGAAAGGGTATGATTTGTACATGTTAAGGCTGAACAGTCTACAGTCTCCATTCTCTTAACTTTAGCCAGGCTTGGGTCCTTATGTTAATCACCATCTACTGTGAACAGAATCTTTAATCCACGAGTGTAACCATAAGTCATTAGGGGTCAGTTTAATACTATGTCCATTAGTAAAATGATAGTAATAGTTTCTTACCTAGATCCTAGAGCCTATCAGGTATAGTATATCCTCAGACTGACAGTGGTGCCAGGTACAGGTTTCATCTTGGGGTGGAACTTAATCCAAGTAGAAAGTGATGTTTGTGCTATGGCACTGATGGGCATGTCTTGCGAGGCCTGTCGTTATCATAGCTTGCAAAGCTCACAGCTGGGTAAGGTTGATGATTACTTTTTTCCTCCTGTGTACACACAGAGATACCTGTTCATCTACGCTCACTGCCTCTCTATTCACAATAGCCAGGAAATGGGAACAGCCTAGATGTCCGTCAACCGACAAATGGATAATGAGAATGTGCTATATTTAAACATCAAGTCTTTTGTTGTTATTGTTGTTTTGAGACTGTAGTAGGAGGTTTCTGGCCCGGACTTTTGGGCCTAACCTCAAGGTTTAGACCCACAGTCCCACAGAGACACACAGATGCTTTCAATAGTATTTGGCTGATTGGCCTAAGGCCCAGGCATATCACTTGCTAGCTCTCTACCTTTCATCTAACCCATGACTCTTCCTGTTCAGCCATGCAGCTGGGTACCTTTTCTTAGAGCAGCATAGTTGTCCTCTGCTTCTTCCGGCTTCTCTCTGGCATCTCTGCTCTGTGCTTCCTGTTCTCAAGAGTTTTCTTAGTCTGGTAGCCCCGCCCACACTTCCTGCCTACTTTTGGCCAATCAGCGCTTTTTATTAAACCAGTGGGTGGGACAATTATTTACCATGAAACAACACAATCTCCCACATGAGACATTTTCTCTGTGTAGCCCTAGCTGCCCAGGAGCTTGCTCTGTAGACCAGGCTGGCCTTCAGCTCACAGAGCTCCACCTGCCTCTGCCTCCTGAGTGCTGGGATTAAAGGTGTGTGCCACGATAGCCTGGCTAAAGATTAGCATTACACTATCTTCCAGTACCTAATACCAAATAGCTGTGGAGAGAGCTAGGGCCTCCCACCCTTCTCTTGAGTAGGTTTCCAGGCCTCATATGGTCCAGAGGTATCTGCTTTTTGTTATCCAGGTGCTAAAGATGAAGCTTGAAGCTTCAAGCTCACTCCTTGGTTGCTCTATCTATATACCCAGCTCCTCAAAGGTGTTTTCACGAAATGAGGGAACTTCTGGGTTTATAAGGTCAGACAGAACCCAAATGCTCACAAAATGCTCAAGAAACCACATAGGGTCTCCACTTAACAAGTATACAGTGGAGAGAAAATTGCATTTGTGCATGGGAGACATAAGGATGCATAAAGTATTGCCAGTTAAAAGGAATGGCTAGAATGCATATACTTGATATGAATGCCTCCAGGTACAAACTGGTAACCGAATTGTGCTTATAACTAACAGTGATATCTGAGCAGTCCCGGGGAATAATACTTCTAAGTGTACTGTGGTTACATACATATAAGTTTAGCAAGGTTCTATTATGTGCTTAACTTGACACAGCTATTAAATCAAGGCACACTGCATATATCTGTATATATTTTTTGTATGTGTATATTCAGATGTATGCAAAGATAATTGGCTTTATGATATTCAATATTTTCTGGTCATTCTAGAATTATGCACTAGATAAAAATTGCCTCCTCATCCTCCATTTTTCAGAAGACGTGCTTATTTTTTCCTGGAACATGACACACAGTTTTATTTATTCACTCTGAATATGGAGACTAACATAGGAAGTGTACCACTGATGTGGCTGATCCTTCTGCCTATCAAAGCTTGGTTTAAAACTTAACTAATATAAATGACCTGCGTCTCTGGATAGAATGCTTAGAAATACTTGGCATGTCTCAATCCTGTGTTGAATTCTAAGTTAAATATTTCAAGATGCCTTTGGTCAGCCAAGCTTGGCTCTTGGTATGCAGACATGAGCAAATCACTAAGAAAAATAATTAAAACCCTGTCTTTGGATATGCATCTTGGAAACCAGAATATCTGTTGAACATATTAACAGTGACTCATAGCCACATGAGTTAAATATACTGAAAAATTAAGTGTTTAGCTCATAGTTCTGGATGTGCTAAGGTTTAAAATTATTATAACTCCAAAAGAAAACTGGGATTGAATTAGAGATATTGGACCTAATTTTCTAACCTCAAGGCCAAGATCTGGCTAAGAAGCCCTGTTAGGCTCAGACATTAGAGGAATGTTTTTCCCTCAGCTGCCTCTGTTTTTGAGGCATCTCGTGGTGTGTCTTGGATTCTCTCTTCTAGTGAATGTCTAACAGTCTCAAAACAAACAAAAAAGTCCTGGTGATGAGTTGTAAAAGAAGGGAAACCTTTTGGGGTTCCCCAGGAGCTCCACTGTGTTTGGACACCCTCTATCAGTCAGAAGAGAAAGCTCATCATGGGTACGCTGTCAGCTTGTCTTACTTATCATTGTCCTTAAGCACCCCAGAACCACAGGGCTAGGATTGGGGTTCTCTAGGCTCCTATGGCCAAACCCAACCCTTAGAAAGGAGTTGATATACATGTTCACCTTAAAACATAAATGTTCACAGGACGTGAACTCAGATAAAAATCAATCCGTTTATGCAATTTTACTAAGGGTTACTAACTCATATGATGATTGATGGACCTCAGAAGCACCATGCCGAGTGATGGAAACAAGATAGCAACTGTGTGCACTGGAATGAGATGGGTATTGTTTATGGTCAAAAGGTTGCATGATCGTGTCTAGCACCTTTCTGTCAAATGTCCAGGGAGATGTTTTGTACTTAAGTTTTATACAAAGTTCTAGCAAGAAGCAACAGTTACATTACCCATCTTTGTCCTCAGCCAAAAGCTTTTGTTGCCAACTCAGCACCCATCTTGCCACCCTTGTTCACTGCAAAACTCCGGTCTCGGGTAGCCTTATTCTGGGTGGGAAAAGGGTCCAAGTTGCTTCTCAGTTTACCTTAGTCCACTGTGGTTGTCATATTCACTGGTTCAACATTATATTTGGTTGAATGTGTGGCCGCTTCTGGCCACTGAGGAGAGCCCTCTGGGAAGGATTTTCTTCCTCTCAAGGACGTAACGCCAGAAGTTGTCACCTTTGTGTTAGAGGTGCTGCTACACCCAGCAGAGACATCTGGATCAAATGTTACTAAGCTGAGAGGACAGCATAAAGATGAAGGAAGCTGGAAACCTGAGAATGAACATGAAGACACAAAGGCCCCGAGCCCTTGAAATGTGTTTGAGTCACGAAATTACTTACCCAACTCTAGATCTGCTCTCTGTCTTTAAGAACTCCTTTTTAAGAGAAAATAAATTGTCTTATTATTTTAAGTTATGTTGAGTTCATTTTTTGTGTGTGTGTGTGTCTATGTGTGCATGTGTGTGTAAGCACATGTGGAGGCCAGCAGTAGATGCTGGGTACCTTACTCAATCATTCTCCTTTTTTGGAGCTTGCTGATTCTGCTAGGTCGACTGGCCAATGAACTCCAAGGATCCACCAACTCTCAGCCCCTCACCTCCCTGCATCCCCCAGTTCTGCATTACAGACACTACTGTGCCTGGCTTTTCTCTTGGTCTTGGGGATCTGGACTCAGACCCTAAGAGGCTTTCATGGCAAGCATTTACCAACTGAACCATCTTCCAAGTTTTTGTAGTTGTGCATTAAACTGCTATACGCATATACATGCAGAATTTTGGGTAGACATGACTTTCAACTCCTTTGAGTAAATACAAAGGAATGTAATTGCCAGGTCCCATGGGAAGAGTATGTCTAGCTTGAAAACAACTGGTAGACTGTTTCCAGGTGAACCATTTGGCATTTTCACCAGTAGTGACCAAGCATTCTTAATTAGTTTGTTTCTGTTTTGTTTTTCAAGACAGGAATTCTCTGGGTAGCCTTGGCTGTCCTAGAACTCACTTTGTAGACCAGGTTGGCCCCAAACTCACAGAGATTGCCCTACCTGTGCCTGCTGAGTGCTGAGATTGGAGGTTTGCAGCACCTGTGAGTGCTCCTGTACCCTCACCAACACTTGTTGTGGGTCCACAAGCCACACAATGGTCATATTGCTTTCCTGATTTTTGACATAATGATAGGTATTCTTTTTCATGTGTTTACTTGCCATCTGCATATCTTCTTTGGTGAGGTAGCTTTTAAGGTTTTTATTTGCCCCTTTTTGAGTTAAATTATTTTTCTATTGTTGAGTCAAACATTTAATTTAATTTTAGTGACAGATTTCAAGAGATTGGCCCCTTCTCAACCTGACTCCACCCATCTGTTCAAATGCTGCAATTCTGATCAATTTGATGTTAATTATTTAACATCTAAGTGCTAGCTCATTGTTTTAAACATTATGAAAGATATAATACTCACCATCTTAGTTGTGCTTGGGGGCAATAGATGTGAAATAAAAAATAAGCAACAAAAAAGGCATAAAAAGCAGGTTGGTTTTCTCAATACCACAAATCTCTTTTGGTGCTAATGAAAGCCCAAATTTCATACACACACACACACACACACACACACACACACACACACACACACACACACACACATTTGAAAGCTATTTTGAAAGGCATTTTTGAGAAATATGTGAGCTTACAAACTGCTTATTCATCTCACTGTCATTGTGTCCTGACTACAGCAGGACAGAAGAGATTACAACAATAATCTTCAAGCACGAAAAGCAGAAAAAAGCTATGGTGGTAGAGATTTATTAAAGGATTCAGACTTGGTGTTTTGATGCAAAAGTAGGAATAGATCAGTGTGGAAACAAACAGCCCTGGAGCTAAAGTAAGTTTGTGTTTGCTGTAAAAAAAAAAAAGGGCAAAAAAGGAATCTGTAATAGCAATTTGGAAGTTAAACGTCTAATAATTAACTTTCTACTAATGGACTAATACCTCAGGAACTTGAAGACTGTGGGGTGTATGGAGAAAAACCTAAACTTGTGAGACCGCCTAAGCTCTGTCTGGAGAACCACCAAGGGATAACCAAACACTACAGGAAAGATGTCAGTAACATTTTCCAGACCTACTCAAGACTTTTCAGTAAATGGAGCCCTCAAATGCCGTCCCCAAATGATGATTATTGAGACTAGAATCCTTTGAGAAGTAGAAATTAAACACTTTACAGACATGATCCCCCATGAAGAAGGAAATTTGTGCACGCATTTGTGATTCTGTATAAAGCATTCACACAAAAAGAACTCTAGAATATTCCATTGCAAGAAGAAATAAGGTAAGTTTAAGAACAAAACTGGAATGTCCAATTTGGTTTGTGTAGAGAAACCACTGGTACAAGAAGAGATAGGTATAGAGGAGGGTTGATATGAGTGAATGTCATTTTGTGACACATCTTTTGAACTTAGGTTTGGTCAACCTGGTACTTTATTTTACACCTACCCCGTAGAGATCTCCCATTTCCAGAAGGTCCCTAGATGGAAATTAATTAGGAGATTATAAAAACAAAGCACTTTTCTGGTTATAAGAAGGGAGAATTCACCCCAGTAAGACCGCATTCTGTGGCAGATACTCCAAGTTGTCTCCCCAACTAACTACTGAAGAAGTGTTCATCATTTTCCAAACAGCTATGTCCAGCTATGCTCAATGACTTGTTTTGGCAATAGACATGTGAGATCAGAGTTTTAGGACAATTAAATCTTGTAAATGGTTGAACTAGTTGAGCCTAAGGCTTCTATGTTGACCTTAAAAGCTTAAGAGAAACTTGATTTTTCAATTTAAATATGTAAGGGCTAAAGGCTTAAATATGTGAGGTCCTAGGCTCAATCCCCACTACTGTGAAGGGAAAAATAAGAATGTTTAAGTAGTTAATAATTAAGATTAGCTAAAGACTATATTTTTCCCTGCACATAGAGCACCCATTCTCAAGCCAACAGGAACAATCTCTGATAGAATGCAGAGGAACGTGAGTAGGTTAAGATTATCTATGACAACGAGATAGTAAAGAAGTCTACCAAGAGGTTTCTAGGAAGAATTTTATAGGTCTTGAAAGGGAGTATTTAACAGGGTCATTCCATGTTTGGGAACATTCAGGAAGGTCCTGTGGGCAAAGGATAAAGACAAGGACACAGAAGGCATAGAAGAGCACCAGGGTTATAATAACATCAATTCACTCCAAAGCCCAAGAGGTCACCTCCTCATCCTCACACATCTACCCACCTCATCTTTTTTTGGCTTTGGTGCAAGCATCTTAGGCACTGAATTAACACCTCATCTAGCTTTGGGCTACTTATACATTCCAAATCATGCTTTCTATAGCATTAATAAAGAAATTAGGGGTCAGCAGTGTCCATAAACATATGAATAATTAATCAATTGAAAATTAGAAGGAAGGGGCAGTAAGACTTCTCTGATAATTTTGATAATACCACCCAATTATAATATCTAATAATATTGCTAAGAGGTTATTTTCAAATTATTGCAAGGAATATAGGAAGGAAATTCATCAAGACTTAATTTTCTATACAATAGTAAAGTCATATAGCAATATGGCTATTGTTATAGTTGACAATAAACTATTTTGTTATGCTTGGTTGTTTTAATTTAATCACATTTATTGTTTTATCTCTGAACCTCTTGATCTCCCTTTATCTTATCACCAATCAAGTCCTTTTTTAGCATCCTGTATTGAGGGTTTTTGAAGAGGCGCATCTGTATGCAGTTTGCTCTGTCATTTACTATAAACCTTGCAAAGTGAGAACAATTTGATATTGTGGGGTTTTTGATGGGGGGGAGTTGTTTTTTTGGCTTTTGTTTCTCTTTTATAATTTCCACTATCGTGTCTCAAGTTTATATCAACAATGCAAATCCGTGCACCGAGCTCGTGAAGCTGAAGGAAGGAACCACAGCTAAACTGATGGCCATGAGAGCCATCGGTCTGTGTGAGAGATGGGAGAATTGGGTAGAGTTCAGAAACCTAGATGTGTACGGATGTAATTCCAAAAATCCTGCTTACTTTGGCTTCCTTTTTTAACCACAAGACAGGCAGTTCTTTGTACCTTAAGAGGCACACAGGCTGCAAAGAGACATCTGAACTGCCCAGAGATGCCTTTAATCTTGACCATTTTCAAACCCAGATCTCCATGGTGAATTATTTTCTGAGGAATTCTTACAATAACAGGTCTGTTCAGGGGCTGCTGATAAAAAAGAAGAAAGATTCTTCTCTCTGTGGAGCATAATAAAGAGGAGAAACTGGGCACAGCTTTGGGTAATTTAATAAGAAGGAGGAAAATATGACAGGAAATGAAGGACGACCCAAGTTGCAAGTGTGTAGCATGCGGAGTAAATGAAATGTAATTCTTGTAGGTCTCACAATGTCTGCTCTGAAGCCCTGACGCAGAAGCCAGGTCCCAGTTGTATAAACATTTAGAATTCAAAAAGGGATGAATGTAGATTATACTTACCATAATTGAAGGCCACGGACTTTGGGTCATCTTTCACCAATAATTTAGGTTCTATAATTTTCCATCAACTTGTTTTCTCTAAAAAATCCTAACTATTTGTGAGCTGTAAGGATGATCACTATCTATAATATGAAATTGTGGGTAGGTCAAACTCACTGGCAGTCGAGGTATTTACCACTGGAAGGGAAGCCACCACCGTGCCGGATTTTAAAGGGGACTGTATGACAGAGCTCAGTGTCTCCTTCCAGGCCTGCTTGGTGCTGTGTGTTCTCTGAACCATTCTCATGATTCTCCGGCTGGGCTCTGATCTCCACAGCCTGTTTCCCAGGCTCCAGCTGGGTTTGGCCAACTGATGCACAGATTAAGTGCTATCCTTGAGTTTGGCTGCCCCTTTTTTCATATGGAACTTTGACTCATCTAATAAAATAATCATAATGAATATGTACAACAAATTCTCTTTAAGAAGCATCTGTTGTGTTAAGGCAGCATTCTCTCTTCCTGCAGTCCTATGAAGATACACTATTCATGATCCTAATTTGTCAAAACTGAGCTTCAAATAGATTTTAGGTAGCTTGCTAATTAAGTAGTTAGATCAGATTTCAGCCAGGATCTACATGTTTAACCTCCCATTTCATACACAATGTCTATGTAATACAATTGCTCTGTTCTCTGGCTGTGAAAATGTGGATAAAGGTTAAATATATTAAAATTACAACTACTGATACTGATTGCTCTCAATTATGCATGAGAGTCATAAAATATGTGGTCTGAATTAGGTGATCTTAAAAATTCAACACTGCGCTTCTTTGACTTGGTGGTTGTACTAGGACTTGAATTACAGATAAACTGTCATAAACAGTCCTTACTCACGTTCCTCTGCATTCTATCAGAGACTGTTCCTGTTGGCTTGAGAATGGGTGCTTTATGTGCAGGGAAAAATAGTCTTTAGCTACTCTTAATCATTAACTACTTAAATATTCCTATTTTTCCCTTCACAGTAGTGGGAATTGAGCCTAGGACCTCACATATTTAAGCCTTTAGCCCTTACATATTTAAATTGAAAAATCAAGTTTCTCTTAAGCTTTTAAGGTCAACATAGAAGCCATAGGTTCAACTGATTCAACCATTTACAAGATTTAATTGTCCTAAAACTCTGATCTAATTAGAAATAAAGGTGAATAAATTGTTCCACACATTTTAAGCTACAGTTACGAAGTTATTACACCTGATTTTCTCATATGCAAAATTCCTGTCAAAAAAAACTTAAAAACATAGTAAGTAGATTTTTTTTAAATGCCCCAGCACTTCTTATAAATTCAGTATACTAAGGGGCTGACACTAAGAAGCTGTAGCATATAGCTCAGCCCTATACTAACTCCCTGCACCTAAAAGAAAAAAATATAAATTTTCAGGATTATAATTGTAATGACTAGGTCTTTCTTATTAAACATTAAAAACCTTTACAAATATGACTAAATTGATTATTCATTTACAATTAGTATTACTATCCACTGTTACATTTTCTTAAGTATGGCATATACTTAGAATTAACTAAATCATATTATTACATCTGTTACAAGACTGATTAACTAACATTAGACTTCAAAATTAGATCTGGAAATGGCTCATTTGTTCTTCTGGGGCTGGAGAAGCGTTATTCTGAACTATGACTCAGAATGCAGAGCTCGTTCATAATGTCTAACACTCTCAACTGGTGCTGAGACTCCTTTGGGAGTCACAGATCAAATATTCAAATTACGATTCATAACAGTAGCGACATTACAGTTGTGAAGTAGCAACAAAATAATTTTATGGCTGGGTTCCCCACAGCGTGAGGAGCTGTGTTACAGGGGTGCAGCGTTAGGAAGGCTGAGAACCACTGGCTCTAAGTGAAAAGTCCAGAGAGTAGAATAGGCCTAAGTATTAGACCAGAACAATGGAGATGGCTGTGGTAGAAACTCCAGGTCATAAAATAAATGACTTTGTGAACTCACAGACCTACAGAATGCAGCAGAGTGAAGCTAATTGAAATCCAGTGTGATAACGCTTTGGGCTAATCTCAAGACCTGGGAGACTGCATTTGCAAAAGTCCTTTGTATGTTTGAAAGCACTTACACTTCATTATATATTTAAATACAGACAACTTGATGCCCAGCTCACCTACATCACAATGTAATTATTGAGCCTCTGAATCCAATGTTAATCTGAATGTTAGTCTGAGGTTAGCTATTGCATCAATGACCAGACTGGATTCTTGCTTTAATAGAAAGGGACAAGCAGTAGGAATTGAAGTGTCTGAAGACTCTCTGGTGGTCTCTGCTGACCCTTCCAGCTATCAGACTGCTGTGACTACAGCAGTTTGGCTACAAAAGGGCTTCGGTGGGGACTTCATCCAGATGTATAATGAGGTAGGATATATGGGCATGCGACCTATGCAGTTACACAAAGTGGGGGCACTTTAAAGGGTTACCATACATGCAACAAGGTCTTACTACCTGGTCCAAGTTAACTTTGGGATCCCAGCATCCCGCCTCTCTCTGCCTTCATGTGCAGGGATTACAGGCATGAGCTGCTGTTCGTGCTTCTTAAAAACTTCTGTACTGTTTCAAACCTTTCCCTCCAGAGCTGTGCTGTCCCATTGCAGCACCAGCCGTCAGAGCTGTCCTAACAACTCTCCAGGTATAGCCTGACTTCTCAAATAGTCAGGATGCCTCTCACCCCTCCCCAGAGTTGTACACTCACTTACAATGAGTACGGATCTATTTGCATCCTTCCATATGCAAATATTCAATGTGACCAGCACCATTTGTTGAAGATGCTATCTTTTCCCCAGGGTATATTTTGGCTTCTTTATAAAAATTCAGTTGCCCATAGGTATATGGGCTTATTTTAGATTTTTTAAATTTTATTTTATTGATCAACATGTATGCTTTGTACCAGTGCCATGCTGTTTGCATTACTATAGCTCTGGAGTACAATTTGAGATTGAGGATGGTAATTGTTAGCATTCAGACTCACTTCTTGGAGTCCTGGCAAGTAATAGCCTGGCTCTCCCAGTGTCCTCATGCCATCCTCATCCTACATAGTTTCCCTTTGGGAAGGGACTCTCCCCTTCTATCTCTCTCTTCCTTTCTCTCCCTTCATGAGGTAGCATGCACCTCTGCTCTCTCTCTCTCCTCTTTCCTCCCTCCCCTTCACTCTTTCCTTAATAAACCTTTTCATAGGGGTGCTATCTAAATAGTGAGGCCCCAGAGCTCCATCCCACTGACACCCCACCCCCAGTGCCTGCATGGCCCTTGGCTTCCACCCAGCCTTACCACAATAATGACACCTCCAGAAGTTCTTTTATTATTAAGTAATAGATTTTTCTGCTCCCCGATAATGGGTTTCTGTGCTGATGTAATAAGTCAGATCAAGCTGAATTGAAAAGGTATAAAAATAAGTTGATCTGAGTAAAGCAACTCCCAGGTGAGTTCTCCAGTCCCCGAGATCAAAGCCAAAGGAAACTGCACCCCTGAAATAAAGCAAAGAGACTTTATAGGTGGTAGGGGTGATGGTGTGTGTGCCACAAGCTGGGTTTGTGCCAAAGTATGGTCAGAAGCTGAGCCCTTAAGTAGGTGTGGGGCAGCTGGTGACAACAGGGGAGGAAGCAGCAGTGAGGATCTGGGCTTTTGGAACCTTTTCTTCTTCAGAGACTGAGTCTGTTTAGGAGGGTTTAGGGGGGTTTAGGAGGAGGGGCTTGCAGAATCATGAAGGGTAGAGCCGGAGGCTCCAGAACATTTAGGATTATTTTAGTTATCTTGAATTTGTGTGTGTGTGTGTGTGTGTGTGTGTATGTTTCAATTTGCAGCTAAAAATTGTCCTTTCAAGTTCTGTGAAGAATTGTGTTGGAATTTTGTTGGGGATGGCACTGAATCTGCAAACTGCTTTTGAAGGATGGCCATTTTTGCTGTTAATCCTACCAAACTGAGAGATCTATCTTTTGATATCTTCTTCCATTTTCCTTCAATGTCTTAAAGTATTTTATCATATGTCTTTCACTTGCTGGTTTAGAGCTGTTCTGATAACAGCCCCACCTCTCTCTCTGCCCAGACTCTGCCCCTCACAAAGTTGCACCAAACACAGCTTCTCCCCCAGAGATGCTCAAGACCACTCCCACAGGGTACTTAAACTGCACCCTAGAAAACAGACCGGTGGTTTTTGGTCTCTCAGGGTCAGAGAATCACCCAGGTGTGCATTAAACTGGGACTTTTTCTAATTCCGTCTGATTTAGTTTGATTTGAATTGTTGCATTGGTGGAGAGGCTTACTGGGGTGCAGAAACTTTTCATCTGGAGGTCCCACTTAGGGGGATTTTTTTCCCACTGGTCTGGGGTTGAGTGGTAGGAAAAATGTCCTTCTTCTCCACACCTGCTCCCTGACAGACTAAGATTGGCTTTCAAATTGGTAAATTGTTCTTTCTAAGTCATTGACTTAAAGGCCCAGGGCCTCCACCTACATTAGGAGTGTCCTGCAAAGGTGTGGCCATGCCAGACCCACCCCTTCTTCAGAAGACGGGAATTTTCCACACACTCCTTTGACCCAAAGCCTACCAGTGTAGATGCATTGTGCTAGGCTTTAGGTCTCAGCATAAACTTGAGAAATGGGCACTTGCAATTCAAAGCTGGATCCACAAATATCCCTGGGGTGTCTTTTACAGCATCTATTCAAAAGAGAGCTATCGGATACCACCTGTCCTCAATATTTGATTTCTCTGAGCACTAAGTCCTGGCCACAATACGCTGCTCTTGATAACCAGTCAAGGTGACCTTCAGAGGGAACCTTGGAATTTTCTATCCTCCAAGATCTTGAAAGTTTTTGTCTCCTTGGAGATAAACAGAGCTGCCCTATGTTCATGGGTTTGGGGTACTGCATTTCTGCCCTCTCTACAGCAGCCAGTGTATCACAGCACTCGTCTTGTTGGCTAGGGTCATGGCACTTCCAGATCCCCACCTATCTGGGAACTGACACCCTGAACATTCTGTTCTGACCCTGCTGCCAGAGACACTGCCCTCCACCCCCAAATCTCTCTGCTCACCCCCTCCTATGTTACCACATGTTTCATTCAGTGGCCAATATTCCTCACATTTTCCCCCTTATCTACCCCCCCCTTCCCACTCCAGGGCAAAGTTAAAGACCAAGTTCCAAAGTTAAAGACCAAGTTCCTCCTCTTACCCAATTTCCTGTCCTCTCCTCCCCTCACTGCCCCCCCCCATCTCCCAATGCCTCAACTTACATCCTAGGCCTCGTTTACACACTAGCCTTCCGTCCTCCACAATTCTCTTCCTAGACTTGGTCCTGCCAGACTCGCCCCCTCCTCCACCATCTCCTAGAGGGAGCTAGAGCCTGTGGAATTGTTAGAGTCCATGGTCCCTTCTCCCATCAGGACATCTCACAAATAGAAAGTGGTTGAGCTCCTTCTCTGCTAATACTTCTGTTTATATCAAGGAGTTTCATTATCTGTCCCAGGCCTACGATCTAACCTGACATCCAAACCTCCACTCTCACTCCTGAGGAGCCAGGTCAAGTTCAGGCAGCAGCTAGACAATACGTGGACCAAACCCACCTTGTGGACAGTATGGTCCCTGTGGGCGAGGCAATGCCAGCTACAGAGCCCTATTAGGACTACCAACCGGGTCAAAATGACCACCAGAGAAGAGATCTCACGGTTTGTTGCCTCCTCCAAGATATGGAAATGGTTTCAGACAAAGTTGTTAATTTTGATAAGCCTGAGACACAGCTAGAGGAAGAAACCCGGTCATTTTTCTAAACCAGTTACAAGACACCATGGTTCAGTATACTCACCTTGACCCAGCCTTCCCAGTCCTAGCCAAAGAAACAGGACAAATTCCATTTTGAAAAAGAATTCTATTTTAAATAGAATTTGGCTAAGGGCTGAACTTAGCTCCACTCAGTTCCATAAAGTTTTAAAAACAACCACAAACGGCCCAAAACAGCTCCGGGCCCCAATCAAGGCGACCACACTGGATGCATCTGGATGCACCAACGCATAGAAAATTTTAGTAAACAATATCTGTGGGGGCTCAAGATGTCCTTGCAACTGCTAATAGGAATTAATTTAGAACTATAGCCGATGAATTTACCCAATCCTGAAATGCTTGCAGATTGTTTCCTTAAAAGCCCTCCACTGTGAGGGCTCAGGCAGATCTTATCCACCCTCTGTGTCGGAGTGCTAAGATCCCGCCCAAACCCATGCTTGTAATCAATAAACCCCTTTGTGCTTGCGTCTGATTCCCGCTCTGTGGTAGTCTCGTCTGGGGGTCATGACATGGGCACAACAGCCACACATTTCATTTCTCAGTCAGTGCTAGATAGTAGAAAGGAAATTTAAAAGGCTGAGGAGGGTCTCTAAACTTCCCTACAGGAACTGGTGAGATGGCTTTTAAAGTTTCAATACCCAAGAAGAGACAGCCGAGTCATTCCGACAGACTGCAACCTAAGGCTGCTCCAAGCCCAAGCCTCAGCAGCTGCCCTGAGGCCCCCACGGGCCCCCACCAGGGGAACAAAGAAAGTTGACCATGAAGCTCCATCCTGCTGGAGCTCAGTCCAAATCAATGCTGCCTGGAGCCTGCTTCAAATTCGGCCAGCTGGGCCACTGGTCACAGTATTGCCCTGACCCTCAGCCACCCACGAGGTCATGCTCTGTCTGCCAACAGCCTAGATACTAGAGATTGAAATGCCCTCGTGCAGATTTGTCTTCTGTGCCATGCCACGGAGGCCCAGCCTCACCAACACTGGCATCTGAGACTCTTCTGGCCTTTGAACTCTTAAACCTGGCAGAGAACTGGCGTGAACTAGACTTGGAGACTCCCATTGCCCTCTCCGAGCCTAAAGTTGCAGGTACTGGATAAGTCCGCTTTTTTTCTTTGGGACACAGGAGCTACTTAATCTGTTTTGACATCTCACTTGGGTCCATTGTTCCCTTGCCAATTTCGGTCACAGGGGTGGATGGGACCCTTCCCTCCTACTTAAGACCCTCACCTCTGGCAGGGTCCAAGCCCTGCAGGATTTACAATCCCTGTCTACTGTAGATCAGATTCTCTCATGTTGGGGCCTGATGGGATTCTTACATCACTTGCTCCCAAGCAGCCAGGGAGACCCCCCAAGGGCCCCTCACTCCCCAGCTACCATCTGCTGCCACATCTCTTTACTGCAAGATGCCCTTCAATTGCTCGCACCCCAGCTCTTCGAGAACCCTCTTTATCCTATCACCTTTATACAGATGAAAGGCCTGGACTGGACCAGGGGGTTCTAATGCAACCAGTTGTCACATTCTTATCCAAACAACCAGATCCCACCATCTGTGGTTGGCAACTCTGCTTGAGAGCTCTAGTGGCTGGGGCTGAACTCAGGCAGCAGGCTCTCAGGGTCACCCTGTTCCATGGTATACTCCACCCACCACCTCACAGACCTCCTGAGACACTCCTCTCTCCCTCCTTGGGCCCTCACGAGTCCAAGTCTATTACTTACTGTTTCTAGAAAACTCTCAAGTTACCTTGGCCTCTATTCCTTTCCTAAACACTGTCCCCTCCCCCTCTGGTACCTTCTCTTATTCCTTCACAGAGTCCTTCTACTCACCCCAGCCTGATCCCCTAAACCAACTGCTAACAACCCCCAACTCACCCTGTTTTGTCGATGGAAGTTCTCTTAAAGACAGTCAGGAAACTGCCAGATGGTGTATGCAGTGGTAACTACCAGCCTACCCAGGGAACTCTTCACAAAAGGCCAAATTAATTGCCTTGACTAGAGCACTCCAGATAGTCAAAGGCCAACAGGCTAACATCTATACTGACTCTAACTATACCAATATGCTTTTTAATAGCCCACTCCCTTTCTGTCCTTTGAAGAGAAAGGGGCTTCCTCACTATCGGGGGTGGGGAGGCACTCCCACAGTTAACAGTACAGCCAAGCTTTTGGAGGCCCTTCAGCTCCCTATGGAAGAAGCCGTAATTCACTGCCGGGGACAGCACTCCAAGATCCCAGTGGCCTTAGACAATGCCAAGGCTAACTCCAGGGACTGGCCTCCAGATCCTCTGGATCAACAGAAAGTATTTTGTTCTTGACACCCTGATATCAACCCTATTACCAACCAGAAGGGAGAGACGAACTCCTGAAATAAAGGAGCCACGCAGACAAAGGATTGTAGTAGGAGGTTTCTGGCCTGGACTCAAGGTTTAGGCCCGCAGACCTGCAGAGATACACAGATGCATATGATAGTTTTAGGCTGATCAGCCTCAGGCCCAGGCATATCACTTGTTAACTTTTTACCCTTCTAACCCATGACTCTTATCCTGTTCAGTCATGGGGCTCGGTACCTTTTCTCAGAGCAGCATAGTTGTCCTCTGCTTCTTCTGGCTTCTCTCTGGCATTCTGTTCTTCTAGTCTTTTAGCCCCGCCCACACTTCCTGTCTGCCTTTGGCCAATCAGTGCTTTTTATTAAACCAGTGGGTGGGACAATTATTTACAATGGAACAACATAATCCCCTACAAAGGATGGATGGTTCGACTTAGATAACAGCCTCATCCTTCCTCAGGACCAGGCATTGTCTGTCATTTCAGACATCCACCAGGCCTTACATACAGGCTGCAAAGCCTTGTTCTATTCCTTAGTGCCTCTCTTTAATGTCACCCATCTTCAAGCTTGTATTTCATAGGTCTGCTCCTCCTTGACATGTGCCAAGGCCAGTCCACATCAGCCTCTGCGCCAAACCAGAAGAGGACTGGCAGGTTGATTTCACTCATATGCCCACACATAAAAAAACTCCATTACGTCCTAACTATGGTTGATGCCCTTATAGGATAGATAGAAGCCTTTCCCATCTCCAGGGAAACAGCAGGTGGGGTGGCCCAACTACTCCTGGCCCTAGATTTGGCCTGCCACAGACCATACAAACAGACAGTGGGTCAGCCTTCACTTCCAGGGTCATAGAGCTGGTGTTGAAAGCCCCCAATGTCTCCTGAAAGCTCCACATTCCCTATCACCCACAATCCTCGGGAAAGGTTGAGAAGGCCAATGGACCCATCAAGAAACAGCTTACCAAGTTCTCCATTGAACTCGGGTAATCCTGGCTCTCCTTCCTCTCCATTGCCCTTACTGGCCTCCGGGCCACCTCATGCTCTCCTATAGGCCTGAGCCCTCTTGAGCTTCCTTATGTAAAGTCTTTCCTCTTCAATCACCACCTCCCTGCCCAAACTCCTTCACTGGCTGGGTACCTCCCCTACCTCTCCCTTCTGAGGTGAATACATACTGACGGATATCTCCCTGCTCCTACACCAATGAGCCCGCTTCCCTAGAGACTGCCTCACTCTCCCTGGGGACAGAGCACTCCTCAAACAGCTAGCTTCTAAGTCTCTAGAACCACCATGGACAGGACCTTATGCCAAAATCATTACCACCCTTTCGGCTGCCAAGCTCCTGAGTTATCCATGCTGATACCATCTCTCCAGGCTCAAGCAGGCCTATTCAGGATACATAGTCTGCCCAGCAACTGGGACCCTCCACCCTCAGGTTTTCCAAGATGTCCCAGTAAAGGACCTATCTACTCTTTGGCCTTACACATTCATCTTTGTAAGTATAGCTAGGGCAAGTGTTAAGAATTTTTTTCCTAGCAACTTGCCTTCTCTGCTTCCTCAAGTAACAGATGCTCAAGGTCTCCAAAATGGCAGTTAACCGAATAATCCTCTACTCACCTCCTACTGAATGCAAGTCCACAGCTCCCGACTCTCCCTTCCCCATGCCACCTCTTCCCACAAAAAGTAACCAGACTTGAACCAGTGTTCCTATACCCAACCAGTCTGGAATGTTCTGGTTAAAGTCCCACCTCTCTCTGCCCCATCTCCTTTCTGGGGGCCAGAGAATTGCCCAGAGGGTTTTACACATTAAACCAGGGCATTTTCTAATTCAGTCTGATTTGCATTATTATGTCCTCAGAGGGAATTATTGGGGTGCAGAAACTTTTCAGGAGTTATCCCCAAGATTTTTTATATGATTTGAGGCTATTGTGAAAAATGTTGTTGCCCTGATTTCTTTTTCAGACTGTTTATTGTTTGTATATCGGAAAGCACTGATTTTTGAGTTGCTTTTATATCCAGCTACTTTGCTTAAAGAGTTTATCACCTGTAGGAGCTTCTTTGGTGGAATTTTTCTATGCTACTATCTTATCATCTAAAACAAAGTTACTTTAACTTCTTTCTTTACAATTTGTATTTATTACTTCAGTTGTCTTATTGAAACTTCAAATACTGTGTTGAACACATATGGAGTGGACAGCCTTGTCTTGTTCCTTATTTTAGTGGAATCAATTTGAGTTTTGCTCCATTTATATTGCTGTTTACTGTGAGCCTGCTGTAAACTGTCTTTATCATGCTGAGGTGTGTACAACCCTTGTACCGCTAATCTTCCTGGACTTTTATCATAAAGGAACGTTGGATTTTGTCAAAGACCTTTGCTATATCTAATGAGATGATCCTGTGGCTTTTGTCTTTCAGTCTGTTTATATAGTGGATTACATTTGTCAACTTATGTATGTTGACTTATCTCTGCATTTTGGGGATGAAGCCTTCTTGATAATAGTGGATGGCCTTTTTGATGTGTTCTGGATTTGGTTGGTGAGTATTTTATTGAGTATTTTTGCATCTGTGTTCATAAGAGAAATTGATCTGTAATTCTCTTTCTTTGTTGAGTGTTTATGTGGTTTTGGGATCAGGACAGCTCTGGCCTCACACAACAAATTGGGCAATGTCTCTTCTGTTTCTATTTTTTGAGAATAATTTAAGGAGTATTGGCATTAACTCTTCTTTGAAAGCCTGGTAGAATCTTGCACTAAAACCATCTGGCCCTGGGATTTTTTGTTTGTTTGTTTGTTTGTTTGTTTAATTGGGAGACTTTTAACAACTGCTTCTATTTCATCAGAGTTATAGATTTCTTAAACTGCCTATAAGATTTTGATTTAACTTTAGTAAGTGGTATTTATCAAAAAAATTATCTATTTCTTTTAGATTTTCCAATTTGGTGGAGTATTATAGTTTTTAAAAGTGTGTTCTTATGATTCTCTGGATTCTCTCAGTGTCTGTTGTTATGTCACCCATTTAATTTCTAATTTTGGTAATTTGAATCTTCTATGTGTCTTTTAGTTAATCTGGATAAAGGTTTGTCAATCTTACCGATTTTCTCAAAGAACCAGCTCTGTTTCATCGATTCTTTGTTCTCTTTGTCTGTTGTACTAAGTTCAGCCCTCACTTTCTTCCTTGTCTATAGTGGATTTATGATGTTACATTGTAAATAACTGTCCTGCCTACTAGTTTAATAAAAACACTGATTGGCTGAAGGCAGACAGGAAGTGTGGGTGGAGCTACCAGACTAAGAAAATCTGGGAACAGGAAGAACAGAGCAGAGATACCACAGAGAAGCCAGAAGATGCAGAGGGCAACTGTGCTGCTCTGAGACAAGGTACCAAGCAGCATGGCTGAACAGGATTAGAGTCATAGGTTAGTTTAAGGGTAAAGAGTTAGCAAGTTATATGCCTGGGCCTTAGGCCAATCAGCCTAAAAGTAATGTAAGCATCTGTGTGTCTCTGTGGGATAGCGGGTCCATGGGTCTGCGGGTCTGTGGGTCTGCAGGTCCAAACCTTGAGGCTAGGCCCTAAAGTCTGTGCCAGAAACCTCCTACTACACTTGTCATCCACTTTTGGGGGATGTGATATCTTTTTATGTTCTGGAGCTTATGGGTGTGCTGTTTAGTTGTGAGTATGAGATCTCTCTAGCTTTGCTTTAAATGTAGGCACTTAACACTATGATCTTTCCTCTTAGCACTGCTTTCATACTGCCCCATACGTTTGTGTATGTCATGTATTTATTTTCATTCAGTTCTAGGAAGTCTTTCTTTGTTCATTTCTGTCTTGGCCCATTTTTCATTCAGTAGAGAGCTTTGTGGTTTCTGTGAGTTTGTAAGCTTCTGTCCTTCGGTTGTTGACCCAGCTTTAACTTTTCATTTCCAGATTTCTCCTCCTTTGGGCTTTTCTCATTCAGGTTTTGAACCATTTTCTTCAACTGTTTCTTTGTATTTTCATAGATTTCTTAAGGAATTTATTTGTTCCCTCTTTGAGGACCCCTATCATATCAGAAAGGCTATTTTAAAGACTTTCTACTTGTGCTTCAGCTATGTTGGAATATTCAGGGCCTGCTGTGGTGGGGTTGCTGGGCTGGAGACACAGTTGTCCTGGCTGATATTGATTGTGTTTTTACACTGGCATCTGGAATTGGGAAGATTGTAATTCTAGGCGCTGGTATCTGGTCTTTGTTGGGGGGACGTTTTGCTCCTTTATTTAATTTTTTATTTATTTTGGTTGCTTTGGTGAGAGGATTGTTTGTTCTCTCTCTCTCTCTCTCTCTCTCTATATATATATATATATATATATATGTACATATATATATACATATATATAATATATATTATTATTAGGAGAACGGGGCAGCTGCGTGTTGCCTATGGGAAAATCTTCCGGAGTCCTGATAGGTGTGGCCACTGGTAGTCCCAAGTGAAACATGTTTCTGGATATTAGCAGCTGACAGTTAGGAATGGGGAGGGGCTGGGGCTGGTGGGGAGACTTAAGCAGAGGGAGGAGAGCAGGGTGTTCCACTAGGGTCAGCTTAGGCTTAGACTTTTGGCAAGGGGTGGGGTGGGGAGAGGGAAGGGGAGCAGAAAGTGAGGAGAGAGGCCAGAGCAGAAAGTCTGCTGAGGATGAGACTGGGGGTTGGACTTGAGGAGTGAAGGAGAGGTGAAGATCTGCAGTGACAGCTTCCTTGCTTCTCTGGCAGGAGTGGCCTGTGGGTTCCCAGGGAGTGCCTGCTGGAGCTGGAGGATGGGGGATAAAGCAGTGAGCTGGGGAAGAAAGTTTGGAGGGAAAGATCTGTGTGATCCCCTGGAGATGGGTTCAGGAGAAGGGATGAAGGAACTTGAAAGTGACTCCTGGACCAGAGTTAAGAGACATGCAGTCTAGATTTCCCCCTCTTCTGTGGTTCCTGACCAGGCGAGGGTCCTGGCAGGCGGAGCTGCAGAGGAGGGGCGGGCTTGTGCCGGGAACCTTGGCCTATTACAGTATGCAAGCTCCGGGTGTCCTGGGGGGCGGTGGGAGGGAAGAAGGGAGGAAGGCGCTCACTGAAAGGCGCATTGATGCAGCGGGCTGTAGAACTGTGCCAGACACAGACCAGGGCCGTGCTTTGCCGACCCCTCTACCTCCTCCTCTGCTCTTCGCAGCCACCGCACATCATGCGCCCCCATGGTCGTGCCGCCTTCCCGCGCCTGCTGCTCGGCCTCTTCCTTGTGCCGCTGCTACTGCAGATGCCCGCGAAGTCCAGCGCCTCTGAGAACCTCAAGGTGAAGCAAAAAGCGATGATCCGGCAGAGGGAGGTGGTAGACCTGGTGAGTCTGAGAGGGTCGGTCCTCATCTCAGTGCTGGAGAGGACCCAGCCCGGCACGCACAGGTGGTGCCTACCGTAGGGGTGCGTGTAGGACAGCCTGTTAGGTATCTTGAGTGTCCTGCTTTGTCTGAGTCTATGTAGGGAGAAGGATCTGGGACATGCCTGAAGTCTTGAAACTCCACGGGATACCGTAATGAGAGGCCATCACAGAGATGCGATGTGGGTCAGGTGAGATGTCCCAAGTCCCTGTAGTCGCCCAGGAATTTCTGGCCTCTGGGGAGGCCACCCTTGACAGAAGTTGGGAACATTGTGGCTACAACTGGAGTAGACTGGGCTGCTTGGCTGATTTCAAAAGCAGGCCTGCGGAAGACCCTAGGCCAGCTGATCTCCTGGGCGTGGGCCAAGGCTGTGCAACGTGTCCTTTGTTGGGACTGCTGGCCACGTCTGCCTGGAGAATAGAAGACTAACAACCCCCACAAAGAATGTGTCCAGCTTTTTGTAACTTGAAGATTATGAGTCACTTTGGGTCATTTTCCTGGGGAGTATGAACTGCAATTTACTCTTTGAAAGACGACAGCTTGGGCCAGGGGTGGTTGAGAGGGCTTGGAGCTGCAAGGGGGAAATGAAGGATGCCGGAAGGACCCATTTTTGCCTGTTCTGTTTCAAGCAGATGCTCAGTAAAGTCTTCAGCCTGTTGTCACCAGTCAGGAACACTACAGTTGAGTTGAAGGGAAAGAAAACGCTTCTGAGAAAGCAAATATTCCAAACTCTTTCTGAGAGGCTGATTTGTGGGAAAGCCTGTCTGCATAAAATCTTGCCCACTAAACTGGAAAAGTCAACACGTCCAGTGGAGGGCAGAGAGAGTTTCTGTCCCATGCAAGAGTCAGCCAATGGCAGATCTGTAGTCCTTGGCACATCATAAACCCCAGTCCTTAAACCAGTCTATATAGCTGCCAGACATCACAGAGCTTAAGAAGATGGGGCATTTGTTTGTTTGTTTAAGATTTGAATTTCTTAAACTGACATTCTAAGCTAAGCTAATAAAGCAAGCTCTCTGACAGCTAGTTCTAAACTGGATTCAGAAGGAGGGGGAACCCCTGCTGTTTCACACAGCAGTGGTGGGTTGTGTTTATTTTTTGCTATCATATATAATTTTTCTCCACAAAAAGCACACTGTGTTGGGGCTAAAATTCTATTTTAAGTACCTAGGCTGTTAAAGAAAAATTGTGACACATGAGTGTGGCTCATGTGCAGCTTGCATTTTATGACTACATAGTTAAGGTACATAGAACAGTCTTTTTTTCCCATAAAGCTACAGTTTTCCCCTCTAAGGATTTTACAGTTCCTGTGGTTTCCCACAACTCTAACCCAACTTGGAAAAGCATACTGTGCAGCCAGGCTCAGGTGCATCCTGTAGATTGGATTTGGTCTTGGTGACAGAAAAAGTCTACATAGTCATTAGGAAGGTTTCAACAGACTGTATGAAGTAACTTCTTTGTATGGGCACTTTCAAAGCCTTCTCTTCAGGTGCCCACTAAGTTTCTCCCCCTGGTGGCCAATAAAAGAATGGGAGTTGGGAGAGGGAATATGAACTTTCATTCACATTTCCTCATTTGCTGACTAACATTCACTGACGATCCTAATACCTATTGGGACTAGGATTCTAAATTGGAAAAAGGCAAACTTTATGTAGCGTCTTGTCTGAGAGGAATTTTAAAATATCAAATATATAGAGAAATTTACATCAATAAAGAAATGTTAAAGTATAAATTTAATTGGAATGCAGTGCATTTTGAAAGGTCTAATTAATGGCACCCTTGTTTCCATGTGAACTAATTCAAGGGTAGGCACAGGAATTGGACAAAGGAAGCTCAGAGTATCACTGTTATAAGTCAATGGTAGAGTATTTGCCTAGCATGCCTGAGGTCCTGAGTTCAATCCCCATTATTGTAACATGAGCACGTGCTGTGTATGTGTGTGTGTGTCTGTGTGTGTCTGTGTGTGTATCTGTCTCTGTGTGTCTGTGTGTGTGTGTGTGTGTGTGTGTGTGTGTGTGTGTGTGTTCAGGAGTGGCCTCATGTATCTCGGGCTGGCTTCAAATTTGCTGTGTTGGGAGGATCCTGAACTCTGGATGCTCCTGTCTCTGCCTCCCAAGTACAAGATTACAGGCATATACTACCTACCTCTAACTTCAAGTCAAGAATGTTTATTATTATCCCCAGTTTATACATAAGGAAACAGGCACTGAATGCTGAGTAAGTGGCCTGGTCTCATATCTAAGAAATGTGGGGCTAGTATTAAAATAAAAAGAAAATGATTCTATAATCTATGCATTTAAACAGAGCAAACAATAAAGCAGAATCCTAGCTCTTACAGACAGTTTGGTAAATTACTACCTACCTGTTAGGACAGGTGGTCATGTGAAACTAGGCCACAGACTCCTCTTTTGGGAGACAGAAAGGGCTGGAAAAGTGTTACCCTTAGTGCATCCCCCTTTACATAAAAATGGGAGTAGATAATATGCGTGTCCAGCTTAGAGATAATACAATGCAAGATAATTAAGGTTTTATTTTATAGTTCTTTTTTTCTAGCAATTAATCTTAAGGAAGTCACTCAAAAGAAGAAAAAGTCTAAATAGCTAGATATTTTCATTATATTAATATTTAAAACAAAATCAGAAGTAAGCACCTCAGAACTGAGCACTAAAATTTTTGTATGATTGCTTGTTTTGTTTTTGGGGGGTCATGCTGCAGGGTTGAGAGGTGGATATGGAGGGACTGGAAGTGAGTGGAATTGGAATGCTTGATGTGAAAATTCTAAAGAATCAATAAAGAATTATGTTTAAAAAAATTTTTTTTGTATGATAGCAAGGCAGTGGTGGTGCATACCTTTAATCCCAACACTCAGGAGGCAGAGGGAAGTGGCTTTCTGTGAGTTCAGGGTCAGCCTGGTCTGCAGATCAAGATCCAGGACAGCCAGGGCTACACAGAGAAACCCTTTCTTGGAAAAAAAAAAAAAAAAAAAAAAAAAAGTATGGTAATATAAAAATGCATTTATGGAGGATAAGTACTTGATAAAATATGGAATTATAAGGAACAAACGCAGGCTATTGTGGTGGGATTCAGGTGTCAGCTGATAAGATCCCAGGATGCTTACCCAGGGTCCCGGGCCCCTGAAGGGGGCGTGGCCAACCCCATTGATAAGGGGCTGCTGGGACCCTGGAAAGCCTGTTTGCCTGGTTCCTGGCTGCTAGAGATCCCGGTTTGGAATCCATCGTCCATCATTCCAGACTCCAGTCCCTGTTCAGGCTCCACTATAAGCTGTTACCTGTATCGTGAGTGTTGGTTTATATTTTAATAAATATTAATCTTGGACTGGTGCCTTGTAAGTAAAACTCCGCCTACAGGCTATTGAGGGCTAGAGAGGTGGCTCAGCAGTTATAAATCATTGGCTGTTTTCCAGAGGACTCAGGCTCAATTCCCAGCATTCACATGACAGCTCACAACTGTCTGCAATTCCAGTTCCAAGCGCTCAGATCCCTCATCTGGCCTTCATAAGCCAAGCATGCTACCATACTTATAAAATAATAATAACAAAATTTAAATAAAAGATCAAATGATGTGTACCTTGGAATACAGCTAGTTAAAATTATATGTAATTAGAAATAGAAAGAAAAAGGCATGAAACTATGTTTTCTCCTTGTTTTGTAAGCTTGCACAATAAAAAAAATGAAGTGACAATGTTTTCTAAATAACCTTAAAATGAGCTCTTCATAGTAACTATCATAACATGAACAAGGTGATTTAAAGGGACTCTTGACAGACTCAAATGAATGTATCTATGCTCATTAGACTCTTATGCATTGTTTATTTGCATATTCATAAATGTATTTCCTTATTTTGTACTGGGTACACCCCTATACCCTACACTGACTTTGCATCTTAAGTAATGATACTTTCTCTTCTCCTTTGGACGATAGTATAATGGAATGTGCTTACAAGGACCAGCAGGAGTGCCGGGTCGTGACGGGAGCCCTGGAGCCAACGGCATTCCGGGTACACCGGGAATTCCAGGTCGGGATGGCTTCAAAGGAGAAAAGGGGGAGTGCTTACGGGAAAGCTTTGAGGAGTCCTGGACCCCAAACTACAAGCAGTGTTCGTGGAGTTCACTCAATTATGGCATAGATCTTGGGAAAATAGCGGTAAGTAAAGTCCAAGTTATATTCAAGTTGAAGCAAAATATAAGCATTCTATAAGTCAGTGTCAATTTTTTTTTTTTTGCTAAACCTAGCAGACTTTAAATAAAAAGATGCAGAATAATAATGTGTGATTTTTTTACTTAAAATTAATGAAAATTTTGATAACATTTCAGTTAATTTCATAAATATTTTTTCTAAGACAGATAGTCACTTTACTTATTATAGAAAATACAAAAAGAAAGTATAGTATTTTTCAAGTTAGATAGTAACCACCATTCTAATCTTATCATGTAGTACATTTAAATTAGTCTAACACATCCTGCTTCGGCTTCAGGCCTGAAAGTGAAAAATTGCGTTAATTCCACTGATTGGGAATGAGACCACTACCACAAATTAAAGCCAGATCCGTACCCAGGTTACTGGGAAATGGCTCCAATCATGGTTTGCAAGGGCTTAAAGTATTTCCCATCAGGTCCAATCAGGGGCAAGCATACATTCTGACGTATTTCCTGTCTGTGAACCTCCCACTCACATGTGATCAAGCACATCTAATTCAGATGGATCAAACAAATTTGTTTAGGGGAGTGGGAACAAGTGGTGGTTATCTCAGCCTACAGTATTTCAGGAACTGTCTGACCTTGGGCAACGGGCTTACAGATCAGAGGCATTTTTGTTTCATGATCTTTTAGGCATAGTAATTATAACTTAAAATGTAACTTTGGTTCTCACAGTAGCTTTAAACATTACCACGTGACTGGAATCCATGTTATGAGAAGTCCATTTGTCCTTATTCTCATACTCAGCTTAAAAGTGCTTAAGTTAAGGGAATTGTGATTGGTTGCTAGTGATATAAAATAATCACTATGGTGATTCCGTAACATTTTGTGGAAGGAGAGGTATACAAGCATTTTGATGAATGATGCTGTCACTGATTGAATGATTCAATGATGAGTGCTTTGTCTCCAAAGTTAGTGGATGTAGTAGAATGGTAGAGCTTGTCTGGAATGTGTGCAGACCCTGGTTGGATGAAGTGCAGTTGGCAAGTTGGGAGGAGACAGAGCTGAGTGAGCTGGTGCTGACCCTTCCTCTTTGGTGATGACCTTTCCTTCCTGCCTAGCTCTGAGTTAGTGCTTCATGAGTTTGCTTACCACTTGCCTCAGGAAAACAGAAGTTTATTTTCATAAAAAACTCCAAGGTTTTAAGAAGTCAAATGGCATCATCCATGTTTTTCATCTCAACCTTTTCTGTTCTATTTAAAAAGTTGAAGAATGTCTTGATTTTGTGTGTAGGCTTTTCATCTAGCTACTACATTTTTGGTGACTGAGACATTTTCTCTCCTTACATGTGATTTTTCAAAAGGTGTTTTATTTGAATGCTGCTCATTATTTAAACACCTGGCACCGATAGACTGCTTTCTGGTTTACAGTTGTTCATCAGATGTTGACATTTTTTTTAAGGCTATGTCTTATAGTTCCTGCATTATCAAGACACCATATACATGCATACATACATACATACATACATACATACATACATACATACATACACACATATAAATATATATACACACATATATATGTATACACACACACACATACATATGTATACACACACACATATATATATATAAATAAATATATATATTTAGCAGTGGTTACAATGGATACAGAAACTTCCTGCAAGGAAGAGATTGTAGGCCATAAGCTGATACACTGATTTTGTGGACTAGCTAAAGGGAAGAAAATGAGGCTAGATCTTGTTACTGTGTTGTACAGGTAATTCTGTCAAGGTTCACAGTTCCTACTGTGTGTTATTGTTCAAAAGAAAGGTGGTGACTCATGTCTATAATCTCAGCATTCAGGAAGTAGAGACCTCTGGAATTCAAGACCATCCTTGGCTACACAGCAAGTTTGAGGCCAGCTTGAGGTACTAGAAATATTAACTAAAAATAAACAAAAATGATAGAGAGAGCACACATAATCTATCCCAATAGGTACTAGTACTCTAGAATGACAGTTTCATGAAGGCAGGGCTTTCTGTTGACTTCTGTATCCAATGGTCTAGCATATAGTTGATATTCAGTGTTTTTCAATAGTGAAAAATCAAATAGATGTGTTAGCCACAAATACTGAATGAAAATAGCTGTTTTGAAAATAAACAAAAGGTACATTTAATAAAAACATCTAAAAAAGCTAGAAATTGATTTTCTGGGTTTTTGTGCCAATCTTGTAATTTTTCTCCCTCTATAAAACTCCAGCCTTTTAAAGACAATGGAAACAGACTAGCTAAGTGAAACTCAATGTATTCCAAAGTTTCTTATTTTATCTGTCTCTTATGCCTTCCCTTCCAGTTTCTCCTCTTCCTCTCCCTCCCAGCCTCTTATATTCTTGGAAACTTACTAAGTAGTGCTACCTACACGTGTGTGGGTGAAGGACAATCTACTGGAGATGAGGAGACTCTAGGACACCTTATCTCTGAAGAAAACAGACTCTGTCTCCCTAGCAGCCTTCAGGGCTAACATTCCATGACTAGGGTGGGACTTCATAAGCTCCTCCTACACCCATGCTGGGATTTTGGCTAGACTGACTGTGTGCAGGTCTTGCATATGCAACCTGCGGTGAGTTCAATGTGTGCAACGACCCTGTTCTGTCTGTTTCATCAAAGGTGTCTACTATCTCATTCTGCCCCCTCTTGTCTCTGAACATTGACCAGTTTTGGGCCTCTGTATTAATCTCCATCTGCTTCAAAAGGAAGAGACAAGGTTGAAGAGATGTCCTAGTGTATGGGCATAAAAATGAAAGCTTGGGGGGGAAGTTTATTACTATGTCTTTTTAGCAGGACACTAGCCAGCTATGAATTTTGGGCAGTTAACCATATCAGACATGAGTTTCATCTTGTAGAGCTGGCTTTTAAGCCAATCAGAAATAGTTGGTGATTTCCCTAACATGTGTACCACTGTTGCCCCAGTGGGACATTATTGTCCTAGATCACAGGGTTCACAGCTGGGTAAGACTTCTGATTACTTTTCCCCTTGGCAGCATGCACTGAACGTTCAGCATTATAAAAGCTAGCCCATAGGGATGAAGTTTCCAGGCCAAGGCCCACTTAACTACCCATGTTCTCTTTAAGTATATGGTATTATCAGAAATAGGAATTTTATTCATCTATAAAGAAAAATAAAATTATGAGATTCACAGGTAAATAGGTAGTCCTCAGTGAGTTCACCCAGACCCAGAAAGATGTTCCTTCTTCCTTCTTATATATGGATGTTAATGTTAGCGCTCTCTCTCTCTCTCTCTCTCTCTCTCTCTCTCTCTCTCTCTCTCTCTCTCTCTCTGTTTTCTTTGAGTGACCTTGGCTGTCCTAGAACTCACTTTGTAGATAAAGCTGGTCTTGAACTCAGAGATCCACCTGCCTCTGCCTCCCATGTACTGTATTAAAGGCTTGCGCCAACACCATCTGGCCTGGATGCTAGCTTTGAATCTCTATATTAGCATATTTAAATTAGGATATATTCATAGACGTTATAAAATTAGTAATGAGTCATGGGATTCAAGGGAAGTGGAATAAATGTAGGCATTATGAAAGAGGAAAAGGAATGACGGATTAAGAAGGTTAAATGAGGCAGGGAATAAAGGCAGGAGAAGGGAGGGCTTGTGAGGAACAGTTAACACTAAAGACCTTTGAAAAGAGCCTTATGGAAACTTATTGCTGGAGAAGCTTCATGTGTGTACATGTGTGTGTGTATGTGTGTGTGTATGTGTGTGTGTGTGTATGTATGTATAAAAAGAGCTTAAATGGTGTTTCCCTAGACACTATAGACTATCAAATAATAATAAATCCAATACTAGCTACGGGAACCTCTTTTTGAGATGTTAGTCAGTAGAATCTCGTAGGCCCTCAAATTTCAGACTGTTGCCATTCCTCTGGGTTAGCTTCCATAACTTGATAGTTAAAGAATGCTTTTTAACTAAAATGAAAAATGTTCAGCTGTTTTTCTGCTGTGGCAGGAGTGTACGTTTACAAAGATGCGCTCCAACAGTGCATTGCGAGTTCTGTTCAGTGGTTCACTACGGCTAAAATGCAGAAACGCATGCTGTCAGCGCTGGTATTTTACATTTAATGGAGCTGAATGTTCAGGACCTCTTCCCATTGAAGCCATCATCTATTTGGATCAAGGAAGCCCTGAATTAAACTCAACCATTAATATCCACCGTACTTCTTCTGGTATGTATAATAGCAGTACCGCAGAATGTGCCTCAGATCTGTCTAAAAGGATACTGGGTAACTAGCCTGTTATAAGTAGATCTCTAGCAAGTTATAGTATGTGACTCTCCACCCTGGACAGCAGCTCATAATTGTTCACAGATATTTTTTCAAGGTGCACAGATCCTGGGGCATCATCTCTGAACAACTAACTCAGAATCTCTGGTCTAAGTCTCCAGAACACATGTCTTAAAAACAAAACAAAACAAATGTGTTTTGCTTAAGTTGACATACCCCAAAGTTGAAAGTCACTGACTAGTTAGAGATGTAAACCAGGCAGTAATTCTACACAGCAGTGGCTCTGGTTCTCAGCCTAGGCTACACAGTAGGCTCACCTGGGAAGCTTGAAAAATACCTCTCATGTACCACTCCTTCAGGGGAGTGGGGATCTGGTTTGTTAAAGTCATCATTTAACTACTTGACTCACTATGAAGTTGATACTAGACCCGCACTTGTCTGGAGCTCTTCAGCTGCAGGCTTAAGTGGACACATTTCTAGGCCATAAGGGGTCAAGGCCTTGGGGAATCTTGAATGCTACTGGCATGCATTTTCAGCTAGTGTGGTACTGAGACTACCAGATTAAATGGGATTGAGGATTTACAGTTTACCTCTCCAAAAAGGTCTCAACTAGAGGCAGGTCTCCATATTCTGATGTCAGTTGACTTATAGATGTCATCGCCAGTGATGACAGATTGCCTTAGTTCCATAGGCTCATTTGGACTGCACTGACAGAGCACATGAGCACATTAATCTTAACCAGCAGGAAAGCTAAACAGCAACTGTACTACTCACACTCCACGGTTCATTTAAGAATCTACCAACTCCAGCTCCCTTCCTCACGCCACACAGGCATCAAAGGTAACATGCCTCTCTGCTTATTTTAGTGACCAACAATGAAATCTTTCTTTTAGATGTGAGTGAAGAACTTTGGTGAGGTGGAATGCAAAATGTGTGTTAGTATGTGAGAGCCCAAAGGACCTGTGAAGGGTACAGTATCAAAACAAAACACAACAAAAATCAGGGTTTCTTTTTAATTATAGTAATTCTGTTAGAGGTCAGTGAGATGCTTACCCCCAGGGTGATGGCCTGATTTTGGACCCTGGAACCCACAGGGTGGAAGGAGAGGACCAACCCCTGAAATACATGCTCCTCTGATCTCCACATGTGTATTGTGGCACAGGTGTATCCACACCTACACACACACCAGATAGACGATAGACAGATGGTAGATATGTCTATACACAGATACAATTTTTTTGCAAAAAATGGGAATGTGTGTAAAATAGATTCACACATCAAATGACTGGTACAAGATTAAACTAGGATTCCTTCTAATTATATAAAAGTCCTATCCTCAATTTGAATATCACCACATCTACCGATCAGTGCTGAAAAGGGCCTTTTCTTTAAAAAGACTTGAGTCAGACTCTGACTCAAGTTGGGAAGTCTTGACAGTTGAAAGCATAGGCTTCCTGTATGATTTAGTAAATTGTTCTTTGGTTTTAAACCATCTCTGTAACTAAACACATTCTGGTTTGAGAACACTGTCCATCGAGGTGATAGCATAGTAATTATGTATCTGCCTTCAAAAGAATTTATGGACAGACTAAGGAAAAGAAGGGGACACCTTTATTATGAAATCCTTGCCAGGGGCTAGAACTTTTAGTTGGCTCTATATTAAACAGAACTATAGTCTGGTTTCCTACAGTAAATGTAGAATGATGGATTTACCTTATGTTCTAAAGAGAATTGTGATTGGCTCTGTTTTTCAGTGGAAGGACTCTGCGAAGGGATTGGTGCTGGCTTGGTAGATGTGGCCATCTGGGTTGGCACTTGCTCCGATTACCCTAAAGGAGATGCTTCTACTGGATGGAATTCAGTGTCTCGCATCATTATTGAAGAGCTACCAAAGTAAATCTCCCAAATCTTTCATCCCCTACCTCTTTTATTTTTAAAACCAAACTTTTGTAATGGTTCATCTAAATGATATTTGAGAAATCACTTTATCTACCTAGCTGAATGAAAATGCAAAGTTAAATATGTTTACAGACCAAAGTGTAATCTCACACTTTACAATCTAGCAATATCCATTTTACTTCAACCAAGGATGATGGTGTCAGGATTTTTTTTTTTTTCATTGATTACTTTTTTCATGATTCTGTTCTTCGAACCTACATATTGGAATGTCATTGTGATCTTTAGTATTTCCTACTATCAATGTTTTAAAAAATATAAAAGTTATGCCATTGTATGGACTGTAAAAGTTTAGTTATTTTATATCTGTTAAATAAAATGTTTCGAACAGCTTTAGTAATATTTTTCTGTTTGTTTGTTTTATATAGACCTGGCTTTCCTAAAAATCTCACTATAGATCAGGCTGGCCTTGAACTCAGAGCTCTGCCTGCCTCTACTTCCCAAGCACTAACCATGCTTGGAAATCTCTTTTGTGCTGGGTCGTGGGGCATCTTGAACCAAAACGGTCCCTTCATGTATTCTCCAAGAGAGAAAGTCAGGTTGCTGGAAAGACATTCTTGCCACCATTAAGAAAACAACATAGCAACACACCATCTATAGTCATTCTTGGGTTTTAGAGACAATATGTAATATCTGAATGAGATACTTATCTCAAGTATACAGTCACCCTGAAGTTGGCCAGTTCTGAAGGAGAGCCAGGTCCAAAGGCTCTGAAGCGAATTCAGGCAGCAACAACTCCATTTGGTCCAGCAGATCCAATAACTGTGTTTAAGGCAAACAGAAATGTTCAATGGCAATTTTAGGAGGCATCAGAGGGAAAATCAAAGACAGGATTTATAGGATTTTAGGGAAAACTGTGATTTTTACTGAAGATGGCTATTTTCTAAAGAAGTATCTGGCTTACTATAGTCAGGGGGTCCTGGTAGAACATTAGGTGACCCAAATATCCTGATTTTTCCAACATGACTTCAGTGTGGATGCATTTCTATAGGAAAGCAATCACAGAAGGGTTAGAGACACAGCATGGGAAGTCGTTGGGATCACAGTTCCTAAGAGAAACCATGAATGCTAAGCATACAGGATTGTCTTTCCAACAGGAAAGATGAAGAACCTGTTCTTCCATCCAGAACACTGAGAACTGGAAATTGGAGTCATCACAACCTGGTGATCTGTGTTATCTCTTGGACCAGGCCATACCAAGCTCCTACAACCAAGATTGGAGGTGGCTAGCAATGACTACCTAGTAGCCAGAGGCTCCAGAAGTGACACATATCCTCAGTTGAGTTTCAACATAATTATGCTTCCTTGTGAAATAGGGATTGCATTACACCAGGAAACTTTTTTTTTTTCAAATTGTACTGGACTTAGACTGCCTGTCATTAGACTTCCTGAAGCCTGATCCAGGTTGACAAAGTCAGTCTGCACCAGGTTTTCATTATCTCTTTGTAGGGTTTGCTTCTCTGTATGACACCTGCCAAGGACTTCCACAACAAGTCCAGAGGTACTAATAGGATGCATGAGCAGGTGGTGATACAGCTTCAGACAAACCCCTGTTGAGTCTTCTATAGTTCATGCTATGGTCTCCTGAGATGCTCACTGAACAGTTGATTGGAGAAGAAAATAAATCAACCTAATTTATAGATAAATTTGATTACTGGCCCACAGAAGACATGCTGATAAAAATCCAAGGCTGTCATTTCCTAGTCCTGAAAGCTGAGTGAAGGAAAAGGTCTCTTACTGAGTACAACTTGAAGCAGTAGATTATTCACTATCTGGAGTGAAGAATGGACAGAAGCATAGACCTGTATCACTTTAAGATAGTTGTTAATGGCTGGAGGGTCAAAGGAAACCAGAAGGTCATTTGAGAGAGATGTGGTCGGATCTCTTTGACTGCGAAGATGTTTGTCTCCTGCCAATGCCTACCAATGTGCACTCTTGTAGTGGGACATTTATGTCCCACCAACAAGTTCCCAAATACCCAGCAGCCACTCCCCAAATAATTGACTTGGAGGTTTAATACTATAGTAAATGTGGGGCCAGTAGCTCAGGCATATAACTAACCAGCTCTTACAGTTAAATTAACCCACAATTCTTATCCATGTTTAGCCACGTGGCTTGGTACCTTTTCTCAATCCAGCATTCTCATCTTCTTCCTCTGCATCTGGCTGGTGACTCTGTCTCTCTTTTCCTTTTCCCAGAAATTTTCCTAGTCTGATCGCCCCACCTATACTTCTTGCTTGGCTATTGGCAACCAGTGTTTTATTATGCCAGTATGAGTACAGTGTACAAGAGCATTATCCCACAGCACACTCTCTTAAGGACAAACATACTATGTGTTGTGGGGGACAGCTTTCCTCAGCCACTATAGTCACGCTAGAGAACTGGTGTTATCTCACCGATGACAGGTAGATACTCTTCATAAACATTTTAACAAGAGAAGCATGGGTCCACCATGATGGTTGAAAAGTAACTAAAATTTTGTGTCAGCATCAGATTCTATGTTACCTAGAAAGTTTTAACTACAGTAATTGAAGAGACAAATTGACACTTATTTTTAAATAAATTTATTGTTTGCCTAGATGAGGACTCCACAGGTACATGTTGCTAAGTGTACGAGCTGATCTAGAATCCAATAGAATTGTGACTTAGGAAACCTTTTTTTAAAAAAATTTCTTGTTATATTCTTGATGCTGACTCCATTTTGGACACTTGTTTTTTCCATTAGCATTTCTAAATTGGATTTCATGAGTACTGAGTTACATGCATTGTCATGACTGAAGCTGGAAGGAGAGAATTTATGTCAGGATACTGAGAACATTTTTTTCCAGCCACTCTATGGGACTGCTTTACCTATCACTTACAAGCCATTATGCATCCAGATAGGTACTGCCAATCAGGGTCCAGCTCCAGCTCAGGGAAGGCTGGTACACCTAAGTCACAAAGCTAAGTGGAGGAAGAGGGTAGGTTCCCTTAAGAAATTCTGGCTACTTCAAGAAGGAAATGGAAGCTAATAATAGGTATGTATTCATTACATTTACATCCAGAGTCTGCTTTCCGTTTAAGTTGTCAGAAATGTAAGACTTTTAAGTAACCCAAAACCTTGCGTAGTTTCTACATGTTACCTAACATGTTTTCAGAAAATAATACAAAGGTTAAGCAAATCATTTTACTTCCAAGTCATTTTGCAAGCGCTTGTCTTTGCTGCCAAAGTGGATGAATATTTTTATCTTGAGGTTTTTATTTTCTATTGAAAATAGGAATATTACTTGCCCATATCCCAAGGAAAACTGATGACTCCTGAGGTCAAACATACTCTGTAGTTGGCATCCCTTTTTGATACGGTGGAAACAAGGCAAATCCCTCAAGGTACAAATCTTTAATGATCAGGTCACAAAGGTATTCTCAAATAGAGTAGCCTTTCACAAAGCACGGCAGCTATAAATGGATCAGCCTCTGGCACACATATCTCAAGGAAATGCTAGTGTGCTAGCTGTACTTTTATCTTCAAAAGCACCCCCTCATCATGCTCTGATTTTCCCTTTGCCAACCTTCCCAACATCTACCTTCTAGCCTTTTATATTTCAAGCTGTAGTTCTTCACCTTTATCTGTTGAATTCCAACAAGGAAACAATACTCCCTCAGCTGCCCACAACCTATTTTCAGGTTCTACAATTCTATAATATAGTCACGAATGGTATCAACCTTACTCCTCCATGCTGTGTTCTCCTGTTTTCTAAGACACATTTATTCTTGTTTTCTGTGACACCTTTCTCTGGTCCACTTTTTTCTCTTTTTTCCATTAAAATGCAGCATATTTAGTAAGGCTCCAAGAGTTCTCAAGTTCTGGACTCAATCTTTTAGGTTACTCTTCAATTTATTTATACTGATAATTCATCACCCAGAATAGGTCATCTCTGCTATCACCTGCTATAGCTCTTCAATATAACTTCCTTTAAACCTGGCCCACAGTCCTTCTGAAATCTTACACCAGTTCCTTGCAAGCTGTCAACCACCATCTCTGATTCCATCAAGGAAGTTGACGTCACTAGCTCTTACTGAGCACTGTATTACCCTACACGTTCCCAATCATGTATCATGCAAGCTTATATGCCCTCAGAGGACAAGAATTGTCTTATTGGGCTGGAGAGATGCTCAGAGGTTAGGAGCACTGACTACTTTTCCAGAGGTCCTGAGTTCAATTCCCAGCAACTGCATGGTGGCTCACAACCATCTATGATGAGATCTGGTGCCCTCTTCTGGCATGCAGGCATGCATGGAGGGAGAATGTTGTACACATAATAAAACAAATAAATCTTTAAAAAAAAAAAGTATTCTCATTAATCTTGGGTACTTAAGAGGACTCAAATGACCATTTTACCTCTAAAACTTTAATATCAACTATAGCTCACCTCTCCACACAGACACAAGTATGATGAATGTTAGGCAAATTATAATATAACTCAGAACTATGAAATGTATAATTTATAAAATATTCTAACTGGGTGGTTGTGGTGTAAGTCTTTATCCCAGCACTCTGGAGGCAGAGGCAGGAGGATTTCTGCAAGTTTGAGGCAAGCCTGGTCTACAAAGGGAGTTCTAGGGCAGCCAGGGCTACACAGAGAAATCCTGTCTTGAAAAAAAACAAAACAAACAAACAAAAAAATCAAAAAATTCTAGTTTCCTTAGTTGGGAGACATAAATTTTAAATTATGTTTTTCATTGTTTAAATATTCCTGTAGGCTATAGTTCTTTGTAAACTACTAAACTCAATGTATTTTATTCTTTAAACAAAATTTGAGATATCCAAATAAAGTATAGATACAGGTTAGGACTATGTGTAAAATAGTAATCTTGAAGTTTCCAAGAATTCTTGGGAATACTGATTCATTATCCCTGAATCTCAAAGAGTTATATGCCAGGAATTTAGAAAACCTGCTTTTTGTTACAGTTTTTCACAATTTAAAAATGTACCATTGTTGCTGAATAAACACACTTTTAAAAAAAAAAGGTAGAAATAGTATAGGAAACACAATTATTTGGAAATATAAATTATCCATTTTTATTTTAAAAACAATGCCATTTCCAAATATAAAAAATAGCTTTGATCATAATGTTTTATTTACAAAAAATAGATGCTAGTGTAACAGCACTGACAGCTGTTTATGGGAAAAATTAGTAATATCGCAACATCCTTTGGGGGTGAGCCTTTATACAGAGATCTACAATGGCACACATACAAATCAAACCAATACTGGCCATAAGCATAATGTGTATTTCAACTGAATCTGAGCAACCAACGTAAAGAAATCATTTATTTAGGATATGGATCCATTAATCTAAAAAGGGAAAAAGGAATGTTTATTTCTACTCAGTCTTTCAACAAACTCACAGCAAACGTCCCCTCTCTGCTACACAAAGCTTTACCAGACCCCGGAAGCTCAGACTTTACACACTCCAACTACATAATGCTTATGGCCAAAAAGCAAGGTTGGGATCCAGAATCACACTTTAATAATTAAACAATGGAACAACAAAAGGTTCTCAGAGAAAATCACAACTTCTCCGATTTCCGAGGTTAGTGTGTCCAACTGAATTACAACTAAAGCACATTATAATGGACTTCTTTTTCTAACCAAAAATCCTCATTCGAAATGACCCCTTATTCACGAATCCTCCACACTTACTTTACCCTTGAAATGTAGTCATTCTCTAAGAAGCCAGCTCCTTGCTATTGCACACGAGTCAGTTTTAAAGCCAATCCAGGCAACAGAGTTCAGGGAAAAAAAATTATCCGATTATTTACAAATATTGCAAATTAGCTTCTATTTGAACAAGCAAATGGAAGACCTTGTACATTCTGACACTGGCTATGAGTTTCAACATTACGCTGATGTTATCTACTGCAGGGAGAGGCTGTTACACTCCATTCACAGAGAAGCACAGGGCAGAAAACATGGGGAATCTCAGTCCTCTGACTTCTAATACAGCAAATGCTGAGAATGAGGTGTGCTGCTTGCTCTGTATTCTTCTCCATTCTGTGTTTCAAACACAAAGGATTTTGCTGCTGCCTCAAGCAGATCTACTGGAATCTTCTTTTAGCTTACTTTTTTTTCTCTGAGGTCACACAAAAAGTGTGAGACATTTTCATAAACCACAAAGGTAATACAGCAGGCTGGAGTCACTCTAATCAAATTGGGAGCGATGCCTTTGTAAAATCCACCGATGCCTTCTTTCCTAAAGGAGGAACACACACACTTAATTTTCTAAGTAGCCAGCATGAACCAACACTTCATTAACATCATGCACAGAATAAGCAGTCAAGCCTCACCTACTTTCACGTGGGTGTGGACAAACCATGTGTACAAAGCCCTGAAGGAATATAATTTATTGTCATCCACCTAAGTTTTATAAACTGATGAGGGAAGAGGGCCGGACAGCTCAGAGGAGAGCAAACAGTACTGTCTGTTTAGGGATCACTCAGGTGTATGCTAAGGATGGCAGAGCTGGACATTTAGCAGATTGAAGACAGGCAATTGACTGTCACTCATGGCAGCCATGTGTGGTGGTTGTTCAGGCCTATCCTCCTAGTGCCCTGGGTGGGACAGGCTGAGACAGGAGGGACTGGATGAGACACTAAGCACAACAGCCATGAGCTACATCCCAGAGATTCTGTCTCAAACAAACAAGCAACAGGATGTCTTCACTGTAGTAACTGATATCAGTGATGCAAAACACTACATAGAACTCACATAAATATAAAATTCTATTTCCTTAATGCCTAGAAGGAATAAGGCCTAGTAAGCTAACAAGCACATTATCAAACAGTATTTCTTAAAGTGAATAAATTTAAGTGTAGTCTCTTCAGGTCTTTTAGAATTAAAGGGAAATGGAAGGGAAGTCTACCTATAATAATTTAACTAACCTCAAGCATAATCTCTTACACATACAGAGACAAGTACTTGTAAAAATTACAGGGCCAGTAGCATATATTGTCCTTTTCAAACATACTTAACTAGCTTTCTGACTTCCTATATCCAATGTCAATCAAATATTTTGCCTCTTAAATTCTGTGCTGGTAAGTTTTCAAAACACTGACATCTGTTTCATTGTTTTTTATGACAACTTTGTAAGCCCCAAAAGTCTAATTTTACAAGTGAAGAAACCAGGCTTCAGAGACATGGTGTATTGTGACATATGCAGGAAACAGGACAGTAAGGACAGCCAACCACATCTTTTTCACAGCATCCTAAAACCTAGTATGGAATGGACAGTCTAGGCACGCTCTCACCTCCATGTCTTTATGATCACATCCATTACACCACCGTAAGACACATGCTGGTCCTGAAGCCGGGCTCGCACAACTTGATATGGGTATGTTGCTGCTACAGCAAATATTTTGGATAGTGCTGCAACAGATATATATTCTGCTGTGCTCTAAAATGAGAACATAAATAGGATTTCTTTAAGAGCAAAGTTTACATACAAAAACTGTATCCCACCGCCATTTAATGCTTATATTAATTATAAACTGTTTGGCCTATTGCTCAGGCTTTTTACCAACTAGCTCTTTTAACTTAACCCATTTATATTAATCTGTGTCTGCCACATGGCTTGCGGCTTTATCTATGCTCCATTACACCTTGCCTTCTGGGCAGCACCTTGCAGCATCTCCCCGACTCCACCGTCCATTTTCTTTATCTCTGCTCGGATTTCCTGCCTGCTTCTAAGCTGCCTTGCCATAGGCCAAAACAGCTTCTTTGTCTTTATTAATAAATGGTAACAAAGCATATTCACATCGTACAGAAAGACATTCCACATCAAGAAACCATTTAAATAAATAAAAAAATACTATTCCCTCTTTAACATAAGATCTATTTAATATGGGGTTCTAGTTAACACTTATGCCATTAGCTTATAAATTAGCTGTTTATAAGCTAATAGTGACAGAATATTTATTATAACAGCAATATTGCCAAAGTAAACATATTTAAAAATCTACCTGTTTAGTGCCTACGAAGGTAAATGATGTTACTTTAAAACCTTCTCTTACCAGCTGGGCATCTGGTGATCTACTGAGGTGTGTGTTGTACTTCAGCTTTAGCAGTTCATATGCCATAAACTGAAGGGCACCATGTGAGGTTCCAAACAGCCCAGGAACAAAGCCCTAAAGGGAATGATGAAGAAAAGCAAAATTATACAGTTTTCAATGAAAGATTTAAAATATTTTCGTATTGTTTTAAGTAAATTCACCTATGTTTTACATAAATAACATTTTAATATAAGGTATTAAGAATAGTACTGCAGGGGCTGGAGAGATGGCTCAGTGGTTAAGAGCACTGTCTACTCTTCCAGAGGACCTGGGTTCAATTCTCAGCACCCACATGGTAACTCGCAATTGTTCCTAACTCCAGTTCCAAAGACCCAGCATCCTCACACAGACACAGGGTAAAAACATCATAAAAAAGACTAATAGTGCCTTCTTTTTGCATAGGCTGTTTTCTTTAGATACTATATATATATATGAACACAAAAAAGACCCACACTATCAAGATATTAAAAAAAAAAAAGCTAATGATATTTGAAAGGATTGTGCATAGGCATTCTAAGAGAAAAGGGTAAGAAGTGATGTTAAGAAAATATAGAACTAGGTAATACAACTCCAAATATTACTATAGATCAGTAAGTCATCCATAACCTTAAGTTCATGATGCTAGGGATTTCAGAGCTATTACACAATTCTTGAAAAATAAAATAAAATGTAGTACTTTTACTTCAGCCTAAATAAAAGACAGAAGAGGACCATGGCCGTTAATCTGCACTGTCCCAGTGACTAGGGAGATATGGTGTGAGTGTGCACAAGAGCGTGGTACACACACCTGCACACAGCTACACATTCTGTGAGCTGCAGACCTGAGTCAGTTCAGGCAGAGAAAGAGAAGCCAGGGAAGCACCAGCATGCCCTGTTTCCTGAACCTGGAGCTGCTCTGCCTGCTCAGCATCTCAGACTGACCTCTGAAACGGTAAGTGCCCAGAGTGACGCGAGGGCACCGGATACACAAAAACTAAAGCAGGAGAGAAGTGCAAAACAGAAACAGATTTTTGTTGCCACTAGGAAGAAATTTCAAACATACTAAAGCCCCTGGGTCTCTAAAAAACCAAAAGAAATACACACACACACACACACACACACACACACACACACACACACACACACACACACACACACTGACTCACACACCAACACTGACACACACTGATACACCACCACCTCTGATGGCACATGCCTATGCTCTCAGTGTCCTACAGTCCTGGACAGGAGGTTGAGAGGTAAAGGCCAGACTGGGTGGTACAGCAAGACTTGGTGCCAAAAACAAAGCAAAAGCAAAAAGAAACCCAGCACTAACTGCCATTTCCAGTTATTAAAGCATATCCATGATAATTTATTACCTTGTACAATCCACGCACACCTTCATATTTATATATTTTCACAAGTGCATCAAACATTCCTCTATACTGTCTCTGTGAGGGGTTAACAACACCATTGTACTGTAACATAAGGCGAGTTTTCGTCACCCACAGTGGGTTTGTAATGCAGAGAGTCATGGCTCCTAAAATCATATGTAAAGATTAATTAGCATAAGGTATCATTTCACTTAACCGACATTAAGAACAGTTCATTAGAAAAGAACATTTTTTTCAACAGTGTGCACATAGTATAAAGAATTGGGGTAAAGCCAGGTATGGTGGCACTCACCTTTAATCCCAGGACTCAAGAGACAGAGGCAGGCAGATCTCTATGAATTAGAAGGCCAGCCTGGTCTACCTGGTGAGTTCCAGGGCAGCCAATATATCATGAATTCCTGTCTTAAAAAACAAAACAAAAAGCAAACCAGAACCACTGGGGCCTAAATAGGACATTAAATCTAATTAAGAAAACAAGGGCAATGATCTTGCAATCAACTAAGCATATTCTAAAGACATGAAATGGGACAGTGAGATTGGTCTCTGAGACACCACTCAGGAGTCAAAAGGAAAACTTAGCTTTTGATGGTCAAAAAAGTTCCTCCTATGGTTACTAAGAGGTAGATGAAATGATAAACCACTTTCCTTGTAAAGATAGAGCAAAGCTATCCAGACTCCCAAGCATTGAGCCTAGGTAAAGGCCGGACTTAGGAGATGAACCTAAAAACAGAGGGGATGTGGTTTAGGAAAAGAAAGAACCAGGACTGTGGCTCCTCAAGCCTCACATGCACATGTATGTCCCCAGGATCCAGCACAGCCTTCCTCAAATCCTTTCAAAGGTAGTCACCTCTGACAGTCTACTAAGGCACATTTTATAATCTTTACAGAAACGGTCACTTTGCCCAAAATCTCATCTGGTGATAGGTGTGGTGGTACTCCAGCAGCTGGCAGGTGCAGTGAGGAAGGTCACTTCAAGGCCAGCCTGGACATATATTATGTGAGTCTGTCTAACAAACCAACAAAAGGCAACTTCCTGCTCTACCAACAAACACATCTAATTAAATTTCTCATTTGTTTAGTGTCCTGAGAAGTAATGGTTCTTGCTTTAAAAGACTGTTCGGCTAACATGAAGAAACAAAGGAATGCAAAGGGTCAGCATAGGATTCATGAACACTCAGGGTTCACTGTCTTTCCTTGATGGTGCACATACAGGAGCAAGAGAACCAAGTTCCTGAGTTACAGAGTTTGGAAACACTATATCCAAAAAAATATCCTAAAAATAAATTTTCAAAACATTACTTTATGTATGAATGTTGTTCCTGCATGCATGTACATGTACCACGTGTGTTTGGTGCCCTCTGAATACAGAAGATGGTATTGGATCTCCTGGAACTGGAGTTACAGAAGGCTCAGCCACCATGTAGGTGCTGGGAATCTACTCTTGGTCCTTTGAAGAGCAGCCAATGCTCTTAAGTACTAAGCCACCACAATAGCCCCACCCAAAACCATCTTAGTCTAGAGATTCCCCACTTCACAAGATTAGATGAACATATTTAAACCTTTAATGGGGGGCAAAAAAAAAAAAAAAAGAAAGAAAAGAAAAGTCATGTCTAGAGGCAAAAGGTCACAAGCCCAACCTGGGCCACAAGAGAGACAGACCTTCAGTCAGTAACTCAAGCACACACCCCTCTTCCCCCCCACCCCCCAAGGTGAATTACCCATTATCTTACCAGCTTCAGCAGCGGAGACGAGGTATTCCATTGGCTTTAATTGTTCAGCTCTTCCCTCTGTCTTATATGATTTGATGGCATTGTAACTAAAAATATTAAACACAAACAGTTTAATTTGAACATGAGTAATAAAGCAAATGTCCATTTTAAAGCATAATTTGCACAAAAAAAAAAAGACCTCATTTAAGGATACTCCAGAAACAGCTCCCAGTGGATTATACCACCTCCCCCCCATGAATGAATACACATGGCAATATATGTGTCAAACACCTTCAGCAGTCAACACAGCACAAGAAAACAGAGGATGAGATGTGTGATGTGGACACTGGGAAGAAGGCAGTCAAGGAAGGCACCAGACGAACACATCTCAGCAACTAATCAGCTTTCGGATGGACCAAGAAATAAACATTCACTGGATCCTTTCATGGGTTAACAAGGAAACTGGCATACTAACAGCCTTTAAAAAGTTAAGTGTCAACAACAGTGTCCTAACGGCATCCAGAAACTGACCACAATATCCCAGAAGTCCCTGTGTAGAGTGGCACTGACCTGGGTATGGAGACAAGCAGGTTTCAATAGGGAAGGGGATAGCAAAGGCTGACACAGTGAGGAAAGAGAAGCCACAAGAGTGTCAGCTTGAGATTCAGGTCTGGTTCGCCAGAAACCAGCCACTAAATGTTTCTGAGCAGGAATGGTAGCTAAACCAGGCCCATTTTTGCTGTTTGTTTTTGTAAATTAAAATCTTTATTGTTTGTGTGTACTTCTGTGTGCCCACAGGTGGTTGTGAGCTGTTTAATGTAGGAGGGAACCTACTACTCTGAAGATCAGCAAACTGAGTCATCTCTCCAGCCCCTATTTTGTTTTCTGAGGCAGGCCTTTTATGTCCCAGGCCGACCTTAAACTCACTATGAGAAAAGGATGACCTTGAACTTTTGATCTTTCTGCCTCTACCAAATATCGGGATTAGAGAAGTGTCACCAGGCCCCAGTTTCTTTAACCCCAATTTCCACTTTCTTCTTCCAAGATTTTGGTTGGAGGAACTCTTCAAAGTTCACCAGTAACATTTTAACATGAAGAAACTGGCCTATTGAATGAAGTTCTTGTCACATAATACTTCATTCACATAACCTGTTCTTAGATACTCTTGGGGATATATTCACATTCATACTACTCTCTCTCTCTGCAGTATAATTTTGAGTTGTAGAGAGTAAATGCTTTTTTTTTTATAATTAGAGCTGCCTTGGTCTCTTCGGAGCAATAGAGTAGTGACCAAGACACACAGTGTCCAGGCCAGAAGCTCACGGCAGCAGCAGGGCTCCCTCACTGCAGAGTCATGAAGCTTTGTGATTATGCTTTTATACTCAATAAAGTATATATACCTGCTCAGGAGCTTGCTGTGGTTTAAGAGGAACGGAATAGGTGTTATTCCAAATAGTGACGGCATCTGACAGGTAAATGAGCTATGAAGACAAGTGAGGGCTTGAGGAGTATATCTCAGACCCTTAGGAATCTGGCCATTGCTTTCTCTTCACAACAGAGACCTTCTGGGATGCATGTTCTAGAGGTGCTCCCAAGCCTACGCCTCCTGCTTTTAAACTTCACCATGAATCGCAGACACTCCTTTAAGACAGTTCAAACAATCTGGGGTTCTTGCTGAGGATAAATATATAACCATGCTCTGATACTTCACTACTTATGCCATTTTCTACTCAGGGGATAGTCTGGAATTAATCTCTTACAAAGGAAGAAAATAGTTTCCTTACAGAACTGAACTCAAGGATTGAAATTTGTGAGAAACATCTTAAAAAATCATTTCAGGTTCTATTGTAATACTTACAAAACCAATAATAAATAACCAATTTATTTACCTCTTTCTAATGTATTTTGGCGGTTAAAAGTACACCAGAGTACCAATATGGTCACAGCATCTCAGAATCCCTCAGGAACTTTAAAGTGTTACTGTAAACTACATAGAGTTGTGGTTTTTCCAATAGCTTTAACTAAAACAGCTCTTTAATGGGTCAGTATCCTGTTGCCCAGTGATAAGCTGAACACTTCAACTTTCCTGAATACATTTCAAAGCAACGGGTTTTTTTTTGGGGGGGGGGGGGGGTGAGACAGTGCTTCTCTGTGTAGCCCTGGCTATCCTGGAACTTTGTGGGTTTGTCTTGACCTTAGAAGCCTGCCTCTGCCTCCTGAGTGCTAGGACTAAAGGCATGTGCCACCACTACTGGCCCAAAACAACAGTTTCTGGTGAGGATATTTCTCTATCTCTTCCTGTTAGCAACTCTGTCCCAGGTTAGATGTCTCTGATAACAGCTGGCAGACAGAAAATTAACAAGCTAATTTGCTTTCCAATCCTTCCAATTAAAAAAAAAAAAGGATTAAATGACTCATCAGTCACACATGAGAAAAAAAGGTAGTGAGTAGACAATGTTAAAGCAAAGATTGTTTTAAATGTAAATGCCCACCCAATCTACTCACAAGAAAAAGTAGAGTCCCCAGGATAAACCTGCGCCCCAGACATTTGGGGTTACTCCTTGATAAAGTCCTCGGAGTCCATCAACTTTCCAAATGGTAGTCAGACAATGTAAAATTCCTTTGTATTTTGGCCTTACTTCCAGTCCATCACTCACTGCAGTGAAGAATACACAGGTGAGAAGAGGTGCTGGCTCATGAGACACACACACACACACACACACACACACACACACACACACACACACACACACACACAGCACAGCACCCACAGCACAGCACACAATGCATAAAGGAAATAGGTTCACAAGAAAAAAATCAGGTAGAGGAAATGCTTTTTAGGGTATTTAGTACTTTTAAATTAGTACATCTACCAAAGTATTCAGCTAAGAGCATACTAAAGCCCCAGAATTTGAGGAAATCGCCCTTAAATAATCAGAACACTTGTATGTTTGCTACAGATACACAAAATTATAAACTCAAATGTTTAAAAATATTACTCGGGATAGAGAGCTTGCTCAGTGTTCTGGAGCACTCCTTGCTCCTGCAGAGGATCTGGGTGTGATTCTCAGCACTCACATGATGGCTCACAACCACCTGTGACTTCAGTTCCAGGGGATCTGACACTCTCTTGTGGACTCTGTGGGCACCAGGCACTTGAATGGTACATACATGTAAAATAAAAATATTACTTAAAAATAAGACATCTAGTCAGCTGCTTCAAGTCTATCAAGAACGCCAGCAGGATCTGAGGGGGACCAGGGAAGGGATGAGGAGGAAGGACAACCTTCTCTCTTTACCACCACATAGTCAGCACACAAAGTACCCAAGAATTTCACTTGAACATTGTTTTCTAAAGAAGGTTCCTCCACTCTTTCCCAAACTATTCTTATTCGAGGGTCCCACACAATTCCACAAATGGCACTACTGTGTACAGAGAGGCACTTGAGGACCAGTGGTCACCCCCTTCTTTTCTCTTAATTAAACAATCATATATACGTAATACATATTTACTTTTAATTCCACCACATAAAGCTCTCTTGGACCTGTCTACATCTCGGAAAATGTTGCCATGTTCTAAGCAGCAGTAGTAGTTTGAATGTTTAACAGGACTGTGGGCAGGTTGTAGGAAAATAATATGGAACAATGCAGTATCAACAATTGCTTTATTGTTTAAAAAGTCACTCAAACCTGGAAGTAAAGTATTAAGTATTCTCAATAATAGGAAAGATTCCATATCATGCACGTGATACCAAACTACAAAACCATGTTCTACATTATAAAATTCTACAATACAAATTTATTTTATACACCTCTGCATGCTTTCTTCTCCACTCTAGAACTTACAAACATTTCTCCTTGCTGTTAGACTTCCCCAAATGACTGCTGCCCACCTCACAGCCATTCCAGCATCTCTCCCTCTGATGCGGGAATCCCTTCTCATCTTTTAAACCAATGTTTTAGGTTTAGCACGGAGACTGTTTCGTGGCAGCGTTTCATATGTGTGCGTCATCACACTGTCTCTACTTCACTCCTCTTTCCCACTACCTGCTGCCCCAGTGTGCTGTTGTGTTTTCTGGGACAGGGTTTCTCTGTGCCATCCTGGCTGTCCGGAAACTTGGCTCTGTAGACCAGAATGGCCTTGAACTCACAGAGATCTGCCCACCTATGCCTCTGATAGGATTAAAGGTGTGATATCACCAGCTGGTGTTCTACTCATCTTTTTACTAATAAGACACTCTCTAAAGAATATCCTGTAAAGCAGTTTGTGTGGTTTCTTATTATTTCTTTATCACCAATTAGAATGTAACTGATATGGGCCAAAGTGTATAAATGTAAATTTAGAAATACACAGTGAAAGTTCACACAAGCTATAGTCTTTTACTCATAAGCATGCCCAGTTCCTGCCCCCACCAGCTATTGTACAGAATGGAACTTGGCAAAGAAGAACCATTACTGTTTAACAGTGGCATGCAAAGGTGGGACAGTCAGTTCCTGTCATCATTAACCCGTCAATGTTACACTATGAGTTGAGATTAAAGTGCACTGGGCTGGGTATCTAATTTCCTTTATTCCTTATGACATGCTCTTACCCCTCTGGGCTTCCGCATTCTCCTAGAAGTGAGTATAATATCATCTATTTCCTAAATTTTCTAAGTTCACACAAAATACAAGCTTTTGGACAGCAGAGTGAGAAAAGGCAAACCAAAGCTCCTCTGCGTTTCGTAGGCACAATGCTTGCTTTCCTGTTTGGAGAAGCTAATCTTAGTAGCAGCTGGAATAACAGCTGAGAGTGACTAGGTGCTTGTCCCTAAGGGTGGAAAAGGTTTACAGCTAGATAGCTTAACAGCAAATGCAAACTGCCCACACCTGGCCACCTGGGGAGGCTAACTGGAGACTTAGCAGTACAAATGTTGGACTGGTAGAGAACTAGTTTGGAAGGAAGGCTGCTGAGAACTGTATTATCTCCAAAGCTACTCATGCAAAATTCTAGTTCTCAATGTGACAGGACCTGAGGCCGGCCTGGGGTTGGGGGTGAAAAGTAAAAGGTTATCTGCAAGCTAAGGAGTGTTATAATATGGTTTTTTGACCCCGTTTGGCCAGAGGTCCAGACCCACAGACATGGCTCCTTAGACTCTTTAGTCGCATGTTGTTGCTTAGGCCTTTAAAAAATAAAAATGATTTAGACACTTATATTAAGTTTATGTTGTTTGGCTTATGGCTCAGGCACATTGTTAGGTAGTTGTTTTTTTATCTTAATTTAACTTATTTTTATTAATTCGTCTGCCATGTGGCTTGTGGCTCACTTGTGTTTTTTATATGTTGCTTTTTGGGCGTCTGGCTCCATCTGTCTCTGACTCTGCCCTTCTTTTCCTACTTATTTTGATTCCCCACCTATTCTTTTACGGTGCCTGCATGGGCCAAAACAGTCCTTGATTTAAAGATTGATATTTATAGCATACAGAAAGACATTCCCACATCAGAGGAGAGGTTCTCACTAGAAACCAATCTGACTAGCACCTTGATCCTGGACTTGCAGTCCTCAGATCCCCAGGAGCAAACAATCTTTGTGCTGTTTAAGCTATCCTGTTTGTTAGTGGCGTTTTGTTGCAGCTCAGTTAACTATAAAGTTTCTTGGAAAAAAAAAAAAAAACACGGAAGATTGGCTATGATCTCAAGGTATTAGCTTTCTCAGATTTGTGTCCAATTATGTCTAAAATAATCGCATATATGTTGTGAGAAAGGAAATTGCTTTCTCCTTTCCTTTCCTAATTTTAAAAGCAAACAAACAGGCATGGTGACACAAGCCTTTAATTCCAGCACTGGAAAGGCAGAGAGGCAGGCTGATCTCCAAGTTCAAGGCCAGGTCAGTCAGTTCCAAGACAGCCAGGGCTGTTACAAAGAGAAATTCTATCTCTAAAAACAAACCAAAAGTAAAACAAAAGAAAAAATATAATAGGTGTACTAATATCAAGGCAAAGATTTCATTATATACCTACAGACAATGTGGGGAAAAAGATAACTGTGGAGTCTCAAGTAGAATGGATTTGATGGGAGAGAAAACAAGAGACTATTGAGAAGAAGGCCTGAATGAGGGCTCCCCAGTGTCTAACACAAGTTGCTGTACAGTGAGTTTTAGTCTTGACCTGAGGAATTTCATAAAAGCAGTAATCTCACATCACTGTAAAGGCTGGTGGCAACACTGAAAGATGTCCAAAGGCATTAACTAAAAAGTTGGTATATGGGAGGAGCCAAGCAGAAGACATTAAGTCATTCTGAAGAACGAGTACAATGTCTTTAGAAACTATGGAGCCCTGCCACCCTGTGCAAACTGTTTTCAGTGCTGGCTTAGTCTTACCCTCCTTTCCTTGGTCAAAACTGAAGAGCCCAATTCTCTCAATTAATAAATTCCCTTTACTTGTGTTTTACGTGGATAACCTAATTCTACTTTTTTTGTGATATTCAGTGTTAAGCTTAACAAGTACAGGTGCTTACTTAGGTAAGCACTCAGCCACTGAGCTATCCACATATCTAACATCTTTCATCCAGATGTCCCAGCCACTTGTCCTTATGACTTTCACTGAAGAGTCCCAACCACTTGCCAGGCCAAATTCTACATCCCTGTAATTTCCACTCAACCTATGCCTGACCTTGGAGATCTCTTCCCACACAAAACTCAAATAGTTCCTTCACCTTCCTTACAGTGCATTTCTATTCTCTTTAAAGCTGTGGACACTGGGGTTCCAGCTTCCTTGGGAGTCAGTGGAATTGTCTGGTTTCACAGCACATGCATTCAGGACTAACCTTCCCCCCTACTGCTAGACTGTGATTTTATTAAGTGGGCTCAACTATATGAAAGAGCATCTAGGAATTATTCAGTACTAATGCCTGTTGATGATGTACTGGTTAGTTTTACGTCAACGTGACACTTGGAAAAAGGAAGCTCAACTGAGAAGCTGCCTTCATCTAGAATGCCGGTAGGCAAGTGTGTAGGGCATTTTCTTGACTAGGGTGGAGGTGGGCTCAGACCATAGTGTGGGGGTGGGGATGCCACATTCCCTCCACTTCCACTCAAGGTAGTCTTGAGTTGTATTAAAAAAGTGGGCTGAGCAAGCTATCAGAAACAAGCCAGTGAGCAGCACCCCTCCACAGCCTCTGCATCAGCTCCTCTTCCAGGTAACTGCCTTCAATTTCTGCCCTGCTTCCATGATGAACTGTAAAGCTGTAAGAAGAAATAACCCCTTCCTCCCCAAGGCACTTTTGGTGATGGTGTTTTATCACAGCAACAGAAACCCCTAAGACACTCAACTCTTCATGTTCATCTTCCTAAATTTCTCCTTCCTGTCACCATTCAAACTGCAGATTTTACTAATACACAGGCCTCCCGCTTTTATGTGGGAAGGACATCAATCAGGGGCTACTATCTCATCTTAATTACTTACTCGGTCAGTAACCACCTTATCCGCCCTACAAATGTCCAATACTCAGCTCAATTTAAGATAACGAATCCTCTTAGGGATCAAGAATTCCCTTCCCTCAAGCCTGAGCAGCTTCGTAACACTGTCTAAACACCAGCTTGACCAACACTATTCTTTAATAAAAACTTAACTCCCTTCTTCTATTCCTAGAGGAGGCTGTGTGAGAGGGGCACCAAGACACAGACTTAGACCTCGAGAAGCCTCAAATTCTTGTTCCGGTCCAAGTGACTGTAGGCAAGGATTCAGAGTTACTGTGGAGCACGGTTAAGTGCAATATAGCATTAGAGGGATGTTGCTGGATTCAAATCTCAGGCTGGTATTTACAGCCTTGTGACATGGACAACTTACCAACTCCTGCAATCATCATCTGCAAAAAGGGAATAAATTCCTAGTAAATGTCCAATCAAAGTTATTTGTCAGTGGTCATGACTGTTTATTATAACAATTATTATAGATATGTAACAAACTCCATGGAATTATACGTCTTTGCAATATCTCTTCTAGAATACACTCCACAAGCATCATCTACTTTCCACCATAGAATGTCTTCTTGTCCCTTCTCTGGCTGCCAAAATATAAATCCTGTTGAGAATTTTAATAGTCATGGAAATTTTACAGATACATACAAGCCACCTATGTTTCTCTTATTTACTTTTATTATTTTAAGTTACCTGTATGTGTCCCTGTGTGGTATGTGCATGTGAGTGGCAGGTGCTGGCAGAGAGCAGAGGTGTTGGATTTTCCTGAAGCTGGAGTTATAGAGTTATGAGTCACCTGCTCAAAGTGGGTGCTGGAAACCCAATGCAGGTCCTGGAGAGCCCTAAGCCATCTCTCCAGTCCCAATTTTCTTTATATACAATCTACTTCTACTCTTATTTATTTTCTTTATTTTATGTTATATAACTTAGGCTACATTAGACTTTTAAGTTCCCTGACAGCCAAAAAATGTTGATACTTCTATAGTTCAGATACCCTTGTTCCAACAGTAAGAAACACATACAATCACCAAGTAAACCGAATAAAATTAGAACACTCTACTCTTTAGTAGACATTTATAAATACTTAATTTCCAAGGACGAATTTGGCTTGTAATAATTGAAATAACGGAAAATGGTTTCTAAATAGTTTCAAAGAACACCTTTTAAATTCAACTTGGCGATAATTACTTAATTCCCACTTGGATGAAGTTAGGGTAACAGCCCCTCTCTCCTTCATTGGATTAATACATTAATACCTTGAAGAATATTTTTATCCCAACCAAACTTAGCCCTTACCCTTTGCAGAGGACTATGGTCCAGCTCAAGGACTTACACTTTCGTTTGACTTTACTCAGGCAAACACGTGGCTGCCCTAAGACTTCAAATTACCCCCAGCAGTGCGCATGAGTGTCAAATGTGACACTGTCTTTTCTCTCAAACTTCACCCACTTTCTCTACCCCTTGTTGACGTGACCCACAGAAGGCCCAGGCCAGGTACAATAACCGGGGCTCCCTTTCTAAATTCCAGCTTTAGGTACCCCAGGTACACAGCATCATCTTCGGGGCCCTCCACTTGCAGTACGGGGGCTGGGGAGACCTTTGGGTGTTTAGTGGGGCTGACAGCCAGGAAAGCCACCGGGGGCGTGGGAAGCCTCTTACCAGCGAAGCGGATCTTCACCAGGTCCAGCGGGTGCAGCGCCAGGTTGGACACGACCCCGCCGCTCACGCCAGCCACCAGGTTCTCGTACCGGACGTGGCGGAACACGGTGCTCCACGCCGCCGACCCGGCCGCCGACTGGCCCTGGCCTGTCATGGGCTCGGGGCTCGTGGGCACTACGGCGCTTAGAGACGCCGACGTCGGGCGAGAGGTAGTGGCCGCCACCGTGGCGACCGTCGAGGAGGACCGGGGCCAGGAACGCAGGACGCGAGCCCAATTCCGGGACCGGACCCGGGATGCACCCGCGGAGCAGAGAGACGGGGAGGCTGAACCGCGAGAGGGCGGAGGAGCAGAGCCCAGCCCGCTAGGCCACGCCCACAGCTACCGCGCCCCGCCCTTAGGACCGAGCGACTACGGGACGCCGCGAGGTCCAGCCGAGCCAGCCAGCGGCGACGCGGCGGAATCACGTGACAGGAAGAAGCCCGCGGAAGGCGGAAGACGTGTGTCTGCTAGGCATGTCGGCTTAAGCCGAACCCGGCAAGAGGCTCGTGGTGTGTGAGACTCAGAGCCGCCAAAATGAAGGTGAAAATGCTGAGCCGGAACCCCGACAACTATGTCCGCGAAACCAAGCTGGACATACAAAGAGGTGAGACGAGCCGAAACCGAGGAGGGAGCGCCTTCCCGGGCTACCTGGGTCTGGACAGCTTTCGAGCTGCAAGGGGGTGGGAGACAGGCGCTCTGGTCTCCTATTCACCCCGGGCTGTTGATTTGCAGACCACATCTCTTCATGTACTTTTTAGGACTTTTCCTCTAGTGGTTACGTCCAGGAAGAGGGCTTGTTTTCAGCTCGTATGTGTCGTTTGTGTTCGGGTTTCTAGCTGTTGGAAAGTGGAGTTTTGAGTCAGACTCGTGAGTTAAGGGTTCAGGACTTTTTAAAATTTTAGCTGCTGCTTTAGGCAATTTGCTTCAGATTATCTACTTCTGGAGGAGGAAAGGAAAAAAGATGAGAGATTTAAAGCATTCAGTTTTCGCATAACTACTCTTGAGAGTTTGAGGAGAGAATGGTTAAAAAGAGGTTGGTGAGTTTTATTTATGTTTGCTGGTCTGTTCCCCATGATCATGCCGACCTTTTATGAATTAGTTCTTGGTAACCTAAATGACAGGAGACCGATCCTGTATGAGCAGAATATTCTAACTGAAGAGAATAATAGATATATAACTAAAGCATTTAGTTACATCTTTAGAGTGAATGAGAGTAAATGATAGAAGATGGAGCCGGAACATTTCACCCTTGGTTACTAGAGGTTATCATCGAGTGTGTGTGTGCACTGCTAAAATGTGGTATATGGTCTCTGTGAGTGTGTGAGATTTGCTGAGATGTGGTATAGAGTCTGTGTATGAGCATTGCTAAGAGTGGTATATGGTCTCTGTGTGAAAGAGCTTTGCCAAGATGTAGTTGTATGATATATTTAATAAAATCCGCCTGGAATATCAGAGAACAGAATCACCCGCAGTCAAGCCTTGAGGGTCAGAGAGCAGTAACTCACGCCTTTAATCCCATTACTCAGGAGACAGATCTTTCTGTGTTTCTGTGAGTTCGAAGCCTAACAACCACACAGTAGTAGATCACACATTTAATCCTAACTCTAGAATTATGATGCAGAGTTGAACCGGAAGTGAGACAACTGGGCAGAGAAGATATTTAAGGCAGGTGAAGGCAAACAGGCATTCTGTAGGAGCGACCAGCCAGGCAGAGGACTCTTGAAGATAGCATTTACCCTGTCCAGCCTGAGAAGTTGGCTGAGTGAGAATTGACTGTGGTTTGTTTCCTCTCTGATATTCCAGACTGATTTTCTTAAATAAAAAACATATCACCACATGTCGTATATGGTCTCTGTGTGTATAGTAAGCATTGCCAAGATGTGGTTTATGGTCTTTGTACCCAAAGTAAGTTAACAAGAAAATATTTCTTAAATGCAGAATAGATTTGTCTCTTAGATTTGATATTATCTAGAGTCTTCAAACCTCACTGTTTTTGTCTTCACTACTTCCACCAATCAGTGTAATTTATTGCTGGTAAGTAGCTTATGTTGCCCTGGCCCTATGGATGCTTTTCAGCCTTTTTCTTCCAGCTGTGCCTATGGGAAGCTTCACATATGTATAGCTCGCACATACCCTCTTGCATTTCAGTTCCTTTTTGTGCTTCCAGTACATATTTTTGGATTTCTGTCAGTACTTATCACATTGTCTCATGGTTATATTTTGGTTAGCAGGCATTCTTCTCAGACTGAGCTTGCGAAGAGGGGGAGACTCATGTTACTATATGCACTGTGTTTAGACATTGACTCACATAAATAGCTGCTTCATAAGTGTCTGAATGAATGAATGAGTGGGTGACAGCCTGGGCACAAAATCTTATTCTAGAAGATACAGCCGGTTTCCTTATTAACATCTTTTTCTTTCTTTTTAAAAAGAATATCTTTTTTAATATAATGGAATGTGAATAGCAAAATGGAATTTTTGGAGCTTTGTAAAATGAAAAACAAGAAATATGTGTTATTGTTTATTCCTATTTAGTGTTGTTTCCTTGTAAATTTTTTGTAGTGTCTACTGCATATACTGGGGTAAGTACTGGTGAATCTTTATTTTTAAAATATCCATAATCCTGATGTGGCTGGTTCATTTGTAAGGATCATCTTATACACATATATGTAAACTGTGGTGTCATGTGCTTATAATGCAGACACATGCTACATTAGTGCTAGTTGTCTCCTTGACTGCATGAAGTTGAAGGTAGATACAGTGATTGTGAACTAGAAGAGCTAAAGTGAATATTTTAAAGGAGGTGTGTAGTGGGATTATGTTGTCACATTGTAAATAATTGTCCCACCTACTGGTTTAATAAAAATGCTGATTGGCTGAAGGCAGACAGGAAGTGTGGGGAGGGCTACCAGACCAAGAAAACTGTGGGAACAGGAAGAACAGAGCAGAAATGCCACAGAGACTCCAGACAAGCCAGCAGGTGCAGAGGACAACTATGCTGCTCTAAGAAAAGGTGCTGAGCCTCAGCTGAACAGGATAAGTGTCATGGGTTAGTTTAAGGGTAAAGAGTTTAGCAAGTTATATGCCTGAGCCTTAGGCTAATCAATATACGATTAATGTAAGCGTCTGTGTGTCTCTGTGGGACTATGGAACTGTGTGTCTGAAAATCCAGGCCACAAGACTAGAGCGGAAAGTCTGAGCCAGAAACATATACAACAGAGGTGCATGAGGCTTGGGTCGATGTAGATGAAAGGATGTACAGAAGGAAAGGAAGCACAGGATAGTTTTGAATGACAGTGAGCATACCTGCTGGAGCTGCCTTCAGAAAGACTTTGAAGACAATGAGACCAAGTTTTAGAAGACTACTGGACCTCTAAAAGCAGGTGTTTACAGTATCCATTACAATATGGGGAAAACAATTAAAACATCAGTGTGTATTTCCTGTATTCAACAGACTGAACCAGGCTTGATGGTCAAGCCTTTAATTCTTGCACTCCAGAGGCAGAGGCAAGTACATTCAGAAGCACGTAGATCTCTGAGTTCCAGGCTAGCCTGATCTACCTAGTGAGATCCAGGCCAGACAGGGATATATAGTGAGACCCTGTTTACAAGCAAACAAGATCCTCTAATTTTCATTTATGTAATATTTAACGAACTTGCAACCTCATTTCAGCCAAATGCTAAGGGTCCTGAGAGGAGCAGAGCTGATGAGGACGAACTTGCCTCCACCTTTCAAATATTCTAGCATGTTATAGTTTATATGTATTGTGGGGCATCATAATTTGTAGAAGGGAAAGACTAACAATGTCGGTTCTTGCAGAAGTACTCTGACTTTAATTATGGCAAAGGTCATAACTTTAGTTATGACTAACTATGAATTAAGTATTTCTGAAGTTGCTAAAATTTCTTTAGTTACACCATAACTAAGATAATTTTTTCTAACTTTAAAAGAAAATTATATATGTTTAGACACACACAATCTGCTTCAAGTTCTTTAGCCCCTGTTTATTTGATTTTGAGACAGAGTCTTTAACCCTGGCTAGCCTGGAATTTTCCATATAGACTATACTGGCATTCAACTCCTAGAGAGCCATCTGCTTCTACCTCTGGAGTACTGAAATTAAAGTGTGCAGCACCATGTTCAACTTTTCCAAACCCATTTAAACGATAAGTGAGGAATTGCTTTTAAAAAATTGTGAGCAACAGAGAGGGAGAACAACGGAATAGATACCTTGATTGAGGAAGCCGTTGTGGGGTCAGAGAGAAACCTAGTGCTAGGAAGATACCCAAGAACCCACAAAGATGGCCCTGGCTAGGATTCCAAGTGGTGGTGGAGAGGGTGCCTACATTGACCTTCCCCTATAGTCAAATTGATGACCACCCTAATTGTCATTATAGAACCTTCATCCAGCAACTGATGGAAGCAGATACAGAGATCCATAGCTAAGCACTGGGTTAAGCTCCTAGCCCAGTTGGGAAAAAGTGAGGAGAGATTATATGAGCAAAGGGATCAAGATCATGATGAGGAGACCCACAGAGACAGCTGACCCGTGCAATTGGGAGCTCACTGACTCTGAAATGACAGCGGGTAACCTGCATGGGATTGAACCAAGCCCTCCAATGCGGATGGCAGTCGAATGGTGTAAGCATTTTGTAGAGCCTCAGGCAGTGGGACCAGAATTTATTCTTGGTGCATGTACTGGCTTCTTGGAGCACATTTCCCTACAGAGGAACACGTTACTCAGCTTTGATACTGGTGGTGGTGGTGGTGTGTGTGTGTGTGTGTGTGTGCTTGGTCCTATTAACAGGATGGTGGTGTGTGTGTGTGTGTGTGTGTGTGTGTGTGTGTGTGTGTGTGTGTGTGTGTGTGTGTGTGTGTATGCTTGGTCCTATTAACAGGATATACCAGATAGCTTTGACTCACTCTGGGAGCCCTTACCCTCTCTGAGGAATGGATAGGGAGGATGGGGTGAGGGAAAGCTGGGGGAGGACAGCGAGAGGGAACAGTGGTAGGTATGTTTAAAAAAATTTAAATAAAAAAGTGGTGCTGTTCAGAGATTCTTTTGAAAATATATGTCTGGAAATGTTTTTACTATTTAAAAACTTATACTGAATATGTTTATAATGATAGATTTTTGTCTACATTAAAATACTTGGAAGCGTGATCTACTTTCTTTTTAACTATTAAATATCAGGTAGTTGTAGGAATCAGAGTAGAACATTTTTGAAGCATACTTCAGAAATAACTTTCAAAAAGCTGGTAGATATGACCTAAAAGTAAGTGTACCTGAATGAATATCGCCAGCTCTAGACAGTGAAGTGCAGTCCTCACATTGTCCAACAGCATATTAACTCAGCCAGTGAGAGTCACAGTAACTGCAGTCACATATGTCACCACAGAAAAGTGTGCTAGCAAACCCTTGGTTATAATATGTTTGCAACCCATTAACATGGCGCGTGGAAACCAGTGAATCTTTCTCCATTAAAACCAAATGTTGAAACACACATTTGGAGTCCTTGAGGTTTTTCTCTTGGGAGGCTTAATTGGAAATAAAATTTTAATGAAAACAAAGCATCTTTAATACATGCTTGTATTAAATATACTAGCTCAAAAACCATTATTACAGTGAGACAAATCTAAAGGTTTGATGATGACTGCAGGGACCCTTTATAATTTTTTTAGTCATAAATATGACATGCTTGATTAACCTGGTAACAGTTTTGCTGCCAAATCAAATAAGGATGATATTATAGTAATCTGGTTAAGGTAGAAGTAGGGGCGATATTATAGTAGTCTAGATATAAGATAATACAGGCCAACACTAAGTTAGGAGAAGGAGTCTCAGAGAGGATGAGTGTAGTAGTGTGGTTTCTTGGTCCCAGGCGGCCAGAGGCCCAGACCCACAGACCTGCCGAGCCAGACCCCTTAGCCGCCCGCTGCTGCTGCTGCTCAGGCCCCAGAAATGACTCAGATGCTTATATTAACTTCATGCTGTTTGGCCTATGGCTCAGGCACATTGCTAGCTAGCTTTTACATCTTAAATCAACCCATTTCTATTAATCTGTTTGCCACGTGGCCCGTGGCTCACCTGTGTTCCTTACATGTTGCTCCTCTGGGCTTCTGGCTCTGTCTCCCTGACTCCGCCCTGCTTCTCCTACCTAAGCTCTGATTTACCCTCCTACTTTTTCTGTGGTGCCTGTCATGGCCCAAAACAGCTCCTTTATTTAAAGATTGATATTCACAGCATAGAGGAAGGCATTCCCACATCAGATGAGTATTTGAGTTTTGGGATTGGAGACTGGAAGATGGAATTCAGAAATGGCCAAGGTTTGAACTTTATTGCATGTTGGATATGACGTACTGTTTATCAGAAAGCAAAAATAGCAGGGTGGAGTCGAAGAAAGAAAATGTATTTACTGTTAGACGTTGAACTTGGTTAGATACAGGCTTAGAGTGGGACTGGTTAAAAACATAGCTTCCAGGCAGGTTACTTAGGGTCTTGCATAGCAGTTTTACCAAATGTGGCATGGACAATGGTATGAGGGTAACCTGTGGGGTGCTGTGGAGATTATGGAGTTAGATGAGGTCTTTGCAATAGTGTCTGAACTCAGTGAATGCCTATTTCGGTGATTTTCAAGCAGGTAAAGAGATGTAGAAAGTATTCAATAAATAGTAGCTGTGTTGTACAGTTAAATCACAGTGTTGTGTGTCGGTGCTTTGTTCAGTACCATGGAACAGCACAAGCAGTGTAGATTTTAGTTGAACAAAAGGTTGTCATAGTCCTTGGCTTTGTTCCAGATATTGTGCTAGGCACAGGAGTACAAATGAACAATGTGTTGAAGCCCCTACCCATAAAAGGTCACTAGCCAGTTGAATATGGTAGGACGTATAGAAGGAAAGCTCTGTGTGTGTGTGTGTGTGTGTGTGTGTGTGTGTGTGTGTGTGTGTGTGTGTAGGTAGGTAGCCTACTTGTACAAGGCCATATATGCCATTATTTTCCCCATAATTTTGAAAAGGTCAGTAGGTGAAAGGTATACTTTTGTATATTTCATAGTGCCAGACAGAAGACAGTATCCCTAATTAAAGGCTTATTGAGTAACAGATTACATGATTAGCTGGGGCTTCTCACAGGAAATAGTAAATGAATTATTTTATCAAGGGGGATTATTCTTATTTCAGTTCCAAGAAACTACGATCCTACCTTACATCCTTTTGAAGTCCCACGAGAGTATGTAAGAGCTTTAAATGCTACCAAATTAGAACGAGTGTTTGCAAAACCGTTCCTTGCTTCCCTGGATGGTCACCGTGATGGAGTCAATTGCCTGGCTAAGCATCCAAAGAGCCTGACTACTGTCCTTTCTGGCGCATGTGATGGAGAGGCAAGTTCCACTTTCAATCCTGCTGTTTTAAACTGACACAGTCTATTACAAACCTCTTCCTCTCTGCTGCTCTTGGTTTGACTTCAGTTTAAATTTTAAGCCTAAACTCTGAGATAATACTTAATAGGTTTTTGTTTTTGTTTTTTATCTAATCTTAATGTGGTATCAGTTCAGTGGTGTATGGTTCAGTTTGACAGTATATAAGCTTACCATGTTTATAATAAAAGTATTTGAATTTTTCACAGAAGTTATTTTTGATGACTGAACACTTCATTTCCCGTTCTGGTAAGGGGAAAAAGCCAAACACTTCAGAGTCAACAGCGTGTTTGACAGTTTAAATTTTCTGCTTGTTAATATATTTATACATATGCAGTACATTATTTTAATCCAAAGGATCCTGGTTTTAGTGCCTACTAGGCACTAAGGTTGATAGCCTTTTTAGTGTGGGATTTCCAAAACATTTTACATTGAGAATTCACTGAAATTTTCCATGTTTTATCATAGGTTAAAATTTGGAACCTGACTAAACGGAAATGTGTCCGAACAATCCAGGCCCATGAAGGTTTTGTGCGAGGGATATGCACTCGCTTTTGTGGGACTTCCTTTTTTACGGTAAGTATGTTGTTGGCTCACTGAGTCTTTCCAACATGCACAGGAAAGATATAATTGCAAAAGTTATTTCAGGGTTATTTATTTGTTCTTTTGGAGCTCATTAGTACAAAAGAGTTTATTCAGCCTTGAAAAGTTCCTTTTCTTTTTTAAAAGTAATCCAGCCTTATCCATAGTTAGTATTTTTTGCCTTTTTATAAACAAGTACTTAACACCATTGAACTATTATCCTGAACTCTGAGAAGAAGGGTTAATGGGAATTAAAGCAGCAATGGTTATATATTAATGTGGAAAATCTTTTGTGCTTAGATGAATAATTTGTATTTTGTTAGTAAGGAATCACTGAAAAATATGTGTATAGGAAAGAATAAAAACATAGAATACTTGCTGTTTCGATCATTTTGAGTATACAATTTAGTGACATGCAGTATGTTCATATCATTGTTCTACCGTCATCATTATCCACTCTCAGAATTTAACGCGTGTTCAGTACACAATAGCTCCACGCTCTCCTTCCAGTCAACTACTCTACTTTCTGTTTCTCTGAACTTGACTATCTAGATGTTACACATCATAAGTAGACCCATATGACCTTTGTATGAGCAATTGCTTGACCTTTACTCACTTATCGTGATGAAGTCCAAGTTATCTGTGATGTAGCTTATGCTATAATTTATTTTCTGGGGTTGCATAATATTAACCGTGATGCATATATACTTAAAAAAAAAAAAATTTACTTACCAAAGAACTTCCAGTTTGTTTTCACCTTTTTGCCATTATGAGTAATGCTGCTGTAAATATTGATGGATAAATTCTAGTTTGAATTCATTGATGGTTTTCTAACAGGTGAACAACAGATTCCCTGCTGTGCTTTGAGATGATTGCTTTAATATCAGTGAATGCTCAGCTTGTATACAGGCGGTTCTCATGGTTTGCATAAAATAATAGGGGGTCTACCTGGTGCATAAAACCTGTTAAAAAATAGTGGTCAGTTGAGTGATATGTTGGAGGGTTAATGAGCCTGTCAGATGACTGAGAGGTACATCGGAAGACAGCCCTTCCTGCTCTGGAGGAGAAGTCAGCAGTTCCCAACAGGCTCTAGCAGGATTCTCTAGGCTCACTGCAGTGATGCTGACTGTCATTTATAGATCAGCTCCAGGACTTAGTTATCAATATAGAACTAATGATTGAGATGATAGATTGATATCAGTATGAGGAAATATGAAAACATAAAGGTGTCAAGGAAGTGGCAGGCACTACAGAATGCCTCTCTATCGGCAGGAAAACATAGAGGCAGTTAGAGCATGACATGGTGAATCTAGCATGTGGTAGAAGGAACTGCATGGCAAGCTGGAGCTGCCGGCTGCCAGGACTTGGTTCTTCCAGCTCGCTTTCCCCTGGATATCTGAATTGATAAAGTAATAATATCCCAGCCAGAATATTTACAATATGTTTTTCCCTTTTTTATAGAGCTGAGGATTAAACAAAACTTAGTGCATGCTAGACAAGGCTCTATCTCTAAACTTTATGCTCAACCCTACTGTGTGTATGTGTGTGATTTGCTTTTTTTTTTTCTTTAGGCATTCAAAATGAATAAAGTTTTCTCTAAAGTGTCCAAGAACAAATAGATAAGATTTGGTGTATAGATGTAGTGAAGTATTACTGAACCCCACATGAGGGGGGAAATCCTCTCTTTCAGCAATGTGGATGTATGTTATATTAGGTGATATAATTCAGCCACAAAAAGAACACTACAGAATCTTTTGTTCGTTTGTTTGTTGTTTTGAGACAGGGTTTCTCTGTGCAGCCCTGTCTGTACTGTAACTCCCTCTGTAGATCAGGCTGGCCTCAAACTCACAGAGATCCACCTGCCTCTGCCTCCTAAGTGCTGGGGTTAAAGCCATGTTCTACCACTACTGCCTGGCCAGAATCTCACTTTTATATAGACTATGACAGAGCACACATCTTACTCCATCAGCTGTAGAGAGGAAGAGACCGAGATGTTCCAAGAATATAAACTTTGAGATAGGCAGAAAGAATAAGTGAGTGTAGTATAGTAATAGAAGTGTACATTTTAAGTTAAAGTCTGGAATATTGTACATTTTGAGCATCTCTAATAAAAAGGAATCTGAACTCCAGAACACTCAAAAACCCCAGATCTTTTGAGCCATCATTAGATGGCAGAAGTATCAGACTTGTGCCATAGACCATTGAGATACCAAGTGCTAACTGTGGAGATTCAATAAAAGCTTCAGAAGTTTCAGAGATATCAGAAAAAAATCTACCCACAGTCTATATAAATATTTAATAAAAACTCCAAAAGTTCTAAAGCCTTAACCACAGTCAGTCTAAGAAAATCAGAGAGTGGTGATTCACAGCTTTAATCCCAGCACAGGGAGTATCCTGGGAGTGGTGACCTACGCCCTTCATCCCAACTGAATCAGGTCATTTTAGTTTACAGAAGGAGTTCCAGGCTCCCAAGCAGGCAGTGGTGGGGCCACACTTTAATTTACCAACAGAGTATTTAAGGCTTAAGACAGACATTAAAAAAAAAAAAAAAGCCAAAAAATGCCAGGCTAAAAAAGCTAAAAGAGCAGGGTAAGATCTGACTATAATGTTTATTCTCTCTAATATCTCTGACTTTCTTAGAGATCTATCCCTAAGTCTCATTTATTCGTACAACAATTGGCGCCCAACGTGGGCACAAATTCCCCCCCTGCCTACCAAAAAAACCACACTTGCTGGCCAAAACAACACGTAGCCAAAAGAATAATTACTGGTGACTCTGGTGGGCCAAACAGCATAAAGTTATATAATATAAGTGTCTAAATCATTTTCTGGGGGCCTGATCAGCTGCAGCCGGCTAAGGGGTCTAGGGCTCCAGGTCTATGGGTCTGGACCTCAGGTAGCCCGAGGCCAAAAAAACCTCATTTAACAGCTAACACTACTATGTGAAGTCATCTTCAGGGGGTGGATCTGGGGTTGTGTGGTACACGGTTGTTTTGCTCCACATTCTAGTGTGTATTCTACCTGTCCCAGCTGTGACTGCCAGATATCCAGTCTAAATCAGCACAGCCTTTGACTCACCGATTGGGCTGGGGTGACACATCAGCATCATGTTCTCAGTGTCTCTGTAATTTTAGCACAGTGAAAAGAAGGGATCTTGTGGAATGTCAAAAGCTTCTAAATTAATAGTTTCTGGACTTTCAGGACATGCAGAGAAAGGCTTTGTCTACCTTATGATTATAGAAGTGCCTCCTAACAAGCATTTTCTTTTCCTCTTTTTTCTTTGCATTTGGAACAATCTGGAATTTAGTGTATAAGACATCTTATTGGCTCAAAATTGTTTATTGTGTGTGTGTGTGCGCGTGTAGAGGCCTTAGTATCAATCTCAGACACTGAGAGTCTTCCTCAATAGCCCTGACTAAAGGACAAGTCCCACCTGCCACCTTATTCTCAGGATCCCAATTCTGAATTTTGAGGCTGAAATTACTAGTGAGCTGCTTTGCCCACACAGTATTTACATGGGTTCTAGGGATTGGTTTTGTTGTTTGCAGGGTAAATGTTTTAACTGCTGAGCTACCTTCCAAGCCCCTGCTTCTTTGTTTGGTTTTTTTGAGACAGGGTCTTACCATGTAGCTTGGGCTTGCCTGAAACTCACTATGTAGACCAGGCTGGCCTCAAAGTTACCTAGATCATCTGCCTCTGCCTCCTAAAAGCTGGGATTAAAACGTGTGTACCACCACACTGGCAAAAGAGATTTAAAAGCAAAACTGTTTTATGTATATGTGTGCGTTGAGTACATGTAGGTGGACAACATGCATGCAGGTGAGTCCAGAAGAAGGCATCCGATCCTCTGGAGTTCGAGGCTGTTGTGCGCTGTTTGATACAAGTGCTAGAGATCCACCCTCACCATGTTTGTCTTTGAGATAGGATAATGAGCTGCCCAACCCCGCACCCTGTGGCCTAGATTGGCATCTAACTCACCATCTTCTTGCCTTTACCTTCTGACACTGTAATTATAGACGTTTACCACCATGCCAGGCTCAAACTTTCTAAATGATTAATCTTATATTCCTATGCCCATCTTACTATTGTACATCTTTCTTCCTTATTTGAAATGCCATTCTTCTATGGCCTAACTTTGATCCATTTTTAGCCCTTTGCTTTATTCATACTGTTTTGTTTTTTACTTTATAGCTTTATGTATTTGTTACAAATATTTGTTGTGATAAAGTAGTAGAAAATAAATGCAAAAATGAATGCTAAGTTACTATTACTTTTTAATTTAATATTAATTAAATTTAAATATAAATTACTATTTGAAATGAGATACATATAACTTGATACGTGTGTTTACAACTATTGGTCTTTAAAGTCATCGTAAAACTGTCTAGGTTGGTGATGACAAAACTGTGAAACAGTGGAAGATGGATGGGCCAGGCCATGGAGAAGAGGAGGAGCCGCTGCATACGATACTCGGGAAGGTACCAAAATGCACAGTCTTTATCTTTCTGTAGTTACAAAAGGAAAAATAACGTAACAACCACGAGGCTTCAGTTTTGATAAGTGGCCCACTTGAGGAATGTCCAAAAGCAGCATTTTATGTAATTAAAACCCTTTGAAGCTGAAGAATATGAGCAGCTCTTTGGTGCTCATTGTGGTAGAGTTTGAGTTGTCTTTAGTTAGACCAGTCATTATAGACAAGTCATGTTGAGGATGCAATGAAGTACTTCCTATAGGAGGCAATGGAAGATCTGTGTAAGATAAGTGTTAGGAGAACAGTACCTACTGTCGCTCTGGCTTATATCACCGTAGATCTTAAACAAAGCTCAGAATTTTCTAAAGAATCCATTAGGCCATGAAACAGAAATATATGTGTCTCTAAGTCACATGGGGTTCGGATATAGCCTGAGTGTGATTTAGAACATTTGGCTTACACGTGTTTTTAATGCTGGTGACATCCTTACACTAAACAGGCAAAATTCCGAAGCTAAATTTAATTTTTAAATACATGCATTTTAAAAGCTGCCACTGTATCTCACTTTTTTACATTAGTTTATATTTAGATGCTGCTTTGGGTTTCAACAAGTTCAGAATATTCTTAAAGGGAGGTGGAAGTAGGCTAGGTGTACAAGAAAAAAAAATCCAAGTGATAACAAATTAGTAATTCAAAAAACAAAATTGACTTCATTTTTATAAAATGTTTTAGCACTTTATGATTTGGGGTTTTTTTTTTGGACAAGTTTTCTCTGAGTTGCCCTGTCTGCCCTAGAACTTCCTCAATAGACTAGGTGGCCTCAGACTCAGAGACCTTTCTGCTTCTGTCTCCCAAGTTCTAGGATTGAAAGTGTATGCTGCCACCACCACCACCCGCCACCCTTTTGCCCTTTAGTGAAAGGATTCAAAGAAGTTTCTGTAAATTTACCCAAAGGGGAGATAGTGTGGTTGGTTAGGTGGCTTTTCCAGGGTGAAATTTACCTGTTACATTCTGGATATGCTGACCTGTAACCTAAATGCAGGAATCTCAACCGTGGTAAAGAGCCCTGGGAGAAGAAGACAGATGTCTCTTTGTAGCAACGGTTTCTAAAAACAAAACCACCTAAAAAATGCTGATTAAAGTGTTAGCAAGGTGAGCATGTATAACACTCTCTTTGCTTTCAAAGACAGTGTACACTGGCATTGATCATCACTGGAAGGACCCCACCTTTGCCACATGCGGACAGCAAGTAGACATTTGGGATGAACAGAGAACCAGCCCTGTATGCTCAATGAACTGGGGGTTTGACAGTATAAGCAGTGTTAAATTTAACCCTATTGAGGTAATATTCTTTTAAAAGTATGTTCTGCTTATTGTTTCACATGAAATTTTAGCTCTGTTTAGGAAACATTTTCTACATGTAAATGGTTTTCTAGCATTTGATATGTTTTCCAAGTTATATCTGGGTTCTGGGAACTCTTTAACTGGTCATCAGAGTAGACTCCAAATAAATACTTGTTTTGAGACAGGCCTTAGATAGCACAGACTGGTCTTGAGCTTGTGATCCCTTTGCCTAAGCTTCTCATTAGTTTCCCTTTGCCTGCTTTTCCACAATTACCAGATTGTGCCATTGCACTTTGAGGAAGATGCTCCTTTTTCTTAACCCTCTTGGATCATGAGAATGAGCACTATGCATGCTGTTCCATAAGTCATATGGGAGCCCACGCCTCACAGTAATCTGTATGATTGCTCTTGGATGGCATGGTATTCCAGTTGTAGGTGCTTTTTGCTCTGCTCTGAAATCTGCATTTATCCCTGGTTCCTCCTGGTCTTTGTGCAGATGTGGAGGTCTGCCGTTGCATGCTATCTATTTGTTGTAAACTTGGGAAGAGAGACTGGGCCAGAGGCTAATGTGGCCATTGATTCCAGACCTTTCTCTGATCTTTTCTGAGCACATAACAATAACCCTCATTGTCCAGAAGACTCAGTCAAGATACTTTTGTTTCAGTGTTAATAGGAAGTTACTATGTTCATTTCTGTAAGAGATGCAGATTTTATACTCTGAGACCAAGATGGTAAGAGAGAGGGAAGGTTAAGAATCTAACTGTGTTCATGTGCTGTATGGGGGATGTATGTGCTGCAGTGCAGTGTGAACCTGGGCTTGAAGGATGCTAAGGGGCCAGCACGTGCCTTTATACACTCCTCTGCATAAGCGGACCCTCTTACTGTTGTCTGCAGCTGCTTTTAGACCGTAGTGAAAAACCTGAATAATTGCTCTGAGAATCACATGCCCATAAAGCCTTAACATACTTTTTTTCTGGCTTTTTATGGAAAAGATCGGCTGATCCCTAGACTTGATTTTTGTCTGAGCTGTGTGTTCCTGGGTGCATCCTGCATCTTCCCATGTTCACTTTGGTACACAGGCAGAGGATGATCGCTACTTTTGGAAGGGACAGACAAAAATGTTTTCTTTCCTGTTTTGATGAACATGTTAGAGCTAATGGTCAGCTCTAATCACAATTCCTGGTCATGACCTATCGACCAGGGTTTTCAGACTTGCCTATTTAATAGCTCTGTGTGTCCATTGGCTTGATTTTTAATCTTATGAATTGACTTAGTGATAAAAACAAATGATGTGCATGTCTCTTCCCCTGTATTAAAGCTAATGGAAAGGGCAGGGCAGATGGCTGTGAACAAATAGAGTAGTAATTTCCTTTATTCATTAATAATTAATTTTCTGTTAAAATATTGAAGCCTAAAGTTCTGGTAAAACAGAAGTTAATGCTGAGGATTGCCACATTTTGCATTGTGAAAGTTTATATTCAGTCTAGGTGGAACTTTTTGCTATGTTCAGATCAAGGTCTTTGTTGTAGAAATTAACCCTGGTCTTACACAAAGGTAACATAATGAAAAGGCACAAAAGGGTAAAAGGTTAAGGGGCAACTAATAGAGGTTTCAGAAACAGCAGTTGAGATAGGCTTTTGAAAAGAGTGGAACCCAGACGTGTTTTTAACATTAGTTTATGATATTTCATTAAACTGTGCACACGTAGGAGCTAGTTGGCCTTACAGCTGCGTAGTACATAGCTCTTTCTTCCTGCTCTGTTTGAAATAGGAAGTAAGTAGGCAAAACCAAGAGTTGTGATATCTGGAACCAAGTATGGAAGAATAGTGTTGCAGAGACTGGGGTCAGGAGCTAAGAGATGGCTCAGTCAGTAACAATGCCTGCTGTATAAGCATGAGGACTGGATTTGGAGTATCAGCTAAGCATCGTGCGTGGTACACCTGAAACCTGTGTTAGGGCATGGAGACAGGGATCCCAGGCATTCACAAGTCAGTTCTAGCCAAAGTGGTAAGCTTCAGGGTCACTGAAAGACTGTCTCAGAAAATAAGGGGGGATAGAGGGGCTGAAGAGATGACTCGGTGGTTATGAGTATTTGGTGTTCTTTTAGAGAACCTGGATTTGGTGCCCAGCACCCACATGGTATCTCACAGCCATCTGTAATTACAGTTCCAAGGACTCCAACACTCTGTTTTGCATTCATGGGTACCAGGCATGCATATGGTGCATAGACACACATGTAGGCAAAACAGTCATTCACATAAAAGAAAGAAATCTTCAAAGATTTTTATAGGGCTGAGGAGATGGGAGAATGGCTCAGTAGATAAACAGGCTTCAAGCCTGTGTTCAGTTCCTGGAATCCACGTGGCAGGAAAGAACTCACTCCTGTAATGTCGTTTCCTGATGACCACACCCATGGAGATCATGTGCATGAACTAAATAAATAATGTGGGAAGCAATAAAGGAACACAGTTGGCTCCCATGTGCAGGCGAATCCACCCACACACATGTACACACCACACATGTATAAGTAGAATCAGGGCCCTACAAGATTATTTTCACTCAACACCAAGGATTGTCATAAGTGCTTTGTGTGTTTAAAATTGACACAGCAAAGTGTGATAGTACACGCCTGTAATCCAAGCAGTCTGGTGACCAAGACAGGAAGGGCACAAGCTTGATGCCATCCTGGAGAACAGAGTGAGCGAGAGACTCTTGTCTTGGAAGAAGGAGGGAGGAGAAGACATATGTGGCTCAGGAGAAGGGTCAGTGAGCATGGGGACTTGGGTTTGCATCTCAAGCATTCTGTCACAGCCTGATATGCCAGTGTTATTGAGAGCAGAGACAGGCAGATCTCTGCTGGTCACAGCTGCTGACCAGCCAGTGGAGCCAAGTAGGATGAGGGAGAGAGCAATAGAGGAAGACATCTAACATTGACTTCTAATCTCCATGTGCACCTTTACACACACACATGTACAGGTAAGCATGCATACATAAACCATACATACACGAGATATATACATATACACACAGAAGTACACGAGTGTGTGCACACACACAATTGCACAGAGGACAGGGCAAATATATGCAGCATTCACAAAAGAAAAGCAGAAAATTTGAGTGCTTAAGAAATATTGTCATAGAGCACATTTAAATAACTGCCTGATTCGTCCACTTGTAATAAAAGGTACATTCTCATATTAGAGTGATATTGGTATCACTTTTAAAAAATAAGCACTAAATGTTAAAAGTCATAAAGTTAGACTTTTGAACTTACCAATAACCACTCCTGAAATTTTATATTAAGGAAACAGTTTAAAAGAAGAGTGTAAATGTCTGAAAATATTTACTGAAGTGTTATTTATAGTAGTCAAACGCAGTAACTAGATCTTACATTGGAGAGCAGGTAAGTAAATAAATATGTTTTGTTCTAAATAGGACACACTGTTATTGTCAGTGCCTAAAATACATGCATGAGATTTAACCATGAAAATACTTGACTTAGCTGAGGTTGGGATTTATTATATCCTACCCCCATAACATGGGATATACTCAGGGTTACAGTTTAAGAAATATTAAAGATAAATTGTCCTTTGAATAGATATCATTTGCTTCTAAGCCTGGCTTTTAATTGTTGATTGTTGCAATTGTTTTTAGACATTTCTCTTGGGAAGTTGTGCTTCTGATAGGAATATTGTACTGTATGATATGCGGCAAGCTACTCCTCTGAAAAAGGTGAGTTTTGGTCTTGTCTTTGTTTTATACAGTTGTTAAGGCACTCTGTATATCAGGTGACTGAATAAAATGGAACCAGGGATTCACAGTTTTGTTTTTCTTCATAGAGCTGTTCTTTAACTTCAGAGTGATGATAATAATAGTCAGCTCCCCACTGATTGGAGATTTCTGTCTCTGTGACTTCATAATGCCAGTACATTTTAGGCATCTAATTAGTATTTGCTAAATTGAAACCTTTAAAATGAAAGATATTTCATTTCATCTCTTAATGCATACTAACAGAGGGGGCTTGATTATCATATGACATATCCATTATATTCATAACAGATTTAGGACTTATTCATATAACAAACTACTTTAGTTACATGCTTAAACGGTTACTGTCTTGTTGATGAGAAGTTGTACAGTGGTCTCTTTATTCACCGTGTTCATTTCAAGACTTGGCTATCAAAGTCAATGCATCCTTATGCTGACTTTCAAGAGAGAAATATTTGTACTTAGAATGGACTACCATTTTAAGAAGAATATAAAGTTGATATCATCTGTATTTAAACTGTGCAGTAGAAGCATAAGAAGAGCTAGGTGTCACTTGTCCATTGGCACTATTCATATATAAAATTCTCTGTTAGCTAGATGTGGTGGTCCAGGTCTACAGTCCTAGAACTTGGTTAGGCCAAGGCAGGAGGATCAGGGTTTCTACACACTGAGATCCAGGCCAGCTTGGACTTTGTGAGACTCTGTCTAAGAATAAGAAAAACAAAACATTTTTTTGTAATGTGTTGATAGATTCAAAAATATTAAAAGTAGGAAGAATAAGATTAGTATATTTATTATTCATTAAAGTACAAATTTAGCTATTTATTCATATGATATGTGAAGTTCACTGTCTATATTTTGTAAAATGGTGGTATTAACCAGTACCTCTCAGCATATTTCTACAAATGAGATGATACTTTTGAGCATTTAACATAATGCTGCCATCAGGTTCTAGCTTACTAAGTAGTAGTCTTTGGCAACTACACACATTTACTTACACAGTCCATTTTTTAGTGAAGTTACATTAGCTGTCAATTGAAGAGAATAATTGTAGCCCATCATTCAGTGTTCTCAATCTGAGCCCAGTTTGCACTGCGTCAATTGGTGTTTGATTGGATTCATCTCAGGTAGATAGTAATGGACACTGCTCCTTTATCTTGTTTGCTTTCTCCCCTTGTTATTTATTTATTTATTTTCTAGACAGGGTCTCATGATGTACCCTGCTGTCTTGGAATTCACTGTGTAGACCAGGCTGACCTCACACTCTGATTGCCTATTGCCTGCCTCTGCTCCTAGTCTAGGATTAAAGGCGTGTGCCACACCCTGCTTTCTCCATCCCTTCATTTATAGCAGTTCTTCTCCAGGAGCAGTCAGGGGGAAGGGCCTGCGAGCTCAGCTTATACAGTAAATACATAAATTCACTTTCTTTCCCCCAGTCGGCAACGGTTCTTCCCAGCCTTGCTTCCCTTTGGAAATATTTCTTCTGAACCTAAGTCCTGAGCTCACATTCACTTGTGTCTTCTTATGTCACCATTTGTTATTTATTATTTGTACCTTCGTTTTTGTTGTGGTTTTGTTTGAATGTGTGCCTCAGTTTCCTAACTCTGGTCATTTGAAGGTCAGGGGCTGGGTGTTCCTGGGAAACAACCATTGCTTTCCTTCCCCACTGCTCTGAATTGTACTGTGCATATAAAAGTATTCACTTAAATCAGAAACAAGGTAGAAAATGAATTTATTTTCTGTATGTTAATTTTGTGCTAATGGGATAATGCATGTTTTTCCCTCAGGTTATCTTGGATATGAGAACAAATACAATCTGTTGGAACCCTATGGAAGCTTTCAACTTTACTGCAGCAAATGAAGATTATAAGTAAGTGTCTCTTTGGCTCCATTGCATTGCACTGCCTTATTAATATAGTATGTGTCACATGGTAAGTGCACTTTCAAGAGCAAGTTTGAAAGCTGTCATTTGTTTTACTGAAAATTATTTCCCAAATTGGAGAAGAGATTTTTAGAAAAAAAATATTTTCTTAGATTTTAGAATAACTTAGACAAAGAATGGTAAACTAACATCTTTGGGTGAATGGCTGTGCTTGTTTGCTTATGTCATAACGCTGTGTTGGATAGTTTAGTAGAGACCTGGTGGCCCACGTGACCAAACAGAAGGTGGTGATCTCTGAGGAAAGCCATTTGAATAATGACTGGACCAGCAGCTGTGCATGTCTGTGTTCCCAGCACTTCAGAGGCTAACACAGGAGGATTGAGTTTGAGGCTACCCAGGGCTACACGGTCTGTTCAGAACCAGCTTGGGTTATGTAGAAAGATGTTGTTTCAGAGCAAACACATGAGCAAATAACGCTTGGTGCATAGATGTTTTGTTGGAAGCATGTCTGCTCTACAGGTGTTTGTGACTCCTCAGGTAACTGAAGCTCCTGTAGTCAAACTGATGGCTGTCATTTTTAGGGCAAACAGAAAGTGATCACTTTAAGTTTTTAGTTTAATAGTGCATTATTTTCTGTGCTTGTAAATCTGACTTAGCAGACTTATTTTGAACACTGTGAGATTTTATGGTTCTTTATGTTATTCTCTTGTTGAAACATTGTACATTGGCTGTCTCACTTCCGCCGTTTCGAGCTGTTGTCAGGTAAGATATATAACCAGAGAGGTTAGTCTAGTGAAAACTATATATTAGCCTTACAATATTTTGATGCATTTTTTTTTTAAGTACATTCTCTTCTGGGGGGTTTTCAAGTTGGCTTTTTCTGTGTATCCATAGTGGTCCTGGAACTTGTTCTATAGACCAGACTGGCCTTGAACTCAGAGATCTGCCTGCCTCTGTCTCCTGAGTGATGGGATTAAAGGTGTGAGTCACCACTGCCTGGCTTTAAGTACATTTGATTTGAACTTTAGATTTTCTGTATTTAAAGCCTGTCCACAAGGGGCTGGAGAGATGGCTCAACAGTTTAAAGTACTGTTAGTCCTGCAGAGGACCCATATTCTGTTGCCAGCACCTGTACTGGGCAGCTCATAACCACCTGTAAGTCTGGTTGCAGATATCGGGTGCCCTCTTCTGGCTCCGAAGACACCTGCACATATGGAGCACACGTACACACACATGCACATGCATACACACATATGCACACTTATGCACACCACACACACATGCACACACACACGTAAAAGGTATATTTTCAACGATGTCCAGTGTATAGATAACTATGAGACTGTAAACAACAGTATTGGCTCCTCCATGGGACTGCAGGTGCTGTGGTGTACTGCCTAAAGTTCTCTCTTAGGACTCTGAGGATTTCTATACTGGGAAGAAGCACAGTTGAGTCATTAGCAGTAACAACCACATTGAAGCCTTTACTTACTGTAATAGATGGTTTGAAATGAAACGGTGCTGTTGCAATTAAAGACAAGCATAATTCTGCACCATAGTGACCTCTCTGCTAATATTTCTAAAGTACATTGTGAACTAGCTGTTTCGCCAAGATAATCTTTTTTCAGAGCCTTCTTGGAATTTCTCATTTCTTGCCTTGGGAAGAATTATGTGTAGTTCCTAAAACAAGACATTTCTCTTATGAGAAATGACTGCTAGTTTTTCACAATTGTCCATATTTTAAAAATAGTCTTGGTGGATATGATGGGGTATGTCAGCAATCTTAGTACTAGAAGAGCTGAAGCAGGAAGGGTGAGGAGTTGAGGGTTATCTGCTATGGGGAAAATTTGGTTCCATGGCTCAAGGGTTACAGAGCCTAAGACAGAGTGGTCTGCTGTGGAAGCTCTGTTTTGTATCTACTTTGTTTTTCTTTAAATAATAACAGTAGTTTGAAATTAAAACTCAAATTCAGACATAAGACATCCGGTTGTTACTGTAGAAAGTGGGCTCAGTGCTGTGGTTGTCTGTTGGAAGAAAGGTTTAGAGTAGGTGAGTGCCTGAAGAATTGCTGTAACTCACACGTCAGGCACTCCTGTATAGATGGGTTGATTTGCTTGGAATTTGCACAGATTTGTATTTTTTACTTAACAGAATGCTGAAACCATTTGTTTAAAAAGCAGTTTGCTACAAGAGAAGAAATTTTGAGAATCACCTTACTAGGCAGGCAGGATGTTGTAAGCCTAGAACTTGCTACCTAGCTCAGGCTGGCCTCCTGTGTCCATCTCTTAATTGTTGAGGTTATAGGCTTGAAGGCATAAGTACCCTACTCAGAGTGGCTTGTGTTTTGAGAAGAATATTGTGAATTTTTGTGTTTGCCTGCATGTAATCCAGACAACCAACCAATTGCCATAGACTGAGTGGTTTAAGCAGAGATTTTTCTTCTCATTTGAGAATTACCAGCATAATAGGAGCACTGAGTCCCTCTTCCTCCCAACCCCTGATGCATAACCATAGTGCGTGTGAACGTCAGAGGACAACTAGCTCCTCCCCACACTCTGATTTCAGGGGTTGCACTCAGGACGACACCCACAGAATCTTCTCATTGCTCTGCCTTTTGTTTTGTGAGATGTTACAAAGTAGTAAGAGCTGTTGGTCTTACCTGTATTCAGAACCAGACTGCTTATTAAGAGGGTCGTTCTTAGCTAATGTTCTTGTTTTTACTAATGTCTTTTAATACTACATATGACTTCTTTCTGGAAATTTGGAATGTTTTACAGCCTGTATACTTTTGATATGCGTGCACTGGACACTCCTGTTATGGTCCACATGGATCACGTGTCTGCAGTACTTGATGTGGACTACTCTCCTACTGGGAAAGAATTTGTGTCTGCTAGTTTTGATAAATCTATTAGAATCTTTCCTGTGGACAAAAGCAGAAGCAGGTATGTGACTGCCAGCAAACCACTTATTTTTCCATGGTATTTGTTTAGTCCTGATAATTATTCTTTTCTTAGAAGGTGATTGGTTGTGTATATGGTAGGGCTTACACCCAGGTATTGAGACACCGAGTGTAGCCTTCTACTGAATTGTCAGGGCACATCAGATGCTTTGTTTTATTGAATAGGAGATTATTTTCATATAATTAATGAATGTAATAGTTATGGTTAAGAACTCAGATACATTTTTTTTTCCTGAAAGTAGTTTTAAAGCAATGAATAATACTCCCTGGTATTGTTTCTCACACATTCAAATCCAGCTTACTCTCCCAGGCAAAATGAGAGGAAAAGGCAGTTTAGATTGTTCAGCCTCCTCCTCCTCTCAGGTTAGTGGGTACCCATGAAGTGGTCCTCACAAGGTAGTTAGGAAAACTAAGTATTCATTGATTGAGCCAGTTAAAAGTTTTGAGGTATTTTATTAATGCCCAGACCCAAGAACAGATTTGTACCTCTGAAATGTCTCTTGGTGAGCAAGCTCGGGTACAGCATTTTAAAAGACAAGTCCCAATTACGTTAGTGCTCAGGGGCTGAGGGTTATATTACCTAGTAACATCTGCTTTCTTGCAAAGCTCAGCAGTATATTCCAGAGACTATATGACAGTTATTTCTGATATCTAAACCATGGTTAGGGTCATGGGCAGTCCCCAAAGCATTGCCAAGGCAGATGTGGCTGTTAAGGGGATGGAAGGCTGAGAAGCAGAGTCTGGATAGACAAAAGGACAGTAATGGTTATGGTTAAGAATGTGGTCATTTCACCGACATCCTCTGCTGAGCTGAGAGCTGGGAGATGTGAGTACTGAGCCCCCCCCCCCCCGTGTATCTCAGTCTGAGCACACTCAGGGTAGTTCCTGTATTTAAGATTTGAGTTGTTTCTACAGCTTAACTTTACTTATTATAAGTAGTTGGAATAATTTATAGAACGTTGTGGCATTTTTACAGACTTCAGGGAAATTTTGTACTTCACTGGCTGGCTTTGTGATGCTGGGGATTGAATCTAGGCTCTCATGCAAGTACTGTACCAGTGTCTCCCCAGACCATGCCTCCTCCTTAAAGCGGACTAGTGCTGTGGTCCACAAGCATTTACGTTCTCAGTGTTCTCTAGTAATGCTTAGACTTTCCTATAAGTACACACAAACCAGTGGAAATTGAAACAAATGATCCCATAAAGATTAGGACAGCTAAGCTTGCTGATACTCGGGAGGTAGAAGCAGGAAGGTTGGAAATCCAGGCTTTTTGGGTTTGTTTGCTGCTGCTGTGGTGAAACGCCATGACCAAGAGCAGCTGGGGAGAGGAGTTTGTTTGACTTACGAGCCAAGTCGGTTTGTCCTGTGGGGACTCAGGACAGAAACTAAAACAGCCCGTGGAGGAGTGTTGCTCACTGAGTGACTTCCCTGTGGCTTGATTAGCCAGGCCCGGGTTGTTTGTTTGTTTGTTTTTGTTTCTCTCCCACCAGAACCACTTTCCCAGGAATGGCATCACCTACAGTGGCCTTCACCCACCAGTCATTAATCTAGAAAATGCCTCACAGACCTGCCTATAGCTTAATCTGATGGAGGCATTTCTCCCTTGGGATGTCCTCTCCTCAGATGACTAACAGTGTCAAATTGACAAAAACAAACTAACCATACCTGCTAACCCTGACTATCTTCCAAAATCACAGTGAAACAAACAAAAAGTATTGAAAGATTCTGTTAGTGTCGCATACAATGCATTTATAAGTAATGATTTTAATATGCATTATGTTAAATATGTACATTATATTAAAATATAAAGATAAAATAATCTGAATGAATATACGGGGTGGGGGGACCGGGTAACCTAAGATTACTTGTTCAGATATACATGCCACTCCTTTATCTATAGAGAGCTAGTTCCCCTTCACTGTCCTGATGGAGTGTGTGTAACCAAGCTTAGTCAGCAATTTGAATGCCTACTCTTGAAAGATTAAAAGTGACTGGAGTTCACTCTTTAGCTTTGAGGTTTAGTTTTGTCTTGTTTTAAGTTAAGAGTCTTTTATGACTGGCAGTGGTGCTCATCTTTGTTTCCCACACTTGGGAAGCAGAGACAGGCAGATCTCTGATTTTGAGGCCAGCCTGGTCTATGGATCGAGTTCCAAGACAGGGCTACACAGAGAAACCGTCTTAAAAAAAGTCTCTTATAGTCCAGGCTGGCCTTAAGCTTGCTGTATAACCAAAGATGACATTGAACTCCTGATCCCACTTCCCAAATGCTGAGATGATAGGCACCTACCACCACGCCTGCTTGTGTGCAGTGCTGGAAAGCAAACCTATGACTTCATGCATGCCAGGCAAGCTATCTCCCCTGCCCACTGAGTAAATTTGAGTGGGGTTTATAGATCATGATGGTCCTCAAAGGATAAATTGGTCTTCATTATTTATTTGTGTGCATGTGCATGTTGTGCACTTGTGTGTCTGGTCAGAGAACAATTTGTAGGACTTGGGGTTTTCCACAATGTGGGTTCCAGGGTCACACTGATTGTCAGGCTGGCAGCTCTTTTACCCGCTGAGACATCTTGCTGGTGCGCATGACTGAGATTCCATTCAATACTCACTAAGCAAACAAAACCAATAGCATTCACAAGAGAATGCGTTTATTTAGACTATTTTAGGTTTTTAAAAATGCCTCCTACTCTAAACTTTTAGTGAATTCAATGCATCTAGCATATTGTAAGCATGAGGTTAGGAACTACACAGTTCACCACTAAGAAGGATTTTTGAGTTGCTTCAGTGCCTAGCCATAGATTTGACTGATTAACATGAGCAAGTTATTTTGGATGGTTACTGAAGCTTAATTGAAATTGCAGTTTTGTGTGTGTGGAGATGGTAAGAGATCAGCAGGCAGAAGCAGGACAGTGAAGAGAAGAGGGAATCCTTCACCCAAGCTTCGCTTTAATAGCCATTGTCTTCTTTTTAAAAAGAAATTCCTTGCAGTGTGAATGCTTAGTGCACAAGGCAAGTGTGAATGCACATTCCAGATGCAGTCTATGGACTGGAGTTATCTGACTTGGCCATCCCTGCTTTGTATTTACTGTGGATAATTTGTCAGACATTTCCTTCCTATCATGCCGTCTGCATTTTGACTCATTTTTTTCCATATTTGGAACCAAGAAGTCTCATCTTAATTTCTGTGACCTTTTACTTGTTTTAAATGCCCTTCTTAACACTCCCCAATATAGCATCTTCTGTGAATTCACTCAGCGTGTTTCACAGCCTTTCCAAATAGGGGTGGCTTGATGTCACCATTTATTAGCTGATTCTTACCTCAACTTATCAGACACTTCTGCAGCCCGCCCTGTGTTTTCACACATGTAAATAAACTCTCACTTCAATTAGGCATTTAAAACAGTGTGTCCAAGCAAAAATCAGAGTTCAGTGTTCCGAGGGTGTGCTCTTTGGAGGCCATTGTATCTTCCAATAAAATGTCATTGAGGGGATAGTGGCTGTTAGCCTAAATTAAGTTGGGATGAATATTTATTTTGTAATTTTTAATTCCCAAGTACTTAGAGTAGAACTTTATTAGTTAAGTTCAATACAATACAATGAAGTGAAACTAAATTTTTATACTTGCTCAGGACACAAAAATGCTTTTCTGATCATTGATAGACAGCAGTTAAATAAATCTCTTCTAAAAGTCCTGAAGCTCTTAATTGCTTTTCTACAGGGAAGTATATCATACAAAACGAATGCAGCATGTTATTTGTGTAAAATGGACTTCTGACAGCAAGTACATTATGTGTGGATCTGATGAAATGAACATCCGCCTGTGGAAAGCAAATGCTTCTGAAAAACTGGGTGTGGTAAGTTCACTTTGATGGCCCCAAAACCAGGTTTCAGTTTTATTGAATATCATTATAAAAGCTTTGAGGTACTTAATTAATCAGATTAACAGCCTTGTGATTGAAAGTTAGCAACAAAACAGAGTTACTGATACTGTTTTCCTGCAAGGCTGGGGAGATGGCTTATTTGGAGGACCTGACTTTGATCCCTAGAACACACTTCTTTCTTTTCTTTAAAAAAAAAGGCAGACATAGCAGCAGGCCAGTACAGCCAGACAGTGTCCTAAGAGGAGGCAGGAGGATCCCGGGGCTCGCTTTAGGCTGGTTGGCCAACTAGTTGAATTGGCAAGTTCCAGGTTGCGAGACAGACATTGTCTCAGGAATAAGGTGGAGAGCAGTGGAGGAAGCCCCTTGTGGATTTCAGCTTCACAGGCACCTGCAGAGCTACACACACACAAGTGCACTTTCAGAAGCTTGTTGTCTTGTGGGTTGTTGTGTTTTGGTTTTTGTAGGGTTATTTTGTTTCTAAACAGTCTTTGGAACTTGCTCCGAAAACCAGGCTGGTCTCAGACTCACAGAGATCCCCCTGCCTCTGCCTCCTGAGCGCTGGGATTAAAGGTGTGAGCACCACTGCCCCTTTGTGAGCAGATTTTATCAGTTCTGGCTGATCCTACTTGTGCTCTCAGGTCCTTTGTTTTCTTTGGTAGGAGGGGGTGGTGGAGAGACAGACAGGTGAGTAGGGAAGGGAATTTAGGATTTGGACGATGACCTCTATTGCTACAGCAAAGGCTGCAGTCCCTGAGAGATCATCTAATATCAAAGACTTGAAAAGCTAAATTTAAAGTAAATTCCATGAAAAATGCCACTCGGTCTGGGTTCTGAGACCGTGGTTGACTTGTGTGGTTTGATGTTGTCATTTTCTAAGTGTCCTGCTTTCCTGTGTGGGATGTGCAGCATGTTATGTGAGAAACAAGTTCCCAGAGGGGCTGTTAGGTTTGAAGTGTTCTCTGCTGAGCCCTGGTAGTGAAATCCTGGCACAGTAAATAGTAATGAAAAGTAATTCTATTTTAAGTTGGGTTATCATTAGGTGCTGCACTGTGTCTTGGTCTTCTCACTATTAAATTGTTCTAGTCTTAGCAACAAAACCCATTTATGGGATCAAATACTTTTTCTTTTCATGTAGTTAGATTTTTACCGAAACCTAAATTGGCTGATTGCTATGGATGCCTTTTCTGTACTCTACGCCTAACAGGCTCCTCCTCTGCGGGGTCCACAGCCCTGCCCCTGCAGTTGGGTTGGTGCTTACAGAGTGTTAACAACTTTGCAGAGTCATACAAACTCACTGGTGACTTTGTATGTTGTAAAAGTTGAATTTGGGGGAGAAGGAGAAAGGGGTGCTTCCTAGATGTTTATACACAAAAAATCTAAAAAATTCAAAATACCAAAATGCACTTTGTTTTTAGCTTACATCACGAGAAAAAGCAGCAAATGATTATAACCAGAAGTTAAAGGAAAAATTTCAGTATCATCCACATGTAAAACGGATTGCTCGCCATCGGCATCTACCAAAATCTATCTACAGCCAGATCCAGGAACAGCGCATCATGAGGGAGGCTCGGCGACGAAAGTATGTGCTGTGCTGGCTTTCGACTCTCAACTCAACCCTCCCCTCTCTCTCAGTCCTCACCATAGTCAGACAGAACTTTCTTACAGGGAGTGGTTCATGGTAACATGTGATGTGCCTTCAGCAACTACTCTAGGCTTTCTTCCTCTTTCCCAAAAAGGAGGAATATGAGTTTCCATTGTTTACTTTTGAGAATGTGTTTAAAGTACAAATGAAGAAAATGAATTATCAAAGTAAGGAAACACCTCTCGGTTGTTGAGTCAGTACCTGGAGGACAGGAAAGACCCTGGGTTCAGCTGCCAACATGGATGAAAGAGAGGTAGAGGGAAGGCTCACGTTTTAAAGCTGTTTTAATTGTTGCTAAAAATGGTCTGTTAGACTTGTTTTGGCAGCGGGTATTGAAACAATATAGAGAATATTAGCATAGCTCACGAAATGTCCCTTTAAAGTATTTCTCTCTTGTGTGTGAGAGAGTGAATGTGCACATGTATGTGAGTGCGTGTGGCCAGAGTCTCACTGATCACCTTCACCTTACTGGTTTGCAACAGTCTCGTGATAATCCTGGAAATCACCCATTATTAGACTGGTTGGCCAGTGAGCTCCAGGGATTCTCCTGTCTCTGCCTGTCCAGTACTAAAATTATAGGCATAAAATGCTTTCAAAATCAATTCTAATGTGGCTCTAATTATGAGATTCCATCTGTTTTCTAAATGAATTCAAATACCTGTAATCCCAGTATACTTGGAATTATGAGTTCAAAGCCAGTCTGGACTGTAAAATTTTTTTTTTAATTCATACTTAGCACCTTTTTTATTGTCTTTTTTTTAACATTCTGGTATGTCTTATCATAAGATCTGAGATCTGATGTCTTGTTTCTTGAGGTAAGGGACTGACTGATTCCTGAGCGCAAGTGCTCCTTCTTTCTCAGCTGACATTTGAGTCCAAAGCAAAGCTTCCCCAGCCACCACCTTTCTCCTGCGGGTACACTCCTGGAGCCCAATAGAGCAGTGCAGCATCTCTTAGTTAACTGAGTAAAGGATGCTGGGGTTTTTGTCTTTAGTTTTTTGTTGTTGGTTTTGTTGTGTTGTGTTGTTTTTTTGAGACAGTCTCACAGTGTGGTGGCCTGACAGGTGTGGAACTCACTCTGTAGACCAGACTAGCCTTGAATGCAGACATCTGCCTGTCTCTGCCTCCTGAGTGTTGGCATTAAAGGCGTGCATCCCCACGCCTGTTTTAAAAGTCTATAGCACCATGTATTCCCAGGTGTTTGCCCATCCAGACACTAGCCAGTCCTGACCGGCCTTAGGCGCTGATCACTGATAAAATAACAAAAGTTGAATTTAACTTTTACGTTACACTCATTTGGATTTTTCTCAATAGTGTTTCTAGTGAAAGAAAATGCTTTATGATTTTTTTTCTGTTGGCTGAGGTGATTTGTTATGTACTTGCTCATATTTTATGTATTCTGTTTATTTCTAGGGAAATGAACCGTCGCAAACACAGCAAACCCGGATCTGTGCCAGTTGTGTCAAAGAGGAAGAAACACATAGTGGCAGTTGTGAAATAATGTTTTGTCTTCCTACCAAGCTTCATACATAATTATCTGCAACTTCTGATTTGGAAACTGTAAATAAAGTCCTGGCTCTGGTTTCATAGTGAACATTACAGTTGTGTGTTTTTCTTTGTCCTGTCTGCCTGACTCCGCCTTCTCTGCTTTTCACTCACATTCAGCTGACCTGAAGGCTGGTTGACAATAGCAAAGTCAACTGTCAGTCCATTTGCCGTGTGTTTGCCTGGTGTCTTGTCAGAGCGTTTGGTTCTCCTGCCATGAAGAGACATGCCCCCTGCTGAGTCACTGCCACTACCTCCTGCTACAACCTGGTTTCCATAGTGACATTTGAGCGGTCCACATTTTACAAAGCCTGACTAGTCAGAGACATGAGCAATTTCCTGTAACTCAAGCCTAGTCTAATCCAGGCTGCATGATTCTGGCCATTTTGAAATGTCACTTTTGGGCTTCACAGACTCTTATAAGAAGACGCATACATAGATAGCTTCACAATGAGGTTGTCTGTAGAACTTGAAGGAGGTAAGGATGGTGGTAATGAGAACCTGCTTAACAGACAGAATCACTAAGTAATTAAGGCATAGAGTGGCCCCTAGGAAGAAGAGCTGTGCATCAAATGTTAAAGTCTTGCCAGGTGGCCACTGTGGCCTTCCCTCACACTGCTCTTCAGCTCATTTATAATTCCCATCATCACAGGCAAAAGGCTAAGAGAATCAGATGTCTAACGAGCCCTGCTCAGTCTGTGTCATTGAGTACTGAATTCAAAATTGATTGCAGCCCAGTGAACACTGTTGTTTCATTCACATGAGACCTTAAAGCCACTTACAAAGTACTAAGGTATTTGATGACAGGGATTTTGAAACATGATGAATCAGTATTGGGTATTATGAGAAAAAAGGATTATTTACTGGATGAGTAATCTTGGATTTTATCAACTTGTGTTGAGTCCTTAGCAGGCAGGTATCGGCCCTGTGCTTGATTTTCTTCATGAGCACTTAAGCCAATGACAGGAAATGAGCATTTTTGCTCCAGAGCCTCGGTGCCATCTCTTGCATTCTCTGAATAGCATACCTACCACCTCCAGAGATTCTCAAGAAAAAGTTCTCCATCAGACCACTAGCCTTCTTAGTAATTGTAACAATAGTAGCTGCTGCTCCGCTGTTTACTAAACAGTGTGTCTTGTATGCACTTAATTGAAATTAATTTCCCCTGAATTCTCATAAGAACACCCAAAGGGAGGCCTTATTACAATTTTATCGTCTGTACTCAATCTACATAATCTGAAGGGGTCAGTCTCAAAGGAAATAAGTAATTGCAGAGCATTCTGATGTCTTAGTAGGATAATACAGTAGCCCAATAGAAAAGCCTGCCTACTGGGGAAGGAATAGCCCTCCAGAGAAGAGCAGTGTTTTTCAAATGCTGGCTGAGTCTGGCCTGTTGGCAGATGTGAGTAATAATGGAGGAGGGATGTTTTCAAAGTAAACTCAAGACTTCACCATGTGATACTGTTTATTAAAAAGAGAAACATGTTCCAGCAATGCTGTGTTATTAAACACTTTCTGTTCTGGGTCAATGTGTAAAGTTAAGATTCATATTCTTTCTCCAAGGAGTGAAGGGATTATAAATGACTTCTTAGGTAATAGAGATTGATGAATCACAAAGCTCAACTTACACATCCAGGAGCCTTAGAGCAGAGGGCAGAAAGCACAGGTGATGGCAGTCAAATGACCGTGAGCCTCCAGTGTGTATACATGTGTGTGCTGTGCAAAGGAGCAGAGAAGCCTAGCCACAGAAGCAGGGAAGGAGATGCGCCTTTGGATCTTTAGCCTATAATGCACTCCAGCTTTCAGAGTAAGCCTGAGTAGGCTGGGGATGTGGCTCAGCTGGTAGAATTCTTTCCTGCGTGTATGAGGCCCTAGGTTTGATCCCCACCACATAACCTACGTGTGTGGTGGTGCATTCCTGTAATTCCAGCACTAGAGAGGTGGATACAGAGGATCAGAAGAAGCTTGATGGAATACAAAATCAGCTCACCTGCTGGGCAGAAGCTGAAGAAAGGTGGTTAAGGACAATTAGGACTACAAACATACTTAGTCTCTCTCACACACAGAGAGGAACTGAAATAAAACATGTCTATCATGACAAAGATAAAATAATTTCTAGTTAATGCATGGGTTGTTGTAGACTGAGATCATTTTGTTATGGTGAGTATTTGCCTCAAGGCAGTTCAAGAAGTCTGGGGAGGAGTGGCAGAAGCCTGGGCATGGGATTTTAGTACACTAGAGTGGACATTCCAACTGACAAGTTGATAAAATCCATTCTTCATTGTAGGCGGAGTTTACTTATAAGGACACCAATACCAGATAGATATTTATTAAAATATAAACCAACACTCACGGTACAGGTAACAGATTACAGCAGCACCTGAACAGGGACTGGAGTCTGGAGACGGACGATGGGAGCCTCTCTCTAACCGCCAGGAACCAGGAAGAGAGCGTCTCGGGCTTCCGCAGCCCCTTTTCAATGGGCCTTTCCCCCTCCCCCTTCAGGTCGGGGGGGCCCGGTGCCCTGTATAAGTGTCTTTTGACCTTATCAGCTGACACCTGAATCCCACAACACTTCATACCCTGTGATTCTCCATACACTGACCTCTGGTCTTTTGTAAACTCAGCTGTGCATGTCTCAAAGCAGTTGCTTTAGCCTGACAATGTCACTTTCTAGTTCTAGTAATCCACTGGCTCTCAGGCTGCCTTCCATTTCAGTTCCTAAGGGAAGAAACTCCTTATATGTGGAATAGGGTTTTTACAGCAGAGCAACCTCAGCTGCCAGCTGAGATGTCTGGTCTGGCTTAGCATGATCCAGAAATGGGAGTCTTGGGAGCAAGATGAATATAGACAATCCCAGTACATTTTAGCTAATCATAAAAAATACCAACATCATTATATCATTAAAGGAAAAATATAAAGTTACCTGGAATAACTTGGGACAGGTCATGGCTAAGTTGATGAAAGGTCCTGAGGACAGGAGACTGAATGCCAGCCTTAGTTCATTTTGATTGCCTATTTTCTAGCTCATTACCCTAGGTCTCTGGATGTATACCCATAAATACTCTCCTAGGTGCATTCTGGTCTGTTCTTCCTAATAGATGGGGAAGATACAAGGGTTTGGGATTGAGATAAGTTCCCAGATGCTCAGTGTCTTCCACTCAAGGAGTAGACTTCTATTTCATTCCTTCCTCCATTCGGGTCCACTTGTCCTAAATCAGCTTCATCACGGCAGTTGGCCATGCACTGGTCACTTGCTTCCTCTGGCTGCTGCTAAGCCAGACAACCAACCACACTGAAATCCTCCTTTTTGCTGTCTACCTTTCCACTGAGGAGCCTTGGAATTCTGAACAAGGTTCTGAAGCCACTGGCCTACTGACTACATTGTAGTCATTCCCAAGCACCAAACACTTTCACCAGACTAAAACTGAGTCTGAGCATTCTGTGCACCCAGTAAGGACACAAATTTTGTAGACTTATAACTATCTGAAAGAGAATTTTATCTTTACCTTTGCAGGGGTAAAATGGAAGTGCTAGAGAAATGAAATATTAGATAGCTTAAAAGTTCCCTTAAATAGAAATATAAAGGTGTATACACTCAAACACTGAGTTTGTCATACTGGTGATGCACGTTCCTCTAAAATTGTTCTTAAAATTTCTAATCTTAATTTAAAATGCATTTAGATTTAAAAGTATTATCAAAGTATGTACATAGGCCTAGATATAAAAGTTTCAAGCTCAGATATAACTGTCAGAATAAATATCTTTGAGTCTAGTCTTAATTCTGTAAAGAAACAGACCCAAAAATTAACTTGTGAAAAGCAGTCTCAATAATTAATTTTCTTTCCAAGTGAAATGTAAAGCTTTGAATAGCATTATGCAATCTGGTTTATAATGAATGAATTGAATTTCATTTGTAGTAAATTTTCTACTCAGCCATCTGTGTCTTTCAAATTGCTATCACTCATAAAAATAAGTATCAAGTATTCCCTACAGGAAATTATATCTTTGAATAATTTTACTTAAGTTCTTATTAAATAGAGTAAATAAGACAGAAGAAACTAATTGTGCCAAATCTTTTTGTACTCTATAATAACTAAGTTGCCTCTCACCGCTTCTCTGAGACTGACATGTCATATGTGTAGTCAGAAATTTCTGTGTCCCACCTGGCTACTCCTGAAGCCGATCAGTCCCAAATAAACATACAGAGGCCTATATTAATTACATGCTGTTTGGCCTGTGGCTCAGGCTTATACTTCCTAATTCTAACTTTTAAACTAACCCATGATTAGCCACATGGCTTGGTACCTTTACACAGAGAAGCTTCTCATCCTGCTTCCTCTGTGTCTGTCTGGCAGCTCTGCTCTCTTCTTCCTCTTCCCAGAATTCTCCTGGTCTGACTGTCCTGCCTCTACTTCCTGTCTAGCTACTTGATCAATCAACATTTTATTAAAACCAATATTTACAGTGACAAATATTTACAGTGTACAAGAACTTTGTCCCATAGCACATATGTAAAAGGGTATGTCAATGTGGTTTTTCCTACACCTTTACATAGATCTCCTGGAGGTTTCTGATAAAAAATGAGATTCTCTCAGTAAGTAGAAATCTTGATGAAGATGCTTGCTTCATATTATAAGAAACAAACCAGGGGTGTCTAGGGTAGTGTATGAAGTGGACAATGAAGATACATTTTTTAAATTAAATATAATTTTTCTCCTTTGCTTTCTTCCTTCATCCAATTCATTCCCTACCTTGCTCTCCTTAAAATTCATGGTCTTTTTTCCTTTCATTGTTGTTATACACACACACACACATACTCACACACACACATGTGCACACACGTACATACAGACACATAAACACACACATGCACACACACATACATACAGACACATAAACACACACATGCACACACACACATACATACAGACACATAAACACACACATGCACACACACACACACACACACACACACACACCTGCATATATAAATACACCTACCTGGTCTATATGTTAGTTGTATGTGTGTTTTCAGGCTGGAACATTGGGTACTAGATAACCAGCTGGTGAGCTCTTCCCTGAGGGGGGCTATTTCTCCCCACTCTTAGTGTTCTTTGGTTGCCTATAGTTCTTTCCTGAAGTTGAAGCCCTTGAGCTTCCCTCTTCTGAATTTGGGTTCCGTTGGTTTTGTCCTGTTCAGGTGTTGCTCAGGCAGCCATACTGCTGAAACTTCAGGTTTGTGGGTACCTTTCTGGGAGACTCAGTCCCATAGTAAAGTTTCTGTTCCTCTGATCTTCCAATCATTCCAGCACCCTCTCCCTCAGTGTCCTCCCAGCCTTTAGTGCAGGAGGTGTTATAGGTATATCAACTGTGATTGGAAACCACACACTACTTGTTGTTCCAAAGGAGTTCATTCTTGAGCAGATCTTCTTTGTTGCTCCTGAAACAGTTCTGAATTTTTTTCATTGAAATTCTGCCTTCATTGTAAGAATACTTTGATAAACTGTCACAGCAGTGTACAGTAAATAAGTGTACAGTAAATATGTGTACTTTTCTTGGCCACCCAGAATCTATTTTGTTGGAATCCATGCTGTGTGAATCTTAGAAATGATGGAGCTTAAAGACTTCTTCTGAACAAAAGCAGTTGGATGTTCCTGCAAAAGAATTTGAATTTGAGTTAGGAAAGCTTTTATACAGGCCATATTTAACAATTCATGGAAGAGCTTCTAGCAGAAGTTATGAGCTGTGGAATAATTCTCTTGTATACTGTAAAGATTTGTCATTTGAATTGGTTTAATAAAATGCTGATTGGCCAGCAGTCAGGTAGGTGGCCCAACTAGGAATGCTGGGAAGAGGAAGTGAGTCAGGAGTCACCATCTAGACAGAGAGGAAGCAAGATGGGACTGGCATACTGAGAAAAGGTACCAGCCACATGGCTAAACATAGATAAGAGTTATGAGTTAATTTAAGTGTTAGAGCTGCTTGATAAGAAGCTTAAGATAGCGGCTGAACATTTATAATTAATGTAAACCTTTGTGTGGTAATTTGGGAAGCAGCTGCTGAGTATTTGGACAAATACTTCCTGCCTACAAATTTCACATAAAACCTGAGAAATTTTTAAAAAAGGCTTCTAAACACACAAAAGAAGAGTCAAGCATGGCTTCTTAGTAGTAGCATATTCTTTGGGGGGATCTGTTTGCTGGAAGCCATCAGAGCACAGTCCCTTTAAGATATGGCTCCTTGGGGTTCTTGTGGGCAGCACAGGCAGCTTTTGGGGAAGGTCTTGCTACCAATCACTCAAATGGAGTTTATGAACAGTGGGTGGCACACTACTCAGTGGCAGTGTGGACTCAGAAACTCCCCAGAGTTGGTGCAGTCAATATGGCTCCTGCCAATACCTCTGCCACAAAGCTAAGCTCTAACAGTCCAAGGAGCTGGGCAGAGCCACCTGCCAACATCTTCACTTTAGTCCCAGCCACACAACTTAGCACTTTAAAGACTCATGTTACCAGAAAAAAAAAAGAGATATACAGTAAAGATAGATTCAGATGGGGAAAAAAAAAACTCTGAATGGTTTACAGTGTGTTTAAAAATATACATAAGCTTGGGAGAGTAAAAAAAATGGTATAGACAATCATAAAAAATATATATAGCTTTAAAATAATAAAGTCCTTAAAAAGGGAGTAAAGTAATATTTTAAAAATCCTTTTAAAGTTGGAAAATATACAAAGAGTCTGAATACTGTATGTTATTGTGTTGTTTGCTGAGGAAGGAGAAACAGCTCCTAAAAAGCAGTTGATTATAAATGATGCCGGCTTAATCCAATCTGAATATTTTTAAAATGTCTTGCCTTCAAAATTTAAGTCAACTTTGGAGAACGTGTCATGCTCTTATTTCCACAGTAAATGAGAGGTACTGGATTAATTCTGGGTTAAGAAAAATCAGGTTTAATTGAGGAAGACCCCCTGAAAAATCTCGGATGGTAATGGATGGCCCAGATGATTCAATTAGAGTGTCTCTGTTGCAATTTACTCTGAGTTCTGCATCCAGAATGGCTTCAAGGCTGTTGGCTGAGATGACCTAGGCTAACAGAACACTCTTTAATCCTAAATTTTCTCAGGGTCCCCCCAAATTACCAGTGCCCTCAATCAACAGGAAGTAGTCTAGAAGATTATGCCTACAACCTCCCAAAAATTATGGATATTTCTCATTGTTTAGGGGAGTTGGCTTACAAGTTGTTATGGATAATGGTCAGAAAAAGAGCTAAAAAAAAGATTAGATTTAGGAATCTTGTTCTGGAAAGAAAAGGAGGGATTATAGAAATGATAGAATAAAAAGGTAGATTATTAAATCTACTTTAATTAAAAAACAACTATTAATCTTACATATTTTATATTAGTATGGATTTTAGTTTATTGATTCAAATTTAAAGCTAATTTGGTTATATTATATGTTATTTCTACTCTTGTTTAAGGCATTGTGTTTGTGCAACTCATTTAGAAATGTAATGTACAATTGAGATATATTGGTTAATAGTCATCTATAGTAGTCAAACTTATAGTCATATTAGTTAGGTTTTTTTAGGTATACAGAGATATATTTCAATAGATAGGTAATCTTCAAACACTTCAAAGACCTAAACAGTATGGCATGTAAAATGTTTTAATAACTTAGATTTTTCATGACAGTGTGACATGTCTGACCCTGGTAGCACAATCTATTTCAAAGAAGATGATGGGCATTGAAGAAACCTTCAATAGACAGGCTTCTGTGGCTTTGGAAGGGCCATGGACCCAGACACAGCAGTTCAGCAGGATGTCAACATGGCCCCAGGTGGCAGTGTAGATCTGTGTGGCACTGGTGACGGCATGACCTTCAGACACAAGCATGCCCTCAGATGTTGGCCCAGACTCCAGGCATCTGCACTGCCTTTGGTGGTAACTAGAAGCACGGACATAGATGCAGACCTTGCTATAGTAGGGCCACGGACCCAGGCGTGACCCTTGACAGCAGTTCAGGGCTGGGTGATACCGGTGGCAGTTCAGGCCGCTCAGGTTGGCACCACTCTTGCTGCGTGGTGGCCTTCAGACACCAACATGGTAGTCTCAGTTGATTAAGGATGAGGGTGAGTAGGGAGAAGGAGCACGGGGCGGGGGTTGTCTTTGTAGAAGAGGGAGATAAAGAAGGGGAAGAAAAGCCTATCACATTTTACTTTTTAATTTTCATTGTATTGGGGTACAGGACCCAGGGCCCCAGATACATTAAAAATAGGCAGCTCTCCCCCCCCCATCATGTCTGCTTACTAAACTTCACTCACTTCTGTCCTGGAGTTTGCTGTGTAGACCAGGCTGGCCTAGAACTCACAGAGATCTACATCCTCCCGAGTGCTAGGATTAAAGGAATGCACCCCCCGCCACTGCCCATCTCCTGGCAGAAGACCTTATTGCTACAACCTGTCACCCTCAACCTTTTCTTTTCAGACTGCAGGGGACTCTGCTCTCTTACAGCTGATTTCCCAGCACACATGCCACATCTACTTCATTGTAGGTGCTCAGGAGAGTTTGCTGAAGAATTATGATGGATCTCTTCAAGATGATTTGTGTAACTTTCTTCTCTAGCAGCACTAACGTTTAAAATGAGTTCTTCTAAGCCACTTTGAGAATGTATTCATTATTCACAATTGGTTTTCCACTAGAAAAAGATTCCAGAAGTGAAATGGTAATCTCTCCCTCTCTATCTCCGTTTGCCTGTGTGTGTGTGTGTGTGTGTGTGTGTGTGTGTGTGTGTGTGTGTGTGTGTATGTATGTGTTTGTATGTGTAATATATGTGGTATTTATGCCTGAATAGGTTCATATGTGTGTGTGCATGTATGTACCCATGCTTGTGGAGGCTAGAAGTTCACAACAAGTATTTTTCTCACTCACTGTCCACATTATTTTTAATTAATTACATTTAATTTAATCATGTGTGTTATTGTGTGTGCTAGTGCAGGTTCAGTGCATGTGAGGAGGTCAGGTAACAGTTTGGGGACAGGAGTTGGTTCTCTCCTTCTATCTGTTTTGAGGCAAAATTTTCTTTATTTCTGCTGCTGCACTGTGTACTGAAGGCAGGCTTGCCCGTGAGCTCCCAGATGATTCTCTGGACTTCACCTTCCACTACTGGGATTACAGATGGGAGCCTCCACATTCTACTATTGACGTGAGCTCCAGGACAAAGCTGAGACTGTTAGACTTGTATACAGAGTACTTTTACCACTGACCATCTTCATGGCCTTAGTTTATGAGACAGGGTCTCTCCATAAGCCCTAGAGAAGACCCTCCTCCCCAGCCCCCAGCTTTGTCTTTACAACACTGGGATTACAGGTGTGTTTTGCAATATCTGACTTTTTACATGGATCCTGGGAATCAAATCTAGGTCCTCGATGCTTGCATAAAGCACTTTAATCATGGAGCCGTCTTCCCAGTCCCACAAATGACATTTTTGTCAGACCATTTCAGGGGTTCCACTTGCAAAGATAGCTTAAGTAAAAGATTTCATCTCAAATCTGACTTGGGTTATTAAAGAAGGAATTAACCTAATTCTTAATATATAAACTTAACAATTATTGTTTTCTATTTTAAAACACAGTCACACTTTATTATCCACAAGGGATTAGTTCCTCATCAATACCAAACTCCATAGATGCCCATGCCCTCTGTAATAAGTGACATAGGACTTGCATTTGACCTACATATGTCCTCTCATGGATAGAAGTACTTATAATAATTACTACAACGTAAGTACTGTGTGGATATTTGCTGTGTTGTATGCTTAGAGAATGTCTAAAAGTGTGTACACATTATGTAAAGATACCTTTACAAGGTATTTTCAATCCACTATTGGCTGAAGCCACTGATGGGAAGGTCAGTTATGGATATGAAGGGACAACTGTATCCCTTCAAATTCTGTTCTGAATAGTTAAGTCCCAGATAGTTATGATGAAATTTAAGTAAAATGGTCAAAAACTAATTTTGAAAGTACCAAAGTTGCACCAGAGAGCTCCCTTCCTACAAACCCTGCTCACATCCATGGTTCCTCCTTTGGATGTAACCCCAGCCATCCCTTCCTGCCTTCCCCTCCAGCAGCCATTGCTTCATCCCGAATCCTGCTGGTCCAGTAACAGAATGGCCTCACCCCACCATTCTGTTATTAGACTTCTGCCTTCATGTGCCACTGGATTTGCCTTTCCATCAGTCATAAAGTCCTGAATATCTTTAAGTTATCCGGTTTCCTTTTTAAAATTGTATTGTTGTTGGGGTGATGTGTCTGGGTGTGTCTGTGTGTGACGTGTGTGAATGCAGTGTGAGTGGAGGTCAGAGGACAACTTTCAGGAGTCAGTTCTCTCCTTTCCCTGTGGGTTTCAAGGAGCAAACTTGGGTCTTCTTTGTCTGCTCAGATGTCTTGCTGCCCTCCTACTCCATCTTCTTTTGAGATAGGTTTTCCTATGTAGTAAATCTCCAGGATCTACTCACGACTTAGCTTTCTCATGTTATAATGATAATGCCTACCTTCAAGAGGTGTTGGCTAAGTTACATGATACCTTAGTATGTCAACACTTATTGGGAACTGTCTGTCACATCCTGAAGACAGACCTTGCACTACAGGGTGCTGCTTAATTTTGCCTTGTGACTAAAATAGCTGGAGAAACAACTGTACGGCAGAGAAAAGCTGATCATGTCACTGAAGACCAAGAAGGTGCCAGGGGTGAAGTATAATCTTTAAAGCCTCTCTAGCTGGGCCTTTACCTCCCAAAATTTTTATAACTTCCCAAAACAGCACCACCAACCAGGGACCTAGCATTCAAAATGAGCCCAGGGCGAGGTGTTGCAGAGTCAAACCATAGCACAGAGATAGTTTTATGAGGCAAGAGCTTAGTATTTTACATGATTTTCTCTCAATAAATTCCCACAATAGTCTTACAAACAAAATATAGTTACCCCTTTTCTAAATTGTAACAGGATTATGCCAATAAGGGTCAATACCAATAGTAGATACTGTCTCTGCTACCCCTCAGTGAACGATAATCACTTACTCTGTCATTTTTAGATTCATGTTAAACATATTTAATGGAGATAATTATATTTTCTCCATTGGACTGTTGTAAATTATGCCAACTACCATCCCAGTGCCAAGACGCGATGCTCACCAAAGAGCAGGTTGTTAGGAAATGGATCTAACTCTTTCCTTGGGTTCTAATTCTAGGTTCTCAAGTCTGCCTGACTTTTGCAACAGGCTACCTTGTTCTCTCTAGAGTCTCTATGAGAGGCCAGCAGGTTCCTCTGCTTCCTTAGTAGCTGTCACCTAACCTGTCTAGAGGTGACTCCATCCATAACAGTTATTGAAAAGATACGTGGACACGATTAGAATGTACTTTCCAAATACAACACATTGAACTGTAGGAACCTGCCAAAGGAGAGTGATGCAGCCAGGTATCTGTAGAAGAACTGTATGAAGAAGGTCCAGTGTGTCTTATAACCTTCATGAGTAAGACTGTAGATCTGATGGCAATCTGTAAAACAGCAGATAAGAGAAAATTTTTTAAAGTTTAGAACAACTGTATTATTCAGTTGTTCACAGCATGATCCTTCTCCAGAGATTGCAATAAATGAGAAAGATGGTTGCCATAGAGACAGTTAAACTATGCCCTTTGGCTAGCAGATTAGAAGTCCATTTCAACCAAACAGGAGAGATTGCATTTTTCCTGGAGTGCTATTTCCAGATAATTTTATCATAGTCGTAACCAAGTTATTAAACATTATACTTTATATGACTTTTGGTTTTTTTGGTAAATACATTTTAATATTTATAAGTAAGTAATAAAAGCTGCCCCTTATGCCTTGGAAAATGTATTATAAAGTTCTTCTCCACAAGATAGTATCTGTCTCTTTCCTTAAAATCTCTTCTACTACACCCTTGGATTCATTTTGTTTGAAACTCATATTTTACTTTATGAATCATTTGTCAGAGGCAATATGTGTTATCACAAAGGATGTGCCAGCACAGGGAATCTTTGGAACATGGGAAACTCATTAAGTAACTCATGGTAATCAGTTAGCAGGAAGATTTGTAGATGGTAATATTCAGATCTGTACATAGCCATTTAATCTGTTCTTCGAAATTCAGGAAGTAATTATAGACCCACAGCTGGGAAACGCTCAAGCATTTGCTGCAAGGGGAGAATTTGGTCAGGGTTAGAGTTATTTTGCCTGGTTTGCGGAGATAAGTTTAGTGGGTAACAAAAAGGAAGCTAAATTTGTTCTTGAATTGACTGATTTTTTTTTTGTCATCATAAATCTGATCACTCTTCCCTGAAATATTGCTGCATAAATCAAGTTTCAGGTGTAATAAATAAAACAGATTTGTGTTCTCTGGGAAAATAAAAATTTCCTGGTATTTAGACATTCAGTTATGACCTTCCTTACCCAGGTTTAAATAATGGTTTCCTTTCCTTCGGCTTATCTGACTCTATGTATGTGTGTATGTGTCCATAGAAGCGCTTGTGACTAATTGGTTGTTAGGGAAGAAGGATATTAGAGAGAATACGATTTTCTCAAAGTCAATCCTGAGCCCTAAACCAGGCTCCTTAAATTACTACTTTAGTATAAATAGATGACTTTGTAACTTGTTTTGTATTTCTTACATCCTCAGCCATCAAGATCTTTCTTTTAAATGAACTAAAATCAAATATACATTAAGTTTTTAAAGATTTAAATATCAAAGACTGAAGTCATGAAGTGTAAAATAACAGACCACCTTGCCTGCCTAACAAACCTGATTGGGCTAACAAAAAGCTGAATGACCAATAGCTAGACAGTAGAGGGACAGGTGGGGCTGGCAGCAGAGAGAATATATACCTATGAGAAGAAATCTAGGCTCGAGAGAGAAGAGGGAGCAGAGAGCTAGGGAGAAAGAGGGGAGCATCCTGGGGCCAGAAACCAGGCACTGCCAGACAGACAGACATGAGAAGCATAAAAGTAAGATATACAGAAGCAGGGAAAGAAAGGTAAAAAGCACCAAGGCAAAACATAGACAAAGAGAAACGGGTTAAAATAAGAGTTAAGATAAGGTGGAGCATTCATAAATAATAAGTCTCTGTGTCATGATTTGGGAGCTGGTTTGTGGTCAAATAAAAGCCTGGTACATGTGGTGGTGTGAAAATTAAGCTATTGTATATTTCTTAGGTTATGGAATTGACATCTAACTGGAATATTTCTAGTGTTCTACTTATCAGGCAAAAACTCAGTTATGCCTAATAACTGGGAATGTCTACCCTGGGGCTGGAAAGGTGACTCACAACCATGTGTAACTCAAGCTTCAGGGCATCTGACACCTTCTTCTGGTCTATGAGGACATGCGCAGTCACTGGCATGCACTCATGGGCACACACACACACACACACACACACACACACACACACACACCACACACTTAAAATTCTGTACAAATAAAATCTTTTTAAAAAGAGTGTCTCATCTAAGAACATCTTTAACATTTACAAGAAAGTGCCAACTACTCAAATGTAAAGTTGACTGACCTACATCTCCATTCCCAGCCCTTTCCTCTGTTCCGAGCCTTCTACTTGCTATAGAACAGAAATGCTAGAATGCAAACCTGTTCTAGGGGCAGGGGCAGAGAGGCAGAGAGGCAGAGGGGCGGAGGTGCAGAGAGGCAGAGAGGCAGAGGGGCGGAGGTCTACTGTGACATAGCTTCCCTTGACTGAGGAAGAACAGCTTACCTGGGGGAATCAGTTTCTCTTCTTTGTCTTAAACATACGAAGACTACCTGCCTGCCACCCTGGTGGCATGTTGTGACCACAAATCCCAAAGTATGAGACTTTATAATACTCTTATTTTATATTATATTATGCATATATTATTATGTTACATATTATTGTATGTTATCTATTATGTTATACTATATAATATCTATTATATGTTATATAATACTAATTTATTATCATGCAATATCATACTATATTAGTAATATATTATTGTATTATAATATATTATACATTATCCTATTATTGTTAATATTCTTATTCCAATATCTTATATCGTTTACTATCCTTATGTCAGAAAGAAGATATAGAAGATGCCAGTGAAGTCTGGCACTATTAAGCAAGAGAGATAACCTCCTGTCACCTCTTCAAATTATATTAAACAAAATCTGCCCTTTTAATTTGTGGTTAGTGTGACTTTTCTGAACAAGTACAGCCTGAGGGAAGACTTGCTGGATTTTTCAGTCTGAGAACATCCTTACTCCCAAGGACATGTGGGTGTTTTTCATTTTATTATTTTTTCTATACTAGATGGAACCATCTCATATGTAATAGTCATTAAACATTTTCTTTTTCCCACTGAAAAATAAGCTAGGAGCTGGAGAGATGGCTCAGCCCTTAAAGGCTAGGCTTACAACCAAAAATTAAAAATAGGGTAGACTTTTCTAATGTAGAAGAGAAACCCTAATTTGATCTTCTGTATATAATATATCAAAATGCTCATGTACCCCAAGGTCAAGAATCACCCTTGAGGGTAATGACAACTTTGAACCAGTTTGGAAATGAGGTGAATCACACACCAGGGAGAAGGAAGTTTAAAGTGAATCCTGTTAATTAGGGGTCTGGGTAGTTTATGCCCACATCATGCTTCAAGGAACTCTCTGTAGAAGTTAATGAAATCGACTTTTACAAAATGGAAAGCATACCCTCCTGGAAATGCTTCCTAAGTCTATCCTCATTATGTATCTCCCAAAGAGAACAAGTTCTCTTGACTAAACATCTGATTTTAGTAGAAAGATGCTGAAGTTTCCTCAAGCGTCTCTTCTGTGGACTCCCCGATCAGTACACCACAGGATAGATGTAAGTCTATAGTTTCTAGTTTGTCCCGTGCACTGCGTCTATCAACTTCAACATTTAACACTATCATATGTCTTGTAGTCATGTCAACGAGCCAGATAACTTCAAGTTAATGTCACCTTGCCTGAACTAATTTTTCATCAATCCCCCATTAAGTCTAATTTCAAATTTGCATGTCAGTTCATTCAATAACAATTATCTATTAATTTTTAAATGGGAATTAAATTTGCACACAATTAGCTAATTTAAAGCATACAAGTCAGTGCCATGTTCACATTAGTTTACAACTGCTAGTTCATTAAGTCCAAAGTTCATTATCATCATAATAGAAAACTCTATACCTATTAAGCATTTCCTTGCTATTCATCATTCCTGAAAATGCATCAAAGCTCGAACCTGCTTTCTGTCTACATAGGTTTATCATTCTTTCTGATATCTCATATAAATGGGGTAATTACAATGTATGAGCTTTTGCATCAAGCTTCTTGACTTACTATAATGGTTTTGAGGTTACTTTTCATCATAGCATAAACCAACACTTTATTTTTCAAATTTCTTAAAAACTAATTTATTTTTATTTTATGTGTATGAGTTTTGCCTGCAGGTATGTCTGTGTACCACTTTGCACGCTTGGTGCCCATGGAGGCTAAAAGAGGGTGTCAGATTCTCTGGAACTGGAGTTATGGATGGTTTTGAGCCACATGTAAGTGCTAGGAGCCGAACCGGAGTCTCTGAAAGAGTAAAGAGTGCTCTAGACGGCTGTCTTAGGGTTACTATTGCTCTAATGAAACAGCATAGCTAAAGCAAGTTGGGTGGAAAGGGTTTATTTGGCTCACTCTTCTACATCACTGTTCTCCCCTGAAGGACATCAAGACAGGAACTCAAACAGCAGGAACCTGGGGCAGGAGCTGATGGAGAGGGATGGATGGGTGCTACTTACTGGCTGGCTCCCCACAGCTGCTCAAGCTGCTTATAAGAACACAGAGCCACCAGCGAATGGATGGTGCCATCCGTAAGGGGCTGGGTCCTCCTCCATCAATCACTAAGAAAATGCCTCGCAGGCTTCTCTACAGCCAGATCTTCTGGGATCATTGTCTTAATCGAGGTTCCCTCCTCCAAGATGACTTTAGTTTGTGCCAAGCTGATATAAAGCTGCCCAGGACAACTGCAGAGCTAGCCTTCCTTCCCCTTTTTATACATTTTATTTCTGTCCTACACCTCTCAAGACAGTTCTAAGTTACAATTGTAAACATAAGCTATCATGTAGGTGTAGGGATCAAACTTCAGGTCCTCTGCAAGTCCATCTTTCCAGCCCCTCTTCTGTAGTAGTGAGGTTTCTCGGGTCCTGGGCGCCAGAGGTCCGAGACCCACAGACCTGCCGCCCCGAGACCGCTTAGCCCGAGACCCCTTAGCCGTCCAGCCGCCCCGGTCCCCAGAAACGACTCAGATGCTTCTATTAACTTCATGCTGTTTGGCCTATGGCTCAGGCACATTGCTAGCTAGCTCTTACATCTTAAATCAACCCATTTCTATTAATCTGTTGGCCACGTGGCCCCGGCCCGTGGCTCACCTGTGTTCCTTACATGTTGTTCCTTGGGTGGCTGGCTCGATCTGTCTCTGACCCCGCCCTGCTTCTCCTACCTAAACTCTGAATTCTCCTCCCACTTATTCTATTCCATTGTCTTCAAACGCTACATTTTGTTTTCCCATTAATAGCGTTCTCTCGGGACCAGTGCTGCTATGGGCATTCATGGGAAAGCATTTGTTTTCTTACCTGTTTTAAATTTTTCAGCTGTTTTCCCAAGCGTGAAATTATTGGATCCTATAGTAATTTCTATTGAGCTTTTTGAGGACCACTACACCGCCTTCCACCGCTGCTGCAGTATTTTATGCACAATACGCCAGGGTTCCCATTTGTTTGTATACTTATGAACACTAGTCTGTCTTACAAGGAATGAGAGCCATCATAGTGAGTATAAACTAGTGTCTCGATGGGATCTTGATCTGACTTCCCCACTGGTTGATGATAGTAAGCCTCTTGTCTTGTGCTTTGCCAACCACATACGCCTTCCTTAAGAAATGTCCACATACATTCTTTGCTCATTCTTTGAAGCTGGGTTCTTTAAACTTTGTTCAGTTCTTTATGCATCCTTGGATCCAAGTCCTTTATTGGATGCATCATTGCAAGCCTGCTATGCCGTTTCAGTTTCTTGATAATGTCTTTTGATATATAAAAGCTTTAAATTTGGAGGAAATCCAATGTATCTATTTTTGCTCTTGTTCATACATTTGGTGCCATCTAAGAATGCATTGCCAAATTCAAGGTCATGAATGAAGGCTAATCACCATTACCTTCTAAGATTTTATAACATAAAATGTTTTTATGAAGTTAGAAAGGTAAACAGAGCAGCCTTTCCCCCCAAATAAAAGACTTAGTAAGTGAAGGAACTTGTCCCCAAACCTGACTACCTAAGTTCAGTAAATGGGCCTCATGTTGTAAAAAGAGTACCAGTCTCTGCAAGTGGATCTTTGTGTGCATGTGAACACACATGCTTACAAACACACACACACGTACACACACCTATGCACATACACCCACACAGTAAATAAGTAAAAAGTATTATTTTTTTAAAGAGTTAAAAGGAACACAATTTATGTACTAATGCTCCCCAGAGATCACCTGACACAAAGTCTCTCTGTTTTCAGAAGTGTATAATTAGAACTTGGTCCTGGATTCCACTTCCTAGACATCACGTTGCTCTCTTAACAGCTAATTAACAGAAATGATTAACTGATGACCTGAGTGACAGTGACAGAAAGACAAGGATAATAAGGCCAGCTGAGCACTTGGAAGGCAGGGAGATGGTGTAGTGACAAACTCCAAGCTTTTCAGGTGAAGGCCTGGAGCACACACCTGTGTCTGAGCATATTGAACATATGCTCCATACAGTTTAGATCTCAAATGTTCCGCAAAGACCCTGCGCTGAAGGCTTGGTCCCAGAGTACCACGACAAAGACACTATAGAACTTAGAGGAGGTGACACACAGGGGTCTTGTTAAGTCATTGTGAATGCACCTTCACTGGGGATTGTGGGACTGAGGTCACCACTGTTCCTGTTTACTTTGCTTCCTGAAAAAGACGTGAATGGTTTTTCCTGTCAAATGGTAGGAACCACAAAGTGCCATTTTACCACAAATCCTAACAGGGTGGTGCCACCTAATCAAGGGCTGGGATGTCTGAGAGGAACCAACCTACATCCTTCTCTTCCTAAGATGATGTATCAGATAGTTTTATGGGAAGATAGCTAATGCGTTCCCCACAGAATGGGTTTAGTTTCTTCTCTGTTTAAGTGCATATATTTCACTGGCAGACTTCATTAGTAAGATGTAAGATAAAACTTTGAAATGAGCAGTGGGGCCCTCTTGAAATTTCAATAGATAAAGCCGAAGACTCTGAAATACAGAGATTTAGGTGCCTTTAGTATCTGATGCCCCAGTGAGGTTTCAAAGTCTTATGTTTAAACTGAGTCCCAGATTTAAATTTCTCAGTAGAGTATCTTTATGAGTTGATACAATATTTTCTTTTTAACATTTCACAAAATGGATCCAGTTTTATTGATGCTTACCCATTACTAACTTAAGTCACACATGGCTACTTTGTAAGTTAGGAGACCAAGCTCAGAATGCGAATCTTCCCAGATGTCAGCACTGGCTACTTGCTTCAGCATCTCTCTTGGTGGCACAACTACTTGAAAGAAGAAATTATTGCTGTAGTATGGTAGGAATGATTTACTGGGACTAATGCAGCATGATAGGAACTCAGTAGGTATATTTGTATGATATGATCCGATAGTAAGTGTCCCATATGCTTTTATTTGCCAGTGAAAATACTCTCATAAATATTAGTTGATTTCCACAAAGAAGTTTTATACATTCACACACACCACCACAACAATAACTTTTCTCTCTTATCACCCGAATAAAAAGTATATTCCAGATACCCAGGAGCATCTGTCTTGCAGGAGAACTACATTTCCATGTCTGAAAAGATTTTGTTCTTCTATTAACCCAAAGCTCCCGTACTGAATGGCTACCCTTTGGGCGTGTTAAACCTCCAGCTGTCCAAAAGTTTCAATGACTCATATTAAGACCCTAAACTACCCAAGCAGAGGAAAGTTAATGCTACCTTATTTTTCCCTGTTTCTTTTTCTTACAAAGCAAAGGAGGCTGGTAAGATAGCTCTGCCAGTAAGGAGCCTACCTGAAAGCATAAGGACCCAAGTTTTATCCTTAGCACCCATGTGAAAATGCCATGAGCCAAGTGGCATGTACTTGTGATCCCATCTTAAACCAAGGTGAACAACTGTATAATGACACCCAAGGTGGTTGTATACCAGTGTGCTTGTGTGTCCACTCTTTCACACACACACACACACACATGCACGCCCGCTTGCTTGCTTGCTTGCACACACACTTTTTAAAGAGTTAAGCAAGATCCTAAAGAAAAGCAAGCCCCAAGTACGTGCTATAGTTCTCAGCATTGCAGCTATGCATCACCAGTAATACACAGATTGGTTTCAGCTGTTACACGGATAAAATGCCGCTATTGTGAAAGTTGTGCACTTCTGGTAATGGATGTTAGCAAAAGATCCAATGAATAAGTAACTCACTGTATCACTGGTACTCAGGATAAAGATCAATGTGAGGTTTTTCTTTCCTTTTTCCTTTTTCTTCTTTCTTTCTTTCTTTGTTTCTTGCTTGCTTTCTCTCTCTCTCTTTCTTTCTTTCTTTCCTTCTTTCTTTCTTTCTTTCTTTCTTTCTTTCTTTCTTTCTTTCTTTCTTTCTTTCTTTCTTTCTTTCTTTCTTTCTTTCTTTCTTTCTTTCTTTCTTTCTTTCTTTCTTTTTGACAGGGTTTCTCTGTGTAATAGCTCTGGTTTGGAACTCTCTCTGTAGACCAGACTGGCCTTGAATGCACAGAGGCACAGAATGCCTCCTTAGTGCTGGGATTAAAGGTATTCCCCCATCACCCTGCTGTGAAGGTTTTTCTTAATTTTATATTTGTATGAGGATGTAGTAATGATGATTATCACCCAAAGACTAAAATTTGGTTACTACTGAACTTCTTACTCATAAGTATCAGAAGTATAGCAGCATTTCTGAAATGTGTTATCATAGCTGAGTGATGCAGACAACCAATCACATCCAGTTTCCAGTCTGACCAGTCGCAAATGCTTATCTCAGTCACCTGACACTGCAAGTTATTAACCTTTTTTGGGAAAATGCTTAATATGGCAGCCTCTGCTGTGATGCTTGCTTCTAGCTTCCCTCTTCATTCAAGTGTTTAGATTCAGCATTTATCTATAAATTACTCCCTTGTGACTCTGCCTCATCCGAAGTCTCTTATCAGAGGTCAGCCTTGCCTTTCTCCTAACATTTCTTACTGTTCCCTTGCTCCTGAACAATATCTCCTGAAACTCCATCTGGCAATTTATTTTCTTGTCTGGCACTAAATGTACATTCTTTGTCTCACCGGTGACATTCCTCACCAGGCTTCTCCCTAGTTCTTTCTGCTCCTGCAACACTGTATAGGTAATCACAACAAAAAAGACTTAGATGTAATTACTGGCTATTTTTATAAAATTAAGTGTAGCTTGCCTCTGCTCTATTCTAGGCATATTGCGACTGCATACATGACGGTGATCTTCTTCAGTGAAAATGCCTTTCCATCTTGGAGGCTGAATACAGCTAATATCAACTTTCTCTCTTACCTACCTGTGTATGACAGGTCGGCTGCAATAGTGGGTATTTGACAATAGCAGTGAATCAGGCTAACATCTTTTGAGAGATGCCCCAACTAAGAAGCAGTGGCTTCATTTTGAAAGAGGCTATAAATAAATGACTGACTGTGAGTCACTGCTGTCGGGGCCGTATTATTCCATTTTTATTAGTTCCAGTTGTAGAAGCCAAACCTTCCTTGACCTCGTCCTCAAATTTTGTAGTTACATCCTCTTTGAAGCTTTATATAATTATTTCATGAAACTCCTCAGCATCATATCTTAGTCCAGTACCCAGTTGTAAAGTAAATTTTGTTAACCAGTCTTTAGTTGCTTATAGTATGTATTTAAAATGATATCTCTTCCAGTGCTTAGGAGGCAAAGGGAGGCATGTTTCTTTGTTTGTAGCCAATTTGTTTTCTATATTAAATTTTAGGCCAGGTAGGACTTTCATATTTTAAGAATATGTTATAAAATATATATTATTATAATTATATATGTATATATAAGAATATCTATATTCTTTATAAAAGTTAGTAACTCAAGTTTGGAAAGTGTGAAACTAGCCTGGACTAAATATTAAAATCCTGTCTTAATAGACAACTAAAATGTATAGATAAATTCTTCACCTTTTCTAATTATAGTTTTTTTTTTTTTTAGAATCATGGAAGGATTCAGTGGAGAAAAATCCTTTGGGAGAATTATGGGAAAGCCTTTCATTCTAGTTTTATTTGAACATGTGAAATGACTTACACTAGAGGTGAACCCTATATATGTATATAGGTGTATATGTATGTATATATTGGGATACCTTCTTTCAGCCTGGTTTCCCCTAAAATTATTCATTGAAAATTTTCCTGAAAACCATATGTGGAAGTACCTAAATATTGTGTACTTTTAAAAGAAAAAGTTCACCATTTTCATCAATTTACAGGATAACGCATGTTTTTTTTTCAGTCACTGATACAGCATCTGAAAAAAAATATACAATTACATGCTTGTAATTATATCAAGATCACACATTGTACAAACTTTAAATTTCATTTTGAGAGTCATTATCATCATATGCTTATAACCAATGATATATTTTCTCTCAGATAAATGTCAGTTTTCTTGCCTCTGTTTTAAATTTTATCTTTATCAAAATTTGTACTTTATTATTCACATCAATGGACATATGAAGGGGTGAGTTGCCTCTTACAAGAGGTCATCATTGAAAAACTTTAAAAAAATAAGATGCAATAAATTTTACTAATAAGTCTATCCATAGAATATTAAAAATACTCATTTTCCAGGGGCTCTGAACTTAAGGGCATAGAACTGTCTTCCATTGGGAAGGATAAATAATTGAATATCAGTTGGCTATAAGTTATATTCAGAGGGGTAGGTAGGATAAAATTTCTGGAATTATTAGAAGGCCAGAGTATGGCTGTGAGAGAAAATTATGAACAAAATTAAACATAAAAATCACCTAGGGAAGCACTTGAGGAAGAAAGTTCAGGACCATGGAAAATGAGAGGAGTGATAGCCAGTTATGAAGCGGCTGAGAGGGTCAGGGACGGAGGAGCCTCAGGTAAGTTATGGAAGAAACTGGCCAAAGAGGTGTCGGGAAAACAAATGAAGTCAGACTTGGGATACCTAATAGAGAATACAAGCCTGACAGCTCAAATAGTATTTGAATATTGTGGGATGGAAACTTCCTGCAGGTGGGACCATAGACAACGCCTAGTGTTTAAGATTTAACTTAATTATCAGCTGGCTTGGCAGTGAGTTGGGAGTAACAATCTGTTAAAACTGACTTTAATAAGTCAAGAATCAAAGTGGTTCAAGTGACTAAGGCTGCATTCTGTTCACTACGAACAACTTGTACTTTGAAGCATCATTACTGCAGAACAATGTTATCCTGACACCCTAGTGATGAGCTGGTTGAGATAACAGCACCTGTAGAAACAAGAGGAAAAAGGCATCCAAGTCAAGGGATGGAGTCCCTTCCAAGTCACAGAATTATAGGAAGATTCTGTGGTTATTCTCCCAAGCTTTAAGGAGAGCTATTTGCTATCTTGGGATATTCTTACTGCTCTTCAAATCCTGTTATGTCTAGTCTTGAGAATGAACTGATTAGGTCAAGATACTTATGTTATTTGCTAATTGAAAAGTAACGAATAGCACTTTCCCCCCCCCCTGACTGGAACCATGGAGTCTGTGCCTGGAGAAGAAAAATAAGGTTCTTGCTGTGCCAGAAACCCGAAAAAGCGAAGACCCAAAATCCCAGATTTAACTTGTGAACTTAAATCTCAGGTCTAGTCCAAACAGAGTTATGCAGTAAGACTACCTCCAAAAAAAACAAAACAAAACAAAACAAAACCCACAATCAGTAAGAGAAGATGATGGAGAAGTGGAATGCTGTGCCGTGATAAAGCAAAGGCTTGAGTCTAATGACCAGATAGCAAAACCCAAGCCAACAGATTTCATTACCCTGTGCTAGCTTGACACTTTAGTAGGAGGAAGGAGGCATAACCTTACTACTAGAAAAGACATGTTTAGTGGTGGCACATGCCTTTATGCCCAGAACTCATGGGACAGAGGCAGGCAGATCTCTCTGAGTTTGAGGACAGCTGGTCTACACAGTTGCATAACTATCTCTAAGACTGCATAAAGAAAAACTGTCTAAAAAAGAAGTAATCTTGATAGAGAAGCCACTGTGGGGTTAGGAGGACACCGGGTGTTAAGGAAACATCCAAGAACCCACAAGATGTCCCTGGATAGGTTTCCAGCAATAGTAGAAAGGGTGTCCAAATAGAACTTACCCTATAATCAAATAAATGACCATCCTAAGTGTCATTATAGAACCTTCATCCAGGAATGGATAGAGGCAGAAGCAGAAATCCAGAGCTTAGCACCAGGTCGAGCTCCTGGCCTAGGAGAAGAGAGAGAAGAGAGAGAAGAGAGAGTGTATGAGCAAAGGGATCAGGATCATGAGGAGGAGACCCACAAAGATGGCTGACTGGAGCTATTTGGAATCACTGAATCAGAAACAACTGCTGAGGAACCTTCAGGAAAAGGAACAAAACCCTCCAAAGGTATCAAATGGTGTGGGCAGTTTGTGGAGCCTCTTGCAGTAGGATCAGACCATGTTCCTGGTGCATCAACTGGCATCTTGGATCCCATTCCCTACAGAGGAACACCTAATTCAGCCTTAATACTAGGACAAGGGACTCAGACCTGTAGGGGATTGTGTTGTTTCATGGTAAATAATTATCCCACCCACTGGTTTAATAAAAAGTGCTGATTGGCCAAAGGCAGGCAGGAAGTATGGGCGGGGCTACCAGACTAAGAAAAACTCTGAGAACAGGAATCACAGAGCAGAACACCAGAGAGAAGCCGGAAGAAGCAGAGGACAACTATGCTGCTCTAAGAAAAGGTACCAAGCCACATGGCTGAACAGGATAAGAGTGATGGGTTAGATTAAGAGCAAGAGCTAGTAAGTTATATGTCTGGGCCCCAGGTCAATTGGTGTACAATTAATATGTCTGTGTGTTTCAGTGGGACTGTGGGACTGGGGGTTGGAAAGTCCAGGTCATGAGACTAGGCCAGAAAGTCTGGGCCACGAGGCTAGGCCAGAAAGTCCTGACCAGAAACCTAATACTACACAGATAGATGATGAGACTCAGATGGGTAGGATAGCAGGGAAAACTGGAAACGTCCACATCCCTGCAGAACCAAAGTTAGCATTTGCCATCAGAATCCAAGGTATCAATGGCATAAGCCCAAAGATCCGCAAGGTATTGCAGCTTCTTAGTCTTCACCAAATCTTCAACGGCAGCTTTGTTAAGCTCAGCAAGGCTTTAATTAACATGCTGAGGATTATGGAACCATACATTGCATGGGGATACCCCAACCTGAAGTCAGTAAATGAGCTCATCTACAAACAAGGATATGGCAGAATCAATAAGAAGAGAATTGCCTTGACAGATAATTCCTTGATTGCTCCGTCTCTGGGTAAACATGGCATCATCTGCATGGAAGATCTAATTCATGAGATCTATACCGCTGGAAAACGCTTCAAGAAAGCAAATAACTTCCTGTGGCCCTTCGAATTCTCCTCTCCATAAGGGGGAATGACGAAAAAGACAGCTCATTTTGTGGAAGGTGGAGATGCTGGCAACAGGGAAGGCCAGATAAACAGGCTTATTGGACGGATGAACTAAGGTGTTGCCCATGGTATTTTCCTAATCTGGTCAGTTAATCAACAGTCACAGCTCAGGGAACTGAAAGAAAAGAAAATAAATGAATAAATCAAACACATAGATTGTTTCCATTCTTTTTCCTTTCAATGGAATTTCCCTCAGATAAGTAGTCAAGTCAACAGAACACACGATTAAAATATATCTATTTTCCCACCACAACTGGCCCACTCTTCCCTGGAGGCAAAGGTTCACGTTACATTTTAGATTTGATGTTCAATGATACAATTCGGACTGCTTCTGGTTGAAGTCATGGTTAACATCTTTTGTTTGGAATTTGATAAAATTCCAAATACTTTTCTGAGAGCCTTTTCCTCCTAGAAGCCAGTTTTATTATAAGACTTGTTTTGTTCTATTTTTGATATGTCCAGGGTGCTTTTTTCCTTGTTATTGAAAGATGCTAGTTGGCTACACTGGTTAATGGGCGTAGTAAAAATGGGTTTGGATTGTGGACAATAAAGTGATGGGCGGCAGAATATGATTTCTAAGGTACCATAGATTATGGCACAGTGCTATCTCAGAGATGGAAAACCCAAGTCAGACATCAGTAAGAGATGGCATCTGGCTCAGAGAGAAGCTGATAAAGAGGACCTGGACTACTCTTCTGGCTCTTTATTCAGCACCTTGCCCTATGTAGTGTAGTGGGCTAAAAAATAAATAAATAAATAAATAAAAATCATGGGGCAGGCAAAAGAAAAGTGATGACTTGTAGTTAATAGCGCTGGCTGCTCTTCTAGAGGACCCACGTTCAAATCCTAGCACCCACATGGCAGCGCACAGCTGTCTGTAACTCCAATTTCAGGAGATGCAATACCCTCATATAGACATACATGCAGGCAAGACCACCAATGCACATGAAATAAAAATAAATAAAATTTTTAAAAAGAGATGGTTTGTAATATAAGCATTTAGATGAAAATTTTCTAAGTGTTCGTGTGGTGCTAAAATTGTAGGCAGAAGACTTTTACCCTGTCTTCAGGAAGCAGGGAGGCTGCATGGAGGCTTGCTATAGTTGCTCTTGAGAAGGGAACAAACATTAAGAATGGCCACATTTTATCTGATTTTGCTATCATGCCTCAGTCTTGATTTCACATTGTTTCCTCTACAGACTTTCCCATTACAGTATTAGCGTATCCCACCTTACGTTCAAAAACTGTTGAAGGGTCACAGTGGACTGGCAACTTGATACAGCAACAATTATCTAAAAGGATGGAACCTTAATTTAAACAATGCCTCTAGGGGATTGGGCTGTACACAGACATGCCTTTCCGGAATTTCCTTGATTTGTGATTGATGGGGAAGGTCCCAGCCCATAGTGGGTGGTGCCATCTCTGAGCTGATTGATGGGGGAGGGCCCAGCCCATAGTGGGTGATGTCATCTCTGAGCTGATTGATGGGGGAAGGCCCAGCCCATAGTGGGTGATGTCATCTCTGAGCTGATTGATGGGGGAGGGCCCAGCCCATAGTGGGTGATGTCATCTCTGAGCTGATTGATGGGGGAAGGCTCAGCCCATAGTGGGTGATGTCATCTCTGAGCTACCTTACAAGAAAATAGGCTGAGCAAGCCATGAAAAGCAAGCTTGTAAGCACCTCCCCTCCATGGCCTCTGCATCAGCTCCTGCCTCCAGGTTCCTGACCTTTGAGTTCCTGTCCTGACTTCCTTCAGTGATGAGCTGTGATGTGGACGTGTGAGCCAAGTAAACCCCTTCCTCCCCAGGCTGCTTTGGTCATGGCGTTTCATCACAGCAATAGGAACCAATTAAGACACAGTGATGCTCAAATCCCCTAATCTCATCTTCAATGGAAAATAGGTGAACTTCACATCTCCCTTCTTCATCTTGTGACTCAAACACAGATGCACCTGTGACTATGTTTAAGATTTATGTAGTCCACGGAGATGCTCGTCTCCACCCCACAGAGATGTTCTGGCTGTTCATCTGCAAATGGTCTCTGTCCTGTGGAATGGACCTGTCTAGCCACGGAGATGCTCGTCTCCACCCCACAGAGCTGTTCTGGCTGTTCATCTGCAAATGGTCTCTGTCCTGTGGAATGGACCTGTCTAGAGACCCTGTTCTCTCCACTCTCCCTTGCACACCTTGTGTCTGTAACTTCTAAGGATAATAACTTTCCTATTTGTGTTACGTAATTTATTTTAAAAAAACAGTTATTCTTCATGTTTGGATATATGGTACCTTGTCAATTTTGTGTGACAAGTTGAGAATTCCATAAATGTACATGAGTAGAATTGTAAGGATGATTTTTAGACAGGATGGACGAGTATTGCGCAGATTCTAGTTGGTATATAATGAAAACTCAGAGCCAGATACTGGGAAAAGCTGGAATATCAGAGAGGAAACAGACCACAAACAGTTCTCACCCAGCCAACTTCTCAGGCTGAACAGGGTAAATGCTATGAATCTTCAAGAGTCCTGTGCATGATTGGTCGCTCCTACAGAATGCCTGAATCTCTGCCTCCTCCTGCCTTTAATATTTTTCCTGCCCAGTTGTTTCATTTCGGGTTCAACTCCGAACCATAATCCTAGAGTAGGATTAAAGATGTGGACTACTACTGTTTGGTGGTTAGGTCTTGAACTCACAGAGATACAGAAAGATCTCTGTCTCCTGAGTGATGGGATTAATGCTGTGAGTCACCACTCTCTGCCCTTCCTGGCTTGACTGTAGGTGATTCTGTTCTCTGATATTCCAGGCTGATTTTCTTAAATATACAACATATCAACACAGGTGAGCATAATCGGTACTGCGTTCTTTCTTTGAAAGATGGTAACAACTATATAAAGCAACATGAAAACTAGTCTCATCTTTTTTTCTAAGATAGCACTGACCTGTGTCATATGCTACAATCACACAGAAACCATATCCTACTACCAAGTCATTCACTTTAATAAACTTTCCAGTCTTTCCCACATTCTAAATTCATGTTTCCTGTCTCTATCAGCCCTGGAGTGTATGGATGGTACCTCTGCTAAGTCACCATATAGTTTTCCTTGAAACTTTTGGTCTTTCTTTGAATTTCATATTTTACGGCCCTGTGATATTAGCTTCTTGATGAGTTTAAAGCTAGTTATATTTGGTCAATTATTCTACTTTTTCTTTTTGATAGAAAAAATAATATTCCTACAGCTCTCTAAATCTTAGGTCAGATTGGAAATATGTTCATTTTAAACGTATAATTGATTTGTGACGCTGCCTGGAAAAGCAAGCAGATACTTCCAAGAAGAGATTACAAAATGTGAGACACAAAAGGAAGTTGGATGTCTGTAGCAATGAGGTTTCTTCTTGGGTGGTTGGCTTGGTCTGTCTCCGCCCAGCTTCTCCTATCTATGTTGTGATTTCCCCTTCTACTTTTTCTATGGTGCCTGTCATGGGCCAAAACAGCTCCTTTATTTAAAGATTGATATTCACAGTATACAGAGAGACATTCCCACATCAGATGTCATCACAGCTGTTGTTCGCAATACTAACAACACTGTTCAGTGGGGGAGAGAATCTACAGGGATTTCAGAGCTAAGTCACTTAGCCATGGTGAGATGGAGGCATTTGTTTATATTGTTTGATACAGATCAGCTGATGGTCAAAATAACATACTTTTGTCTGAGTCTGGCTCATTCCCGTTTATATCAGATTTGCTGATCTTTGGGCCTTTATTTAAAGAGAAGAAGGAGAGACCATCTGGAAGTGTTTTCTCTCTTCTTGTGTAGCTAGATAAGGCTGATGCGCTCGGGCTACATCATCAAAGCAAGGACACACCTGCTTCTTTTATTTTTTCCTTCAAATTCCTTTCATTCTGCTTCTGCAAATAGCTAAAGACTAATTTAAAGAAAGAAAAAAAAAAACCAAATGGTGGTTTATTCATTTCCTGAGACGGAGCTACTTTTGGCCTCTGGGCTCAGGACAACAGCAGCAGGAGGGTAATTCTGGAATTATAGGCTGCTTGAGACTGGTGAGCCTCACTGCACATGTCTTCTGGATGGGAAGCTCCCTCTGGTTTATTGACAGGAGAGCAGGGTAGAGCCAGGATTTATGTTTGATAGTGTTTTGAGCAAAGTTTGAGTTGCTGTAGGCGAAGTGAATTAAGAGGTGATGATCTCCATTTTGATGAAGCCCTAACATAAACAGTTGCCTACATGGTCAGAATCACCCTTGAGAAAAAGGTAAATTACCAGGCATCTGCATGCAGTGTCCTACTGGTTTTCCAGCAATAGCAGCAGAGTATGCTAATTAAGGTAATTAAGACTATGGGCTCCAAGTTTAAATTCCAGCATTACCACCCACTGACTGTGTAACTTTGAAAAGTTACTTCTCACTGAATTGGCTTCCTCTAATGTTACATAAGGATTAATATTCCTAGCTGACATTTATTGAATATATAGTATACATGCAATGCATAATGTTTCTTGGCCTGTTTTTGATTTATCAAATTAGATGTTAGAAGAAATAGACTTATCCATACAAAAATATAGGGAAAAGAATGAGATGCAATGGTTAGACTAACACATGTAAAGTCACAGAAAAGGGTGAGAAAGACAGGAGAGCCTTGTCTCTTGACATTCTAAAGAGACTTTACAAGGCTCTCATATATTATATCCCAACCACAATTCCCCCTTCTTCCTTTTTCCCCACTCTCCTCACCACCTTCCCTCTCTTCCAAATCCATTCCCTCCCTTGTGTCACCTCTCAGAAAAGAGCAGGCCTCCCAGGGACGCCAACCAAGTACAGCATAGCATCTTACCATAAGACCATCGCATTAAGGCTGGACACGGCAACCCAACAGCAAGAGAAAGGTTTCACAAGCAGGCAAAAGAATCAGAGACACTTTCCATACCCTGGTTAGGAATCTCACAAGAACACCAAGCTGCTCAGCCATTACATGTATGCAGAGAACCTAGGTCAGACCTTTACAGGTTCCCTGATCTCTGCTAGACCCTGTTGATTCTGTGGGCCATGGTCTGTGTTCTGATGGTTCCTCCTGTCCTTCCTCCCCCAGCTCTGTCTAAGGGGACTCTGCATCTGTGCCCATCAGTTGCTGAATGAAGTCTCTCTGGTATTTTTTATAATAATTCTGCTAGGCTCTGGTCCCAGAACACTCTACAGGCAGGACAGGATGTGGGTCGAAGGTCTTGTTTTGGGGTTGGTGTCCTAATAGTGCAACTTGATGCCTTGCTTGGTTACAGGAGATGGCCAGTTCAGGCTTTGTGTCCCCCATTACTAGAATCTTTTCTATAATTATTCTAGTAGATAGAACCCAAAATTCTAGTGTTCTTACCATGTTGGTATCCACTGTAACAGTCTGCCCACATTTCTACTTGCTTATATACCTTACTGATGAGGGACACAGAGGATTAAATATGTAACTCTAAAGTGCAAAGTAAACTTCATTTCTCCTCTTTTGCTTTTCAGGCAGGTTCTCAGCATGCATTCTAGGCTGGCCTTGAATTCCCATCCTCTTGTCTTACCCTTTAGAGGAGCATGACATTACAACTCTAGGAAATTGCTCCATTCACTTATTTGTCCATGCCTTCCTCCTTCCCTCCCTCCCTCCCTCCCTCACTCCCTCCCTCCCTCCCTCCCTCCCTCTCTCCCCTCCCTCCCCCTCCCCCCTCCCTCCCCTCCCTCCCCCTCCCCCCTCCCTCCCCTCTCCCTCCCCCCTTCCTCCCCTCCCTCCCTCCCTCATTCTTATTTTTTTTTCAAGTAGAGTCTTGTGTAGGTCAGGATGGCCTCAAACTCAATATATATATAGCCAAGTCTAGCCTCAGACTCCTGATTATTCTGCCTCCACCTCCTAAATACTGAGATGCATGGCTTTAGATTATTTTTAACTGAAGCTACTTTTGGAGCCCTCTCAGACTAAGGATACTTTCCATTGGTCTCCATTAAACTGGACTATGATATTTTGCTCAAATTATTTCAGTCTGTCACTCAAAGGAAGGTTTTGAGTATATAAACATTCTGGGCCTGTTATTCAGAAGTTGTCTTGCAGCTCATGGCCAAGCCCTGTCAAGTAGGAGGAGCCAGTAGAGCTGTGTCTCTCCAAGCCTCTTATGATGCTTACTAAGGCAGACACTGTTTGCATACATTAACAACCATTCACAACTTTTAAAAATACCTCATTTGAGATGTTAAATGATGAATGTTTTCTTATTTATTGATAAATAATATATTTATAAATTAGGCATGTTGAATTTGTAGTTCTTACATGTTCATCTACCTCAATGCAAATATGAAGTTTAATGTAGTTTTCAAAGGGATATGGAAAATTTACCATACCTTCTAAATAGCAGTAGTCAATAATCATTGGTCTATGAATCCCATCTGCTTCTGAGAAGAAGAAGAAAGGTCTACAGGGCACTGTCAGGGGAGTTTTTAGTGTTCTGTAAGTTTCTTGAGGCCTCAATGAGTTTTATGTGGCCAAGTGTTTTTCTTATTTAATCATTATGGTACTGAATTGAATAAACTATGTTGTAACAAATTTTTCTTTGGGCTTCCAGCTCAGAAATGATAACACAGAAACTTGTTAATTATGAAAGCTCAGCCTTTAGCTTGGGCTTGTTCCTAACTAGCTCTTATAAATTTAAATTAACCCATTTATATTAATCTATGTTCTATCATATGGCATTACCTCTCTTCTATCTTGAACATCCTGTTTCCTTTCCATGTCTCCTGGCCTCTTCTGTGTGCCTGGATTCTCCTCAGGAAATTCCATCTATACCTCCTGCCTAGCTATTGGCTATTTGGCTTTTTATTACACCAATCACAGAAAATACATCTTCACACAGTGTACAAATTTCCCACAACATTTATTCCTTTTATTTAAAATAAAAAGGAAAGGTTTTAACTCTAACATAGTAAAACTGTACACAACAAATATAATTATTAGGTAAGAATTACATTCACAACATCCAATCTATTTTTATTTGGCAAATTCAGAAAGACTGTACTGTATTACGTATCCTATTTCAGTGATTCCAACTTTTGTACCTAATTTACTTTCTATTCTAACTTGCATCACCAACCCAAAACTATCTTTTTAGATCTTAAAGCATCATCTTAGATAAACAGCTCAAGTATTTTGCTTCTTAACTTTATAAACTTTACATTTCTTATGTAAGTTTCTTTTCTGAATTGGTAACAAGGAAAACTGTAACTATAACTATCTGGTCTTCAACCCCATCAGAGACATAAGAAGGATATAATATCTGAGTAAGCAGGAAGTTCAGAGTAAACAATTTCCAAAACTATAGAAATGACAGAAAGAGCTGACTGTGTGGACAGTCACCCTGGGTTTCTCTGCAACACCAGGGCATTCATCATCAGCCTACAGGCCTAGAATATATGACGACTTTTTGTGAACCAGGACATTTTTTAAAGGACTGTCCTACTTTGTCTTGGCAAAGTTCATCAGTTACCTTCATTTGTGTCCTGCTTATCCAATTTGGAGAGCCTACTACCAGCAGTCAATGGAAGGGCTGTTTCTTGCCCAGTGGCTAATTTTGCCACAGTAAAAACAAACTCTATATGGAGGTTCTTCAATGCTTATCATCCTTTTTTTTTTTTTTTTTTTTTTTAAGTAAACTGGTGCTGCCAGTATCAGATATGTCTCACTGTCATGAAAAGCCTTAGGTTATTAAAATATCTTAAATGCCACATTTTGTAGATCTCTGAAGTATTTGAAGACCATGTGTCTATCTAAAAATATATCTCTGTTTGACCTTGAAAAGATATTTACATGGCTACTAATTTGATTGTTAGATTACTAATTACTAACTGGATTTCTTAATTATCTTAAATAGTTTTTAATAATAATTTTCAAGGACTAGAAATCTATAATACCATGCTAAATGAGCTGCATGGGTACAATACTTTATAAAAAGTATACATACATACATATGTATATATATAATAAAAATATATTAAGAGTAGAAACATATATAGAGTATTTCCTAACAAAAATAACCTTAAATTTGTATTAATATACAAAAATCCACAACAGTGTAAAATATTTGAGATTTAATAGTTGCTTTTTAGTTAAAAGTATATTCAATAATCTACCTTTTTATTCTATCGTTCCTGTGTCCCTTTTCTTCTTTTCAGAAAGAGGTCGTTGTAGATGGAGTTTTACTTTCAAGGCGCCAGTCCAAAATTAATATTTATTAGAATATAAATTAACACTCACAATATTAGTAACAGCTTATGGTGGCACCTGAAGAAGGACTGGTGGATCCAAGCGATGGAGGAGCGATGAAAGCACGATGGAAGCACGATGGATTCCGATTCTGTCTGTCCAGCAGCCAGCAGCCAGGAACCAGGAAGAGAGCTCCTCGTGTCCCAGCAGCCACTTATCAATGGGCTTGGCCACACCCCCTCCAGGGTCCCGGAAGTGTCTTCTGACCTTATCACCTGACACCTTAATCCCGCCACATCTCCCCCTTTTGTCTAAATAAAAAGGTTCTAAACTAAGATTATGTACAATAGGAATTATTATGAGTTAGTAACCGTAAATACCTATTCTTCAACCCCTTCAAGACCTGAGAAGGAAGATGTATCACTTGAAAGTCAGAAGTATATGGAAGTAGTGGCTTCCAAAATTTGGGAGAGGCCAGCAACACAGCTACCTGGACAATCATCCCTTGTTTTGTGCGCCGTTGGAGCATCTATCATATTGGCAACAGGCCTATGGTATCTGACAGGTCTTCTCACAAGCAGGGAAATTTTGGAGGGACTGTCTTATCCTGTCCAGGCAGGTTTCGTCAGTCTCCATCCATCAACTTGTTCCTCCAGCTTGGACACCATGTGTGCACTGTCAATAATCAAGGTAAGGACAGTTCCTTACTCAACCGGCCATTCTCTGCCAAAAGGACAAACTCCAATGGAGTATCCTTGATGCTCATACCATCTCGGGAAAGGAGCAGTGACACCAGGAGTCGTCGTGCCTCTCATGGCCGAATTTCAAATGTTAAATGCCATATTCTCCGGGTCTATGAAATGGTTGAAGATTTCTGTCTATCTATGATATTCTAACCTGTATCTGAGATGACTGGGATATGGTACCTTAAGTAATGTTGACAGTAGTTTTTATTGCCCTAAGGATTAAACCCTGTATTAAAATTAGAATATCTATACAAGAGGTGTACAATCCCTGAACAATGACTTTTAGTATGACTATCAAACATTAGCCAGGGGTATATTACCATGTAGAGTGGCCACAGCATTTTAGACATGTATATACATATATATCATCTAAACAGAGGTATATAAAACATTTTGTGCATATATCATAACTAGTGCAATCATACATTATATCTAGTATAGTTAAATGAAGGTAGTAATTGCATAGTGTACATGACAATGATGTGCAAATATTTTAAACAGAGATAGAAGTATACATAAAACAGCAATTACAGATTTAATTTTACATAAGTTACAGATTCAGATTTATAACGAAATACAAGTTGCTTTGGTTATATAAAGCAATTTCAGATTGAACTTTGTACAAATGTACAAATTATCACAATTAAACATATAAAATGATTTTACATTTGTATCAATATACAAATACCTATGCCAATGCAAATTGTCTTTAACTTAGCCCATACATTTAGCTAAAATGGTGTATAGGTAGGCAGAACAATCTACCTTTATCTATCGTATCTATCCCCCTTCTCTTCTTCAGAAGAGATCTTTGATGCTATATTATACTTCTGTCCTCCACCCAATTTTCACTTAAAACTATTCTAACAGAATAAGAATTACCCACAACCCTCAGAACACAAAACTCATTGGGAAAGGGGGCGTAGTCTTTCATAAGGTTGCTTCCTGCTGACTTAAGGGCGATGGCATCTCTTTGGGATCCTGTAAAGGCTAAAACAATGGTTAGATCTTAATGGACTGACTATATACATTTATAACCATTCTCAGAATAGTGGTTAACTCCATCTGGAATTCTAATTAGAAGTGTGATCTGGAGATTATCATAGAGAGCTATCTTGCAGCCATTTTTGAATAGTCTATTTTCTGAAAACAATCATTGATTGGTGCGCACCAGGTTCTTGATTTTTCTAATTTTGCCTCTGTCTGTCTGTCTACCTGTCTCTTACTCTCTCTTTTATTCTTGTTTCACTAGTAGGAGTTGCTGCGTTGGGGGCCCCATTTCGGTTCCAGATTCTTTGTAGATAGCTGATAGGAGGAAATGTTATTTACAATGGAAAACTTAAGCATTGTTGATACTCAAAAAAGATATTAATATCTTATATAACTTCAGGAGATTGTATGCAGACAGGATGTTTGAAAGTTACAGAAACAGAGAGAAACGAGGTTTAAGATGAAGTCTCAATAATATTGGTCCCTAAATATTCTGTCTTCTGTCTCACACCAGGTGGCTTTTCTGATATGAGACAGAATACTTCACATTTTCTTTATCAATATGCTTGGGTTTAGAGAGGGAGAAAGCCACTTGTTCCCAATCCAAATCCAGCCCTATTAATAATCAAATCAGGACCACGCCTTCCTTTTCTTTTTTTTTTTTTTTTTTTTTGAGGTGAAGATTCAAGATGCAAAGCAGTAAATATTGAAATATTACCCAGTAGTGCATATGTGTATTAGTTGGTCTCATAGTCCGTCATGTACACTCCTTAATCATCAGTCTGTCTTCTATTGCAGATGAGTAATTAGTCTTAAAAGCAGTTGTATCCATTTTCCTGTAAAGACAAAACTGAGACCCTGCCCCAGGTTTGTTAAATGTGTTTTTCTTACCTTGTATCCATTTGTCATATCAGGGGTGAGCAATTACTTCTCCTCCTCAGGAAGGGACTCCTTTACAAAGCGGACTTTTATTAGTTTTGTCGGTACCCATATCTTTTCTTTGCCTGTTGAAACAAAAGCAAAACCCCTACCCCATCGAAGCACATATCCTGGCTTCCACTCAGAAGTCAACACATCTTTGAAGTAGATGGGTTGATTTAACTCAGGATTTCTCTATCACCCAATGTCTCTCAGCAGCTGATGTTCCCTTTTCATCAGCGTTAAGAAAATTTAAAGTCAATAAGGCACTGTGTAATCTCTCCCTGGGTTTTCTCATTTCTTTCTTCTGTTTATAAAGCATCTCTTTCAACGTGCGGTGAGATCTCTCCACAACTGCCTGTCCTGTGGGATTGTGTGGTATCCCCGTAATATGCTTTATATTATAGTATCCAAAAATTATCTTCATTTTTCGGGAAACATAAGCTGGAGCATTGTCAGTCTTAATCTGAGTGGGAATTCCCATTATGGCCATGGCTTCCAAAAGGTGAGTTATTACAGCATCAGCATTTTCAGAACTCAGAGCAGTTGCCCATTGCATTCCAGAGTAAGTATCGATAGTATGATGTACATATTTCATCTTTCCAAATTCTGGGAAGTGAAACACATCCATTTGCCAGATCTCATTTCTCTGTGTACCTTTAGGATTACTTCCAGCAGGTAAAGATGGTTGGTTATAGAAAGAGCAGTGTTGCAATTCCTTACTATTTCGTTTGCTTCATTCCAAGTAATGGAAAAACTCTTTTTTAATCCTTTGCTGTTGACATGATGTTTCTCATGAAATTCTGTGGCCTCTAGCACGTTTCCTATCAGCAACCGATCTATTTCATCATTACCCTGCGCTAGAGGGCCTGGGAGACCCGTGTGCGCCCTGATATGTGTTATGTACATAGGATGTATCCTACCTCTGATGATATCCTGTAGTTGTATGAATAGTAAGGTCAATTCTGAATCATCAGGAATGAAGTCAGCAGTTTCAATATGTAAAACAACTCTTTCTGCATATTGAGAATCAGTAATTACATTGAGAGGCTCTGTGAAATCCAACAACACCATAATAATTGCATATAGTTCTGACTTCTGGACAGAGTTATAAGGGCTCTGAGCCACCTTAATTAAGTCTTCAGACTTGTAGCCAGCCTTTCCTAAATTGTTCGCATCAGTATAAAAGGTGAGGGCTCCAGAAATGGGTTTATCCTGTACCACATGAGGAAAGATCCAATTAGTTTCCTTTATAAATTGAATTCTCTTGTTTTGAGGATATTTATTATTAATCTCTCCTAAAAAGTCACTACAAGCTTTTTGCCAAGGTTCACTGTCTGCCCATAATCGTTCAATTTCTTCATTAGTCAAAGGCACAACAATTTCTGCAGGGTCCTTTCCAGTCAATTGGCGAAGTCTTAATTTACCTTTAAAAATCAGATCAGCAATTTTTTCGATATATGTCTTCATCTTCTTGCTTGGTCTATGTGGCAGAAATATCCATTCTAATATAATGCTTTCTCTTTGCATTAATATTCCTGTTGGAGATTGTCTAGAGGGTAAAATAACAAGTATGCAATCCAGGTCTGGATCCACACGATCCACATGTGCTTCTTGAAGTTTCTTTTCCACCAACTCTAATTCTTTCTCAGCCTCATCAGTTAATTCTCTTGGACTATTTAAATCCTTGTCACCGTCCAAAGTCTTGAACAAATTAACTAGCTCATAGTTTTTTATACCAATCATGGGCCGTATATGAGCGATATCTCCTAGTAACTTTTGAAAATCGTTAAGAGTCTTCAATTTATCTCTATTTAATTTTACCTTTTGTGGCCTAATTTTTTGTAAACCTATTTTATATCCTAAATAATTGATAGAATCTCCCCTCTGTACTTTTTCTGGAGCAATTTGTAGTCCCCAATCAGGCAATATTTTCTTTAGTTCTTCAAACAATGTTTCTAATGTCTTTGGGTTTGGGTCTGCCAGCAAAATATCATCCATATAATGGTAAATGATAGATTGAGGAAAGCGCTTGCGCAGTATTTCTAGTGGTTGTTGTACAAAATATTGGCATAAGGTGGGACTATTCAACATTCCTTGGGGAAGGACTCTCCATTGGTACCTCTTAGCTGGCCCTGAATTATTAAGAGTAGGCACTGTAAAAGCAAATTTCTCTTTGTCCTGTTCCTGTAAAGGTATGGTAAAAAAACAATCCTTCAAATCAATAACTGCAATAGGCCATCCTTTAGGTAGCAGAGAAGGCAGGGGAATACCAGATTGTAAGGAGCCCATAGGTTGAATCACCTTATTAATTGCTTTTAAATCCGTTACCATCCTCCATTTTCCAGATTTTTTCTTGACAACAAAAACAGGAGAATTCCATGGACTGGTTGATTCTTCGATATGCTGAGCCTGTAACTGCTCCTGTACCAACTGTTCCAAAGCCTGAAGTTTTTCTCTTGTCAAAGGCCATTGTTGAACCCAAATAGGCTTTTCTGTTAACCATTTCAAAGGCAATGCTGTGAGTGTCCTTTGAGGTTCTGTGGTTATTGGGCAATTCTTTTTTACAACCTGAATGGCTGGCGAATTTTTTCTGTAGTACCTTAGAGCGTCATTTCTGGAAACATAATTGAGTCTCCGGTTGATATCAGAACGAGGAGGGATATTAATCTGGGTATTCCATTGCATTAGAAGGTCGCGACCCCACAGATTCACTGCTATATCAGCCATATATGGCTTCAACCATCCTTTCTGACCTTCTGGTCCTATGCATTCAAGCCATCTCACACTCTGTTTTACTTGCGATATTGTTCCAATACCCAGAAACTGGATATCTACTGCCTGTAAAGGCCATCTGGGGTGCCATGATTGGGGGGTTATGATCGAAACATCAGCCCCCGTGTCGACTAAACCCTGGATATAAATATTATCTATCCGTATACCCAATTTTGGTCTTTGTTCATTTATTGAAGTCTGCCAGAATATTCGTTTTGTGATTCTTTTTGGAATTTCTGAGTTTTCTTTTGAATTTATATTATTATCTAATAGCATATGGTTTTCTAGATCAGGTTTTGGATGCTCTATTCGTCCTGAGAATGCTGATCTTCTCCTATGACCGGATATGATCTCACCATCCTTGAATTTGGAGTCTGATTTTTGGGGGCTTCCCGGGGGAAGCCCCGAAAGGTGTTTCCCGATGGTAGAGGGTTGCCTTCTTTATCCCTGGTAGATCTACATTCATTGGTCCAATGCCGTCCCTTGCCACACCTTCTGCATAATCCAGAAGGCAATGGCCTTCTGTTCGAATTAAACCTAGATCGGGTATTTTTTCCAAGAGTACCTTGTGCACAGTTCCATCTTATATGGCCTTGTTTACCACAGTTGAAGCAAGTGATGTCTTGGTTCCTCACCCTAACATTAGCAACATCTTGGCCTACCCAATTCTCCTCGTTTCCATGGAGACATTCAGCATTTATTACATATTGAATCCATTCTTCTATCGGTGCAGCTCTGATCTTTAAAGGCATTAGTATTCTTCTACATTCTGTATTAGCATTATCAAAGGCCAGAGAAAGTATTAATTGCTTCCTAACTTCTGTATCTGATATTGCTCTATGAACAGCTGTGGTGAGCCTCTGTATAAAATCGGTATAAGGCTCTTTTAAGCCTTGTTTGACCTTAGTATAATGCTCAATTTTTTGACCTGGGTCCAAAATCTTTTCCCAAGCATTCAGTGCAGCAGTACGGCATAGCAATAAAGTATGCTCATCATAAGTAGATTGAGTCCTCACATCAGCAAACATGCCTTCACCAAGGATTTGGTCCTGAGAAGCAAAGAAACCCCTAATTTTTCCTTGTTGTTCCAAGGTCTTGGCCTCCTCTCTAAACCAGCCTCTCCACTGTAAATTCTGACTTTGGTCCAAGACAGCAGCTGTTAGCTGCATCCAATCAGTTGGTAGAATCCGGTTTTGTGCTGACCATGAATTTAGAAGCTGCTTCACATAAGTAGAGTGTATACCGTGCATTGATATTGCCTCTTTAAAATCCTTGATGTCTCTCATATGTACTGGCTCATAGCTATACTCTACATATTCTGAGGATCCATCAGGTGTTATCTTTGCCTGAATAGCAGCTGGGAACAATAGTGGTGTGGAAGGGGGTAGCCCTGTTATGTTTACCACTTTGGGTAGAGTACCTCCAGTACCATAATATCCCATTGGGGGTTGACCTGAACTGTTCTGAGCATAAGATGCATCACTACTCTTTTCCAGTATTGCAATGCGATCTTCCCATTCTTGAATTTTGGATATTACGGGTTCCCATTCCTGGATTTTGGATACTACAGGTTCCCATTCCTGGATTTTGGATACTACTGGTTTCCATTCTTGAAGTTTAGATACTATTGATTTTTCTAGAGCTTGAGTGTCCTGATGAAGCAGTCCTTCCAAAGACCTCACTGAGTCAGCAATTTTTCGATCCCCATCATTAACATAATTAATGATTTTCTTGTTCTCATCATTAATGTAGTCAACAAGTTTCTTGTTTTCATAATTTACATAGAGCCTATATTTCTCTTGTACAGTGTTATCCTTATCTACAGAGGAAGCCTTATCTGAAAGCTTGTTGTAACCAATTTCCAGAGTATCCATCCTTTTTGCCATTTTAGTGCTTGACAGTTCCACATCACATACCTTGGACAGTAACTGTCGATTTACATTTTGCACCTGTTTAACCTCATCTGCCACTGTAGAGTTCGATAGTTCCATAATACATAATCTGGACAATAATTGTTGGTTTCCATTTGACAACTCTGTCATCATCCTCTTATTTTGAAAAATAAAATAGAGAAATAAGCCAAAAAATAATAGGACTGGGGTATTGAATCCTTCAAGATATTCATTTAAAAATTTATCAACCACCATGGCAAAATATGACCTAAACTCTTCAAAAGAATAATAGTCAGCCATTGTGTCAATTCAGATGTAATTACACTGTTTAGTATACAGGTGTCACAGTTTCGTTCAATTTCCTACCCACTGTATGGTAGATGCAAAGACTCTCAGCAGCAGAAAGCTGCGGGCTGAAAACCGAGTGCTGCAGGGGGCTGAAAGCAGAGCCAAATGCTGTAGTAGGCCGGCGAGTTGAAAACCGGTCCTGCGCACTGATCTGAAGTCTAGCGTCTGCGCACTGAACTGAAGTCTTGAGTCTGCGCACTGAACTGAAGTCTCGCGTCTGCGCACTGAACTGAAGTCTCGCGTCTGCACACTGAGTTGATCTCGAGTCTTGCACTGAAATCTCGCCCCCAGGCAATGAGCCGAAAACCCCCGCCTACACACTGGATCAGCTGGCTGGAAACCGTGCCCGGCTAGCAAGAGGGAGCTTTAAGCCCAAGTGAACAGTCTGTATGTCCCCTGGCTTCTTACAGTTTAGGGCACAGGGCCGAGGACGTTGGGCGCCAGATGTAGATGGAGTTTTACTTTCAAGGCGCCAGTCCAAAATTAATATTTATTAGAATATAAATTAACACTCACAATATTAGTAACAGCTTATGGTGGCACCTGAAGAAGGACTGGTGGATCCAAGCGATGGAGGAGCAATGAAAGCACGATGGAAGCACGATGGATTCCGATTCTGTCTGTCCAGCAGCCAGCAGCCAGGAACCAGGAAGAGAGCTCTTCGTGTTCCAGCAGCCACTTATCAATGGGCTTGGCCACACCCCCTCCAGGGTCCCGGAAGTGTCTTCTGACCTTATCACCTGACACCTTAATCCCGCCACAGGTCGTTGAATCCAAACTTCCTCTCTTAGTTTCCTTCATTACTATGACCAATAACAATTTGCAACCAACCCGTCTAAACGAAGACAAACATTAATAAACCACTGAATGGACAAAAGTACCCACTCCACTTCTTGGGAATGTGGGCATTGTTATCTAGACTACTTCCTGTTTTTTTGGGGTGGGGGTGGTGACTGAGTTATTTGGCTAGGATCTCCAGCTCAGCCCTAGTCCTTTCTCTCCAAACCCTGCCCTCTCAGAGAACCTTCTAAAAAAAGCCCACTTCTGCACTCTGGGTGATGATGGTAGCTCCTACCCTGATGCTGCTTAGCTGCTCAAGACCCCACTTACCATGATGGGGCACAAAGCCAACTTGTGGAGGATGCATTATCACCCCGCCTTGTGCCTACAGGGTATTTAAACACCCTCCTTCATAGGAGCCATGTGATTTCCTTCCTGCCCCTTGTAGCTAGGGATTTCCCTGTGTCCTGCAGCTGCTTGGTCCCAAATAAACACACAGAGGCTTATATTAATTACAAACTGTTTGGTCTATGCCTCGGGCTGTTACCAGCTAGCTTTTACATCATGAATTGACCCATTTCTATTCATCTGTTTACTGTCCTATGGCCAGGAGCTTACCACTACAATCACATCTTTTTCTTAGGTAGCTGGATTTAATGTTCCATACTGGGCCCTTCTTGTCTCTTGTTTCTCTGCTTGTATTTTCTGTCTGACTGTAATCTGTTTTACTATAGGCCAAAACAGCGTTTTAAAATTAAACAATAGTAGCAACACATACAGCGTACAGAAGGATTACCCCACAACACTCCCTTCCCCTCCATCTCTGGGGGCTGGAAGGTCACCCAGGAGCTCTTTGTCCAATAAACCTGTTTTTGTTCTTTTCAGTTGAGCTTGGTCTGGTTTACTGTGTCATCAGAGAAACCTACTACTATGATACAGAAACCTTTAGGCATCTTTAGGAGAACCTGAGAAAAATTGGGATAATCATTAAGTCCTGGAATAGCTAGCTGTAATTTTTGTTTGCTTGTTTAGTTTTTGTGTTATAGGAAAGTATAGAGCTTATTTGAAGTCTTGGCTCTATAGTTTGTGAAGCTGAACCCTCTCAGCTAGCAGCTATGAAACTGTTCTGAGTGTATAGTTTTGAGGAAATTGCAGCAGAAGCATTCTAAGAAGCTGGATCACCTCGGCTACTTGTCTTTATTGGTGCCTTGTCCTTTTTTTCTCTGAAAAATATAAACTTTTAAAGGTAACATACATATCTGATTACCACAAGTATGGAATGTGCAAGGTACACAAGTCAATTAAATTTTTTATGTTCTATGTTTGAGCAGGTAAAAGGCATCTGTTAACTTTATGTTTGTTTGGACTATATAACAAAACCTATATCCCTGCCATGTGAAAGGATGGCATATAGTAAAATGTCATGAGGATTCTGTAGCAAACAAGGTTTATCATATCTCATCCTAAGAGCTGTTCCCATAGTAATGGGATCAGCATATTCATCATCTGTCCTGTAGTCTTTCTTGGTTTCTTTTACAATGTCTGTAGTCAAGATTTTCAGGTTGTTTCCCCCCACTCAAATCTGATCTTCATTAATTTTGAAGAGAAGCATAACTCTTTCCTATGGAAACAAAAGTATAACCTCTCTCTCAACACAACATATTTTCTGACTTCCATTTTGAAGTTAAGGCACTTTAAAAAATATACAAGTTGATTTAATTTAGCACAATGTCTCTCAGTAGATATTAATTTTGTTCATTAGCATTTAAAAAATTTAAAGCCAACAAAATATCATATAGGATTCAGACTCCCTGTATATTTTTCATCTTTACGTGGCTTACTTTTTTTTTATATTACTTTATCTTTAAATACTCCATTTTTTCTATGATTGTCTCTATCTTTTTTTTTGTTTGTTTTTCTGTATCTGTTTAAAGGTCTTTTTTGTTCTGGACCATTTGCTGTACGTTTGCTGCCTTCCTTGATCATGAGACAAACCTTAAATGGCTGCACAGTTCTGGCAGCTGGCTCCACCCCCTTGGTTCTCTGAGAGCCTAGCCTCATGCCAACGAGTTTCTGCCCCATTTCTAAAAAGCTGCAGTGGCCATTATGCAGCAGGCATTTTTACCTCGCACACTAGCTACTCAAGTGCTTTGCTGCACAGTAGGGCCTTTTAAAAGAGCTGAACCTCTGTATGTCAAGCCTACCGAGAGACTGCTTTCTCAAGCCCTACATGCATATTTGAAATCCATGTTGGGCACCATATGTAAGAATGTTTTCAGAGACTTCTTATTAATTATGAAATCTCAGCCCAAAGCTTAGGCTTATTCCTAACTAGCTCTTATAATTTAGATGAACCCATTTATATTACTTTCCATTTTATTGTGTGGTCTTGCCTCTCTTCCATCTTTGCACCTTTTGCTTTCTTTCCATGTTTCCTGGGGTCTCCTGTCTTCTGTCTTTTTCGTGGCTGACTCAGTGGTCAGGGGGAACTCGATGGTGACAGTGGCCAAGCTTGTTTCTCTTGGGAGTGGTCTTGTGAGAATATTTGGGCTACCTAGTAGAATGAGGGTCTGGTAGATACTACTCTAGTATCTGTGAATAACCAAATGATTAAATTGGTACATTTAGTATCAACACAATGAGGGAGGAGGGAGGGGAATGAGAGGGAAGGAGGATGGAGGGGAAGGAGAGGGAAGAAGGAGGGAGGGGAGGAGGGAGGGGAGAAGGGAGGGGGAATGAGAGGGAGGGAAGGAGAGGGAAGGAGGAGGGAGGGGAGGAGAGGGAGGAGGAAGGCTGGGGGGAGGAGAAGGACAAGGTTATGGGTAAAAGGGAGGGGAGAAAAGTAAAGACATGGAGATTTCGTGCATCATTTCATGTGCAAGTGCAGGCCTCGGAATTTGCGTGTCAGAGAAGTCATGAGTCTATCTCAGGCTGCTTCAGTTTCATGTGTCCCTATGCTTCTGTAAGGTATAAATCTATATCTGGTCTTTGAAGAAATGTTTTTCCCTGTGCATATGATCTCTGCCCAAAGAAACAACAGGGAACTGGTAGTGTTGTTCTGGTTGAAATAGGAGGTACTTGTTTCTGTTTTAATTTGTTTAGGTTCAGATGGAAGAAAGAAACCTTGAATAAGATTGGCTGAGATAAGACACCTTCCTTCTCAAGTGAAAGTGCATTGTTTCAGTCAGCATGACACTTCTCTGTGAAAATCTTAGAGACAATCTTAGACACAAACACACACACAGAGAGAGAGAGAGAGAGAGAGAGAGAGAGAGAGAGAGAGAGAGAGAGAAGAGAGAGAGAGAGAGAGAGAGAGAAAGACAGACAAAGAGACAGAGAGACAAAGAGAGACAGAGACAAAGACAGAGACAGAGGGGGGAGAGAAAGAGAGTTAAGCAGGGCATTATGGAGATCTATAATTCTGCTTGTGATTGTAGTAATGGTTAAAGTGCCCGCCTGTGTTTCCTGCATATTTCCTCACTATTTCCTCTGTCTCAGAGAAATCAAGAGCTAACATGCTCAAGAATAACCATGTATGTTGAAGACATATAATGTCTTTTTCTCACAAAAGCTAAAACACAAAAGCATCCATTGTCTATGCAGTAGAAAGTCTGGAGAGAAATCTGTAGAAGAGGCTAATCCTCTCTCTTTCCTTCATCTGCTCTTGGGAAGATTTGTATTCAACTCTGACCCACATCAGAATGAACAGAAGCAATAGGTATTACTTTGAAATTGTGATGAATATTAAGATAATACAGAAAATTAAAAACAAGCATAACAGATAAAAGCTTTTCAATTTTGAAAAAAGTATTTATTAATATTCGAGTGCCATGTTGCATGTGTCAGAGGGCAGCTGTCAAAAGTCAGTTCTTTTCTACTGTGGGAGCCAAGGATTAAACTCAGGTTATCAGGCTTGCACGGTAAGTGTTTTTACCCACCACATGAGCCATCCCTGCCTCGGCCGGCAAGACTAGTTATTCGTGGGTCTTTGAAGAGGTGCCACCTGAAATACCAATGGGGGTGAGAGAGAAAGGAGACCAAGCACGCTAAGAAAGACAGAGTCTGTCTAGATTTTGTCAAGGTCTCCTTTATTGAACAAAAGGCAGCACCATTTATACTCCAAAGGGGGCACACTCATGCAAATTAGGTGTATGTGTGCATGGACCAATAAGGGCCTAGGGGACGGAGCCCCCAGTGGGGAGGGGTTTAAGGGGAAGGTGGGAACCTGTCTTCTTTGTTTTGTTCTCAACTTGGTCCACCGCGCCATTTTTGAATTTCTCACCCTTACAATCGCTAGCCAGGAAGGAGCTGGAGTGGTTAGTTGCAGGGAGGGGTGACTGACTTGCTATTTTTGGCCACTGTGCTTAACAATACAGGAAATAGCCTAAAAGGGACATCTTGTGATTCTTTAGAGAACTGCCTTTAGCAAAACCAGGAAAGAATCTCTTTGCCAGCAGCGCAATGTGCTTAAAAACCATGAAAAAGTCACTGCTTTATACGATGATGCCTCCAACACATCCCATCTGGTCCACATACAAATTTTTGATGATGAGATATAGTAATTCTCATAGACTTAGTCCAACTTTACAAGCATTGTTTCCTTACCTTTCGTTTTATTGCTCCTATGTGAGAGAACATTTTGTTTCCTCTTATAAAGAGCTGTTTTCATGTCTTACCCACACATACATGGACCACATTTTAGACACTGCTTTAAACTTCTCAGGTTAATTAGTTTGGTAGTTTGGATGTAATCGACCCCCATAAGTTCATAGAAAGAGGCACTATAAGAAGATATGGTTTTGTTGGAGGAGGTGTGTCAATACGGGGTCGGCTTTGAAGTCTCATACATGTTCAACCATGTCCAGTGTCTCAAACCAATTTCTTTAGCCTGTGGGATCAAGATATAGCTCCCTTTCTCCTTTGGCAGCACCATGTCTGCCTGCATGCTGACATACTATAACATGATGATAATGCACACTAAAACCTCTGAAACTGTAAGTTACCTCAACTAAATGTTTTTCCTTTATAAGATTTACCGTGATCATTGTGTCTCTTCAAGCAATAGAAACCCTAACTAAGACAGAATTGGTACCAGGAGTAGGGTATTGTTGTGATAGGCCTGGCCATGATATTGATAGAAGAAATATGGACCATGGGCTGAGCATTAGAAAAGTGGTTGAATCTTTCAAGTACTGCTTAGTGGTCCATACTAATAGGAACATGGAAGACAGTATTGTTCAATGTGACTTGATGAACTGTAGGGGCCTGGCTCAAGAGGTTTCAGAGGAGAAGAATATTAATATGTGGCCTAGAGAATTTGGTGAAGAATGTGGCTACCTTTGCCCTTGTCTGAAGAGTCTGCCTGAGGCTAAAGTGAAGAGTTTTTTGGTTTAATTCCATTGGCAGAGTAAACCTTGAAACAGCCTAGTATAGACTGTTATTAGTAGTTACTCTGATGAAGATTTATGATATAAAGGAATAAGCAGGGCAGGGTAAATTACAAAATGTAAAATTCTAAGAGAAAATGAACACCAGGAAGTGGAATGAAGCTAAGTCCTGTGTTCAAGGTGATAAACAGATTAAGAAATGTAATAAATAGAGTGTAATCTCAGGGCAAGGTCCCACCCAGGTAAGTTTCAATTTTGAGGAAAGGAATTAAAGAAAATTTTAGCAGTAGGTGTGGTAGTGCATACCTAAATCCAGAGGCAGAGGCTAGCAGATTTCTGAGTTGGAAGTCATCCTGATATACAGAGAATGTTCCAGAACAGCCAATTTTAGGCAGTGAAGAAAACCATTGAAAACAGAAAGCTGGTGAAGATGTAGCTGAACTGTGGGAGACATATTTCAGCCCCAGAAAGCAGCAGAACTTGGCAGCTTTCTATCCTTAAGGATAGAAGAAAGAAGGAGCCATGGAATATTTCTCCACGACTAAGGAAAGCTGATGGGGCCAGGCATGTGTAATGGTTGTTCCTTAATGGAGGCCTAGAGAGGCCATTGCATGAAGCTGTGAAGATGTAGCCTGAATCGCCTTGGAGAACCCAAGATGTTAAAGATGGCAGAGCCGTAGGATACTTGCCAAGGAGAGCTACTAACAGGGACTACAAACAGTCCAAGAGAAAGAACTATGTTACAGTCATTGGAGCTGAAAGGAGTCGGAGATCTGAGGAGAATCTTGACATCAGACATGGAGACGCAGAGTTTGGAGTTTGCCCAGCTCGTTTTCAGCCTAGTTCAGTATTTTCTCACTATGCTCACTTCTCTATGTTTTAGAACAATAATGCGTGTCCTGTGCCCTTATATGTTGGAAGTATGTAATCTGTTTTTTTATTTTGATTTTATAAAGTATTACAGTTCAGAGATTCATGAATCTCTGATGAGACTTTGAACTTGTAAACATTATTGAGACTGTGGTAGACTATGGGAACTTTTGAAGTTGGACTATGTGCATATTGTTACAAGCTTATGGGGGCTAGGAAGTAGAATGTGGTTCTTTGAATGTAATTGGTCCCCACAGATTTCTAGGGAGTGGTTCTATTAGAAGGTCTGGCTCTATTAGAAGAAAATGTGTCAATAAGGTCTCAGTGTCTCAGATTATATCCTGTTGCCTGAGGGATCAAGATATAGCTCCTCCATTCTCAACTCCTTCTCCAGCACCCTGTCTGCCTGAATGCTGCCTTGCCCTGTTACAACAATAATGATCTAAACCTTTGAAACTGTGAACCACCCCAACTAAGTGTATTCCCTTTATAGAGTTGCCATTGTCTTGGTGTCTCTTTACATGGAGCCCCAACTAAGATAACTAGAATCTTTTTATTCAGTTTAGGTTTATAGCTCCATGTATACACTGTTGTGGAATATTATTTTAAGATGTGTTACATTTGTTTATGCTGTGGAATATTTGTTTAATGTTGCATTCTTTTATGTTGCATATGTTTAACTCTGTGAAGCTGTTACTTTGCCCGTCTAAAACACCTGATTGGTCTAAAAAGAGATGAACCGACAATAGGGAGGCAGTAGAAGGGATAGGCAGGGCCCAGACAGAGAAAATAAAGAGGAGGAAAAATCTGAAAGGGAGAGAGCATGAAGTGAGGAAAGGGCTACAGAGGCAGTTACCCAGCAACACAGCAAGACATAGAGTAAGACAGAAAGAACGGTATACAGAAAAAGAAAAAGGTAAAAGCCCAGGAGCTAAAGATAGACAGGGTAAGTTAAGAAAAGCTGGAAGGAAACAAGCCAAGCCAAGACCAGGCATTTATAAGTAAGAAAAATTCTGTCTGTGTGATTTATTTGAGAGCTAAGTGATGGGTCCTTCAAAGAGTAAAAACAAGCAGATTATTGGAGTTATGTGAACTGAAATGAGTTATCCAAACTTCTTTGTTGAAGTTGAGATATCTGTTATGTTCTAGAGCATTCTGTGGTCTGAAAAACTCTGATCATCACCATCATCATCATCATCATCATCATCACCATCATCATCACCATCACCATCATTACCATCATCATCACCATCACCATCATCATCATCACTATCACCACCATCATCACCATCATCATCATTAGCAGCAGCAGCAGCAGCTGACTTTTAATCATGCTATCTATAACACACACTAATAGAAAAATTCTCTCACAAATACATAAATGGAATGAAATAAAATATGATCAGTAACTAGAAGGTTATGATCTACAATCTGAATTAGAAGTATATAACCATTTTTCTAAGTTTCATGCATCCACTTAAAAAGGGCAAGCTAGACTTTAGGGATGTGAAATGATGTTTTATCAGTATACCTAACAGGGTATATTAAAATATTTTCAACATTTATATTAACAAAAAAGCTAAACACCAAAGGGGGAAAATCAACAGGTGAAGAAAGTTATATTTCTATATTTACATGTTTTTCAAGAGTTACATTACTTGACACTGATTTATTAGTGGGCTCATGACTATCTTAAGCTTGTGAAACATACAGTGGTTTAGAAACATTCAGTGCCTTGTTTAATGATGTAAAGATGTGTTGTGCTAAAGAGTGTGTGGATATAAAAAAGAATACAGCATTTTACTTACTTTCAAAGAGTCTCTCATGCAGTGGGAAAAGACAGACATATTAGAACTGTATTCTAAGAATGCGTTTTCTTTTTGAGGTTTGAGGAGAAGCTGCAATTATTATTTGTATACTTATTGTTTATTTAACCTCGTCTTTAGAAGGAAGTCCCAGCCTCTTCCCCTTAGTGTGTTCATTCATACCTCCACCTTTCTATGTTGCTCTGCTGAATTAATTTTGCTAACAGACACCTTTCATTTAGCGTTGTAAGAAGTGTTCACTTAGAAGAGAGAAAAATTTTATATGAGCTATAATGATGTCAATTATAAGTAAAGCATTATGTCATAGATAAATGCCTCTATTGTTTTCTTGTGTGGTGAAAAAGTAGAATATCAAGTGGAATTTCTAAATGTTTTTGATCAATCATATGTGAATTAAAAAATGAAAATGCCAGTTGCACAGCGAAGCCTATATTATTAAATACACATTAATAACTACATGTCAAGTCATGATGTTTTAATAAAATGCATAATAGGCAATTGTTATTGATAAAATATTTGTATAGAAAGTACTGAGTCTGCCATCGTTTCCATTTGTAAATAATTATCAATAAGAAGCCCTGTTGTAAGAGAACTTCAGGCTGTAAGAAAGAGTCCAAAGGAGCTGTTATGACAAGATGAAGGTTTATGCTACGTGAGGAAAAACACTTTAATAGAAAGGTTAAATGCTTAGGTTAAGACTGATGAAGAAAAATACAGATCTGTTATAGATTTGGGGCTTTGAACAAGAAAGTCAAATTGATGGTTTTTAGTTGAGAAATTTAAGACTAAAATTTTGTTCATGTTGAGCACTCATGTATTGGGCATTATGTGTGTATCATCCCACCTGATTGTTGAATTTGTTAATGAAGTACATTTTCCTTTTGTTTACAGAAGAAGAATAGGCTTGTAAGTGGCATTCTGACCTCAGAGCTGGCACTTTTCAGTAATGCTTTCTTCTCTTGTAGACTAGTGTTTGATATATTTATTTATTTACATGCTTTATGCATGTGAGTGTATGTGTATGGCAAGAGGCCAGATTGTAGCATATATCTGGCTTTCTCCTTCATCACTCTCCACCTTAATTTTGAGACAGGGATTGTTTTGGCTGAATTGGTTAGCCCATGAGCTCCCAGGAGCCACTTTAGCCACCAAGCCATGTTTTTAACCTAAGAGGGGTTACAAAGGGGTGATTTGGTATTGGTGTGCATAAAGATTTAGAAGAAATTGAAGCCAGGGGAAATAATTCTGGCATAAAATGTGAAAACTGGCAAAAACGTAGTAACAATTTCTGTCTAATTTCATTCACTTATAAGTAGAATTTGGTGCCTAAAACTGTGTTAACTACAGTAAGATCATCAATTAGTTGTATCTCTTTGGACTAGTTCCCAATTTGTGTGTGTGTTATGTGTATGTGTGTTTGTGTGTGTGGTGTGTGTGTATGTATGTGTGTGGTCTGTGTATGTATGTGTGTGGTGTGTGCGGTGTGTGTAAGTGTGTGGTGTGTGTGTATGTGTGTATGTATGTGTGTATGTATGCATGTGTGTGGTGTGTGTGTTTGTGGTGTGTGTGTGTATGTGTGTGTGGTGTGTGTGTGTATGTGTGTGTGGTGTGTGTGTGTATGTGTGTGGTGTGTGTATGTATGTGTGTGTGGTGTGTGTGTATGTGTGTGTATATATGTATGCATGTGTGTGGTGTGTGTGTATATGTGTGTGGTGTGTGTGTATGCATGTGTGTGTGGTGTGTGTATGTGTGTGTGTGTGTGTATGTATTAATGTGTGTGTGGCTATGACATTAAACCTACTACTTTCATGTCATTCTTTTCTTCCTTAGGCAGCCTACACATTGTTTTCATCTGAGCCTGAATCTAATATCATTTGCCCACTTATGGGCTTCACAGTACATTTTATTATTGAATAGAAATCACCTGAAATGTAAAGATTTATTTATTAGTTTTAGTGAAAGCTAAACAATAGTCAACTTTTTTTTCTGGCAACAGAGTAGATAGTATGGTTTTCTCACCACATACTGTTTCTGGTGGGTCCGATAATGTCCTTCTTGGCTGTAGTTCAGATAGTCAAGCCTAAGTCACTCAACCTGACTTGCTCTGGTCATAGGAGAGGTGCACTATATGCTAGGAGACTGGCTCAGACCTGAATAGGTCATTCAGCTATTTCATGTCATGAGAAAATAATTGTTAAAGTCAACACCATACACTGGGCAGGGGTGGTGCATGCCCTTAATGCCAGCACTTGGGAGGCAGGCAGATCCCTGTGAGTTTGAGCTGGCCTGGTCTACAAAGCGAGTTCCAGGACAGCCAGGGCTGTTACACAGAGAAACTCTGTCTTGAAACAATTTCACCAAAAAAAGTCAACCCCATGGATAGTAAAGTGTAGATCAAGACTGAAGTTGAGCCCTGGAGCGTGTGTGTGTAGACACTTTTATAATATATGTATAGACTATGTATGTGTGTAGACATAGGTATCCTGTATCAACCAATTCTGAAACTTTAGCTAGCTCGGTCTAGTTACATGAGTCAGTAAATTGTATTTTGTGTATGTGTGTGTGTGTGTTTTTCCTTTAGCGTTACTGAAAATGTTAGAAGACACTTCTCTGCTGATATCAGGAAAAACCCTGGGATAGACTGCGCAGCACTTCATGGTTCTGTGCTGCCTTCTTCACTATATTATTAGTTAGTGACAATTGTACACAGCTTTGCAACTGAGCCTATTTACCTGTTACTTGCATGTGAGGAGTACATCTGTTGTCATCCTCACAGACTTACTTACAAATGAGCTCATTCCCTCAAGGGCGTTATGGTCTTCTGAGATTTCCAAACCTCCGTGTTGTTTCTCAAAGGAGAATGGTGTTGTTGAGCCTGCTAAGATTCTCGCCTTCACTGGAGTTTACTAATTTCTAACTTCATTGGTAGCTGTATTTTTTAAGCCTTAAAATCCCTGACAAGACTAAATATAGACGCTTTAAAATTAAAAAGAGGAGGCAATGGGATGTGGACTCCCTGTTATGTAAATGGTTAGCTGATCTTTCATCAATGACATGACGAACAGGAAACATTTTGCTTAGGGTGGAGATGTTTGTGCTGGTGATGCACAAAATAAAGCTCCTAGCTACATATGGAAATGAATATTTAAGATGATATAGAATAACTGAAGAACTAAGGTTTTTAATATTTAACTTTGAGTAATATAGTAATGTATAAATAGAAACTTAAATTTAGCGATTTGTGATTATTATAGCTTAAACTAGAGCTATTATTTCAGACAGCTTAGCAGTATATCAACCTTAGACTATTATGAATTTAAATAGAATAATTAGCAAGAGGAAAAAACCCAATAGCCTGATGAATGTCCTTTTGTTATTATTGAGATAAGGTTTAATAACAAAGATAAGGTCCCTGTTATTACAGAGAGAAGTAGCCCAAGGTAGCCTTACTGTCTTCCTGTCTTCACCTCATGAGTGCTGGTATTGCAGGTTGGAGGCAGCCTGGCTATCAGCTATATTTTAAGGTGCTTTAAAAAGGAAGTTTTTATGCAGTTCTAAATTTCTTGGAACAGGCTTGAAGATATAGATTTGCCCATCTTAATTTCCAGCCCTTTTAGCAACTCCTCAATCTTTTAAAAATCTACACCCTCAAGTCAGACAAAATAATTTGTAACCTCCTATATTCATTTTATTTCTCTATATAATATTCTTTTTTTTTCTTATAAAGGTCCAATTGAGGGGGGTGGAGAGATAGCTCAGCAGTCAAAAGAACTTACCCCAGTTTTGGTTCCTAGAGCCCACATGGTAGTTTACATTTTCCATAACTTCAGTTACAGGATCTAATGTTCTCTTCTGGACTCCTCAGGTAGCGTGTACACGTGATGCACATATGTCACGCAGGCAAAACACTCATACACATAAAACGAACAAATCTGAATTAAAAAAGAGATCCATCTGAAAACCCCACCTGTTTCCTTATAACAGTATAGCCTCTTGTACACCCAGTAACATTTATAGATAACTCTCTTACTGCATGTGCTATGATGAAGTATAAGCCTTTACATGACTTTTTTTTACTAGACGGAGAGAACAACCTTCTGAGGGTGAGCATGTATTTTGCATACATTATTTTTCAGTAGTTGCCAACATGTGCTTGATGAATGAATAGCACATTCCAAATGAATGAAGAGCACGTTTCAAACGTATTAACTAATAATTGTATTTGACTTATGCTTCAATAGTGAGAACCTTGCTGATTCTGTGGAGATCTTTTATTTTATAAGAGAAAAATGTAAGCTCTCATAATTCAATGGCTTTCTCAGAATGATTGACATGGAGATTATTTTCTCAATATATACCAGGCAAATAAAATCTGCAACTTATAAACATAATAAGCCTTTTTCTCTTTTTAGCTTTGAAATAAAACTAAATCTTACTTGATCAGCGTGATAAAGACCAACAAACGGGGTTATTCTTAGCTCTTCTTCTGCTGGTCCTTTCCCTTGTGGGAAATGACAGGGCTCTTTTCTATCTCCCTTCCAGTCTAGTGTCATATGACGCTAATCAGAGAGATAGTACAGTAATTAGGGATGCAGTCCCATCAGTACAGGCTGATAGTAAGCTCTGCGTCTCTTTTCATCAGATCCAGGATGTGGTTTCTTGAATTTCATGGTGTCTGGCAGAATAAAGGACATGGACGAAAGCAGTTGGATCAGGCACCATCTAGATAAGACTAATTTGATCCTTGTAGGCAGAAGAAGACATTTGAAGCAGCAGCCAATCACATTGTGGAAGATGAATCCCCTAGCTCTGGCCTGTTTTATGTTGCTAACAACACAATACCACATTCTGGATGACTTAGAAGCTAAGCAAGTTTATTTTTCTTTTATTTGTAATTCTGGCCTAAGGTAAAGAGAGGCTCTATCTGGTGCTGGACTTCTTGCTGGAAAAGTGACAAAGTAGTGCAGAGTATCACCGGCTAAGAAACAGACAGATAATACATGAGACCTAGACAAAGTGGCAGACCCACTCTTGAGATAACCAGTTTATCAATTCATGCATCAGCTCATTAATCGAATGAGTAGATGAGTTCATTCATGAAGACGGCAGTAACCACCTTGCTCAGGCCCCACCTGTCGCTAGCTTACACTGGGAATTAAATTGCAGGACTAATTTCTGAGGAGACAGAGACATAGTGCATGCCTGTCTGTCCCTGAAATCCACTTGCATGGGATGTCTGAATTTTTCTCAAAGCTTCTATGGTGACTTTGGATGCTTTAACACAAATAGCCAGTGTTTTTTCTCAGTTACCAAGCTTGTTACAGTTTCTCTTTGATACTGTGTGCCAGGCTTATGCTGACGGCTTCTCTATGAATTGGTGTCTATCTTTCATACCCTGGAGCAGCGGCAGTTTGATACTTTTTTGCATCAGTTTTCATGGGGACATAAAAGTTCAATATTTCTGGTGCTCTTATTTCTATATTCTTGCTGGTGTCAAAAAATTGTCACACGAGAGAGCATAAGCCAGTTAGTCATTAATTCTCTTCTAATGAGGAATTAACTAACTTTATTATAAAAATTTAGTATGTATTGTATTTATTGGAGAGTTAGGACATAGACCTTTATTTTAGCAATATACGGAATTGTAAGAATTTCTGTGGCCATTTGTATTGTGTATCTAAGCCTGGTCCATGCTCAACTTAAGATGACCATATAATATGAGGCATAACGGGATGCTTTGAGGATGAAAGGAGTTATAATCATAACTGAACAACAAATCAAACCAGGATTGCTCTTGGAAAAGTGGGATAGTATCGGGCATTTATTTTTGATCACCTTAACTACACAATTGCTTCTCTTAATTAAAAAAAATATTAAATGTTAGTGGCCAGAAAGAGTGTTATGTTGAATGTATCTGTTTTATGCTGTTTGTTAGGTTCCAGGAGTTACAGAGAAAGTGTGCCTAGATTTTAGTTAGGGAACATTAAGCAACAGAGTGTTGTAGTTCACATCTAGAGAGGTAGCCTAGAAGTCTAGTCTTGAAAAGTAACCTTCAAACATAATTTCCTTTGTCTAAACCTTTAAAAGGAGTTTTAAAAATTTATTTTTTATTTATATTAATTAATAATTTTATGTAAGCAGGTGTTTTGCTGTATGCGTGCCACTTGCATATATCGTGTCTTGGAGACCAGAAGAGGGCACTGGATCTTGTGGAACTAGAGTTAATAGATGGTTGTGAGTTTATATGGGTGCTGGGAATTGAACTGAGGTCTTTTGAAAGATCAGCTGATGCTCTTTATAGCTGATCTATCTCTCCAAGCCACTCTGTTATTTTTAACTATGTATATGTGTGGTTGTCTGTGTATATGTATATATTGAATGCAGTCAGGTGCCCAAGGATACCCAAAGAGAGCACTGGATCTTCTGGAGCTGGACTTATAAGCAGCTATGAACTTTTACACGTGGGAGCTGGGAACAGAACTTGGATTATCTGCGAAAGCAGGATATACTTTCAATCACTGAGCCATCTCTCAGTCCAAGCCTAGTTTTCTAACCTGTAAAGTAGAATGATACAAGATTTTTCAAGAGGTTGGAGAAAGTGTATAGTTGGAAGTTTCTTGCCAGGCCTAGCTCTGAGGTCTGGACCCAAAAGGGGACAGGCTGGTTCTCATGAGGCCAGTACTTGTGTTCCAGGTTGCACCCATGTCAATGTGAATAGCTGCCCTTAGTTGCAGGGTGGTTTGTCCTGGGAATCTGCGTTTAGGACAATGACTGGAGCCCTCTAGATACCTTTTATCTTGGAGATATTGTAAAATGTTGCTGTAGGAAGCCTCAACTATTCATTTTTTAAATTTCAGCTTTGAAGGGGAGTGAGAGAGGTTGGGTATCATCAGATTTTAGACATACACTCCCTGAGTGATTATTATGGCCACGTGCAGAGGTAGGCAGGCGACTCAAGGTAAGGAGACGGATGCAGAAGGAAGGCAGATATGTTAGTCCTTCATCCTGATTTTCATAACCTTGTGGGCCCAAGTAAGCTGTCACATTATCATTGTTATTATTTTGCTGTTGTTTGGATTTTTAAGACAGACTCTCTTTGTAGTCATGGCTGCCCTGTAACTCACTACACAGACCAGGCTTGGCCTCAAACTCACAGGGATTTGCCTGCATCTGCCTCCCAAGTGCTAGGATTAAAGACATGTGCCCCATGCACAGTTGTGTTGGCAATGTTTATAGGTTTGTTTTTCTCCTACAATTTATTCTGACCACACTGTTTTCACCCTCCGGTTCCTCCCATCACTCCCCACTTCCCAGTCTATCCACCTCTATGCTCTTTTTTCTCTTGCTTTAAAAAAGCAAGCAAAAAATCAAGAAACACACACACACACACACACACACACACACACACACACACACACACACAAATTGGAAACCAAAACATGCAAGCAAAAGGTAAGGCAAAACTACCCAAAGCAATGTGAGACCAAAAGTCTACAGAATATTGAGTTCATTTTGTATTGTCCACCTGCTTCTGGGCATGGGGTCTAGGACGACCTGTGGTCCCCAGTGAGACTCCACTGAAGAGGACGAGTACTGCAGACAGCATGTTGAGTAAGGATGAGAACCAGTGTCCACTTCTTCTTCTCAGTGCTGGTGAGTGCTGGGATCTGTACATGCTCCGCGTGTGCTGTCAGAGTCTCGGGGGGGGGGGGGGTCATGTGGCGTTAGTCCTGCTGTATCTGGAAGGCATTGTTTCCTTGCAGTCATCCATCCCCTCTGATCCTTACAGTCTTTCCCCTTTCTTATATGCAGGTCCCTAAACCTGAGGCATGGGGTGGGGGGTTTGATGAAAAAGCATCCTTTTAAGACTGAACTCTCCAAAATGCAAGTGCAGTCTTAAGTGTCTATTATAATGAATCCTGCTTGACTAGTTCTGAAGGTCAGCAGATGTTGGTACTTAGTTGACATTGAGTGCCCAGATCCCTTTGGAAATTAAGTTTTAAAATTATTTCTGACACAAAAATCACATTTGGTTTTTCATTTCTGTGCTTAAAGTTTTACTTAAGATAAATGTTCAGTTAAGAAAAGTTTTAAGTGCCAACCTTTAACACTGTCTTTAACTTTACAAATGTGTACTGATTATTAAGCAGTAACACAAAGAGAGATAGCTTTATAAAAGTATAGATGAAAAATAATATTATTTCCCCAAGATCTTTTAGTATAATAGCTGTATGCTTTTTACAGTGTGTTGTGAAATAACCTCATGCATGGTTAAATACACAACAGTGATTAATAAAACTTATTTACACTAAGATGTTGATCACACAGTGTGAAGATGCATCCCTCTCTTAGTCTGATTGGTTTACTAAAAGCTGTGCAGTCAATAGTTAAGAGAGATTAGGTGGGACTTCTAGACAGAGAGGGGAACTTGAACCAATCTAGGCCGTTGAGCGAGATGCTAGCAGGACACCAGGGAAGTCGGATGTACAGAAGGAAGGAGGCAAAAAGCAATGTGGTAGGATGTCAATGGGTAGGAATGGAGAATTTGGGGAATAAGAGTGGTGGGTGGGACAACCCTAAGCGAAAGCCAGACACTCTTCACAGTAAGTCTTTGAGTCATTATTTTGGGGCTGGTGGCTCAAAGAAAGTTTGACAAGAAAGTCCAACTCCACTAGGAGACACTAAAGTTTTTTATTATTTCTTGGTCGTGAATCTCAGTAATAAACTCAACTAATCTTCAGTTTCTTTTCTAGTAGCAAACAATGCATCCCCCCCCTCCATTGTCCTCTTTGGTCACCACTGCAAACATGTGTTGTTTAATTATAAAGACACTATGGTCTTATAATAGCCAGGCACTTTGACTTGCTTTTCTAATAACGCTGATTAGCTTTGGATGAACTGGTCATATTCTCCCTCTCCATTTCTGGTCAAAAATAGTATTTGTTGACATTTGACAACTGGCAAAGATTAATAGTCAGCTGTGGCTATTGCACTGTCTGACTCACAGAGGGATTTAAACCATGACCTTGGCCTCATTATCATGCTGTTATAATCTACTGAGAAAAATAGCTACACAAATAAATTCTGAAACCAAGTTAAAAAAAATTCTTCTATTTGTGTCTCCAAGTGCAAATCCGAATGCTTCTGTGTCTTTTGAGTAATTCCATTGTCAGGCATTTTAGATGTGAATAAAGAAATGGATGCAGGAAATGCTTCTGAAAATGAAAACTGATGTCAGTTTTCTGCCTAAAACCTTGCAGTGTGTAATGAGTATAAGAGAAGTACAAAGTCTTCAGCAAGGCATACAAAGCTAGATAATAATCTTACCATCAACTATGTCTATATTACTTTCCAGCCCCCCTAAAATTCTGTGCTCTTTATACTCAGTAATTCTCTCATATTTTGTAGCTGCTTATGTATTTGTTCAGTATACATCTATTGAGCTGCTGTAGTGAAACAGGCATTTTAATACATAGGCCTTGGATAAACTGGAAAAAGAGCATTTCCTACTGTTCATGGTACAGTTGAGGATCTAGACAAGGTAATGGTTAAGGCACATTGTGACACATGCTATATATGGTCAGGATATGCACACTGATAAGAGAGCCCAGGACAAATAGGAAAGGCTGAGAATATGGCAGACATATGACTGGAAAGGCAAGCCAAACCGAGGGGAAACCATTTGAAAGTTCAAGATGGTAGAGGGCAAGAAGACTGCCATTACAGAACAAGGCTATGTCTATAGGCACCTATATGCTAAGGACAGAGATGCTGCCAGGATCTGAATCAAAACTTAATAGTTTCTTTGCGTCCATTTCCCCTTCATTTCAGAATGCCTTTCCCATTCTCCTATCCAATTCAAGCCAATAATAATGATAAATCTTCTCATCAGGAAGCAATTAACCAAATATTTTTTGTATTTATTATTCTAGGTGCAGGCAATCCATTGATAACATTCCTGCTGTCCACGTGTATATACTTTAGCAGGCAGAAGTACACACCAATAGAAAACAGTAAGTTGCAGTAAAAATACTTCCAATTTATAATGAAAAGTCATTAGACAAACACAAAGTACAGTGGAAAAGGAGCTTGGCGTGATGGGGCTGAGGGTCTAAAAGATAGGATGAGATATTAAATAGGACAATGAGCTAAGTAAATAGCAAAGTGAAAGGAAGGACTAGTTCAAGGGAAGCATGGTAATTCTAAGTAGGTGATGAGATCACAGTTGAAATGACACTTGCAGACCAGTTAAGGGCTCAATGGGTACTCAATAGGGTAGGGAGCCATCTTAGTACTTTGACCTGTGTTGAGCGGTTTTAGGATGCTTGCTCATTTTCCTCCCACGTGGTACTAGGGCCTTACACAATCTTGTTGTCATAGTTACTTTTCTGTTGCTGTGATAAAGCACCATGGCCACTGCAACTTAAGGAAGAGTTTATTTGGGCTTACAGTTCCAGAGAGCTAGCAGTCAATAATAATGGGGAAAGATAATAAGGAGCAGCAGGCATGGTATCAGGAGCAGGAAGCTGAGGTTACATCTTTTACAGTAAACACAAAGGCCGGATGGTGGTGGTGACAGACAAGTGAGCAAACAAACTGAATGCAGGGAGAGACCATATAGTTTCAAAGCTGCCCCAGTGATAAACTTCCTCCAGCAAGGCTGCACATACATACTAAGCCCCACCAACTGGGGACCAAGCATTCAAATGCCTAAGCTTAAGCCTCTTCAACACGACACACTTCTGGTACCAATTTTGTTTTAGTTTATGTTTCTGTCACTATGACAAAAGTAACTGACCAAAGCAACTTTTGGAGAAAAGGGTTTATTTGCTTATGGGTTATAAGTTATAGTCAGTCATTGGGGAGGCCAAGGCAGGAACTCACGGAAGCAAATACAATGGACGAATGCTGCTTACTGGTGTCCTCTGCTTGCTTTCTTGTGTACTCCAGGACTACCTGACCAGGGGTAGCATTGCCCATAAGATGCTGTGTCCTCCTGATGGAAGCAAGTCCTCAACTGAGCTTCTCTTCTCGGGTGACTCTGGTTTGTGAAAGTTGACAAAAACCAACCAACACCAGCCAAGTGTGCCCCCCCTCCCCCCAGCTGCATACACAATCCAGGGTGCTTGCTCACTGTGCAGGACTGCAAGGACAGAAGCAGCTTTACTGTTAGGACAAACTGTAGAATGACAATCATTTATCTGGGTGCAGCAGTAGATATAAATGATTCTGAGTCTTGTTAAGTATTCAGATTTTGTAGCAGAATACAAAGTCAATACATTTAAAAAAATGTGATTTTTAGTTTTATGCTTCACATCTATCTCCTAATAATTACCTAGCAGGTTATAAATAGTCCTTATAATTACGCAAAAGGAAAGTTCACAGGGTTATAAGCCTACAGGAACCCAAATTCAGTAATAAAGCAGTTACTTCTTAAGAACACTGTATTTTGAGTCTATTACAAATGTGTTCACCTACTGAAGGACATGTCCAAGTAAGAATTCCATACATGACATAGTAAGAAATGACTAACAGTTCAAGCAACACAAACCTGAACAAAAGTATTTCTAAGATCCACATTTTAGAAATCCGAAGCAACGTAAGGACACTTTATTTCATTATGAGCATAGCAATCCCATCTTAAACTGGGTGAATATTTTAAAAGTAGATTTTAAAGTACATGGGTTATAGCCCATTTTAAAGTTTTATAAATATGCATATAATCTATTTATGTGATTATACAAAAGTAGTGGCACATTTTTCCTTTGTAAAGGTGTATGACTAATGCAGACGATTTAACGTCCTTTTAGGACAAGTTCAGCTGTAGTAAGTAAAACACTGAAACCAAACAGAACACACAGTCCCAACCCACCCAAACAGAATATCCAGGGAGCCCGCTCACATTCGTAGATGTCAGTTTGGCAGAGATTCCGGTTCCTGCCCACTGTGTCTCAAGTGCTGGTATTGTCTCATCTAGGGAGGGGAGGCTGTGTTCGTGCACATGCATGGGAGTGGACAGGGAGACACAGACCTCAGAGTGCTATTTGACTGGCAGAAGGTGACCCTATGTTGCAAATGAACCCACATCTTTCCCAGTCTGAATAACTTCTTTCAAGTTTAGACTCAGCAGTATGTGCATATTCTGGTTCCTGAGCCTGTAGTGATGACGTTGGCTGGGGTTTGAGGGGATGGTATTTTAAAAATTGGAATCATAAATAAGGTGGAAAATTATTATGTATAGCGCTATCATCACATTTAAAGAAAAATTTACTGTTTTTGGTGGCTGGTGTTTCCTAGGTTAAAGTTGTAAATATGTATACCAACTGACCGGGAATTGTCATCACAGAACAGTAAAGGGGTGTGGGTGTGTTAAAATTCAACATTTGAACTTTAGGTGATTAAGTTTTCTTCAGAAGTGCTTCCTTTTGCTTGTTTTCTTCACCATTATCTTAGATTGTACAGCTCTCAACCTTTGCTAGACATATCCACCACTAGGCCTCAGCTCTAGAAATAGATTTATTTGCTCTAGGGTGAGGCTCAGGTATTTTTTAAAATGACTCATGTAATTTTCATGTGGTAAGGTTGAAAACCACGATAGTTTTACATTGGGCTAAGTTTATCTAGATTCTGATCCCAACTCTTTTATTTATCACGTTTATAAATCTCCTGATCTTGGTCTTCAATTTTCTTTATGATGAGCCTGGGTTAGAGCTTTATAAAAAAATCTTTAACTGTAAAACATTTAAATCGATTGTGATACGTTTCTCAGCTGGTTTGCCCAGCTCCAAAACAGTGGAAACTAACTTGTATTATGAATCAGGTTGTAAACAGGTGAGTGGTAGTAGTAGTAATCAGCAGTAATAATAATATGAAGCAAAACATAAGCAAACTTTTCCATCTCTTCTTTCCAGTTACAAAGCACGGAGAAAAACAATACAGAAATTTCAGCCTAGAAATCACAAGAGACATCTAGTGCTTTGTCTGTTCCCAGTTCTTTTAAATTGAGACTAGTCAGCTGGTACCTGGGGAACAAAGGGCGGAGGGAGAGAGAGCTTACTACACATAAATACAACACAAACCCCGAAGGCTTTGCTCACCAGCGCGAGCGTGGAAGGCATGGTAGAGGTGTGCACACACCGGCACGCACACTCTAACCTTGCTATCCCAAGCACTTGTTTAGAGCGCCTGGAAGAGAAAGACAGAGATCCAGATCACCCGCATCTAGCTCGCCCCGCCCCCAGGGAGAGCTGTCCGGGCAGCGCTTGGCTCCCCTGGGCCCGCGCCCACCCCCATCCTACCGGAGCCGGTTTTCCTTCTGTTCTTCTTTCACGGAGCTCGTCTCCAAGCTTCTAAAAATCAGGCTAACGCTAATCTCGCTTCTCTAGGCAAAAGCGAACGGCAGGAAAAGGGCCAACAGCCCTCGGTCCCAGCTCATCCTCTGAGCAGCAGAACCGACCCTTTTCCTCCAGCCTCCTCACCCCAAGCCTCAGGCAAACCCTGACTGTCACCTCCGTCCCCTCCCGGTGCGGCCAGCCCAGTTTCCCAGAACTTCCTCACTCTCGCCCCGAGACTCTACCAGCGCTCCCGGTTCTCTCCTTCCTCCCTCGGGTCCCGACCACCTGCTCGGGTCTTCCCGATCCAGGACCCCGCCCGGGGACAGCCCGGGAGGGCACGGTCCCCCAGGCTGCGGCTCCCGGTCTCACCTCAACGCCCGCCACCTAGGAAGCTCCCCGCCCCCGCCCCCTCCATCCACCGAGCCGCAGCTCCGGGAGCGCCCCCGCGTCCCCACTCCCACCCGGGCCCCGCCGTTGGCAGGGGGCTGGGGACGAGCACCCGCCGAGTCCCGGCCTGGGCGGTCGGGAGGCGACGCGGGCCCCGCGGGAAGAGCCTGCGAAGCGGAGGGAGGAGGCGGCTGCACCGAGCGGCGGCGGCGGCGCAGTGAGCCGGCCGGACCCGGGGTTGGGGGGCGGCGGCCGCGGCGGGACCCCCGGCGGGCGCCACCTACCCCGCCGCCAGCCCGAGCTCACGGGGGTCCCGGCGTCCGTAGCTGCGGGGCGCCGGCCGTCAGCCCGTCGGCCTCGGGCCTGGGTGGGGGCGGGGGTCCCCTGCGGCAGCCTCGTGCTTCCCGGAGGGCTTCTCCCTCGCCGCGGCGCCCCGCACGGGGCCGGGTGACGCGCCCGCCGGCGGGACGGCCGCGCCGGCCGCTCCCTCCGAACCCTCGGCGCTCCGGGGCGCGCCGCCTCCCCGCGTCCGGGGGCGAGTTCCCGGGACTCCCCAGGGGGTCGGGCTCGCGGGCGGCGCTTCCCGCTCGGCCGCGTCGCCACCGGCCACTCGCGCCCCAGCCCGCGCGCCCTCCCGCCCGCCCGCCCGCCCGCCCGTCACCCCACCCTCCCCAGCCGTCCCCGCCACCTTACTCCACCGCCCTCCCCCGCCGCTCGGCGCACTCCGCGTCGGGGCCTCCAGCTCCTCGCTCCCGCGAACCGCTCACTTGCCAGCCCTTCGCCCCCGGGAAGAAGAAACATTTCCCCGAGCGCGCTCCTCGGCCTCCCCCTCCCCCCGCCGCCCTCCCCTCCCCCGGCTTCCTTTCTTGGGGGAGGGGGGCTGTCGCCCGGGATTGAAGGCCATTGATTTGTATGTATTTGTCCCAGCGCCGGAGGCTGCCCCAGCCGCCCGCGCCGGAGCCGCCGCTGCCCGTGGAGTTGCCTCCCTGCTTCCCTAGGGTGGTTCGGCTCCACCAAACATGTCGGCTCCGGTCGGGCCCCGGGGCCGCCCGGCTCCCACCCCGGCGGCCTCGCAGCCTCCTCCGCAGCCCGAGATGCCGGACCTCAGCCACCTCACGGAAGAGGAGAGGAAGATCATCCTGGCCGTCATGGATCGCCAGAAGAAAGAAGAGGAGAAGGAGCAGTCCGTGCTCAAGTAAGGATCGGGCTCCATCTTCCCGCCTCTCTCCCTGCCCTCCGCCCCCCTCGGCCGCTACCCTGCGGCCGCCGGCGCGCCGGGGATCGCCGCCTCGCCTCCCGCCGGTGGCGCCGGGGCCACGAGGGAGGGCCGCGGGCCGCGGCCGCCGGGGTCGCTCGCTGCTCGTTGTCGGAGGCGCGGGCGTGTGTGTGTGTGTGTGTGTGTGTCGCGGAGGGAGGGCGCCGAGGCCGGCCGAGGGGACGGTGGCGAGCCCGGGGAGTCGTCCTTCTCCCCGCGGGCCACCCGGGCTCGGGGGATGAGGCTGAGCCCCGACTTCTCGCGTCCCATTTCCTTTCCCGCCGCCCCCGCGCGGAGCCAGGGACCGGGGCACCGAATCCAATATGGCCGTGCACAGGTGCTCCCGGGCCGGACCCGGCTGAAGGAGCCCGGGCCCGGGGTGCGGGCGCCGCCGGGGTCCGTCGTCCCGCGTCCGCGAGGGCCGGCTCTGGTCCCAGCCCGGGGGAGACGTGCGCCGGCCACGGTCGCGGCGGGCAGGGAGGCGGCGGCGCGGGCGAGGGGGGCCCTGAGCGCGGTCGCGTCTCGGGTGGGTGTGCGGCCGCCGCCATCTTCCAGCCCCTCCCCCTCGGCGGGTGCTAACACCCTGCACTCTGCTGTTCTTCCTGTTTGCAACTAGTAAATCCGTGATCCCGGGGAGGCTCCGGCTCCCACCGCCGTTGCAGCTTGTGTTGCTCCCCGTCTTGTGAAGTTCTACTCTGTTTGCTCACAGTTCAGCCAGCCGGGATTTTGCGGAGGGTGGGAGGCGTGAAAGTGGCAGCCAGACGTGGGTTTAGAGGCGGTGGAAATTCAGCACCAGGGAACTGTCCAGACAGAGTTTTCCTTTGCTTTGGGATTCCTTGTCACTTAAGCCGTGTAGCTGAGATTTGTTTCTACAGGTTTGCTTTTAAATGTTTTATGATTTTGGGTATCTCAGTTACTTCGGGAAGTCATTGTCCCGATGTGGAGCCTTTTAGTGTTCATCCAAGTATTTCTTTTTCATTTTTGCTTGAAATGAGTTACTCACTATAGAAAATGAACCCGTACATGCCTAATGAGGGACAGTTCTTTTGCAAGTCACCAACCAGATACACCTTCCCATAATCTCTATAGAAACATACCATTAAAGTGTAGACTTCCTCTGTGAAAAGAAATAATATACTGACCTCCAGCTGCCTAGTTTTAAAACATATTGTTGAATTCAGTATTCTTTCATATATGACAGCACACTTTGTCTACATGTACATTTTTGCATATTTAATTGAAATATATTTTACATAGTCTATAGCAACAAAACTTATATCAAATAGGTATGAACCTTAGGAAAAGCAATTTCTCACAAAATAATGAAGGCAAAAGAGGGCGAATGTATTCCTGACAACTGAAATTAAGAAGTGCTTCTTCAAAACTAACTTTTAGGTTTGAATAATTACTAGGGAATTAGACTTATTGTATGGACATAGGATATGAACAAAAAGTTAAGTAATTTAATCAGCTTAAACTAAAATAATTAAGATAGTTTAAAAAAGCTTTTTGAGCATACTTATAACTTAGCTCAACTTTAATGCATATACTAATAGTGACAAACTTTTGATCATTATAATTTTATGTTCAGATATATGAATTTATATTTCATAGTATAGTCATTAAAAATTAGTGTTTCAAAATGACGTTCAAATAAAATATGGCTTTATTTGACCCATATTTAAATGAAAATGGGTTTTTATTTACGGTGAATTAAATCAGTGTTTACTGGCTACTTAATCTTATATAGTTCTATATTTACTGTTTCAAAATATGGACATTTAGTAGAACATTTGATTGCTGAATTAAAAATTTCTCAAAATGAACAGTGTATTTTATTGAGTATATATTATTAATGGGTTTTCAGTTCAACTATATGTGTGTATACCTCCAAGTAAACATAAATACTTTGCAAATATATATATTTGTCTATTTGTTTCACATTATTTAGGTAGACACATTCTCTAAACATATCTGTGAAGTCACATCAATGAAAAATGTAGATCCTGGTCAAAGTACTTATTTACATAGTTTTAAATGGTCTTTAAGTAGTTTTGGAATGAGGTTAGACAGGGAAACTGAGAGTAAATTTTATAATAGAATTATAGTAACAGGAGGCAAGTAAGTTTGAAAAATCTGACATTTATTAAATAATATGTCCCCTGGTCTTGGGTGTTAAATAACAAATGTGCTGTGTAAGAAAAATAATGCTGATAGTTGTAAGTGACTACTATTTTGCTTGAAATTGAGGGGCTATTTTTCAGCTCATGATCAAAGTCTTTTATTTCTTGGTGGTGCTACCAAGTGCAAGCTAGCATCTTTTCTGAGAGAAGGTCATAGGCACAGAGTTAGAGTAAACCAAAATTCAAATTTGTATCTGATACTTTTAAACTATTATGTTAAAAATAAATTTGATGCATGAACCAGTAGAAAGCTGGATAAAAAAAATACTTTGCGTGATCTGTGAGTTTCAGTATTCATGCTAAGTATTATGCAAAGTAAACTGTTTATATCCAAGGGCATCACAAGATGATATGCTGGAATACAAGAATGTTTTAAAACTTACAGTCCTATCTTTGTTCGAAAAAAATAAAGCCCCATTAGTACTTAGTATAGATTAGCTAATACTAAGGTGCATATAATTTATGAATAAATGCATACTTTAAAAGTTCTTGCCTAAAATGTTTTCAGTAAGAAAGGTGAGCCATCAAAAAACGTTGAGGCCACTAGAGTAAATTCTCTTTTTAGAAGTCTAAATATTTAAAAGTGATTTATACTTCATTATTAGTGATTTTTTTTCTCTTGGCCCAGCAATGCACATATTGAGGAAGCCTTTTGTTGATCAAATAATGCTATCTTACATGTGAGTGAGCTACTGTAACTTTCCAAGCATTTGTACATCTCACTAGCCTGCTGGTTCATTGCTAAAACAAAGCTAAAACTAAGCCACAGCCCTTACACGAATTCCTGTAGCAGTTGCAGTTTTGAGTCTTGAGGGCTCACTGCTTTGTTGTTTTGCTCTGTAGCCCCATCTTTAACACATAATGGGCACCTAGTAAGGAATGTTGATCTGAATTACCATGCAAGTGGGATAGTTCATTTAATCTGTGGAAAAATAAGGAACCACTTTTTGAAAGAAAAATTATTTATTTAGTGTCTTTTTTTGTTTTCATTGCTTTTAATTTTTTTAGAGAATGTATCAAGAAGGCAAAGCCACTAAAATCAATTAGAAAGGTATTCAGTAAATATACTTCTTTCTTTCTTTTTATTTTTTAACCTTCTTTACCCCATCTCTTCCTTCTTTCCCTCACCCTTGGATAGTGTCTTTTTGTGTAACCCAGGTTGACCTTTTAAACTCAATCCTTCTGCCTCTGCCTTCCCAATTCTAAATGCTAGGATCATAGGTTGTGTTACCACATGTAGCTATTTATGTGTTTTAGGAGGTTTGTATTTATATTGTGCTTTCATTTTCATTCAGCTCTGATTTTCTATTAACGTTAAAAGGACAACCCCCCCCCCCACAAAGAGAGTAAAGTACATTCACGCTAAATTAACAAGTACATATAGTATACATATGTTAGTAGTTCTAAATGTTTAATTTAATTTATTTATTGTATTTAATTTAATTTATTTATATTTGGGACAGGATGTTACTTTCTAGCCCTGATTTGTTTGGAACTTCCTATGTAGACCAGGCTGGCCACAACTCACAGAGATCCACCTGTCTCTGCCACCCAAGTGCTGGGATTAAATGTATGTGCCACCATGCCTGGATAAATTTATTTTATTTTTTGGATAGAGTTTCTCCACATAGCCTTATGTGTCCTGGAACTCACTGTGCAGACCAGGACGGCCTCAAACACACAGATCTGCTTGCCTCAGCTTCTTGAGGGCAGGTATCATAGGCCTGTGTGCCACCACACCCAGCTTAAATTTTAAAATCAGTTTCTAAAGTTAATTTACATAATTGTTTATTTGATAAATAATATGTAAATTTGCTGCAAAATATCTAACCTATTTATTTACTCATGTGCATGTGTAATTATTGTTACTAGCATATTTTATGTACAATAAAATCCAGGCACAAGATATGTATATATATATGTATATGTGTATATATGTATATATGTATGTATATGTATGTATATATGTGTGTACGCATGTGTGTATGTAAGTACATGTATTTATATGTGTGTTCACATGGTGTGTGTGTGTGTGTGTGTGTGTGCATGTGTGTGTATTGTTTGTTTTTACAGACAGGGTTTTCCTGTGTAGCCCTCGCTGTCCTAGAACTCACTACCAGGCTGGTCTTGAACTCACAGAGATCCTCCCTGCCTCTGCCTACTGAGTGCTGGGATTAAAGGCGTGTGCCATCACCACCCATATATTCATGTTTTTTGTATGCAAACACAAAAATACAAGTATGTCCTGAATTTTGCTTTTAGGAAATGATTTCTACATCTGGTTCAGTGCCAATATCCATCCCATTTTCTGAACGTTTTGTAGTTTTCTTAACTAATGTTATAGTTTAATAGCTTTCCCTTTGCCATTAGAGACATTGATTCATTGTTTTTAGTGTATAGGACTGCATCTCTGGGATAAATTCTTAAAAGTAAAATTGTTCTTTCAAAGGGTCAGTAAACTTCAATAAATACTATCAAATTTATTTTTGTAGAGGAATATGTATAAATCACATATACTGAGGAGATTTTCCTACTTGCCAAATCAGTGTGTGGTAAGCTTGGTCAGAATTTCAGTTATAAGCACTCCATTGTAGCTTTAACACGCAGGCTTCTTATTACCATGAGAGTGAGAGCCTTTTCATTTGCTTAGGAGCGTTTATATTTCCTTTCTGCTGGTAATTCTTAGTGTTGTTGAAGCTCTTTATGTGCTGTTGTGTTAGGGCCCCATTCATCCTCATCATTTTTACCGGTCAGATCTATGATCAGCTTAGAATGGCTTTTCTTATTCTAACATTTCATTCTACCAGTCTGCCTGTCTATCCCTATCTCCCTCTGCATAGCATACCTGATAAATGATAGTAAATCACAAAGACTTTTCAATAAAGATGATCATTGCCCCATGTAAATATCCACTGCCTTTGCCAAAAATGAAAACCCTTTAAAGATTCAAATATATTTTAATAGTAGGTTGGCATTTTTATAAGAAAATTTTCATACATAGTCTGTTTTTTAAAGAGAACAATTAATAATATTTTCCAATTGACTGTATACTTTAATAAAGGGACAATTATATTGTGTGAATAAAGAGATAGTAGATACAAGTTGATGGATCAACGTAGTTGATTCTTAAAACTTAACTGATTAATAAACTCTTGCTTAGATTATTAAAGTCTCTGGAGTTTTACTCTGGGTGTGTCCTTGGACTGATCATTACGGACTGAGTTTTCTGAGTATGTAGGTGTGCAGCCAGCATCAATCATTCCTGTATGCTAACTATAGACAACACTCTCTAAGGCTTAAATGTCTTAATGGCATATCTAGGTGAAATGCTCCCATTTTCTAAAAATTGAGAGATTTGTTTCATTGTTTAGTAGGAAGCCAAAATGTTTGAAGGGACTTTTTGTTTGGTTTTTAGAGACAGGGTTTCTCTGTGTAGCCCTGGCTGCCCTAGAACTTGCTCTGTAGACCAGGCTGGCTCCACCTCACAGAAATCCATCTGCCTCTGCCTCCTGAGTGCTGGGATTAAAGGCATCTGCCACCAATGGTGGCTTTCGGGGTCTTTTAAATAACTTGTAAGCATGGATTGAAGAGAGCAAGTATGAGGACTTGAAAGTTTTCTCATGAATCTTCATTTTTTAGGAAGTCTGAGAACTAAGGAATCGTAGTGAAATAATATAAATACCAAATACCGCCTGCCAGAGGATTTCTAAGTGACTAATTTGTGGAGGCTTCTTTTTGATTATCTTTTTTTGTGATTAGTTTCTCAGTATATTATTGAACCAAATATGTACTTATTTGTCTTATTCCTATTATATACAAGAGTCTTATTAGATTAAGATAATTCTGAAGCCCGGTTATTAGAATTTAGAGTGCTCATCTTCAAAATTGCTTCTCAGAAAACTCAATGTGTGTATGATTTCATCTTTCTTATTCTCTGGCCTTCCCTCCAAACACGAGTGTTTAGAGACCCTTTCTTTGACTAGATTTTAACTAGGTTTTGGCTTTATTCTCTATTTTAATGTCTTCTGTGCTTCCTAATTTATGGTCTGTCCACTTGGCTAGATTATAGACTTTTATAGACTAAATACTTTTATTTAGAGAATACCTGAAGTTAAACCCAATAATTCAAAGAAAACAAGTTTAGTTTCTGAAATAAAATTTAGTTTTAAAATTTCTGCCTAATTTATTTGCAAGCTGACATATGTAATGCAGCTTGTCTAATTTATAATTATTTATTTGTACAATTGCAATTTATAAAAACTTACCTTGTCCACTTTCACCAGAAAATAGAAGATTGTAATTATATATTATTTTAAAATGTAAGGAACTTAGGAATTAATGAATATTTTGCTTTAAAATTTTTCTTTTGATCATTAATAAATTTTCATTGTGTGTAGCAGAGCTGGATGACGGGATGTGCAGAGTGTCTTTTTTTTCTTCTAGGAATTGAACCTAGGACATTGTGTGTACTAGGCAAACATTTTACAACTGAGAGATAGCTGTATCCTTCGACTTTTAGAAATATAAAATAATTCATTTATTGTCTGTGCATGTGTGTCTGATTACAGGTACACATGTGTCATGGTACACATGTTGAAGTCAGAGAGCTACCTTTGGGATTATTGCCTGCAACCTTATGACTTTTGGGGAACAAACAGTTATCAGATCTTTGAACAGATGCTTCTATTTGCTGAGTCAGTCTTGATATATATCCCAGGCTGGCTTTGAACTCATAATCTTTTTGCTTCAGTGTCATGAGTTCTTGGAGGGCTGGCATAACAGATGTGTACCACCATACTTGGCTCACACAAAATGCACTGGACAGAAATCGTTTATGCCTTTCACGGACAGAGTCCAAAACTAACCATTTCATTGAAGATAAAATAATGTAAAATTCCATGAATAATGCAATAAAGGTGTTTTCAGTACATAATAACCATATTAAGAACATTCAGACTTATCTTCTAAGTGGTTTGCTGTTTCTTAGATGTTGTTTCCAAGTACCAGTTGATCCTGTTAAAGTATCCTGAAGTCTCACTCCTAGACTTTAGTGTTCTTTGGTGACTAATAAACACAGAGATCTTTGGGTATCTAGATACTTTTAACCACTTCCAGCTAATCCCTAGGGAAGTCATTGTAAGGAAAATGATGAGCTACAACTAAAATATTGCATAGTAAGTGTTAGGCAAACACGTGTACAGTGCCTCATGGACATAGGCAGATGAAGAGGCTCCTAAACCATCCTAGGTAGCTGACGTCTCTTGTGTTCCAAAGAATGAGTAGATGTTATTCAGGCAAGAGGAGCTATTTCAAGTAAAATCCTTTCAAATCTCCGTAATCCAAAGAATTCTTTGATTGTAAAGATGCATAGCATATAGGGCATGGTTAAGGGACGGCTCAGTAGAGCACGTGCTTTAAATGGAGAAGTTATTAGAGGAGACTGGAGAGTCCTTGGATGGTCTTATGATTTGAGTTTCATCGTGATAGCAGTAGGAATGGATTTTAACCAATAGAATTATGCTTTTGTTGTGACTACTGAGAAGGTGCAAAACTAGAGGCAAGGGCATCAGGTAGCAGACTCTCAGGATTCACGTGATAAATCATGAAAATATAATTAGACAGTAGAAAGTCAAGGAAAGTTTTTGAAAAAGTTAAAATCCAGAATTTCCAGGATTTGACCGCTGTGAGAGTCAGGTTAGCCCCTTGAGACACTGGGCGGCCTGTTCACTGACTGCTGTATAAAGCTCACTCAAGGCTCAGCTTTCTAAACTTTGCTAGGCCTAAAACTAGCTTCCTCCTGATGGAGCAGCTGCACAGCAGCTTCTTACTGCTCTAGTGTTTCTATGTTCTATGGAATGAGTGTGGGTTAGAGAATCACCCTGGGTAGAGAACGGAGAAGACCAAAGGTGGAGAAGAAGACAGAGGTCAGGTAGGGCTCTGTGAAGCTGCTGATCTGAAGGAACCCTGCTAGAGCTTAGCTTGGAAAACTTCTCTGTGCAGCTCTGGCTTTCATAGAACTCCCTCTGTGGACCAGGCCTCGAATTCAGAGATCCACCTGCCTCTGCCTCCTGAATGTGGGACACCACGTCAGGTTGCTGTGATCTTTCAAAATGTTATGAAACATTCCTTACTGACACTGATAAAATAGTCTCAGGATTTTCTCACCCTCTGACTTTGTTTTAATTCTTGAGCATTTTAAACTGTAAGATAGTCTTTGTTTTATATGCTAGGTTTAACTAGAGTAAATTTCTGTCAGGCATGTATTTATACTTCTGAGAGAATTTTGAAATATGAGTGATTTTTAGAAAAATAGAAGAAATTAGCTATGAAGCTGTAATGTTGAAATTAATGAACTTTGTTTCTCTTTTTACTAGGTTACTGAATTATTACAGAATCTTAGAATGTATATTAGGAAAGGAGGAGGAAGCTTATTAGATTTAATGGTGGTAAGTTTCAGAAATAGGATCGGAAGGAAAGCTGTCAAAAGGGCCAGTAAGGAGTTGGAGGGATTGCTGAGTGTTAGGATCACTTGCTGTTTCTGCATAGGACTCAGGCTTGATTCTCAGCACCCACACAGCAACTCACACCTGACTCTTACTTCAGTTACAGAGGACTTCACACCTTCTTCTGGCCAGTACCAGGTGCTTATGTGTTGAACTTAAATGCATGCAAACAGACACTAATACACATAAAATTATTTAAAAATCATTTTAAGAAAAGGGAGACAGTTAAGTTTAGCCCCAGGTAAATATGATATGATAATTCACTTACTCTATCTGGAGTACATAGTATAATAAATAAAGTGACTAAAAGTTACCAGCTTTTATGCAGTTTGTATTTTATGAATATTTTTACATGCATGTTATATAAATATTGAAAACATTATTTATATTTTCATGTAACATAGCACTACCTAAATGCTTTTTAAAAGGTATTTGGGATTAATAACTTTTACAGCTTGTACATCATAAAAATTTAATATTTTTATGTAATACCATTTGGGAGGTTCTTAAACAGAGGTGGATGCATACTCCTTTTAGTAAGACATGGGAAACTTTTAACAGTTTTTTTCTTCCAACTAAGCTTATGTTTAACTGGAAGGGAAAATAGCATGGCAGTTTCATATATTCTGTAACTAGTCTGCTGGGCTTGTAAATCTGGAAAAAAACAATACAGTAAGCAATATAGTTGGGAAACAGAATAATAGTGGTATTTGGCACTTTGGCATTTCGTTAACAGATGGAGATGATACTCAACATCCATCTTGTGTTGTTGGCATATGAGAAATTTATTATAATTTTTCTAATACTTTCCCAGGAGCATAGATGAAAAGCCTGTTTTTATCACGTCTAATTTCTGTTCTCCAAAAGCTGTATTTAGCCTGAAAGAATTAATTAATGCTTTTTCTGTCAAAAATAACTTTTGTTATGGAGATGGCAAGGTGTTCTTGTTCATCAAAGACCTATATTTTCTTTCAGAAAGTTATTGCTGTACATTATGGCCCCTAGCTCTGACCTTTCTTTATGAGCTTTTCTTGTATCTGGAGAGGTTCATGTGATGCTTCTGTTCCCATTAGCTTTTGATGAGTAAACATATGCTCTAGGTGGTAAGTCATTGAAATTTTGAGGGTTGTAACTATTATTATAAGTAATACCTTGTTTTGTTGAAAAGTCTATTATTTTTTCTAAATTTGGCTTATTTAAATTCTCTCTCTCTCTCTCCTTTTGTTGAGACAGAGTTTTCCTGTGTAACACTGGCTGGCTTGGAATTAATTCTGAAGACCAGGCTGGTCTTGAATTTATAGAGATCTGTCTCTGCCTCCCAAATGCTGAGATTAAAGGTGTGTGCCACTATACTCAGCTAACTTTTTGTTATTTAACTTTGATAAAGCCTTACATTTCATAACTGTGCAATAGTTAGCTACAGAAGTACTTCCATGTTGCTATCATTCATTCATTCATTCATTCATTCATTCATTCATTCATTCATTCATTCGTTTGTTATTTACTAAAGGCTCTTGTGTATTCTAGGCTAGTCTTGGACTTGCTGTGTAGCTGAGGATAACCTTGAAATTCTGGTCTTCCTGCCATACTTCTTGAGTGCTAGGATTATTGGCGTGTGCTTCTGCATTGGAACTCTAAAGAAAGGAAACTCTTATGAAAGGCTATGTGCTAGGTCTCTTACACCAAACTTTACGACGTAGGCTGATAGTTTTTCACTAATTGTCTGATAAAGCTGAGTCTTAATTCAGAATTTGTTTGTTCAGAATTAATTTGTTCAAAAGAATTGTTGAACAAAATTTATAAGGAAGGGTCTGTTCCACTTACCTGCTAACAACCAAGCTTGTTTGTTTGGGTTGATATAATCACAATAAATTCAGTGGCTTGTAATTAACAGAAATGTATGAAATATAAATACGTTTCAGCTTAGTTTTTCACAGGTTTCTGTGAAAGTCTAAAATTAAGGCAGTTTTATATATATATACATACATATATATGTATATATATATATTCACCAAATCTTACTTTGTGGTTTGTATGTGTCAGCTTTCTTTTAGATATAATCTCACATGGCTTGAGGGCACAGGAGCTTTTCAGTGCCCCCCCCCCTTTTTTCTTCTTCAAATAGAGACACTGATCTTAGTGGAGTCTCTACCCAAAAATTCTAATGGTCAAGTGCTCCACCTCCTATTATCATGACATCAAGGAAATGGACCTTAAGATAGGAATTTGTGAAACCCAAGCATCTGATCTGTAATTTAATCTGAGAATTATAATTGATAGTTCATGTATTGTGTCTTGACAGGTATTTTGCTTTAGAAGTAGATAAAACACAGAGAATGCAGAATGAGAAGTCAGAAATATATACTTCTAAAGATTTATTTTAGAATGTATTGAAACTTCATATTAAAAATTTACCAGGTTTAATGCTAAGGACTGAATTCTGTTTCCAAACTGAGGGTAAGAAAGCTTGATAGGAACTGAAGTTAATTTTAGCAGACATCAAGGGCATAGAATCGGATGTTATTGGAATCAATGCTTGTTACATGCTTCTTCCATCTCTTCCACTTTCTCTCACTCAGTGGTGTACTTTTGGAGGCTAATTAATGTGGTTTATATCAAATGGTTACCTTATTCTCAAACTTCATTTAGGTTTTGTCAGTATGAAGTGCAGGCAGATTAGAATGATAGAAGAGAATGAAGGCATATTATTTGTCCATAATCTTCTGTACCACATGCTTGTGGGTAGGTGTAGTGGGATTTTGTTGTTCCATTGTAAATAATTGTCCCGCCCACTGGTTTGATAGAAACACTCATTGGCCCAAGGCAGACAGGAGGTGTGGGCAGGGCTACCAGACTAAGAAAACTCTGGGAACAGAAGAACAGAGCAGAAATACCACAGAGATGCCACAGAGAAGCCAGCTGATACAGAGGACAACTATGCTGCTCTGAGAAAAGATATTGAGCTGCATGGCTGAACAGGATAAGAATCATGGCTTAGATTAAGAGCAAGAGCTAGCAAGTTATATGCCTGGGCCCAGGTCAATCAGCATTTATTAAACCAGTGGGCGGGACAATTATTTACAATGGAAAAACATAATCCCACTGTAGTGGAATTACAGGGAGTTGTCTTTGCACTCAGCTCACAGGTGTTCTGCCTGCACACTTTTCCTCTTTTGTTCTGAGGGCTGCTTTCTGGTATTGCTCGTCCAGGCTTACCTCACCCCTTGTTGGTTACCTTAACCCCTGTCCTCACATCTGTAAACTGCCCTGTACACAACTCCTCATTCCTCAGTTGTAGTATAACATTTATTTCCTGGTGGGACCTGGATTGATATCCCGTTGTTTCCTAATAAGTTAGTGGATGTGCTAATGGGTTACAGTTGTAGATATTTAGGACCTGCTTTACTCCGTGTGCCAATCTTCCTGGTCTCTTTAGTATTTGTGTCCTCACCTCGATATGTACCTCATGAGCTTCTGTGTATGCAGCTCCATTGTGTGATGAGAATCTTTTAATAATTTTGCCAGCTGCAGAATCTTTCCTTTTAACTTACATAGCATTTTGTATATTGTTTATGTTTCTGATATTTAATAGTAGTCACTAATCTTTGTTTTTCTTAGAACAATCAGGTTATTTGAATTGAATTAGGTTATTAAAATTTTAATAATTTTAATTAGACAATTTATTTTTATGTTCAGGGAAGTGCCAGGTACACTTAAATATTTTTTAGATGAGATTTGGTGGTACTAGAAAGATCATCTTGATTCCCTTTTATTCTTTCAGCCAATAATATAACCGATTACTAAATATATTTTAGTCATATCTGTTAAATACCTTTGAAATCTGTCTTTTCATCATCTTCATTGTCCCTGTCTTGAACCTTTATTGTGATTTGCTTGTTTATTTCTAAGTTATTATTTATGTCTAACTAGGTTTTTCATATTTACCTCCTCTGACCCAAACTCTAATAATGCTTTAGCTTTCTACGACACAGATAACTATTAAAAATTAATTAAAAATTCTCTGTTTCACTTAAATTATTTTATGTGCATGAGTGTTTTGACTGCATGCACGTCTATGTATAACATTGAGTGTGTGGTGCCTGAAGAGATCAGAAGAGTAAATCTGATCTCCTGGAATTCGAGTTACAGATGGTTGAGGGTCTTGGGAATTGAACTTGGGTCCTCTGGAAGACTAGCCAGTTCTCTTAACCATTGAACCATCTCTGCAGCCCACGTGTTCATTTTTTTATTTTGAATTTGTCTCCCATTAAGTTTTGTTTGGGTTTGACTATATTAGTGGGCTTGTAGGAGTTGAATTATATTATATACTAGGTTTTAGGTCAGAGACCTTTAAGTATAGAACACAGCATTATATCTAGATATTTTAACAAACATTTGTTTATTTACTAATGTGTGTGTCTGTCAAAGAGTATGAGAGTATGTGCACTTGAGTTTGTGTCATCTGTACATGCACATAGACACCCAGAGAGGCCATCAAGTGTCTCTTCTGTTCCTCTCTGTCTATTGGAGATGGGGGTCTCTCCTTGAACCTGAGGTTCACACTTTGACTAGGCTTGGAAGCCAGCAACCCCAATGACCCTTCTGTTTCTGCTGTTCTCAGGGTTAGGGTTTTAGACTTTTGCTGGGATGCCTGGCTTGTTATGTGGGTGCCAGGATCAGAACTCCAGTCCTCATGATTATGGAGCAAGCCCTCTTTAATTGTTGAGTCAACACATCATCCCTTGTATCTAGATCTTTTTGAATGAACTGTATTTTCTAGATCTTTTTGAATGAGCTGTATTTGAATGAACTGCATTGTCATTTAAAAAACAAAAGAAGCAGAAGTGCTTGGACTCTGGAATCAGACAGCCTGAGTCTAAATCCGTTGTTATTTGGTTTATCTCAGTGTGTTTTTTGTTAGATGGGAGTAATATGCACTTCAGAACATGTTTTGAGAATTGAGTTTATATTTGCAAAGCTCTTAAAAGTTATCTAAAATGTCATATACACCATGTTTTTAAAATAAATAAGTTAAGTTATGAAGAATTCAGCAAATACAGTAACTATCTCAAGGATGGTCTTACGTCTATAGTACAGTCCTAGATCTTCCAACGTTCTATTGTATTCTTCTCTAGTGGCTTGAAAGAACACAACTCTATTGTTGTACAGCTCTGCAGGCAGAAACCTCACATAGTCTCATTGGGTTAAAATCAAGATGAAGGCAGAGGTGCATTTCCTCTGGAAGCTCTATTTGCTTGCTCACTTTGCTGCTCAAACAGATGTGTTTCTCTCTCTCTTTCTCTCTCTTTCCCTCCCTCCCTCTTTCTGTGTGCCTTTACTCTTTGTTTATGGGATTAAGGTTCCCATTTCCTCAATCCCAATTGTCTAGACTATAGGGTTAGCAATGGGTGCTGACCCTTCTTAGGATGTCATGACCCTCACAGTATTTTACTGTCTTATCTCTCTCTGCTCAGCTGAGTAAGACTTCCTGTCTAAGGATTACTGTGATTAGATTGTGCTTGCCTGTGTCAGATATTTCAGAATATTATTTGCCCTTTTGGCCACATCTTTAAATTTCCCTTTCCCCCAGAGGAACCACGTTCACATGTTCCTGGATTAGGACAGAATACTTTTTATTGGGTGGGAGTCATTCTTTTTATTTCTCTGTTGACCACCAGTGGAAATAAACTTGAACACACAAATTTATTATTTTCTTAGTGAGTATTTTGCCTGTGTATGTATGCGTGCCCCATGGTTGTGCGTTGGCATTCATGAAAGCCAGAAGAGGGCATTGATCCCCTGGAACGTGAAGTTACAGATGTCCGTGAGCTGCCATGTGGGTCCTTGGAAAATCTGGTTCCACTGCGGGAATGGCAAATACTCTTAACCACTGAGCTCTCTCTTCAGTCCCCTTGCTGTAATATAATATATATTATAAAGTACACGATTTTATTTTCAGTTTTTAAAATGAGACAAATTTTAGAATGAGATTATGCTGGATAGTTTTCTGTCAACTTGACATAAATTAGAGGCATCTGAGAGGAACAGCATCAATCGAGAAAATGCCTGTATAAGATTAGGCTGTGGGCAAGCCTGTAGGGTTTTCTTAATTGATGATTGATGGCTAGGGCTCAGCCCATGGTGGGTCGTGCACTCCTGGGCTGCTGGTCCTTGGCTCTATGAGGAAGCAGGCTGATCAAGCCATGAGAGCTAGTAAGCAGCTCCCTCCATGGCCTGTGTATCAGCTCCTGAGCTCCTGTCCTGACTCCTTTGATGATGAACTGTGATGTGGAAGTGTAAACTGAATAAACCCCTTCCTCCTTAACTTGCTCTTTGGTAATGGTGGTTCGTGGCACTTAACTAAGAAGCCGTAACTAAGACAGAGATTATATTATGAAATAATGTTCGATAAGGTTTCACAACATATTCAGTGAGGGCTATATAGTGAGGTGGTCTCTCTGCCCAAAAAGTCTAACTAGAGATGAGGTGGAGGAACTGAAGATAAGAGTATGAATTATTTGGTGCTCTGAGTATAAAAATTAAATACTTTTCCTATATTTGTGATTAAATACCTATCAACTTTCTTTTAAATTATTTTCACTTATAATTTTAGAGGACTATATTCTATGGGTGAGGCAAAGCTTCTTGTCTTGATCATTGGTGTCAGTAGCATATGGTGTTGGACCCTTCACATGGTAGGGAGCAGGAAGTCAAGATTACAGGTGAGCCAGAGCCAGAAGAGTGCAGGAATAGCTTTCGGATGCATGTCCTAGAGACTCCACAGCCTACAAAATAGGACTGCAAGCTAGGAAACAAATGGTTACAGTAGTCCAGGGCATTACATATTTTGACATATTTTGTGAGGAGTCATTTATTTTCTTAAAATAAAGTATATATTTATGTACTTGCTTTTTTGTAATTATTAGCAAAGAATGTGTTTAGATGAAAGATGTACTATGTACTGTGATTTCAACTTCATAGCAGTGTTTAAAGTATGATCAGTTGGTTTGACAGTCATGGACATTAGAAGTAGCAGTGAAATAAAGTAGAACAAATAATTCCCAAATACTAACCTACGTTTATGTTACAGTTTGTTTTATATGTTACAGTAGGCTGAATTTCAGAGTCCAGTTAGCATATAGAAGCTATAATGGTATTTTGAGCAGGAACACATTAATATAGAGGGATTATTAGCCAAAAAAACCTTGGAAGCATATTCCTCTATATGTGAGGCTGAGACTCAGACTACTGTGGAGCTGTGGCCGTGGCCCACTGTGCTGATGTGCTTTCTAGGCTAAGGAAGGCCACAAGTCATCTAAATGTGAAGGCTTGTTGACCTGTGGATAAGCTGGCTGTGGTGCTCAAGAAACTGTTTGGAAGGCTTATTGGTTAAGATGTTGCTGGTCCACTAGTATTTGCTGGAAGGATGGCTTGTGAGATGCTGGGGAAGCACGCAAGTAGGTTGAATCCCATTGGGTACTCATAAACTCCAGCAGCTATGTAACAAATTCAGTAAAGGCACTTGGACACCCTTTCTTCCTTTGATGTCACTATAGCCCCTCCACTGACAAAGCTGAATATTGTGTCATTGGCAGAGGGAATACCATGCAGAGGCAGTGTAAAGAAGGTAGACATGGAGCAGAGAGCAGTGCATTCTAATAGGCTGACTGTGTCATAGCTTGTGGTTCTTTGTCTTGGCTTCTGGGGTTCTCTATATCATTACCATTCAGTGCATAGGCTATTACGTATTCACATTCTCCATAATGATGTGAACACAGCAAAAGGGAACTGTGTTGAGTTGTAAGTTGTCTCCTAAAGTTTCCTGCTTAAATTTTGCTGACCAAAGCAGGTATGTGATCACGCCTAGGTCAAGGTGGAGAAGAAGAATCCTATTACATGGAAGAACAGGAAATATCCCTGTGTTTATAGAATTGGTATTGTAAACTTTGGCAATATCTAGGATAATTACTTACAATTTCTCTTAAAAATTTTGTCTGGCTTTGTAGTTTTTGCAGTTTTATAAAAAAAATGGCATTGACATAAAAATGATACTTTTAGCTTCTGGATCTGTAATATTAAGCTAATGTAAAGAAGCCAAGCCATTGCTTAGACCAGTGATGGTCAGAAGAAACAAGAACAGTAAAGTCTGTGATGGTTAGGTACAAATTCATCTTAGTTTGAATATTTGTATTAATTTATGCTTATGCAAGGCATTATATAAAATATGAAGTTGTTTAATCTTTATGTGTGAATGATATGTGTGTACATGGCTATGCCACGCATGCATGTGGTTGGAGGCCGAACTCCAGTGTTTATCTGTTCCTCTCACTTTGAGACAGGGTCTCATTTTCTTAGAAAGTTTCATAAGACAGTCTAGACTCTCAAGCATCCAGTTCTCTTCTTCTAACCTGAAGTAGGAGCACTGGATTGTTGTGTGCTACCATGTCTGGCTTTGTGTGGATTGTGGGGGATCTGAATTTACGGCCTCATGTTTGCATAGCAACCACTTCACCCACTGAGCTGCTGAGCTATCTTTCAGACCTGAAAAGTGAAATTGCTTCATATTGAATAAGATGTTTTCATTTTGGCCAGTCTTGTGTAGAGGAAAGAAAAAAAAAGCTTAGATGTTTCCGTTAGAATTTGAGCTGTCATTTACATAAGTAACATGTTGTCTTGGTCAAATCACTTAAGCTCTCCAAAGTCTATAAAATGATAAAAGCAAATGATCTAGGTGATCCCTAGACTGAAATTTTGATGCCAATGTACTCTAGGAGTCACATAATTTGCACTTTAGAAATGCAAAGGTACATGGGTCATATATCTTGTTACTCTTAGTAGAGACAGGATAGCAACCTCCAATCAGACATTAATTTTTCTCCAGTGAAATGGATGAACATTTAAATGCAAATCAGGAATTTTCTTAAAAGAGAATTTTGTTTTTCAGACATTTTTGTGTTTTGGAGTCATAGTAAAGGAAGTTACAGGATTAAAGTGACATTGTAGGTAATATTAAAAGGGAAGAAGTAAAATTTTTGTTTTGCTGTTGTAGGTATACTACTGATGAACATATATGCAGAGGAGTTATTATAAGATGAACATTGTAGTCTTTACTGATATCACATTACATACACAGAATCTGATCATATACCTTTGTTTAAAGTATCAGAACAACTTGCACGCATTATTTAACTGACATTCCCGCTTCAGAACTATGAATCACGCAAAATAATAAGTAGCTGTTGTCTTAGGGATAGATACATAATTAGTACTACTCTAGATGCATATGAAATTATTCATTACATATTATAGATGACTTAGGACATTAAAACTCAATTATAGCTATTTGTATGACAAAGTCTATAAAAAGTATGTAAGTCTTAGTATGCAAATAAAATCTTCATTTTCCCCTTTCCTCTGATAGTTACGTTATAGCTTAGTTTCTGTTAGGGCTCCCAAACCTTTTTCATGTCATGCATGACGTGAAACTGAATTGCTGCCTTGAGTCTGTAAACTTTACCATACCCATGAATATATTCTAGGGAGTCTTTTGTTCACATGTGTTTATACAGAGGTCAGTGGTGAATGTCTAGTGTCTTTCTCAATTATTTATCACCTTATTTTGGCAGTCACTGATTGGCAAGTACTTTCCCCATTGATCTCCCTCCCCAGCTCTAGACCATGGCTGCTCCTTCAGGGTTTCAAAGCTCTGGTTAGCCCCCCTCTTTCCCCCCCCCCATCTCCTTTCTTTTTCTCTTGTGCTAATGGGGCTAAGCACACATCCTGCCATTGGACATCACCCCCAGACACTGAGCTGAGTTTTTGAACTCAGTAAATACCTTTCAACAAACACCTAAAGTGCAAATTTTGTTATAATATTTTTACTCATTAACTTGAAGATAATTTCTTTTGAATAGACAACACACTGAGATATGGAACAAAATAATAGAATCTTAATCCTGTTTGTTTGTATAAAGCCAAAAGCTGTAAAAGCTACTATAGAAGTTGTAACCATTTGGAACTGATTAGATTCTTTAATTTGATAACATTATTTTACATTAAATTACTATTTATAAATTTTTCCATCTAAGAGTTTCTCTGAAAACATAAAATTATATTAGCTGAATTTCAGAATTTTCAGAAAGGTTGTGGAAGTTTTCTATTTTCTGATCATTGTAAACTTACATAGTATTTCTATGACAGTTGGTTTCAAAATTTAGTTGATCTATTTGCACATTCTGTTTGCTTTTGATATGGCTTTGTAAGACAAATGATTTTTAAAGTCGTCTCTTTTAAGGGCCAATAATCTTAGTTATTAGCTAAATACTGTTACTAACTACATTATTTTCTTCAGTGAAGGTTTTTCTTTTTTTGAGATAGGCGTTTCTCTGTGTCTCTGTAGTTGGACTAGAACCCACTCTCTAGACCCGATGGCCTCTAACTCACATACATCTGCAAGTCTGCCTGTCTCTGCCTCCCAAGTGCTGAGACAAAGGGTGTAGACTACCAAGCTTAGCTGAAAACGTCAATAACATTTTCACGTGGTGTTTTCTTTGTATATTTCATATGATCATGGGAAGTAATCATTCACCTTTCTTTGTTTTTATCCATTGATTCAAAGGATGGTGTAAGTTCTGTCCAGAGTGGTAGTTCAAGGTCCTGTAAATGTCTTTTGTTTGTTTGCTTTCTGTTTTTCAATTATGGACATTTAAAGAACTTAAAATCTGCGTAGGAAGGTGTTAGCATTGGCCACTTGCTTTCATTGTTGTGCCTGAGGCATTTTTTTCGTGCACACACATTTATTTGCTTTGAGGAAGAGTTATTATTATCTGCATAGATTTATTTAGGGCACAGAATCTAAATTTGAAAAATATGCTTAAAAAAGATTTTAACTTTTATTTCAGTAAAATCTTGAGGAGTCACATTATACTCATGATTCATTAAATAAATTTTTTTATAAAGTTCTGCAATCCCTTTACTGATTTTCTTAATAAAATTAGATTAAATATATTTTTGTTTCTGAAATTAAAATGACCCATTTTGAACTTCTGTCATTAATGAGTCTTGTTAATCATTAATCCAGTTTCAAAAGTCAATAAAAAGAGAAAAGAATAAAGCAAGAAAGATGGAAGAACAGAGACAGAAAAATTAAAGTAAAAGTTGGCAATTTATGTTCTACATATGAACAGCTTTAAAATGTATTTATTGTAAATGTATTTGTGGGCACACACATGCCGAAGCACACACGTGGAGGTTAGAGACCACTTTCCCGAGTCGGCCCTTTATTTCCACCATGTAGTTTCCAGTACTGAACCCATGTCTTCAGGCTTGGTGGTGGGTATGTCTATCTGCTGGTCATCTCACAGGCCCTGTAGGGACATTTTAATATTAGGTGTTGTTGCTGCTGCTGAAGATAATGGTTGCTTTAGATGTTAAAAATATACTCAGAGAAATAATTATAAATACTTTACAGATATGTAATAAAACAACCCATTGTGATGAAGGCAATAGTTAATTACATGAAATGATTGGACGGATGTGTAGTCAGGGGAGGCTCTACCAGTTTACCAAGCAGTGCGTGTGCTTTTCTTTTGAAGACAAACAAACGGACAAAAAATGTTCTCCTCATACATGGCTAAGTAGCACCTGAAATATTTCAGAGTAGCATGCAGTATACAAAGCAAAAGACTATTTTTGGGTTAGATATTTATTCAGATTTTTGTTTAAAAAATTTATTTTGAATGCTTGCTATAAACTAGCCACTGTAGTAATTTGTTTACAGTCTAATGGGAAGAGTCATGTAAAAACATTGTTAAAGTAGGTGTAGTCTGTTACAGTGCGGTTTTCCGCCCTGTCTGGCCAGAGGTCCAGACCCACAGACCTGTCGTCCCAGACCATTTAGCTGCCCGCCGCTGCTTAGGCCCTCAAAATGACTCAGACGCTTATATTAATTTCATGCTGTTTGGCCTATGGCTCAGGCACATTGCTAGCTAGCTCCTTCATCTTAACCCATTTCCATTAATCTGTCTGCCATGTGGACCGTGGCTCACCTGTGTTCCTTATATGTTTCTTCTTTGGGCTGGATCTCTCCCGACTCCGCCCTCCTTCTACCTATTCTCTGATTTCCCCGCCTACTTTTTCTACTGTGCCTGCCCTAGCCCAAACAGCTCCTTTATTTAAAGATTTCTATTCACAGCATACAGAAAGACATTCCCACATCAGTAGTCTTACACTGTAATCCTAGAACTCAGGAGGCAGAGGCAGAAGGATCTTGGGCTTTAAGATAGTTTGGATATATACCGAAACTTCTCCTCAAAAAAGTAAAATACATAATAACTGCTTTAAAATAGTCATGTTGAGCTGACACAGGGAGAGGGGTGCGTGTATGAACACTGAATATTTAAAAGAGGTTTTATAACCAAGATAACATTCAGGCTGATCTTACAGGAGAATATTTAGTACATATCCAAAAGATGGATTGTGAAAAAAAAAGCTGTCTTTTGGGAACAGCCAGTATTTCTGATACTAGGAAGCTGGAGGATGCAAAGAAGGGATGAAATGGTGGCAGCTGAAGTAACCATTCTCACATGCAACATCAGTGTAGAGATACTAGTTTTAAAAATATTGACTTACTTGGGAGACAGAGGTAGGTGGATCTCTGTGAGTTCAAGGCTGGCCTAGTCTACAAAGTGAGTTCCAAGACAGCCAGAGCTGTTACATAGAGAAACCCTGGTTTGGAAAACCAGTATATATTATATTGAACCACCTTCATGCAGATGGATAAATATTATTACGAGAATAAACTAATGACACTGTTCTGTATAGTCTGTAGAGGTGGGTTGTGGGAATTAACCTGCTCGGTGTGGGTTAACTCGATCTCCTGGAAGGTATATACTAGCTGGAGTTCAGAGTGCCCTGTTGTTGGAGATGTAACAAACTAGGTTACAGTCCAGATGCTTCTTTACTTGCCTCTCAGGGGAGTATCTTCTGAGGCATAGGAGCTTCTGGCCCTGTGGAAATAAGAGTATTTATATGGCCATGAAACATAAGTTTGCTCTGTTCCTTACAGTTAAAGGGACTTGCTGGATACAGGAAAATTAATGACTTGTTATTTTAATGAGGAGGAAATCAGAAAAAGCTTGACATAGTTTTAAAAATCAAAACATGACCATATTAAAGAGGTTAATTTAATGCCTTCTAAACTGGTGTGTGAATTATTAGAGTGACTATATAATTTGGACTGCAGCTCTTCTTATGTGGTAAACACAACCATCTACATGTAGTTTATTTGGGGAAAGGATTTATTTTTAACTTATTGGCTTTACATACTGATTTCGTATTGCTATATTAGATGTTAAATATTTAGAATCACCTATTCTTCTACACTATGCTTAGAAAAGTGATGATCTCACTAGTTTGTTTAATCTACAGGGAGAGACTTTAAAATAAGAATGGAAGGTATTAAAAAGGGCCTGTTGTAATATGTCAACAAACCCTATTGAGTTAGTGGCCTCATCCCCTTGTGGGAGGGAGATTTCTTACTGGCGATTTCTCCTGGTGCAGGCACTGTTTTCTATTCTGGTCTTTATTCTGGGTTTGTCTTGTGAGTTTGTGCAGAATATCGTCTTAGTAATTAAAGATGGGTCAAGTGGTACAGGATGATCCAAGTGTCCTGAAATATTTGAGATTGAGGGAAACCAGCTGCTTTCACTCGAAAAGTTAGATCAAAATCTCCTCAGATACTGTTGAGAACATTAAACCCCTCTTACTCATGTTTCCAACTTCAATAGGAGATCTTATGGAATTGTTTTGGAACACACGCTTCCAATCTGCCACCAGATTTTGCAGCAGGAATTTATATAATCATGCCATAGCTCAAACTGTCTCACAATTCACCATATGTTTCCATATTTGCAATGTTTTCAAACACTCTCTTCTCTTCCCACCCTTTCCAGTTTACATTTCTCAGCTCAGCCCCAGCTCTTACCCTGAAATTTTCATTCTCTTTTCTGATTCACTGACTATCCTGTTATACCTTCTACTACAGAATTAGTTCTGTCCTGGTTCTTTTTCTGGACACTTTTCTACACTATGAAGCAGTGCTCACCCCCTTACGTAGGAACTCCTGAGTGCAGGTCTAGGTTCTGCACTCTAATCTCAGCACATGTTTTTAGGACTTTGAACTAAGGGGCTTGCACATGGTAGGCACGTTTTCCCCCACTGAGCTATATCCTGGGTCCTGTTTGACCTTTACTTCTGTTGAAGCTTTTTTCCTTTTATTAGAAAATAACCATTACTATTTTTTAATATTAAATTTTTTGAAAATTAGACTTATTCATTTGTGCTTTATGTGCATGTATGTCTGTGTACTGTTTGTGTGCTTTATCCCTTTGAAGATCAGAAGATGGCATTGGATCAGCTGGAATTGAAGTTAGGGATGGTTGTGAACCACCATGTAGGTGTTGTGAATGGAACCTGGGTCCTCCTAACTGCTAAGCCAAATCTCCAACCTGTATCTAAGTTTATTACCTACATTGTTGCTACAGTGGTGGCAGTTTTAGAAAAAATTTTCTGTTCATAAACTTGTACTTTCATTGGGTTCAATGGAAATTTCTATAAGGCAAACCCAAATCAGTGAATGTAAACAGCTTGATCCTTTTTCTTCTGTACTAAGGATTAAATAGGTCCTCAGTCATTCTAGGTGAGATTTTATCACTGAGCTATAGCCCCAGCCTTTTACAGCAGCAAATAATGCTTTTCTGACTGTTTTCCTCCTAATCCTATGCTTCCTTCCAGTTTCTAGAAGTCAAGGAGCATGATGGGTGGGAGCAGAATAAAGGTTTTGCTATTTGTCAGCTGTGGGTCATTCTTGTTTGTCAGTTTCTAGTTCTGTGAGCTTCAGTAACTTTCTTAATCTCTTGTGCTTTGTTTCTTTCTATTTAAATTGAGGACAAGAATGCCTGTTTCACAACACTAGGAAGGTGAGGGATATCAGTAGTTAAGGGAAGCGTTAGCAACATAGTCAGTAAAGGCCTGTGTGGGATATAAAACCTTGTCACAGGCAGTAACACCTGTGTCGTGGGGTTGTTCCAGAGTGCAAATGCAACATATTGGCACACAGAAGACATACAGTACAAATTAAAAAATTAGTCCCTATCTATTTTAGGTTACTGGGTCAGCTTTCTGGTGTTCTTTAACCCTCCTGAAGCAAGTCATTCTGAGGATTAAAAGGGAGTGAGAGGAAGCAAGAGTAGACACGAATCTTCTTTGAATGATTTAACCTTCACTAAAGGAATTTTCACTTTTTGCTTTGTTGTCCTGGGAATCCAATCTAAGGACTGTATACGCCAGACAAATGGTCTATCACTGAGGTACCCATGGAAGTGTTCTAAGACTGTTGATCTATTCAGCAGATTGATATATTGGCTTCAGAAAGTGTGGCGCTTAGGTAAATATCATGTGGAATTGGTAGGCAGAATCTCATCTGGGCTTTAGTGCCATTAGTAACCTGAGCTTTAAAGTTTTGTCATTGCTGTTTAAAATTATTTTTGAGATTCTGCAGTTTATCTGAGTTCTGATTTGCACTTACATAGTTTGACAGTGGTACATATATAAAGACTTCATTAATTTGATCTAAATAGTAGTATTATAAGATTTTTATGAATTTTTCTCTTGACCATTCTGAAGTTTCCATCTTTTAGATACTTTTTTATCCAGAGTTATGATTATTATGTAGAAATGGAAAATTCAAAGACTGTTCATTTTATCTTGGTTTTTATTATAACCAGAACTATAGCAAGAGTAGACATTAGCAACGAAATAATTCTGTACAATCTCATCACTGCCCTTGTCTACTCATTCGTTTATTTTTATTATTTATTAATTATATTACCTTATAGTCATCTCTGTGCATATGCTATATATAGGTACAGTTATTGCATGTGATTTTTTTTATCTTGCTTAGTATTCTGTTATCTATGCACATTATTAGTTTTGTTTTCCTTTTCTGAGACAGGGTCAAAATCTGTTCCTAAGATGTGTGATTAGAAGTGTGTCATCATTGTGTCTGGTTTTATAATTTGGCTTTACTTAATATGATATGTGTATATATATATGATACAGATTCATTAAAATATTTTCAGTCATCTACTTCAATGTCTATTGCTTGACAGGCATTTCATTTAAGTGGGTACCAATCCAGTCTACGCTTATTTTCACTGAGTAATTAATTGATTAAATCCTTTGTTCTTTGAGTGAGAGTCTTGCTATCCAGCCCATATGTGTGTTCCTTTTGCCTCTGCCACTGTGTCTGACCATGTTAATTTCTGCACTTACTTAGTGTGTGTGCACTTTTACATGTGTGTGGAGGTCAAAGGGGAGCTCATGGGAAATGTTTTCCTTTTTCTACCATGTGGGTCAAACTCAGGCTGCCAAGCTTGGTGGCAAATGCCCTATGGAACGGGCCACACCCTCACTCTAAATCTTTTTGTTTGTTTGATTTGTTTTTCGAGGCAGGGTTTCTCTGTGTGACAGCGCTGGCTGCCTCTGCCTTCTGAGTGCTGGGGTTAAAGGCCTGCACTACCACTGCCTGTCAGGCCTGCACTACCACTGCCTGTCAGGCCTGCACTACCACTGCCTGTCAGGCCTGCACTACCACTGCCTGTCAGGCCTGCACTACCACTGCCTGTCAGGCCTGCACTACCTCTGCCTGTCAGGCCTGCACTACCACTGCCTGTCAGTCAGGCCTGCACTACCACTGCCTGTCAGGCCTGCACTACCACTGCCTGTCAGGCCTGCACTACCACTGCCTGTCAGTCAGGCCTGCACTACCACTGCCTGTCAGGCCTGCACTACCTCTGCCTGTCAGGCCTGCACTACCTCTGCCTGTCAGGCCTGCACTACCACTGCCTGTCAGGCCTGCACTACCACTGCCTGTCAGGCCTGCACTACCACTGCCTGTCAGTCAGGCCTGCACTACCACTGCCTGTCAGGCCTGCACTACCACTGCCTGTCAGTCAGGCCTGCACTACCACTGCCTGTCAGGCCTGCACTACCACTGCCTGTCACCACTTTAATTTTAATACAGAAGTTTTACTGAAAGTAAAACTACAGCAACAACAATCACAACAACAAGGCGCTGTCTTGTCTTCTTTTTGTAATTTTGCCTTCATCTCTGTGCTGGTGTCAAGTCAGTATGTGTGTGTATGCATGTGTGTGTCTCTGTGTGTGTACGTGTGTATATGTGTGTGTGTACGTATGCGTGTGTATATGTGTGTGTCTGTGTGTACGTGTGTATATGTGTGTACGTGTGTGTGTATGTGTGTGTATGTGTGTGTGTATGTACGTGTATGTCTAGTGTATGTACGTATGTATATGTGTGTGTATATGTGTGTGTCTGTGTGTACGTGTGTGTACGTGTGTGTGTGTGTGTACGTATGCATGTGTTTGTATGTGTGTGTATGTATGTGTGTATGTATGTACGTGTATGTCCAGTGTGTGTACGTATGCGTGTGTTTGTATGTGTATGTGTGTGTATGTATGTGTGTGTATGTACGTGTATGTCTAGTGTGTGTATGTATGAGTGTGTTTGTATGTGTATGTGTGTGCGCATGTGAGTGCAGGTTTGTGGAGGTTACAGAGCAACTTTCAAGAGTTAGTTCTCTTCTATTATTTGAATCTGGGGGATCCAGCTGAGGCCATTAGGCGTGACGGGAAGCACTTATTCACTTAGCTGTGTCACTGGCTCCAGACTGTCTACTGTTATGAGATCTCTTAGCATGTCTGTTGTTGGTTCTTCACTCTTTAGCTCTTTGCCCTTTCAGGGACCCGCCACCCAGCTCCCAAATACACCACACACAGAGGCTTGTTCTTAATTATCAACGCCCGGCCTCAGCGTGGCTTGTTTCCTTCCTCTCTACCTTTTACCTCTGGGCTTTTACCTTTTTCTGTTTCTGAATATCTTCTTTCCAGCTGACTCTGCTGGCTGTGCGGCTGGATTGTTGGTCTTGTCTTCCTTTTCTCCTATTTATTCTCTCCGCCTGCCAGCCCCGCCTCCTCTTTCTTCTGCCTTGCTATTGGCCGGTCATCTCTTTATTATGCCATCAAGTGTTTTAGACAGGCATATTAACACAGCTTCACAGAGCTAACCAATGCAACATAAAAGAATGCACACACCGTTGCATCATTAAACAAATGTTCCACAACATAAACAAATGTAGCACACCTTCATATTCCAAACACATGTCCACATCCTGACACCCAGGCTGTTAGACTCCTTCTTTCCCATCTCTTTCCATTTCTTCCCCATTCTCTCTGTTTTCGTCTTTTCTTTTTGGGGGGGTGATGAAGGGTGAAATTTATTATTTACATGTATGAAAGTGGCCAGGGATCACAGGAAATGAACAGTACTCGTAGGCTGGGAGAGGAAGAGAGGAAATAGCTGTCAAACCAGTGGGGTACAGCTGTGGTGCTGAGGTGGTTGTTGTCCTACTACTGGGGAGCTGGGGAGCTGCATCCTATTGATTGAGGAAGCCCAGAGTCATGTAGACGACTCACCTTAGATGTTCACGTGCTCGAGTACTAGACTCACCTCAGAAGATGCTGGAACCTACATTTATCTATTGCTACCCCTGCCACAACCTCCTTGTGATCCTACTAACTACTTCTTTGGAGACATTTTTGGCTGTTATCTGGGGCAGAAGTAGTGGGTAGAGTCTGAGGATGATTCAATACATAGACAGCTCGGCTAAGAAGAGCAGCCGAGAATGTCTGTAGAGCTGAGGCTATGAGACATGAGCCTAGATACATCTACTTATTAAATCAAGATGTGTGCATTAACTTTTGTTGAATAAGATGTTTTACAGTGTTCATAATGAAATAAGATGCACTCCCAGGAAATTGAAAAAGTAACAGAGAACAGTCTTGAGCCTTCTTCAGCCCTCCCCACCCCCACATGGTCCATATGACTTCTGTGCAATGTCATAGCCAGAAACTTGGTTGTGGGATCTCTATGCTAGTATGATGTGGCTACTGCCACTGGAGCTGTAGCCCATGAGAAGTTTTCTCCCAAGTTTCCTGAATATTGTCATTGTCTCTGCAGGAACCAGGAACAGAAAGAAAATCCAATTGTCTACCTTCTCCTGTTGTCCAGTCTACATCAGTGCTTCCCAGTAGCAGTATTGTAATTAGTCACAAGGCACCAAGGGAATGTTTTAGAAATGCAGTTGACAGGTTTTTAGCCTGCTGAGGAGGGAATGGGAAGGTTGGAATAGAATTGAGAATCAACAAAGGAAGCACAGGAAGCAGTTATAAAGTAAGATTCTTAAGTCACATAGTAGAAATAAAGAAATTTTGGCTAGTTTTCAGAATATCAAGACAGACCTTTTATTATTTTGATTTCTTCAAAGGAACTGATAAAATATATGGGCTAGTAGAAAAACTTCTAAAATGAAATAATTCTGTACAAAGGTATCTGAGTATTTAGTTTCAAGAAATGGAAATTAATCTTTTAACTAAGCTGCTTGTAATTACAGCACTTGGAACTCAAGGCACCATGACTACCAAAAGTTTTAGGCTGTTCTAGGCTGCCAAGTGAGACACTTTGAAAATAACCAAAACAAACCAATAAGTAAAGGGAGGTCTTAGTGTTCCTATTACTGTGAATGACTATGGCGATTCCTATAAAGAAAAATGTTTAATCAGGGCTGCCTTCTAGTTCAGTGGTTTAGTTCATTAACATCATGGCCGGTACAGCGGCATGCAGGCAACATGGTGCTGGAGAAGTAGCTTGATATGCAGGCAGCAGAAGGAAATTGTGTGTCATATGGACATAGCTTGGGCATATAAGACTTCAAAGCTCACCTCTTCAGCCACACACTTCTAACAAGGCCACATCTACTTCAGCAAGGCCATACCTCCTAATAGTGCCGTTCCGCCTGGGCTAAGCATTGACACACATGAGTCTTTGGGGGACATTTTCTATTCAAACCACCAAAAGGACATCCCTCAATTTCAAGTAGAAAATGTATTTGTTATAAATTTATTAGATTTCAGAAAAGTTGAATAACTATGCCTTGGAAAAGACAAATTAAGGAGTTATCTCTGAATAGATAGTTTGTAAAATTAATAGCTCGCTTCCTCAGAGTGTTGTCTCTTACTTGTATTGACCAGTTCCAAATTCATATAGTAGAGGTAGGATAGTCTGGTCTAGTTTGGGTTAGTTGCTCACCCACCCTTGGCAAAGAAAGTCTAAACAATCAGAGAGAAAACTACAATGTTATTGTACTTAATAAAATACTAAATATACCATTGCATTTAATAATCAAGTACTAGCGTCTCAAAGAAAATTTGAACAATAAAAGAATGATACTAGGCAAGCAAAAAACAAAAACAAAAACAAAAACAAACAACAAATTATTATTCGAGGCATTTAGCAGCAGGTAGCTCAAAATTGTGGCCCAAAGTGTTTGTGCACTTGATCATAGTTGGCACTCTGATCTCTTTAAATAGTACCTGGGAGGGAGTTACCACTATTATCCTCATTTTACAGATGGGAAAAGTTGAGAGGTGCTCTTCTGATGGTGGTGGATTAGGCAATTTGATCCAACCTTTCTACTGAGAACAACTAGAAAAACTGGATCAAATATAAAATTCATCTGTTTGAGAGTGTCAGAGATAACACAGTAGTGACAACTGTAGGGACAAGACCCTGGAGAAGAAGGAAACCTAGAAGGTGAGTGGGGATTTGAGGCTTCTTTCCCCTATGGGAATGTGTTCCCTGTAAAGATGGCCAAGAGCCTGAGAAATTCAGAAGAGCTGATAGAATAAGGAATTTGGCCTAATACAGTTCATTTGGAGTAGGATTTACTGATGCAGAGACTGTGGGCTGGGACCTGAAGGTCTACTTTAGTGGTAAGGATGAATCAGAGAGAATGGTCTAATGCCTTCAAATGTCCATGTGGTGTACATCTGTAATTGCAGCACTTGGGAGTTAGAAACAGGAGGATCAGGGGCCCAGTATCATCCTATGAGTACAAAGCAGCCTGGGTTACATGAGACCCAAATTCAACAAAACAAGTCTACAATACAGCGAAGTTGAACTGCAATCTTCATTAGATTATAAGTGTCCAGGGTTGTTAATGGATCTATCACCAGTCAAAGCAGGATGAATATAGTATCATACATAGTCCCAAAGATTTCTACCATTAATAAATACGTAATGTCATTTCCTTCCTGAGAGATGGCTTAGCTGTTACGAGCATTGGCTGAGGACTGGAGATTAATTCCTGGCACCACATGGTGACTTACAACCATTCCTAACTCCAGTCTGAGAGAACCTGACACCATCTTGTGGACTCTGTGAGTACCAGGCACAGAAGATGCACGTACAGTCAGACAAAATACTCATACACATAAAAAAATAAAATACAAGAAAATTATTTAAAATATATGCCTTAGAAACTTAAAAATTATCAAACATATAGGAAATGATCATAAAACTGGAATTTCTAAAATTAAAAATATTAGAAAACACAAATTATATTTTTCCAAGAATTATAAGATGTAATTGAAAACATTAACAGAATAGAGGTGGAGAAAACTATGATGCCATCATTACATACAGGTAATGGACTGGGTAAATCTATTATTGATTTGATTAAAAAACTCAACAAAGTAGAAATTGATAAGTATAGTTGTATACAAAGGAATACAAAACTGAGTATGTACCAGTACAGAAAGTTCAGAAGAGAAGTACATCAATTGGAGATTGGGAAAAAAATACAGCTTTTATTAACACATGATGGTATGCAGTGAATTTAAAAAAGCACAGATACTCTTTTAGAGTTAAGAATTTTATCAAGGCTTTATGCTATAGTCAGTGCTATATTTCTATATTAAAACCACTTGAGGGGTTTGAGAGATGGCTCAGAGGTTAAGAGCACTTGCTACTCTTCCAGAAGAACTAAATTTGTTTTCCAATACCCACATCAGACTGCTCACAACTGTCTGTAACTCCAGCTCCAGGGCATCTCCTGCCAATGGCCTTCACGGGCACTAAAACTCAGGTGTACATCCCCAAAGCAGAAACACACACCCTTATGCATCATTTAAAATAATGAGATAAATCTTAAACAAACAAATCCTATCTGAAATAGAATTTAACATATGTGATTTACATCAAGCAAATGAAAAGAAATCGAAGTAAAGGTTTATAATCCTTAAATACCCAAATTATGATGCTTTATTTAGAGAAATCAGAGAATAATAATGTTGGTAGATTGGAGTCTTCATGCTGGTAAAATGTAAATCCTCCCCAAATTCAATTTTAACTTGATGAAAATTTTAGCAAAATGTAAGCAAAAAATGTTTACATTAAACGGCTGTAGTGGATTTATGATGTTACATTGTAAATAATTTTCCTGCCTATGAGTTTAATAAAAAGCGCTGATTGGCCAAAGGCAGACAGGAAGTGTGGGCGGGGCTACCAGACTAAGAAAACTCAGGGAACAGGAAGAACAGCAGAAATGACACAGAGAAGTCAGAAGAAGCAGAGGACAACTATGCTGCTCTGAGAAAAGGTGCCAAGCCGCATGGCTGAACAAGATAAGAGGCATGGGTTAGATGAAGGGTAAAGAGTTAGCAAGTTATATGCCTGGGCCTTAGGCTGATCAGCCTAAAATTAATGTAATCATCTGTGTGTCTCTTTGGGACTGTGGGTCTGTGGGTCTGTGGGTCTGTGGGTCTGTGGGTCTGTGGGTCTGTGGGTCTGTGGGTCTGTGGGTCTAAACCTTGAGGCTAGGCCTGAAAGTCCATGACAGAAACCTCTTACTACAAGTTGGTAGAGCATGAGACTCTTAATCTCAGGGTTGTGGGTTTGTGCCCCATGTTGGGCGCCATTTGTAGTTGAGGGTTTAGCAAGGTAGTTCAGCAGATAGAGGAATCCTGCTATACATGACAAGCCTGGTGACCCAAGCTTAATCTCTGGAACCTACTCAATGGAAGTAGAGAACCAATTCCAAGGGATTGTCCTCTGACTCCCACATATGCACCATAGCAGATATATCTCCTCCTGTCCCCTCCCCCCATAGTAATAATGATGATTAAAACACAAAAAGTAGGGCTGAAGGTATGAGGGGGTCTGATGCCCTTTTCTGATCACCTAGTACTCCCAATGCATGTGGTGCATATGTATGCATTGTGGGAAAAACATATCCATAAAATAAATATTAAAGAACACAGTTGACCACATACTATGTTATAAAATTAGATGGCAAAATGTTGGATTTATACCTTATTGATGCTGTAATTATACTTAAAGAATATAATGTACATTGACCTTTCTAGGCTAAGCATCTGTTATAGTATTTTCAACTAAGAAACTTAGAAAATTTAAAATGAGATATATTATTGTAACAGTTTTTCTTTTCCAAAGGGGGGGGGGAGGAAGAAAAGTAAACAAGGCTACAAAAACAAAGCCAAAGAAAGTTTTTGAGTGATTTATTTTTAGCAAAACAAATCCACTTATTGTGATCTCATCAAATTGTATTGAAATTGAAATAAGATGAACCTAAAGAAAATAACTTGCTTGAGTTTATCAAGTTTTAGGTGAGAGTAATTTCTCAGAGTCGAGGATGGTCTGGAACAGTTAATTAAAATAACAGTAGATAGGTTTTTGCTTTGTTTTGTTTTTGTTTTTTAGTGGTTTTTCTTGGTTCCTGTTGTGTTGATGAGTGCTATCAGACTATTCTGTTTTCCCTTTGAGATGTTAACATAAATAATCATTGTGTAATAACCAGAGAAAAGAACATTTTAAAGGAATTTTAGAAAGCATTAATTTAGTATAGTTTGGAGTGGAATCTTGTAAGATGCATTAAAATTTGTATTATGGAGTAGGAAATCTTAATTTCTACAAATTAATAAAGTTTGTTCAAATGGAAGAAACTTAAAAGTCATGGTTATTTATTGTGTTGTTTTTAAGGCTGTAATCTACAGAATATATTTGCTTCATAGTATATTTTTGAGTCACTCATGCCAACAGTGAGCTTCAGTCTGCTATATACTTACCTGTGATCCATTCTGTGCATATCAGTAGAGCAGAGATTGAGTACCATGACTCACTTTGTCATAGAAGATAAGTGCTTTAGGAAAAATTGTTATAAAAGATGTCTTTAATTACTGGCATAGAACACAATGGCTTTGTATACTTGCTTTTGCTGTGGAACTGAAAAAAATTTCTATTATAAAAAATATACTTATTTGTTAAACTTAGAGGTTGTCTTTTCAAATTTACTCACCATCATTGTGGGGTGGTCACTTCAAAGACAACAATTTCTTTTGGCTCATTACTTTTGTTCTTGCTGTAATCCATTACCTAGCAGAGATACTTTAGACAGGTTTACTGTGGCTTACATTTCACCATGGTGAGAATACATAGTCACTTCTGGAAGGTAGTCAGGAAGCAGAGAGTGAAAGGGAAGTGAAGTCAGACTACAAAACATCAAACCTCTGCCTTCTGCCTCCTTCCTTACCAAACAGCACCAACAGCTGTAGAGCAAGTCTTCAGACACATGAGTATATAGGGTCAGATTATACTCAAACCGCAGCAATCACAAAATAATGTCAAGCTACTTTATGTGCTTCTCATGATGTCAGGAGTTAAAAGCAAATAGTGAACTTCATCGTTAGAGTTTTAGTGTATGTAATTTTGAGTTCAAAGTATAATTTTAATGACATTTTTATATGATGATTCCAGGGGAACTAAAATTTCAAAATTTATGTAATTGTAAATAAAGAGCTACCACCCAATTGAAATCTGGACTGTCACACCATGATGAAAGGCAAATGCCATGGGAAAATTCAAACTCAGTTCTGCTTATCCACTAAGCCAAGGTATTATCAATGAAAAATGTATTCTTGGAGGCTGGAGGGCTTGCTCATTTAGTGAAGTACTTGCTGTGTAACCATAAGGATCTGTGTTCTGTCCCCAGTACCCTCCAGCTAGTGTGGTGCCAGATGCTTATAGCCTTAGAATCCCAGGAGCTCTGGCTAGCCAGCAGGTTGTTTCAGTGAGAGATTATGCCATAGAGGAGAAAGACTCCTAATATTACCTGGCTTTGACAGGTGCATGAATGTGGGTACACACTCACAGGCACAAGCACCTGCTAACCATGGCCAGAACATACCTTTTTGTGTTAAGTAGTGGATTGATACCAGCATCTAATTTTCCTATATGTGTGAAACACACAAACTTATATCACAGATTAATAGATGAACATTTGCAATTGATTTGGATGACTTCAAATACTAGCTCTGACTTCCAGGTAAATGAAGTGCTGTCACCTCCCCAGACACTTCCACTGTTTCTGTAGGTAGTTATTTTAGTTGTCAGTGAGAGTTTTATAGAACAAGCTGTGTATGGTGCACACATGCGCTTGAATCCAGCTCGTGGAAGGTGACAGCAGGAGATTCAGGGTCTCAAGGGATAGTCTTGGCTTCTCTGGAATGCTAATACCACATAGAGCCCTTAATTTTGACATTTAATCAGAAAACCAATGACAACAACAGAGTGTTTCCTATCAGCCCTACTACAGAATTACAGAACAGGAAAAATGAGATTTGCTGACTACTTAAAATAATGAAGACAATGGCTCACCTTTCATTTACGTACCCACTCTACTTGCCTCCTACTATGTGAACGTTACTACTTGTAACTTTCATTGAAGTCGTGTGTCATTGTTTTCAGCATTAAACATTATTTTTGTATCTTTGTAAAGGATTAAACAGAAACATCTCTAATTGTAGCTCTGTCATAAGATTTTATTTTAGTTTTGTGAGAATTAACTGTTGTAAAGATTAGGCTAGCAGAAGCAGGGTGTAGATTAGTAGTATACATGCTTCCTCCTACTTGCTTGCCAGAGTATCAATTGTCCTCAGTTGATCTCACATTTAATAATGAGCTGCACTGCTAGAAAAGCCTTATCTTTACCTACATTCTAAGTTTTACTCCTGCATTAGAAAACAGCAGACTTATTCTGTAGAAATATGATGATTAATTCTTTAAGTGTCAGACCAGGTTCAAAGGTATCACCAGGATTTTAATACTGTTTTGTTTAACCTCATTACTGAGTTGATTACAGTCAAATAAAATGTTCTGAGTATCAACATAGGTTTGCCAAATTCAACATTAGCTTCTGGCTAGGCTCCAGAGGGATTGGTAAACTTCAACCATCTGGTTCACTTCTTTACCTTCAGTTCTTGCCAAACAGTGAAGCAATAATCTGGCACATTTGGATTAATGATAGGTCTAGCAATGAGTGATGGGTTAGACTTTTCAGTATTGATAAATATGACAGGATGAATTGGGTTCATATTTAATGAATTTCTGAATGTATTAAACCTAGAATAATAAATGATAAAGTGACATGTGAGAAAAGTTCAGAAGGAACTAAGTGCATAGAGCAGCAGGGGAATTGCGCTTTATTTGCATTATTTTATTAAAATATTGTCACTGGAATTTTTAGGGACAGTACCGTACCATAGTAGCCCTAGTAAAACTGGACTTGGTTGATGTGGGAATGTCTTTCTGTATGCTGTGAATATCAATCTTTAAATAAAGGAGTTGTTTTGGGCCGTGACAGGCACCATAGAAAACATAGGAGGGGAAATCACAGCATAGGTCGGAGAAGCAGGGTGGAGTCAGACAGACCGAGCCAGCCGCCCAAAGAAACATGTAAGGAAGACAGGTGAGCCATGGGCCACGTGGCAGACAGATTAATGAGAATGGGTTAAGATGTAAAAGCAAGCTAGCAATGTGCCTGAGCCATAGACCGAGCAGCATGAAGTTAATATAAGCGTCTGAGTCATTTCTGGGGACCTGAGCAGCTGCAGGCAGCTAAGGGTCTGGGGTGGCAGGTTTGTGGGTCTGGACCTCTGGCTGCCTGGGACCAAAAAACCTCATTGCTACACTCGGTCCATTCTTAGTATGCCTGTTGGTGAAGAGTAATAGTGAGAAGTGGAGAAAGAGAGGGTAGTCACTGTGGCCATTTAGGAAGAGGGCCAAGTAATGAGGTCCCATTGGGGAATGTGAATGGAAGGCAAGGCTCTCACTCAACTTACCCATCACTGAATCTGCTGCAGTCTGCACTGAAAACTGTTGGATAAGGCATGCACATTGTAGACAAGTTCCTCCTCAGGCTGGCATCAGAGCTCACGTATCCTTTCCCTCAGCATGAGGTTCCTAGCAGATTCCAATTCCTTGGGGTCCTATTGTTTCAGTAGTCTGGTAGCCAGCAGCACCTGGGGATTGTTTAATTTACAGTAGTAAGTAGTATGCTAAAAGATAAAGCTGAGCACCTTGGCTCATGCTTATAGCCCTGGTACCTCAGGACTCTAGAGTTATGTGAGAAGATTTTGGTTCTGAAGCTGGTTTAGGCTACATAGTATGTTCTAAGTGAGACTAGTTACATACTCAGACCTTTCTCAATAAAGCACAGGCTGGGAAGGTAGCTCATTGGTAGGACTGTTTTAGTTTGTGCAAGACTCTAGGTTTGATACCAAGTACTATAAGGGAAGCAAAAGCAAAGAAAAATGGGCCGAACAAATGTCAATGAGAATTCACTTCATACTGAATCTTCTCCAAGGTTGTCTAATTGATCTGAACTTCAGTGATGGGGCAAGGCTGGATTACAGCAGGTCCAGAGCCTAGTTAAAATTTATTTTGGGCTATCATAATCCATTTAATAACTACTTGTTATGAGAGTGGTGGATGGCTCAGGTGAAGAACGCTTGCTGCTGTTGCAGAGGGCCGTCGTGGTTATCACACCTTGATAACCATCTTTAACTTCAGATCCAGGGCATCTGGGTCTAATTTAGCTCAGCACTATTTGCACAGGACATACAAGTATACACTCATGTTACAATGAGGTTTCCAGCCCCCTGCCAGAGGTCAGACCCACAGACCTGCCATCCCAGAATGCCCAGCCGCCTGCTGCTGATCAGCCCCCAAAATGACTCAGACGCTTATCTTAACTTCATGCTCTTTGGCCTATGGCCCAGGCACATTGCTAGCTAGCTAGCTCCTTCATCTTAACTCAACCCATTCTCATTAATCTGTCTGCCATGTGGCCTGTGGCTCACCTGTGTTCCTCACATGTTTCTTCTTGGGTGGCTAGTTCGATCTGGGACAGCAGGTCTGTGAGTCTGGACCTAGATATTGCAGTAATTCTCACTTGCAATATACTGTACAAAGGATTAATATATATTAAAGGGTATTTTAGCACTCACAGATACAAATTGAACCTTAGTGCAGTTTTTGAAGTTAGGATTGTCCTGTGATGGGGTTGCTGATCTGGTCTCCAAGAAAGCAGAAACCAAACAGGGACCACTCAAGATCCCAGCAGCCTTTTTCAACAGGGCTGGCTACACCCTGCCCAGAACTCCAGAGACATGCCTCCCAGCCTTGCCAGCTAATATCTGAATTCCACCACACACACAGGCAAAACTGTCCTCATACCCATAACATAAAATAAATAAATTCGATAGAAAAAACTATCGCCCTTTTTTATGTTTAACATTTTGTGACTATCAGGTTTGAAACCCTTTGAAATGTAGATCACTTAGTAGACCATAAATTTTTACCAACTCAAAAACTAAGAAATTCATGAGATGGCATCTGAGATCTTTAGAAGTTTTCTTGCTTCACTGAAATCCACCTCTCTGGTATTTCCACCAAGATATCTAAAATGTGTCTATGATGTTTTGTTCTGTTTCTATGAAAATGTCAGGAAATAGTTAAGATGTAAGAAATTTAAGGTATCCCCAACGTGTATCCTTGTGTCACAGTCACTCACATTTGGCTCCAGAGTAAAGTGTCTCTTCCTTCCATTGAGGTGAGAGTTGTGTGCTTGTGTCAACACAAGCAGATGGTGACTTCACCGGTGCATAGTGTGTCTTTCTCCAGCACTGGTGCTCTCATGGCCTTATTGAGACAGAGAAGAGAGTATAGTAAGAGTAGGGGACAAACTGTGTTGTGTGTCACCTCTGACTTCAGTCCCTCCCAGTGTCACTTGGGTAGTTGGGTTGTTTCTGGTCTAACCTTCTTTTCCGGGTGTGTACCTGCAGAAACACTGTGAAATCCTAGTTTTATTTTTAAGCCCTAAGCAGTGTTCTCCTGGTTACGTTCCGGCAATAGGACCCAAGGGCACTTTTTTGGGTATGGGATCCAATACAGTGGTTGTAAAAGAAAAAAGCTTTAAAGTTTATTTTAGGTATTTTTAAAACAAATGTATTTTATGGTAGAAGTGACCAACATTAACCATAAAATTAAGAATAAAAGTAAGAAAGGAGTATTAATATAGGTTATTGTAAAATGTAGAAACTGTAATGTGTATATTAAGATGTATACCAGAAAGGTATTTTTTATTTTTCTTATATTTTGCTTTAATTATATGCTAGGAATTGAACCCAGGGCCTTGTTCAAACTTGGCAAGTGTTCTGCCCTTGAGCTGTGTTTCTGTCTCTGGTCAGACTTTGGTGTGTCTCTCTACAAGGTGTAAAGAAAGATAAAAAAGAAATATACAAAAGAAAAACCTGTCTATTTGATGATAGGCTGTAAAGCACAAATCATTGACTTAATAAATGAGTTCAGCAATCTGTTAATCAAACTTAGTTCATTATATGAATTTTTACCAAACACTAAGGATATAACAATGAACATGACATGATTTTGTCTTATTTCTCTAAGTTATAATTTTAATATCCATAAAATCAGTTTATAATATTTAGCTTAAAGGACTCTTCAATATGAAATTTAGAGAATTATGTTAACTCTCTCTTAGGGTTTCTATTGTCATGAAAAGGACCACAACCATGGCAACTCTTATTGAAAAAAAAAAACACAACATTTAATTGGGGCTGGCTTACAGTTCAGAGGTTTAGTCCTTTATTACCATGGCAGGCCATGGTGCTATGCAGGCTGACACAGTGCTGGAGAAGGAACTACATTTTAGTCTGCATGTAACAGGATTGAGCTGTCTACCACACTGAGCATAGCTTGAGCAAAAGAGGCCTCAAAGCCCACCCCCAAGTGACACACTTCCTCTAACAAGGCCACACCTCCTAAAGGTGCCAGTCCCTGTGAGCTTATGGGTGCCAATTACGTTTAAACTACCATAGCTTCCAATGACTGTAATCAATATCTGAGCTTAGTCAAAACAGGAAAGAGGGTAGTTCTGACTTTGGAGGTTCTAATCTGTATTCGTTGGCTCCATTGCTTTTGTGCTTTGGACCTTAACAAATGTTATGGCCTAAAACTAAAATTTGGAAGAAGAAAGCACAGGGGAAGAGTTCCATAACATTGATCTAGAGGACACACACACACACACACACACACACACACACACACACACACACACACACACACACACACATGATATATCTCTATATAGATGCATATGTTCATGTTTCTATTTCCTATTACCCCCAAAGAACAGGCAACAAACGTAGACCAATCAGATTATTTGATGCAAAGCTTATGCCAGGAAGGGCACACTTAAGGACTGGGAGGAAGGATCTGCAAACTTTTTATAAGCATAAATTTTTAAAGGACTCAAAATTTTGCAGCAAGAAAACAAGCAACTTAATAAAAAAACAAATTGACAGAGGATAGAATTAGATTTAACAAAAGATTTATCATGGCCCTCAAGTATCTAACAAATGGTTGACACCACTAATTCCCGGGGAGTACAAATTAACTCTTAACTCCCCAAGGAGATGTTATCTGTTGGAATGGCTTTTTACCAGAAAGATGAAAGATAAGATTTGGGGAGGGTAAGTAAATAAATAATAATATTGGTGGGAATTAACATTGCCATTGTGAAGAACAGTGTGGCAGTTCCTGAGAGAGTCACAAACAACTACTTTATATTCAGCAGTCCTACTTCTGGTTAACTATCCTAAGGCTATGAGATAAGTATGTTGGAAAAATACCTGTGCTCTCATGGTCATTGCGGAGATATTCTCAGCAGGAAGCATATGGAATCTTGCTGAGTATCCAACAGTATCCAGCTGTATAGAGAAAGTGTGGCACACAAGCCCAGTGGAATACTTCTCACATTTAAAACTGAAGAACCTCTTTTCACTTCGGTCAGTGTCAGGGAGCCTGGAGGATGCTATGCTAAGTGAAATAAACTAAGTCTAAAGAAGCAGGTGCTTCATGATGTCACTTGTTTATGGAATCTTAAAAATAGTTGACCTCAGAAAAACGGAATAGCTTTTTTTTTTTTTTTTCTTTGCAAGGGACTGAAATAGATGTTTGGAGGATGATGAAAGGGCAGAAAGTCTCAGCCTGAGCAGGAGGCTCAGTCACATAACAAGTCGCTGTGCCCAGTAAGAACAGTGTGCGTTTGAGAAGCACTAAGCGAGTAGAAGTCTCTGTTCACAACAGATGGATAAACAAGAGACACCGTGGATTGACTGTCAACACAAATACTTTCTTAGAATTACTGCTTTATGATGAAAGTTTAAGCTTTGTTGTTTATTCAGTAAAATCTTAGAAATGAATACATGTGTTCTTCATATAAGGAGTCCCAGAAGGATGTGTACTTGGAAATTAAAATTTAAGTAAAACTCCGAATCTTACTGAATACACTGTTCAAACACTTAATTACACTTATTCGTTCTTTAGATGGAAAGGAAACTCAGATAATAGGCCAGCAGTTAGGTGACATTTCAGTGTCTAGGGAGTTCAGAAACTGCTCAGGAAGATAAGTGAACATATTGTGCTTTTGTGTTTCAAAAATATGCCAATTTCAAGATTTTTTTTACTGTTTAATGAAAATATGAAACTCAGATATCATACTTATGTTGTTTTTGGGTTGTATTAATATATATGTCTATATTTCTAAGTTGTTTAGATCAAGTAGGAACTGTCAGCAACTTAACTAACAACTAGTAAAGCTTGCAAAGCAAAGACCAAAGCAGACAACAGTACGGATGACTGCTCACACCTTTAAATTCTCAAGTGGGGGGCGTTTGTCTGACAAAGTTAGGCTTACTTTAAAATGTCGTACAGAGTAACTTGCCTGTGTTTTCACTATCTCTTAGTCTAATAGAGTGCTGCTTCTTGCTGTTTTCTGCTTTATGGTAAAAAATATGAAATTATCTATTTGCTTGCCTGCCTATCTATCTATCTATCTATCTATCTATCTATCTATCTATCTATCTATCTATCTATCTATCTATCTATCTATCTATCTATCTATCTACCTACCTACCTACCTACCTACCTACCTACCTACCTACCTACCTACCTACCTACCTACCTACCTACCTACCTACCTATCTATCTATCTATCTATCTACCTACCTACCTACCTACCTACCTACCTACCTACCTACCTACCTACCTACCTACCTACCTACCTACCTACCTATCTATCTATCTATCTATCTATCTATCTATCTATCTATCTATCTATCTATCTACCTACCTACCTACCTACCTACCTACCTACCTACCTATCTATCTATCTATCTACCTATCTACCTACCTATCTACCTACTTATCTATCTATCTATCTATCTATCTATCTATCTATCTATCTATCTGTCATCTATCTACCTATCTGTCATCTGTTGATTACCTCAATTTTTTATCTTTGAAGCTAACAATCTGAAGCTGGCTTTACAAAGAGTCTTTTACACTCTATTTTAGGTTATTTTTGATCTAAATAGATGAGAAACAACAGTAGGGATGATTCCAAATGACAATGATTTTAAAATTAAGAAACATGTATTTAATGAATAAACTTAGAAAATCAGACATATAAAAGAGATACTACTTCCTTTTTTTAGAGACGGCCATTCCAACATAGAGCTAGCTCTTTGGCATACAGCCCATTTGCTATGTCTTGCTATCTTACTATATTTTTATAATGATTAAATGTGTATTTCTTATAATTGGTGGAACCAAGACATATGCAAACAAATTACCATTCTTGTCCTGTTAAGAGTCATTTCTTTAAGAAACCCCATACATGCTACATACTACACACACACACACACACACACAATTTCACTTTTTGCACAGCAAAACAAAAGTCACACTTTTTTTTTTTTTTTTAAACTTTCGAGACAGAGTTTCTCTGTGTAGCCCTAACTGTTCTGGAATTTGCTCAGTAGACCAGACTAGCCTCAAGTTCACAGAGATCTGCTTGCCTTTGCCTCATGAATGCTTGGATTAAAGGCGTGTGCCACCACTGGTCAGTGGCATATTCAGATTATATCTTTAGCAATAAACACTAGCTCCTTTTCTTTTGTTTACTTTTGAGGCAGTCTTATTATTTAGTCCTGGCAGGTGTTAATCTCACCAGGTAAGGTTATGATCACTACCACAATTTTGAGCCAAATTTGAAGCAAGATTTGACTAAATACTATTCTGGGTGTTGGATGCTGACAAGGTCCATTCTGGGGTTCCCAGAAAATGGCAATGAGTCACGTTTGGCAGAGATTTGTAAAGGCAAACCCATAAGGCTATGTGTTTCTCACCGGGTCCAGTAAGGGTCAAGCGAATATCCTGCTGTACTTCCGGCCTGTGTACCTCCCATCTACATGTAACCAAGCACATTGTACAATTGGGTCAAGTAAATTTGTTTAGGGAAGTGAAAACGTGGCTTATTATCTTCTGTAAACCATAGCCTCAGGCATCTCAGGAGGTAATCATTTTTGGACTAGGAGCTTACAGTTTAGAGATATTTTTGTTTTATGGATCTCTTAGACATCACAATTAAAGCTTAAAACATAACTTTGGCTCTTACATAGCACTGAGACTCACTTTGTAGACAAGGCTGGCCTCCAGCTCACAGAAGTCTACTGGCCTCTGCCACCTTAGCGCTGCTACCACCATATATGATTCTATATTCAATTCTTAATAATTGCAAGCATGAGTTAGTACCCACCCGAATGGACTCCTGTGGTTGTTAGCTTACTATGACCTATAATTGATGAGGAGACAAGCATAGTTTAGGTTAATTGAGTTGGGAAGACCCACCTAAATGTGGTTGGTACCATTCCTTGGCTGGAGTCTTAGACTGAGGAAAAAGTCTTGGCTTCTTCCTGCTATGAACGCGACAGTGAATGACAGGACCAGCTTCACAGGCTCTTTGCGCCTGTGCTGTCACCACTGTCTGCTCTTGGACTGCACTCATATATCCTGAGGTTGAACAGACCTTTTCTTTCCCAAGTTGCTGGCATCAGGTTTTCTCCCCCCCACCCCCCTCCAGCAATGAGGAAAAAACCTCTTATAATTACTCAAGGCACATCTTGTTTTCTGCCCTTTGCATTCTGTGGCCATAAATTATAGTCTGTATAGTTATATTGTAACATCAAAAGCTTTGTTGCATACTTCAAATTCTATTACTTCTGTATAGGTAAGAAACAAATTGTTAACTTGTGTGCTAAAGTTATCTATTTTATTGGCTTGGTTTTTGAGACAGTGTCTTTGATATCATCTACTCTGGCCTCCAAGTTTGTGATTTTCTTCTCCTGCCCTTCTAAGTACTGGGCCCTCTCATGTACATCACCATGGTAAGCCCTAGCAATTGGCTGTCTTTCTTTTTCCTTCCTTCCTTCCCCTCCCTCCCTTCCACTCTCCCTCGTCTATCCTTCCTTTCTTCCCTCCCTCCCTCCTTCCTCCCTTCTCTCTAGTGTTTTGCCTGCATGCATGTCTGTGTGAGGGTGTAGGATCCCCAGGAGTTGGAGCTACAGATGGTTGTAAGCTACCATGTGGTTGCTGGTGATTGATCCTGGGTTCTCTAGAAGAGCAGTCAGTGCTCTTGACCTCAGAGACATCTCTCCAGCCCTGGGTGTTTTTCTGTTTTAACTAAAAGGTTATTTCTTTGGGTGGTGCTGGTGGTGCTAAAGACCTCTCCATGCTAGGCAAGTATTGTACTGCTGGTGTAGACCCTCACCCCCTAATTAAGGCATCTTTAAATTAACACATTGGACCCTATTTTTGTGGTCAGCATTGTCTCCTATAAAGTCGTCAGCTTAGTAAAAACTATGGTGCAGAGAAACTATGAAGCTAGACCTGTCTGTGGGCACAGGGGAAGATTTACTGGGAATCAAACTGCCAAGGCCATTAAAGGTGGGAGTGGAGAAGAGAACAATGAAGGAAAAGGAGGCAGGTTTGACAGTCAGTGAGGTGGGTCTGAGCTGACACAGACCGTCTGCAGCTGACCTTTGAGGAAGATTAAGGTGGTCAGTATATGGGCAGACAGGAGCAGATCTTCTCCTCAGGAGATATGCTTTTACAGCAAGCAGAAACCTTTAGGCTTGTTTATCTGGCCATAGCTCTTCTGTTAGGACAGTGCCACCAGCCACTGTGGGGAATCAGGGCTTTGGACTTGACACTTAGAAGACTCTGAGTTTATTGTGTCTTGTCTGTTATCAGAGTTTGGGGATTTATCATTAGGTTACATGAGAGTGAGAGAATGTGAGGCTAAGTTGTTACACTGCATAGTGCTCGCTGTGCATTTTAGCCTGGGTGAGAAGCCTTATATTTGGGGAGTTTGTCTAGGTTCTACTTGGACTCTTATTTGGGGCTCACTAGGTTCTACTTGGACTCTTATTTGGGGCTCAATGTGCTAAGCCATCTTTATATATAGAGTTTATTATTTCTGTTTAGTATTTATATCCAAGATAAAAATCATATAGCGTTAGTGCGCTGGTTAGAGACAAAGTAAACACACACAACTCCTCCAGTAGCCTCATTGAATACAGGGCAATAAAGTAGAAAGAGGAGAAGAAGAGAAAATCTCAGTTCTGACTCATGTGCTGTTTAATTTTTGGCACATTTTGATCCTGGAATTTAACTTTGAAATTAGTAAATCGAGAGAAGTATAGACTTTTACTAAAGCTAAAGAATGCCAACTTGACTCTTAAGCCTAGAAGGGCAGGGTGACAGGGAAGAACAGGTTCTCTCCTCTGTTTTAAGGATATATAAAGCTTTTTGTTTGTCATTTTTAGTACCTTTCTGGTGTCTTGATCTTTTTTTTTAAGCCTCTTTCTTTTTTTTCATTTAAACACAGCTTTACTGAGGTGTAGTTCGTATATCCATACAGCTCAGCCTTTCAGAGTTCACAGATGAGTGCTTTAAACTATATTAGGTTGTACAGTCATAACCACAAACTAATTCTGGAATATTTTCATTTCCTCTAAGAGAAACCTGGTATTTAGCACTTACTCCTTTCTTCCCCTACCCATTTAACCACTAATTCACTTCCCATTGATTTACTGATTTTAGATTTTTTTCATATAAATAAAAGCTCACACACACACACACACACACACACACACACACACACACACACACTTTCAGAAGTGAGAACTGAATATAGAATCTTGCACTTGTTAGTGAAGCTATCATCCACTGAACTATATTCCCAGACCATTTTTAATTTTGTTATTTTTAGACAGAATCTTGCCAAATTAACCTAGGCTGGCTTTAAATTGGTGAATATAGGCTAGGTCTTCATCTTACAGTCCTCCTGCCTGCCTCAGCTTCTTAAGGAGCTAGGGTAACAGGTAACAGGCCTATGCCGCCACGGCTAGCTCATGTAGTTTCTTTTGAGGCTGGCTTTTCTCATGTGGCATAGGTTTTCAAGGGTTATCTGTATTGTGATTTGTACTAATATTTCATTTATTTTTAAAACGCACATGTAAAATTTTTATCCCTTTAATAATTTTATAGCATAGAATTAAGTGGCATTGGTACATCTGAAGTTGGGCAGCCAGCATCACTGTCTAGTTACTAAACATTTTCATCAACCCAAAAAGAAATTTTGTACCTGTTGAATGGTTACCTTAATTACCCCTTTCTCAGATAACTATTAATCTAGTTCCCATCTCTATGGACTGTTCTGTTCTGGATACTTCCTATGAATAGAGTTGTAGCAATTGCTCATCATCTCTCAGGTCTGGCCGCTTCCATTTATAGTAATATTTTTAAGAGTCATTCATACTATAACATGTATAGTAGTCCCTTTTCCCAAATGGCTGAATACTCTGCAGCTGTATGGATGTTCAGTGTTTTATTACCTGCTACTCAGTTTATGGGCCTTTGAGCTGTTTCCACTTTTCAGTGATAATGAATAGTAGGTGCTATGCACATCCATGTGCATACTGTGAATGAATGCATTTTTATCATATTCAATTCCTTTTGGGTCTGCCCCCTCTCTGTAACATCTGACTTTGTGTCCTTTTGCATTTTTCAAATACCCATCAAATACAATCTGAGCCACCCATAAATTCTTTCCCCCTTTTATTGAAAATAGATTTTTCCCCTACAATATTTTCGATTGTGGTGCCATCCCCCACCCAACTCCTCCCTGGTCCTTCTCTCTTTAGAATACAAACAGGCATCTAGGGAATAGTAATGAAATAAAACAAACAGATAAATTAGAACAGGACTACACTAACGGGAAAAACAGAGTCAAAGAAAAAGCATGGGAAACATAGATGCGCGCACGCACACACACATAGACACACATACACACACACAGATAGATACACACACATGCACACACACACATACACACACACATACACACACAGATAGATACACACACGTTCCCCATCACAGAAATCCTGTAAAAATACAAAACTGGAAGTCCTAATATATATGCAAAGGATGTGTGAGGTTAAAGAACTGTCCTCACATTGATCACGAGAAAGTAACTTCTAAAGCTACCAGTTCATTTTGTGTTGGCCATCTACTGCTGAGCATGGGGCCTAGGTGTGATTTGTTTACTGAGTGAGACTCCCTTGGAGAAAATGAATTTTTCATTTGTGAGTGGTTATCAGGTGGAGCTAGCTGGGTTAGAAATGGGGATGGTGTTTATGTACCCTCTCATATCTAGGGCCTCATTTAGTATAGGTCCATGCAGCCCTGTGCATGCTCCCTCAGTCTGTGAGTTCAGACGTGCTTGGTTGTGCTGCGTTTACAAGGCCTTGTTTCCTTGTTTCCTTCTCTCCCCTCTAGCTCTTACACCCTTTCTGCCTCTTCTGCTGGCTTCTCTGAGGGGAGGGATCTGATGGAGACAACACATTTAGGGCTGTGTGTCCCATGGTTTCTCACTCTTAGCACGTTGTCTGCTGTGGAACAATGCTGACGCCAGCTGAGCACTGGCTTATGAGGACAGCAGTGCGTGATTCTATTGCTCTGTTCCTTGATCTGGACAGTAGTGTTTGGCTTTACACCAGGTCCTTGGCCTTTCTGGATTCAGGTCTTGCCTATGCAAGAAGTGCCAGGTGTGGGTTTCATCTCATGGAGTGGGCCTTGCATCAAAGCAGACTTGGTTGGTTGCTCTCACATGTTTTGTGGTACTGTTGCAGCAGCATATCTTGCAGGAAGGCCATCATTATAGAGCTAGGGGTTTGTAGTTGGGTTGGTGTTCGCTTTTCTCCTCTCTAGCATGCAGAGTGTCTGTAGCAGTGAGAGTCTAAGTAGGCACAGTAGGATCTTACTGTTAGTTTGTGGAGAAGAACCTTTGCAATAGCCTAGGTTGTTTGGGGGTTTCCATGGGGCTCTTTGGCCAACAAGTCAATGAGTTGTAACTTATCTTCTGATTCTAGAAGCTTCATTTGGGGATGAGAGATGTTAAGTTGGGACTCTGCTCCCGTTATTTGGAGATTTTGTTTATATTGCCTTCACATTATAGAAAACTTGTACTGTATTAAGTTTTCATACTGCCCCTCAGATGGCCCTTAGTTTTAGCTGTCTCAGTATTCCCTCCCTTGCCCTTCTTCTCCCCCATTTTATTCTCCCATTCCAAGCTGCCCCCACTCCTCATCCATAGCCGCTTAGTCTCTTGGCCCCCCTCTACTCCTCTGTATCTAGCCTCTGTGGTTATACGAACTGTACCTTGCTTATTCGTGACTTAGCAGTGAACATCCACATAGAAGTAAATATATGCTGCATTCGTCTTTCTGGGTCTGCATTACTCAGAATGACTTTTGTCAGATATTCCATGGCTCTGGCATCTCCAACACTGGGGTCTTCAACAAAATCCAGGTTTTACCTTCATAGCTTCATCCAGTGGCGGTTGTAGGCCTTTGTGCAGGCTCACCCCTGACACACGCCTTGCTTCAGCAGCTTTCTTTAGCTCTGGAGGAGTTTCAACTGTCCCTTTCTTATGTTCTTGACTCTAAAGCCAGAACCAGGAGGCTGAAGCTGCCAAGCCCTTGGCCTCCTCTTGCCATTCCATTGCAGCAGTTTTCTATTGCTGATGGTTTTCTTCACTTTACGTTTCTTTTTAGATTTTTTTTTTCACAAATTGGAAGGTCTTACCCTGAGGCCACCACTTCCTTTATTCCATTTGACATCAGGCTTTTCTTTAAGGGTTTTATCTCCTTGAGCACTGGATTTAGCTCTATACACTTCCTGGTACTTCTTATCTTCTTAAACTCTACATGCTTTCTACTTTTCCTTGCTCAGCAGGCTCCTTTATATTATAGATCCTCATAAATGTGACCCCCTTATAAGCTCACAATGGAGTCAGTATTAGGCTACCTTGAAATCTCTTCCGCCAGAGACAATATACCAAAAACCTTCAATTTAGCCTAGGCAGATTTTTTGGATAAGAGTAGAAATTAGCCACTTTCTCTACCACAATAGCACAAGAACAGCCCGTAGAACACTTTTAACATTGTCCTCCTCTGAGACCTTTTGAGGTAGGCTGTCGTATCTACAAGGCTTTCAGCACTTCTGCCTTCCACACTCCTAGCAGTACAGCCCATTGGCCCTGCTTATGTGTTTAACTGCTTTCCTCACTCAAGTCTGAACATCCACATTCTGTAGACAAGCACATGGTCAGGACTGTCACAGCAATACCCCACTCCTGGTACCAACTTCTGTCTTTGTCAGTGTCCTACTACTGTGAAGAGACACCATAGTCACAGAAACTGTTATAAAAAAGCTTACAATTTCAGAGGTCTAGTCCTTATCCTCATGCAGGGAGCATGGCTGCAAATTGCTTTAATAAAACAATTATTGGCCAGTAGCCAGGCCAGAAGTATAAGCAGGCGACCAGACAAGGAGAATTCTGGGCAGAGGAAGAGTAGAGTCAGGAGTTGCCAGACAGATGAGAGGAAGCAGGATGAGAATGCTGTACTGAGAAAAGGTACCAAACCACATGGCTAACATAGATAAGAATTATGGGTTAATTTAAGTTGTAAGAGCTAGTTAATAATAAGCCTGAGCAATAGGCTCAATAGTTTATAATTAATATATAAGCCTGTGCATGTTTATTTGGTGCTGAGTGACTTGCAGGGACTGGGTGAGACAGAAACTTCCACCTACAATCACACATATTCCAACAAGGCTGTATGTCCTAATCTTTCTAATCCACAAATAGTGCCATTCCCTGCTCACTAAGTTAAATATATGAGCCTGGGGGACCATTTTTATTCAACCACCATCCTGTCTGTGCTATTGTTGTTCTGTTTGGGAGTCTTTTCCTGTGCCATTGAGTTCAAGGATGTTTCCTGCCTTCTCTCTTGTGAGATCCAGTGTTATCTAGCCTCTGTGAGGTCTGAGATATCTTGGAGTTGCATAGGGATCTGTTTGCATTCTTTCACAGACAGCTTTAGTTTCACCAGTGCTGTTTGTGTTTTTCTTCATAAAAATCAGTTGTCCAGGGGCGTGTGCACTTATTCTTGGAGTTTCAGTTTTACTCAGTTGGTCTGTGTCTGTTTTTGTTCCAATGCCATGCTGTTTTTATTACTATAGCTTTGGAACACATTGAGATTAGAGATGGTGATACCTCCAGCAGGTCTCTTATTATTCAGGATTTATGTTGTTGTTGCTATCCTGGGTTTCTTCTGCTTCCTTAGGAAGCTGAAAATTGTTCTTTTAAGTTCTGTGAAGAAATGTTTTGGAATTTTGATAGGGATTACATTGAATCTGTAGACCGCTTGATACGGTGCCCATTTTTACTGTGTTGCTCCTACTCATCTATGAGCATAAGATGTTTTCATCTTCTGATATCTTCAGTTTCTCTCCTCATTGTCTTAAAGTTTTATCATATAAGTCTTTCACTGCTTGTTTAGAGTTTCCTCAAGATATTTTATATGAGTTGAGGCTAATGTGATAAGTTTTGTTTACCTTATCTCTTTTTCAGACTGTTTATTGCTTGTATATTTGGTTTTGTGTCCAGCAACTTTGCTGAAAGTGTTTATGGGCTATAGGAATTTCCTGGTGGGAGTTTGGGTCACTTACATCGTCTGTCAGTACAAATACCTTGACTTGGTCCTTTCCAATTTGTATCCTTTGATTTCCTTTGTTGCTCCTGTGTTGAGGGACTTTTAAAGACCACCAGGGAACTGGACTTGATGCAAATGCATGAGGGTTTTTATTTGTTATGCACAGATTTTAAACGAACCAGGGTCGATATTCTTTGTTCTACCACAGTGGAGGGTTATTGGCTGGAGCACTGGGGTGAGGGAGGGGGTTAAAGAAAGACCTCTGTAAATGGTGCTGCACATCTTGGCATTTCAGGCACCAAATGCTTTTTTTTGAAACAAAGTTTTGTAAGGATAAATTTATGTTTTTACATTTCCCTGTCTGACTGGTTCCTGAGAGTTTTAATATGGGATTCTTTTGTCTTTAGTTTTATCTAGGTCTGACTCTTAAGGGGTCTGTGGACTTACTGAGGCCTCAGGCAAAATCATCAGTAGGAACCACACTATTATTTTGAGGGGGTTGTCTGGATTATCTTATCTTTTACTCTGGAAATCTTTTTTTAGTATGAAGGGTTCTGCTGGCTTGCCATGGGAATGATGAATCTAGGTGGCTATGCAGCCAACCTTGATGGCTGTGGGCGTGGCCAACAGAAAGGTTCTAAGGACCCTAGGTGATGTCTCTTAACCTGGACCCAGTCCCTGGTTGAAACCTGTCAGAGGGAACACCAGATTCATAGAGGGCCTGAGCTTGGGCCACACTTCCTTGTGGTCCCACTGGGTTCTTTGTGTAGCATCGAGAAGATCTTGGTCATTTAGTTTTGCCAGTAAATTTACCTGGAGGTTAGGGATGATGGGGCAAGGGATGCCAAATATAAATTCAAATGGGGTTAGCTTCATAAGGGGAGTTCTTAGTCCTGTAGAAGGCAAAGGGAGCAACCAGTCTGCTCCAGGTTTTAAGATTAATTTAAATAGGCCCCATTTTAGAGTATGGTTTATTTTGTTTACTTGCCCTGAACTCTGGGGTCTGTATGTATAATATAATTTTTAATCATTGTTTAGAAAGGTGGCTAAACTCTGACTTACCTGGGACACAAAAGGTGGTCTATTGTCTGATGCTATCATGCTTGGAAATCTATACCTGTGTAGGATGTCTTTAAGTAACTTTTTTGCCACTACTTGTGCTGTTTTATGTTTGGTGGGATAGGCTTTTGTCTATCCTGAAAAAGTCTCTAACAAAACAAGCAGATACCTGTAACTATGTTTGTTAGGTTTTATCTCAATAAAGCTTACTTTTTAGTAGGCTATAGGTTTTTTACCTGTGAGTCGAGACCCATGGTCTTCAGGGTTGGCAACAGCACTGGTGAGCTGACAAGCTTTGCAGTTGGTGACAATGTTTACAATGAAGTCCTGCATTCTCCATGTTCTCATATGAGAGGACCGATGGATCTTGGTAAGCAGTCTCTTTCCCAGATGCTCAGGCAGGATGATTTTACTGTCTGCAGCTCTCTGTCACCCATCTGTGCACTGGGTCATGGGGAGGGTCTCGGTCTAGGGAAGATCTTTTTAATTTTTATCATATCTAGTACTCTCTGGTAGACTAGGGACCCTAGGGTCCACCAACACACGTGTAAAAACTGCATCAGTCTTGCCACCTGCCAGGTGGTTCTGTCTGCCAATCTGTTGTCCCTGAGGAAGGTCCATCTCCTGTCTGGTGCTCTGGGAAATGGACAACGGTCAGTTTCTTGAGTAACTATAGAGCTTTAGGGAGGGCCAGGATCTCATTTCTATTATTTATTTATTTCTGTATACTGCCTCATGCACATGTGCCATGGTGGAAGCATGCTGGCTATCAGTGTAGATGCTAACCTTCCGCCCTTGCCCCAGTTCTAATGTCTTAGTTAGGGCTGTTATCTCTACACATTGGGCAGATGTCCCAGGTGGCATCAGCTCTGCAGTGGCAACTGCTGCTCCCATATATACCTTTGGTTATCCTGCACAAAACTGCTGCCATCTGTGTACCAGGCAACCTCTGCATCGGGCAGCACAGTCTGGCCTAATGCTGCTGTGCATCTGGGCCAGATCCCAAAGTGGTTGTGAAGTGGCGCTTCTAAGTTTAAATCAAGTTGATTGGGCAGTAGAGTGAGTAGCTAGATTCAGAGCTGAGGGCGCCTGCCATGGTATCCTAGGTCCTCCAAGGTCCACAATAGCTGTTCAATCTCAGCTAGTCTGGTATCTCGGTCCAAAGCTGTGGTCAGCAGGACATATTGATATTGCAACAGACCCATTTCTGGGTTCTGTGTCTTGTATTTACTCAGATTTTCATGCAGAGCTTTACCCAAGATGGTGGGGGAGATTTTTAATCTAAAGTCATCTCTCCGTTTTGTTGTTTTCTCTAGCTGCCAGACATCTAAGTTGCTCCAGGGACTCTTCCGGTTTCACAGCAATGGCCAGCACAATGCGGGAGATGTGCTAATTTTTACACTGTTTTTATTTTATTTTATTTTTTTGTGTATTTTTTATTATATATTTTTGAGTTATTTTTATTAAAATTTTAATATCTTTAAATGAAAGTCTGAGTCATTGCAGCAGCATTTTTTTTGGGCCCCAGGATCATAGGGTATATACCTCCTGGAGGCCTCTTGTATGCATTCCAGGAATGCTGCAACCTCGTCCGCTCTCTGCCCTATGTTACAGACCCTACTCAAATTGGCAGGCTGTCTTGTGGCTGCATTGAAACCCACCAACAGAGACTGGCAACACGCTATGAGGGGACTTACTTTATTTTTAGTCATATTATAATCTCACACCCGGCAAATTAGGGGAAAGGCTGTATCTATGACAGCCTAGTTGGCTGTGGATTCTCCTGTGGTGCCCTGAATCAGGTTTCAAGCCTTGGTCTGTATCTGATCTCTCTCTTCCATCATGAAGGGGACCTGCAAAAGCCGTACTACATAGTCATCCCATGTGGAGATGGCTGCACCAGGATGGGGGTGTAAGGAGGTGTGGGGAGGAGACTTTATCCTCTGTAGCTGTCATGGCCTTGACCTGTTGGGGCAAGAATGTTTTAATCTAGGACGGTGAGTTTTTATTAAGTTTTTCAGACCATTATTCATGGCACTTGGTCAGGGTATATCACTTGTGGTCTGAAGACTATCTACTGCCCCTTTTAGGGCCAAATTGAAGGTTTCTTCTGGAGGCGAATCTATACCTACTTCTGGCTATCCTGACCTGCAAGGGGTGGCAAGTTTAGACTTTTTAATAGTGACTGAAAGATTATGAGCATGTGCATTAACATCCTGGTAATGAGTTAACAGTAAAATCAGAGGGGAAGAAATCGCCTGCCTCTTGGCATTCTTTACAATCAAGAACACAAATACAGAGAAACACAGATACCACAGAAGACAGAGGGTGCTGACATCTTGGCAATGGGTTAAGAGTAAATCTAGAAGAGAAATAGTCTGTCTCACGGACTTTTTTTTTTAAATAAATATGGTACACTCTGTCTCCTTACAGATTTGAAGATTGTGGTCTTCGCAGATACAAGGTGTTCGTTGCATCTCTGCGACTATAGATTTTGAGGTCCTTGACCTCAACTGACATGGAAATGTCCGCTATATTCTCACTACCTCAGACACAGTCTGGGAAGCCCACTGTGTTCCCACTTGACCCAAACAGATACAGACTTTTCATGACCCCAGTTCTCTAGTGCATCTGCTCTTAACCAGATCTGTCACAATCACCTATACTTACCAGTCCGCAAAGACATGGCGGTGACATTTATTTACTGACACTACTCAGCAGAGTGGCAGACCCTCCAGTCCAGAGTCTGTGGGGGCTGTGGGAGTTTCCTGGCCAAAGCACCATTTGTTGCACCCGTGTCGAGGGACCCCAAAGACCACCCGGGAGCTGGACTCGATGTAAATGCATGAGGGTTTTTATTGTTATGCACAGGTTCCAAAGAAACCAGATACCAACACAGTGGAGGGTTATCAACCCGGAGCCTCAAGGTGAGGGGGTTTTAAAAAAGGCCTACCTAAGCAGGGTGCTGCACATCTTGGCATTTCAGGATTGGGAAAAGTGACTTGGGATACTGTAGCTATTGGCTGAACTTTCTGGCGTGGACCCAACTTTTGAATCTATTGTCTGTCAGGTGCACTCCCAGACCTGGACCCTGCCCTCAGGCACCAAATGCTTTTCTGAAACAAAGCTTTATAAGGATAAATCTTTGCCTTCACATCCTTCAGTTGTCATATTGCTCTAACTAAGACTTTACTTAATATATTGAACAGCCTTCTCTTGGTCCTGATTTTAGTGGAATTTCTTTGAGTTTCACTCCATTTATGTTGATATTGGCTACGGGCTTTCTATAAACTGTCTTTTTAATGTTGAGGTATGTCCCTGTGTCCTTAATCTCTCCTAAATTTTTATTGTGAAGGAATATTGGATTTTGTCAAAGGTCTCTTCTGTATTTAATGAGATAGTGGTTATTTTTTTCCAGTTTGCTTACATGGTGGATTACATTTATCAATTTATGTATGTTGAACCATCCCTGCATCTCTGAGATGAAGTCTTCTTAATCATAGTGGATGATCTTTTTGATGTGTTCTTGGATTCGATTTCCAAGGGGTTTTTTTTTTTTGAGTATTTTTGCATTTATGTTAATAAGGGGAATTAGTGTATATTTCTTTTTATTGGGCCTTTATGTAGTTTGGGATCAGGGTGCAATGAACTGGGCAGCATCCCTTTGTTTCTATTGTGTGGAGTAATTTGAGGAGTATTGGTGTTCGCTCTTCTTTGAAAGTCTGGTGGAATTCTGCGCTGAAACCATCTAGCCCTGGGCTTGTTTTGGTTGGGAAATTTTAATGGCTTCTATTCTTTCAGTAGGAGTTATAGGGACGTGCACATTACTCGTGTGACCTTAACTTAACTCCGTTAGGTGGGAGATGGAGAAACGGTTAGTAGTTAAGAGCATTGCCTCTCTTGTAGAGGACCCTAGGCCAATTCCCAGTACTTACACGGTAGCTCACAACTTCCTGTAAATCCTGTTTCGTGTGGTTTGACACATTCACATACAGAAAACACCAATGCATATAAAATAAATAACTTAGGTAAGTGGTATGTAGGGGAAATGCATACGGAAGGAAATGTATGCATTTTACATACTGAGTATAAAACAAACATGACTTGATTGTAGAATGGATGTAAGTGTAAGACAAGGGCATCTGAATGAGGAAGGAGGAAACTTTAAAGATGACATTAGACTTCTGGTGTGCACACAGGCATAGTGGTACCAGTTAATGGAATAAAAGATGAAGTGTAGGGGTATTGTGTTATTTCATGGTAAACAATTGTCCCAACCACTGGTTTAATAAAAAGAGCTGATTGGCCAAAGGCAGGCAGGAAGTGTAGGTGGGGCTACCAGACTAAGAAAATCTCTGAGAACAGAATGCCAGAGCAGAATGCCAGACAGAGCTCCAGAGAGAAGCCAGAGGAAGCCGAGGACAACTATGCAGCTCTAAAGAAAGGTACCGAGCCGCATGGCTGAACAGGAAGAATCATGGGTTAGATGAAGGGTAGAGAGCTAGCAAGTAATATGCCCCGGCCTGAGGCTGATCAGCTGAAAATGAAAGCATCTGTGTGTCTCTGTGGGACTGTGGGTCTGTGGGCCTAGACCTTGAGGTTAGGCTGGAAAGTCCGGGCCAGAAACCTCGTACTACAGTGGTAGGTGTCAAGAAAGTTACCTTTTCTTCTAGATTTTTCCAATTTGGTGGATACAGGTTTTTAAAGTGTGTCTTTGATTCTCTGGGTTTCCTTGGCATCTGTTGGTCTGCTCCTCTTTCATCTCTAATTTGGTAATTTGGGTCTTCTCTCTCTACCCTTCCGTTATTTGCTAACAGTTTGTCAATTTTATTGTCCTCCCCCCCCCCACCCCAAAGAACCAACTCTGCTTCATCAATTCTTTGTATTGTTCTTTTTGTGTCTGTTTTATTGGTTATTTCTTTCCTTCTTTTGCTTTTGGGTGTTTTAAAAAATGTTATTTTATGTACTGTTAAAGTTACTAATTTGAGATCTCTCCAGTTCTTTTAATGTAGACAACTATGAATTTACCTATTAGAACCACCTTCATTGTGTCTGTGAAAGTCTTTCTTAATTTCTGTCTTGACCCATTTTTTATTGAGTAGTTTCCATGAGTATGGAGGCTTTCTGTTGTTTCTCTTATTGTGCAATCTTGCTTTAATCCATGGTGTTATTTCAATGTTTTTGTATGTTTTGAGACTTGCTTTGTGTCCAAAGTATGTGGTCAATTTTGGAGAAAGTTCCATGAGGTTCTATAAAGGTATGTTATTTTGTGCTTATATGAAATGTTCTGTTAATATTTGTTAGGCCCATTTGTGGAACATTTCTCTGTTGCGTTTTTATCTGAATGACCTGTCCATTGCCAAGAGTGAGATACCGCAGTTTTCCTACTGTACCTTCTGTGGGGCTGGATTTGTAGATAGGTTCTGTTGGAATTTGGTTTTATTATGGAATATCTGCCTTAGCCACTGTTCCACTGTTGTAAAGAGGCACCATGACAAAGATAAGTCTTATAAAAGAAAACATTTAATTTGGGTTTGTTTGTAGTTTCAGAAGCTTGGTCCATTATCATCATGTTGGAGAGCATGGCGATGTGCAGACAGACATGGCGTCATAGAAGTAAGTAGCTGAGAGTCAGTGTCTGAATTCATTTACATCAGGAAGAGAGAGACACTGGGAATGGCCTGGCTTCTGAAACCTCAAGCCACCCAGTGACACACTTTCTCCAACAAGACTACACCTTCTCCAATGAGTTCACACCTCCTAGTTATTCTCAGTAATTGATTTGACTAATGGGGACTCTTCTAATTCAAATCACCAAAATGATGATGTCCTTCCTTACCCATCTGTTGTGATTGAATGTTTTGCTGGGTATAATAGTCAGGAATGGCATCTGTGGTTTGTTTTGTAGCCTTTAAAATGTATCCAGGCCCTTCTGGCTTTTAGAGTCTCCATTGCAATGTCAGGTGACAGTCCAATGGGTCTGCTCTATACGTTGTTTGCCTCTTTTTCCTTGCAGTTTTTAATATTTTTCTTTGTTCTGTACATTTTATATTTTGATTATTATGTGAAAGAGAATTTCTTTTTTTGGCTCAGTCTGTTTGGTCTTCTGTGTGCTGCTTGTACCTTGATAGGCACCTCCTTCTTGGAGTTAGGGAAATTTCTATCATTTTGTAGAAAATACTTTCTGTGCCTTTAATCTCGGTTTCTTTCTTCTTCTATTTCTATTATTCATATATTTGATCTTTTCATAGTGTCCTAGATTTTCTGAATGTTTTATGCATGGGCTTTCTTTCTTTCTCTCTCTCTTTCTATCTCTCTTTCTTTCTCTCCTTCTTTCTCTCCTTTCTTTCTCTTTCCCTCTTTCTTTCCTTATTTCTTTCTTTCTGTCTCTCTCTTTCTGTCTTTCTCCCTCTCTCTCTTTTTCTTTCTTTTCTTTGCCGCTCTTTCTTTCTTTCTTTCTTTCTTCCTTCCTTCCTTCCTTCCTTCCTTCCTTCCTTCCTTCCTTCCTTCCTTCCTTTCTTTCTTTCTCTCCTTTCTTTCTCTCTCTTTCTCTCTCTCTTTCTTTCTCTCTCTTTTTTCTTTCTCTCTGTCTCTTTCTTTCTCTCTCTTCCTCTCTCTTTTTTCTTTCTCTCTGTCTCTCTCTTTCTTTCTTTCTTTCTTTCTTTCTTTCTTTCTTTCTTTCTTTCTTTCTTTCTTTCTTTCTTTCTTTCTTTCTTTCTTTCTTTCTCTCTTTCTCTCTTTCTTTCCCTTCCTTCCCTCCCTCCCTCCCTTCCTTTTTTGTTAACTTTTTTTGACTAAAGTATCCATTTCTTCCATCTTGTCTTAAATGCTGAGATTTTCTTTTCTATCTCTTTTAGTCTTGTTGGTGAGTTTTGCCTCTGAGGTTCCTGTTTGAGTTTCTAAATTTTTCATTTCCAGTTTTCCCTCACTTAGGGTTTTCATTTTGATTCTATTTTCACTTTCAGGTCTTGAACTGTTTACTTGTCTTTGTTTCCCACTAATGGCTCCACTCTTATCTTCTTTAAGGATCTTTTACATTCATAAAGTTTATTTTGAAGTCATTGTCACATGCTTCAGCTGCATTGCTAGATTTCTGAGGACCTAGGGGGTCTGGTGGAGACACATCCTGGCTGTTACTGTATTTTTACGATGGCTTCTAGGTATCTGAGTTTGGTGAGATTTTAATTCTGGTCTTGTCTTTATTGTGTGGGTGTTGTGTTACTGGTTTCTGTTATCTCTGGTTCTTTGAAGAGTGTGGTGGCTGCGGGTTTGCCTGGGTCCTGTCAGATATGTTCACGGATAGGGTCCTCCATGTTTGGAGCTGACACTTTGGAATGGGATGAGTCTGAAGGCTGGAAAGGGCATGAATGGGTCTACAAGCAGGAGAGAGCAGGGTTATGGGAGCAGAGAAGGAGGTGCGTGTGTAACGTGGGCTTCTACAGAGTGGGACACGATGAGGAGAGGAGGGAAACTGAAGATTACCTACTTGCTTCCCTGGCTAGTGTGGCTGGCAGGTTTTCAGGGTAGCCTGCTGGAGCTGGCAACTGAGACAAAGGGGTGGATGGTGTCCTAAGAGTTTATTATTTCTGTAGGGGACACCATGACCACGGCAACTCTTATAAAGGAAACATTTATTGTGGCTGTTTGCTTACAGTTCAGAGGTTCAGTCCATCATGGCGGGGAGCATGGCAGTGTGCAGGCAAACATGGTGCTGGAGAAATGTCCTAGTGTACTACATCTTGGAAGCAACAGGAGGTCAACTGACATACTGGGTGGTGTGCTGAGTATATGAAACCTCAAAGCCTGTTCCAGCAGATTCAAGGTCTAGAGTAAAGGTGTGTGTCATCCAGCCTTCTCCAATAAGACCACACTTCCTCCAACAAGGCCACACCTCCTATTAGTGCCATTTCCTATGAGCCAAATACATTCAGCCCACCACCGTGGGGTGGTGAGGAAGGCTGTAGGATTAGATATGTGTACCCATATGTTCTTGACTATATAACTTTTCATTGAGCATAGTGGACTTTCCAGGGACAACCCTTTAAAAACTGATGTCCTCTTCCAGAAGCTGTCAGGCAGTAGCTATTGCATTTTCTGCCCACCTTCTCTATTCATGTCGAGATTTAATGAGGCTCTCACAGCCACTGAGTTCATTTGTATAGCTTGCCTTATCATGCTCAGAAAACATTGTTTTCTTCTTCCACTGCCTCTGGCTCTAAACTTTTTCTGTCTCCTAAGTCTACAATCATCTTCGAGCCATGAACAACTGAGCTGTGATGTACAGATGCTCCACTTAGGAATAAACATTTGTGCTTCTCTGTGAATCACCACCTACTGCAAATAGAAGCTTCTCTGATGAGGGTTGAGAGATGCGTTGTTAGTCTGTGGATGTGATGATAAGTCATTAGGAGTCAAGTTTTCTAGAGTGCACACCTGGGTGTAGAATTACTACATGATGGAGTAACCTTAACTTTTGAGAAGCTTATACATTTTTTCCAATATGACTATATTATTTTGTATTTCTCAGTAATGGGTGAAGATTTTGATTTCTCTACATCTTCCCAACACTTGCTAATTTTCTTTTTAATTGTTGCATCTTAATGTATTTGAAGTGATATTTTATTGTGGTTCTTATGTGCACTTCCTTCACGACCAGTGTTACTGAGCATCTTTCTGACCATTTTTATATAAGGAGAAATGTCCAATCAAATGTGTAAGCAGATTTTTCTGTCCCACCTGCCATTTCCCAACCACATAGAGACTTCTAATTTATTATGAAAGTTTGGCCCATAGCATAGGCTTATTTCTAACTAGTTCTTAGGAGTTAAATTAATCTACATTATTTTACATGGCTTGATTACCTTTGTAGACCTCTGCTGTTTGTTTTGTCTCCTGGCATCTCCCTGTGACTTTGCCCTTCCTTTTGCTATTGTACGTTCAGATTTTCATTAAACCAATCCAAGTGACACATCTCCAGTGTACAAAAAGATTATTCTAGAACAAAATTGCTTTATCTTATTTTAAATTCTCCCTGTCTGTTTCCTTTCTCCCTCCTTCCTTCCTCTCTATCCCTTCTCTTCCTCCCTCCCTTCTTTCTTTGGTTTGGAGGTGTGGGCTGGGGTGAGGGTACAGAAGATGCTCCTTGGCTCATACCACTCATAAGACCTTGACTCTGTGTTATAACAGGAACAGTCTTGAAGGCTTCACACAAGTGGAAGGAAGCAGGCACATGGACACCAATGAACCAGGGGCTTTGGTGGGAGATACAATGATGGGTAGAGCTGAATGTCTCCTTCTCTACTGAGTTTTGAGAGTTACGTATTTTTCATTCATATCCTTTGTCAGATGGTTTACTATAGTTTATCCCATTGTGAAATAGCTTATTGGAGTTTATTGGTGTGTGTGTGTGTGTGTGTGTGTGTGTGTGTGTCTGTCTGTCTGTCTGTGTTTGTTGGTTTGAGGACAGAAGACAACTTTTATATGTTGGCTTTCTCCAGCACATAGGGTCTGGGGATCAAATTCAGGTTTTGCAGCAACCACCTTTACCTGCTGAGCTACCGCATTGACCTCATCATATTCTTGATTATAACCTTTGCTAGACTAAAGTTTGTTGTTAAAATTTTTTTAAAAAATTCTAATTATTTACAATTTATTTATTTTGGTTTTCTGTTATTTTAAATGTATTAATTATTCTACAGTTTCATAGATATTAATATATAATGCACTTTGGTAGTTTGATCATAATACCCATACTCCCATTATCCTCTCTAACCCACTTCTGACATCTCTGATAAGTCTTCTTGTAGCAGTGAGGTTTCTTGGTCCCAGGCTGCCAGAGGCCCAGACCCACAGACCTGCCGTGCCAGACCCATAGCCGCCCGCCTCTGCTGCTCAGGCCCTTAGAAATGACTCAGATGCTTATATTAACTTCATGCTGTTTGGCCTATGGCTCAGGCACATTGCTAGCTAGCTCTTACATCTTAACTCAACCCATTTCTATTAATCTGTCTGCCACGTGGCCCATGGCTCCCTTGTGTTCCTTACATGTTGCTCCTTTGGGCTTCTGGCTTGATCTGCCTGACTCTGCCCTGCTTCTCCTACCTATGCTCTGATTTCTCCTCCTACTTCTTCTATGGTGCCTGTCATGGCCCAAAACAGCTCCTTTATTTAAAGATTGCTATTCACAGCATACAGAAAGGTATTCCCACATCACTTCCCCCCTTCTGTCTAATCAAAAAGGAAGGTTTCAATTTTAACATAGCAAAATTACATATAACAAAACAGCCATCAAGCAAGAATTACAGTTATAATATCTAGTCTATTTGTATTTAGCAAAATTAAAGAAAATACTCTTATTATCTACCTTACCTTTAGTTTCATATCCAATATACCTTTCAAATGACTAAGAAAAACTGTACCTATAACTATCTAATCTTCAACTACATCAAAGACCACAGAAGGATATATTTACCCAAGTAAACCAGAAGTGCAAGCAACTTCTAAAATCTAGAAAGGACAGAGATGGATGACACCTATCTGTCGGAACAGTGACCCAAAGTTCCTTCATAAAGTTGGGGCATCCATCTTCAGCCTACAGGCCCAGAGTCTCTTTTCATTTCAGTGAATCAGGAAATCTGCTCTGCTCATTCTGGTACAGTTTATCAGTTGCTTCTCCTCAAGTCCTGAAGAATGTCTGATAGTTTTCTCTGTAAAGCAGGAACCTGAATGACCGACCATCTCGGCTTGTTCTGCCAAAGTTCAGAGAGGTCATCTTCCTATGGAACCTGCATATCCAGTTTAAACAGCATACTGTCAAGCAGTCAATATAAGAACAGTTCTTGTCCAGTAGCTAACCATTGCCACAAAGAGAATGGACTCCATATGGAGTTTCTTCAATGCCCATTTTTCTCTTGAAGAAGATTGGTGCTGCCAGGAGCAAATCTGTCACTGTCCAGAAAAGTCTAAGTTCTTAAAATATTTTAAATGTCATATTCTGTAGGTCTTAGAAGTGTTTGAAGATTGCCTATCTAATTGAATTATATCTTTGTATACCTAAAAATCTAACTAACATGCATTTCTTAATTATACATTACAATTTTAAATCAGTTACATAAACATATCTTAAACAAGAGTAGAAAAATACATACAGCATAAGAGAATTGACCTTAAGTTTGTATCAATAAACCAAAATCCGTACCAATGTAAAACATTTTGAGGTTAACAGCTGATTTCCTGATCTAAGTAAATTCAATAATCTAACTTTTTAAAAAAATCATTTATATACCATATCCCCTTTTTCTTCTTAGAAAGAGATTGACTATGACCATTAACCATTTATAATGAAAACAAACATTTATAAACAATATTTTGAGAATTTGGGCGTAGTTTTCCATTACTACTTCCTGCTGATTATGGGGCATTGAAAATCTCATGAGTTAAACAGGATCATACTCTGTAGTCTTGAAGCTGATCTGGCCATCTTTTCCTAACAGAGGTTTTCTCAGGGGGTCTTGGTTGATGAAACCATATTTTCCTGGAAGCAATCCACAGGTTCTCAACTTCTGTGGAAACAAAAGCAGAACTCTTCCAAAGCAATAAATCCTTAGACACAAATTTCAAAATAAAAATACCTTTAAAATATATATTCTTGTTTAACTTAGTAGCCTTTGCATTTGCAATCCATTGTCTTTCTACAGTTAGCTCATTAACAGTTAAAAAATTAAAAGAAAACACAATAACAATCAAAATCTAGATTTTGTGTCTATTTTCCATCTTTACATGGCTTATTATATTTTTATTTCTCTATTTCTCTTTTTAAAGACTTTTTCTATCCTCTTTCTTTTCTCTCTGAAGCCTATGTACCTTTTATACACATTGTAACCTGTTCACAGGTTTTTCTTTTCATCTGAATCTGTTTTATTGTGCATCCTTAATCTTCTAACAGTAAGAGCTTTTAAAATACACTCTCTTAAAGAGCTGCATAGTTTTTGCAGAGGAAGCTGAATCAGTAAGTTCTCTTAAAGGGACCGCATCAGCAAACAGAGCAGATGCTGGAAAATGCTGCTACTAATCATCTGTCTTTTTTTTTTTTTTTTTTTTTTTTTTTTTGTTCAAAATAAACAATCACATGCTACTGAGTCTTCTGTGAGATTTCAGGAACCAGCCTGCTTGTAGCTTACACTGCCTGCTGCCAGTCCTTCGGCACCATTTTGAATGTGACCCAGACGCCACGCTTTCTTTGTACAATGACCCATTTCATATACACAATTTGGAAGCTGTCTTGGCTCAGTTTCTGTGATCTAGAACCCTTTCTCAGGCAATTGACCCATGTCGGATGCCATCTGTTGCAGTGAGGTTTCTTGGTTCCCGGTGGCCAGAGCCCAGACCCTGCTGTGCCAGATCCCTTAGCCGCCCGCTGCTGCTGCTCAGGCCCTTAGAAATGACTCAGATGCTTATATTAACTTTATCCTGTTTGGCCTATGGCTCAGGCACATTGCTAGCTAGCTCTTACATCTTAAATCAACCCATTTCTATTAATCTGTCTGTCACGTGGCCCGTGGTTCACCTGTGTTCCTTACATGTTGCTCCTTGGATGGCTTGCTCCATCTGCCTCTGACTCTGTCCTGCTTCTCCTACCTATGCTCTGATTTCTCCTCCTACTTCATCTATGGTGCTTGTCATGGTCCAAAACAGCTCCTTCATTTAAAGATTGAGATTCACAGTATACAGAAAGGCATTCCCACATCATCTTCTTACTTTTATATCTTTTTTATTTTTCTCTTTGTTCTCTATTACATTTACATAGGGTTACCTGCATGAGCAGAACTATGTACATGAACAAGCCATTAATACCCATTAAGTACTTAGATAGCTCCTCAAGGCAGGGTGAGGTTATGAGTCCTTCTGCAGTGCATGAGGGAATGTTGATTAACCCAGCCTTGTGCAGGTACCTACAGCTACAGTGGGTTTATGGGTATAGTAGTTATGCCATGTCCAGAAGATAGATAGCTTTTTTTTTTTTTTTTTTTTAAATGTTGTAAACACAGTGTCTTTCTATGTGTCACAGGAATTCATTATGTAGACCATATTAGCCTGGCTTGAATTCACAGAAATCTGCCTGCCTTTGCTTCTTGAGTTTGGGATCTAAGGCATACACATCACCACACTCGCTCATTTCAACAGTATTTCTTGCCATTTTTGGTCTCTTAATTCTGTCTGTTCCTTCTGCTGAACTTTGGAGAGGATAGGTGCCATGTGTAGGGTTGAGGCCAATTATTCTGACCTCTTTGACCATTTATGAGCCTTTGTGTTAATCTTAACTACAAACAGAAGCTTCTCTGATCAAGGTTAAGAACAGTACTAAGCTATGGTTATAAACAAAGATTTCCAAATCATTAGTTGGTTACCACTTAGAACTTCTGATCTCCTAAGTCATGTACTTTTGACTGGGTTTATAGTACCAAGCCCGGTTCCCCCTCCCCTCCCTGCCATCTTCTCCCCTGTGGAGCAGGTTCAAATCCCATAAGAAAGCAATTGTTTCACAAATAGTCATGTCTCCATTGCTCTATTGAGAATAACTTGCTTGGCAGGTTGGTAGTAGTTATCAGCGTGCACAAATTGAGTAAGAATGTTGATGATTTTTCTTCTCCAGCTGCCTGGATAGTTTATTTATTTCAGACACTGTATGGTACTCAGTAATTAGGAGAAAGCTAAGCTTGCAGCTTAGTTCTGGGTTGATTTCTTTATCCCCTTTTCTCTCTTTCTTTGTTTTTTGAGATTGGGTTTCCTTCTATAGTAGCTGTGGCTATCCTGGAACTCACTTTGTAGACCAGTCTGGCCTTGAACTCACAGAGGTCCACCTAGATGTGCCTCCTGGGTACTGGGATGAAGGCGGTTTTCAGCTGCAGGATCTTATCACCTAGCTCTGTGGGTGATAGCCTGTGTTGTTTTGAGAACCTTTGCCACCCCCCCCCCCCAACTGATGGATAAGTATCTCACATCTGTTACCACAAAGTTTTTAATTTTGATGCAGTGTAATATATATTTTTTCTTTTGCTGCTTATACTTTAATGTCATATCCAACCAAGCAAACTATTGCCTAAACAAGGGAGTGAAAATTGCTATGTGTTTTCTCCAGCGGTTTTGCCTCTGACTTTATGCCTTTGATCAGTTTTGAGTTAATTTTACACTATGTGAGATAGGTCTCTCCCAGCTTCATTGTGTTGCACGTGGATATAGTGTCCCAAGCACTGTTCGTTAAGAATACCATCGTTTCCTTTTTGAATTATATTGTCATCCTTGTCAAAAATCAACTCATAATTTACAGAAAGGTTGTTCCTGGACTTCAGTTCTTTTATATTTATTTAGATGTTTCTCTTTATGTCTAAACCACAGTTTTGATTATTGTAGTTTTGTAGTAAGTTTTGAACTAGGAAATGAACAAGTGTGTTTTCTTCCCAAGGTTCATTTGACTGTTCTGAGATCATCTTATCAATATTTAACATACAGTCTCTTCACAGTGATTATATTGGATATATAGAGCCATACTGTTATCTTAACAATAGAGTCTCAATTCACAGAGATCTGCTTACTTGTCTCTCCTGAATACTGTGATTAAAGGTGTGTGCTATCGTGCCCAGTAAAATTCTAAAAAGCATCTGTCATGTACATATGCTTTAATATAGTTCTGACAACAAAGAATGCAGAATAGACAAAATGATCTTGAAAAAAAGAAGAAGCTTGTTCACTTCCCAACTAAGTAAGTATATTGCCATAGATAAAATGTCTTTTTATTTACTTAGCTCTTTAATTACACCCAACATTGGTCAATAGTTTAGTGTAATTTTTTTTTTAAAAAAATTATCATTTGCTGCATTTTAAAATTATCATCATTATCATTAAGATTATTATTGTGTGTGCCATGATATACATGAGGGTCTAAAGATAATGTTTGAGACTTGGCTTTTTCCTTCCACTGTGGCTTCATAGTAGCTAACCCAGGCCAACAAGCTTGGGTTATAAGCTCTTCTATCCACTGAGCCATCTTTCCAGCCCAAGTTTATTATTTTTTAAAAAGAAAGATGTATTTTTATTTTATGTATAGGAGTATTTTGCCTACACAAAGGTTAGAAGAAGGAGGCAGCATTTAATTCTTTATCAATAAAAATCTGGGAATCAGGTAAGAGCCTAAATGATCAGAGAAGCAACAGAGAAACCACCAGGACCTCCCATTTCTTCTATTCCTCTAACCAAAAGGGGCGACATCCTCTCGAAGCCCCACCTTACTAATTCCTGTCGTCTATCTACAGTCCTCCAAACCTCTATGGTTAATTTTGGTCAGTTAGTGGCTAGCTCCACCCTCTGACTCCATGCAACTTTTATTTGTCAGAACACAATCCAAATACCACACAGTGTTCTCCTCTTTTTATCTAAGTAAAAAGAAAAGTTTTAATGAACACAATAAAACTATATATAACAAGCACAATAACTATATACAAATATATACAGGTAAGAATTATATTAACAATGTGCATCCCATTCACATTTGGCAAATTCAGAAAAAAATACTCCATTTTCTATTCTATCTTGGTGAGTCCAAAGTTTTGTACCTAAATCATTTTATATCCTAATTTGCATTGCCAGTCCCAAATTATCCTTTTATATCTCTCAACCTTATACATTTTATGCCTCTTTTTGAGTTCCTCTTCTGAATTTTATAACAAGGAAAACTATAACTATCTAGTCTTCAACTCTATCAGAGATCTAAGAAGGACATAATATTACCTGAGTAAACAGAGTTAACAACTTCCAAAATTAGGAAATGACAGAAATAGCTGGCTGCCTGGAACCCAAGGTTCCTCTGTAATGTTGGAGCATCCATCTTCAGCCTATAGGCCTAGAATATCTGGCAGACTTTTCTGTATGAAATTATTTTTGAAGGACTGTCCCAACTTTGACAAAGTTCATCGGTCACTTTCTTTTGTGTTCTGCCTGTCCAGTGGCTAACTTTTGCCACAAAATAGGAAGCTCTATTTGGAGGTTCCGTGAGGCCCATCATCTTCTCTGAAGTAGACTGGTGCTGCCAGGAACAGATGTCTCATTGTCACAAAAAACCTTATGTTATTAAAACATCTTAAATGCCATATTCCGTATATTTTTGAAATGTTTGGAGACGACCTGTCTATGTAGAGTATATCTGTGTTTGACCTTGAAGTCATACTTAACATGATTACAAGTTTGATTGTAATGAGTGACCTTTAACCTTCATTTTTTTTATTATCCTAACTAATTTGTAATAATAACTTTCAAGGACTAGTAATTTACAATACATTGTTAAATGAGCTACATAGATACAATACATTGAGCAAGAGTAGAAATGTGTGTATGATAGGTTCTAGCAAAAACCTTAAATTAGTATTAATATAAAAATATCTTAAGAGTAGAAACATAACAAAAATTACCTTAAATTTGTATCAATATACAGAAATTTATACCAGTATAAAATATTTAAGACTAATAGTTGCTATTTTGGTTTAAAAGTAGATTCAACAATCCACCTTTTATCCTGTAATTCTACCCCCCTTCTTTTTTTAGAGCAAGATTCCTGAATCTAATCTTTTTGTTCAGATTTTTCCCTGATCATTATAAATAACAGCTTGTAACCAACTCCCCTTAACCGATGATAGATATCCATAACCCACTGAATGACCAAAAACTGCCCACCCCCACCTCTTGGGAATGTAGGTGTTATGTTTGTAAAATTACTTTCTATTGTCTGGGAGTGACAGCATCTTTAGAGGACCCTGAAAAAAAAATGAGATAATTTTAGAGTCTGAAGAGAGCTAACTGTATCATTTGTTATCCATTCTCTGTGTAATGGGAAAGTGCAGGGCTTATCTCAAGTCCTGGCTAGAGTAGTCTGTGAGGATGGACAGGCTCAGCTAGCCACCTTGAAAATTGTCTTGAGAAGTTTGTAGTCCAAAGCTGATCTTTGTGTGGTGTCTGTTAGCTTCGTGGCATTACCACAATTCAGGTGGAATCATCATTGTGGAGCCACATCCTTTTTTTGGAGACATCACAGGTTGCTGTTAGGCATTTATGGTCATGGTTCACTACAGAAAAGTTAAACATTTTAAATGTGATATGGGGGCCATAATTTGTTATGTACACCTAGAGAACAAGAATCTTAATTTTTAATTACCTGATAGAAATGCAATTTTTGATTGATTGAATTTATGGATGTAAATTTATGAACTGAAAGAATGCTTAAGTGTGTCTGGGCCCTTGGCATCTGAGTTTTTAAAGCAGTAAGAAACGTTAGAGTTGCTATGAATAGACTCATGAATTGGATAAGAAAAGCTCTGAGGGAAGGGAAAGTTAAGAGACCTGGCTGGTTACTTTTATCTAAGCTTCGATGTGGTATAGAGAATAAAGTAAGAACTTAAATTTTTCTATACTTAGCTTTGGGTTATTCTGCGGGTTAGTGGAATATCTGAGTGGAAGAAACATGACCCATGCTGACCTTGGTGTGTCTTTACTTATCCCTCCAACTAGTATAGCATTTCTTTATAGTTTAATCTTAGAAGAAATGAGGACTTTCTCCTCTTACCATACATCTCACTAGAAAATCAATCTATCTTCCCTCCCTCCCTCCCTCCCTCCCTCCCTCTCTCCCTCCCTCCTTGTTTACTGTTACTGTGTGATTAAACATGATTTAACTCACTGTGATTGTTACTGCTGTTTTGCTAAGTCATCTCCTATTGATAATTTCTTTCCCCCTCCATTCACTCATGCACACTAGGTATATCAGCTACTTTTCTATTACTGTGACAAAATATCACGCTCAGGACAACTAAATTAGAAAACAAAGGATCTTCTGGATTTATATTTTAGGACTGTTAAAGTCCATGATGGCAGAGCAAAGGCCTGGAGGCAGGAATAACTGAGAGCCCACATCTTGACCCATGTGCAGGAGGCAGAGAGAACTCACTGGGGAATCTTTTGAAACCTACTAATCTTTTGCACTCAACTGGAATAATTTTTACTAGTAAAAATAAGAAAAGTAAAAAGATAAATAGATTTAACTTAAATAAAAATATTTCTTTTTTATTTTTGTATATGTGTGTATGTGAATCTATGTGCTCCATATGTGTGTCTTTGGAGGCCTAGATTTCTGGAACTGGAGTTACAGATGTTGTGATCAAATGTTTAGGTGTGGGGAACCAAACTCAGGTTCTCTGCAAGAGCACTTCTCTATTTCCTGTAATATGAAACTTAGTATTTTGTTTATGACAAGAGCATCATTCCTTCCCAAACATAGTTGTGTGTGTGAAGCCTTAAAGAAACCAGGAAATTATTAGAATCTGCAAAGAATTATAACACAATATAGTTGGTATTAAATTAAATTATAAATGGCAGTGGAAAGAATCAAATAAAGAAGAGACATTCTGAGCAGAGCATTCTGATCAAAAACCTCAGAATTATTGGTAGAAAAGAAGTACTACTAACAATGCTTTGAAAAACAGCTGATTATGCTGGTTGGTGGTGGCACATTCTTCTAATCCCAGGTAGGCGGTCTCTGAGTTCAAGGTCAGCCTGTTCTACAGAGCTAGTTCTAGGACAGCTAGAGTTATACCAAGAAACCTGTCTCAACCAAACAAAAACAAAGTGATTATATATGCTTTTAACTACATAAAGGTGAGTCTGAGCCACCTATAAAATCCTAGCTCTCTGCTAGCCCAGGAGAGCATGTGGAAAAAGGTAGCCTCATGCCCTTTGTTCTCATGCATGAGGCTGCCAAATGCCGTCAGCCTGTTTTCTTTCTGGCACTGTACATTATTTTCTGCTTTCCCTCTGGCTCTGGCTCTGCTTAGCCTCTTGTTTCAGGTTCCACATGTTTTGCTGGCTTTGGCTGTGTTTATCTTCCAGCATCTGCTTCCTGTGTCAGCCCAGTAGGTCCTATACCTCCTGCCTCTGTCGACTTACTGCTCATTTCCTTTTCTGTGTTCAACTTTATTGCCTCCTTTTTAGTCTTGATGAACCTTTGTCTCTGTGATGCTTAACTTACAGAATTACAAGGACTTAGAACCTGTATGGAGATTCAGTAACCTACCACATCTGTGTGCATGTATAAAATTTCAGCCTGTTTTCTAAATCTTAGGAATATTCTGAAAGCCACAAAGAACACCCAGAGCATGTAGATTGGCTTATAGATAAACTATAACTTACCTGTGGTTACTGCAGATTGTGTTTTTTAAGCTACCAGTCATGAAATCAATTTAGTAGTACTAACTAGCAATTCAGAGGGATGACATGGAAAATAGCACTGTATTATTGCTTATTTCACTCAGTATTATTTTTAATAATTTTAAAAATTATTAATATAATTCCTTTTAAATATCCCCCTCTGTTCCCTCTTCCTCTCCTTCTCCTGATCACCTCCCCACCCCAACCTCCATCCACTCCTCAAAGAGGGGTAAGGCCTCCCTTGGGCAGTCAGCACAAGCTAATATATCAAGTTGAGGAATTATCCATCTTCTTCTCCTTGTATCTAGGCTGAGCGAGGCATAGGGAGTGTGTAGTAGGAGGTTTCTGGCCTGGACTTTTGGGCCTAACCTCAAGGTCTAGGCCCACAGACCCGCAGACCCACAGACCCACAGACCCACAGAGACACACAGATGCTTTCATTAATTTGAGGCTGATCGGCCTAAGGCCCAGGCATACAACTTGCTAGCTCTCTACCCTTCATCTAACCCATGATTCTTCCTGTTCAGCCATGTGGCTCGGTATCTTTTCTTAGAGCAGCATAGTTGTCCTCTGCTTCTTCTGGCTTCTTCTGGCTTCTCTCTGGCATCTCTGCCCTGTGCTTCCTTTTCTCAAGAGTTTTCTTAGTCTGGTAGCCCCACCCACACTTCCTGTCTGCCTTTGGCCAATCAGTGCTTTTTATTAAACCAATGGGTGGGACAATTATTTACAATGAAGCAACACAATCCCCTACAGGAGTGGGCTCCTAAAAGCCAGTTCCTGTAACCAGGATATTTCCTGGTCCCATAGCCGGTCAGTCAACAGCTTGATTAGAGCAACTGTCACCCTCATTCAGAGGCCAAGTTTGGACCCTTGCAGGCCAGCTGTCCCTGTGGAGATCTCCGCTTTTGATACCCACCCTTCTAGTTGTTTCTCCCACTCTTCAGCTGAACCCCAAGTGCTGGGCTGTGTGTCTGCATCTGCTTCATCAGTCATTGATGTGGGTTCTATGATGACAGTTGGGGTTGCTCACCAATCTGACCCCATGCTTAGCTGGGACCTCCTTACGGGTACCCGTGGACTTCTCTAGCTCTGGGTTTCTTCCCAAGGTCATGATGGCTCACTCTGTCAGGATATCACTCTTACTGCTCACCTCTCCATCCCACCCCAAAGGAGATGGCCTTTCCAAAGCCATCTCCTCTCTCTTCTACACTCCTCTCCCAGTTTACCCAGGAGGTCTTAACCATCGCCCTTCCTGGGGCAATCTGTGTCCCTCTTAGGGTCCTCCTCTCTGCCTGTCTTCTCTGGGATTGAAGAATTGAGCTATGTGTTTACTATCTATTTATGAGTGAGTACTTAGTGTGTTTGTATTTCTGGGTCTGGGTTGCCTCACTCAGGATGATTTTTTTCTATTTCTGTCCATTAGCCTCAAATTTTATGATGCCACTGTTTATTACTATTGAGTAACACTCTATTGTGTAAATGTACCCCATTTTCTTTATCCATTCTTTAGTTAAGGGCAACTAGGTTGTTTCCAGGTTCTGGCTCTTATGAATAAAACTGCAATGTTCATAGTTGAACACATGTCCTTATGTTGTGGATGAGCATCTTTTGAGTATATGTCCAAGTCACTCAGTATTATTTAATAAAATTTCATTTCACCTATATACATTTGTGCAAATGAGTATGCTGCTTATAAAATGTATTGCTTACTAAAAAATTAAAATTAAAATAAATTGGATATAATTGTATAGAACAAGTATCTAACTCATTAGATAAAGAAGATTTAGTTTGGGACTGGAACAATGGTCCAGAGGTAAAGAGCATAGGCTGCTCTTCAAAATCACATGCAGGGAAAAACTCACACATAAACTAAAATGAAAATAATTTTGGGTTTTTCAAGATAGGGTTTCACTGTGTAGCCCTAGCTGTCTTGGAACTCAGTCTGTAGACCAGGCTGGCCTTGAATTCAGAATCCACTTGCCTCTGCCTTCCAAGTGTGGGGATTAAAGGTATGTGCCACCACTGCCTAGCAATAAATTAAAAAAAAAAGATTAAAATTTTGGGGGTCACATATTAAATAAACAAACACTAACAAAAGCTGATGAACAAAAATAATGTCTGTGTATATTTTTCATAATATTTTCCAACACAGAAATGCAAGAATTTTCACAAAATAATTCTACTTATGTAATGCTTTGTTCAGAGAGTCTTTCAAAAAAAAAAAAAAGGGCTGTGTACACCTGTGTGGTGTACACCTTTAGTCACAGTATTCTGGAGGTAGAGGCTGGTAGATCTTTGTGAATTTGAGGCCATCCTGGCCATGACTGTGTAGAGTGACCCTGTCTCAAAAAACAAAAACATTTTTTTTTTTTTAAAACACAAAGCCATATGTATCTCAGTCTGTCCCAGAACTCATGATGTAGCATGACCCCGTATAATGGTCGTAGCACACTTCTGCCTCCACCTCCTGAAGTTATAAATATTCACTGTCATATTTGGTTTATATAGTGCTGGTCATCAAACCTAGAGCTTCATGTATTATGTTAGACAAGCACTCTACCAACTGAAGTATATTCCCAGCTTGAGAGTAGTGTTGTGTGTGTCTGTCTGTATGTGTTCGTTTGGGTAGGTGTGTGCAGGCCAGACGCCATCCTTGGGTCTTAGAACCTATCTATCTCTTTTATTTTTTTATTTTTTTGAGACAGGATTTCTCATTCAGTCTTGGGATTTGCTGTCTGGGTTAGGTTAGGCTGGCTTTCGGTGAGTTTTGGGAGATCTGTCTGTTTTCTCCCCAGTGTTGGGATTAAAAGTAAATAAGCCCCAATCAGGTACTCGTGGTTGCAGAGGAACACTTCACCGACTAAGTTTTCCCCTCAGCCCATTTGGAGAGTAGTGTAAAATCATCAAGTAGGCTCATTTTGTGATCACTAGTAAATACAGTGATGAATTTAAGTAATAAAGCACTGATTTTTTTTTTTTTATATAAAAGTAAAAGCTACAAAGACAGCAAGGCTCGTGCAATATCTGGTACTATATTTGAGGATGTGGTAATATATTTGCAGCAGCATCTGAACTGATGGACATAATTGCTGTTCTCTGTGAGTTCTCAAAGTGCTCAGTATTTATTTGAATTCTAATTTTACTCTTCATGTGCTTCAGTTTTGCAAGTAGCTGTTCACAGGTGTAGGTGCTGCTAGGAGATGACAAGAATTCTGACTGAGAAGCTAGGGTGTATAAATACCTAGTAAAGAGATATGAATTACATCTTCTCAAGGTAAATGTCAGAATAAAGCTCTGTTCATTTTGTTTGAAAGCTGGAAGTTATCATAGTTACGCCAAGTAAAGATGGAATAGAAAATATGCCTAAATATTTTCCTGAAAAATTTGAGGGCTGTTTGAAATTTTGAGCTAGATTGAAAATTAAGTCTACATAATTTTATTGTTCACAGGATTATGTTTAGCAAAAATGTCAAAATGTGTAAAATTTATCTTCTTACTTTGAGTTTGCCATAATTTCAGTTTCATTTGTAATTTTGTTATGAATTGAAACATGTACTGATAAGTCAGTTCTCATCTGAAAGATGCGTGTTTATCCCTTTAAGTGAGTGTTGAAGCTGTGAAAAATACTATATCTAAGCCAGTTTTCACTTTGACACCAAGCCAGTTGATAGCATTTAACACTTGGTCTGGACTTAGACATCTTCCTTCAGAAAAGTAATGATATGAATTTAGGAATTCCTGATATTGGTGATGATTCAAATCTCTTGGCCACTGTAAAAGTCTTCCTTGCTGATGATTTGCACGATGTTACTCAGTTTTAGTGCTTTTGCATATAAGTTTTCTTGATGTAGTATGCAATTACACTTGATGAAATATAGTTTGGGAGGCAGTTGATTCATCTGTTAGTTTTACAGGCACCTGTATATGCATTATCACCGTTAGTAACTCTGCTTGTTAGCTTTGGAAATCCCAACTGTAAAATTGCCTCCATCACATGAACCTGTAGGCAAGTCTTGGGGGCGTTTTTGTGATTAATGGCTGGTGTGGGAAGGCCCAGGTGTGGTCCTGGGTTGTATAGGAAAGCAAACTGAGAAGCCATGAAGAACAAGGCTGAAAAGGGCTGTCCACCACACCTCTGCTTCAGATCTGCCTCCTACTTCCCTCTTGTCTCGAGTTCTTGCCCCGACTTCCTTCAAGATGGACCGTTACCTGTGAGATGCGATAAACCCTTTCTGCCCTAAGTTACTTTTGGCTGCGGTGTTTTCGCAGCACGAGAAAGCAACTAGGACAGTAACTGTACCAGTTATGTTGATAACAGACATAGGAAATTGTTTGAGCATATTTTCTCCTATTTTGTATAGATTTCTTGACTTAGTTATGTGTCTTCCTCCTAAAGTAATGTTCATTTATTTAGGAAACACAAGAACGTTTCTTTTGCAGAGGATATTGTCAGAGCAACAGGATTTTTTGATGGATGTGCCCTACCGTCCTGCTTTCCTTTTTCTCATCTTATTTACATGAGCCCCTCTGGTAACGTGTCATCTCCTGTGTTCATGCTCTCCGCTATTCTTTGGGGTCACTGTAGTACACAATATGACTTTACAGTAGTCCCGGTGCTACCTTGGAGGGGAAGACACTTGTTTTATTCATCTCCAGGATCAGAGATAGCCACATTATCCTGAACAGGCAAGTGTAGTTTTTCAGTTCTTCAGTGATAAGGGGATCAACATGTAAGTAATGGACTGATAGAGTTACATCAGGAAAGAGTGAGAAGGTGAGTGTGTAGGTCACAGAAGTGAGAAGACTGTTGAGCAGTGATAGAAAGAAAACTATAAAAGCCTTTCATCCAGGGGAGAAGCTAAAATGCAATGGACAAGTAAAGTACAGAGTGTAAAATATAAAGTATAATAAGTGAGATGGAGGATACTTGGTTTTTCTTTCTAGTCCTATCCCCTTGAATTGACTTCTGTATTACTCTCTTCAGGTGGCGCCTGAGCCTGATTATCTCAGTAATTCAGCTTTCCCACTTATAGGATTTCCTGTGAAAGAGGTCAATTTTTAGCCAGATTTTTCCAGTCTAAGCTCATGCCTTTTATCTGCCAATTACAGCCTTGTCTAGGGTGCTTTGGGAGCATATATGGGGTTTTCTAGGCTGAGGCTGTGAGGGAGTATGGAGGCTTGCTTGCCTGTGTTTCCTTTGTGTCTGGGAGGTCTCTTCTGCAATCCTTTGTGCAGTGCACTTTCCACAGTCCCTTATAGCTTGCTGAGGCAGTGGTACAGTGTGCTGTGTTTCTCAGGACTTGTCTCCAGAGTGCCCACTGAGAACCCCAGCTTCAGAATTCTCCTTCAGTCTTCCGCTTTTCATTTCTACAGCCAGCTAGGCTCTGTCTGTCCACATGTGGAACCCTGATTAAATTTCTGACATTCCCTCTATGCCCTCCAGCTTGCAACCGACCCTTCTCTGTAGCTTTTGGTTTAAGGTCAGCTGGATTTGTTGCCGGTCCTGACACTACCGTGGTATCAGGAGTGTATGGGGAAGGCTGCTCACCTGATGGGGGATGGAAAGCATGGAGAGCCTGCATTAGAAGCTTTCTCTCCCTTCTCTTCATTGTACCCTCTGAATGCTGTCTTAGCAGTATTGCCTGCTCTCAGGGCAGTCTGTTAGCCCTGGTAAAGTATCTCTGGAATGCCTCACCAGTCTGAAGTTGACACCATAAGCCATTGCATGCTATAAACTAACCCAAATTTGATTTAAAGATAAGGTTTAAATTACATGTGATTTTGGAATGAAAACTTCTAGGTTTTGTGTAAATTTTATCTACATTGTTGGTCTTCTTTTGAGAAGGTAGATGTCTTTCTCCAGACAGTTCTTAGCCATCCACGGGAAGTCCAATCTTTCTAGTCTCCTCTACCCTGTGTAAGATCCCTCTCAGTATTTTCATATTCAGTCCCATTACATTTTCATATCTACAGATACATATTGATCCAATATCTCTTCATTTCCTGTAAATTGTGATGTAGGTCTCAGGGGTGGATAATTTGACTTTAATAAGGGAACTTAATAAAAAATGAGCAATTCTAATCCCCAGGGCAATTCCCTAAGGGTGTCCTTGAGGTGGGAGGTTTGATTGTTGAGTGTGTCTAGCTACTCACATTATGCCCACCAGGAGTTGACTGGTGGTAATGGATCAGTTCCCAACCAGGATTTTGATTGTATAAAGATCTTACCTTAGTAAGAGAACCTACTTGGTGCTGGCTGACTGTAGAACTGTGCAGAGTTGGAAGTGAAGTGCTTGCTTTGATTATACTTCTTACTTACATGGTATTTGTTTAAATTTGCTTTCACTATGCTATAGATACATGACGAATTTATGTTAACATGAATATCTTATGTTTAATATACAGTATTTAACTAATGTTATTAGTTTGTGAGATTGATTATTTTATCCCTCCAATTCCCTTTGTCTATTCTTTTAGGCATAAATTAATTAATTAATAAGGCTTTTAAAATTCATTTATAAAACCCTGTATTTTATTTAAAATATTTAGCCTTTACTTCAATTTATTTTTAAAATAAACTGAAAAGTAAAATAGAAATTATTTATTTTTAATTAATATTACAGTATTTACTTTGGTAGGTTAAAGTAGAAATATGTAGCAAAATTTGCAATTAAAATATTGCTTTAAAGAAGCAGTAGAGTTTTAGTAGAACCTGGGCTGAGGTTGTAGCTTAGTGGTAGTAGTGTAAGTGCCTAACATGTGTGTCGTCCTGTGTCAATCCCCAGCACTACCAGCAAAACAAAACCAAAACCAACCCCCCCCCCCCCCAAAAAAAAAACCCACTCTGTATTAAATTGATTGAAATGTTCAGTTCTAATTTATGGTGTAGCACTGATTTTCTGTGATAGTCCTGATCTTCATGTCCACAAATATGTAGGTAGACACTGCTGCTTAGTACAGTGCACTCAGCTGTGCCAACTTATTTTTTAGGCTCAAAGAAGAACACAAACCGCAACCGATACAGTAAGTAAATGTGTTCTGAGTGCAGTGAGCTCGACTCCTGTGCTTCTGCGCACTCTGCTTCCTGCAACTCTGATGGTATTAGCTTACTCTAATACTGGATAGGCTGCAGCTAGTGTGTCTTCTGCTTCTTGACTCTCTGGCTTGTAAGAGAGCTGCCTGCAGCTTCTTACTTCATCCACATAGTCACTGGATGTAGTTTCTTTGCTACCTGCTTGTGAACTAGTTAAGTGTTCAAACTTAATTTCCCTACTTTTTGATTGCCTGGTGATAATCAGAGCTCACATTTCCATTGGCTGTAGCTTTTGTGCCTGTGTGTGTGTGTTTAAAATTATTTTGAATAAAAACATTGCACTGTTATTCTTTTGGTTTTTCAGTCACATTATTTGCTTATTTAAACAGGTGGTTTCCCTTTAGTGGGATCACTGAACTGGTAAATAACGTTCTTCAGCCCCAGCAAAAACAACAAAATGAAAAGGAGCCCCAGACGTAAGTAAGCTGGTCTATATAGACTAGATGTCATCTGTGATACACACTACGCTGAAGAGTATAAATTAAAATTCTTCCCTGAACTGATGCGACTCAGGCAGGAAAACTGCCAGGCTAACGTTCAGTAGTTCTTCCTATTCTATGGAAATCTAAACGGAGACAAGGGTAACTTACAGGCTAATAGAAAGAGGAGGTAATCTGCTCACTTAGGGTGAGTATGTAAGACTCATTTGCCCAGAAAAAGTAGATTTCTCTAATAATGTAGAATATTCTAGAGTATCTCTAAACAATACTAGAAGACTGTGAGAGGCATTAACTCCTAAATCTGTTGTTTAGATAGATGTTTTTGGATAAGTTTTCTCAAATAATGAAACAGATTTGTTACTGTAATAATCTCAAGAACATAAGAATGATTAGATCATAACCCTGTTGACTAAACTTATTTGACCATCAAATCCTGTTTTCACCAAATATTATACTACAAAACATAATTTGGAAATATAGTAATATATTCTAACAATGACTTGAAACATTAAAAACATATAGGTTCTATTTTAATTGTTAGTAGGTTTTTAAAAACATTTTAAAGAAGTTGTTCACTGGTTATGCTTATTATCAGATGCATAAGAGAAAATGAGTAAGTCACTTGAGCTTGAGCTTACAGCCTATATATCCAAACTCATTAGAAGATTTTAACTACATGCAGTGGAGTCTCAAATGTCTAAACATGTATGCAGGAAGACAGGAAGCCTCTAAATAATGATCAATAGTGACATCTATCATAATTAGTTCACATTTGATTTTCATTTATTTTGATGGAAATTTGCCAAATGAACAGCTATTGCCATAAGAATAACTCTAATATTAGTTCCTATTTCAGTACTTTCCCACAAAAATCCTGTCCTGGCTGGAAGTGGCTGAAAGTTAGGTTATTTTATTGTAACTGAAGTTCAAACCCAGACATGTTGAGAAAGGACTTGCTGTTACCTTAGTGTTTCACTTGATTTGTTTAAGAGCCATTGACTTTCTTTTTCTAAACATTGTATACATTTGGGGGATTTCAAAGTTCTCCTGTTTCATGTCTCCTGAAAGGGATTTTCAGTAGCTCGGAAAACATGGATTGTCTTTTAGCTATCAAGCACAAACCCAAGGAGCGGTTTTAAGTTTCTATCAAAGGGCTGATTGTTAAACAACCCCTCCCCCTTCTGCCTCCTTCTCCCCTGCTCCTCTCTCCCCTGCTCCTCTCTCCCTCCCCTGCTCCTCTCTCCCTCCCCTGCTCCTCTCTCCCCTGCTCCTCTCTCCCCTGCTCCTCTCTCCCCTGCTCCTCTCTCCCCTGCTCCTCTCTCCCTCCCCTGCTCCTCTCTCCCCTGCTCCTCTCTCTCCTGCTCCTCCCTCCCTCTTCTGACTCCTTCTCCCCTGCTCCTCTCTCCCCTGCCCCTCTCTCCCCTGCTCCTCTCTCCCTCTCCTCCTCTCTCCCCTGCTCCTCTCTCCCTCTCCTCCTCTCTCCCCTGCTCCTCTCTCCCCTGCTCCTCTCTCCCCTGCTCCTCTCTCCCCTGCTCCTCTCTCCCTCTCTCTCTCTCTCCCCTGCTCCTCTCTCCCTCTCCCTCTCTCCCCTGCTCCTCTCTCCCTCTCTCTCTCCCCTGCTCCTCTCTCCCTCTCTCTCTCCCCTGCTCCTCTCTCCCTCTCTCTCTCCCCTGCTCCTCTCTCCCCTGCTCCTCTCTCCCCTGCTCCTCTTTCCCTCTCCCTCTCTCCCCTGCTCCTCTCTCCCCTGCTCCTCTCTCCCCTGCTCCTCTCTCCCCTGCTCCTCTCTCCCCCCCTCTCTCTCCCCTGCTCCTCTCTCCCCTGCTCCTCTCTCCCCTGCTCCTCTCTCCCTCCCCTGCTCCTCTCTCCCTCCCCTGCTCCTCTCTCCCCTGCTCCTCTCTCCCCTGCTCCTCTCTCCCCTCCTCCTCTCTCCCCTGCTCCTCTCTCTCCTGCTCCTCCCTCCCTCTTCTGACTCCTTCTCCCCTGCTCCTCTCTCCCCTGCCCCTCTCTCCCCTGCTCCTCTCTCCCTCTCTCTCTCTCCCCTGCTCCTCTCTCCCTCTCCTCCTCTCTCCCCTGCTCCTCTCTCCCTCTCCTCCTCTCTCCCCTGCTCCTCTCTCCCCTGCTCCTCTCTCCCCTGCTCCTCTCTCCCCTGCTCCTCTCTCCCCTGCTCCTCTCTCCCTCTCTCTCTCTCCCCTGCTCCTCTCTCCCTCTCCCTCTCTCCCCTGCTCCTCTTTCCCTCTCCCTCTCTCCCCTGCTCCTCTCTCCCTCTCCTCCTCTCTCCCCTGCTCCTCTCTCCCCTGCTCCTCTCTCCCCTGCTCCTCTCTCCCTCTCTCTCTCTCTCCCCTGCTCCTCTCTCCCTCTCCCTCTCTCCCCTGCTCCTCTCTCCCTCTCTCTCTCCCCTGCTCCTCTCTCCCTCTCTCTCTCCCCTGCTCCTCTCTCCCTCTCTCTCTCCCCTGCTCCTCTCTCCCCTGCTCCTCTCTCCCCTGCTCCTCTTTCCCTCTCCCTCTCTCCCCTGCTCCTCTCTCCCCTGCTCCTCTCTCCCCTGCTCCTCTCTCCCCTGCTCCTCTCTCCCCCCCTCTCTCTCCCCTGCTCCTCTCTCCCCTGCTCCTCTCTCCCCTGCTCCTCTCTCCCTCCCCTGCTCCTCTCTCCCTCCCCTGCTCCTCTCTCCCCTGCTCCTCTCTCCCCTGCTCCTCTCTCCCCTCCTCCTCTCTCCCCTGCTCCTCTCTCTCCTGCTCCTCCCTCCCTCTTCTGACTCCTTCTCCCCTGCTCCTCTCTCCCCTGCCCCTCTCTCCCCTGCTCCTCTCTCCCTCTCTCTCTCTCCCCTGCTCCTCTCTCCCTCTCCTCCTCTCTCCCCTGCTCCTCTCTCCCTCTCCTCCTCTCTCCCCTGCTCCTCTCTCCCCTGCTCCTCTCTCCCCTGCTCCTCTCTCCCCTGCTCCTCTCTCCCCTGCTCCTCTCTCCCTCTCTCTCTCTCCCCTGCTCCTCTCTCCCTCTCCCTCTCTCCCCTGCTCCTCTTTCCCTCTCCCTCTCTCCCCTGCTCCTCTCTCCCTCTCTCTCTCTCTCCCCTGCTCCTCTCTCCCTCTCTCTCTCCCCTGCTCCTCTCTCCCCTGCTCCTCTCTCCCCTGCTCCTCTTTCCCTCTCCCTCTCTCCCCTGCTCCTCTCTCCCCTGCTCCTCTCTCCCCTGCTTCTCTCTCCCTCTCTCTCTCTCCCCTGCTCCTCTCTCCCCTGCTCCTCTCTCCCCTGCTCCTCTCTCCCCTGCTCCTCTCTCCCCTGCTCCTCTCTCCCTCTCCCCTGCTCCTCTCTCCCCTGCTCCTCTCTCCCTCTCCCCTGCTCCTCTCTCCCCTGCTCCTCTCTCCCCTGCTCCTCTCTCCCCTGCTCCTCTCTCCCCTGCTCCTCTCTCCCCTGCTCCTCTCTCCCTCTCTCTCTCTCCCCTGCTCCTCTCTCCCCTGCTCCTCTCTCCCCTGCTCCTCTCTCCCCTGCTCCTCTCTCTCCTGCTCCTCTCTCCCCTGCTCCTCTCTCCCCTGCTCCTCTCTCCCCTCCTCCTCTCTCCCCTGCTCCTCTCTCCCCTGCTCCTCTCTCCCCTGCTCCTCTCTCCCCTGCTCCTCTCTCCCCTGCTCCTCTCTCCCCTCCTCCTCTCTCCCTCTCCTCCTCTCTCCCCTGCTCCTCTCTCCCCTGCTCCTCTCTCCCCCTCTCTCTCTCCCCTGCTCCTCTCTCCCCTGCTCCTCTTTCCCCTCCTCTCTCCCCTGCTCCTCTCTCCCCTGCTCCTCTCTCCCCTGCTCCTCTCTCCTTCTCCCTCTCTCCCTCTCCCTCTCTCCTCTGCTCCTCTCTCCCCTGCTCCTCTCTCCCCTGCTCCTCTCTCCCCTGCTCCTCTCTCCCTCTCCCTCTCTCCCTCTCCCTCTCTCCTCTGCTCCTCTCTCCCCTGCTCCTCTCTCCCCTGCTCCTCTCTCTCCTGCTCCTCCCTCCCTCTTCTGACTCCTTCTCCCCTGCTCCTCTCTCCCCTGCCCCTCTTTCCCCTGCTCCTCTCTCCCTCTCTCTCTCCCCTGCTCCTCTCTCCCTCTCTCTCTCCCCTGCTCCTCTCTCCCCTGCTCCTCTCTCCCTCTCCCTCTCTCCCCTGCTCCTCTCTCCCCTGCTCCTCTCTCCCTCTCCCCCTCTCCCCTGCTCCTCTCTCCCTCTCTCTCTCCCCTGCTCCTCTCTCCCTCTCCCTCTCTCCCCTGCTCCTCTCTCCCCTGCTCCTCTCTCCCTCTCCCCCTCTCCCCTGCTCCTCTCTCCCTCTCTCTCTCCCCTGCTCCTCTCTCCCCTGCTCCTCTCTCCCTCTCCCTCTCTCCCCTGCTCCTCTCTCCCCTGCTCCTCTCTCCCTCTCCCCCTCTCCCCTGCTCCTCTCTCCCTCTCTCTCTCTCCCCTGCTCCTCTCTCCCCTTCTCTCTCCCCTGCTCCTCTCTCCCTCTCTCTCTCCCCTGCTCCTCTCTCCCTCTCTCTCTCCCCTGCTCCTCTCTCCCCTGCTCCTCTCTCCCTCTCTCTCTCTCCCCTGCTCCTCTCCCCCTCTCCCCCTCTCCCCTGCTCCTCTCTCCCCTGCTCCTCTCCCCCTCTCCCCCTCTTCCCTGCTGCCCTCCATTTTCTCCCTCCCTCTTTTTCTCTTTCTCTCTTCTCTCTAACACCCTTCTCTCATTTTTCTTTCAGAAGACTAGATTTTTTGATTCTAGGTCCAGAGAGTCCTTTATTGCTTGTATCTGTTGATGATTACTCAGTATGGAATCTAGGATCAGAAATGAAAATTTAAAATAACAGCAGCCTGTTATTAATTCAGAAGAAATATGGTCCTTCATAATATTTATCATGTTTTTTGAAGGCCAATGGGAATTGAAGACTTTGAAAATAGTGTAATTTTTGTCTGGATGTGGTGGTGCACATCTTTAAGCAATCAGAGGGCAGAAGCAGGCAGGTCTTTGGGAGTTCAAGGCTAGCCTGGTCTACATAGCAAGAGCTACATAATGCAGACCCTATCTAAAAAAATATTGTTATTTTTACATTTTTTTTTATTATTTCTGTCTTTCCCCCCTTAAGATTGTTGATAATATTGACAAAAGGATTTTTTTTTTTTATAGACTGAATTACTGGTGCTTGACTAGTCATGGTCACAACAGTTGATATGCAGATGTTAAATGGTGCAAACAGCTGCTGCACATAGATATTTACAGGGCCAACATGGTTTTCATTCTGAGTCATCTAAACTTGACTGCATCCATTGTGCAGTTTACAACTACTTGAGATTCTTTGTGTCCCCATGCAGAAATTAATAAATAAGAACCACAACCAATATGTTGTGTCTCTCTCATGGTACATGCCTATAATTCCAGCACTGCAGTTGGATGACATAGCAAGATCTTCTCTCAAAAATAAAAGTATGAAAGTGCCAACTGATGTTTTTATGAAAAGAATACGTTTAGTGAGCGATCCACAGATTCAAAGTATTTGGTGCATTGACTTGTTCTACAGTGAATGTATCTGGAAATGCACACCAAGGTCAAGATGCTGAGTGTTACCTACCAGCCCTCTATGACCTCATGTTCCTTTTCCAGCAGCTGTTCCCTCCCATCCTTGAGGTGAGGGTAACTTGCATCCTGACTTCTGTATAACTATTTTCTACCTTGCATCATTATTGTGTCTGTTTTTACTTAGGCTGTACAAATCAACAATATTACACACACACACGCGCACATATATATTCTTTATATCTGCCTTACTTTCCAGAAGATATTTGTAAGATATATCAATATGATTTGGACTTATTCACTTTACTGTATAGTACTTTGAAATCTTAGTGGGTTTTATTTATCTATTTAGTCTGAAATATTTTGTCTTATTTCTAGGTTTTTGGCTATTATTAGTAGTGCTGCTGTATATGTTCTGATGACATTATTATCTTGGATGACAATTTCATAGTTATTTGTAAAAGTAAAAAACTTTAGCTAATTAAAGATACTTTTAAACGTTAAAGTTGCTTACTGTGTCAGGATATTTATCTCCATTTTCTCACTGATTTATTTGATAATCCTACATATGCCATTCATTGAGCAAGCCTTAACACTTGAGGATTTAGTGACTCTGAGTCTGGGAGGAGAGAAGGGAATTACAAGCAAAGAATCTTGCAAAGGTGATATGTGATATCATTTATACTTATCACTTCCCTGCACTTTGTGAAATCATTTAAGCAGTGGTGATATATTTTATATTTAATAAAATCAGCCTGGAAAATCAGAACAGAATCACCTACAATCAAGCCCTGAGGGCCAGAGAGTGGTAACTCATGCCTTTAATCTCATAATTCAGGAGATAGAGATCTTTCTGTGTTTCTAAAGAAACCGCGGTCACAATACTCTTGTCTGGTTTTCTTGGAGTTTTCTTTTATTTACTTACTTATTTAATTTTTTAAAAAATGCCATTTTTATCTATGTATCTCCCTGCTCCCCCTCCCTTACCTCCGCCTTGCTCTGCTCCTCTCCATCCACCCATCCCCTCCCCCAAAAGAGCGAGAAGTCCCAGCCCAGGGCCGCACATCCACTCCAGGCAAGTCCGACCCACTCATCCCAAAGTCAAGACTGAGCTAGGTTTTCTTCTGCAAGGAATGGGCTCCAAGGTGCCAGCCCAAGCACAGGAACACAGTCTGATCTCACTCCTCGATGCTCCACACACTCCTCATGCCAGTGATCAGCCGCCCACCCCTGGAGGGCCCAGCTCCACCTCTGGATGGATCTACATAGGCCACTCCTGATTCAATGAGCCCCTCAGAGCTCCAGGCAGTCATCACCTTGGGAACCCTCCTCATAATCCCTATCTCCCTGCTCATACAGACTTTCCTCCCCTGCTCTCAGCTGGACCAGGAGCTCTACCCAGTGTTCAGCCATGGATCTCTGCCTCCACCTCCATTCCCTGTTGGATCTTGTTCTGCGAAGACACCTAGGGCGTTTACTCATTTGATTATAGGGGAAGACCCATCTGGGCACCCCCTCCACCATTGTTAGGAGACTTGGCCAGGGACATCCTGTGAGTTCCTGGTTATTTCCCTAGCACCCAGTCTCTTTCTAACCCCACATTGGCTTCCTCTATTCAGATATCCATCTCTTTCTATTTCCTTCTTTGCTCCTCCCACTCAACCATCTCCTTTCAAGATTTGTTCCCAACTCTTCTTGGTTGTAACCCGTTATGACCTCAATTTGCTAAGGTGATCTTCTCTATTTTCTCTTCTTAGGGGAATCTCTGGATGTCTCTCTTAAGTTCCTTCTAATCCCAAGATATTCAGGGGTTGCCGTTTGCAGTGTGGGTATTCTTTGTTTTTTGTCTAAAATCCATGTATGAGTGTGTACATCCCATTCCTATCTTTTTGGGCTTATGATACCTCACTCACAAGGATATTCTCCCAATCCAGTCCATCCATTTGCCTGAAAATTTTAGGATGTCTTTTTATTATTATTATTATTATTATTATTATTATTATTATTATTATTATTATTTTTATTATTATTATACTTCTGAGTAGTGCACCATTGTGTAGATGTACCACATTTGTTAATCCATTCTTCAGTTAAGGGCCATCTAGATTCTTGCTATTACGAATAATACTCATCCTTTGGGTATATGCCCAAGAGTGATATTGCTGGGTCCTTGGGGAGATTGATTCCCAGTTTTCTGAGAAATAGTCATACTGCATTCCAGAGTGGCTGTACACATTTATACTTCCGCCAGCAATGGAGGAGTGTTCCCCTTGCTCTGCATCCTCTCCAGCATAGGCTGTCATCTGGGTTTTTGATCTTAGCCATTCTGACAGGTGTAAGGTGGTATCTCAACGTTGTTTTAATTTGCTTTTCTCTGGTGGCTAAGGATGAGCAGTTTTTTAAGTGCCTTTCAGACACTTGTAATTATTCTGTTGAGAATTCCCTTTTTAGCTCTGAACCCCATTTTTTTTATTTGGTTATTTAGGTTTTGGGCTTTAGTTTCTTGAGCTCTCTATATATTTTCGAGATCAGTCCTCTGTCCGATGTGGGGTTGGTGAAGATCTTTTCCCATTCTGTAGGCTGTCATCTTGACTTATTGACTGTGTCCTTTGCCTTACAGAAGCTTCTGTTTCAGGAGGTCCCACTTATTGATTGTTGTTCTTAGTGTCTGTGCTACTGGTGTTATATTTAGGAAGTGGTCACCTGTGCCAGTGAGTTGAAGGGTATTTCCCACTTTCTTTTCTGCCAAGTTCAGGGTAGCTGGGTTTATGTTGAGGTCTTTGATCCACTTGGATTTGAGTTTTGTGTAGGGTGATAGGATTGGATCTATTTACATTCTTCTACATACTAACATCCAGTTATGCCAACACCATTTGTTGAAGTATCTTTTTTCCATTGAATATTTTTGGCCTCTTTGTCAAAAATCAGATGTTCAAAGATGTATGAGTTAATGTCGGGGTCTTTGATTCGATCCCAATTGATCCACATGTCTGTTTTTGTGCCTGCACCAGACTGTTTTCATTACTATAGCTCTGTAATATAGCTTAAAGTCAGGGATGGTGATTCCTCCTGAAGTTCTCTATTGAGCAGGATTGTTTCGGCAATCATGGGTTTCCTGTTATTTCATATGAAGTTGAGCATTGTTCTTTCAAGGTTTGTAAAAAATTGTGTTGGGATTTTGATGGGGATCATTGAATCTGTAGATTGCTTTTGGTAAGATTGCCATTTTTACTATGTTGATCCTACCTATCCAGGAGCATGGGAGATCTTTACATTTTTTGATATCCTCTTCAATTTCTTTCTTCAGCAACTTAAAATTTTTGTCTAACAGGTCTGCTACTGCTTTGGTTAGAGTTACACCAAGATATTGAATGCTACTTGCAGCTATTATAAAGGGTGATGTTTCCCTTATTTCTTTTTCAGCCCTTTTAGTGTATAGGAAGGCTAATGATTTTTTTGAATTAATCTTGTACTCTGCTACCTTGCTGAAGGTGTTTATCAGCTTTAGAAGTTCCCTGGTAGAATTTTGAGGAGTCACTTACATATACTATCATATCATCTGCAAATAGAGATAGTTTGACTTCTTCCTTTCTTGGAGTTTTCTCACAAGCATTCAGAAATCTTTTCATATTACTGACTCTATTCTTGGATGGTGTTCTGATAATAGTTATGTTGACCAGGGATAAGTCATGCCAATTTTTAGAAGTGTAAACAATGTCATCAGAGTTTGTATATTTTTAAATGCATAGCATTTTCTCTAGGTGTGAGGTCATAAAAGTCTCCTTTCTTCTTGACACTCTTTTTAAGGAAGTGTTTTCCAGTTGGAGATAGAGCATGTTTACCCATAGTGGCCTTGGACTGAGTTTCTGTTCATCTCCATCCCATACGACTCAGAGTGAGTCTGTTAAGTGAACACACTTTCCCTAGTAGTCAAGAAGGATAGAGGGATTGTATGTATATATTGAAGGCAAATCTTGTCCTCATTTTAAGTATTTTTTTTTACTTTTTTAAAATCTCGTCCTCTAATTTTAGGACTATTTCATATTGTGAGCAGAATAAATGCTCCAGAATCTTTTATATACACATTGTTATGAGCTGAACTTCAGTGACTTCAGTGTAACTACTTTTCAGATATTATGGTAACATAGTAAAACAGAGAAGCAGCTGGATATGCTGGTTCAACCCTATAATCCTACCAGTTGGCAGGCGGAGGAAGAGAAGGTAGCTGAATTATCTAGTAAAGTTCTGTCTCAAAAAACAAAAGCCAGAGCTGGAGAAGCAAAGTCTTTATTTTAATGAGATATATTTAAGAGAAAAGAGGATGAGAGAGTTTGCTGTGGGGTTGTGTCTCCTAGTAATGCCCCAACTTCACCTATAAAGTCTCAGCAACATGACAGCCTAAATGTGAGCTGAATAACAACACCACAGGTGTACATGCCAAAGTGGATGGGAAGAGCCCATCATTCTCCGCCCTACACAGGAACCTATAGGCAACTGAGGAAAGCTGGGAGTGGAGAGATGGTCTCCTGAGGATGAACACTCCAGTTGGTTATCCAAATAGCCATTCCCTGAACATACATACAAGTAACATGTGGACTGATACGTTATAGTTACAACTATATATGTTCACGCATACACATATATGTGTGAAATAACAACAGTGAAAAAGGGCCATGATTTAAGGGAGGGAATTATGTATGGGAAGGTTTGGAGGGAGGAAGGAACAAATGTAATTACATTATAACCTCAAAAAAGAGAAAAACAATATTCGTAGAGAATTACGTGGCTTGATATGAATACTTTTTACTGTTTTAGAAATTGTTTTTTAATTTGAGAATTTCATCCAGTTTTGATCATATTCTTTCCCCGTTCCCAATTCCTCCCAGATTCTCTCCATACCAACCAACTTTGTTTTTTCTTTTTTTTAAAACACACGCACACACACTCACAACCCCCCCACAGACACACCACATACACTCACAACTCTTCCCCCATAGACATACACACACCACACAGACACACACACACACTACACACACACAAACAGACACACCACCCCCCCCCCCCCCCCACACACACACAATGACAAAACCCAAAAAGCACAAGAAGCCATGGAACTCCCATTTACTCCTGGGCATTGAGCCAGTACTGGAGATTGTTTGCTATACCCAGGATCATTTCATTGAAAAAAGTGATGTTTCCTCTCCAGCAGCTACCAGTTGCAAATAGCCTCTTGGCTAGAGATGGGACTTTATGCCCACTTCCCTTTCTCTTTGCTGGTGTTTTGTCTAACTTGGATTTATGCAGCTCTTGTGCATGCTGTTCCAGTCTCTGCGATTCCTATGTGCAGCAGCCCCACTGTGACTTGAGAACACTTGTTTTCTCGATGTTGTCCACTACCTCTGGTTCTTGAAATCTTTGAGTCCTTTATTCTGCGTAGATCTTAGTGCCTTGAGGGGAGGGATGTGATTAAGACATCCCACGTAGGGCTAATTGTTCCATAGTTTCTCACTTTCTTCACATTGTCCAGTTTTGGGTGAAATTCATAATATTGGTAGATTTTCCCCTGGGACCCATGACCTGTTGACCCCAGGTTCTTGGTCACATTACAAGTGCCAGGTGTGGGTTCTATGCCCTGGAGTGGACCTTAAATATAATGAAAGAGGGTTACTATTGCATCACTGGGCATATACTGCACTCCAGCTTCTGTTTTGGCTCGTAGGGTTTGTAGCTGGGTGAGATGGATGCTAGTAGTGTATATAGTACCTTCTAGATCATAAACTTCAGTCAGCAGCAGTGAAGTGTCCAATTGGCTATCAGTTCAATTTCTTCATGTTTAATGGCGTAAGTATGTGACATTCTTACCAATAGGGTCTTAGCATCATGCTGTGTTCAATATCACTGGCAATAACTTACACTGTTTGGGAGGTAGGACTTAGTCAATCACTCAAAAAGACATATCACACTATTAACTGGGAAGCATCTGATGTCAAGTTGGGGTATTGTCTGATAACTCCATTAAATTCCTTTTATGTATGTGTTTATTAGGAAGCTGAAGGTAGAGTCTGTCTTTGATGGGGAGGTGTATTTCTTGGAAACAGCAGGAAGATGAGTTGTGGTGATATATTGTTTTCAAATTCAGGGGAATTGAGACTGTTAATATTGAGAGTTACTATTGAATACCGTTTGTTAGTTCCTGCTATTTTATTGGTTTTTTTTTTTAGAACGTTTTTGATTAACTGTCTTGAGACTGTTCCTTGTGTCCTCTTGGGTGTAGTTAACCTCTTTTTGCTAAAGTGTTTCTTCTACTGTTTCTTTTATAGCTGAATTTGTGGCCATAAATTGTTTAAATTTGATTTTAACATGAAGTTATGTGTTTCCTATTTGATGGTGTCTTAGTCATTGTTCTATTGCTGTGAAGAGACCTATGACCATGACAACTCCTATAAAAAAAAGCATTCAACTGGGGACTTGCTTACAGTTTTAGAGGCTTAGTCCGTTAGTTATCATTATGGTGGGAAGCATGGGAACAGGTATGGAAGGCAAGGCCCTGAAAAAGTAGTTGAGAGCTACGTTCTGATGGGGGAGGGGGGACACAAGAGAGGAGAGGAGGAGAAAAGAGAAGAGAGAGACTTGACATGTAAGTTTGAAACCCCAAACCCACTCCTCAGTGACACACTTCCTCCAACAAGGCCACAGCTGATCCTTTCAAATACTGTTACCCCCTAGTGACTGAGCATTCAAATCTATGAGCCTATGGGGGCCATTCTTGAGCCACTACAGCTTGGTGGAGTAGTTTAGGGGCAGTTTTTCAGAGTTTGTAGAATGTTAGTTCAGGCCCATGTGACTCAATCTTTTCTCCTTGTAGCTTTTAATGTCTTTTTTCTCCTGTTATTTAATGTTTTTGATTATTTTTATTATTATGTGTCAGAGGGAGTATTTTTTCTATCTATTTGATATTTTAGCTTCATAGGCATATTATTATTTAGGTTTGGGAAGTTTTCTTCTATGATTTTGTTAAGAACACTTCCTGTGCCTTTGACCTGGGTTTCTTCTCACCCTCTATACTTATGATTCATAGTCATTTGTTTTGTTGATGTTTTCCCCCATAGTGTCCTGGATTTCCTAGATATTTTGTGTCTGGATGTTTTAGATTTAACATTTGAATGATTGTTCAATTTCTTTACCTTGTCTTCAATACCTGAAATCTCTCTTCTGATTCATTCAGTCTGTTGGTGAGACTTTCTTTTGAGCTTTTAAAATGATTTACTGAGTATTTTTAGTTTTAGTTATATTTCAGTTTGGCTTTTTTGGTGGTGATTCTATTTCTTTGTTTAACTCTGTTTTCATATGTGAATTGTTTTCATTGCTATTCAGCTGTATATGTTTTCAAGGTCTTCAGTCATTTATTCTTATTCGTTCCTTAGGGTTCTTGAACATAATCATAATTTGTATTTTGAAGGCTTTATCTTGTGTGTCTGTTGGGTTTATCTAAATTGTTTTATTACCAATAATGATCTGAGAGTCAGAAGTTAGGGTGAGAACCTGATGGATCAAAGAAGCAGCAGAGGAGCAAGTAGTTGACCTCTCTACACTTCACAGATTTCAGAGGACCTTGAATCTTTCTAAGCCGCTCCTTACTCTTTCCTGTGCCTCTCTATTGTATCCTGGGTCCTCCAACATCTCTCTGGTGAAACTAGTTGCTGGCTCCACCCTCTCCCCCAAGTTTAACTTTATTAATACAGTTTCAGAGTATCATAGAGTGATCCAATATCCAGAAACATGCTTTAAGTTTTACAATAGGAGTAGTGGATTCCGAAGGAGGAATGTCGTCTTGGTTCATGTTTGTGTTTTTGGGGATGTGTTATAGACATCTAAGGTTTATGATATTTTTGATGTTTCTTGGTGTAGATATCTGGTCTTGCCCTTTTGGTGGCTTTTGGGGTCTTTGTTCTTCCTAAATCTGTAATTTTGTGTGGGCCAGCTGGATGATGCTTGGTTTTCAGCCTAGGGGCCTCTTTGGGTTTTAGGGTTTAGACTTTGTTTCTGGATTGGTGTAGTAGATAGGGTGGCTGATGTTATAATTGGAACTCTGGACTCAGACTCGAATCATTCCCATTTAGGTGCAGTGGGAGGGCTGAGCGGTAGGCTAGCAGACAGGCAGGATAAGAGGACTGACCTTGGGCATTTTGTGTGTGAGTGTTCTCTCATACATTACATCCTTGAGTTTTCCCTCTCCCCAGCCTCTCCCCCATCCACTCCTCCTCCATTTCCCTTCATAAAAGGCAGGCCTCCCAGGATTATCAACTAAATCAACTGGTATATCAAGTTGTACTAACTAAGACTAGGCTTCCCCCACCACTGCCACCCTTGTATTAAGGCTGGGTGAAGAAAGGGTCCCCAAAAAGTCAGAGACAGTCCCTGCTCCCACAAGAGGACCAAGCTACACAGCCTTGCAGAGGGCCTAGGTCAGAGCTGTGTAGGCTCCTTGATTGCTAGTTCAGTCTGTGTGAGCCCCTGTGAGCCTAGGCTCATTGATCCTGTGGGTTTCTTGTGGTGCTTTTGACCCCCCTGGTCCCTACAGTCCTTTTCCCCTTTCTGTAGGATCCCCAGACTCTGCCTTGTTTGGCTGTGAGTCTCTACATTGGTTCCCATCAGTTGATAGATGAAGCCTCTCTGATGGTGATTATTCTAGGCTTCTGTCTACAAATATAGCAGATAATCCTGTACATAGAATTAGATATATTCTCTTCTAAGTTGCCTTTTCAGATTCTGATTTTTTGTTTTTTATTGTTTCTTTGTGGATATGTTATTCAAAATGCACATTCTTTCAACCTTCTGAATTTTTTTATCTGCTTTAATACTTTGCATATAAAAACTCCAAGTTGAAATGAATTTCTTAGTCGATGCCTATCATACTTAACTTCCAATATACTTACTTTCTAAGATTAGTATGTTTAAAAACTAAAAAAGTGTACCTTTCCTGTGAAGTCATGCTAATACTATTTATAATTAATTCCTTTTTTCTAGAACCAGTTTTTGTTACGTTGATTTCATGGACGTTTCAATTAACTTTTAGCTTGTTTACATGACTGCCCAATATCTATACATCCATGTGTCTTATTTTCTTATTGACATGAACTAGATTATGTTCAAGTTTGCATGTTTTGCTCCACCAACCAAAGAGGTTACATTCAATATTGCTTATCTTTAATTCAAGCATTCACTAAGTATTTATTGACAGTTTGGCTATGTAACATATATTAAGCTAGTCACTGGAATAAAATTGAGAGCAAAACCAAAATCTTCATGAATCTTCATGTTTTTTTTTTTTTTTTTTCCATTACACCAGTAGAAGTAAGCAGAAAGCCATTCATTGAGCAAAAAGTGTAGTTGTGATAAATGCAGTATGCTATGGTGCTTTGAAAAAATGTAATGTAGAGATTTGACGTAAACACTGGAGCTCTGAAGTATCTTCCTAAGGAGCAATGCTGAGGTGCTGTAAAACACTGGAAATGGGGAAAGAAACGAGCTTTACGGAAATGCTGGGGAGCATTCTTTTGCTCTTTCCCTGTACACATAGAACGTGGAAACAATTTGGTTGTTTTATAATTCCTTTGGACAACTGAAGTCTATAGATGCTATCTTCAAAGAAATAAAATGAATTAGGAAGAAAATAGTTCAAACTGAAATAGAGGTTAGTTCATGGTCTTCTTGGTACTTGATTATAAATTAAAACACAAAATTTTGAGATATTAGTGGTAAAACATTGATATTTTTGAGGATTAGCAATAAAATGGAAACACTACGCGAGTAGGAAGACTCAATATTCTAAGATGTCAGTTATCCTAAAACTGATCTATAAATATAATGCAATGTCAGTAACAAGTGTATTAAGATTTTCACAGACATGTATACAAGCATCACAGTATCTTGTGGAAGTAAAATGTTTTACCAACAGTAAAATCTTTTCAACAAAGGAAAGAGACCAAACTATTTTTACCAGATTTCAAAAAAAATTATAAAGCCAGATGTCTTACTTTTCTACTGCTGTGACAGAGCACTATGTCTAAGGTAACTCATAAACGAAAGTGTTTAATTGGGTTTACAGTTTTAGAGGGTTAGAATCCGTGACTGCAGGCAAAGGCATGATGACATGATAAACTGTATCTCAGAGAATACACTAAGGATGGCAGGAGGCTTCTGAAGCCGGAAATCCTACCCCATGACACAGCTCTTCCCATAAGATCACACCTCCTAATCCTTCATAAACAGTATCATCAGCTGGGACCAAGTATCCAAACATGAGCCTGTGGGCAAAACCATCCAACGTGCTGTATATCTGGGATCCCCCTTCAAATCTCTGTAACATGGAGTGGGTGTTGTAATTTGAGTCTTTATCCGTCGGTCTAGCATGGGACTCTCAGTTTTTTTATTTCGAACTATAATATACCACTTGAAGAAAACCGTTATTTTTATTGTTTCTATAGCCCACTACTAGACCACAACCCGAGGGAGGAAACATCTATTTTGGTTCATGGTTTTAGAAGGTTTAGTCCTTGATAGCTTGGCTGTATCCATTGTGTGTGCATAACATGACAGTGGGGGATAGGTCAGAGGTCACATACCTCCTGTCAGGCTGGTGCAGGGCTAGGGGAGAGGGAGAGAGGAGGGGAGGAGGAAGGGGTCAGAAAGAAGTTCTGCTCAGTATCCTTTAGGACAGTGGTTCTCACACTTCCTAGTGCTGCAAGTCTTTAATACAGTTCCTCATGTGTGCTTTTGTTGATACTTCATAACTGTAATTTTGTTACTGTTGTAACCAAATATCTGATGTATAGGATATCTGATCTATGATACCCCAAAGGGTCAGACCCACAGGTTGAGAGCCACTACTTGAGGATCTACTCCTAATGACCAGCATCCTCCAGCTAGGCTCTACCTCTCAACACTGTGATAACCTTCACAAGTATACTTCATATTTCAATCATAACAAAAATTCAGCATGTAAAAACCACCTCAAAAATTATTCAAAAATTGGTTATCTATATATGTAGAGATTATATGACGAGTCTTGAAAAAGGGAGGAAATAAACCTAACATCAGCCCAGAAATATGAAAAGGTATGACTTCACAATTGAAAATGAAGTTTTAAAGACTTAACCTGCCACAGATGCCTTTTAAAGTAGTGATGTAAATGACTGATTTATGGAGAGCTTATAAACACACCAAATGTAAAAAATAACAGCAATAAAACTATGAGGAATAGCAGTAAACACTAATTTATAGGATCTGTTCATTCACAGAGAATAACATTTGCATTTGAAAATACTAATTTTGGTGAGTTTTTAGTGATATATAATTAATACAGAACATACACAAAACTTTGGATTAGAAAGCTTTTATAAAATAATAAAAAATATGAGCACTTAAATTCATGCATTGTGTATACCTTAAATATTAATTTGTAAATTTCTTTTTAATAGACTATAATATCCTTGACTGTTGTATTTATACCAGGATTTTTTATAAGCATGGATTGTGCATAAGGTATTGGTGGAATAAATCCAAGTTCATTTATTTGTACATTATTTATGACTGCCTTCATGTCCCAGTAATGAGTTATTGTGACAAAGAATGTATGCCCACAATGCCTAAAACATTATTCAGCTCTTTGCAAAGTGTGGTGACTTTTTATTTACCTTTCTAGAAAGTTATATATTGAAATTTATTTAAGATCTATTGGGCCTTCCATTGTATTGCCAGTTTGTTTTTGACAGTGTTGTTCTGGAGTAGGAGCAGACACTGTCACCAGTGAGATCCAGTACAGTGCCCAGCAATGTAAGTGTGGCACTTAATATATGATAGGCTGATGGCACAAACTGGTTAAAGAGAGATTAACTACTTAATAAATGATGATGGGGAAATAGAATCTCTCTGTAAAGAACATTGAGATTAAATCTCTGTATCATATCACATATAAAAATAAACCAGATCGATTAAAAGCTTAGCTTTGAGAGGTAAAATTATAAGCCTATATAGAAGAGACTGGAGAATTCTTTATGACTACACAGGCAAATGCACATATATGTATGTGTGTGTATACACACTTGCCTACACACACACACACACACACACACACACACACACACACACACACACACACACACACACACTCAGAACCAGCATGAAGGAAGAAACTGGTATATTGGCTACTTCAAAGTAAGCAATTAGACTACAGACTTGGATAAGATTTTTCTGTATTTAATTTGTAAAGAATTATGTGCAAGGTATCTACAGTATTCCTTTAAACTAGGAAGAAAACTATAGAGATTCAAACCCATAGTATTTAGTAAAAGATATGAATAAGCAGTTGATTTGAGTGGCAGTCCATTAGAATGAACTTCATCCGAAACTAGAAAAATGTGGTTTTCTTTGGGCCTAGTGGTTAGGCCCACTCACTGCTGCGGCTCAGGTATGACTTCAGGTTAGGAAGTCTTCTGTTAGGCATGGTAGAACACACCTCGATCTTATCACTTGAGAATCTGAGCAGGAAGATCTTGAGTTGTATCTAGGTCAGCCTGGGCTACACAGATGATGTGACAGGGTAGGTGGATAGGCAGGCAGGTCAGTAGAGACACAGAGAGATACAGGATTAGAGAATATGAATCTAAGGCAGAAAGACCATGCAATGGTTCATCATGACATATGTAAAGAATTAAAAGAAAGACAGAAGACTTTAAAGGAGACCAAAGAAATAATGTAAAACCCGGGGTTAAACATGTGGACTTGTCCCTGTTCAGTCATGTGTCACTTTACAATGGGTTATATTATGAGAAATGTATGATTAATTGACTTTGTCATTCTACAAATACCATAAGTATAATTACACAGATGTACACAGGCTGTCTACTCTGTAGAGTAGGCTATATGGCAATTTTATGGAGCTCCTATTATATGTACAACTCACTGTTTATTGAAGTGTCATCATTTGGCACATGACTGTACATTCAAGACTGTAGGTCATTCATTATAAGACTTATCTTTATGACACAGACAATGAGTTAACAGTGAACATATTTAATTTTTACATATTTGTGAACTTTCTAAAAATCTTTTATATAGTTTTGTGTTTCATATTCTATAACCCAAACAAACATTTTAATGTGGTTTCAGTTTTCTTAAATTTGCTGAGACTTGTAGTTCACATGTGGATTTTTCTGGAGTGTTGTGAGCGCATGCTCTTGAGATGAATGTGTCTTCTATTTTGGGTAGAAAAGTTATTTATTTTTGTCCTATTTGATCTACGTGCACTTTAAGACCTTTATTTTCATATTGATTTTTCTGCTTATCTGCTCCATAAAATTGTTGACAGCGAGCTAATGGAGCCCATCACTCCTACTGTTTCTTTGGTAATCCCCTAATACCCCTTAGGTATTTTGCTGCTTCAGTGTTGGTGTACACACACACACATATATATATATTACTCATATGTGTTCTTTATGAACTTATTATAATAGAAGAACTTTTTTCATCTTTATAAAGATTTTGACATAGTTTATTTTACTAGATGTAAGGTAACTCTCTTTGCTTTGTGGGTTTCCACTTGCATGGAATATCTTCTCAGTCCCACTTTTAACCCATGTGTCCTCAGTGGTGAAGTGAGTCTTACAGGCAGCCTCCAGTTGAGTTTTGTTTTTAACATGTGAGGAAATATTTCATTTCTTTTGATAAGAGGACATTTTCTGTTATACACAAAATACCCATTGGTAGATAAGGAGTGGTTATTATGACTTAATTTTATTCTTTAGTTTTTAAATTGGCATACACAGTAATGTGTTTCTAATGACATTTCATTCATACTTAGTTTTATGTAGTTGCCTATCTTGGGGTGGGGAGGGAGGGAAAGAGAGGGAGAAAGAGGGAGAGAGGAGGGAGAGATATGAGTGGATGAGAGGTGGAGAAATGAAGGAGAAAGGGCTTCTCTGAGGAGTGTTTTGGATTAGTGTGCCTTCCATTATTCTTGCACAATTCTTTGTCTTTATCTCTGTTTGTTTTTTCCTGGGGCTTTTGTTTCACTGCTGTGCTAACTTTGAGATTACTTGTTACTTCCTGTCCTCTCTTAACTTCTCTATTAGTTTTATCAGTTATCTCTCTAGCTTATTGTAGAATCTTCTTTAAAGGAATTCTTCATCTTTGATGGCATAGTTTTCATCGTAGGATTCCATCCAGTCATTTCATTCTTACTGTTCTGTGTTCTAATTCCCCCTTGTTCATGGATGATGTCCACCTTTTCTATGTTTTCTCTATTTTAACGATTTTTAAACATTTTAATTAAAAGACAACCATATCATTCCTTCTTCCCCCCTCCCACTTCTCTCATGTTCTAGTTCTGCTCCGTCCCACATGTGATTATCCCTGAATCTGTGTCATCTCTGCATTCAGTTGTTATGTTTCTTGTAATAGATGATTTACTTGTTATTTTTCGCTGTATTTTTGAGTTGTATTTATAACTTGATGTGGAATATTCTTTCCACCTGGCTGTTGGTGTTGAGAATTGAAACATCAAGCAGAAGAATGCAGATAAATTTGGACTTTGATGTTGCCATCATTGTCTTTACTGCAACAAGTATGTGAGCTGCTTCTGCACTTCCTTGTCGTGGACACTGGAGTACTGGCTATCCTTACACACACTCCCCTGTGCGAGGGCTTCATGTATCTCTTCTAGGAACTTGTCTTTGAAAGTAGTTGGCTTCTGATGCTTATTACTTTGTGATTACTTTGTAAGGAAATGGATGTTCTCTGTGACATTTTCCTCCTTCCAGTTTTGACAGGTCCCAGTCACCTCGAGAAGTCCTCAAGAAGGGGTCATTTTATAAGTTCTTGGTCTCTCTTACCCATGGAAACAAGTTTGCTTTGATCTCCAGTTCTGCATCCAGTTTTGGGGCAGGAGTTTTCTCCCATGAGCTAGTGTGAAAAGATGTAGTCTTTGTCTTTGGGTAGGATTCTAGGCCCATCACATTTTTCTACCCTGTGTGTCCATCTTGTCCATAGCTGTAATGGCTCTTTGCTTTCATCTTAAGAACAGAGCTACTTTTCTTCTCTCTGCTTTAAATAAACTGCTACTATTTTAGCAAAATCAGGAGATCATGTCTGTACTGCAGCAGCCACAATTTATCTTTTAATGTCTGCACATGTGCATTCCCTCAAAAGCAGGGATTTATTTTTCTTGGCTGTGTTTTTAAGTCCTCAGAGAACTTGTAGAGGGAAGGCTGTGGGAACATACTTGTGATTATCAGCTCTCTCCGAGTCTGGATCTTTAGCTGTTTGTAGCTTTTATGTAGCTTCTTCGATAGTGTGTTTATGTAGAACGTGTAAAGTCTTAGTTGTAGTTCCCACTACCATATAAGTGAATGTGGTTGTGTATACCTTTAATCCCAGCATTAGACACTTAGCTGGGGACAGAAGGTCAGGTCATCTTTGATCCATAGCAAGTTGGAGCCATCCTTGGATATAAGAAATACTATCTCAAAAACAAATAAACAAATAAACAACCCCCCAAATAATAGGTTTCCCTTTACCTATCAGTTTGTTATTGCCGGAGATGTAACAATTAAACTTTAGTGTTATTTGCACTTTAGGGTGTTTGCCTGGGAACTTTCCTGCTGGTGGGCCCCACATAAGTTATGGTTTTGTAGATTGGCATCTTTAGGATTGGAGTGATAGCATTTTTAGTTTTTTTTAAATCTTTTCAAAAAAATTTTGGTGGCTTTTAAGCCCTGGCTGCCTCAGAACTCACTTTGAATATCAGGCTGGCCTCAGACTCACTGAGGTCCGACTGCCTGTGCCTCCCAAGTGCTGGGGTATATATAGGGCGGGCCACCAGCGCAGTCAGCACTACTAGCTGTTGGCAGTTTTCTAAATCTTAATTAGAGTTATTAACATTAAAATTATATTCATAAATACAATAGAGATGATACAACTTTCTAATTGTCATTTTTCTTAACCTAGTTTTTTTTCGATTATTTTTATTTTTATTTATCTATGTGTGTGTGTGCTGCATATAAGTATCAGCATGTGTGTGTGTTCACAGAGGTCAGAAGAGGGTACCAGAGCTCCTGGGACTGGAGTTACAGACTCAGTGTGAGACCTGGGAGCCCATTTGTGGTCCGGAAGTTGCAAGTGCTCTTAGCTGCTGAGACCGTTTTGTAGGCTCCAGTATTTTAATTTTTAAGTATACCTTGTTTTACTTTTTTGCACAGCTCCATTTGTTAGACTGAGAATACGTCACAGTGTTTTCTTTTAGAGCTAAGCTGTGTTTAGATGGGTGAACAAATGTGTTCATCTCTGTGGAGTCCAGGTCACTTTAGTTGAGACTGTGTCTATGCTTTTAGGATACTAGGTTATGGCTTCTCTGTGAAGGTAAAATTGTCTTCCTGTATTTATGAAGCTAAACTGTTGAAAGATAATACTAGGTAGAAGTTTAGTTTAATATTCAAGGAAATGGTCTACAAACCCAATTTTATAATTAATATGTATAGCAAAGATAGAGCTAATTTCAACACTTTTATGATGTAATGTGCCTTGCGAGCAAGATACTATTCTATAGTTTATAAAACTTAATTTTATACTTAATCTCATTCTGCGTATATTTTCTTTGATCATAAGAAAACTAATTTTAACCCCCCTTTTTTTCCGCAGAAAACTGCATCAGCAATTTGAAATGTACAAGGAGCAGGTGAAAAAGATGGGCGAAGAGTCTCAGCAGCAGCAGGAGCAGAAGGGCGATGCTCCGACCTGTGGTATCTGCCACAAAACCAAGTTTGCGGATGGATGTGGCCATAACTGTTCTTATTGCCAAACGAAGTTCTGCGCTCGCTGTGGAGGCCGAGTGTCATTGCGCTCAAACAAGGTACGGGGCTCAGATAAGTGTTTTCGGTCCTTGAGTGACTGCGGATAAAGTGGGCAGACTCCGTGTTGTTCTCATCTTAGAGAAGTTTTAGTTTTTTACTGAATATGAAAGTCAGCTTATGACTTTGGTTAGTGTCATAGGGCCTTTGACTTCCAATCCCAGTGAAGACACTTAGGGATTAATTGATATGCCCTTTGTTATGGATAATGAAAACTCGGATCCAGAGATACTAAAATTGATTTTTATAGCCACACGGGTGATCACTGTCAGAACGTTGATCTATTATAGTTTCATGTTTACATTAGGCTTTATCTATACTTCATCCATATTCATTTATGAATGTCATTTATGACTGATACATAGAACACTTTGCCCGATTAGCAAAACCAGTATTGCAAATGCTCTTCTCACTGAGTTCTTTTCAGTTTCTCTTCTACTTAATATCTTATCACCAAACTAATTACTTAGATAATTCTTGCATACAGAGCTAATTTGTATGTACATTATTAGGGAATAATTTTGGAAATTAGTTCTCCTGTGTGATTTCATGTCTTCATTTTCTTGTTTTGTTTCTCTCAGTGTTTTGTTTGCCCAGAACTAATCTTTTATTTCTAATGTTTGTTCTTGGCTTCATGCTGGTTTTTGCATGCATGTGTATGTGTGTGTATATGAATGTATGTGTATATATGTATGTGTGTGTTTGTGAGTGTATGTATATATGTATGTGTGTGTTTGTGAATGTATGTATATATATGTATGTGAGTGTATGTATATGTATGTGTGTATATGAATGTATGTGTGTGTATGTGAATGTATGTATATATATGTGTGTGTGTATATGTATGAATGTATGTGTGTAAATATCTATATATTAACTAATACATTGCTATAATTTTAAGTGAAAGTGGAACAAGTGAAAACTCTTAGCCCCAGAAGGACTGTATTCAGTCCTTCGCTAATAGGTGTAATGTTACTATAAGTTTTTCATAGGTGCTATCAATTACACATTTGCATTGGACTTTCCCATATGTCTTTTGCCATCTATTGAGATTAATTTTTTTCCTTTTAAGACAGTGAGGTAAACTGACTGATTTTTGAATGTTAAACTAAATCTGTGTTCGTAATAAAATCCATCTGATTATAATAGATAATTTGTTTTATATACCTGTAGTATGAGGTTTCTGGCTTCAACTTTCGGGCCTAGCCTCGAGGTTTGGACTCATAGACATGAAGTCCCACAGAAACACACAGATGCTTACATTAATTTTAGGCTGATTGGCCTAAGGCCCAGGCATATAACTTGCTAACTCTTTACCCTTAATCTAACCCATGATTCTTATCCTGTTCAGCCATGCGGCTCAGTACCTTTTCCCAGAGCAGTATAGTTGTCCTCTGCATCTGCTGCTGGCTTCTCTCTGGCATTCTTCTCTGTTCTGCCTGTTCCTAGAGTCTTCTTAGTCTGGTAGCCCCACCCATACTTCCTGTCTGCCTTCAGCCAATCATCATTTTTATTAAACTAGTAGGCGGGACAATTATTTAAAATGTAACAACATAATCCCACTACATTTCCTTATTTTCTTTTTAAAACAAGAACCCCCAACTCCAATTTTCATTGTATAGCCTTTTTTTTTTTTTTTTTTTTTTTTTTTTTTTTTTTTTTTTTTTTTTTTTTTTTTTTTGGTGTTTGTTTTCACCATTATCTATAACAACTTGTAACCAACACTGACATCCATAATCCATGTTTTGGGAATGTGGTCGTAGTTCTCTAGGCTACTTCCTGCTGAATGGGGGTGCTGGCAATCTCATGGGAATCCAAAGAAAAATGTAGGATTATGGACAAGTCTTTAGTGGAGTAGTCTGTAAGGCTGAGAATCTCATCCAGTCTCCTTGAAGTTGTTTTGAATGCAGAGCTCAGAGGAAACTGCAGCAGAGGTGTTCTGAAATGCTGAATCGTCTGGGCCATCTGTTTCCATTGGAGACTTGTCGGGGGGGGGGGGGGGTTGTCTTTTTATTTTATTTTATTTATTTTATTTTCTTTAACCAGGACTAAATCCACAGTCTCTCATTTTCTGTGGAAGTAAAATAAAACCTCTTCTCTGAAGTAGCATATCTTTTGATTTCAATTTTAAAGTTAACTCATTTACAAAATATATAGGTTGAGTTAATACAACAGTATTTATAATCAACTGTCTTTTAGATGCTTTTACTACTTCATTTTCTGTCAAAAAACTAAAGACAAAACAATAATACAGTATCAGGACACTCTGTAATTTCCATCTTTATGTGGCTTATTACTTTTTTTTTACTCTGTTTTTTTTTTTTTTTGAGGACTTTCTCTATATTTTTTCTTTTTTCTTTTCTCCCTCAGACCAATGTGTGTGTGTGTGTGTATGTGTGTGTGTGTGTGTGTGTGTGTGTGTGTGTGTGTATTTTAACACACTCTAAACCATTCAGAGTTTTATTTAATTTATTTTTTTTTTATCTGTCTTTACTGAACATCTCTTCTTATTTCTTATCTTCTGTTTCTGACCACACCTTTGCTTGGCTAGGGTGACTGACTCCACCCAGCTCCCTCTATTTCTTTCTGTTTCTGACCACACCTTTAATCTGCCAAAGGTTCTTGGCTAAGGATTAAAGGCTGTCTAGCTTCATAGACTTTAGTTTAGTGAGTTACTGGTAGGACCCACAATTACCACTCTGGGGTAATTTCAGGGTCCATACTAAAGCTTTGCCATCTGCTGCTCATTAACTCCATTTAAGTATTAGGCAGCAGGGCCTCTTAAAAGACTCACAAGTGTTTTGCCTCTAAGGCTGAATCAGGAGGTTTCTCTTAAAAGTCACACCTCTGCTTGCCTCCAGCAAACAGAGCTGATCCAAGAAAACACCGCCACTAGGAAGCCACTTTTGACTCTGTTCTCTTTTTGTCATTATTAACAGAAACCTTAAATCCACCATATACAGCTCCTTGCTTAAATTGAGGCTCAGGAACTAGCCTTGTTCATCTTAAGTTGTATGCAGCAAACACACCATTTTGTAATTTAATCCCATACACCACTCAGTCTCTTTACCACAGTCCACTTGAGAGACACAACTCGGAAGCTGCTTTTGACTCTGTTTCTGTGTTCTAAACTCTTTGTAAGCTTTCTATGGCTTTATGTGGATGTGTATCATCCACGTTGGGTACCGTTTGTGGTATTATGTTTCTGTCCTGGACTTTCTGGCCTAGCCTCAAGTTTTGGACCCACAGACCCGCAGAGACACACAGATGCTTACATTACATTAATTTTATGTTGGTTGACCTAGAGCCCAGGCATATAACTTGCTAATTCTTTACCCTTAATCTAACCTGTGATTTTAGTTATCCTCTGCATCTGCTGGCTTCTCTGGTGTCGCTTCAGCATCTCTGCTCTGTTTTTCCTGTTCCCAGAGTTTTTCTTAGTCTGGTATCCCCACTCTTACTTCCTGCCTGCCTTTGGCCAATCAGCGTTTTTATTAAACTTGTAGAGGGGACAATTATTTATAATATAACATAATCCCACTACATATACTAATGAGTTTGATTTGCAAACGTATTTCCTTGATTTTAGAATTAGCATCACACCGGCCTAATGGAGAAGATTATAAAGTATTTTACTCTCTTTAATGTCTATAGAACTGATGTACCATTTTTATGTCTCATCCACGTGCAGAACAATTGAGTTGCCTTTCTAGTACCAGTTAATGATACATGTCTGGGCATGCAGTTTTTTGTTTTGTTTTAAAGTACACTTCCACTGTTTTATTGTTTTTTTAATTTATTTTTATTTTATTTCTCTTGAATGTGTGAATAAATTTTCATAATTATCTTTAAAGAAATTTATTATACATAAATTATCAAATTTATTGATGTAAAAATCTTCATAATATTCCATTGTTTTCTAATATATGTTTAGTCAGTGGTGATGCCGCATTGTTCCTTATTTTGGTAATTAGTCCTTTCTGTGATAATTTATTGATCTAAAAATCAACTTGATGCATAGAATTTTCTCTTGCTGAATTACTCTTTGACCTCACTATCTCTTCTATTCCTTTGGTTGGGTTTGCAGTTTCCTAAGGGGAAGTGAAGTTTTAGAGCCTTTTCTTCACTGGTAAGGGACCACATGCTCCTAATCTCATTCAAGTCCTGCTTTAGTTGCTTTTCTCAAATTCCAATTTAATGTTTTTTTATTTAATTTTTCCTTAACTTAAAAATAACTACAAAATTTCCTTACAGCCTCCCAGTCTTTTCTCCTTGATTCTGTCTCCAGGCTCTCTCTAAGCTTCCTTTCACTGTCCTGCTTTATAGAAATCCCTGCACAGCAGCAGGCCTGGTTTTATTATAGTCTTATCTTATTATATATTTCTCAGTAACATTGCCCTTTGTTCCCTTATATCAATTACCTTTAAAAAACACAACAACAATATTAACAGTTATTATTTGAGTTTTCATATATGCATGCATGTATTTTCTTTATATTTACCCCTCCCTCTTCCGACTCTTTCCAGATCCTCCTCCATTTCTCTCCTAATTTTACTCTCTGCCTTTCCCTCTCTCTAATTCGTTCAGATAATCCACTGAGTCTAATTACCGTTGCCCATATGCACATGGACCATGGTACAGTACAAGGGAACATAGCCTAAAAAACACTTATTTTCTCCGAACAGCCAATAACTGTCCGAGGAGCTTCTGGGCTCTTCCCTACTTCCTCCTGGGGCATTCACTGGACTAATCTTGTGCTGCTGTGAGCTCCTGAGTCCACTCCAGCCTCCCAGCCTTTGGCCTTTACTCTCTCAGCTTCTTCATTTCCTCCAAGTTCTCTGAGGCTGGGGGAGGGTGTATGAGTAGTTGTCCCCTTTATGGCTGAGCACTACTAAGACAGTTACTTTCTATTTTCTGACACTTGTGAGTCTGTTTTATCTGCCATTCATTCACAAAACCTGATATCAAGTGTTTTTAACAGACATTCTTCTAGTCAGATGTGGAAGAACATTGTTTATTCTTACCTGGAGGAGGGCCAAGGCAGGACGATTGTAAATTTGAGACTAGTGTGGGTTATATAAGAAGACATGTCTCAATAAAAGTCAAACAGGATTGCAGACATGGTCCCATGATAGAGCAGTTGCCTAGCGTGCATGATTTCTAATCACAGAACAGCAAATCAAGTAACAGATAATATTCCGTGTTTTTCTGGTTTTTGTTCAGGCAGGAGGAAAATTCTGATCCTTGCTACTCAACCTAGTCTAGAAACAGAGAAATAGCTGATGACATCTGATTATAGTCTAATTCTCTGCTAGTTTCTAATATTTGGTATCTTTTCATTGAACAAAAATCTTAAGTACAGTAAAGTGTTAAGAGTATTCCTTGCAAATATGTTATATTGTGAACTGTGGTGGGATTCACGTGTCAGCTGATAAGATCCGAGGATGCTTACCCAGGGTTCCGGTCCCTGAAGGGGGCGTTGTGAACCCCATTGATAAGGGGCTGCTGGCTCGGTCTAGTGGTTAAGATTCTGCACTCTCACCATTATGGCCCAGATTCAATTCCTGGTCAGGAGAGAGGGAGAGGGAGAGGGAGAGGGAGAGGGAGAGGGAGAGGGAGAGGAGAGAGAGAGAGAGAGAGAGAGAGAGAGAGAGAGAGAGAGAGAGAGAGAGAGAGGTTAAGATTCTGCACTCTCACCATTATGGCCCAGATTCAATTCCTGGTCAGAGGGGAGAGAGAGAGAGAGAGAGAGAGAGAGAGAGAGAGAGAGAGAGAGAGAGAGAGAGAGAGAGAGAGAGAGAGAGGAGAGAGAGAGAGAGAGAGAGAGAGAGAGAGAGAGAGAGAGAGAGAGAGAGAGAGAGAGAGAGAGAGAGAGAGAGAGAGAGAGAGAGAGAGAGAGGAGAGAGAGAGGAGAGAGAGAGAGGAGAGAGAGAGAGAAAAACAAAACAAAACAAAACATGGGCTTCCCAAGATCCCAGCAGTGTTCAAAACACAAAAGGACCCCTTATGCCTGTGGGCACAGGCCCGGGGACATTGGGTGCCAGATGTAGACGGAGTTTTACTTAGAAGGCACCAGTCCAAGATTAATATTTATTAAAATATAAGCCAACATTCATGATATAGGTAACAGCTTATAGCGGAGCCTGAACAGGGACTGGAGTCTGGAACGATGGACGATGGATTCCAAACCAGTCTCTCCAACAGCCAGGAACTAGGCAAAACAGCTTTTCCAGGGTCCCAGCAGCCCCTTATCAATGGGGTTGGCCATGCCCCCTTCAGAGGCCCGGGACCCTGGGTAAGCATCCTGGGATCTTATCAGCTGACACCTGAATCCCACCACAGTGAACAACTTTAAATCTCTCTATATTTTAGCTGAGCTGCAAGAGCAGGTTTATTAAAGAAGGAAAGAGCCAGAGGCAGGATGCTTCACCCCCCTCCACACCCTCCGTCTCAATTTCTATCTGAGAGTGATGTTAGGAAAGTAAAAGACAGTAAAAAGAAATTTAGATTTTAATTCAGGTAAGACAACCCTGGGTTTCTTTATTAGTATTTCTAAATTTTCTTTCAAGTGAGAGCTGTAATATGATCATTTCAATTTATATAGGAGGGCATTCATTTGAATGGGATGGGCAAAACCACTCAAGTTACAAGGTCCAAGTTATATTTTCATAGTTAAATAAAATATAATTCCAAGCTGCCTCATGTTATAGAAGATTTTTGCTTTTAATAGTTGCTCAGTGTGTTTCTTTGCCTTATCCAAGCTCCAAAGAGTTAAGGTCAATGAGATATTGTCAGATTATTCCTATAGGTAATACAAGTGTTTAATATCCAGTTATAAAGCTATTAAAGTCCTTTTTGTAATCTTCAAGAGAAAACAAGAAAATAACTGCTTGTTTTAATTTTGAGGCTTTTTCAAGTGGAGCCATACTTAGCAATTAATTGTGTCTCCTGAGGTAAACTGAGGACACACGCTAGTCATGGAAATACTAAATACGATACACTAAAACATAGTGCTTCTTTATTTTCCTCTTTAGATGATATTTCCTTAAGTAAAAAATTACATGTGATTTTAATAAAATAAAAAAATAAGGAAACAATTTTTAACATTTAAATTGTGAAAGATATTGAATTGGAAAGACACTAAGGGTAATTTATAACAAGGAATTTTTTTAAACTTTCCTTTTTGTTTTGTTTTGCTTTTTGTTTTTTTGAGACAGGGTTTCTCTGTGTAGCCCTGGCTGTCCTGAAACTTGTTCAATAGATGAGGTTGATCCTGAAATCACCTGCCTCTGCCTCCCGGGCGCTGGGAATAAAGGGGTGTGCTACCATGTCCAGCAATAGGAATTACTTTAAGCTTCAAAATATGACAGCTTTAAATTGTTTCTTTTGTCTTTTAGTAGGAAAAATTGATTGCCATGTGTTTAATTAGTTTCCACCTGCTTGATTAATCTATCTTTGAAAAATTTTAGAATAAAATTGTTTAGCTTAAATAGCACTTCAAATGGGACATTTCATCTTATAGTAGTTTTTTTTTTTTTTTTAAATAATCTGGAAAATAAAGGAATTAGCTGAAATGACCTCTAAGGTTTCCTCTGGGTTTGGTATCTTATGAGATCAATCTGTGCTAACATACTCATGCAGCTCTAGAAATAGCTGATACATATTCTTCTACTAAATGAAGTAAGGCTAAAAGTTTCTACTGCTGAAATCACTTGAAAGCTAATCAAGAAGGTTTCTAAGTCTTGATATTCTGTGTAGCATATATACTGACTTATGCTTTGTTTCTTACCGTTCTCCCACATATCATAATGAAGGTGTTGAAGATTGTACTGTTTTAAAAACTGGCTAATAAAAATTTGAGGATGTAATTATATATAAACATAATCCGTGACATAATTCTAGTGTGCCATCCATGGTTTGCAGAGTCAAATTTTGGAAATAAGTTGAATTTCCAAGTAACACATTATGACACCTTATTAAAAAATGAGTAGGGCTGCCCTTGAAAGTTGGATTTGAATGATGGTTTGATAATGGGTGCTGATTTCCCACAGAGAGTGCACAGTAGACATTTTCCTTATCTTGAATGAACTAAGTATGTTCAGTGGACTAAGATTTGATAAACACATACGTAAACACATCAGTTTATAACACATCTGAAAATGTGTCCTAAACACTTAAACTTCAATGTTACTTTGAAAGTGTCCGAGAGGTTTGTTTTGGAGGAAAATGACTGGTCTCAGGACAAGTTCTGGTCATGTCACCTGCTACCTGCTTGCCCCTCAGCTCCTAACGTCGTTGTTACTAGTAGCTAAGGCAAACTTCGGGTTAGGATACATGGGGAAAGGTCATGACATCCCCCGTACATTCCAATAAAAACGGAGACCACGTAATAGTTTAAGATACTCAGTAAAATATTAGCCCCAAACAAATGAATAGTGAAGTCACACTTTAAAGAAATTAGCAATCCTTGTTTTTAACTTGTTTTAAATTAAAATAATTAATATCCACAAAAGAACTATGATATTGTAGTACTTTGAAATGTTATTTTTATAATTCTCCTTCCATAAATGTCTTAAAATATGACTAGATTTTATTTATTTTAGACTAGACTTGTTATATCCTTTCTGCTGCTGGAATAATCTTCAGATTGCCTTCTGAGATTTCAAATAGTATCACTACATGTTGTCACCTAAACTAGAAAGCCAGACCTCAGATTCCTTTTTTTTTTATCACTTTCCCCCACAAATTTAAAAAAATTAATGATTTTGTTTCTATATGTGTAAACTACTACTGACTGATGCCTTTTTTTTTTTTTTTTTTTTTTTTTTTAAAGTGAGACAGGGTTTCTCTGTGTACCTCTGGCTGTCCTGGAGCTCGCTCTGTAGACCAGGCTGGCCTCTAACTCACAGAGATCCACTTGTACTTGCCTCTGCCTCCCTAGTGTGAGGTTAAAGGCATGTGCTACCACCCGAGACTGATGTCTTTTTAGACTCTCATCAATTCTAGTCTTTGAACTGGTCTATCTTGGCTTCTCAGTCCACTGCTATAGGCTTCTCATCTCTCGAGTGACATTGCTTCCGTCTCTTCCCTGAATAACTTGAGGAGCACTTTATCGGTTCTCTGGGTCTCAGACAACAACACCGCCAGCACTTCTTCAGTTATCTCTGCCTGTGTCTGCAGGCGCACCCTTCTACTCCAGTCAGAAATAGTCTTCTTTCTAGACCACACTCTGAAATGCTTAGCTGCTTGATGAACAATTACCTGTTTTTGTCAACACAAGCATCACCTCCTTTGGTGTTCTTTGTGAATCAACTACTTACTTCTTTGTGATATATACAAACTTCTTTGTGGATTATGCAGACTCTAATCTAATAAAAATAAAAGTATTAATTTTATTAATAATTAATTAAAATTTTTATTAATTAATTAATGTCAAATTTTATTTTTTAATTGATTGCATCTCTAGTTCACTTTGACTACTCAGTGCATTTTTTCTGTACTTGGTGTGTAATAGGTCAGTGTATTAACTGTTGAATGACTGACTGAAAGAAAAATATTGATGTACAGTTCATAGACATGCTATTTTGGGGTACATCTCTTCACCATCTTTTTAAAAAGCCTTTCATTTTAATTTATTTTAATAATAATTTATCTTTATCCTATAGAACATTATACATTTGTTCAGTGAATCTTGATATATTAAGGGATAGGAAATAGTAACTGACCGCAAAAATGAAAGCCTAGAGATGGAATCCTGAGGGTCTAAGGCTTTGCTTTTTGCTGTCAGTTACTATTTCCTGTCCCTTAATATATCTCGTACACCAACACCTCTTTCTAGTTGTTTTGGTTTCTACATGTGCTACAATTTAAACACACAAATGTTTTGATGCTAGGATCTTTTAAGAGAGGGCACACCTGTGCTTGTCTCTCTGGGCTGTATCATCTCACCTGGTATGCATGTATTTATTTCAGTTCCATTCATTTACCTGGAGATTTTATTTTCATTTACAACTGAATAACGTTACATTGTGTATATGCGCCACCTTCTTATCCACTCATCTGCTGTTGGACATCTCAGTTGGCTCTGTTTCTTAGCCATTGTGAGTAGAGTGGCTGTCAACACAGATGTGCTAGTAGGAGGGTTTAGCTCAGAATTGGTGTAGCTCAGGGCAGTTCTGTTTGTAGTGTTTTGGGAAACACATGGACTGCTTCCCAAAGTGATGCACTGCTTTACGTTCCCACACACAGTCTGAAGAGTTCCTTTTGAGGGGGCACTTCCACACCAGAATTAATTCCTGATGATGGCCATTCTCAATAAGTGAGATGGAATCTTAAAGCATTTTTAATACTGATGGCTTAGGATGTTGCACAGTTCTAAAACTGTTTCCTAGCAATTTGCACTTTTTCTTTTGAGCATTTTCTACTCAGTACTGTAACCCATTTTATTTTATTTTTTTTTTGGGGGGGGGTTGTTTATTTTCTTAATGTGAAGTTTTTTTGTCTATTCTAGACACGAATCATGCCAGATTAGTATCTGGAGAGGATCTCCCCTATTCTGTGTATGGTCCCTTCACACTTTTCTTTGCTGCCCAGAAACCTTTTAGTTTCTATTTGTTGATTGTTGGTCTTATTTGGGATTTTATTCATAAGGTCCCTTCCTATTCCTGTAAGTTCTCGTGTTTCCTACTTTTCCCTGCGCAGTTTGAGGGCCTTGATCCATTGGAGTCGAGTTTTGTGCAGGGTGAGAGATAAATAGCTAGTGTCTATGTCTGTCTGTCTGTCTGTCTGTCTGTCTGTCTGTCTGTCTGTGTGTCTGTGTGTCTGTCTGTGTGTGTGTGTCTGTTTGTCTGTCTGTCTCTTTTTGCACATTGGAGACAGTTTTGACCAGCACCATTTGTTGACGGTGCTGTCTTTTCTGAAATGTATAGTTTTGGCATCTTAGAAAAATCAAATACGTATAGATGCATGGACTTAGATCTAGCTCCCCAATTCTGTTCTCTTAAACTCTGTAGACAATATTTTTGATAAAGCTCCTTCTGCAAGAAAACTTTGTTTTCTTGAACATGACAGTTAAAACTAAAATAAAGGTCTAGTATAGAGTCAGAATTTATTATTTTTTTTAAAGAGGTCTGAGAGAATATCAAGGTGCAATGGAAGGATGGCCTTTCAGTTGATGAAAAGGCCGCTGTGCAGGGGAAAATGATGGAGGTAACCCCAGAGCAGAACAACAGCGAGGGTCAGGGAGATCTGTTCATCACTTTGACAGCACACAGGAGGAAATAAAGACTATCTGTCTGGGGAGGGCTTTGAGTGGAAACTAAGGTTCTTCTGACTTTGTCTAATCATTTATGACCTGCAATTGCCAATTATAATAAGTCATATTTTATCATTAATGAGTTATTTAATTTTTCTTTTCATTTATGTAAAATTTAAAAAAATATAAATAAAAATAATTTGTAAAGTAAGTATGCATAGTTTATGTAATACTTCATTCTGCCTACTTTTGATAGTAGTTGAACAGTAATGCTATGTTTACCATTTTTATATGTAAAAGCTTTATTTCTAAATGTTTGTTTTTGTTTTCTGAGCTTAGTATTTAGATAAGGTTTAATTGTGAAAAGGGCACTTTTCCTTTTCTGATATTTGTTCTTATGGAAATTATTTTGTTTATATCTCAATGTATTCTAATATTTGGCATGCTTTTACTTGAATTTAATGAGATAAATGGGGAAATTTCTCTTCTAAATTTAAACTTGAGATTTTTAGAATTGAGTTTAAACATTTTTCTACACTCAGTTTCACTAGGAAACTCTTAAAAACTGCTCTTACTAAAGAACGGAATTAATTATTTCTTTGTTTTGTTTTGTTTTGTCTTTTTGAACTTGCTTTCGTGGATATTCCCGCCAGGAGGACAAAGTGGTTAGCGTCTTTCTCTTTCTGTCTGATGCTTTTTCTTATTGTTATTGCAAATTTATTCTTAAAGCTGTTTAATTTTATCTTTAAGTATTTTGTTAGTTATATTGCATGATAGTTGCTAAATATTATAGCATATTTACGCATGTTGATTTTACTGAAAAAACTTGCATTTCATTATATTTGAGATGAAAATACTAATTTTTATAGAGGCCTGAATTTTTATAATTTAATACTTTTGTTATTATATCATAGCATTCCCCATTGTGATAAACCTTCCTTTACCTTTCAAAGTTTCTGAAACTCACTGTTATATTATTCAGGTTTTATAAAGTTTTCAACTTAATATCTAGAGGTAATGCCTGTAGTAATAACTGCAATATCTTCAAAAATGGGTTTACTGAAATGATTATTTTGTAGTTTATCATAAACATTTAATCCATTTCTGTTTCAATAATTGTATTATGAATTAGTAAAATACACTCTAGGTTTTGATAGTTTGATATCTGCCCCAAATGTCTGATTTCCATTCAGATCTGCTCTCAAGACTGATGACTCTGCATATAAAGACAAAAATTTTTTTATTGTGGTAACTTTTGATGAGCCACACTCTGGCTTGAGCCTATTCAGATTTTCCCATTGCAAATGGCACACATTCAAAGTAGTTGAAGACTTCTGCCATTTTTTTTTTTTTTAAAACAACCTGTAATTTTTGCTTTCTTTCAAAGTCTTGAGCTGCTCACTTGGGGACAGTGCATTTTGCGGCAAATATTGAATATGGATTTTGAATGAAATCTCCGAGTAGAAGAAAGGACATTATAATTGTTTCCTTTTCTTTTGAAAATCCTGTAGGAATACTAACAACTCTTAGAGGCTGTTTTGAAGATTAATAGGTCAATTAATACATAAAGTGTTCATCATCCTTGACTTGGGCGTGGTTCTTCAGAGAGCCTATGATCTTTATACCATCCATCTTTTGTCATAGAATACCCACAGATAGACAGTCCATGCAGTTAATGACCTTTTGTGTCTGGAGTTAATATAGGATGCATAATGATCTAACTGCTCTCTCTTTTTTCTTCCTTTATATCATGGCTCCTATTTCAGAAATTGGAAATTTAATAATGGAAATTTAGCTTCCATGTGATGGCAAGATTTCATAATTATCATTCTATAGTTTAAGTTAAGCAGATAAAATATATTAGTTTGTATGGATTTGGAGTGTGCACATGAAGCTGCACAGGATTGTTTGTGACTAACACGGTAGGTTGTATTCACAACCATTGAACTCTTGAGAAGGTTTAACTGATAAATTGATGATTAAATTCAATTTAAATTAGTTAAGATTTGAAAGCCACATGTAGCTAATGGCTAAATCAACTAACCTTGATAAAAAATATTATCTGTTCAGCCAGTGATACACAAGACACCATACTCATATTGGCAGGGTATATATAGCAGTGGACATATAAACATTACAGTCCCCCAAAGCATGCATGCATATGTGTGTGTGACACATGTACATGTGTATCTCCAATGATGATATCATATAAGGGCAAAGGCAGTAATCAACAGAGGCTGTCCTCCTGAAGGACAGAATGAGGCGAATAGCGACAGACAGCGATGATGCAAGGGCTTCTGGGTAACTAGATGGAAGAGCAGGGAAGGAAGCCATGACCTGTGGACATTTGTTCTTTTGTTTTAATGTAGTTGTTACTAAAGTCACCTTTTCTCTGTTGCTTATTAAATCTTTTCATACATTGGTCAGTGGTTCCCAGTGACTCACACCACACCATGATGAGATTTTGCTTCCCTTCAAAGCCTTCAAAGATCTTGGTTTTAGAGTTTTTTTTTTTTTTTTTTTTGGATAAGGCTTTAGGGAAGCAACAACTATGTTACATGTAAAATATGTTTAAAAGGTCGAGTAGTTGTAAGAATAGACTGAGGTAGACCCTGCTTAGTAGGGTCCCACTGTACATCAGATATTTTCCGTTTTCTTTTGCAGTCTGCATTTAGACGGAGTGAAACTCCATAACCTGCTCTTAGCTGTCCTTGAAATGGAAAATGGCTCTGCCATGCAGTTCTACCGTCTGAGAAGACAGTTTCTAAATGCACCTGGCAAGTCATGGTATCAAGCACAGTAGTCACTGCTACCTTTTCATGCTAATGTGGCATCTAGACATGACTTGTCACTTGTTAAGACTGAAGGGAGGCCAACAGTATTAGGTCACTAGGATATACTGGAACCGATGTTCTCAGAACAGAGCCAGTGAGTCTGTTGGCCTGGTTCTCCTGATTGGGGCTTAGACAGTTCAGAGGACCTGAGAGCTGCTCACTTCCTAAGTTTCCAGCCTCAGAACTGCTGTGGTGGTGGTGGGTGAATGTGGCGAGCGGGGGTGGAGTGGGTGGGGGGTGAGGGGAAGGGGGCTGGTGGCACTTGTAGGGAATCCTGGCACATGGTAGCTATTAGGTGACCAGACGCCATCAGAACACACTGGGTGGAGGGCACAGCCCTTTCATCCGTATGCTTGATCAGGCAGGGGGCCATGCAATACTGTCCACTTACTCATTCAACCCCTGCCCCACCCCCACCCACCCGCCCTTCCGCACATGCCGCCTACGCACTCCCCTTTCTTCCATATTCACGTTCAGGCGTGGCTATGTAAACCTGCACCCACCTCATAGGGAAATGCCAAGAGAGGCTCCTTCTCTCTTTTCTCTACCCTCGGCACCTGTCTAGCAGCCTTCTTAAATACACTCTAGTGTAAGTTATTGGTAGTGTGGTTTGTCCGGCATGTGTTAACAGCAGTGATGCACGTCCAGTCTGAGACTGAAAGCCATGACACTCCTTGGACAGCCGCTGTTAGGAGTCCATGCACGACTAAGGTGGCCGGGCTCAAAGCTCCTCTTTTGTTTCTGTCACTGCCAGGGCAGGGTTTTCCTCCCTAGAAACACTATCACAGTGTGCTTTACTAATTCCATAGGCATTTCTTCATGCAGCAAGTTGATTATCAAGATTAATCATCACAGCCACTGGTCTAATGGTGTCAAGAAAACCTTTCTACAAATAGAGAAAAATAATTCCACTTCATTTTTTTTCCTGCCAATAGGAATCATTTTTTTGTTTCTTTTTAATATTAGATGTTATTGATTATTATAATGCATATATAGATATGATGTGGCAGGTGGGGGAGGGACACACATGCTTGCTAGGGCACATGTGTAGTGGTCAGAGGTCCGAGGAGAAACACTGTGGCCTTGATTCTTTTTTATCACCTTTATGTGAGTTGATTGAACTCAGAACATCTTGCTCCATGGCAAGTGCCTTTAAAACACTGTCTCATCAGCTCCCTAGTTTGTTCCCTAGACTCCCAAACTTAACTAGTAGAGGTATATCAAGGCAACTAGAGAAACATCTAGATTTGCTATATATCAGAAATATGGAAGTGGAATAAGAAACCCTTTGTTCTGTAGGAACATTTCTGCCTGACAATCATATCTGTGTTTATGCTTTTGGCTCTATAAATATTTTAGGAGGCACATATTTGCTTAGGCACATATCAGCAAATTAATATTAATATGGTTATCTGAGAGACTAGAATTTTCCTTAATTGTGAAAGTATTTTCTTTCATCAGAGTCAAAGCTAAGGGGATTAGACAAAATTTTGTAAATAAAGGTTAATGTGGTTTATTGGAAGTGATTGGAAATAACTCTCTTTTTGGCTGATAGAGTTGGTAGGAAGGTGGGGCTTTGTCTAAGTATATTTACAATCGCAGTGTGTCTAACTTTGTGAGAGCAGGTGTGGGTCACACGTGCTGACTGTACATCACTTGCTGTTCTGGTTGTTGTTGAGACAAAGTCTCAGTCTGTAGCTCAGCCTGGCTTCAGACCTCTGACCCCTTTTAGCCTTTGCCTTCTGAGTGTTTAAAATACAGATGTGCTTCCATGAACTCTGTGATTTGCCTTTGAGATAATCCATGTGCGAATCCATCCACTAATAACTGAAAATATCTTTATCCTGTGTAGTTATGTATTTCATAGCCAGAAAGTTCCCCGATGAGAATTTGTGAGCTCCTGACTTATGAGAAGGTGCTAATGACCCACAGGGTGGTTAATTTGTGAGTTAAAGATGAGAAGTTTGGTAGTTGGATCAAGAGGGTTTGGGGGGGGGTAGGGTGTGTACTGTGGAATGTTTGCTTCTGTACTTACACACACTCATCACATATCATATGCACCACCAAACAAGCAAACAAATGAATCAGTGACAGTAAGATTTTTACATTGAATAAGGATATTTGTGCATATAAAAGATGGAGAAGCGTGCTTGTGCCCAGTGGGAAAGCCCATTTATTTGTGGAGCTTGGATATGAAGAACTTTTAGGGAACTAAAACAGAGAACCTGTTAATAGCAGCTAACATTAGTAACTCTGAGTGGAATGGGTCCTTGAATGTGCGCTCCTCCCTTCCTTCCTTGTGCATCTTTACTGCAGCAGCAGCTATAGGAAGCTTCAACAGGCTTAGCTGGAAGGCGACTGGGAGAGGCTGAACACAGACTGTTCTTAACTTGGCAGTTTCTGTCAAGAGCCCCTATCTGTGTCACCTGTTTTACCACAGTAGGCTTTACTTTACTTACTCTGATATAAAGGCATAAACAACTACATAATACTAGTGCGGAATGTAGTGGATTTATGATGTTACATTGTAAATAATTGTCCCGCCTACTGGTTTAATAAAAAGCACTGATTAGCCAAAGGCAGACAGGAAGTGTGGGCAGGGCTACCAGACTAAGAAAACTCTGGGAACAGGAAGAACAGAGCAGAACGCCAGAGAGAAGCTGGAAGAAGTAGAGGACAATTATGCTGCTCTGAGAAAAGGTACCGAACTGCATGGCTGAACAGGATAAGAGTCATGGGTTAGTTTAAGGGTAAAGAGTTAGCAAGTTATATGCCTGAGCCTTAGGCTGATCAACCTAAAATTATTGTAAGCATCTGTGTGTCTCTGTGTCTCTGCGGGTCTGTGGGTCTGCGGGTCTAAACCGTGAGGCTAGGCTTGAAAGTCCGGGCCAGAAGCCTCGTACTACAGCTGAACACAGAGGTTCGTATTTGCTTGCTGTTTACCTCCCCGGAACTCTGAGACCCTCCTTGCTCACTGCCATATTCAGATAATACAGTTGAAAAGATTTTCATTATTGTACATTAATTATGCAAGATAGTGGGTTTCTTTATGAAATTTTATTAATATATACATTATGCTTTGATCAATTCATTCTCCACTACTCTTTTGGTCCTATTTCTGCTAATCTTCTTTAAAACAACTTTGTTTTAAAGAAGTCTCAATGTGACAGAAAACTGTCTATTTGAGTCTGTTTTACTTAACACAATGATCTCTCTTTCTGTACGTTTTCCTGAATTGATATAATTTCATTTATTATAGAAGCTAAAACTCGACTGTGCCTATGTCTACCACATTTTCTTTATCAGGACACATTTGTTTGGGGTGAGTCCCACTTGGCTGTGGAACAGTGCTAGAGTCAATGTGAGTGGAGGTGTTTCTGTGGCATGATGGCTTGGCTTTCCATCAGGTGGAATGGCTGGTCATGTGACAGCTCTATGTTCAGTTTTAAGGTAGCTCCACACTGACTTCCAAGGCAGCTGCCCCGGTTCAGCCTCCCACCAGCTGTGTCCTCACTGACATTTTTATTTTATTTATTTATTTAATGAGAGCCTTCTGACTGGATTGAGTTGGACCCTCTTTATTTTTCACTTTTATTACCTTGATGGCCGACAGTATCAATGTTAAACGCTTTATCCCCTTATTGATTATTTATATATATTTTTATAAGAACAGCTTGTCAGTTTATTTGTGCACTTTCTGAATGGATGATTTGTGGGGTTTTTGTTGTTTATTTAAAAAATTCACTATATGTTTTGGATATTAATTACCTATCAGTTTAGTGGCTGATAAAGTTTCTTTTCTATTCTTTGCTAATCATTTACTTTTAAAACTTCAAATGTGCATGGCGTTTTAAATATGATGAAATTCTATTTGTTTATACTTTTTAATAAAAGTATTATTATTGTTATTATTGTTTTGGTTTTTTTGAGGCAGGGCTTTTCTGTGTAAGAGATCTGCCCACTGTCTAGCCTGGCAGTGAACATGCACATGCAGTAGTTCCTTAGGGACTGTATCTGTGGAGAGAACGTGCTGGCTTAACTTCTGACTTTCATGAGCTGTTTGTGTGGTTCTAATAAGTGCCAGCACATGCTTCTTCAAGTTAGATGTAAGCTTACTTCTTTGACTATGGCACCAGTTGAGGCTGGGTACTTTATTAGGTAGTGTTAGAGTCTCAGTGAGGCCAGAAAGCAGGAAAATGGCCAACAAAAAGAGAGATAGTGTTTTGTAGAGATATACATGACACAGACTTTATGAAAATCCAGGACTCGTTGACTTGGTTGAATACATTTTATTGGTAAGTGACTGAAATATGGGAAAGGTATTCTTTGCTACTAGGCATGTGATTGCATGGCATATGACACCGTTCATGAATGGGATTTGGTATACCCTCTGTTTCATCTTTCGCCTGTGCTTGTTTTGTACATTTCTGAGTGCACATGCTTGTGTTGATGTATACAAAGATGTACATATATAAGCTTATGCATGTAGAAGCCAGAAGTTGATATTAATGTCTTTCTCTATTCTCTTCTACTTTGTTATTCATTCATTAGTTAATTTTTGAGATAGGGTTTCTCATTGAACCCATATCATGACATTTCAGCTGGACAGTCCACCCTAGCCTGTCTCTGCCTCACCAGAGATGGGGTTATAGGAGCATGATGCCACACCTGAATTTTGTACGTGGGTTCTGGGGTTCCTAACTCAGGCTTCATGCTGAGTGCAAGTGCTTTACTAAGTCATTCCTCCAGCCTCTATTTTTTAAAATTTTTTGAGTTGTATTTTTTATTAAGAAGGTAACATTGTATTAATGTTTGTTTTTCTTTCCACAAATTGTTTATCCCATTAAGAGTATTTTTTTTTTCATTTAGTCATGTAACAAACATTCACTGATTCCCCCAAAGCAGGTCAGATATTCCTTTCACAGAATACCTGAAAGGTTTGTCAATACTTCTTCAGCACTCAGTAGTAGTTTTCCTACTGACTTACTCTATTCTAAAATTTACTCTCTTACCTATATTTTACATATTGCTTGTTTAAAGGCAGTGACATTATGTTTTATTTATCACAAGCATTTAATAATAGTACTAAAAGATTGGAAATACATGGTTGGTATTCAAATTATTTAATAATTACTGAGTTTGGTCATCAGCTTTCAAGAACATAGAGCTGACGAATGTGAATATGTGCTCTGGGTTTTGTAATAGTCTATGTATTTATGCAATGCTTGTAGACTGAATGGATGATGGACAGGCAAGGGCTTTTCTGTGTCTACATTTTGCATAGTAGTTCTGGGTGAACCAGTAAGATATATTTTCACTCTTACTCAGTTTAAAATTAGTAGATATAAATAATCAGAGACAAACAAGTTTCTTAGCCTGGGGGACTCAAGTAGGCAACCCTTCTTGTCCTTCTTGTCCTCACATCTGGTCTCTATAGATTTATTCATCCTGCTGTAGACGGCTGGCACAGGCCCTTCTTCCCAGCCTACCTCCAGCCTCTAGAACTCCACCTTGTGGTGTGGATCCAGGGTTCATCTAGTTCCTTCCTGCTACCCTTCCAGCCTTTCCTTCTAGCCCATCTCTACTTCTCGGTGATTCCCCTGGCCCGCAGAACCTCTCTCTACCATGGACCCCACAGCCACTACACTTTCTTTACTTCTCTAGAAAATGTTTTACTTACTTTCTCAATTTTATGTTTTCATTTTGAATTTTTCATAAATCTTACTTTTTTAAGGAGTTGAAGTAAAAAGTGGATAACTTTGCTATTTTTTACTTACTAATGATTAAAGTCATCTTAAGTAATTAAATACCACAATAAGTTTGTCACTGATAGTTTTTTATCCCCCCCACCTCTCTCTCTCTCTCTCTCTCTCTCTCTCTCTTCTCTCTCTCTCTCTCTCTCTCTCTCTCTCTCTCTCTCTCACACACACACACACACACACACACACACACACACACACACACACAAAACCTCTCTCGTGGTAGAGAGAGGTTCTGCAGGCCGGGGGAAGGTGTAGGAGACATCAGGCAAGACAGCACATAAAAGAAACTAAGTCTTTTTCTAATGTAGCCACAAACCAGTTAGTTTGCTTCTGAAGATAAATGGCACTACCAAAATTTATTTTGGATGATTATAGTAGGGTTTTTAAGTATTTGTATTTTGCATTAAACACATACTTGCTTAATAAGGCTATTTAGAATTGTTATTGAAATGAAAATTAAAGAGTGTTCTGTTTACCAAACTAAAGTATTTTAATATCAAAGTGTGTATTTTTCCAGTTGCATACCCTATCGATGGTGGTAAGGGAACATTGTTTAACATCTAAGCAGAATTAAATATATTAAATCATTTTCTAGTAATTATGAAAAATATCTATTTATATTACTAAAATCCATAAGCATTGCAATTGTTTTAATTGGTACTTTTATAACCTTTTAATTCAAACCAACAAACACATTGTCCTACCCCATGTGCTAATTGATGAACATAAACACTTGAGAACATCAGATAAATTTTCGGAATTGAGAACTCTATTATTTATGTTTAAATTTTGAAACTACAGGCAGAAGGCTGTGAATTTATTGAATTTATGTGCACCTTGGAGAGTGTAAATATTTAGTATGTCAGTAATGTTTCTTAGACGCAATTGACTACCAGGCCATCAGAGATTACACAGCAGTGTTTGACCCAGTCTTCCCTCAAGCACCTCAGTTGTCTTGATTTTATATTAAAAACAGATGTCAAATAGACTAAATAATTTTCTCAAGGTCTCACAGCTATAGATTTGGCATGGTTTATCTCAGAAATTCCCTAATGGCCGTTTTTCTATTGATTGGGTTAAATTTAGTGTAGCAGCTTTGAAAAAGAAACTGTATACACTTCTTTGTACGTTGGACCAGCTGAATCAGAACATCCAAAGGTGGTTCTGGATTTTTTTCTTTTTAGTAGTTCAAGATTATTCTAATGTGTAGGGGTTGAGATACCTCTGTGTTATATGTAAGCCCACCTTCTTTCCACGTTAACATATGCGGAAGCCAGTATGTCAGATCTTAGATTCCAAATATAGAAAGTACATGAAGAATAAAACTATATGGAGGCAGCTCTTGCTTTAAGCCATCAAACAAGAGACTGTTCATGATATATGCTCTGCTCTGCCTTAGACTGAATTCCCTTGTTCTGTTTCTTAATTTAGCATGTATTGGAAATGATTAATTTAGGTATTATTTCATGTTAACATAATATTAATTCATATTAACATAATCTGCCAGTGTTTAGGGGGCACAAATTTTAATTTATTAGAACAGTCACTACTAAGGCTGTGGGATAGTTATGGAAAATCAGGAAGAACATATATCCTTAACATGCTGCATAGGAGTTTCATAGTGATTAAATAGCATATTGGTATGAATTACTGTATGAGCTGGACAGACTTGCCTCCTTGGCAGTCTCTTGGTAGGGAAGAAAAGAAACACCGTGGTGGCCAAGGCCTGGCTTGCAGGACTTCCTGTAGAAAGTGATGCCTTATGGTCTGCAGTAACGGTGCTAGGAGCACTGGCCAGGGAAGGGACTTGCTGTGTTGTTAGAAGGAGCTGATATGCTACTTGAGGCATTGATTTTGAACTGTGCTTTTTTATTTAAGATTTTAAGTGATTGGAAAACAATTTGTACTTCCTCACATATTTTTTAGTGTAACAGCTCGTATTTTTATCATGCTTATGTATTTTGAGGAAAAATTTTCTAGCATTATCAGTATTGACATTTTATAGTAAGAGCTTTTCTACCTTGTAAAAGACATACCCAGTAAACCTGAAATAGCTTAGGAGTTTGATGGCTTCCCTAAATGTCACAGACCAAATGCAGAGTTTGTTCTTGCTGGTAGTTTCCTTTCCTTGTTTCTGAAACACACGCACACGCACACGCACACACGGGGGGGGGGGGGGGGGGGAGACAGAGAGACAGAGAGACAGAGAGTCTCCTTGAGTCTAGTTGGTTTTGTTCATGTGCACATGAGTATAGGGTTGACCTGTAGAACACGGACAGCGTATCAGGGCATCATCCCTAAAATAAAGCTCTTTTTCTGGTTTCAGGCGCCTGTAGCTCCTCCATGGGAGTGAGGCCTTGTGCCCCCCCCCCCATGCTGTTGTCTGGTGTGATCTTGTACAGGCAAACGTGGCTGTTGAGAGCTCGCAGTGCACCACCCCGTCTTGCCCATAAGACACTTTTCACAGCAGTTTTCTAGTCCTCAAGCTCTTTCAGGATTTTTCTCCCCATCTCCTCCAAGATGCCTGCACTGTGGGTAGACAAGTTGTGTCCTGTCTGTTTTCTGCACTTTGACCAGCTGCGGTTGATGAGATGTAAGAGCTGTCCTGTTTATAAGTATTTAGAAGACAGCTGGATACTGTATTAATTTAGCAGAATAGTAGCAGTAGATTTTCCTCAAGTGTTTGTGGCCTAGGTTTTCAGTCTTGTAGGTGTGACTTCCCTCCTGTGGGGTGGGCCTTTCTACCCAGACAGCTGTTGCTTACTCCCAATATGTTAAGTCCACTATTACATGGGACTGCTGTAACTGTCTTTACCTGGAAACCTTCTGACATGATGAAAGTTAGTCATCAGGAAGGAAACTTAGGTCAGTACGAGATCCACTTCCCTATGTTTTGTTCAAAATATGTGGTGTCTTCAGCAATAGAGCAAATACATAGAAAAAATAGTAGAAGAACGTACCCGAAGTTCTGCCAGTCACCCAAGAGCTAGGACAGGAGACTGAATTGCCTCTGAACCACCTATCAACTCAGAGACAGGTATCCCATACCTCTCACGGGCCTTTTTGTTTGACAGTCCATGACTTCTGGGGTGAGCATTACTTCCTAATGTTCCTTCACAGTATTTTTTTCACATGTAATATATTTTTGGTAGTTATTTCCTAGATAGACTGTGAAAACAACAACTGTTTCTAGTTAGTCACAACAAAATGTGTGCAGTGTGAAATGAGACATTCAAGTAATTCCAGTGACTAGAAGGTTTATAGACTGGATATTTTCTACTGGATTGAGTTAATGAGTTAATGATAATTAATCCACAATTTGTTAAACTAACAAGTATAAATTTTAATTGAAAATATCAAATTTAAGAAATTTTTACTAGAAACTTATTTCTTAAGGAAAAGGGTAGATTGATTATCAAGGTTGTTCATACATCTATTGATAAATATTACTTATAAATCTTGATGGAATTTGCCATCAGTTCTTTGTTGTTTTAATAGATGCATTTGCTGAGGAAATTTTCTTAATAAGACAATTTGAATAAAATGGTTTAGTTATAACTATTCACTCAATTCTTTGAATCTTTCCTAAGCTATGTGACAAAAGGGTGGCAGTCTATCATCAGAACTTACCTTAAATTATATATCAGTTGGCCACTAATGTAGGTTTTCCTTCAATTTTCTGAAAGCAAAGAACCTAAAACATTAGACTTGCAAAATGTATTACTGAGTTAGTGATTCACTCTGTCAGTTTCTGGGAGTTAAACCAAAAGGCATTACTGATAATTACAAATGACTACTCTTATTTTTCTCTGACTTAGAAATACCTTGTTTAAGACAACATGCTAAGAAAGATTTGGAAAAATATTAATTTTACTGTTCTTCCAATTAAAATTTATACCATGAAATTATTTTTGCCTTCTCATATGCTTATTTTTAATATCTCTTAGAACTGTCTATCTTTCAGCCAAATGCAAATTTCTTATGAAAGTCTCATGTTGCTTTCCAGTTAAGGAAATGTTCATATTCTTTCCTTGCTGTGTGTGTGTATGTGTATGGTGTATGTATGTTTATGTGTACTTGCCTTCCAGTGTACATGTGGAAGTCAGAGGTTGATGTCTGTGACCATCTGCCATGCTTTCCCATTATGGTGGACTGTGTCCCTTTAGTTATAAATAAACTTATTTCTCCAAGTTGTCTGGTTGTCAGATATTTGATCTCATTGGTGGTAAAGAAACTAATACTGTGGTCCTTATGTAAGTTGCTAAGTAAAACCAAAACAATTTGAGTATGAGTATTTATTGTTTTGAAATTTCTTTGTCACTTGATTCCCAGGTGTATCTCATGAGTACCACAGTTCAATTAGATGTGCTGTGTTCATTATTCTTTAGAGTGACTGGAAGTATGTATAGATGATGGTCTACCACAGTCTAAGTAATGAAACCTGCAATTTTATTAACTCTCTAAAGTCCAGTGCTGTCTTTATCATGCTTTAATAAAATCACATCAGTGGGCTTACCAGCTGACATCTTTCTGCTATTTATAGTAGATTCATAGTAATCTCTTTTGTAAGACTCCCAGTCTTCAACAGTGAATGATGCTACTGTGAGCATTTTAAAGCAGTCTTGAATAACTGCGTGTAAGTTGATAATGCTTTGTTTCCTGCTTGCAGTATTTGTAAGTGGGAACATTTTTAGAGTTTAGATATTTTGCAGATGAAAGTCTAAAGGAGATGGTTTTAAACTGTTGACAACAGTTTCTTAGCAGCAAAAAAGGAGCATACACACTAGCACTGTGTTCTGCCACAGTCAGGGATCACTTCCCTTCTTGCATGTTTTCATATATTTCTCCTTAAATTTATAGAATTTTTAACAATGACATATTGACAATAGCATTATTTTATTTGAAGATTGTATACCACAAACAGACTTTTAAAGTATGATGGACTATTTACTTGCTTTAGTGGTGGTGAGCCCTGGGAGAATGGGGCTGATTGCAAAGTGGACTGAGATGTCTTAGAATGACCAACTTCATATTGAGCAACAGTATGCATACTCTGAGGGCTACGAGCAGTCACATGAGTAAACTGTACAGTTGCAGGGACAGGCTGTACATGGCAAAACATTGGTTTTCCGTAGAGGCAATAAACAACTAGCAATAGCCAGTCATAATGAATAACCTGAAGTAAACTCACTCCAGTTGGCTACACCTGAGATGCATGAAACCACACTCCCTCCCTCCTCCCCCTCCCTCCTTCTCCTCCCTCTCCCCTCCGTCCCTCCCTCCCTCCCCTCCTCCATCCCCCACCTTCCCCACCTTCCTTCCTCCCTCCCTCCCAAGCAAGGTTTCTGAATCTAGGGTTTACTGAGTTGGTTAGGCTGGCTGGCTAACAAGCTCCAGGCACTCCCCTGTCTTTGCCTCCCCAGTCTGGGATTACAGATGGATGCCCTTCACTGTGCTTGGCTTTTTACATGAGTGCTGGGGATTTAAACACATGGTTGTGCAGAAAGCACTTCATTGACTAAGGTATCTCTCCAGCTTCCCTTTTATCATTAATGCGCGCGTGCGCGCACGCACACACACACACACACACACACACACACACACACACACACACGCACGCACACGTACACGCGTAAATATCCGATTTCTGCATATGAGAGACAATATGCAGTATTTGTCTTTTCGTGTTTAACATGATCTCCAGTTCCACCATATTTCTGCAAATGACGTACTTTTGCTCTTTATCCCTGAATAAAACAATAGTGTGTATATCTACTGCACTCACTTTATATATGTATCTACTAATAAACACCTAGGCTGGTTCCATATCTTGGCGATTAGGAATTAGTGTATAATAATATGTATGTGCAGCTATCTCTGTAGTGTTTTGTCTTACAATCTAGAAGTGTGTAGAGCTGTGTCATCTGGTACTTGCTAGCTTTTTGAGGTGCTGTCTCACTGCCGTGGGCAAGGGTCTGTCTTTCCTCACATTCTCACCAACGACTGTGAGATGGAATCTTAATGAAGTTTCAATCTATATTTCCCTGTGCAACAGACTTCCAAGTGTTATTGGCTACTTGTGTTTATTCTTTTTAACTGTCCAATCTCTTAAATTGCCTGTTTATCAATCAGGTGACATGGTTTAGTTGTGTTGTTTAGCTTTGGTGCTTTATAGATTCTTGTTATTAATTCTTGTGAGATGTAGAGCTGGCAAAGATTTTTTTCTATATGTAAGATTTCTCTTCACCCCACTGATTGTTTCTTTTGCTGTGAAGGAGCTAAATAGTTTCATATACTTCTGTTTGCCAATTTTTGAAACAGTTTCCTAAACCACTAGAATATTTTTCAGAAAATATCTTAAAGCTCCGCCTCTAGTTTCTCTACATTAGTCTCAGAGTTTCAGGTCTATGGTGAAGGACTTTGATACATTTTGTACTGACTTTTGTGAATGGCAAGAGATAAAGGGTGGCATTTTGGTCCTTTAAATGTAGATGTGGTTTTCTCAGTACTAGTTGTTGAAAAGGTCACACTTTCTACAGCGTGTGTTTTTGTCGGCCTTGTCAGAAGCAGGGGGTAGCGCTGGGAGTTTGGTGTCAGCCTTCTTTCCTGTTCTGTTGCTCTAAAAGTCTGGGTGTGCTTGCCAAGTCTATTCTTGAGAAATAAACTTGACGAATCTAAAGAAATAATTTTTTGTGTTTATATTTCTGTTTCTAAGCTGTAGACATTCACTTGTATTTCTAGTTTTCTAAGAGTTCATTCAAATCCTACAGTGGTGCTACACTGTAAGAACTGCTCTTTCTTTATTGATTTGGGGTAATCATATCTTTTCTCCTTTATTCTTTAAAATATTGAATCAAATTTCTTAATATTTTTAGCATTTCACCATCCACCATTCTTCATTGTAATTGTTTAGGATTTTGTTATTTAAACATTAGCCTTTATTTTGACTTAAGATGTATGCGAATGGAATGAACTTATGTTTTGCTTATATTGTATCAAAATTTATTCACTTCACACAATAGACCTGTAAAGCTTTTATTATTGTTTACGTTTTAAATTTATAGAACAATTTTGTATGCTGTGATCACGAGTTTCTTGGAAGTCTGATGATCTCTCCTGTCACTCTGGCAGTTGTTACAGGTGCTCTCTCCCTCCCTTCCGCTCACCTGGTGACACCTGCATGGTTTCTGGGCACACCGGCAGAAGCAACCCTCTTCCAGAGGTCAGCTTACGAATAAAGAATTAAGCTTAGCCAAAAGGGGAGACACGAAGTTCCATTTTGTGACTAGACCAGTAACCCAGTCTTCTTAACCTTGGTGCAGCAACTGGGAAAATTCCGGCATGGCCTAGCTTCATTCGCCTCTACCAAATAATCTATTATTTAATTTAAAAGTTTTGGCTTACCTTCTTTCAGTGTTTTATTTCTCAAACTTGCTCTGAACTTTTGGGGATCAAATTTCAACCAAAGAAACTACCTGCACAATTTTGGGCTATAATCTTATGGAGAAACACTGGATTTGATGGAGACAGTCTGGTCCTGAAAGTTCTAGAGGAAGCCTTTTCCAGAGGAGGTGTTTCCTCTCAATTTGTAAGCTAGCATGTAACTGTGTAACAGAGAAGTCTACAAGTTCGTGGCTTTAAGTCTGTCAAGGATGCTGCACAAGCATCACCATTGTGTAATCTATTTTATCTTTTCACCTCAAAGATCCAGATTAGAAGTGCCTTTTCCCATTCAAAGGATTTAATTAAGGAAAAACAATTCCTCACAGTTGTGCCCAGCCATTTGGATTTTAGTTAATTTCATATGTAATCTAGTTGACAACCAAGAATAGTTGTCATAGCTGGATTGTTTATACGTGGCTGTTTACTCTATCTTTAATAAATACATAACTTCCTTCTTTACCCTGTTAGGAAGACATGGAAAATTAACAGTGTAGTCCCACTATGCAGTGAGTGGGTTTCAGTGTGACTAACAGTGCTGTAGCACCGACTAGTGGTCCGACTGTACAGCTGCAGACAGTGTGACTGACAAAGTGCTGTAGCACCGACTAGTGGTCAGACTGTACAGCTGCAGAAAAGCTCTTAAGTTTCTAACTTTGGTCTTAACATTTGTCTTCTTTGTGTAAATTCTTTTGAGGAATTTAAGCTTAAAATATAACTCAAAATTCAAGTTCAAAGATTTTAATGTTGCATATTTATTTTAAAGGCGGCAATTATCTATTTTGATAATAGTTAATACAGAATTAAATACTTCTTAATGCCTAATTTTCATTGGAAAACAATTGCCTAGTTTTTTTCTGGGTTGAGTTATCTCTCTCTCTGGGTTGAGTTATCTCTCTCGCTCACTCTCTGTCGCACACACACACACACAGACACACACATGTGCGGACACACTACTGTTTCATCCATTTACCTGCAAGTTTTGTGTTTTTATTTTTTGTAGTTGAGTACATTACGTTGTGTATGTTTACTCTGTTTTCCTATTTGTCCATCTGCTGGTGGATATATAGTTTGATTTCGTTTTGGGTTATTGTGGAGAGAGTAGCAGTGGACAGAGATATGCAAGTGTCTTTGTAGTAGGATGTGAAGTTCTTTGAGTGCACGTCCAGGCCTGGTATAACTGGCTCATACGGCAGTTCAACTAATAGTTGTCTTCTGTTTGGGTTTTGGCTTTTTTTTTAACCACCAGGCTGATTTTCAAAGTGGATTCACTGGTTTATACATCCACAGTCCTTTTCTACCACATCCTCGCCAGCATTAAGGGCCATTCTTCGTGGGATAAAGTGGAATCATGAAGTAGCTCTAACCTGTATCACCCTGATATCCAGGGGTTTTCAGTATGTTGAAGAACGCTAAAGTGTTTCCTAACCATTTGTCTTTCTTTTGAGAATTTTCCGTTCAGTTCCATGCTCACCTGGCACCTGAAGGAGGGTTGTGTCCCTTTCCTGAATGTTAAGTTTTTGAGTTTGTATGATTCAGGCACTAACCTGTCAGGCTGCTCATCTGTGTCATAGTGTCCTCTGCTCTACAGAAGCTCTTTAGTTTCGTGAGATCCCATTGGTTTATCTTGGGTCTTCCTGTGCTTCCGAAGTCATTGAGAACGTTCTGGTCTGTGCCTATAAGCTGAAGGGCACTTTCCTTTCCTCTGGTGGCTTTAGGGTGACAGTTCCTGTGTTGAGCCCTCATCTATGTGGAGTTGGGTTTTACACGAGATGAGAGAGCTCAGGATTGGCGTCACTTTCTGCGTATTGTAACCAGCTGCCCGATCACTATTTGTTGAAGCTGTTTCTCCCCCCCCACCCCAAATCAGGCAATGTAATTGTGTGAATTTATATCTGGGTCCTCAGTTCTATCTCTTTGATCTATGTGTCTTATTTTTAAGCCATTTCTATGTAATTTTTATTACTAAGTCTCTGTAGTATAATTTGAAACTGGGTAAGGTGATATCTCCTATGGTATTCTTTTTGTGCAGGATTTTTTTTGGGGGGATCTTTAAAGCATGGTGTTAGAATCCTGATTGGATTGCATTGGATCTGTACATTTTTTGGTAGGATAATAATTTAACAATATTAATTCTAATTCTAGTGATTCTCAGCCTTTCTTATGCTGTGACACTTTAGTACAGCCTCTCATGTTGTGGTGTATTTGATTATTATTTTCCAGTGGCTGTTGTAATGGAACTATTTTCAGCTTGTCTGTCATTGCTATATAGAACATCCCTCTCTCTCTCTGTGATGTTCAGAGGTTTTATATAAAGGATCATATTTCCTGAAAATTGGAATCCTTGACTTCTTCTCCTGTCTCTGTTCTTTTATTTCTTTTTCCTGTTTAATGCTTTAGCTTAGACAAAATACTGTATTTACTAGGAGTGGAGAGAGTAGACAACTTTGCCTTGTCCCCGATTCTACTGGGAACTCTGAATTTTCTATTCAGCCTGGTGCTGTCTACAGGTCAGTCATAGTCTACCCTGCTCTGTCCCTATCACTTCTGTTATGAAAGGAGCCTGCATTGGTTTTTTTTTTTTTTGAAAGGCCTTCAGGATAATATTAATTTTACATTTGTCTATTTTTTTTAAATGTAGTCACTTAGGGCTATGAACTTTCCTTTTGGGACCACATTTATTACGTCCCATAGATTTTCATATGTTGTATGTTCATTTTCCTTGAATGCTAGGATTCTTTTTTTTTTTTATTTCTTCAAAAATCAGTTGACTCAAGTATGTTTTGATATTAACTTTAGTTCTGTCATTGAAAATTTGAATCTACAAATCACTTTATTGATGTAGTCTTTATGAAACTTGCCATTATATGTCTCTCTGTGTATGTCCGTGTGTGTGCACATGTGTGAATATACAGGTTTATGAATATAGAGATTAGAGGATAACATTCTGGAGTTGTTGGAGCGGGCTCTTCTTTGTTTGTGTAGTCCAGCTGCTTCGGGCTGGGAGTCTCTGGGATTCCCTGTCTCCATCTCCATTATTCCTGAGGAGTGTTGGCATTATAGGTGCATGCCTTTTACCAGCTTCTTATGTGGTTCTGGGGGCTAACACAGGTTCTCAGACTTGTGCCAGTCAGTACCAGTTGTATCGTCTTACCTGCCTGATACAGCCGCTTCCACAATATCATTCAATGTAGTTGCCTTAACCCTTGGGCACGAAAGCCCTTTCTGTTTTTCAGTGTTTCTTAAGTGTTCTTCTTCAATATTTCAAAATGTTTCGTGCATAGATCATTCACCTTTGGTTACATTATTTTATTAATAGTCTTTTTGAAATGGCTACTGTCAGTGGTTTCTCTACCCCTGATTTCTTTCTCAGCAAGTTATTAGTATATAGGATAGTTACTTATTTTCTTATCTTGGAGTTATAGAATGTTTAAAAAATTTTTTCAACATAATATTTTTATTATATTTATCTGAGAATTACATACAGTGCTTCTGGTCATACTCATTTTCCAGTTCTCCCACCTCCTTATCCTTGTGCCCTCCCCTAAAAAGAAAAAAAAAGGAGGAGGAAAATAATAATAATAATAATAATAATAATAATAATAATAATAATAAAAAAAATCAAGTCCAATTTGTGTTGCCCATATACTCATTTGAGCATGATTAAGCTCCCAGTGGCCAGCCTCTTAATAAAACTGGGGTTTGTCCCACCCCCCACCACCATCCCGAGTCTCCCCATAAGCCATCTGCTGTGAAGAGTAAACTTTAGCATCCCTATCACAATTTTTAAGGACTCTCTTTAATATCTTTCTGTCTGGCCTGTTTATTTTTGGTGGAAAGGGGATTGTCACAGTAGCCTTGCGTGTTTCTTCTCAACTGTGAGTCTGTAGTCATTGCTACCACTGCAAAAGAAATTTCCCTGTCTGTAATATCCATCAGTAGCATGGATCATGGACTTCAACATGGTTTCTTGCAAGAGCATGGACTACGGACATGCACATGGCCTCTAGCATCAGTGTGGACCACAGACTATGGACATGCACATGGCCTCTAGCATCAGTGTGAACCACAGACTACGGACATGCACATGGCCTCTAGCATCAGTATGGACCACAGACTACGGACATGCACATGGCCTCTAGCATCAGTGTGAACCACAGACTACGGACATGCACATGGCCTCTAGCATCAGTGTGAACCACAGACTACGGACATGCACATGGCCTCTAACATCAGTATGAACCACAGACTATGGACATCAACACAGCCCTTGGCTGCAAGTCAGACCATGCTGTAGACACCAACATGGTCCCCATTAGCACCATAACCCACATATATTAACATGGCCCTTGATAGCAGCACAGAGCACAGACTTCAACATGGCTTCCTACATCAATACAGACCACAGACATCATCAGCATTGCCTTCAGTGGCAACATAGACCATGCATGCCAACATGGCTTCTGATGACAGCACTAATCACGGACATGCACATAGACCACGGACATCATCATGGCTTTAGTCATTAGCACAGGCTATCTATAACAACATGGCCTCCATTGGCAGCATGGGGCACAGACCATGGACATCCACATGGAATACAGGCATCAACACAGCCTGGGGTAGAAGCATAGGTCATGGACACCAGACCAGCATGTCCTATGGCCTTTCTTTATGGCGTAAAATGTGATCTATTTTGGAGAAAGTTCTTTATTTCAAGCCAGACAGTGTTTAGAGAATGTATTAGTTATATAGACAGGAGAAGTCAAAACAAAATCGCAAGTGATGTGTCTGGGAGGGCAGAGAGCACAGACAGGCAAGGGCAGTATCTGATATCACTTGGGTTTCATTTCTCTCTTTTAGATAGTGTCTTTGTGCAGGACAATGTGCCTGGTTAAATTTAAAAATACGTCTTTTACTTTCTTTACGTTTGAAATTCTTCTAAAGAAGTCACCCCTCAGGGTGCTCTAGTACTCACTGGGGCCTTGGCTTTTCAGAGTGAACTCAGCAGTGCATCATTAAGAATGGACCAGAAGGACAGGCTGTAGCTCAGGGGTAGAGTGCTTGTCTCATGAACGTGATGCCTCGGTTTAAATCCCTAATACTGGCGTGGGGTGGAGGACAAAGCAAGAAAAGGCCATAGCAGGCCTTTCTGAGGCATCTTTAATTCTACCTTATGTCAGTGACATGCATATACTTACAAGTCCCTGCAGCGACTACCCTCTTCCTTTCCTTAGCCTAGAGAAAATGAGGCAGCTCTGTAGAAAGGCAGCATGACACCTTGGAGTATGGTTGAATAGAGGATTATTCAGAGCCCAAGAAGAGTCAAAAGTGCCCGAGAGAACTGAAGAGAGAGCAAAATAATAATAGATCCTAGTTCTGGGTGGAGAAGATCGTGAGTTATGTAGATGTTGGCCACAGAGAGAACAGTAGGGGAAGGGTTAGAAAAGCCAGAGAGCGGCTGCCGTGCAAGCGTGAGGGCAGGATTTTGGGTTGTAGGACCTGCATAACAGGCCTGGCTTTGTGCTGCACATGGCTGTAGCAGAGTTTCTCCTGTCCATGGCGTAAGGCACACATCAAACTGACCCTGGAAACCCATCCAGACCAGCCTTTCCTAATCTCCCTTGCTTTTATTCCAACTCTTCACTACCACCTTTAGTACAGCCCATGCGAACCCTTCATCCTCCTTAGGTAGCCGTTCTGTAACCTGTAAATATTACTGTGTGAAGAATAAGAGCAAGAAAGATGAGAATAAAAGAACCCATGCCAGCCAGTGGCCATAAGCACCGAGTGAAAACAGGAGTACTTGGTCGGTTTAAAGCCAATGACTGACATAGCAAAAAAGTTAGTGCTGTTCCATAAATTCTGACATTGTGTGAAGACACCGAAGTATTTGTCTATGTGTTTGTTTTACATTGCTCATTACAATAGCACATTGCCAGATTTTTCTTTAAAGCCACCCAGCAACATTTTAGTTTGACAAGTAAGTCCTATGGATCAGTGACTTGTTTCTGATATTTGGGTGGTTGGGGAGAGATATGGAGGAGAGGGAGAAGGAGACAGTTAGAGACAAGACAGTGTATTGGCCACACAGAAGGGGGCTGGGTGTCTCTATCACTCTCTGCCTGATTCCTTTAGGCAGGGTCTCTCTGTGAACCTGGAGCTCATGAGTGACCCAGTGATGAGTCAATGTGTCTGCTGTATCTCTGTCTTGGGGCATCTTTGAATTGTCCCAGGACAAGAGATTAGGTCTTGTGTCTTTGATAATCTTGTGTATATTTTCAAACGTGTAATTACTGTCAAGGATAGACAACCAGGTGAGCCCAAGGTGTGTCTGGGAGATGGTGGATTACTCACATAAACAAAATGTGGTGTCATTCTGCATTGACACTTACTCTCTAAGTAGAGGGACTTAAGAAAAATGCTGCTTTATTATTTGCAATAATTCAAATCTAGGTACAGTTTGAATGCTGTTGACATAAGTATCAGAGTAGCCAGAATAGGCCCAGTTTGCTTTCTTCATGTATTGAAGAAAATCAGATAAACAGTTGAGAAGCAAAGTTCCCTTTGGTGAGTTGATTTCCACACAACTTTAGCCAACAGAGGAAGTATAATGACTCAGCCTTGGAAATGCCCAAATTTTAACCTAGTTTTTCAGCCTCCTAGATACTTATCAAAGATCTCATTATCTTGCTTTAGCCTATATTTGTAACTATATCCAGAAATGGCATGTTTGCTGTTTATGGGGACCATGGATAGTCCTCCTTCCCCACCTCCTTTTGGCCATTTGTATATTTGTATACAGTGTATTGGGACTGCATTTGTTGTCCAATGACTGTTTCTCTCTCCTGGTGCCCCCTGTTCTCTTACTTCCTGTGTTCAGTCCCCACTTTCCCATTCTCTGTCCACAGCGCCCACACCCTTCCTTTAAAAAGAAATCTTATGAAGGTCTCATGCAGTCCAGTCTGGGCCCAAACTCCATAGGCAGTGAGGCCCTCCTTCCCCCACCTCCTGGTGCTGGGGTTATAGGGATGCACTGTCACTCAGCTTTAGCTTATTTCTTAAAGTAAGTTGCTTTTGGAGGTTGTTACGTTAAGGATACTTTCTATCGGCCCCAGTAAACTACCTTGTGGTTCTTTGATGTCATCTCACGTGTATGTTAGTTTTGGATCTTTTTACAGAGGTAAATAATAGTGGTTAGATAATCGCCTTGCAAATTCATTTGTTTCATTGTTGGTTATCAAGAAAAGGCCATTATTCGTCCATGTCTCCAACATGACTTATTCCAAAGACAGTTAAATTTTAGAGTCCTCTAACAGATTTTCACTGTAACAGGACTAGTGACTTGCTTAAAACAGAGAAGTTGAAATGCAGATTTTGTTTGTTGGGTTGAGGATTTAACTTAGCAAAAGAGTGTCTGCCTAGCAAGTGCCCTTGGTTTGCTTTTCCTTTATTTTCAAAGTACTTTCCACTTCAAAGAGGTCTGCATGTATACATTTGTCAAAAGTCACATCAAAAGTGGTCGTATCCTTGGTTATCATTTGGATATAATTTAATTTTTGAAACTGTTGATTGATGCATTTGGATATATTTTTATTTAATGTCTATTAACATCAATCATAGAAAATGAAATTTGAACTGTGGAGTTTGTTTATTGAAAATTGAGTGAGACTGTCACTCAAATCCTAATTGGTCTTATTAAAAACCCAGAGCCAGATATTGGAGTAAATGCTGAGAGATCAGAGGAACAAGCCATTAGAAAAACTTCTCACCACTACTGAGCCCTCAGGTGAATGGGTTAGATCCTGTCTCCACAAATCATCAGAATGAAAACATCTGAGTCCTCAGCCCAAAAATGGGAAGCACAGGGGCAGGCTGAAGGGGGAGGGCAGAACTCCTGAATCCTCCTGCCTTATATTCCTTTCTCTGCCCAGCCATATCACTTCCTGTCTCAACCTTCCTAGTGCTGGGATTAAAGGTGTGTGCCACCACTGCCTGGCTCTGTTTCTCTCTTAGACTGGATTTATCTTATGTAGCCTAGAGTGGCCTGAACTCAGATCTCTGGTTCCCAATGCTAGGATTTGTGTGTCAACACTGTCTGACCTCTATGGCTAATGCTGTGTCTGGCTCTGTTTCCTGATCTTCAGGCAATCTTTATTTGATCACACACACACACACACACACATACACAATGTTTACTATTAAAAATCCGGCCTTATTTATTTATTTATAAAATAAAATTGGCACATATATTAACATTATTGCTGAATTATTATTTGGGAATTGATGAAACATAACTCTGTTTTATAATATCAAAACCTTATTATATTTCCTTCAGGATTGCTTCAAGTAACTTCAAGCTGGGAGGCATTTAGATCTTAGTAGTCTATGATTTATATGGTCTTACTATACTAATACAAGATAGTCTTTGCTTCTAACAATAGTAAATTTAGTAGTGAATAAAGACATCCTTATGTAATGAAAGAACAAAAATCATAATCATAATAAACAGTTGTGCTGTATGATACAAACTATAAAAATAGTACAACTGGCTTAATGGAACATTAAGCAAAACATTTAAATGATATTTTACAAAAACGTCTTTATTTCAGTGAAAAACACCAGGTTGGATGCAGTGATGGGTAAATAGCTGTCTCACAGGCTTATTTAGGCTTTGCTGTTGATTAGTGGGTAGAAAGGCATTCTCTTATGTGATTACCTATATTGTAAGTCATTTAAATATAAAAAGAATCTCAAAATGTGGAGCCTATGTGAGAGTCAGTGTAAGCATACATATCATTTGAAATACCTTACATTTCACAAATATATATTTGGTTGGTTGGTTTTAGATTTTCTAATTAATCAAAATAGATTTTTAGGTAAGGGAGAAGGTTTTGGTCATACAGCAATAATGTCCTTAGATTACTGGATTCTAAAAAAAAGAAACCTATTTCAATTATAAATCAAGTATGAGATAGGTGTTATCATGGCTGGGAAGAGGGTAGGAAAGGGGTATTGTTGTCTAATGAGTATAGAATTGAAGTTTATAAGAAGTTTACAAATAGTATTCAGGAACATTTTGAATATGGTTAATATTACTGAAGTAGTGAAAATGGTTCCATCCATCCATCCATCCATCCATCCACCCACCTATCTATATGTCCATCTGTCTATCCATCCATCTATATATCCATCCATCCACCCATCTATCCATGCATCCACCCATACATTCATGCATCCACCCATATATTCATGCATCCATCCACACACGTATCCATCCACCCATCAATCCACCCACCCATCAATCCACCCACCCACCCATCCGTCCATCCATCCATCTGTCCATCCGTCCATCTATCCATCCATCCACCCATCCATCCATCCATCCACCCACCCACCCACCCACCCACCCATCCATGCATCCATCCATCCACTCATCCATCCATCCACCCACCACATTATCTCCCTTCCTTCCTCCTGCCCACCCTTTTGTGCCCCCCACTGCATCAGTATTTACTCTCTCCCCTCTCCTGCTCTTCTTTCTATTCCAGGTCCCCACCCCTAAATCTAGAGTCAGCACACTAGAGAACACATGTAGCATTTTTCTTTCTCAGTCTGGCTTATTCCACAGCATGAAGATTTATGCATCTGTTTTCCTCCACACACTATGATCATTATTTTTCAATAGTGATTAAAATGCAGTATAATGTACCATATCTTTATTTATTCATCTCTTGATGGATGTCTAGGTTGGGTCCAATATGTAATTATTTTGAATAGTATAAAGATAAGTGTAGATGTGAACATAGAAAAATGAAATATATCACTACAAATTATTACCAGTGAATAAGTTTTATTGAAATTAGTAGTGTTCTTAGCTTTGCTTCAGTCATTAGCAGCTACTTAAAAGATGTAAAAATCTTTAAATAAGCACATAATATAGTTGGTGATAGACTATTACCCTAATATTAACAATTACTATACTGGAAATCTAGTATATAACATGCATTTTATGCATTATTTCTATCTTAAAAACAATGTCAGAAATACTATCATTTTATTTTTATCATTTTGCTTGTTAAAGAAATTTTGTTTTATAGTTTTGAAGGTTCAGTACCTTGCTAAAGATTTTAGTTTTCTACTTTTAAGATACTATTTAAAATCAACTAACTCCAAAATTTATTTCCTGTTTATTACATCATGCTTTTAAATTAATAAACATAATTACAGAAAAAGGCAAACAACTATAATTTTAATATGAATTTTTCTGTCAGCATAATTTTATTATAATCATACTAAATCAAAGGAAAGGGTGAACTATTTAATTTTTGTACCGTTTAACATGCAATATTTTTGTTGGCTTGAATTTTCTACCTTTTGTTTGTCTCATACTCTGAGGGAGACTTACCCTTTTTTTCTGATTGTGCAGGTTATGTGGGTGTGTAATTTGTGCCGAAAGCAACAAGAAATCCTCACTAAATCAGGAGCCTGGCTTTATAACAGTGGGTCTCCCACACCACAGCAACCTGATCAGAAGGTTCTTCGAGGGCTTCGGAATGAGGAGGCTCCCCAGGAGAAGAAAGCAAAACTACACGAACAGACCCAGTTCCAAGGACCCTCAGGTGACTTATCTGTACCTTCAGTGGAGAAAGCTCGATCTCATGGCCTCACAAGACAGGATTCTATTAAAAATGGATCAGGAGTGAAGCACCTGATTGGCAGTGACATACCTTCAGACAGGTAAACACTTTGTTTAGTTTCTAGGTAATGTTTGCTTGTTTGGTTGTCTGAGTAGCATGATGAGCTGTAAGTCAGAGGAGGAGAGCTGTGTGCTGGTTCTCACCCTCTACCTTTGCGTGAGCTATCTTGATGACCCAAATGTAGAATTCATAATACTAATTCAAACAGAAATAAACATATGTGACACCTTAAAACAACAATGAGTTGCTACATGTTGTATCCATTTTTTTTGGTAGGTGTCATATGTGATGTTCAGGAATTGAGCTATGATAGATTTAAGTATGTTTGTTATGGGCAAGATTATAAGACAGATTTCCAAGAATAAAGAAATGAATTTTAATAAGACAACTTTTGTTGCTGTTGTAAGTTGCAGCCATCCACTAGTATTGTCTTTCACTGTCATATTTCTTGAGTAAAGCCAGAGGCTATTTCCACCTGTGTGTAGTAGGCATTTATGTATTTTCTTTGGTGACAAGCCTGTTTTTTTTTTTTTTTTCTAACACCTTTGTGATAATTTGTAAAAGTGCTTTATATTTGTTTTTAAGCTTATGCATTACAAATGCTTTCTTTTTAAATTTCCTGAAATATAGTTTGATTATATCTGGGTTCACTATGTATCTCAGGCTGGCTGGCAGTTTGTCGAGGCTACCCTTCATACTCCCTGTTATCTCATCCCAGCCTCCCTGGCACTGTCATTTGCCACTGTACTCATTTTATTCACCTTTTGATGAACAAAATCCTTAGTTTGATGATGTCTGATTGTTGCTGATCAGTACTTCCTAAGAGAATCATTGACTGTAAGAAACCAGTGCCCATCCTAGAGTCAAATATTTTCCTCTATTCCTTTTAGAGGCTTTGTATCTTTAGCCTGAATCAAAGGTAAAATCTATTCTTGAGTATTTCTTTTGTGGTGATGGGAATTGAACACAGTGCTTCATGCACGAAAGCAAGTGCTCTTTCACAGAGTTATGTCCAAATCCTTACATCTAAACTTGTAGAAATTATACACTTTCACATGTTACAGTTATGTACATAATCCATTTTGGGTGAAATTCCTTATGATTAAAAAAGAAAAGCTTCCAATGTACATTTCTTCGAATGTATGAAAATTTAGTGGTTGTAGCACCATTTGGGGATTCTTCCTTAAATGACTACCTTTGTTCTTCTGTGTAGCATCAATTGTCAGCTTTGCGGAGGCCCCCACATAGACTTCTCTTCTACTTCACTGATCTGCCTATGTGCCAAAGCCACATTGTTACGATTGCCAAACACTTACATAGCTTCAAATACGATAGTGTTAGGCTTTTAACTTTGTTTTTGCTTTAAAGCTCTTATGGTCATTTGAAGTTTTTATTTGAATTTTAAAATCATGTAGTATGTATAATTTAGACTTAGTACCCCACAAATGTACTTAATTCACATAGTAAGGTATCTGCCATTTCTAAACAGTAGTAGTATAAGAAGCATGGAGTTGGTTTCTTAATTTTTTTAATCCATAGTTTTTAATTGAAATTTTTTCTTAATTTAAATTTCAAATAATTATTGGTTAGGTAAGGTCTTATAACTACTTCGTAATTTGATTCCCAGCTTTTTTGTTTTTATTTCTCATTTTCTCTCCACCTTTTTGTTATTTAAATTGACAAATCAAAATGTATGCTGTATTTTTACTGTACAACATGGCATTTGGTATAAACATGCACACTCACACACACATGTGTGCACTCACACATGCACACACATGCGCACTCACACACATATACACACTCGCACACATGCATACATACACATGCACACATGCTGGAATGGGTAAACCAAGCTATTTAACAGATGAATTATATCACTTATTTAACCATTGAGAATATTTGAAGGCTACTCATTAATTTCAAATGTACAGTATTTTATTACTAATTACAACTATCATGATGTACAATAGATCTCTTTTATTATTCATTAATTGTACATACTAGTGAATTTCAGTGTGTTGTATACATGTATGCAAAAAGCATGTACTTTTCTCTTTATACTTCCCTTTGTGGTTAAGTAATTAGTCTAGAAGCTCCTGAGTCCTTGAGTATTATTTTATATTTGTCAGTTGTAGAGTCTAGCTTTTGGTCATCAAAGAGCTTACAAAAATGTGTTTTGATTATATCAAGCCATTTAGAAATGATAGCAATATGTTATGATCGTAGTGTTAAGAAAAGGACTAAGAAGAAATATGTTAATGAATCATTCTTCACCTGTATTCTGGCCTTTCTAATTCTGAGTTTTTAATGTCTCATTTTACATTTTTCTATGTTGCTCATTCCTAAGTATACTAATGTATTTTAAATTTATTTTATTTAAAATGATTTTTATTTTTAGGCAATATTAAAGATGTGAATGGTTGATGCATTATGCTTACATATTAGGGCAATTTCATTTTGTTTTATATTTTTTTACCAGTGGCATTTTATATCTTCTGGGTTTTTCTCTTTACTCATTAAGGAACATTTCGAGTTGAAGAACTGCCTTTACCATTTCTTGCAGAGCCTTTCCCCCCTTAAATCTGGAAATGTCTTTATTTTTCTTTTTCTAAATGACATCTTTGCTAGATACAGTATTTTTTGTTGGCAGTTTTCCATTCAATATATCAAATATAACACCTCTGCTCTTCAGTAAGTTTCCTGATGAGAAGCTTTCTGTCAGGTGGCATCTTAATGAATTGTTTTGTTTCTTCCCTCTTTATGCTTGGAGAGTCTCTTATCTTTCGTGTTTGACATTATTGTAATATATCTTGGAGCAGATGTAATTGTCTTGAATCCAGTTAATCAACCTTCGATCTTTCCATCCTTGTATACTTTGGGGAGGGGTTAGGTTCAGTTTTCTGTTTTCTTTCTCTTCAAGTAAACTTTCTTCTCTTTGGCAATAACAGGTGTCTTTTTAACTACAATATCACAAATATTTACCCCCTCCATGCTGTCTCAAAACTTTTGTGTGCTCATATCTGTTAGTTTTCTGTTGCCGTGAATAGACACTATGACCATGGCAACTCCTATAAAGGAACACATTTAATTGGGGCTGGCTTACTGTTCAGAGGTGTAGTCCCTTAGTAGCGTGGCGGGAAACATGGCAGCATGAGGGCAGCTGAGAGCTCTACATCTTGATCTGCGAGCAACAGGAAGTGAACTGTGCGTTACACTGGGCGTCACCTGAGCATGGAAGACATCAAAACCTACAACTGTGCTCCAGAAAAGCCACACCCCCTAACAGTGCCAGTTCTTGTGGGTGGGCATTGTTTCAAACCACTACGCCACTTGATTTCTCTTCTTTCTCTTGCATCTGCGTTCTTGAGCTTGTTCATGTTTGCGCAGGCTCATGTCCCTATTTGGAGCTTTAAAATTCGCTAGTATATTTTTTGGCTGTAAAATTTCCGTTTGATTTTTAAACATTGCCTCTATTTCTGTTTTTGACTTAGAATTTAGAATTCTGAATTTGTGAAGCTCTCTTTTTGTCTTGTTTTGTTTTTAGGCCTGTTTAGAACTCTAAGAGGTCACCTGTTTTCGGTGTCTCTTATTTTGGATCTTAGTTGATCTTAACTAAGAGTTCTTGGTCGTCGTGGCATTAATCTCATCCGCGCATTAAAGAGTCAGCACTCGTTCTCGGTTTAATATCTGTGCCTTTCTTTGCCAGAATTCTAAGCAGGTTGTTTATTTTCTCTGGGTGTGTTATCCCTTCTGCATTTGATGGATTTGTCAGGAGTCTCTAGAATACTGGGTATTTTCACCTGTAAGAGTCAAGTGTAATCTGCTAGTGTCAGACTTGGTGACCACAGGACTCATTTTTTATGAACACTGATACTGTGCCAGTCCAAGTCAACAGTTAGTAATTTCAGTAGGAATTGAGGAACACCCGAAAAGCTGTTCCTTCAAGCCTCTTTCTGGAGCTAGGATAGGCACAGAGATCCTGTCTATAGTATAGACTGACCTTTAGGGTAGAATGCTGCCTGACTCTCAGCAGAGCTACTCTGGAGAGACATACGAGTTAATGCTCTCTTTCATTTCCTCCTTAGGCAGTCATTTTTCTCTGCTTTGCTAATTGAACTCATATAAAGCGTGAAGAGGCACCAATACTCTAATATCATACCCCAATCCAAAATCCATTAGACCAGCAGCACTAAGGTCTGACCAGGGTCCATCCTAGCTCGAGATCATACCAGCTACAGGGAATGTGGTTGGAACAGGATCCAATGGAGTAGGGCTTAGGGTCTTTGTCACTGAAAGTGCTTTAGGGACTTCAGTCTTGGTTACGGCCTGCTGATAGGGGCTTAGGGTCTGGCTAGGTTAGGTTTTGCCAACTTGGTACCAAGTCCCCCAAAATGCCTTGTGCTGCCTACCTGATATGTCAGTGAGTGGAGTCTGGAGTCTGGTTCCACACTGTGCTGCCCAAGGTTGGAGCAGTGTTCGCTTGGCTAATATTATTTCAAAGGCTCAGTGATTAAGTACTAACATCAGGCCATGGATTATGAGTCTGTGCCTGCTACTGGACCTCACCATAGCAGTCTTGGTGTAGACTTTCTAGTGTAAGATCTCTCCTTAGTTTCTTATTTCTCCTTTATGGCTGCTCATTCCTAGCTGTCCTGCAGTGCTTGGAGTCTGGGAGAAGCTTTGTGGGTAACTTTTTCTTGCCTTCTTCTGAGATGCATCTTTTATTTTACTAAGCATTGTGGTTTGTTACCTGCTGTGCTGAGTTTGAATAAGAATGGTCTCCATAGTTCATATACTTCAATGCTTGGTCATCAGAGAGCAGCCTACATGAAAGGATTAGGAGGCGTGGCCTTGTTGGAGGAAGTGTGTCACTGAGGGTGAGCTTTGAAGTTTCCTGTGCTCATGCTGCTAGGTCCTCTGCCTCTTTTCTCTTCCTGCTGCCTGCAGATCAAGATGTAGAACTCTCATCTACTTCTCCAGCACCATGTCTGCCTTTTGCCATCATGCTCCCGACATGACCATAATGAACTAAACCTCATCACCTGTGAGCCATCCCCCGTGAAGTGCTTTCTTTTATAAGGGTTGCCACAGTCATGTTCCCTTCAGAGCAGTAGAACACTTAAGACTTTAGTAGCTCCTAGGAAAATAGTTTGGTGTGTGACTCCTGTTCAAACTGAGATATATTTGATCTGGAAAGAACCTCTGAGGATTTAGTGCTATTTTCTACCTCCTGTTTTATACATTTCATCTTCCTGGTTTTATTGAAATTTTGCTTGGCACCAAAATGTTTAAGACATACTAGAAAACTGGATAAAAAGTAGTTTTCCATCATAATCAAACTTTAAACAGTTGTGCTTTTAACATTCAGAGATGTATGTATTTAAAAAGATCTGACCAAGTGCCTAGTGGAAACTAGAGGCATTTAAAATTTACTAAATGGACTATATATGGGTTAAGGCATATGTATTTCATTTCTAGAAGCTCCCTCGAAGAGACTGAGGCATAGAGCTTATGAATCGTATTGAAAATGATTATCACAAATAATGTGCTAAGAAAATAGTGTGAACATGAGAGAAATCAGATAAAAAAAAGATAACATTTTCTTCTGCACCTTTTTTTTTTTTTTTTTTTTTTTTTTGTGCTGCTAGAATTGAACCCAAGGTTTTGTGCCTTGCTAGACAAGTGTTTTTGCTATTGAAGTATGTTTCTAGGCAAGGAAAAAAAATGCTTTTTAGAAGAATTCAAAGTCTGGTTAAGAAATACTGAGTTATAAGAGCTAAAACTCTGATGATTGCTTTAAGAACGTGGAAGCAAGTGTGTCTCATAAGCTTTACGCCTGGATTTTTCTTCCTTTGTCATCTAGATTATTTAAAGAAATAAAAAGGCAATTGTCTTAGCTTCATTTCCTGTTGCTGTGAAAAAAAGTCACTGGCAAAAGCAACCCAGGGAGAAAGAGTTTATTTCAGTCTACGGTTTGAGGTTATAGCCATCATGGTGGCCCAGGCAAAGGCGTCCTGAGCAGCCGAACACATTACACCTACAGTCCAGATGCAAAGAACTGTGAATCTCTGTGCCCAGCTTTCTCCTTTTGATAGTGTTTAGGATATCAACCTAGGGAATAGGTGCCACCCACAGTTGACAGGAATTTCCACTTCAACATAATCATGATAATGTCCAAGAGGACATGTTCAGAGTCCTGTCTCCATCTTGTCAAGTTGATAATTAGGATTGACCATAACAATAGTGACAATAGCTGTGTGTTTAATACCATTTTTGGTGAATTATACCCATTCAATAAATAGTTCATATGATAAATAAGTTAAAGCTGTAATACTGACTTTAATGTTACCAATATCCTTACTGCTTTTTCTTGGTCTGTTATTGACTGAATTATCAGCCAGTACACTTGAAGATAAATGGCATGCTATTGTACAATGTTGTATGACTTGTTTATATTTTAGAATGTGATATGAATTATAAAAGACAAGCAGTCTTTTTTAAAATGATGTAAAATGATATATATTGACATGTTTATAATACAACTCCCGTACTTAAGGATTAGACATTTTAGCAGAAAAGCGGATGGAAAGATTATAAGAGCCAGAGGAACAGTAAGTTTGCTGTGAAATTTCTTTTATAAATGCCAGAGAATTTGTGTATGTGTGTGTATATGTGTGTGTATGTGCGCATGCGTGTGTGTATATGTGTGTGTGTGTTTCTATATTCATGAAACCTCATCAGCGTGGCTGCTTAAACAAGACCTGAACAGAATGACACCAATAGAGGTGCTAACATGACAGGGAAAATCTCATGGAGCCTCAGCCTTAGTCAAAGAACTATCACAATTAAGGAATATTGAGAGCAGGGCTAAACTAAGCCTTTCCAGCGGATTAGCCCGCCAGTTGGTTATCCAATACCAAGTGTCAATCAATCCTGAAATCAGATATATAAGTAACTTTATAGGGGCTGAGCAGGCTGTACTTATATCTTTAGGTTTTATATATGTATGTATACACATGTTTAATTCACATATAACCTAAACTCACATTTATGTCCATGTATATGTAACAACAGTTAAATAAATAGAGGGCATGAGTTTGAGGAAGGAGGGCACCTCCTGGGAATGGTTGGAGGAATGGAATGGGGAATGATAAAATTATATTTTAATTTCAAAAAGTAAAAATTGATGTATATTAAGTTATAACAATCAATTTTACTAAGTAGCAGTCAATTTGTTCTTTTAGATTAATAGATTTAAATCTGTCTCTTGCATTTGGAGGTTGAGAGTGGAAGTCAGGTTTCTTTTTCAGTTTCTGTCTTGCCAGTGAACCATAAATATGGTCCCACCTCAAAAGAGTTTGTATATTAAGACAGAGGAGAGTACAGATTCCAAATTTACTTAGACCTATAGTTTTGTGTTAGTCTTGCTTTCCCAATAAGCACTTTTATGTGTAGGCCTAAACAATATTACATTAAAATATTTTATCAATCAGAATTAAATTATTTCTTTAAGTGACTTAGCATTATTGCTGTTGATATGACTTTGTTAAAACTGTTATGATGGGGACGAGAGAGATGGCTCAGCAGTTAAGAACACTTGCTGTTCTTCCAGAAGACCTAGTTTGGACCAGTTCCAAAGGATACTATGCTCTCTTCTGGCCTTCATGGTTCAAGAATATACAGGCAAGCAAAATGTATACTTAATTTTGCATGGGTCAGTTTTTAGGATAGACCAAAATTCCCATAATTTTAATCATTTGGTTAAAATAATACATAAATATAGTTGAGAAAATTTATAGGCATTGCCAGTTTGCCCTGCTTAAGTATGTACCAGACTTCTTCTTGGCCAACATTTACTAGGATTTTACTTCGTAATTCTTTGTCCAATAAAATGTAATAGAACCTTTGATCTTTATCCATCTGCCTGTCATAAATGAAATAGCATTAAATACTTTAATAATTTTTCTATCATGATTGAATAAAATTGAACACTTCTGAATACATTTAAGAATATTTTAAATTTCTTTTGAATTGTTCTTTTTATTGAGCTGATATTTAATACAATGTGTTTTTAACAATCTGTACTTATATTGTGGAAAAGAACACTTTGTAGGATAGATTATGTTTTAATTTTTACCCTGCGTAATAGAAGATATAAGTTTAGTGGCCACAGACAGCGTAAATTTATTATCTCAGTCTGTGTGAGTTAAAGTCAAGGTGTAGGTTAACCAGGCCCTTTTTGTAGGCTCTCACCAGGCTGAAGTCGATTTGACAAGGGCTGTAATCTCATCTGATGCTCAAGCTTCTCTTCCACATGCTATCAGCAGAAGTTACTGTCCTGCAGTTATGTGGCAGGTTGTCAGCATTAGGGACTCCACGTCCTCAGCTGCGCTGGCATCACACAGCAAAGCCCACAGGTCTGTGTTACTGGACATCTCTCGGGCTAACATGTGGGATAATCTCTCTTGATTGCCTTAGGAGATGCTAATCACATCTGCAAAATTACCCCCTTTGTTATATAACGTGACCCCAATCGTGGGTGTGGTGCCATATTTATAGTCCCTACCCATACTCTAGAGGAGGGAAGGATGAGGCAGGAGAATGACCTCCACCTCCTGTAGGTGATGGGCAGTGTTTGTCAATTTTGTTTAGATTGTTCCTTTCTTAACACATACATTCATAATTGAAGGTATTTTTTCATACCTCTTGAACTTGGAAAATGAAAATATATTTTACTTGGCATAAAATTACTCTTTTAAGAAATATACTTCTCAGTGATTTTTAACATATCATTGAACTCATACAAACAGTACCATTGTCTAATTTGAGAATATTTCAATAATCTCAAAAATAAGCCCAAAGCTCATTAGCTACACTATTCTCTGTTCCCTTCTCTCCTCACGCCTCTAGCGATCATTAATCTGTTCCCTGTCCTGGGTTTTTGCCTGTTAGGAACGTTTTGTAAAAATGGAACCATGATGTATGTGCTTTTAATTTCTGACTCTATAACTTACTATAGTGCTTTCTTGAGGTTATTCACTGTATAGCCAAATCCAGTCATGGCCAAGTAGTGATTCAGTGTATGTGGTTATCTCCGTAAATGCAGATTGGTCTTGTTTGCCTTTCTCTAATTTTGAACATTTTCCCCTATGCTTATTGGCTGTTTATGTATATTCTTTGGATGATTTTTTAGTTAAATACATTGTTAAGGTAATTAAGCCCTCTTTACCAAAATTAAAATATATTCCCCATGATTTCTTCAAATTACAATGGTATTGTTAAATTATAAAATAGTGACTTATCTGAAATATCAAATAGTGTGGCCGTAGGTACAGATTCAGCTCTTTAAAATATGGTTATCCCATTGTCTTACTTTTTATTGAGTGATAAATATTTTCCTTCTCTTGGTTTCAGGTATCATATTTATAACACTGAATTATATCTGAGGGTATATCTATAACATTCAGTTTTGTTCTGTTAATTAGTCTATATGAACATAATGTCTAGTTATTTAAAAAGCTATCGGGAGCTCTTAGATATTTAAAGCAATAAAACCTGGCAGTATAAGTTTTGGTAATATATTTAAATTCATAGCTATTTAACTAATTTTCATCAAATATGTATTGCAGGATGTAGTAGTGAGTGAGCTAGGAAGAACTGAGAGGGAAACGGTTTTTTTGTTTTTACCAATAATACTTTTCCAATCATGTAGTTCGTATGTGAAAGGAAAAACAGCAATTAAAATAGAATTGAATGATGAGAGCCTTTCCCTGTAAATATATATTTATAGACTGTAGTTTTGAGTCAATAAGCCTGCATTTATCATATTTGCCACAAGATGGCAGAAGTGCACCCTGAAAATAGCCAAATTCCTACAAAGATGATTTAAAAGTTTGAACTAGAAAATGGATTACATTTACACCTAAGACTGTGAAAACACAACCACTGACTTTTCATATTCAAAACTGATACTTCTCTCAACATATGTGCCTCTGGTTCTGAGATTTTCGTGTACCCGGTTTGTATTTACAAATGCTCGCTTCTTTGACTCCCACAAACACTGCAGTAACAAACTACTGAGTATCGAGTGTTCAGTGGAAGAAGGACTTTCCTGTCCCTCCTAGTTCAGCAAATAATACTGTCCGTTGTTTTGCATCCTAAGTGCAAAAACTGAAACCTCATTCTAATTCTTTTCCTCCTGACTTTCATGTTGCAGTTGTTGGTGATCATTTTTGTCAATTCAATTTCAGAAACGTTTTTTGTATCCAGCCCTTTATTTTCAGTAGATCCTGTCGCTGTATTTGTTTGGTACCAGCTCATCTTATTTCCTTCTCAGATTCTTGCTTTTCAGTGGATTTGTATATTGTACTTTGTTACTAGAATCATACAACTGAGGTAAAGGTATGACAATCATTTTTTGATGCTTCCCAATTTGTACTTCAAGTTAAGAATACTTGGATTGAAATATAATTGCATAATTTCTCCCCCTTTTGGTCCTTCTTCCGGTTCCTCCCACTCCCCCTCAATTGTTCCCTCGCAAGTTAATGACCTTTTTCTTTAGTTATTTTTATACATGCGCGTGTGCGCACACACACACACACCTAAATATAAATACAAAACCCATTTGTTGTTACTTGTATGTACTTAAAGTTTTAATCCTTAGCTTTCAGATAGACAAAATCCTCACTGAGATTCTTATTTTAGTTGGGGAAGACAAATACATAACATATTGGGAACTATGGTCTGTCTTCTGCCTGCACAGAACTCTAGGTGGCACCAGTCACTTATAAATGAGTACTACAGCCAGCATTTGGTACTTCTCAGGGCCTGGTTACAAGTGTGAAGAGGAATTTGGATGGGGAGAAAGAAAATGGAATTTTAAGGCAGGGAAGAAGCTAACGATTTTAAATATTGAACTGGAAAAAGCCTTTCTTAACAAACTTACTAACACTTGGAGGAAGTTAAGAAGTAAGCCTGTAATGTTGTGTCTGTGTAAGATCACTCCTGGAGAAAGTTGAGAAGTAAACCTGGATTAAGTGAAGATGTGCTTTCATGTGTCTAAATCTTACTTTTAAAAATGTTTCTACTTAAACAGAATTGCCTGCATCCAGCAGGAATGACATTTTTGCTTACAAAGGATGCTTTTTAATTAGCTTGTTTCTTGTTGGTCAGAGCCCCTTACATGCCTGTGTGTTTTGATCAAATCTGCCTCGTGTTTTTATTGTTGTTTTGACATATTTTTATTTAAAAGTTGCTGTTGTTATTTTAACATCTTCACCTTACTCTCTCCCCTCCTCTCACTTACCCTCTAGGCGCCCACCTCCCGCCCCATCCAATCCATTCCTCAGAGAGGATAAGTCTGGGATATCAGGTTGGGGCAGGACCTTAAACCCCATTCTGAGGCTGAGCAAGGTGTTCCTCTGTAGGGAATGGCTCCAGAAAGTCAGTTCATACACTAGAGATAAATCCTGGTCCCTCTGCCAGGGGCCCCACAAACTGCCCACACCACACACTTGTCCCCCACATTGAGAGGGCCTAGCTGGGTCCCATGCAGGTTCCCAGCTGTCTACTTATGTTCTAATCTTCAACTTCTCTCTTATTCCCCAACGACCACTTTCCCCTCCAAATCCCTGTTTTCATAAAAATAAATGAATGAGTGAATAAATAAAGTAAAAATGGAGTTTGCTTAGTGCTGCCTCGATGTTCATGGATATCTACTAGAGCATGGGACGATTTCAGGGGCCACATTTCTGAAGAAAACGGTCTCTTGGCAGCCATCATCTAATAGCTCCTTAGCTAGGGTGAACTTCATGCATCCCTCTCCTATTCATGCTGGGCTTTTGCTTGTCTTGTGTTGTGCAGGACTTATGGATGCTGTCACAGCTGCTGCAGGTCATGTGTTGGTGACATGCACGACCTCTGACATTTATCTTTCTGCCCCTCTTCTGCAGTGATCACCGAGCCTCTTGGGGAGGTATTTTAGTAAGGTGTTCAACAGCATCTTACTTTCAATGCACTTGCCAATGCTCAGTCTATTTTACTGGCAGTCTCCTTCGTACATTTGGTTTATACATAGTTGAGATTTTAGAAATAATAGGCCGTCATTGACTATCAGTTGCATTAGAATGTAATAAATTGTATCACTGAAAAATTAATTATTTCCAAGTATTTCTTAGCATACTCTTGTTTTTTTTTTTTTTTTTAATTGCTTGTTTATTATTTTTGAGACAAGGCCTTATTGTGTATTCCAGACTGGCCTTGTATTTGCAGGCCTCCTCCCCTCAACCTTAAGAATGCAAGGGTTGTTGCCATAAATCACCATGCTTGTCTTTTCTGGTTTTGTGTGTGTGTGTGTGTGTGTGTGTGTGTGTGTGTGTATGTGTGTGTGTGTGTGTGTGTGTGATAATTATCCTTTACTTAGCAAAATTGAGCTTATTCAAAGACAGCAATGATTTTCTCTCTTTTAGGTTTATTTTGCAGTAATGTCCTTAAAAACATCCATCAACACACCTAAGAACATATTAATGGACATTAAAGTTCTTAAAGATCCTTACAAGATTGTTGCCTAGTGCCCTTTCTTTGAAACTTGCACCAATGATGGAACATTAGCATAATTTCACAGAGATTCTTATGCCCCTCTGACGTGCTACATTTAGCCTTGCTCTCATGGATTTGACTCTCTTGCTTTCTCTGTTCGTGTAGCTATGTATGCGTAAGTACTTCGTTTGGGGCTGGCCTGCGTTGGAAATGCTGTATTATCAATATAATAATGGTAAGAGGACTGACATACTCATTCTCGATAGCATCTTGGATGCTGAAGAGATGTCCGTTAAGAGTCCTGTTACCTTATTTTGAAGACTAGGGTTCAGGTTCCACTACCCATGTTAGGGAGCTCACTAATGGCTTCAACTCCAGCACCGAGGGTCTAACTCCCTCTTTTTGCCTTCATGAGGACCTGCATGCACACTTGAAAAACACACAAATGCGTAAGGGCATTTTCTTCAAAAGTGTTCTGTGTGGCCAGTACATTCCATGGTTTCCCAATTTTCTTAGAGGTTTCTGTGCGGTATCTGATTAAACCGCATAGTTGTTAGACTTACTGAAAGGTCCCAGGAAACCTCACTGTGGCAATCACTACTTCTATGGCTGTGCCCTCAGTTTCTAGACTGTGGGTCACAGCTCGACATGGGGCTGTGTAGCAAGTGTGGGGCTTGTGAAGAATTGGACAACAAAAAAGGTTTATAAACGCATGGTAACAAACTTAATTCAAATGTCATATGTGATGACTCCAAAGTTTTTCAGGCAGGAGTCTCAAATGTTGTATTGTGTAATTGCACTGTAGCCTTGGGTTCTGAACATGCAGCATGCACACTGTGCACTGCATATGCTGTCACATTATACTACACCAACAGACACTGCCTGACGTGTCCTGACTCACTTCAAGACTGCTACGTTGGGAGTTGCAGTGGTTTTATTGGACATACAAAGTTTCTTGTAGAAACATGATGATTTAATATAGAAAACAAAGACTTTTAATATTTTCCTTTGTTTGAGTTACTGACTTGACTCTTATCTTTAATTTTTAAAGAGTTGAATGAATTTTAGCTTGTCATTAGGACACACCTTATAATACTTTCTGAAATGGCCCTAAATATTTCCACCATTTTGTGAACCATACTTCTTCTGCTGAAGTCGTATTCTTAGCATTGATGATTATAAATCAAGACATTGATTAACTCTGAAAACACTGTGGGTGTTTTATGCCTTACATTTTTGGTTGTGAGCCTATAGCCTTTAACGGCTGAGCCATATCTTCAGCCCTCCATGCCTCAGAGAATCAAATACTCAGTTAATTTAATTCTTATATAATAACAAATAGAGAATACGTTTTATTAGTATGCAATTTCGCCTTCACGTGTAACAAATATTGTGGTGTGCACACGTGTGTGGGTGCACTAAGCAGTGCCTGCATTTGTAGATCCTGGAGGGTGATGTCAGTTGCTTCTGCGCCTTTTACTTTGAAGGTTTATTTTATTATTTATTTGTGTGTTGGTATGCACATTTTTATGCAAGTCCATGAATGTCAGAAGTCTGCATTGAGTCATTTGGACCTGGAGTTGCAGGTGGTTGTGAGTTGCTCAGTCTGATGACTGGGAAACCAAATTCTAATCCTCTGGAAGAGCAGTAATCATTCTTATCCTTAAGCCATCTTTTAATGCTGCTGCAGTATTTTCTGAGGCAGGGTCTCTCACCTAACTTAGAGCTCATCAGTTGGCCAGATTGGTGTCTATCCAGCTATCAGCTGGTGCCCCATTCTCTACCCTGTGTTGGGATTTCAGACACTGTTTACACCTGCCTTTCTGTGTGGGTGCTAGCATCTTATAACTCACACCTTTGTGCTCTACTAACACTCTACTCAACAGTCTTGCCATACCAACGGCTTGCTTGTGATTTTCACTCTTGATTCTATTATATCTAAAAATCTTCCTTTATATACTGTATCTATTTGAATTACTGTTACTCTGAATTTACCTAATTGAAAAAACAATGAGCTGCCCATTATTTTTGCCTATTGTTTCTTTGTTGGACATTTTTATTTTAATATAGTCAGATTCATTTTCTTTTTGTTCCCTTGGCTATGATTGAGAAGTCATCCTTCATTCACATTCCATAATACTTTGTAGTTTCTACTGTCCACTTTCTAATTATGTTTCACAAATTGAATTAAAATGTAAGTGTACCATTACTTCCCCCTTTTTTTCTTCAACTCCCCCCATCTCTCTCTCTCTCCAATTTTTCTTACTTCCTGTCAAATTTATGGCATTTTTTCTTTAATTATTGTTGACCACACACAAGCATAAAAACACAACTTGCTAAGTCCATTTATTTCCCTTAGAAGTTACGAGTTCAGGGTTGACCATTTGTGTTGGACAACCAACTAGGGCGCTCATCCCCGGGAAAGACAAATTCTCCCTCTTAGCAGCGATTAGTTGCTATAGCTTCTTTTTCTGTTGAGGAATTATGGTGCAGCTTTCCTGTGACTTCTATGAGACACTGACAGCAGACTTTCTGCCCCTTCTTCTGGATGTTCCATGGACGTTAGGTACACCACAGTCTGTGGGATCCCTTACCACTCTTTTGCTGATCCTCTACCTTATTTCCTTTTGGCCCAATTTTTACCACCAGATGCCTTGATTATTGAGTTGAAAAGGTGAAAAGTGGGTATCTTTGCTTGGTGTCAAATCTTCTGGTAAACGTATAGAGATTACAATCAAATATCTTGTTAGTGATAGATTTTTATACACATTTTGTATTCTTTTGAGGAAATTCTATTACTAACTTCACAAATAATGAATGACTGAAGTTTTAAACAAATTTTTTTTTTCTTTTTCTCTTAAAATCAGAGTGTATTTTCCCTTTAGTCTGCTGAATTGTATCGATCATTTTCAAGTGCCATACTAACCTTGCATTGCTGGAGTCACCTTTTGGTTTTGAGGCTGATTACTAGTATTTTATTAGGGAATTAAAAAATGTTCTGTCTATAAGTGATATTGATATATAGTTTTCCCTTTCTAACTTCACTGGCTTTGCCATATCAGAGGAATATTGGCCTCATAAGTCAAGTTACCAAATAATATTTTATCTTTAATGTTCTCTAGAGCTTCATGTAGAAGTGCTTTTTTTTTTTCTAGAATTTTTAAGCTATGGATTTGGTGAAATGGATATAACTAGTTCAGGTTACTTACCTTATTTTTGAATATGCAGACTTTTTTTACATTGGCTTTGCAAGGTGTAGCACCTAGATAATGCATGCCCACTAGTCATTTGAAAATATTTTTTTTCTTTTAAAATGATAGTGACAAGCAGGATATTCACCTTAATCAGCTGATGCAGATGCTTTATAACTTTTGGGACCCAGTTAATAACTTAGGAAGAGTTATCAAAAGATAATATTTACAGGAAAATGGGGAGGGCTCGGTAACTCTGTGGTATAGTTCATGTACCTGTGCCCTGAGTTCAGTGATCTCCCAGCTTTACCATGAGACTCTGGATGGTTTGATACTTTCTTCTTTTCTTACACTCCATACCCACCTCTACAGTCAGATATATATATATATTTTTTCAATTCACTTTTATATCTGTTGGTGCATTTGGGTTCATTTCCGTGATCATTCCTGTCTGACGTTGGTTACTGCCAACTTTCCACTAGAGACGTTCAATCAAAATCACTTTCTTTATTCTTACAGAGATTTTGCCTTTTTATTATTGTTTTGTTCTTTTGATTTGAAGTCTAGGGAAGCTGTTACCTAATCCTTTTAGACTGACTTGACAACATCACTCACGTGTGAAGTAGTTCTCAGTTAAACATGTGCAGCTGTAATTGATAGCAATTTTCTTAGTGACATTTCATTATTTTAGGCCCTATTTATTTTGGTTTTCTTGAAAATGTCTTTATTTTCATTTTAACATCATTTTAAAGCACTGAGTATTCACTTGCAAAATGTAGCTCTGATTTTAATAGTTTTAAGGAAGATGCCTTAGTAAGATTAGAGGTGCCAGAGAACAGGAAGCTGGAGGGCTAATTTGTCACCCAGGTGTCAGGTGTTTTGCTCTGCGAGCAACAGCTTTCTTCCTGTTAGCTCTTGCTGAGAAAGTTGGACGTTAAAACTAAATCGTTATTTTTTGAGACTATTCAACTTGAACACTTTTGTGTGTCTTGGATTACCTGGGTCTCTCCTGTTCATAAAATATAAAAGTTAATCTTTATAATAAATTTTATGTTTTTAAATTTTTCTTTCATTAGTTTTCCCATACATTCTGACCACATTCTTTTCCTACCTCCATCTGCTCCCAGAACTTCCCATTTCACCACATGTTCTCTCTCTTTCTTCTTAAAAAACACAACAACCCTTCCAAAATCAAATAAAACAAACTATGCAGCAGGAAAAACAACAACAACAAAAAAAAACCAAAAAAACCCCCCAAACCAATAAGACAATACCAAAGCCAAACCTCTGAGTCTGCCTAGTGCTGGCTAGCTGCTCTGGGACGTGGATTTTGTGCTGGAACAGTTGATAAACTGTGCTACTCCACTGGAGGAAACTGGTTTTCTCCTTTCCCAGCAGGTATAAATTGCAAATAGCTTCTTGATAAGAGGTGGGACTCTGTGTTCATGTCCTTTCTCCTTGTTAAGATTTTGTCTGGTGTGAACTTGTGCAGGTCTTGTGTGTACTGTCACAGTCTCTATGAGCGCATATACGTATCAGCCCTGTTGAATCTGGAGACATTTACTTGGAGTCATGCACACTCTGCTCTTCTAACCTATCTGTTTTCCCCTCTGCATAGATCTCCGATCCTAGAGAGGGAGGTATGATAAGGCCAAGTGCTCTAAAGTCTACCTTCTGTGCACATAGCTCAGTTGTGAGTCTCTGTGCTAATGGCCATCATCTGCAAAAGGAAGCTTCTCTGATAAAGGCTTAATGATGCACTGGCCCGAGTAGGTCATTAGGAGCCATTTTATTGCTATGTTCCTTTAGTACAATGGTTCTCAGCCTTCCTAATGCCCTTTAATACAGTTCTTCATGTTGTAGTGACCCCCCTGCCAACCATAAAATTATTTTCATTGCTACTTCATAACTACAATTTTGCTACTGTTATTAATCATAATTTAAATGTCTAATATGTAGTATATCTGATAAGGGGCCCCTCAGAAAGGGTTGTCCTACCCCAAAGGGGTTGCGGGCCTACAACCACTGCTTTAGAACAGTGATTTAGTAGGTTCCCCCTAGAGCCTATGTATTTTTAACTTATATTGATTTGTATGTTCTTAGAATCTTTTGTGAGTATTTTGTAGGTGTATTGACTATGGACATGAGTCTGATTGGTGAGACATGCGCCTATTGTTTCCAGCTCAGCATTTTTGGGCAATTTTAATGCCGTATACTAACTTGTAGGTCCCTATTCATGTTTCCTTTGCATTGGCTCTTCAGTGCTCAGTAAAACGGTCCTGATGTGGTCAGAGGTGTAAGGATAAGGGCTACTACAAGTCAGGCTGCCATCCTGAGATGGCAAGTGTAGAGTGTTCAGAATAGTAAATGAAGTGAACAAAATGAATTTGCAGTGGTTTCTCCAATACTTTCTTTTCTTATGGCCAAATGTGATGAAACAAGCCTGAGAAGAACCAGCCTGTTGGCAGGATTAAGGGCACGAGGGTCAAAACAAGGAGGCCACGAGCGACCTCTGTCATCTACTATTGAGGGCAGCAGTGGTCTCTTCAGGGCTCAGGCTGGCCTGTCTACCTCACCGGGTAAAACAAAGAAGCAAATATAAACAGGGTTGGTGCCAAAACTTTGAATATACACTTTCTTACTTATATATTTAATTCCTCAGTAATTCAGGAATTTAAGTTTATCAACTTGCCACATGGATTTATTATCACAGAGATGCTTGTGTTCTTTTTCAGTCATTCTGCAACACCTCTTCTTGTTCTCTGCCTTTCTTCTGTGACTGTCCACGGCCATCTTTCTCTTCCTTAGACACACAACATTCCCATTTTATCTGCTTAGAGCACAGCTCCTACAACTATGTGTAACTCTTGAAATATGTGATTGGTAGGGAATATGTAAGATCTTACAAAAAATTAGTCACTAGACTTCAAATTTTCAAGGTAAATTGTATGAAGAACTGAATAATATGAATAATTTTCATAATTTTAATTCCAATTTCATATCCTTTCCTTAATTTAAAAAAAATCCAAAAACTAAAAACAAAACCCCACCAACTATAACTTGCTTTGCCTATATATTCATGGGTAGGGAGCCCTGCCCTGGAGTGTAATCACTTTACCTCAGAAGCTAACAAGTGTCGATAACTTCTCCTTGTTCCTAGTTGTGGTAGTCACTGGTTTGATCTTGTGCAGGCAACTGCAGCTGTGAGTGTCTGATCTGACTGTCATAGCCCTGTCATGTCCATTAAATACCGTTCCCTTCTGGTCTGGCATGACCTCAGTCTCTTATAATCTTTCTGCTTCCTCTTCCAAGATGGTCTCCGAGCCTTGAGGGTAGGGAGTGTGATCTACATGTTTCATTGTGGCTGAGCACTCAAGAAGCATTATTATTATTATTATTATTATTATTATTATTATTATTATTATTATTATTTGTACTATTACCAGTTGTTAGTTCATTGTTAACCACCATCCACTGCACAAAGACATCCCTGTGATGAGTTCTGAGAGCACTTTGTTTTTATGTCTGTGTAGCAAGTTAGTATCAGCAGATTCACCCCGTGTCCTATACATTTCCCAGCCATGGGTTCTTGATACAGCATCAAACATACATTTTCTTTTATAGAATGGACATTAAATCTAATTACAAAGTGTTTTGTTACCCTCATCCTGTTATTGCATTCATGGGCACACCTGGCCATGCTGATTATTATTGTACTTCACAGAGTTACAGTAGCCAACGGTGACCCCTGCTCTGAGACTGTCAATCCTGCATAGCGCTCTGTAGTGCTATGAAAGCTAGCCAGTAGGAAGGAGGCTTCCTGGTTAGTAGTAACTTAATTGCTCCGTGTCCTGTGTCCAGTGTGGTATTTCTGTTTCAGTTTTTTTGTATTCACTTTTAACGTTAGGAATCTTGGAGAATGAACTGAATGAATTAGTCTTGTGGATGTCAAGCTAGTGTAATACATATCAGATTGTTCTTCTCCTAAGATTTGGGATGCTAAAATTAATATAGAATTATGTGGATTTCCTTAGTAATTTTTGGATATTCTAGTTTTTTTCACAATATGACATATACAAATAAATGACAGAGAACCAAGCATATTATTTTCTATAATTACTGATTTTCTTTCTGAGATATATATCAAGTAGTTGCATATGCACATTATGTGATAGAGCTGGAGCTTTGAGGTATGACTGGGTACTCTGCATGGGTTGAAAGTCTTTCAAGGATAGTTTGAAGGTTATCTGTAATGTAGTTCTTACTGTGCTTACCTAATTACACAGTGCCTCAACTGGAAAATTGAACTGGGCATGATCTTTTCTTCCTACTGAGGTAGCAATTCCATCCATTTGTTTCTTTTCAATTCCTTTTTAAAAAATGAATTTTCATGTAAGCATTTTTGTTCATTTTTAAATGTTATTTTCCTCATTAATATTTTCAAATTCTGAGTTTTCTATTTGTATATCTACTTTAGCATATGCATAAAACTTACTTGTTTTAATAAAGCAAACTTAACAAATTTTAGTTAAATCTTACAGAAAAAGTGTATTAGAGCTTTTTATGACAAAGGCTTAAATTAGTCTTTTATTCATTTTTACATTATCTTGTCTCCTGTAAACATGGCGCCACTTAAAAACTGCAACATCAACTTATAAGTCGATTGAGAGATTTTGTAGGAAGCTGCTGAATGAGACGAGGCGTGGAAGATCTGTGTGAGGAGCATTTAGACCCATCATCATAGTTGCAGAAACTCTGCTTTAGTTGAACAGAGTTTGATGTGCTTTTTTTTCAACAAAAGGAAAAAAGGGTTTGCTAAAGTCCTAAGATATCCGTTTTCAGATCATGTCAAGTGTGGTTTGGGTGTTTTGGAATGAACAGATTCAAGTCAGAATGCTATCCTACCTTTTGCCCTAAGCCACTTGGGAAAAAAACAAAACAAAAGAACCAAAATCTACTTGTTTGAAACAACACATCTCACATTTGTCTTACAAAATAGGAAAGTTAAGCATCTATGACATATAACTGGTTATCACTATAGAGATTAAGTGTGGAAGAAGCATACTACTTGTGCTTTTAATAATATGGTCATTCTCTTGGGTTCTAAGGGCCATTATATTCAGAGAATAAATTAAGATACTCTGGACATGGGCTTATGGTAGCTTGAACTAGAATTATATTGAGACAGAAAATGTTGATGAACTTGCGATTTGAAGATAGAACTGGTAAAAATCTACTGATAGTTTGTATTTATGTAGTAAAGAATGAAACAGAGAATATTAAGAATAGCGCATAGAGAACCTGGGGGAAAGCCGATTTGGATAAGGTCAACCAAGAATTATGATGTCAAGTTGACAAATGATTAAATGAGTCTGAAATTTTAGAAAATGAGGTCAAAGATAGGACATATAGATGATTATAGTCATGGGACCTGTGTTATCTTGGGAGAGCCTGCAGATAAATATACAACATAGGCACCACAGGACATTCAAGACATTCAGAGATATAGGACAGGAAGTTCCAAGGGTATTTGTGAAGATTGAGGAATAAAAATAATGTCTTCTTGTGAAGGAGAATTGGCATTTAATCCTACAGGGATGTCATATTAAGCACAGGAGAAAGAATTATCTGTTGAATTTGGCAAGAGTAGCCTCAATAAAATGTTAAAATTAGAAACCTGATCATTTAATCCAGAAAAGATTGGGAAGTGAAGAAGTGGTTGCAGTGACTATATACAACTTCCAGGAATTTTGCTATGAAGAAGAGCAGAAAAATAGGATAGTACCTAGAAGAAGATTTGAATTTGAGGGAAGTTCTTTTTAGACAAGAAGTGATCCAGTAACAGAATCAGTGTGGTAAAACTTGGTAACAAAATGTGACTCTTGTGTGAAGCCACATGGGGGAATAGATTTAATAGAATACTTCTATGTTTTCAAAGTTAGGGCATAAAAAACCTCATTCATAATTATCTGGAATCTCTAATAAATCTTTATTTCTGGGCTTTTCTAAGGTACAGAATGGTCTTGTCTTCAGAAGGTCTGTGGGTTGAGCACAGGCTTTGCCTGCTTAGTTTAAGCTGAGGAAGGATGGAGGAACTGCTGAGTGTCTGTGAGGGAATTCAAGTGAAAATAACTATTTTCAGGAGAATTGTTTTGAATCAGAAGATTACAAACTGTAGTTCTTCAAATTCAAAATGGATGCATATAATGCAGAGTTAATCATATTCTTTTACAATTCCTGTATTTTTCTGGCCTCTGAGCTTTCAGAGTTCTTCACCTGCTGTAGTGTGAAACTTAGTTGCTTGGTGTCTTTAGTTTGATTTTTTTTTTTTTTTTTAATTTGCTTGTATATGTGAATATGTGTGTGGGCTCACATGTCCACACGTGGAGATCAGAGGACAAACTATGAGAGCCAAGTCTCTCCCTCTGTCCTTTGGGTCTCAGGTTCTGAACTCAGCTCATTAGGTTTGAGAGTGGGTGCCTTTACCTGCTGAGCCATCCTCCTGGTTCTTGATGCTTTATCTCACACCTCTTTGTTGTATGAAGTTTCTGGCCCTGACTTGCTCCAAGATCCTGGACCAGCAGCCCCAAATAATCACACAAAGTCTTGTATTAATTTTATGCTGATCAGCTTATGGTTCTGGCATACTGCTCTTTACCCTTAAACTAACCCGTGATTCTTATCCTGTTCAGCCATGTGGCTCGGTATCTTTTCTCAGAGCAGCATAGTTGTCCTCTGCATCTGCTGCTGGCTTCTCTGGCAGCTCTGTGGCATTTCTGCTCTGTTCTTCTTGTTCCCAGAGTTTTCTTTCTTCCGCCCACACTTCCTGTCTGCCCTCAGTCAATCAGCATTTTTATTAAACCAGTAGTAGGTGGGACAGTTATTTACAATGAAACAACATAATCCCATTACAACCCTCCAAACACTCCTGTCTGTTTGAAAGAGGTGGGAAATAGCCCATTGGGACCCTTTCCTACTGCCTTAAGCTTAACTTTCTTAGTGATAGCTGTAGAGAGATAACATAGACACACACAGGCAGGGGAAGCACTTATGCTCTATGCTCCACCTCTGCCCTCAGCCAGCGTCAAGCTGTTGGCTCCTGTTTCTGCATATGGAATTGAATGTTTTATATAGATGACAAGAATAGTTCATTCATAAGAACTGTTCTGCGATACACGACAATTTGAAAATGGGACTGTAATGTTAAAATTTATTTTTATATTTTTATGTTGATAACTTTTTCAGCATAGAAGGTAATTGGTGTTCTTTTAAAAGGGAAATTAAGAGTCAAATAAGGACGTGACTGTGACCAAAGTAGGCTATGTTATATACATATATGTGAAAATATCACAAACCCCTTAGTAGCTGCTAATAAAGTAAAAAATATTGTGTATCCTCAAGATCTACAATAGCATGCCCTGATAGTGAGATAGTTCCTAGAAGGAAGAAAAGAATATATTCTGGTGTTTTAGGACAATTTCCTGGTAGCCTCTCTCATGGCTGAAACAAAATTTGTATTGGTGGAATAACACTGTGTCTGGAGAAAAAAAACGAACCTCCATTTTTTAAAATAATAATGTAACAGGTGGAGAAGAATTATATGAAAGGAATTATAGATTATAGATAAAAGGTATTTAGAACAATATTATTATAGATGCCATCATTCTCATGTTTTGCTGAAAGCATATTTATAGTTGTGACAATGGTTATTGTTATGTTTATGTAATAGCAAAATTCAGTCAATATTCTTTCCTGAAGAGTCTAGGGAATGACTAGGTGGCCAAAGTGCTTTTTGAACTCACTCTACAGGCTCAAATGGAGCCCTTGATGTCCCGAAGCTATACATATTCTTTACATTGTAGTTTTGGGAAAAGTAACTCAAGCAATTTAATTGGATCTGATTTATGTGCAGGTGGCTTCTAAGACTGTGGTGTTACCATCAGTGGCTTCCTTGGTGGCTCTACTTGGAGTTAGCAGTCCTTGCTCTGGACACACATTACCCTTTCTCATCTGGGTGGTGAAGTCTGGTTGGCCTCAATAGTTTTGCTACCGTGAAAAAGTATATTCATGTTGCTGCCGTCTTTAAGGCACCTCTCAAAATAGGTCTGAGCCAGAGCACAGCAGGGCTGGTCCTCATATCTCAGCAGGATAGAGAAACCTGAAAGATGATCATGATGCTGGGGCTTGATGCTGCATGATGGCTTGTCCTTGTTTCTTCTTTGCTCTCTGATTTAGATCGTGAGTCTACTCTGAAGCTATGACAAATAGTATGTGCCAATACAGTTCAGTCTCTGAGAAGTCTATAGATTAATTGTTCATATTAGAAAGCAACTGGGCATCTACAAAAATTTAAAACCATTATGCATACTGCTTAGTTTTTATTTTATTTATTTTCTAGACAGGGTTTCTGTGTAGCCCTGGCTATCCTGGAACTTACTCTGTAGACAAGGCTGGCTTCAGACTCACAGAGATTCACCTGCCTCTGCCTCCTGAGTGCAGATTAAGGCATCGCCACTCCTGCCTGGTGACACAATTTAATGTTAACTTTAATTTTTAAAAATTCAGGCTTTTTGTATGTATGTGCATGCATGTGTGTATGTGTACACATGCACATGTGCACCATATGTGTATGTATGCATCCTGTGTGTTCATGTTCACATGAGTCTGGGCACCCAAAATTAACGTAGGTGTCTTCCTAGATTGTTCTTCACGTTTGAGCAGAGTTTCACAGTAAATCAGGGACTTGGCACATTGGCTGGTTGGATTAGCCATCTTGTTCCTGGGGTTCCCTGTCTTCTGCTCCTGTGTTCTGGCATTACAGTGTGTACTACTCCCACCTGCCTTTTATATGGATCTGGAGATCAGAACTCCAGTCTTCACCCCTGTCTAGTAAGTGCTTTACTTAGTGAAATACTGTTCCAGCTGCTTTATCAGACTTTTGTGAATACTGATGTTCTAGTTGTCTTTAGATTTGAATACATGTATTTAGGTCTAAATTCATCCTTTCTTTGATCCCGAGTATACTGTCTGGTTCATGCTAAGTAGAAACACAGGGAAAATGACCAGTTTTGAATTGTGCCCCGCCTCCCTTCCGTTTGTTAGGAATTCTGTGTCTAGTCATTCGTATTTGCTTTCTCTAAAGTGAATGGTTCTGTGATTGTTGCTTCAGGGAAATATTTCAAATAGATGACATTAATTGGCAAAACACAAGGACAGCATCTTTGGAGGTGTTCTCTGGTATCTGTTTCCTTTATATACTTCAGATAGTCAATGAAACAAAATTAGAGAAATGAGCAGTTGATACAGGTACATAAATTATATGTATATGAATAATGTTGACATAATACTTGATATGTGCAGATATCAGACTTTATGCATACAGCTCTATATTTTAGGAAATAAAAGGCTGTCTTAGAATTTCTAGACTTTTGTCCATAGCTGTGCTTTCCATAGCTAATTACCTCAGCTATGCTTAGATACTGCTTTAGTTGTCTGTAGGTTAAAGATTATTAATGGAACATTTTGGTATGTTTGTTCATATGTACTTATTTGAATGTGTTTTATGTATGTAGATGTTGCTTATGTGTGAGTACTAATATATACATGCTATGGCTCCTGAATGAAGGGCAGAGCACAGTTGAACTTGGGGTCAGGCTTGTGGAATGAATGTGCCTTTTCTCTTTTAGCCATTGCATTGGCTCTTTGTTTCTATTATGTGAGCCACAAGTTATGGCTCGTGCTTTTATTCCCTACTTGGGAGGTTAAAGCAGCAAGATTCCCATGATTCAGCCAGCCTGGATCCTACGTAATGAGTTGTGGGTCATAGGTTAGCTTTTGCTATGTGGAGGGGGCTGTCTAAGGTGGCTCAGTGGGTAAGGATGCTTGTAGCAAAGCTGGATGACTCAAGTTCTCACTGAAACTCACATGATATGAAGAGAGTAATGAGTCCAAGTCATCATCTTCCACAAGTTCATAGTGGCAACACACACACACACACTCACACACACAACAGAAAGATAGACACGTGCATGCACACACACACACACACACACATATGCTTATAAAAATTAAAGCTAAATGTGCATATCTTTAAAGTAATAAACCTAACTGTGCCCTGAGTAGTGGTGTCTTGTCAGGTAAGAACTTGTGTCTCTTATCAGTAAGAAATGCCACCAGATTCTGACTCTTTCCTTTTGAATTTGTTAGTTTTCTTAATATTCAACTAGCATCCCTTAGATATTTGTAAACCAAAACTTATAAATAATTATGAGTTTGTTCTTCTATTTTTGAAGATAATATAAAGAAATTAGTTTAAGTTTGGGTTTCTTTTCATTTAGATGTTTCATAATAACAATTCAACTGCATTATTATAGAATTTCAGAAGTTTGTTGTTAGAGAAGACTGTCGTTAATGGACATTCATAGCTAAACAGAAGGAAATTAGTAAGGAAGGTAGCATATGATTTACTTGAGCATTGCTAAGCATTCGCTTACAGGCCCATTCTTAACTCCTGTTTCTTCTGGTTAGTAATTAACTTGTGATTATAGGGTTGTTTGTACAAACTATTGAAAGTTTGCCTTTTCTTGAAGAAAACATGTTATTTTCATAGCCTGAGATAATATTAATGTTTTCTTTTTATTGTTTTTTAATATTATGAACATTTTTAAAATCTTTGATCATATCACTAAATACTTCTCCAAAACATTGTATCAATGTAGGCTTTTATCAACAAATATGGTAGAGTATTGCTCATCATGATCACCTGGTCAATATTTTGCAGATTTAATAGGGGAAAATACCTTGTTTTCATTTTTTGTAATTATTTTAACTACCTTTGAATTGAATATCAGGTGTTGAATGGCATTTTATATGTCTTCTTTACTTAAGTTGCCTTTGCTTTCAAATGTTTCTAAGCACTAATCAATCTCTGGGAACTCTTAGTGACCCTGCTGTTTCAGTGAGTTCTAAGGTCTTAGTAGGATGGATAGAGGCTAGGGCAGAGGCTGAGGCAGAGGTGGAGGCAGAGGCGGAGGCAGAGGCGGAGGCAGAGGTGGAGGCGGAGGCTGAGGTGGAGGCTGAGGTGGAGGCGGAGGTGGAGGCTGAGGTGGAGGCTGAGGTGGAGGCGGAGGTGGAGGCTGAGGTGGAGGCTGAGGTGGAGGCGGAGGCAGAGGTGGAGGCTGAGGTGGAGGCGGAGGTGGAGGCTGAGGTGGAGGCTGAGGCGGAGGCGGAGGCTGAGGCGGAGGCTGAGGCGGAGGCGGAGGTGGAGGCGGAGGTGGAGGCGGAGGCGGAGGTGGAGGCTGAGGCGGAGGCTGAGGCGGAGGCTGAGGCGGAGGCTGAGGTGGAGGCGGAGGTGGAGGCGGAGGTGGAGGCGGAGGCGGAGGTGGAGGCTGAGGTGGAGGCGGAGGTGGAGGCGGAGGCAGAGGTGGAGGCTGAGGTGGAGGCGGAGGTGGAGGCTAGGGCAGAGGCTGAGGCAGAGGCGGAGGCAGAGGTGGAGGCGGAGGCTGAGGTGGAGGCTGAGGTGGAGGCTGAGGTGGAGGCAGAGGCAGAGGTGGAGGCAGAGGCAGAGGCTGAGGTGGAGGCAGAGGCTGAGGTGGAGGCTGAGGTGGAGGCAGAGGCGGAGGCAGAGGCTGAGGCAGAGGCTGAGGTGGAGGCGGAGGCTGAGGTGGAGGCAGAGGCAGAGGCTGAGGTGGAAGCAGAGGCAGAGGCAGAGGCAGAGGCTGAGGTGGAGGCAGAGGCAGAGGTGGAGGCAGAGGCAGAGGCTGAGGTGGAGGCAGAAGCAGAGGCTGAGGTGAAGGCAGAGGCTGAGGCTGAGGTGGAGGCAGAGGCAGAGGCTGAGGTGGAGGCAGAGGCAGAGGCTGAGGTGGAGGCAGAGGCTGAGGTGGAGGCAGAGGCTGAGGTGGAGGCAGAGGCAGAGGCTGAGGTGGAGGCAGAGGCTGAGGCTGAGGTGGAGGCAGAGGCTGAGGCTGAGGTGGAGGCAGAGGCTGAGGTGGAGGCTAGGGCAGAGGCTGAGGCTGAGGTGGAGGCAGAGGCTGAGGCTGAGGTGGAGGCAGAGGCAGAGGTGGAGGCAGAGGCGGATGTGGAGGCGGAGGCGGAGGCGGAGGCGGAGGCAGATGTGGAGGCGGAGGCAGATGTGGAGGCGGAGGCTGAGGCAGAGGCGGAGGCAGAGGCAGAGGCTAAGCCTGCCTCCTCATCACTGTTAGCATTAGCTTCCATTCCTACTGGGCCAGAGAGAGGTAAGGCTCTCCTCATTTCGGAGGCATTTCTTAAAATAGTTATGATTTCTGGAAAAGGGAAGTCACATCTATTATCTGCCACTGCAATCTGCTGAATAGGACACTGAGGCATGTATGTAAAAATTATAAATATTTTTTGATGAATGAATGTGATAAAAATTGTACCTAAGTATAACAGATTCCTTCCATCAGTAATTTGCATCTATAAGCTGTTGATAGTGATATTTCTAAATACCATGTGTTATAGAGTTTGTAAAATGCATTAGGTACATTATATATTTTAATTTAATAATAATTCTAGAAGATGAATGAGAATTCTGGTTTTGATGTGAAGAATCGATTACATACTAAGTATAAAATGAATATCCTGGGGTATGATGGTAATACGGCTTCAGCCAGTGCTTAACCTCTAGCTGTTTGCACAGATTCTGTGCTTTCTGTTCTGTTTGTTGATTTATTCCACTACATCATGAAGCATCTTTAACATTCTTCCCAGCACTTGAGACCATGACCAGTTCAAAGTCCATTAAATCCCAATGTTTTTGTTTATGAACATTAATAATTCTTTATTCATGAACTTTATTGCATGATGTGATACCATGTGGGCACTTGAAATCAAGAAAGCGAACAAATGAATCAAACCTTCCTTTGATTTCCTATTCCATCTATGGATGTTACTAAAAATTAACAATTTATTAAAACATGGATATCTATTTATTTAGCATATTTATTGAACACTTATTCTGCATTGGACAGTGTGCTAAATGACTGAACCAAAATGCAGGACACAATTTAAAGGAGTTAGAAATGAAGTCTTTCAAATTCTACCAGCTAATTATATGGATTTTACTTTCTGCAAAGAGTAAGTGAGGCTCTGAGGAGAATGCACAGTGGAGGGCATAATCTAAGTGAGAAGCCTCTTTGGGTACTTGGCCAACTAAGCTTTAGTAGGACACTGAAAGGTAAGTGATGGGTGGGGAGGGTGGGAAGCCTGTTTAGGAATTTTGAGAAATGGACAGTAGGACAGTAGGGGCAAAAGTGGGCGTTGTATGGAGAGTGTATAGAAAAATCACCGAGGCAGTTGATGTTCTGTTGATTAATAAAAGGCTTCGCCTTAAGGATTCATTTCAGTGATATCTCTGCTGCTTAGACCATTTTTAGAATTCTTACTATGACTTACCCTCAGATCTAGTTTTGAGACACAGAAGGAACAGTTTTTAAACAATAATAGATGTTTTTCTATATTCGCACAAATTATATGACTTATTTCAAAAGGGCTTTGATTAAAAATTAAACCTGCCTACAAGAACAGTTATTTAGATATTTTATCAAAATTATTAGCCATGAAATTAAGACAAAAGTAGGAATCTTTAAAAATATATGCTTCTATTTTGTAAAAATTTACCATTTTATCAATTATCAAGTGGTGCTCAGAGGGCTAAAAATGCACAGCATATAGGGTTTCTTCTGGTTGAAGGAAATGAAAGAAACATGCTTAAAATTACTGTGCATTAAATTTAGAAATGATTTCTCTTAACTGAAATGTCCCTGGTTAGGTCACTAGGTAACAGTTTTCCTGTTCATCAGTAAAGCATGGCTTATTTATAGCAGGTTTTGTGTATGTGCCAATGACTGTGTGCACATCTATAGGAAGTGGAGTTTATAGCAGGTTTTGTGTATGTGCCAATGACTGTGTGAAATCTATAGGAAGTGGAGAGGAGGGAGCGTAAGAAATGAGCAAAGTCAAGACTCTTTTTATAAACTCTATAGTCATTAAAGCCCTAGTTTCCATTCTCCATAAAAAGGAAGCAGAGCTAACGTATACAGTATATTATAGGTAGTAAAAATATTTAGGTTTCTTAAAAACTAAAAAGTACTTTGTAAATGTGTATGTTTGACAAATAGAATGATTTTCACCCATAAAATATGAAATGACATAAAAATAAGGGCACTTAGTTTAGGTCAGATGTCTAACTGAACATCCGAGATGAATGACCCTATATATAGGGCCATCTAAGATGTCTTCAGAGACCAAATTATTCACGGAGGATGGGTGCTGATATGAGGGTGTTCTAAGACCATCATTAGGACCTTCAGGAAATAGCCTTTTATAAAAATGCCATGACTACTTATACTGAAATAAATTGAGAATAGTTGATTAAGTATCTCTGATCATGTTTATTCTTTTTAACTTATGGGAAAAATTTTATGTAATATGTGCCATTTAGTTGGATTTTAATTGAGATGGTAAAAATATTTTTCTGCAATTACATAACCCACTATATAGTCTCTGTATAGGACCTTTAGAAAGAAACCAGAAAGAACACTATTCACTTTTCTTTAAAAATAATTTAAGACATGTTAAATAAGAAATTAATATGACCAAGTGCATGTTTTCCTAATGTGCTGTGCTGCAGAGTTACAGCATTAAAGATGTAGGTGGCAGAAGCCTGTTGTCTGACATGTTCTTATTACTGTGTGATGCTGAGAGGGGAGCAGAGCACTTATTTGGTGTTTCAGTCCTATGCAGTGGCTGCAAGAGACACATCTTGTGGCTGAAGTCATTCATTTTTTCAGAAAAGAGAAAGAGGCTGGGGAAAATGCATACTTTTTCTTCTTTCCCAGTAGCAACGTTGAGAAGATACCTTGTCCCATTTTTATTTCTTCTGGGATTTTGTTGCTGGCAGCCAGATGTGCAGAAACTCCTGACGACAGCATATATTCATTGCGTGTTTTTAATAGGCTTAGAGAAATATGAGTAGAGCACATGAAGGCAGCTCAGCCTCACACTTGATCTGGGAATGCCCCAAATGCTGCTGTTTAGAATTCTTGCCACAGTCAGAAGCCGAAAGCTGTGACTGCTGAATCCCACGACTGAACTAGAAGAATAATGACTGGACAATTAGCTACCAACCTCTGCTCATTTAAGCACAGTTTTCACAGAGCTCAGGAGAAATATGGAACTTGATTGGCATGTTTTTATTTGATGGTGTCTGCGAATAGATGACTTTTAAAGACAGGTGGTAAGGAAAAATAAGAGGAGGCTAAAAAGAAAGAAAATGCAATTTGAGACATTGCGCCAGGTCTGCAATTCTGTTTTATCTCATTTCCATGGGGTTTTTTCATCCCCACCAAACATTTTACAGAATGAGCTTTTTGGACAAACACTGAACAATGCAAGGTGAGTAAAGCTAAACTATATATTTTTAAATATTGTTTTAAAGAGTAGTAATCTTGCATGCCTGTGACATTGGTTGCTTTTAGGTATTAGTAATGTATGTGTGCTATTTTCTTTTAAATCAAATATAGCATTTTTTTTACACAGCGTTCTTAATTTGATTTCAAGAAGGAAAATCTCTTAGTATTAGGGCATATTGAGCATGTTAAATCTAAGTAGATTGACCTCTGAAACATAATACAGATAAGGTTATTCATTGTCTTTTTCCTAATAGAAAATGATTAATTTAAAATGTCTGATAGTTGTTTTCCCTGCAATCATGGTAGTGATTGCATTGCACATATAAGCATGGCACTGTATAATCATGTGTGACTTGCTGGAAAATATGAATAAGCAATCATGCATGCTCTTGTAAAACATGCAGAAGATGATTTCTGGGCTAAGGCATTTCTCTATGCAGGGTAGATCGATAATCACTCTTAAATGAGCTGTATTGTGGAACTGCCGGCAGTGCTCTGTATTAGGTCGGCTACTTTGGGAGGATTCTTTATTATAAATTTCTATTGCTCTTCCAACTGATCTTTTTTTGTGGTGAAGGTTGTTCAGTTATGAACATATGTTCTAGATGGTTTGTCTGGCTCACACTAACGGAGATATTCTGCTGAACAGAGCAGAGCTTTAAAAATGCAGTTTTATCACTGGATTCTTTCCTCAGTCAAGTTGTTTAGTTTTTGAGAATCTCTCCTGCTTTATGCCAAGGCTAATAAAAAAAGAATCCATTTAAGCAAAAATATATATGGAGACTGACTGAGACAGATATTCTGATAACACATTGATGCCCTCAAATTTTCCAGAAAATTTCTTAGAATTGCTTTGAATATTGAATGATTTTATTGGTCTGCTTCCTTTAGGATCTTGAAATACTGTGAGACAGCCTATTTTAGAGATTAAAGAAAAACACCATTACACAATATGTATCTTAATACAGTAAGTGAAAAGGAAGCCCTATAGTTATTTAAAGAATCTTCTTGGTGACAAATATACTTGACCTTTTCTTTGTATACATAAGTTTTTCCTCCATAATGAATGGACTAGTTTCTATTTTACTTTCATACTCATTTAAGGAATTATGCTATATGAAATGCTGGTTATTCTACGATAGGCTCTTTAAGAGATTGTTTTTATTCAGCAAACTATCACTTTAGTGTAAAATTATATATTGCATTATTTTAAAATTAAAGTAATATGTGGCTTTCTAAAATTTTTCATGATCAAGCTACCATTTTTTAATAAGTCTTTTTTCCCCCCTTTTTGCTATGTGGCGTTTCCATGTGCCTCAGCACATACCTACTGTAGAAGCTATGTTGTGGCAGCACGGTGAGGCACAGGTTTAATTAATGTTGGCATCTACCCCATTACTCCTTTGCTGCCCTGGCCCTATTTTGTTTTGTTATTGACATGTTTATAAGTTCAGTGCTCCTTATTATATACTGGCATTTTATTTTGATATAATTAAATGGAAGTTGTGAAACTTACAGAGCTTCCATAAATCAGTATTATTTAGTTTTCTCAGAAATAGTGAATAATGAATTTATTTTGTTTCTGAAAACAATTCATGTCTTTATGTTTTAATGTCTTATTCTTTAAAAACCATGGCATTAATGTACAAATTGCTCTTCAGAAATAATTAACAATTTAATTTATTCTTTCATTATTTATTATTATTTTATGATTAAGCAAAATTATTTGTGCACATAGTTATTTTGGAAGTATGGAAAGTGTAAAATAAGTAAATGAACTCCCGATTTATGTTACCACATTTAAAAATTTGGGTTATGTTTTGTGTTTAGATTAGATAAATGGGCTGTTTTAGGGTTTTTTTTTCTTTTTTCTTTTTTAATTGTGGTTAAATTCTCTTAAAAAAAGAATACCAGTACCTGGACAAAACTTTTGCACTTAATGTTGAATCAAAACCCCAAACGGAAATATTGTTAAAGTTTCCTCTTCAACAGTTCCATGGAAGGAGGAGCTGAACTGTCTTAGACAGAGATGCACTTAGAGCAGAGCCCTTGTGCTGCACGCCACTGGCTCCCAGTTATTCAGTTACATAAGTTACTTCAGTTTGGTTGTTATGTGAGTAGTAAAAAAAAAATCTTGTTTAGATTACTTGGATTGAAGATTCAGTATTTGTATTGATATATTAGTTATGATATTAGAAGTAACAGAAATATAACGTTATAGATTTGACCAAGTAATTTTATTCTGAATTGCTTTTTAGTAGAAATTACTAGAATACTATTCATCACTTGTGGGAAATCCAGTATAGAAAGGGCGCCATATCATGCAGGATTGAATTGGACTTTTCTTAAGTAACCAGTCATGTTTTCAAGCATGTCACTCTGCTTTTTATCAGCATTTAAATGGCAGTGAAGTTTGTATGACATATTGGCAATAAAAGATTAAAAGCTGAAAATATTTTGAATGTACTCTAAAACATTTCTTAGTTCAACTTGTCAAAGAAGGAAGGATTTTATGCATGTCAGTAATGTTGTACAAGCCTTAAGTCACTGAACTGGGGATTAATATGGATTGCTGAACTATTTTATTAGCTATGACCAATAGATATTAGTGAAAATTATTAGACTTTTAAGACTGATTTTTGTTTGGAAACCATACAGTCTGACTGTTATGTCACTGATGAAATTTTTAGTTTTTTCTCTTTTTTAAATGATTCTTCAGAAGCATTTTAGAGCACAAGGAGGTAGAAGAGATACTCTGTTCTTCTGCACTAAAATGAAACAGCTCATGATGCATGAATGCAAACACAAAGTTCCTGGATTCTAGTAAACCGTGTGGTAGGTTTGGTGAAATTCTTGTTAGTCATCTAATCCTAAGCTCATTTTCCTCAAGTTAAACTGTTAGGCAGGACAAACAGATAATCACCTCTCTGACCAGTAAACGAGTCCTCCAGTACTGAATTCATTCATGACATCTAATTTTTAATTTTCTTGATTTTGGCTTTGGAATTAAGGCTGAGTATGTTTGGCCTCCAGAAGTTCTCTGTCTGTGACAGAGGGCAATGCACCGAGTTAACATTTGCTTTGGGCAACTCAAGTGAACGTAGTAACAATGACTTGTTTTGTAATAAAATTTATGCAAGAGTATCCTTTGTCCTCTACGGTTTTCTTTTTGCTGGCTTTTAACATTGTTATACATTGAAGAAATACGCACACATTTTCCTTTAGATACAATTATTGTTTTGGTCATTAAATGTGTGACAGCCAGTTTGTTGTTCCATCTGACCACACAGGGGCACAATAACACTGGAATGTATTCAGAAAAGACACTATAAATATTTTTCTCTTCCTTGTACACATGTACATGGGATATGCAGAATTTCATTTCTAAACTAAGATTTAAGAAGACTTAGAGTAAGGACTATTGTCGCTGGCGATTCTAATAGTAAGTATAGGCAGGCACAGTCCCCTTTAGCTGAGTAGACCCAGCTTATGCCTATCATCCTTGATTACTATTACTGCTACTTTTCTCTCGTAAAAATGTTTGGCAGCAAGTGATACACCACTGCTTACCAAATGAATTATAAATCTTAAACTTACCTAATGAAAATACATTATTTCTATGATAAAATATGACGATTATAATGTCAATATTTTGGATGACTTTACAAAATAAATGTTTATTTTGGCGGTTAGTACTTATGGTCAGAAGTACTTAATTCTTACAGACCATTTCCTATTGCTTTAGTTTGTTATGAAACCACTGATTTGTGTTCATAAATTTCGGCACAGGCATGTTTATTCATGTCTTCACATTAATAATTCCTCTGACATTACAGGAGCAGCCTGCTTTCTTTTAGGAGCTTAGAGGATGCAATCTGCACAGTGTGTGCATTGTTAGGCTTGGCAAACATCATGTCATAATAATTTTTCATTTTAGGAATATATTTCCTGGACCAACTATATTCAGAGGCATAAAGAACTGAACTCATCATAAAATCTAATTCTTAATTTTTGTGATCCTGGCTTTGGAAGCAAAAGGAAATATGTTTGTATTCTAGAAACTGTCTTAACATGCACTTCGTTGAGTTATCAGTGGACACAATTTATGTACCTATTTAAACTTTTAAGTATATGTAATAAGTATTGTAGTTAAGGAAGTTTTTTTAATAATTGTGTTTTATTTCTCAAAAAAATGCCTTGAGTCAGAAAAATGTATCATTGGTATTTTTACAGGAATATTTATTATGGCCCTTGATTGTGTGTTATAATTAACATATATGCTTAATAGTTATATTGGTTGTATTTAAGTGATCTCTTCAATGGCCTTACTTTTACAAAGCAACTGCTATTGGTGATAACTGATAAGCTAATATAAAATAGAATTTTTCTTATCAACTTTTATATGATGGTATATCATCTTCAAAATGTTAAGCTAATTATTAGTAGCTTTCCAAATTAGTTGATCCTATTTGTTACAATGGTAAAATGCACTCATTTATGTGTGCTGTGGTTCTCTGTGCTGTCTCTGTATCCAGTCGTGAATTACTCACAAAAATTTATGCCCTCGACAAGGTTTATTCTTTGAGGCATGTACAATTTGAATTCGAGAAATTCTATGTGTTTTTAAAAACCGGGTGAACACTTTTTATGGGAACCTTAACCATTGCAGTGTGAGCGCTCTTTATTTTTGCCCAGTACTGCTAAGGTTTTCTTTGAAGTTTAACTCTGAACCATCTCTACTTTAGAAAGTGAGACACACGAGTTATGTTGAGTTGTAAGATACACAGTTTGAAACTTTTCTGGCTGTCATATTACTCTTGAGCGTCCTAAAGACCAAGACTGACATTAGCCTACGTTCACTTTAACTTGTTCAGTTTTGTAAGACGTTTGAAATACTGGAGATGTGATTAGTGCAACATGTCAAGGTGCTTGTCCATGTAAATAAAGACTGATTTGCCCTTGACTTTCTATTACATATTGTCGCTGTGTGGTTGGAAGTGTTGGCTTGTGTTCCTGCTTAGCCTCTGCTCTTCATGGATGCCTATATGCCTACTAACAAAAGCAACATATACGCTCTTAGAATTACAGTTAGGATTATGTGTGGTACATATGCATATTCCTCTTCATTGCTGCATAACATGTCATTCTATGAACACACTGTGGTCTGCACAAATTTTTAGTCTGGAAAGATAAGTTCACAAATTCCTAAAAGTCTGTGGGGGGGCATTTCACATTTTCTGTGCTTCTGACATACTGGGCAGTAAATTGCTATTCCATATGCTGTATTTATTACTTTTTTTGACTTTGAAGCAACAGGAGGTCTTGATGTTAGTTATGCTGAGTTTGGTCATTTTAGTAAGTTTTTAATGCCATTTCCTTGTGCTGCATTAAAAATATTCCTGATAGTTACATATGTGAGCAACTTCTTTTGTGTTTATTGGCCATTTGTACATGCTTCTCTGTGGAGGATCCACCCTCTTCCTTCTTACAATTTTATTTTCTGTGGGATATTTAAAAATAGTCAACTCCTAAGTCAAAAACCATATTCTCTTTACCTTTTATTAGACTGAATTTTAGATTTTTAGATTAGATCAACCACAGATTAATTTTTTTTTTCTGTGATGTGAGTAGTGGGGATGACATTAATGTTTTTCTGAATAAATAGTCAATTGACCCTCTGTGAGTTGCTGAGAAGACTTAAGGGCTTGTCTCCTATTGGACTGTTTTAAGTAAAGCTAACTTACAGAAATTTAATCATTATATACAAGAGGTTCTATTTTGAACTCCCTTTTCTGTTCCATTTGTTTATTTGTATTTTATGTACCATTCTAATCTCTATAGTAAACTGCGAGTCAGCATGTCTTACACCTTATTGTTTTCATCTTAAGTTGGCATCTTTATATGTGTAGATCTGTTCTTAACTCAATCTTCTCTGCTACTCTGTCCTTCATTGCTGGTTGGACCTCTTCCTCCACACAGTTCATCTGTCTATCCATCCATCCATCCGTCCGTCCGTCCGTCCATCCGTCTGTCCATCCATCCATCCATCCATCCATCCATCCATCCGTCCGTCCGTCCGTCCCATCCATCCATCCATCCATCCATCCGTCCGTCCGTCCGTCCGTCCGTCCGTCCGTCCGTCCGTCCGTCCGTCCATCCATCCATCCATCCATCCGCCCATCTGTTCGTTAGTCCGTCTAGTATATAAATCTAGATTTCTCATATGAGAGGAAACAGGTGATACTTTTCTCTCAGTTTGTGTTATTTTACTTAACAATGGTGACCTCCAGTTCCATGGATCTCTCTGCAAATGCTATAATTCCATACTTCCTGATGAAATAAAATCGTATTTTATAGATATTGTATGGATATGTTTCAAATTTAATACAAACCTGTCTGAGATATCAAAGGACAGAGCCATCTCTTCCAGTCTTTGTTTTTTGTTTTTTTCAAGACAGAGTTTTCTGTGTAACAGTCCTGTCTGTTCTGCAACTTGCTTTGAAGACCAGACTGTCTTTGAACTCATAGAGATTCTCTTGCCTCTGCTTCCCAAGTGCTGGGACTAACAATGTGTGCCACCACTGCCTTCCTGGGAGCCTGGAACTCCATCTGTAAACTAAACTAGGATTAAGGGCGCAGGTCACCACTCCTAGGATATTCCCTGTGCTGGCATTAAAGGTGTGAGTTACCACTGTGTGAACCTCCTAGACTGACTGTGGGTAGATCCCTCTGATATCTGAGACTGGTTTTTATTAAATTTGAAACATATACCCACAAGATATATCCTGTTTTCATTTAATTATTTAATCTTTAAAATATAGTTGTGTGTTTGCTAATGTGCTACACAGTTGAGGTAAAATGTGTGTCAGGGGTCTGAGGAAAACCTTGGGCATCAGTTCTGGGTTCCACCTTGTTTGAGGGAGTGTCTTTCATTGTTACAGTGCATGCCAATTTGGCTCTCTCCTGTGAGCTTCTAGGAATTTTCTTGTCTCCACTTCCCATTTTCTAGTAGGAGATGGGGATTCCAGATGCTGCTTTTGTGTAAGTTAGGGGGATTCAAAATCAAGTCCTCAGATTTGAGAGGCAACTGTTATCTACTAAACTGTCTTGCCCACCCACAGGCAGATTCCACATTCTGGCTGTTGTGAATTGTGCAAGTGTCTGTATACCACAGTGACTTATGAATATATAGCCTTCAAGTATATTTCTAGGAATGATGCTGTTGAGTAGTGTGTACTTTAAGGATATTGCACATGTTTCTGTTGTGTGAGTGTGTCCAGGTGGAGGCTACAAGATGAGTGTTTTCTTCAATTGTAATATAGGATCTTCCTTTGAACGTGGTCATTCAGATTTGACTTCATTGGCTGGCCTGCTGATTAACTCCTGCTTTTGCATGCCCTAGTAGGGAGTAGTTGACTGATCCAGCTAGTCCTCCACTACTGAACATTTTGAATAAATTTTGGTCATAAATGGAGATAGGGATCGAGTTTTATTATTTGTATGTAGGTATCTGGCTTCCCCAGCATCATTTGTTGAAGTGGTTATATTTATGTTGATGTGGGGTTTTAGCAGCTTTATTGAAAATCAGGTTGTGGTAGCTGGGTGAGTTTATTTGTGATTTTTATTCAAATAAAATATGAATTTTGTATAATTAATTTTGTATAATTTTGAATATTAATTGTATTTGGTTATATAATATCATTATATAACATTATACTTTTATAACATATAATATAATTGAAATTGATAATTTTAATTACTATGATATAATTTAAATTAGGTATTGTGATGCCTCCAGTATTCTGAATGTGACATAGTCTGATGTTCTATATGTTGACACTACAAAATTCACTTGCTAGGTGTAATAGTTGTCTTGTAGATTAGTTGTGTTTTGTATACAAAACTCAACTCAACAAATAGAGACTGGTTTTAGTTCTTATTCAATATTTATGCCTTTTATCCTGTCTTATAACCAATAAGATATTATCAAAAACAAAGTGTTGAAAGTTTGTAATAATGGTGTTGTCCCTACATCTGACTTTAAATAGATTTAAGTATTTGTTTAAAATATAATTACTATGAGCTGCCTTCTCTCAGGTAATACAGCAAGTGCCTGACACTGTGAAGTCAGAGTAACTAAATACTAACCCTTCCACTTCTGTGTGTTGCTGACTAAGTTTGTGGATTCTTTGAAGAATTGTTTTTGATTACATTGTACTTTTGGCCTCTGTGTATTAGAACATTTCTGATATGATGTAAATGGATAGTCTAAGTATTTTTTAATTACTTGAGTTAAAAACATGAGCTTCTATTTCAACTTATTCTTTTTGTGTATCAGGCGTTTGTTTTAACTTAAATTTGCACCTTGAGATTTTGTGAGTTGGCCTCCTTGTTGTATTTAAACTGGGCAATTGAAATACATGTGAATTTTGTGAGATAAAACTCCAAACAAAAGTTGTGTAAGTCTCTTAGTTTACTTTATTGTTGTTGTTATTTGTTTCTGGACAGGGTTTCTTTGTATGTGGCCGTGGCTGTCCTATAACTTACTCTATAGACCAGGCTAGCCTCAGACTTGCAGAGACCCACCTCCCCGTGCCTCCCAAGTACTATGATTAAAGATGTATACCTTAAAAATTTTTAAATATATATTTTAAAAATCATGGATATGTTTGCATATGTATGAAATGCTTTTTCTGAGGCTGTTGGAATTGTATGTTAGGTCGCTAGGTTCTCTTACTTTGTTAACAATTGAATTATGTTTTATTTTTAATTAAACCAATATTGCATTTCTGGGTAAAATCCCACTTGATAATGGTATGTTATTTATTATATATTGCCTAGTGACGTTTTCTATGATTTTGTTAAGCATTGCTTACATCTGTTTTCATAAAACATCCTTTTTTATCATTCAAATATAACATCTTTTGTTATTCACTATGGTTATTTACAAAATCAGGTCTTATTTTTAAAAATAACTTTAACACTATTTACATTTAAAAAATAATCATTTTATTCTTTTCTGTGTACCTTTTGTGGGTGTTTTACCTGCATGTATAAGAGTGCACCAGGCATATGCCTAGTGCCTCTGGAGGCCAGAAGAGGGCATTGGATCTCTTGGAACTAGAGTTATGGATGGTTGTGATCCACCATGTGTATGTCAGGTCTGTAGAACAGTAGGTGCTTGTGACCTCTGAATTGTCTTTCCAGCCCAACAATCTCTTTTACAAAGAACATTTCTTCAGATTTTTTTTTTTTTGAAATTAGTGATATGCTTGAATTCAGGTCTGTCTTGTTTAGATATTTACTTCACTTTAAGTTGGGAGACTGTGTTTTAGAAATCTATTTCATCTATTTGCTCACTGAAGTTCTAGTACTATTAGATTTTGTTTTTGTACTTTTGTAAACTACTTAGTGTTTGTTTCCTATCACTGAATGTAGCATCAACTTTCCAACAGTATAAATCCATTTACGCCTTCCTTTGACATTCTAAACTTTTTTCATTTCTATACATTATGTGCTTTTTAACAATGTTGCAAAATTCCTTTTAGAGCACTTTTACGAGTCTTTTGTAACTATTCACATACTTATTTCAATAGTTTCTCTTTTTGTAGACTCTTGAACATGGAGTATTTCTTATTCAGGTTACTTCTTTTTATGATTATATGGAGAAAAAAAAAACCTTTAGTGTCCATTCCTTGTGATTATTTTCACTGCATGTAGAGTGCTGTGTGGACAGATATATTGTTTTCAAGTTGAAGTTCTGTTACTTAAATGGTCATCGTAGTTTCTGATGGATAAATAAGTAGTTCACCATTGTTGTTATTTTGTATTGAGGGTTTTGTTCTTGAATGCTTCCAAGCTTTGCTCTTCACCTTCTGTTGTGGCAGCTTCATTGACACGCTTATACATGGTTTTTGTTGTGCTTACAGTTTTGAATTTGTGAATATATCTTTTACTCTAATTTGATAATTTTTGACTATTATGTAATGCAAACCCTTTATCTCTTTATAAGGATTTCCATTCCTCTGTCTAGTTTTGTATATTTTAGAAAGTTCTGTAGATTATCTTACAGGTTTCTGTAATTTTTCATTTGAATGTCTTTGTTTCCCTTCTTTGTAAATTGTTTTATTTCCTATACAATATATTCTGATTATGGTTTCTCTCCCCCAGATCCTCATCTACCCAACTCTTTTTTTTTTAATCTCTTTTGATCAACAGGATAAAAAGCGAATTTTTAATTATACATTTTTCATTTTTTATTTATCATTTCATTTTTTTTTTGTTTTTTGAAATTTCCTATCCTTTTGTATTTCCTATTTCATTGTGAGCCCCTAATCTTCATTTCCTTGAACATTGTTAATATAGTTAGTGGCTTAAAGCATCCTTCTCTACCAATTCTATATCCAGATTGTATCTCTTTCAGTTTGAAGTTGTGCCTTTTAATGTATTAATTATGTTTTGAATTGTATTTTTTTTTTTTACATATAAGGAAATCTCTTTGACATGAAAATATTTCATCTGTTTTCCTGGTGTATGGTGTAATGCAGAATCCTGAGCTTTACCACAAATTGTGTTTTCCTTGAGGTGATGGTAGTTGAAATGTTATTATTTTAATTTTATCTGACTTGTTTATAAATGTTTAGTTAGCTAGAGTGAAAAGCAAAATACAGGAATATTTGTTCTTTACATCCTAGTGGTAATGTGCTTCCACATGCATCTTCTTTTCTTTGTTTGTGTCAAGATCTCAGGTATTGCTGGCTTGTCTTACATTCTCTATGCAGCTGAATGTAGGATCAAACCCAGGGCTTGGTGCATGCTAGGAAAGCACTCTATCAGCTGAGCTACATACCCAACCCACCAAGAATATTTTGTGACAAGTTTTAAAGGAAATGTCATGATGTTTATAATTAGAATGAGTAGGCTAAAAACAAAAATCTAGTTTTTAGAACAATGTCTATGCTAAAAATATAACTATTTGTAATTATGAACAATCTTCAAAAATTTTTAAATCTCCAACCTTATTTTTCACATTCTATTTCTGAAAATTATTTTTTGGGTGTTCTATGGTACATCTCAATTTCAAAATGAAACGTGGCAGTCTTAAGAATAGGGCATGCTACATTTTCTAGAGAAACTGAACAGCTTGTTCTAAGAACTATTTACACAAAATGTAAATCTCAAGATGAAAATACATTTGAGGCTTAAAGCAATGTGTGCTTTAAAGAATATTATCATATTTCCTATGAAGCACATACAGTGAAGGAAATACTTCTTATATATTCTTTATTGTTAGTATTATAACAAAAACATGGAGGAATAACTTAAACGAAATGAAGCACCACAGTTTGATTATATAATGCAAATATTATTTAGAATTCTTTACCTGCTTATGTGTCTTATAATTTTTTATACTTTTTCGTTGATTCATTTTCTATTTTATAGCAACAAATTACTACAAATTTAATGAGTTAAGCATTTATTTATGGTCTTGCAGTTTTATAATCAGAAGTTTAGTTTTACTGAGCTGGGATTGAGTAAAGAACTTTCTAGGACTGGTCAAAGAACAGCGTGGTCATCTGAAGGCTTCTGGGAAGAATTTGTTTCTACTTTCCTTCGGGTAGTTAACAGCATTCAGCTGTTTCCAGCTGTCACTGAAGTCCTCATTTTCATAGGAATTGTCGGGGTGAGGCTGTTTCTTAGTGTTAGAGGTCTCTTGTAGTCTTGGACTTAGGGATCCCTCATCCTTCAAAGCCATTTATGAATGGCATGTTCAATTCTAATGCTTGGAATATTTCCTATTGGTTTATTTATTTTTTTATATTTTTTGCTACTAGCAAAAAAATATTTTGTGTTGTTCAAGGAATCCTGTGATTGAGTTGGAGTAAGTCAAGTTATCCCTCATTGATGATCCCTGAGCCAATGGATTAACCTTAAGAAAATCTTTCCATCAAATACAGTGAAGTCACAGATACAGTGCCATAATGAGGTCATATGATTTTGGGTAGATATGACTTGGAGATAAAACATTTTCAGAATTTTCTTACCAGATAGCATAATAATATTTAAATTGAAATCAAACATATTGGTAACATAATGTAAATAAGTACAAATTGGATACTTAGACTAATAGATTAAAACATTATCTTTGATCCTGATTCTGTCGCTTATGTTCAGCAAATGGTTTGATAGCCCCGCCCCGGTGCTTGTGTCGGCGAGGTTTGCTTTGTCCTTCTGAGTCCATTTTGTACTCTGGTTACTAGTCCTTTATAACGGAGTATAAAAGTGCTGTATTTTCTGATGACCCCTGCCCTCTGCCTGTGAGGTGTTGGAGACCTACCCTAGGTCCTCAAGCCTGCTCAGCAGCCTCTCAGCTACCATCTTCTCTTTAGCTCCTCCCATTTGCTTTTTTTTTTACTGATTTTTTTTTTATACAATATATTCTATATTCTGAGTATGGTATCCCCTCCACCAGCTCCTTGCAGATCCTGCTCTGTCATTGCTCTACAGGTGGTGGGGCCTGGGAGAATGGAGCAGATAAATGAGGCTGACCAAGTCTTATGCAATGACAAACTTTATTTAGGGTCCCAGACAATTTATTCTCTGAGTGTTAAGAACAGTCACATGACTGAGCTCAAACTGTGTACAATCATAAGTGTAAACTACATTTGGGAAAAAAATTCTGGAGAGGCATATAAGGGATAATTTAAACATTTAATGGGTGAGCTGAAGTATCTTTTGAAGAAAATGAGGTCATAAGACTCTTAGCTGGTTCTTTTGGAATATTCTCGAAAGCACTTCATTTTGGGGGTGTGTTCTGACATTTCTCACCTTCCTACCCACTCAATCCTATGCCCTTTCTTTCTGCCTTTAAAAAAAAATTAGGCAAACCAACAAACAGTAATTAAAAACAAAAGCATAATACACACAGACACACTCACACAGACCCACACTCTCACACACAGACACACACAGTCACATACACAGACACACTCACACAGACACACACACACACTCTCACACAGGCACACACACACACACACACACACACTCTCACACACAGACATATACACACAGACACACAGACACACATACACACTCACAACACCATAGATACAAATGGTCAGAAACCATCATGAATAAACCAAAGACCAATGACTCAAAAATACCCAAAACAAGCAACATGTGACAAAAAGCTTTCAAAAATACCACTGGGTTCACTTGTGTTGTCTACTGCTGGGCATGAGGTCTTCCATTAAATGTAGCTGATATGCCCAGAGAAGGATCCACTGGAGAAACTAACTTTCCTTTGCAAGTCAATACTGGTTGCAGAACAGCTTCTTGGTTAGGGGTGGGAGCTTGTGTCTCTTTTCCCCTGTCAGTCAGGCTTGACCCTGTGCAGGCCCCGTGATGCTGCCAGACTCTGTGAGTTCATAATGAATGGCAGTCCTGTTGTGCCCTGAAAATACTGTTTCCTTGGTGTCATCCCTTCTGACTTTTGGAGTTTTTCTGTCTTCATCAAACAACTCCCTGAACCCTGAGGAGATGCGTTTGCTTTTTAATTTAGATTTCCACTAATCTCCTGAAATTCTCCCAGTTCCTAAATGTGTATATCTATCCTTCCATTAAATGCTGTCAGAAACTCCTTGCAATTAAAGTATTTATCTGCTCACTGCAGCATCCTGGTTATCTTTAGAGCTTTCTATTCTTATTACTATGGATTCATTTTCTCCCTCTTTACATTTATTGTGTATAGTTTCTTGTGAAGATTCTACTTTGTGTTTCATTTGAAGGAAGCTGATCTGCTAAGCAGCTGCATAAAGGACAGCCATCTTGTCAACCTTCGATTCTAGGTGTTTTTATGACCGTATTCTCTCTTATTTTGTTTTTCTTTTGTCCATTGTTACTTTGGCAACGAATATGTTTTTCTCTTTGCTCTTAATGCATGAGCCTTGTGGGAACTCCTCTGAATAACCCAGGGTTTCCACAGTTACCTTACTAAATTTGCCAGTGAGACAATTTATAGCGGTACCCAACCTCAGATAAACATTCCAGCTTTCGGGCTATTCCAGTGCAGTCTGTCAGATTCTTACCATAGCCCGCTTACCTCTTTTTATACTCCTCCTGTCTGCTGACCACCCCAACCCTTCCCTGCTATTCTCCTTTCTATTTTCATTCTTTGGGGGCAACCCTCTGCATCTTTTAGGGTTTCTTAGAGGACCCCAAGTAGGGATTATTTATAAGAATCTGAGCTCCTTACCAATGTCTACATTCAACTATAGTAAATATTTTCACTTCTTCCTTCACTCTGAATTGTAGATGCTCAGGAAGGGGTGAAGTCTCAGGACACCTCCCCGCAGTGACTCTCACTGACCACATTCCCACCACCCAGAGGGCGATGTTAAGTCTTGTTCAGATATTGTGCCTGTAAGCACAACTGCTGTGAAATATTTTAAAAATATTTTTAATCTCCCATTCACACCACTGCTTCTTCCATTTCACACTTTACCCCGCTGTTTCTGAGGTGCTCCCTGAGCCTTGATGGGAGAGTGGTAGTGGATGATGTCCCATTTGTGGGTGAGCATCCAACAGTCTCCTCTTTTTTAACACCTGTGAGTCTCTGTGGTTACAACTACCTACTGTAGAAGGGAGACTCTTCTCTGATCAAAGTTTATGTGACCATTAATACTTGGACATAAACAAAATCATTTAGCTGGCATTCATGTGCATATTATATTCATGTACTAAAAAGATAGAAGCTTTTCCACCATGGTCTATGACCTTCCCAGACATGGACTTTTGACCAAGCTAACAGTATTAGATATGGGTTTCTTCCTGTGGAGGAGGTCTAAAATCTAACTAGAAGGCTGCTGGTTACCCTACTTACTGACTTCCTGTACTGCACCAGTGGCCATAACTAGATTGGTAATGTGGCACACAGGGTCCACAGCTGATAGGACTTTTATGGCACTTCTCTCCCTACAGTCTGCCTAGAATCCCCTGAAGAACGTGAGCTGATCAACAGGGTGGCCTTTATCTGCCTTGGTTCCAGCTTGATTTCTCCGTGTGCTGCTACCAAAGCACATGTTGTCTTCAGCAATCGGGTCTCATGAGATGGTCTACTGGGTAACCGAGTGAAATGGGGCTCAGTGGCCTCTCTCACTAACTGTTTGCAGGAGGTAGCCCAGTTAGCACAGGGTTTTCCTTTAATAATCTATGGCTTCTGGAAGCATCTTTGTCTACCAACAGAGTATTTTTGTTCAAACTTTTATTTTACTCCTTATTTTTTAGTGCACTCACCTATGGACTTTTGCACATCAGTAGAGTGGTAGTGGTCTGACTTGCACAGTAGGAGGGTTTTCATGAGAAAGTCTCCTTGTTGCTGAGTGTTGCCTGAGGACGTTCTTGATGTCTGTGCTAATAAGAAATTAAACATTCTGAGCCCTCTACATCCTTACTGTTGCTGCTCAGCAATTATTTTGTTTATTTTCAACTAATTTCACTACAGCTCCTTCCTTCCGGCTACCTCTAACAGGGAATTAATTCCCCTTTTACTTTTATCTCAATAAATAATAAATTCTAACTCTATAAACTTCATTTCCATATTATTGTTGATTTCTTTAATGATTATTATATATGAAGTTGCTTTGTGAATCATTTTCTTTGAATCTTTATTCTCAAATAGGGTAAAATGTGATTTGATGACTTCCTCTCTTGTTGTCAGTATTCACTGTCAGCAATGAGATTCAAGTGAGATCCTCAGTCTTCACAACCTGATGGTGCTCTTTCTAACTACAGAAATGTAGGGGAGTCTTGTTAGCCAGTCAGCTAGACATCTCTCTCTACAGATGGTTCTGACGTTTGAGGAGTTTCTTAGCATCTGTTTTAAATTCTAAAACTGCTTTGATCAAATTTGTTTGAATCCTATTTGTGGTTACACATCTGTGACATTTGAGGATTGACATTAAGAAATAGCTTTATGTATTATCTGGTAATAACAGTAGTTATAGTGCAACTATAATTGAAGTGAAAAATAAATAGAAATAGCCAAATATATGTGATCAGGGTGTTTCAAGGGATAAAGCATAACAGGTTTGTTTTCTGTACCCCAATAGTAGATTTCTCTGACAATGCAGTAAGCCAGATCAAACTGAATTTAAAAAGTAAAAGAAGAGGTTTATTTGAGCAAAGCTACTCCTGGGTGAGTTCTCCAGCCCCAGAGATGGAGGCAGGAGAAGTCACATGCCTGACTTGAAGAAGGGAGCTTATCTGGCCAGTAGGTGAGGGTATTGCCTTGTTGACCACAGCCTGAATTTGTGCCTATGTATGGTCAAAAGCTATAATGCTAAGGTAGGAACTTGGGCTGCTGCCAGTCTCGAGGGAGGAAGAACGGAGGGAGGGAGGGAGAGGGAGAGGGAGAGGGAGAGAGAGAGGGAGAGAGAGAGAGCTTCCTTTCTGGATCATGCAGGGACTAGCCAGAGGTTCCAACCAAACAGATCATAACTTCACTTTATATGAGTTGGCAAAATCTTGCACACAAATACAAGTTCTGTTTTTGAATTACTTACACTACACTTCTCAGTGATTCAATATTAGAGTAATACTCTTTGACCTTCTCTATAGCATTTGATAAAAATGTATAGAAAACTAATAAATTAAAAGCTTTGGATTTTGTAATTTTAAGTGTAACTAATAAATAATATAGTAAATTTTATAAAGCCTAAATGAGTGAGAATATGTAACACACTTAGACCTTGTCCTGAAAAGAAACTAATTAAGTAATAATAAATAATAATTTATTATTTTCAGTATTTATTTAGTATTTATTTATCTTGATTATTGTTATGTTATCTTACAGTTCTCAAGATTTGACTCCAGAAAGATTATCTGATAGCTAAGGAATAGGTCAGAATATATTATCCTCCTAAAACTGTCAGATTGGTTTTTTAAGTCCAGTTTAGATACACTTTCACCATAAATAATAAAACTGCTTTCCATCATTGACATCGACTACCTTTATTTTATGTTAATATAAATTTTGTTTGTTCTTAAAATAAGTTCTAAATGTGTTTTAAAGACTGTTCCAATGTGTGTGAGTGTACTGTAGCTGCCTTACAAAAGTCCTGTCAGCTGAAAGGCAGAGAGGGCCACATCCTGCTGTGTCTCCATGTGGCCCTCAGCCTATGCAGGGTCCACCCTGTGGTATGCTTCAGCCAGTTGCCTCTTTCTCTAGATACAGATTCATTTTTAGGTATTGTGAGTTAAGGCTTCAACATACACATTTTGAGTAGACGTAATTCAGATCATGTGTCACTTAATTACTAATCAAGAATAAATCAATACATTTTTTCTTTTCGTTGGAATTTAGTGCTTCTATCTGAGTCTACTTTTGATAGCATTTTAATATAATTTTATTTATTTTTACTTTGAAAATATAACTTATTTTTCATTGAAACAGTAAATATTTTCAGGACTTTTAAAAGGAAAAAGTTCTATTTTCTGGGAATTTGTCTCTCTGATACTTTCAGTTCTTACAGAGCTTTGAGGAATAATCAAAGTCTCATGCCTAACCACACACTTACCTAAGTATTTCTCCATCTGAGGGTAAACTGCCTAAATAGTGACACATTTTTTGACTATAATATTTTTATAATGATGGGAAAACCTGCTTTATTATTTATTTTATAGCAGTGAATTCTTTCATATAATATTGGCATGCTATAATTATTTGCTTTGTTTTATAATTTGATAGAATAATATGAAAATTTATGATTGTTGTAATTTAGGTAATTATTTTGGTGTGTTTTGAATTTTCATTCTCTTTAAGACACCCTGTTTATATGCGTTGGCTACTTTTGAAAGGACCAGTGTTTGCACAAGACATCTCAGGACCAAGTTCTTAGCACAAAGGAGATTATTTGCCCCAGAGGGAAAAGAGCAGGGAATAGAGAACAGGAGAGAGATAGAGAATGAGGGGAAGAGGGGAGGCACAGGGGAGAAGGGGAAGCGGTGTTTGCTCTGTAGCGACCCAGCTTCTGGGCAGAGAGGAGACAGACGTGACCCATAGTCAAATGACAGTCTGTAAAGGGAAAAGGAGAAACCCCTTGTTAGGAGGAAGGACAATTAATTTTGATTGGACAAATTAACGTGGGCAGTCACAAAGGGGCTTTTGATTGCTGTACTTTAATACTCTGCTTTGATAACTGGACCTTGGTGGTCAGTCTCAGGGGAGGAAGTGGCCGAATAAGGGAATAGACCTTGGCGGGTGGCTTCAGGTATGTAATCTAATGGATTTTATCAAGGAAGAGGGAATGGGAATGGGGGAAGGGAAAGGCCTGCCAGGTTTGAGATGCGGGCCTGCTAGAGCCCCTTCAACCTTCATTGCTTTTCCTAAGGTTGTGCCAGCACGTCTGGTGCACATTTAGTATGCCTAGCCTCCTCTAGTCCATGGTATTTTGGGGGAAAAAAAAGAAAAAGAAAATGCTCTGGTCAATTTCAGCTATTTTCAGGTTGAACAGTCTCAGATTTGATTCATCACCTCTGGGACTTCATTCATTATCTAATTAAATATACATCTACTCTAATTGAGAGTGTGGTTACACTGTGTTCTTTTAATGTCTTTGAATGTTTGTGTGTATCAGATTTAGTATTCAGTCCTCATAATATCTGTATATGTCCCTTTCTTTAGTTTATAATTAACTGCTCATGATGATTTAAGATCCTCAGATAGACAGGGAAAATCACAAAACTGTATAACCTTGCTCTTCTGGTGTCAAATGTTCTTTTTGGCTATTTGCTTAACTCCCTTGCTTTGTTCAGATTTTTACAACTGGGCATGGGATTAATCACTTTTATGTGAAGTGACTGATTTAAGCCTTCAGCTTATTTGTTTGTCCTGTCCTGTCATCTTATCCTGTTCAGATGTCTGTCTGTCTGTCTGTCTGTCTGTCTGTCTGTTGATCGTCCGTCTAGCCATTCATTCTCTATTTATCTATCATCTCTTGTTCCAGAAATACCATATATTCATGGTGATTATTTTCATACATCTAGGGTCAGAATTCCATGTTCTTTTGGCTTTGCTGTCTTTCTTACTGACTTCTAATGATATAATTTGTCTCTGTAGCCTCAGCTATTCTGACACTTTATCATATTACCGTATTTACCAGTCCTAGGGGTTCCAATTTTGTAATAACATCTTCTATCCTTTGCCTGGGTTCATAGCTTTAGGTCTCCCCTCACTGGGGTGTTTGTGCCATCTTGGTTAATGAACAATCCTAAGGAACACAGACATACCATTGCATTTTCTAGTCTTAAATGGTAGAATTATTTTAACATAAACACGTTATGTCTGTTGATCCTTCTCTCTATAATCTCCCAGAGTAGTGATGGCATCCTTACCTTTTTTCCGGTGCAGACCATCACTGCTTAAATTTCCTTGAATTATTTCTAATGGACCTTGCCAGAATGCTAAGCTGATCTCACAGCCAATAAATTATTATGTAGCCTTTACCCTGATCATTTAGGACCCCTGAAGACAGCACTCTTTTAGTATCTGCTGGTAGATAAGATCAGATCTACTGATTATCAAGAGTCAAGGAGGAAGCATATGAATAGACAATGCAGTCTTGGAAGCCATCAATCTCACTTGAAGTTTCTGTATAGTTTTAATTAAGAAGGATCCTCCATGTACCTTGGCCTCAGGGCACTGGGGGTTTATCTCTACCTGCTCTGGTAAGAATCCTGGGATAGAACTGCATCTGGGCTGCCACCTGTGGCAGGGTTGGTGGTGTCGGAGGACTGTTCTGCTGTCTGGACCATACGTACCTGAGTAACATGTGCTGCCAACTGGGGCCAGGGTATCTTCTGACCGAACTGCAGCCGGGGCCATGTATGGGCACCTGACACAGCTGTAGCCAGGGTCTGTATTGATGTCCAAGGCTCCTATCACCATTGAGGGCTGCATAATTGCTTGGGAGCTGGGTTGCCACTTGAGGCCAAGTTGGTCTTCAAGGGACATGCGGCTGCTGGGTTTATTTCAGATCTGAGTGATGTGCATTGCTACCTGGGCTGTGGTGACGTCTTGGCCCAGGCTTCTGACAAGAACCGTGCCTGTGTGTCCATGGTCCGTCCTCAGATGAGGGTCTATGTTGATATCCATGGTGTCAAGAACCACGTGAATTACCCAGGTCTGCGCTGGCACCTAGGCCCACGTTAATGTCCAAGGGCTATACTGCTGTCGGGGGCCATTCAGATCAAAGTGGCCTGTGTGCCTCCCGGAACCATGGTGTCAAGCAGGCCTGGGCTGCTGCTAAAGGCCATGTCTGGGTTCATGGTCCTGCTGCGCCCTCAATCTGTGTTGATATCAGTGGTTCCTGTTGACAGTGAAGACAGGTTACACAGGGTTGATTCCACTATTCACTTGGCTGCAGCACTTGGAAAAACTGGTCCTCCCTACCTTCCAACTGCAGTACTTGGGATAGTGGGTCCTGAAACTTGCCTGGGCAGCACAGTAGAGCTGACCCTGTTGGAGTCTAAGTGAGCTGACCCTGAAGGCATGAGAGTGGGAGAGATAGCCCCCCTATCTATCTGTCCCACACTGTAAAGAGGGAGTCATGCTTCTCTCTTCCCTTCCACACAGTACTGCAGGTGGGAAAGTTAGTTCCAGGGTCATGAGAGTAACAGAGCAGCTCCTGCACTCACCTGGGCAGGACAGTAGAATTGGCCTTATGAACATGCATGAGAGATGTGATCCTACCCCTCATCTGCCATAAGGTGGGGCGGGCAGCAGAGGGATGTGAACACTGAGGTCATGAGAGAGAGCTGGCCCTGCCCTCACTCGCTGCAGTACAGGGAATGTGGGCACTGAACCCTAACTGGGTAAAATAGTAGACTTGGCCCTGGGGGTTCAAGAGCGGAACTGGCCAGGCTCCTTGCTGCGTCCTGAAGTGGATGAGCTAGCCAGGGGAATGCTGAAATTCTCACCCAATTGGTGACAATGAGGGAAAGCTGGCAGACTGACCAACCCACCTACCACCCAGCGCCATGAGTTGGCCCACCCAACATCCACCAGAGTATGTGAAGGGACTGGACCTGCAGACCCAAAGCTGCAGGATCTCCATGACTCAAGGCAACAACAGGACATCCAAGAGGGGTCCCAGTGAGGAACCGCTTGCAAGGTTGTAGCAGAAGCCGGAGGCCTCAAACCAGATCATTGACGCGTCTCAATGATGTATGGACTAAAGGGTATATGGTGTGACTTACTTTGTCACACTGCAGCTTCCACACCAAGACTTTGTGTTGTGTGTGTTAGATAGTTTGGTTGTTTTAATTTTAGTCTAGTTTAGTTTTTCTTATAAGTTTTGTTTGTTTGGGGGGAGGTTGCAGAAGTGTGGTACAGATGAAGGGATGAGATCTAGATGAGATCAGAATACATGATGTGATACCCACAATGACTATATTTAAAAAAAAAAAAAAAGTCTGACCAGAAAGGTCCATACCCAGATGGATTTAACACAGAGTGATACCAAACATTAGAAAAATAATAAGAACAAAATAAGATGTGTTCTCTATTTCCTGTTAGGATGAGTAGCCTGTACTTCTAAATGAAGGGAGTTACCTCTGCCAGGTTCCAGCACAAATGCCATGTTCTATTATGGCTACAACAGGATCCTGACTTTTGCATTAGTCTGTCTTATCTGAAAATTTAGTTTATTTGAAATTCTGTCATTCATTTAATAACGTCGATTGGTTTCTGGCTTTGTTTCCCCTCCGACTTGAAGGAAAGGTCTTCGACTCTCTTACTTTGTGCTTTATTGGTGAAGGATCCTTCAAAGTTTGTTAGTTCAGAAGTTTTCAGTGTATCTATTTGGCATTCAGCAGCTGTCATCCAGTTTCCTGTTTTTATAATTATGAGTTTTCTCATTACTCTAAAATGAGGAAATATTAAAGGATGCAGTGCGTGTTTTTACATATAAGGTGACTTATTGATGGAATGTTCTTTGAGAAAAATCTTTAGAGGGGTGTATTAATTACTTTCTTTGTTGCTGTGATAAAATAATCTGAGAAAAGGGTTTATTTTGGCATCAGAGACATCATAGCAACAGCAGCTTGGGGCAGCTGATGACTTTGCATCCATTGTCACATTGTCAGGAGACAGCTAGGAAGGTGGTACACAGTTCTTTCTCCTTTTACAGTTTTAGACATAGTGTGAGGAGTCTTCTCTTTCCCGCTAACCTAATTGAGTAGTCCCCAGAGACTTGTGTCCTGGTCTGGTGACGACAGCACATGCTGGGAGGGTAGGGAAGGGGGAGGAGCCCAGGAAGTGTGTGTGGAAAGACGTATTTTTATAAGGTTGAGTCCTGAGTATAATACAAGACAGTGCTTTTTCTTTTGAAGAGAGAGTTTTAAATTGTGATATTGCCATACTTGAGGATCATTGGCTCTATATTGAACGTGGAATGACATTGGGAGTTGTACTTTGAAGTGAAGGAAAATTTTTATTATTTTCATTACCGTTAGTTGAGAAGAAAGTGCTTTCTATAGCAGCTAGTGCTTAGGGAAGCTGGGGGAGGCTTTGAGAAGCAGCTAGTCTGGAAAGCATATCACCAGTACCCCTGATAAGGAGAACAAAAGTTAAGTTCTTCTTGGAATAAAAATACAGACTGATAATAACTTAAAAATTATTTCTTATTCTATGTGCATAGTGTGTGTGCGCTAATGAATGCCACAAAAGAGTGACTGTGAGGCTGGTTCTCTTCTCTCCTTTACATGGTTCTGGGAATTGAGTTCAGGTCTCCAGGCTTGTGTAGCAAAGCCACCCTTACTTCTCGGGCCTTCTCACAGCTCAAGGCTGATAAATCTTAATACACTGTAAGAGTTTGCTCTTTTGTAGAGAGGTAGGAATAGGTATATTTTATTGATTAGTTTGTCATGAAAAACTTAACATTTTTGCAGAGAACTTTATTAAAGAAGATTGATTTAGGAAAACTCATTGAATGGGTTTCACACTGGACATTTTTTTGATATTTGAAAATTTGATAATATCCTACCTACATATTAATATTTTTCACTCCTATTTAACTCCAGGAATTGTTTTTTAGAGTTGAAAATAGCATTTCTGATAGAATACTCACTGTTCTAATGTACTTAACCTGATTTCATATGATGACAGTAAACAATGGAAAAATTTCCAAGATTCTACATAAATTTAATTTTAGAAAAGAAGATGAAATAGTATTCTACTTTTCTGAAAAATAATTGTATGAAACAAGCATTTAATTTAAAAATATAACACATACTTTGTATTGATATTAACTGTCAAACACTTTGACTCTACTTGGCTCATGGCTGTAAGTCATTGACAACCCAGTATATTTCCTACTGCCTGTGCTCTAGTTGGAGTCCAGTTTCAGAGAATGCTAAGTGCACTATCTTGGAGGAAGGATCATCGTCCAGCATAGCTTCCAGGTGCCTGCTTAATTCTCCCATGAACGCCAAAGACCAGACGCTCTGGGTTTTGGTGAGAATTAAGAGCCCGGGGACAGTCTATTTTCTGTCTTATCTTCTGGAATACTTCTTTTTCCTTGACAGTGGCTTTCTGGTTTTACATTATAGTTTTATTTTCCCCTAGTGATTCTAGAGAACAGGGCTAAGGAGTAGGTTTGGAGTTTAGTAGGTAAGTCCTATCTTTTTTATTTGAGTGATTGACAAGTACTTAGTCTATTCTGCTGCACATGATCATCCTAATTGAAAGTATCTTAGGAAGACAACTAACTATTGAGTTTAAGGTGAGTTAAATATGTATTTTCTATATTAACTCTATGTTGTCTTTGAGCTGATGTTAAGGAACATCCGATACTTTGTTACAGTTTTGACAATGTATTTTTATTGCTCTTACTTAAACTCTCACATCAGCAGAGTTTCCACATTCAGATACACAGGGAAGCTGCTTATAGAAAAACTCCTGACACTCCTTAGGCTTTTATTCATTGTGCAGAAAAGAAGGTCGAAGGAGAAATGAGAAGTGCAGTCAAACACACAGTTAGATATTAGTTTTCTTCTTGGTATTTCATTAGTGATAGAGAAATTTACTTTCAAATGGCTATGGGTTCCCATTAATGTGTAATATGTATTGTTTAACACGGGATGTTTGTTTTGTTAATCAAATAATTAACAAATGTTAATGTAGTTCAATGATTTTGATAACTGAAATATTTATAATCTTGATAAAATATTAAAATTATAATAATGCTGTGGACATATTTTTTAAATATATGAATGGACTAAATCAACTGAGAAAAATTGTGTAATAAATTTTATTTTTTGCAGTTCAAACTTTGTTACTTAGTTTTTTTTAAGTGCTCTACAAACAGTTGGTTCAAGTATTTTATTGTTGATAGCTATGACCAAATTGTATTTGTAGAGATGTATACCTGCATGCATGTGTACAGACAGATACAGACTAGGATTTCAAAAATTACACTAAAGGAGAACTTTTTTTTAAAATCAAATTTTCAGCTGCTGTGGAAATGGGATTTTACTCACATGATTTCATTTTTGTGTGTATTACTGTACTACACAGATGTATGGAACATGAAAATATAACTACATTTAAAGGAAAAATCATGTTTGCTGTGCTGTAGTTTATCATTTCAGTCAATCCGCCTCTCCCCAAACTGGAGCTGACTATATTACTGTCCTCCAATGCTCTAGCTGCCGGTGGTCCTCTGGCTCCTAGAGATCCTCTACTTGATTGTCTGGGTTCTTCTCCCTTATTCGGAGATAGGTAGACACTAAGAACATTGCTTGTCCCCTTGAATGTTGTTTTAGAAAGAAGAAGCAGCTTGGACATTAGGATTGTGGCTGCACATTCCAGCAAGGCTGAGCCCTGTTTTCTCTGAAGGGAACTGGCGCCGAATGACACAATCAGCAACAACAAGCAGAGGATGCTGTGGGCACAATCCATGGGCTGAAGTCTCTAGGAGCTAATTTAGCAATGCATTTAAAAATTTTGAAACTCTAATGTGTAATTATAAGATGCATTTACATGCAAATTTTAACTTAATATGTTGAATAAAAGCTAAAACTTTCCTATGGACATTATAAAGCAGAAGGGCATGGCATGTACTCTTTACTGAACTGCTGTTTTACTGGAAACTGAGTAATTTGTTAAAAAGGTTCATGTGACATGAAAGAGCAGACATCAAAGAGCATGATGGGGATAGCTGGAGTCTTGCCAGCTTGTTGACGTGTCCAAAAACATTTAAGATTTGAGCATCCAAAGTACTGATTACACTTATGGCCAATATGGCAGATATCTAATGCTAATTAAAAAATTAATTGTTTTATTCATTATCTTTAATTCTTTGTTCACATAGACAATCTAGTTTTCCTCAAAACACGTTCCAAGAGTATGTTCCTTTTTTTTTTGATATTTGTATATAGTGGAGACATTTAATAATATTACATTAAGTTTTGATTGTAAATTCTCTTTCTAAAAGTGTAGGAATGAGTGAGAGCATATAGATAGACACATAAGCTCTTATTCAGGAAAGTCTATGAATTATCAAAGTCTGGAGAAGAAATCAGATAAGAACTTATTTATTAATGAGTACGTTTCTGCTTACAAGTGTATTCTGTAGTCAGTGGAGATTCTGAGGTTGGTGACTAGTTTCTCGGGAGTTTTTTGTAAGCCATGTTTTTCTTTTTGTGTACATGTGCATACAAATACACACATTTATGTAGGAGTATCTGTGTGTGCATGTGGAAACCAGAAGTTGATGTCTTCTTAATCACCTTCATTTTCCAAGATAGGGTCTCTTATTGAACCTGTAACTCATCATTGTGGCTACCCACAAGGGCCAGCAAGTAACTATGGGTCTCTTTTCTCCGCTTCAGTAGAGCTGGGATTACAGGTGTGCACCATGGAGCCTCGCCGGTAGTTGTTGCTATAGATCACTCTCAGCATTTAGAGAATCACTTCAAAAATGTTTTTCTCCCCTGGCCCCTTTTTTAGCTTCATAACACACAAATACACACACACACACACACACACACACACACACACACACACACACACACACACACACACGCACTTTGTTCATATGAGAGAAAACTTGTAGCATTTGTTTTTCTGAGTGTTTTTTACTTTTTATCAGTTGAAAATAGATAACATTTTAAGAAAGTTATGTCCCTGACAGTTTAGACTTGTTAATTATATGAGCCCTAGGGAAAGCTCCCCTCTGTGGAGATGGGGAGAGGATGAGCTAAAAAAAAAAAAAGGAGACCCCTGTTCTTCAGTCTCATTCATATACTAAGTAGTGCAAGTATCAGGAGATTTCTGAAGCTTGTACTACTTAGCTACTTGGGAGACAGTTGACCTGGAGAGTTCTTGTAGGAAGCTTGGCAAGCCCAGAGTAGGAGAATCCTGAGTGAGTGTGCATTTTGGCATGGGAATGGCCCTGTTGCGGATTCCCAAAGCCTCCGACACAAATGGCAAAGTCATTACCTGCATGGCCATGCTCAAGAGAAATGGCAGCGCTTTTCTTGGAAGCCTGAGTATGAATGTTTGTGCACAGTTGATGATCATGTTCAAAGGTTAGAAATGCTTCCACTTTCTGTATGTTTAGAGCTGAGGCTGCTGGCTATGGCCCTCTACTGACAGTAGCAGGCCCCTCTCCTGGTGTTGTATGTGATAGAGGCTGGGGTTCTAGGCTGTGGTGGTAGTGGTTAGAGAACCTCACATGATCTCATCCTCATTGTACCTTAGTCTGGGATCCAGGATGTAATCATACAAATTATCTTTACCCACAATGTCATATTTACACACAGTAGGGTATTTGTTACCCAGCCACTTCTTGGTTAAACTGCTATAGTTATCACTCCCATTGTTACAAGACTACAGTAATACTGCACACAACCCATAATTATTTTTGTCATACGTATGAACTTATAACTGGTATATTGTTTTCAAGCACTGGTACCTGCTACAGACTTACAATCTTCTAAGTTGACAAAATGTTCATGGTGACGAGCCTTATGAGTGAACAGATGTGGCCGACTTCTAAGTAATAACTTCTTTATGAAATACAGCTATTCACAGGACACAGTATATACTTTTTTTTTTTTTAGTTTTTGTTTTCCTGTATGTCAAAACGTACTCAGTTAGTTCTTTAAGGAAAGCATGCAACCACCATTTATTTGCTTTCTTGTCCGTTGTTTGTATCAGGTTCCACATACTTGACCGAAAGGCATTCATTCAGTTCCTTCTTCCTGACTGCACATTTGCAGTGTCTTATGTGGCTCACTGGAAGAGTAGGCTTCATCTTCTCTACCCTGAATTTGCTCATTTGTTTTCCCTTCTGTAATCATGCATTTAAAGTGTCTGTCAGCCTGACTCTGGCTTTTCTTGCTGCCTCTAAATTCTCTTCTGATATTCCATTTCTGTTGTGCTTGTTTTGTGCTATTTCACATTCCTATGTAGGGTATAGAGCATAAACAGTTTTCAATTTCTGAGGTCATATCAACTGTTTGTTGTATAACTTTAAAATCTAGGAAAATTTCACATTGATTTAGTTATATGATCGGCTGCTGACTGTTTCGGGTTGTTTTGCTGTTAATGTTGCCAGTGTTTTTAGCTTCTTATTCCTTAGTTTATCTTTGAATTTCAAGAATTGCTTTTAGCCTTTTGTGTCTGGTAGAAATGCATTCACTTAGCTTTCCTTGGTAGGTGGTCTGAGAACGTGTTCTTACGTTTCTGCAGTATACATTCGCTGACCATGGTATTCTTTTTAGCTAGTGCCTTTCCCATTCAGTAATATGAAAGTCTCATGCTTGGCCTGCGAGATAAACTGGGATATCCTTCCATGCATTTGCCCCTTTTCTTTGCTGCCTTCAGAATTTTCTTTTATCTTTCATCTTCAAGGGCTTAATTATTGTGTTGGATTATACATATGTGACCCACTGGTGATTGTGCTTTCTTTGTTCATGGTTATTTGTACTCCTTTTTAGGTTTAGGAAGCTTTCTAGTATTTTCTTTTAAAATAGACTCCCTCCTTTGGGAGTCTCAGATTTCCCTTGGAACATAAACCTTAGATATTTGCTCTTTTAATGGCATTAAAAATCACTGCAAGCTCCCTCCCTCCGTCCCTCCGTCCCTCCGTCCCTCCGTCCCTCCGTCCCTCCGTCCCTCCGTCCCTCCGTCCCTCCGTCCCTCCGTCCCTCCGTCCCTCCCTCCCTCCCTCCCTCCCTCCCTTCCTCCCTCCCTCCCTCTCTCCCTCCTTCTTTTCTATTTCCCCTCTCTGACTATGCATTTTCAGCTATACCGTCTCTGAGCTCACTAATTCTTTAGTTTGGTCTACTTTTATTAACTCGGTCTGCTTTTTAGCTTGAGGATTTCTGTTTGACTTAAAAGGAATTTTATTGCTCAATCAACTTTCTTTTTGCAGTACTGAAAGTGTGTGTGTGTGTTTACTTGAAGCTGTGGAGTAATCTTAAAATACTTGTTTTAAATTTTGCACCTAGAGCATGACCTTCTGGTTATTTTATGGTGATGTCTGTTGCCTTGATCTTTTACTATATGTTAGCTCCCAGAAAGTTCCTGATTCTCTTTCATTTTAAATGCCTTCTGGACACTGATAGATCAAGATTACAAAGACTATCTATTAGCTCCATGCAACCTGCTTATTTTCTCTGAGCCTGCAATTACATCTACTTCTTTAGCACTAGATTGTGCACCTTATGTCTAGGTTAGATATGAGCTATGTGTTATTGTCACTGTTTTGACATCAGAGCCAAAGACTGTCCAAATTCAGGGTTTCTGTGTTGTGTATTGTGAAATGGAAGAGTACCTGAAAAATGGCTGTTTATCCCTGAAAGCTTCTCAATTTGTCTACAATGAGGTTAGGCTCCTCATATAGAGATGGTTGTTAGGTGGTGTGGCTTCTGCCAGGTTTCAGATAGAACTCTTGACAAAGGGACCATCCTCAGCCTACAGTGCTGTACTCATGCAAATGTTGTGTCATTTGTGCCTAGGAGCTTTTTAAGACCATTCAGCAGGAAGGTAGGTCTAAGACTGATCGATGTGTTGGTTACCTCTTGTTAAGGAGATTCATGGTCCTCGAATCCTTCCACCAGCCACACATGAGCCTGACTGAAGTAAATGTCCAGCAACCTTGGATCCTATGCTGCAACTTGATACCAGGGCTGCAAGCACATGCTGTTCCCAGGACAAGAGCTGTTACAAACATCTCAGAGTTAGGTTTTACTAGTCTGATGTTAGTACCAGGGCGAAGTTCTGTGATTGTTGCTTTTTGATACTTTTAGTGGATGGAGATGAACCATACTATGGTTCCTAATGTTGGGGTATTGTTGGAGAAAATCGTCCCACCAGGATGATGCTGCGATGGATTGAACTAAGTTATAGGTTTTAGTACCTAGACATTTTCAGGGTACTGTCTGACACAGCCCTTTGCAATGCAGGCTGAAATTTGAGGCTGTTTGGTACTGAGTCTTAACAACGGTGGGTGTCATGATTGTTAGAGCAGTTCCAGAGATTCTGCCCATGAGCTCAGGCCTAGTAAGAACTGTATCACCGGAGTTTGAATGGTTGATGGAAGAAACTGTCCTTTAGGTGCCAAAGCTGTTGCTTTTAAGCCGTTTCTGAGTGTTTTGGCTATAGGAACCTCCACAGTTCTGAGACAGGGTATCTAAAGTCCACTGAAAGGTGTAGTAGTGGGGTTTTTAGGTCTCGGGTGGCCAGAGGTCCAGACCCACAGACCTGCCACCCGAGACTGCTTAGGAACCTGCCACCACTCAGGCCCCAGAAATGACTCAGACGCTTATATTAAGTTCATGCTGTTTGGCCTATGGCTCAGGCACATTGCTAGCTAGCTCTTACATCTTAAATCAACCCATTTCTATTAATCTTTCCTGCCACGTGGCCCGTGGCTCACCTGTGTTCCTTACATGTTGCTCCTTTAGGCTTCTGGCTCAGTCTCCCTCTCTGACTCCACCCTGCTTCTCCTACCTATTCTGATTCCTCCTCCTACTTTTTCTATGGTGCCTGTCATGGGCCAAAACAGCTCCTTTATTTAAATATTGCTATTCACAGCCTACAGAAAGGCATTCCCACATCATTTCCCCCTTTCTGTCTAATAAAAAAGGAAGGCTTCAATTTTAACAAAGCAAAATTTCATATAACAAATCAGCTATCAAACAAGAATTACAGTTACAACATATAGTCCATTTGTATTTAGCAAGCCTAAAGAAAATACTCTTATCAACCTTATCCTTATAAATCTAAAGTTTCATATATACCTTAAAATAACCAAGAAAAACTATACCTATGACTATCTAATCTTTAATTACATTAAAGACCACAGAAGGATATATTTACCCAAGTAAACCAGAAGTGCAAGCGACTTTTAAAATCTAGAAAGGACAGAGATGACACCTATTTGCCTGGACAGTCACCCAAGGTTCCTTTATAAAGTTGGGGCATCCATCTTCAGCCTACAGGCCCAGAGTCTCTTTTTATTTCAGTGAAGCAGGAAATCTGTTCTGCCCATTCTGGTATAGTTCATCAGTCACTTCTCCTCGAGTCCTGAAGAATGTCTGACAGTTTTCTCTGTAAAGCAGGAACCTGAATGACCATCTTGGCTTGTTCTGCCAAAGTTCAGAGATCATCTTCTTATGGAACCTGCATGTCCAGTTTTAACAGCGTACTGTCAAGCAGTCAATATAAGAACAGGTTCATGAGAGCCAGGCCCCTAGGCTACCAGTGAATCCCTACCTGATTTTACCTTAAGAAGAAAGTAAGAAACGGCAGTAGAAGGACCAGTAAAGAGGAATCTTTGATAGTCATCTATCAGTTGGAATGAGTGTGAAATTATTTAGGGTTCAAAATTTGGAAAAAGCAAAATGTGTTTTGGGGAAATTGGTTGTTTTATTTGATATGAACTGTGGACTCCATATGATTGTATTTTATCATTAATTTACATACTTTGGGAAAATAATTATATTGAATTTTTATTATTTTTTTGAAGATTATTCAAATGTTTATTAGGCCTCTTACAGGTTTTTTGAACATGACTATTGTTGGGTGTGATGACACACACTCACATGCCCTAAGGAGGTAGAAGTATGCTGATCTTTGGGAATTTCAGCTTGGTCTTCATACTGAGTTATAGACGTCTAGGTTTATGTAGAGAGGCCTTGCTACAAAAAACATAAACAAGAGGAAAAAAAATAAGAGAATCATGCTATTTATCTCTACTTACCCCACAATGCTTCTAAGACTTAGCCTAATTATAGAAGAAAATTTTGTGGATGAATAATTGAATTGTACTACTACATGTTCCTAGACTCTTGTTTAAATCTAATGATTGGAAGTCTAATAAATATCATAATAGTCCTGTCTCTCTGCTCAGACCTCAATCATCACACCATTCATATATTACAGCAGTTATTTGGACTGATATAGATGAAATTTTTCAAAAATATAACATTAACTTCTAAATAATTGGGTTTTGACTATAAGAAAACTGTACTATTTTGTCTTTATTTTGGAGAGTAAAAGATTTCGGACAAAAAGATGGGGATGTTTAGATTATAAATTCAATGAACAAAATTGGATTTATACTCTAATCAACTTTTTAGTTCACAGAGCACTTTTTTTAAAAAATGAATTTTTCTAAACCTTTTTAAAATTTTTTTGGGGAATATCTTTTTAGATTAAAAACTTTTATAACTTACAGAATGGACTTGCTCTATGTTCTATTACAAAAGCTGAACAGCAGAATTATTAATCAATTTTAATGATACTGAATTCTGTCATTTTAAAGGGAGTGTGATTTATATAGGGGAAAGTGGTTTATACATTTGTAAAGCTTCCAGTTTTAAGTATAGTCACCAGAAATGCTTTGGATCCGGATTGTGTTTGGTTCAGTGTTGTGAGGCAGTAATCAGCTAAATACCATAATCCTCCTTAGAGTGCATTCTTACTTGACCTGTGGCTATATCCAGCTCATGGTGACAGCATCAAAATAACCTTCCACTAACAGATCCATCGATACAGTGTTTTGAGCTTTCCTTCTTGAAGGAATGCTGTTTTAATTTTCAGCAGCTGAGCTTTGTCACCTTTTAAGTCATCTGATTAAAGATGGCTCCTATGACTCCGCTAGGGCTAGAAGGATTAAAAGAAAGCAGTGCCTGGCGTCATGTTGATGTGTTTTCCTCAGCGTGAGGGCGTGAGGTCTCTTGCCGGACACATGTGCGCTACAAAGGTAAAAATAAAAATGCTAAATGTTAATTGTGATGTGTAAAAATTGTTCATGCTTTTTACAAATATAAATTTATTTGTTAAACTTTAAAAAAAGGAAATTATATGCACAGGATGTATATATTGCATATTCCACATGATCATAGATTTAAACTCATAATGTACTATAGTTTAGAGGTTTGAATTTTGAATGTTTAAACTATGGAGTTAGCATTATATAATTGTATTCATGAAGTATTCTTTTTATTTATTTTTGCAATGTCCATGTTTCACAAAGTGGTCAAAGGATAGAGGTATCATTTCAGATTTTTGGATCTTTGAATGTCACCTATATAGTCTGTCAATTAAAATAACAGTTATTTAATGTAAAAAGATGGTTATTTCTTTCCTGATTTTTAAAATGTGATTCAGTATAATTTATAAAATGGTTGTTTATAAATGATCTTTACCACTGAGAATTTTTATTGTATAGATATTTTATGTATAGATAGTGTTAAGTTGTAGTAATATAAAGTCTAAATTGAGAGAATGACTTTCAGTGTCTTCTGAAAAGTTTCATGTCATTAGCTAAGAATCAAAGATATACAAATATTAAGGCTTATCTTTTCATGTATTTCTTCACTGTCCTTATGTTTTCAAATGTCTATCACACTCTTTCCTGAGCTTTGATATTAATTGATAAATATGGTCAGTATTATAGTGGTATCATTAACACAAACCATTTAAGACAGTCAATGGAAAGTATAATAACAGAAGGAAGAAATTAATATGCAACATATAAGTAGAAACTGCTCTGGAAAATTAGAATAGTAACAAATTTGGAAGAAATTATTTTTTGGCATTTTCTCATCAATCACCGTGATTTTGCAGACATAAAGTTTTAAATAGTTGATATGTTTTCTTACTCAAATTATTATGCATAGTCAGATAAACATTGATAATGGAACACCTGGTGCATTAAACAAGCAGAATATTTAAAATAGACTGGAAAATTAGTCCACCTGACTAGAAATTCTGAGCAACGGCAGAAATTCTGCTTAAAGGTGGATAGATAGAGATCTTCCAAATGTGTTTCCTATTAATGGGTGTCTGTTAACATGGCTTTAATATGGTCAAAGAGAAAAAGAATTTTAACCATAGGTTTAGTAATGAGAAGTTGTTGAGTAGAAATAAAGGGAATTTAAGTATGTGCTGATATTGTTATATTAGGAAATAGGAATAAAAAAATGCAAGAGAGGTAAATTTAAGGAGCCATATAGATAAGAGTCCCATATATGAAAACAAAGTGTACTTTTTGCTTGTGCCATGTAATTCCTCAGAATCGTTGCATGCTTTATCCTGAACTTCCTAGGTTAATTGCTTTGAATTGTGACTTGTGGATTGAATATTATTAAATGCCTTGTTATCTTTTTAGAGAAATGTACATATTACTATTTATTTTGCTCATCATTTTTTTCCTGAGAATAAGAAATACTAAGGCTTATTTCATTAGGCTTTGTGCAGGCTAGACACCAACATACAGATTAGATATACTTGAATTTTAATGTTCTTTCTCTAGTTACTGAAAGTACAGTAGTGTTTAAAAACATAGTTTTAAAATGTAAAAGACAGTATGTATGAAATAATTCATGATGCCCTTGGTAGATATTTTTTGTTACAAAATTAATAAGCCAGAGTAACTGATAGAAGATTATTTCTTTTCAAGAGTCTTACAATGGAATGCTATCTGGCTTTTGGTAGAGTTTTAATATACTAAAGTGTACTATACTTTGTTTTATTTTAAGTAGCAGGACGAATATTTCAACTACTGTTCCATTTTACATAAGTTCAATAAAATGAGCATTATCCTCATTATATTCAGATGCTTCAGGCATATTTCATAATCTTTACAACAAAGTGATTGCTAGTATAATACTGAATTTATGTTTCCAGTAGAATGACTGAAGAAAACACACTTAGATGTTTTAGCCAGGGACTGACTGCATACTCATGATTATTCTTTTGGAACAGAATCCTATAATGGGAGGTAATTTTTCTTATTTGTTGTTTGTCATTAGAATCCTGTTAAAAAGACTATTTATTTTATACGTATTTTCAAAACTTTCATGTTGTTGCTCAAAGGTAGGAATAAAATTGTCCTTTAATGCTTTTGCAATACTAAGTATGGTAATACCCTACTGGAAGTCCTTAATACTTTAAGATTTCATTTAAACACATTAACTTGATGAAGCTTTGGTATCAGTGTTATAAGATTGTAGTTTTTTTAGGGTCATTCAACATCCTAAGATTGGGGATAATAATATTGCATTTATTTACGTGTTCTTCATGAATAATTTAGTGTGCAACATTAATACTCACCCAATATCTGCCTGTTAAAATGATCTCAGTCAAAGTGTATGATCTGTGTCTCTTATGTGAGAATACAGACTCTCCACTATTAGGTGCAATAAGTCTAACTAGAAATTTAGATCTGTAACTACAGTGTAATTTTCATGTTAGACACTTATCATAGTGGTTTTTTCCTTTAGTCATTTGTATAAAAATAATGACCAAAGGAAATTGAATGTTATACAGCATGTTTTTGCACGACACATGTGCCTACACGGTAACAATACACACATGTGTTGTATAGGTTAATATTGTTATAGTATTTTTAAGTTATGCTTTCCACAAGAAAAAAGGCATGATGATCTGCCTGACTGTATCCATCCACTTGGCAGTGAATCAGTGAAATGTAACTTGCTTAAATGTCATCTCAGAGTCCTTTTCTTTGGTTTCTAGGAAAAGAAGTCCATCCGTGTCCAGGGATCAAAATCGAAGATACGAGCAGAGTGAAGAAAGAGAGGAATATTCACAGTATGTTCCTTCAGACAGCACAATGCCCAGATCTCCATCAGATTATGCTGATAGACGATCTCAACGTGAACCTCAGTTTTATGAAGAACCTGATCATTTAAATTATAGGGATTCTAACAGGAGAGGCCATAGACATTCCAAAGAGTACCTTGTAGCCGACGAGGATGTGGAGAGCAGAGATGAGTATGAGCGACAAAGGACGGAGGAGGAGTACCAGGCACGCTACAGAAGTGATCCGAATTTGGCCCGGTATCCCGTGAAGCCACAACCCTATGAAGAACAAATGCGGATCCATGCTGAAGTGTCCCGAGCACGACACGAGAGAAGGCACAGTGATGTGTCTTTGGCAAATGCCGAACTAGAAGATTCTAGGATTTCTCTGCTAAGGATGGATCGACCATCAAGGCAAAGATCTGTATCTGAACGTCGAGCTGCTATGGAAAATCAACGATCTTATTCAATGGAAAGAACTAGAGAGGCTCAGGGACAAAGTTCGTATCCACAAAGGACCTCAAACCACAGTCCCCCCACCCCTCGGAGGAGCCCTATCCCTGTCGATAGACTAGACATGAGGCGAGCTGACTCCCTGCGCAAACAACACCACTTAGATCCCAGCTCTGCAGTTAGGAAAACGAAACGGGAAAAAATGGAAAGCATGTTAAGGAATGATTCTCTGAGTTCAGACCAGTCGGAGTCAGTGAGGCCCCCACCACCAAAGCCTCATAAATCGAAGAAGGGAGGTAAAATGCGGCAGGTTTCCCTGAGCAGCTCTGAGGAGGAGTTGGCGTCCACGCCCGAATACACGAGTTGTGATGATGTGGAGATCGAGAGCGAGAGTGTGAGCGAGAAAGGTAAGCCGCCACGTGCTCCCTGAGTAGCTTTCGGTGAGCCATGCTGAGTGAGCATCTGTATCTCAGCTGTTGTAAAGGTGCGGCCACAGGAGGAAATCCTGCATTATAGAGGCTGACTGCCTTCTTATCTTTGCTGTAAGAAGCCCTTCTTAAAAATACTTTCTCGAGTTTTCTGAAGCCTTCCCTGCATTATTTATTAGATAGTATATTTACACAAACATTCTAGTTTGAAGAGTAGTATTTTGTGCATTTTTAAAATAAAAGTAGGAATGTGTTTACGATAAAATACTTTAAACATTGTTCAAGGCATTTCAAGGATTGAAATAATAACCATATCCCTTTCCTAAAAAGACCTGCTGTTATATTTAGGTTTCAGCCATTTTTCTCTGAATGTAGTATTTTCAGATTTATAAATTTATTATCACACTGTAAAGAACTTTGTATCATTTTTCATTTGCTGTCATTTAATCTTATTTTCAAGTTATTTAATATTCTTTAGAAATTTAAGTAACTGCACTTTGTTCTATGATAAGATTATATCATAAACTGAATATTTGTTTGCGATATAGAAATTTATTCTAAATGCTATATAAGAAATATTGTCACTGTCTTTATATATAATAGTTTGCCTACTTTTCTGAGAGAGAGGAGAGTCTGTGTGTGTAAATTTGGGGTTTATAGCTTTAATTCGTACTTTAGAATTGCTTTCCAGAAAGATTGTTAACATGTTCTGTGCTTGAACTTTTATCTCATAGCACCAAATTATTGTCTGCTGACTAGGCCACAAGAATGCCATATCTCATTTCTGAATTTTATATTATTTTATTGTGACATGAGTCATCTGTTCCTCCCTTTATTCTTCTTGTCCACTTCTTTCTGAATTTTTTACTAATTTCTCTTATTAATTTATAAGAGTTGTTTTATATATTAGGATTTTTGTCTATCTATTAAATTTATTTCCTGTTTGGATGCTTGTCTAGTTTGGAGGAAGTAACATGTTTATGGTTGCTACAGTTGGGTTTTCCTGGTTGATTTTTTCCTAGTTATGCCCTTCTTTAGACACTCTTTAATCATCTCCAAATCTGTTAAATGATTAGATGTATATGCTTTCCTTTAAACTATTTTTAACCTTTAACCTTTCCCCCTGGAATTTATTTGATATATGGTAGAATCTGTTAGAAATTCTTCATGTCAGCTTCTGCTTCTCCTTACTTCCAGTTCTGTTATAATAGTCAGTAGATAGAAAGTTCTTCTCTTTTTAGAACACTTAGTTTTAAGCAGAGGAATCCAGGAAGTCATAAAATTATGTCATATAAAATAATACAATGGATTTACAATATAGCATAAGTAATTAGTTAGAAAATACAAATCAAAAGTACTTTATATATAAAATTAAGTCAGAAAACGTAATTAGAAATAGTTATTAAGACATGATGGTACTTGCAAGAACATATGATACAATTTTCCTCATAACAAAGGAAGATAGGAATAGAGATTCTTTCATATTACTGTTTAGGAAGACTAAACACTGTGATGAAGTGTACCATTCTGTATCGTGAAGTGTTAATAATAGCCACAGTCTCAGATGGATTCTTACATACCCAGTTTTGTAAGGCTAACATCTAAAGATAATAGCTAAGAAGTGTGAGGGAAAGTCACTGAGTAGATATTAACAATGTAAAAATAATTGCAAATGTGGCTTGATAGAAAACTTGAAATATTGGTAGATTTAATGTAATAATCATTTGCATGAATAATATCTAAAAGCACAACTGTACAAAAGAGGAAATACATTTTAAACAAGTAGATCAGAGAAATACATATGTAATTGAAAAATTAAGTTACAGCCTTATTTCATTATTACTTTTCATTGTGAGCAATGAGAAAATTGGGTTAATAGAAATGTAAATTCTAAAATAGAAATGTAGATCTCAATCAGTTTTATTGCAGAATATTTAGAAAATTTAGTTTCCTTAAGATATAGTCTTTAAGTATATTTAATAATGGTAATTTTCCTTATTTGACAGTAGAAATTATTATGATTTTATAATCCTAATAGATCAAAACCTAAGTTACTTTTGGTGGTTTGGTTTTCAGTCCGTTTGCTAGATCATTTACTTATCCTTTGTTAAAATATGCTCACAGAGGTGCTTTATTGTAATGCTTGGAAGATTTCTATGTGATAGAATCGCAGTGGTATTTTATCCCAAGGTTCCAAAGTAATGACATTAAAAACTCCCACTGTTTGTGACACTCATACAAGATACTGTTAGGCTCAAGTCCAACATGCATCATACATAGGAAGAAACTTCATATCATCCATATCTATGCTTTCACTCTGACCTGAGCTCCCAGGCACGGTCCTGCTTATTGCCCACCTAATAATTTGTTTTACAAGTACAGTTTCTGCTAATAGACACTTCATAGCCACAATCCTACTTTCAGGTTTGATGGAAGAAATAGAAACAATGTGATTTTTCCTTTTGGATAGTTCTTTAGTAGAGTAGTAAGAAGAAATGTTTGCTGTTGAGACTAGAAATTTCTGAGAAGATGATTGTATCCTATCTTGATATTGCATCTTTGTGATAACACTTTTATTTGTGAAAAAATATAAATGTAGAAGTAAGCAATCTATAAACATAATCCAACATTGCAATTCACAGTCATGCTTGGTGTTTCACTAATGTGTAACATTTTATCCTAATAATTCAAACAATTTTATTAGCAGTCTCTGAAAACGTTTTCTTTAAAAATTTTTGCGATGATCTCATTTTGATGGTGATGAGTGCATTTTCAAAGATAATTGTTTTGTTGTTCCCCTAAGCTAAGTCATTCTAAAGAATGTGCTTTACATCATAGCTAGTTTTTCAATTGTCTGTGTTTTTCTGTTTCTAATTTTTAAAATATATTAACTCTCAGTCTTTGCAAGGCAAATTTGGGCCAGGTACTATAATTTAAAATTTTTTCTCTAATAGTATATCTGTAGCATAAACTCTATGATCGCAGAAAGCTTTTGTCCAAGCCTTAGTATGTGAGTGTCTATTACACTGAAGATATTTTTTGCTGTTTTAATGTTAAAGGTTCATCTTTCAATCCGAAGCCAAGCAGTGATTTTGATTTTTGTTTTCTTTTTGCTTGGTGTTTTTTTCCTTCATCTCTCCTGTACTTTATTAATACGGGGATTCTTTTGACATTAGTTTGCTCCTTAGGTTAAATTACACGATTTTTAATACATAGAATTTCACCCATATTTAGACTGTCATTTTGCTTATCATATTTTATTAGTATTATACTAATTAATTATATTAATATTATATTAATTATTAATTTTAATAATTATACTCTATTAATGATTTTTAAAAATTATTTGTTTAAAAGTGAAAGAGGTATTTAAGAGAAACCGCACCCATTGCTCAGTCTAAGAGTTCAGTCTCGGGTGTTTTTCATAGAGTGTGCAATCTGAAGAGACGCCCAGCAGAGGGCCTGGGCCAGTTCTCCTCACCCTCTAGTGGTTTTTCAACCATTTATAAATCTAAGCTGTCAGATGCCCTTTTCTGAAATCTACTGGCACCATGCACACAGCTGGTGCACATACATATTTTCATACACATAAAATAAATAAATAACTCCAAAACACTTAAGTCTTTAACCAGTGATTAAGCATAATAGCTTTTTTTTTTTTTTTTTTTTTTTTTTTTTTTTTTTTTGTGATTTAGTTATGGAAGAAATCAAACGAAACTATACAAATACTCACAAATGATATTTAGCAAGTAGCAGGTAATCTGACCACTTTTAGATTGTTTATTTAATGTTCTGTAGTAGCCAAGAATTCTACAAGATGTTTCTCCGATGTTTTGAATCAAAATGTAATTGTGGTTATGTGGGTTGTGTTGATTTCACCTCTTACAGAGTCTGCCCTGTGTTAAACTCCTCATTAATGTTTAAGAAAGATACACTGTTTTTTTTTTTTTTTTTTTTTTTTAATTGGTGAGGTGTACTTTTGAGATATAATTCAATGCCTCAGTAAATGTAAAGCATCTATTTCTCATTTTTCTGCCAAGAACTTTTTCCGTGCCTATTATTTAGAAGGTGTTGGATTGGACCCAGTGAAGAATGTAGAGGTAAATAGCATTCTTTCTAACCTCAAGAAATTAAGAATGAAATTACTAGATATATAGCCTTCAGAAGAGTCATTGATTCTATACGCTGATTTTTTTTTTCTGTGCACCATTTGTCTTATAACACTTATTTCTTAGTTCAATGTGATATACTTACCTTTCAGAATGTTAAATTAATTATTGACCCCATTTGTGTTCATCTGGGCAATCACAAACTGAGATAAATCTTTAATGCTGATGCCAGTGTCCCTGAGTTTAACTATTTGATGTTATTCTTAACTTTTGGAATGTTTTTCACAAACCTTATAGTGCACCTTTTGCTTTGTTATTTTTATGCTGATTTCAACATCACCATTGATAGTTAGGCCTAGATAATTGTATGTTTCTTGAGATTGTCCTATGTACTCAGTGTGTTTCACAGCATCCCCAGCGTCTGCCTCCTACATGCCAATAGCTCTCTAGTTCACTTGTCACACCATAAACAGCCCTAGATCCTGCCAGTCACCCTTTGTGAACAGGATCCACACCTTCGTTCTCACCTCCCTTCTCCTCTCTTCACTTCCTTCCTTCCTGTCCTTGGGAACATGTTCACAGCAGAGCAGAAAACATCAGACTAAGTCACAGATAAGGATAGTGGCTCTGTAACACTTCTGTTATGTGTGTTTGTGTACATGCATGCATATATGTAAGCCTGCTCTATTGTCTAAGAATGTAAGAATACAGAATCATTCCTTGATTCTTCAAGGGATTATTCTAGGACCCCCTCCCATCAGACCTTGGTATGCAAATGTTCAAGTTGTTTATCTAAAATGCCAGCATTTGCATGTAACTTGTGCACACAATCCTGTGCCTCTTAAATCTTAAAACATACAATGAATATATATGCAAAAGGTTTTAACATACAATGTACATTTATGCAAATAATGTTATTCTGTTTTATGGTGGATAATGGCAAGGACATATGTCAACATGTGCTCATGGCAGGCACAATTACAAATACTTTCAATGCAGTTGTTTGTTTATGGGATTGAAATCTTCATATACAGAGAGCTATCTGATACTGTGGGTCTCTGTCCACCTTCCCCCGTTCTGCCCCTCTCATCTGACCTAGAGTCAGTGCAGATGTCTGACTCATCAGGTAATTGATGGACATACTGTACTTTTCTTTTTAAAAATTATTTAAATCATAATGTAGTGTATTTCTACTTCATTATGCGGTTATTTCATTCATCATTTCCCTAACTGCAAAAGGAGTTCTCTTTTGAAACACTTACATTCAGTGTGCACTGGTTCAGCTTTCTTTGCTTCCAGGGACTTAATTCTGCTGATTTTTAGATGGCTGATAAAAGCCGTTTTTGGGTTTACCTGAAAATTTTTGAGTAAAGATTGAGTTAACAAATTCAAGAATTCATGCTTATGGTAGTTTCCTAAGCCATAAATTGTGAAATGCTTATTTTTAATTATTAAAGTTTTTTTAACTAAGCAAAATATACTTAACCTTTTTTTATAATCTAGTTTTAATAAAATTGAAAAAATTATATGTTGTGGAGACAAGGTCCCCTTCAGAAAGAAGCATGTATTCTTAAACATGACAGCCCAATTTAAAAAGTGTTAGCTTTAGGTGTTGTTATCAGTTGTGAGGTTTATTGTCTTGCATAATTTCTCATTTCTTATAGTATTTACTAGATTGACTATAACTGTACATATTCACAAAACAACAGGCTACTAAAAGGTTAGTATATATTCATAAATTGAAGAAAATTTTGATTTATGATACTTGAGATAATTAAACATGTAAAGGAATCTAAACCTTGGACTCAAAGCTATTTGTAGAAGTTTTAATAATGAAACCTCCACTTTTGGATCACTGTTTTTTAAAGAGAAATACTTATAAAAATCAAAGATTTATTGCCATGTGTATTAACTTCATTGGCAAATAATTTTATGATAAGTACTTTTATCAGTTGTAATATTAATCCTGAATTTTCACTTTTGAATAAATAGAAGTCAATCATTTGAAGCTACATAGATATAATTAATTATGCTGTCCATTATTGGGCAGCATAATGAAATCACTGTATCATGTTTTTTAAAAATCAAGTACAAATACCTATTATGAAACTTATTTTTCCTGGGTTTTTTTGGAGGGGGTGGTTTCAAGATGATGTTTTACTGTGGTGCCCTGGCTCTCCTGAATCTCACTATATAGACCAACCTGGCCTTGAACTCACAGAAATCTGCCTGCCTCTGCCTCTAGAGTGCCGAGACGAAAGGCGTGCACCACTACCACCCGGAATGAAACTTCTTTTAAAATATTAATTTACATGTATTGCTTTCATGCCTGCAAGTACATCTGTGTACCACATGCATGTACGGTTGATACAGAAACCAGAAAAGGGCATAGTGTGTTTGGAAATGGAGTTGCAGATAAATTTGAGCCCCATGTGGGTGCTGGGAATCAAAATCAAATTCTCTTGAAGAGAGGTCAGTGATCTTAAGTGCTGAGTTATCTTTTCTGCCCTCAAATATACATCTTGACATCAAGTCTTTGTTATCATGCTGTGGTCGCACGCCTTCCTTTGACGTCTATTAACACAATACCGCTGCTCGTAGTGGAGAATATTCCTATAAACAAAGGGTGCAGGTCCTTTCCGTATGGGCTCTCCATCATATCTACTTAGTATGTCAGCAAAGAGATTGTCTGCACGTAGCTTGATGTCACAGACTGGTGTCCTGTCACTGTCTCCTAAAGAGGAAAACCATGAAATAGGGAATATGGAAACCACCTTAGAGTCATTTCCTCTGCCCTCATTCTAGTAGCCTGTGAGCAATACCATGGAGTGAGTTAGAAAGAATTGCCCTAGTGTCTCCTATAGAGAACTGTGCACTGCACTTATGTGGGCATTCTCCTATGTGATAGATTGACTTACAGAAAAGTTTTAGCATCAGTTCTCAAAATGCTGTGTCTGTGGGATGTCACCAGTTTAGTGTGTGAAAACCATGTTGTGTGATCCTCTCAGCAAAGCACATTGCCTTTGTGATCCAAAAATGGACCCCGGCTCAGAACTCAAGAATCTATTTAATTATATTCAGTTTGGAGTTTTCCAATACTATTTTACCTGGGAGCCTGAAAAATTAATAAATGCATTAGCAATGTGCAGAACCTGTGTTAAATGGAACATCTGTTAGGAAATTGCAATATTTATCCCTAGAAATTGAAGAGAGTAAACTACCAATGTGACAGCTAAGATGGAAAATAGATGATGCTTACGTTTATTCACAGGAAGAATGACAACGCCATCACCACTGGTGCAACTGTGATATGCAGTGAATCCCTATCATTATTACCCTATTCCAACCTCTGAACAATACCATTATTTTTCATTCAGCTAAATGAGACAATGAAGCCCTGTGTGTTATGTGACTTGCCAAATCACAAACAGATGAAGGACAGAGTCATGTCAGAACTTTAACACAGGTGTTCTAGCTCCAGATATGCACATGCTGGAGTATATATGCTCTAATTTCTTTAAAATTATGCTAAAATAATGCAGTTAAAGAATGCTTTAGTGCACTACATGACTTAAGTTTAAAATTTTTATTGACCTAATGAAAACCCATGATATAATTTTTTGAATAAGCCTTGCTTTAGTTTAACGGTTATAGGAAAAAGCATTATAAATAAGATAATCACTATTCTCTATTTTTTTTAAAAAAAATACAAACATACAGTTGGCTTAGTTTGAATTGAAAAAAATCTTACTTTATGATCTAAATCTATTGATTACTTATAGCCTGTTCATCATATTTGTCATTTTATACTAATACAATAATTGGCTATCAGGCTTATTTGGGATTTGGTGTCCCTTCCGTGGGACTTCCTATCTGAGCCATTAGTCTTCTCTACAGGCTGTTGACACTGTGCCTTTTCATCAACACCAACAATGGGTAATGGATGTTTAAAAGGCAGCAAAACCTTAGCTCAGCTCTTACACTGAAGTCATCATTGATCTGTAGGAAGTTGCTAGCATAAAATGGTGAGGGCATATGTGCCCTTCACAAGTTTTCTCCAGTGTTTACAACTTGTATCCAAAAGAATAAACAGACAGTAAAACAATGTGTTTCTGTACTGTCTTTTTCTGTCGGGGATACATCCCAAGAGCTTCAGTGTACCTCTGTCCACAGGCAGTATTTAAGTCCACCTTATATCATTTATCATCATATGCATATTTATAGAGTTTAACATATAAGTTTAGCAAACAAGAGATTAGTAATTATAACAGCTAATGATAAAACATATTAACAATATTTTATAATGTATGGAATGAAGTTTCTCCCCTTGGCCACAGACAAGGTAGTAGATAGAGTGTGGAGGCTAAAATAGGTGACTTACTTCTTGGGTGGGACAGACTAAGACAACACCCTGGTTAGTCATATGACCCATAAAGAAACTTAAAACTTAAAACTTAAGGAATTTTTTATTTTCAGATTTTTTTCATTAACAATTTTAGACTATGGTTGATTGTCCTACAATGATCACTGTGATACTGCCTTTCTAGAGAGACATCACATTAACCACATCTTTCTTACCTGTTCCAATCACTAAAAAGACCTCAAAAAGTCACATAAATATGATTTCATTCATAACCATCCCCTTAATGACATTTTGAGATTTCTTTTTCCATTTAGCATTAATACATTTGAACACATTCTAAATGTCAATGGTTTTCCTGTTCAATGGTTTTTTCTCCACCTTCAGTTAATTTTAGGTAGCATTCTGTGCTGTCTCTATGTCACTGTTTATCTGTTACATACTGTAGAATGCTTTGGTTATTTCAGCTTTGGAGCTATATAAATAAAGACATTTTCTTTGATGTCTTTTTTTTCCTATTTATAAAGCAGTCAGCTTTCATTGTTAAAACCTTAGCTTTAGATTTTATGTTGTATTTTATATCAATCAAGTTTCTATTCATCATTCTCTGAAAAGTATATTTTCAGTATCAATATATAAATTGATAGGATCATTTGATTTTCTTCTTTAACTTGTATAAATGATTAATTATATTGATTTTTCAAATACCTACTCTGTGTTTCTGAAACAAACTTCAATTGGTTATGGACCATTTCTTCCTTGACAGACTTTATTTATGAATATTTTGTTAGTTACCTCCATGTCCGTGCTTATGTTTGTGCTTGCTCTCTCTTTCTCTCTTCCTCTCTCTCCCTCCCCGTCTCTCTCTTGTATTTCCATGAGGTTTTTTTGAAAATTTTTTGTTTTTCTCTATAGTTTTTCTTTTCATAATTTTTATTGTTTGCTATAGATAATGTAATATATCTCACATGTACATTTTACATACTACCAGCATGTAACCAGCATGTATAGTTAACCACTTAGAGGTAAATAGAGAAACCTTTTGCTCTATGTATGTTTAGATATCTCCTCCTTCTTGAGTATCCCATGTTTGTGTGTTGAAAACCAAGAACCAAGCATTATATACTTTGCACTTTAAATATCTTAATTTAGAAAATTCAAGAGAACAAAATTCTATTGTATCTTCCGTATTTTGCTTTTTGTGTTTCCCACTCCTTCTAACATTCTGTGGACTCCTAGTCATTCGGTCTCTCTGTCCTTCACTGCTCTTCCAGCTGTTTCCTTACAGTTGGTCCTGCTGCTGTGAAACCCACTCAGCCTTCTTTCATCTGAGAATGGTTTTCATTATTGCTAGATAATTTCATCCTATTTAGAATCTAGGCTGGCTTTTTTTTTCCCCTTTGGCAATTGGAAACTACTGTGATTTTTCCTTGAACTCTGACAAGTTCTGATGCAGCACTGGGTGTCATTCAGTGTAATTCTTTTCCTCCTTTTATAAAGTTTTTTTTTATGTTATGATATTTAATTTTTAATTTGGTTAGGATTTTCTTTGTATGGATTTTTTATTCTTCCAAATTAAAAACACACATAATGTCTTGAACCTGTAGGCTTACATTCTCATAATGTAAGAAATGTTCCGATTTTAAATTTGAATACTCTTCTATCTTCTTTATTTTTCTTCTCCTTCTGTAATGATAATGTGTATCTTTTGTTACCATCTAAGGTCTTTCGGTATCTGTTCTTCTCGTATAACTCTCCAGTATATTTCTGTTTTTTATACGGAGTAACATTCCTTACTCTACCTTCAAAGACATTTCGTCATTGCTCTGTCCTCCTTACTGTGCGGTGGGGCCCATCCATCTGCCTGTGTTAAATTTCAGGTGTTTTTCAGTCAAATGATACTAGTTTTTGCTTCTTTGACAACTGCTATTCAATGCCAGGCACAGGATACTTTTGCCCCCTTTCTCCGTTAATAGGAGAAATTTTTACTTTGTTTTTCAGTGGTTTAAAGTACTAAACTACTTAATTTACAGAGTACAGAACCATGCTTCTGACCTTTGTGTAGTTTGAAATTGGGAAAATGAGAGACTGTGAGTGGATTCTCTAAACTTCATGTTAATCAGTCATGACTTTTCATTTATAGATTCCACACTATTTTAATTAAGAAACATATAACTGATTTCTTAAGGAACTATAGTGTGTTTTGAGAAGGCAAGAAGTTTTCTAAGATATAAATACTCTGAGACTCTTGAATAGTCCCAAGCAGGGATATAGCTATATAATGGTGCTGGCCGTCTTCATCTGTTGGTGTATACTACTGGAATTCTAATTTTTTATCTGTGTGATAAAATTGTTTAAGAAGCACCTGTCTAGCCCATGCTTTAAGAATGAAGTTTTTTCTATACATTTGTTTTCATAAATGAGATTTTATTCATTCTCTGGACTGCATATGTCTGTGTCTTAGGAATGCTGTGAATGTGGCCCAACACATTTATAAACTATAGCATCATGCTACTGTGACATTAGGCACTTTTGCATGAAATCCTAGTTGCCTGGAAGTCTTGCTAAAACAGATTGCTAGGCCCCAACAGTTCTCTTTGATTTTGTGTATCTAGAGTGGTACCAAGTGCATTTCTGATGTGTTTACAGCCTCTGCTGTTGCCTTTAGGGACTTTAAACATCCATATTGCTGGTATTCTCATTTGAATAACTTATAGGCCATTCAAGTACTAGATCCAGGACAATTATTGTTTAATAACTTCTAAGATTCACATTAAAAATCATTTTGCTATTATGAAATATGAATTTTATAGTCAGTGAGCTTTCAGAATCTAAAAAATATTTTACTACTATATCTTCCTTAACCAAGTTTTCATCCTGTAGGTTTGTTATATCAGAGCTGTCTTTTTCTTTATTCAGTTGCTTTGACTAGAAACCTGGATGCTAACCTAGGTGTTAGTCTTTCTTGATATTGAAATTTCCCAGTTCTCTTTTTCTTGTGATAGTTTTGGTCATTATCTTTGGGTAGCTTATACTCACCTTTATGTTTCCTAGAAATAATTGAAAACACCTTTCAATTTCACTTTCTTCTAACCCTGTCTTTCTGTAGAACTTAAGATTCAGCTTTTGAAACCATTGGTTAGATTTTGTCTTGTTTCACTTAATGTGTGAAAACAGCCATCTTCAGTATGGCATCAAGAGATTGATAAGCTGGGCTGCGTCAGTGCTGTTGCCTGGCTCTGGGCTCTCCTCCCTCCCTTTCCTCTGGGTCTGCTGAGCCTCCTTCACTTGCTTTGTTTTTACAGTACCGTGTCATTGCTTCTTCCTGGAATGTTCTATCTTCTCCTTTCTGTGTGTCTATCTCTTTACTTGTCCACTAAGTCACATCTTTCATTTCCCATCTTAATAGTTACTTTAGGGTGTGTGGTGAGTTCTGTCCCCTCCTGTGACACACTGATCTGTGTCCTCCACTGTTGCAGCTGTGCTTCGTTGTCACTTCAGGGCTCAGCGCAATAAAGAGCAAATGGAAGATTTCAGTAAATACTTTTAAACCAATGAAAATACAAATAGTGTTTAAAATGTGTGTACATATGTATGTAGATTGAAAAGAAATCCCCTTTGGAATAAGAATAAATAAACATGCTAAGTTTGGGGAATACATTTTTATCATCTTGCCATCATGCAAATTGTCTATAAAACGGTAATATCACAAGAAAGGTTGTTTTAACATAATATTAGGTAAGTCATGTTATACAAATAAAATTTATGATTTCAGTTTTTCTTTTTACTGATAGATATAGAATGAAACTTTTAAACTTTTAACATACTTAAAAAATTCTGTTGTGTAACTTTTTTAACCATTAAAATGTTGATGAGTTTTCTTCATTATAAAGATTATTTGGACTTAAAGTAGTATTATTGCTGAGCCACTAATTTACAAACATTCAACAGTCTCGAGGCTTTAGACCAGTATACAAAAATAGACGAGCTCAAGAGCAGACATAGCTGACCATCTTTGCCTTCATCACCTGCCCGATAGTTGTTGCTTCTACTTGCGCTCACTATCAGCAGAAGCATTTAACTTCTAAAGAATTATTATTGCGAGGCTTTTGTTGTTCTGTCTGTCTGGATTACAAAAGCCTTATGTTGTGCATTTAATTGGGTTTGGAATCTAATGAGCACTGCATCTAGAGTTGATGACAGCAGACAGGATTAACAATGGAAAATGTTTATAATTTATCTGCCCTCTCCCACTGTCTCCTTTATTGCACTCTTGCCTGCCCGGCTCTCCCAGGAGACATGGATTACAGCTGGTTGGACCATGCGTCTTGGCACAGCAGTGAGGCATCCCCAATGTCTTTGGTGAGACATGTGGAGCCTTACTATCTAATTTCCGTTATCATTTCATTTCCTTTTTTATCTACACCTTTGCATGTCCTCCTCTTCTGTTCCTGTTATCTCACACTTGTAGGGACAGTCAAAGGGAAAAAGACAAACTAGTGAGCAGGGAGTTTTGTCGGATTCTGACAGCAGGTCTGAGAGACAGAAAAGGATGTGCTGTGGTGGCCACTCTGGAAGAGGATTGGGAAGGTCTGAGCCTCAGCTTAAGGACTCTGGGCTCGACCCCTGTAGTAGCAGCTCTTAAGGAGGAGCATAGTCATAGTGAAGGTACCGAGGCTGCAGCCCTGCCCTGAGCCTGCTCATCTGCTCTTCCTTCCTTTGCTCTCTCTCACTCATTAACACAGGACACAATGAAAAACAGGGCATTTCAAGGTCAATGTAGCATTTCTTAAGGTGCAGGAAAGAAAAACAAAACAACTCAACGACTAAGCCAAAAAGCCTTTCTCTTGCTTTGCTGTTTTCCTTGATTGACAGCATACCAGAATCTAAGTAAATAAAAATACAACGTAGGAACAAGGGAATGTTTTGTGGGTAGCTGAATGAAAGAACTTTTAAATTAAACAATAAATATTTTTGGATTGGCTTATTTTAATATTTACATTTATTTTCCTTGGGATGAAGAAATCCCAGGCAAAAGGGGGCCATTTGGGTCTGTTTGCACAGAAGAAGTTGTTTTTCTTTTTTCCCTTTCACTGTCATTCGGTTCTTTTGTTGCCATAGCAACTCTAATGTAGTATTAATTAGTATTAGATTCATTGCCATCTGCTTTGATATTATTATTATTTTGTTTGCTTCTAGTATAGCAAAAAAATAATCTTTTACCGTATAGATATGATTGCCTGCAACTTGTCTTTGCCTGCTAAATTTTGCATGGAGTTATGCATGCTACTTTTAAGTAGCCATAGAATTACTGTGATTACACAAATCATTTACTTGGTTGCCTAGAATGTAGAAAGAAACTGGTAATATGATGGTTATTTAACAATAATTGTCTTGGAGTGATCTATTAACAAAAAGTTACTTAATAGGTTAAAAAGTCTAAAACAACAATAAACTTCTTGCCAGCCGTGGTCGCCCATGTCATTACTTAATGTCAGCTTGGCAGAGACTGACTGAAGCAGGGACGTCATCAGATTTAGAGAGCAGCAAGGACCGCACGATGGACCACACAATAAAATCAAGGCCAATCCTTGATAGTGAGTTCAAGGCAAGGATGGGTTATGTAGCAGAACCCCACTTAAAAACAAAATCAATGAATTTTTATGAAGTGAGAAACATAATCTGACTGACTTTGAGGAAATCCTCTTTTTTTCCATGCAGATTCTCTGGGACAGGTACTGGGGATTCATGTAGTTTTGGGAATTGTAGTTTTAATGCTTATTATGAGTTTAGATTTCATGTTTTTTCTTTCAAATTTTATGATGACAGAGTATTTTTTTAAAAGTTCCAAAAGTGTTTGAAAAACAAATTGTCACGTTTTTGTAAAGTCAGTTAAGTAGATTTTTTTTTCTGTATTTTTTCTGCCTGTGAGGTTTTAATTAATCTTGAACAAGTTGAGTTAGCATATATTTTAAAGACTTTTCAGTGCTGGTATCTTTAGAATTCTGGTAGATGGTAGCTGAGAGTTTCCCATGATTGGAGTTGAAAGAAACCTTTAGTTCATAACACTGGGATTATAAAATGTTTTATTAAGTGTTTAAGTCAGTAGTTTGAAATATAAACTGGTTTGTGTAATCATAAAACTTTAGAATTCTGAAATTAGCAATACTGTACAGTTGTGGTAATTTGACATAAACTTATTTCTAATTTATTGATGTTGTGTGCCAGCACCCTGTGACGTGGCAGCCATCCAAAGATGGGGACCGCCTAATTGGCCGCATTTTATTAAATAAACGTTTGAAAGATGGGAGCGCACCCCGAGATTCAGGAGCAATGCTGGGCTTAAAGGTATGTTACAAACTTTATGGGATTTGGCTCCATATCACTCTACAGATACAGCAGTAAGACAAATACAGCTGTTTCTATCTGTGCCACATTAGGCCCTGTCTTATTTCCATTTCAAGAATTATAAAATATTGTCATTCATTCCTGTGAAGTAATTTCCCAAATATTTAAAATGGATAGTCAGGAGGCAAAGTGATTTTCTTGCGAGTAAGAGGCCCTGATTCCTATCACCACCCACAGAAATCACATACAAAAGCCAGGCGTGATGCTGCACCCTTTGCAATTCCTAAACTGAGGAGGCAGAGATGAGTAGATTTCTTGTACTTCCTGCCTTATCAGCCTAATCTACTCAGTAAATTCCACGTCAGCGGTAAAGAAGGATGCTATAGGTTGTCCTCTGACCTGTATGCAAACGCACACACATTCATGCACACTCATACACATACATACACACCTGCAAACACAGACAGATTTATGCATACTATACACAGGTATGCTTGAAAACATGCACATGTATCCAGGCACACTTATGCACATATATACCTGCAAACACACATATCTAGGCAAACTCATGCATGTGCACTTACGCAAACTCACACATCTGTGCACACTTATATACATACACACCTTCCCACACACATCCATGCACACTTATACACACATACACTTGCAAACACACACATTTTATGCATACTCATACACTTGTTTACCTGCAAACACACAAAAAAATCCATGCATACACATATACACCTGCAAACACACACACATACATGTGCACACAGTTATTTTCTGATAGTCCATAATAGTAGTTTTACAAACATTTTAAAAGGACTTTGATAATTACTTGATCTATAAAAACTTTGAATCCTAAACACAGTGAATATACTTGAGCTTAAACTGTTTATCTTGCTTATTCTTGTCCTAGTACAAAAGTAATAGCTCTATTTACTTTTTATTATGCGAACTTGTGTTGTTGTAGTAAATTGTGTTTCTAGTATGCTAGTCAAACACTCTACAACTGAATTATATCAACCCCATAATATACCATTTGAAATCTGGAAACCAGTAAGTAATTATGTCAGGTGACAAAAATGTTAGCATCTGTATTTAAACTTTAAAGTTATAGAACACTATTTACCAAATATGCAAACTAGAGTTTATTAGGCTTTGAATGCCTACCCGTGAAGAACAGAAACAAAAGAGAGGAGTCAAGCCCTTGCTACAAAACTGTACTCTAGAGCATAATGAACCGTGGGGACTGTCTGTATGTTTGTGTGCTGAGACTGGAGGGTCACAGCGCGTGTGACGGTCTTCTGTGTGTTTCCCGTCTTTCACCTTAGCACTCACAGATGTTTCCTAGTGTCTCCTTGGTCACAAAGGGTGGTGACAGTGAAATTAGGAAGGCTTGGACTTGATTTCAATTAGAGTAGTTAACTCTCTTTTATTTATTTATTTTATTATTTAGTGGTGGAGGAGAAGGTTTACAGTTGATGTAAGGAAGAGTATAGCCAGGGGCTGAGACATCTGGGAGAGTCCTGAGTAGGGCAGAGAGGAGGGCGGGGGGGGGGGGGGGGGGGGAGGGACTGGCCAGCATGGAGGTCCTGGGACAAAGAGGCTAGGAAGGTAAGGGACCAAGAAGAGCAGTGTAGTTCCTGTTTACCAACACTGGGAACTCAACTTCTCAAAGCATCAAGTAGTGCCTACGCAGTGGAGATTGGAGCATATACTTTGAGCTGTTAAAATATGATTAAAACAAAGCAGTATATAGTATTTAGTACAGTGTCTTGGCATAGTTTCTGAATTTTGCAATAACCCCATCGACAGTATAATTATACTAAAAATTACAATGCTATTAAATTTTCTTGAGCAACAGTATTTTTCTTAAAATATTTGCATGAAAATGTGAAGTTATAAGAAGTTTACATTTAACTTACAGAGTTAAACATAGTATTACTACTTACTAAATTGCAACTGAATATAATTGACTGTAATTGGGGAATATATACGTGGAATAAGATATGATAGCTCAGTAATTTTAATTTCAATGATCTTTTACTCACTTTGTAAGAGAACAAACCAATTTACTCTAGCCAATGAATTTAGTCACTACTGTTTGCTTCACCTGCTTTGAAATTTGAAATGGATGGGTGGAATAGTGGCTAACCAGAATCATTTTTAAAGAACATGGTATTTTAATGTAATTTTGCAACATTCCTAATGCTTGTTCCCAGTGTATATTTCTTTTTTCTAAAAGAAGTACTTTAATAGAAATTAAAAGGTAGAATAATTGTACTTCAAATGATCTAAACTTTGTATCATTTCTGATGTTTAAGTTAGTTAGATTTTAATTTTTTTAAGAAAGAACTGTTGTCATTACGAATATTATCAATTTAATTAAAAGGTTATTGGATCCCATTCCCTACAGAGGCACACCTAACCCAGCCTTAATACTAGGACTCGGGACTCGGCCCTACCTCAACTGGACATGCCAGCCTGAACTGACCCACCTTGGGACTAGATGGGGGATGGGGTGGGGAGGCTGAGGGAGGACTGGGAGGAGGGAAGGGAGGGCGAGCACGGGTAGATATGGGAAAAAATAAACCTTTTCAAATTAAAAAGAGAAAAAGGTTAGTGAAAGTGTAGTCTTTTATCAGAATCATAGTAAAAGTAATGAAAATTCTTGTAAGAATATTTTAAATTTATACCTAAAAATGTTCTTATAATTGAAAAGTGCTCCAATATATTGAGAAATGAAAATGAGAATTCTAAAGGGAGAAATTGTTGAGTGGCTTCTAAGATATGTGCATTTACAACAAGAAAACTAAATTACACCAAATCTGGAATAAAATAAGGTTCCTTAACACAAACAGTTACTTACAAATGGTGACACTATATTAAGAAATGATATTTAGTACAGTAAACCACAGTTTTAGCATCTGTACATTTTTCTGTTTTTTTTTTTTTTTTAACTGTACTCACTTTAATAGTATGACAGTTTGATCCTTTCCTTCTTTAAACAGGTTGTAGGAGGAAAAATGACTGAATCAGGTCGGCTTTGTGCATTTATTACCAAAGTAAAAAAAGGAAGTTTAGCTGATACTGTAGGACATCTTAGACCAGGTAGGTTTTTCCCACTGGATATTTACATTTACATGTCAGCTTGTGTGAGAGGATGTCTGCACAGCAAGTGTGCCTTGGTGTTGTAGTGGGTTCTCGGGTCCCCAGCGGCCGAGACCCACAGACCTGCCGCCCAAGCACGCTTAGCCGCCCAGTCGCCCAGGTCCCCAAAAATGACTCAGACGCTTATATTAACTTTATGCTGTTTGACCTATGGCTCAGGCACATTGCTGGCTATCTCTTATATCTTAAATCAACCCATTTCTATTAATCTGTCGGCCACGTGGCCCGTGGCTCACCCGTGTTCCTTACATGTTGCTCCTTGGGCGGCTTCAGCTCGATCTGCCTGACTCCGCCCTGCTTCTCCTACCTATGCTTTGATTTCTCCTCCTACTTCTTCTATGGTGCCTGCCATGGCCCAAAATAGCTCTTTTATTTAAAGATTGAGATTCACAGCGTACATAAATGCATTCCCACATCACCTTGGCTTTGATCTTTATAGCAGCACAAAAAGGAAACCACTAGCCATGGATAGTTAGGAAGAAATTCTCCTCATCCATAAGTGATTTGGCCAGTAATAATTTATTTCTTTTACATATATTAAAATCTTTAGTCATTTATGGAAAATGATAACTCTTAATTCTTATGTCATACTAGATATAACCTTCTTACAAATACTATATTTTTATTATTTTTGAGAATTTTATGCAATGTATTTTGCTCATTTTTGTCTCTCTTTCACCACCTCCCAAATTCTCTCCCACCTCCCTATGCACCCAAATTCATACATTTTATATAACTGATGGATATTCTAATTTGCCTCTAATATTAGCTTATTTTGTTTCCCAAAATACTTTCTTTTGAAAAAAATTCAAATATTGTTTAGGAAACGAGCTTCACCAATAAATGCACATCTTCTAAATTATGTCATCCCCATCTCATCTGGCCAGTTTCTCCAATTCCTGTTGGAGAAATCATTAAATTCTTTGAAGAAGATTTTATGTCTATGAATCACTTATTACAAATAATTTTAGGGTTTAGTTGAAACTCCTAAAAGAAAGCAGTGCCTAACTATTCAAGTGTAGACCACAACTCTAGAGAAACCATGAAGTTCTCGAAGAGAGGGGCCTTAGTCATTGTCTACAACTAAAAATCTAATGGATATCACCCTTGAAGGAGTTTCCACTGGACACTTTGAGATGAAATGTGTCTAGTCATAAAATGTTCACTACTTGACTCAAGCTCAGTGTGTGCACGATTCTGTTATGATGAATGTATTCCTGAATTTATTGAGACCCAGCAGTTGCGTTGACTTTGAGTACTTTTGATAGGCCTGGCTCATGTTGATAAGGCTCTTCCCTACTCCTCAGGTGATGAAGTACTAGAGTGGAATGGGAGGCTGTTGCAAGGAGCCACGTTTGAGGATGTTTACAACATCATTCTGGAGTCCAAACCTGAGCCACAAGTTGAACTTGTCGTTTCAAGGCCGATCGGGTAAGAGAGTCTTACAGTTCATCTTTTACTTATTTTTAAGATTGTTAATCTGTTTTTAGGATTTTTTAATATGCTACCAATGCACATAGAGTTTAATTCCTGTCGTGTTAGATCTCAGACTTAGGAGGAAAAGGCAGAACTATGTGGGAAATTCTAGGCCATCTTCTTCACTAGTTATGGTTGCTTCATTTTCATAATGTTTCCACTATATTCATTTTTCATTTGTAGTTTTATTTGTGATTTTTATTAAAATAGAAGATGCATTTATTGTTAAAAGTTTATTTTTCTCCTTTTCTGTCATTTCAGAGACATACCTAGGATACCTGATAGCACACATGCACAACTGGAATCCAGTAAGTTTAATTTATTTTAGGATATGTCATCAGGCATGCCCTTCATCAAAGGTCTAATAAAGAAATTAATCTATTAATATGCAGTAAGAAAAGTAAAAATTATAGTCTCAAATACTAATATTAAATTCTGTATAAAATGGAAATTTTCATATTATTTCACATCATTGTAGGAAAAAATACAAACTCTTATTATAATTCTAGTATTTTATTTTTCCCCGCCATCATTACTGTGTATTCTTTTAAGTAGCTTTATTAAGGCATGTTCTAATAAAATGCACAACAAGTATATAGCTAAGTTTTGGCTGCTTACATGCATAACAATGAAACATCATGACCATTTCTATCACTTTCCAAAGCTGCCTACTCCCAGCGTTTTTCACAAAATGTTTAAATTTGCAACTCTGTACCTCTACTCTTTTTGTGGAAGGGATGCTTGGAACAAGCTATTGAATAATTTTATTTATTCTAATGTATATTTTTTCAAAACTAAGATAGTAAAGCACACCATTAATCCCAGCACTTGGGAGGCAAAGGCAGATCTCTGTGAGTTAGAGGCGAGGCCAGCCTGGTTTATAAAGCAAGTTCCAGGACAGTCAAGATTACACAGAGAAGCCCTGTCTCAAAAAACAGAACAAAACAGAAGGCTGGAGACATGGCTCCGTCCTCTGATATTCCAGGCTGCTTTTACTAAATATAAAATATATCACCATGGTTCTATTTTATATCACAGCAGTAATGGAACAATAGACATAAATTCGGTCAAATATGCAATTCCTTTTGTTACTTGTTTCTGGACTGTTTCCCGATTAACTGAGTATGGGATCCTGGTGGAAGTGAGGGCTGCAGTTTTACAGTGTTGACTAGGATGAGACAAAACTGGGAAGTTGGAGGGAATTTTAGAGTGGCTTTTACAGGGAAGCTTTAGGGGCACAGGGTACAGTGCACGGAGAGCGTAGACGTGCCAGGCAGGGAAGACTGGGTACATTTAGAGAAATATAGGGAGGGAGGATAGTGGGCAGAATGGAGGTGGCAAGGGAGGAAGAGCAAGTATGACAAGTATGAAAACAGCAGCTGCCAAGATGCTGTCTGTAAAGCACGTGAAGGACTTCCACCTGTTCCTGGAGGAGATGGGAGCTCTTGGGAAATGCTTTTAAAGGGATTTTTATACTTAAGACTTTAGGTCTATCGTTAACATTATTGGATGCAGTCAATGCTAAGCAACACAAAGCTTGGAAATTTAGCTATTTTAATGACAGTGGCAAGATAATGGTGCCCCCCCCCCCCCCAAATGCTGTAGTAAGTAAACATTAGAATTCTATAGGGCTGTTTTCACTTTATTTATACTCACAGCTGAGCTTGCTGTGCTGGCTACATTGTCACTTCTCTTCTAAGAACTGTGGGACAGGCAGAGTTTTTCCCTTCTGTCAGTAAGATACCATGAATTAGTAGGAAAACCTTTATTTTATTATGACTATGTAAAAAGCCTCAGGTTATGCTGGTAAACTAGTTTTTAAAGAGACAAGAATCTTTATTCGAAGTGGTTCCAAACATATGTTCTTTAATCATTCACATATAGGCTTGTCCAGACACTGGTCTTTAAGTCTCTATTATGCTTACATCTATAGATTATTTGTTTTGTGTGGTTTTAACTGCCGTCTCTGTCATTGCCCAAGCCATATGATTAAGAGACACTGCCATTGTCTGTGTTCCTGGCTAATTAAAGATTGCATTCTTCTAATTTTCCTTTAGCTGATGCCTTGTAAGCCTTGTGAGATAACAAATTATTTCTACAAAGACATCATTAATTCACTTCTAAATATTTGTGAAAAGGCGGGTTTTTTTTTTGTTGGTTCTTTTGACCCCTTACTTTTTGATCCAAAACGTACAGCTTTCCTCCCATAACCTTGCATGATAGACTCTGTAGATGTGAATTTTTATGTATGCACATTTCTAACTAGGCATACAGCTCAAAAGGCTGAGTTCTGACTCTAGTCTTGCTTGTCTCTCACTTAGTTCTTTACATTGCTATGGATATCTCAATGGTTCATAAAGTCACTGAGGCTTCAAACTAAGTTCTACCCTCTCCCCACCCATGACATTCTCCAGAGTCCTAAATTCCAGGGATCAGCACTCTGTCCTTGTTAGAGACCATAACTGGTACACGGGATACATTCTGGTCCGGATAATAGGGTTGAAATCTTAGTACCTTCTGTATTTCTCACATCTATTATTTTCTTTTCCCTCCTATAGTTGAGGAATGAACTTAGGGTATCGTACAAAACTGGCAACTTCCGCAGGGCTGTGATCCTCATTATCATGGTCAGCATCACCTGACTTTCTCCAGCTCATTCCCTTTCACAGCCCTTGCTATTATTACCCATTGAGGTCTAAATGCTCATTACTGTTTTCCATCTCTCCATTCTAATTAATACTGTAAGGAGTTGGTAAAACCATTGTCCTCTTATTGGTTCATATAATTCTGCCAGTGTTTTACCATCTTTATTTGCTCACATTCCAACTGGTTCCTTCACCTGCATAGGAACAATTTCATGCACATAACATTTGGTTACTGCTATTTCTGTATTTTTTTTAATAACAACTCATTTCAGTTTTGCAGCGTAATATTTTATATTCCTTAAGATAGGACTTAAAAATCACCCAGAAACATTTAATAATTATCTACATTCTAGTACTTCTGTTCTCAACATCTGAAGTTTAAGTTTTCTTGAGGTGCTTTATTGTTTTGTGTTTGGTTTTTCTTCCTTTTCCATTATTAATGCCCTTTCATTATAAAGCATAAGTATAATAATAGGCAAGTAAACCCTGAAGAGCCTGTTGCTGTTACAGTCAGCACAGCCCCTAAATCCATACTTATGCAAAACCAAACTAAACAACAAACTCTGACAGGAAAGCCAAAGATCTCCAGATCTCCTCAGGGGTTTATAACATTCTATCAACAAAATGGTTGTATAAAGTGACATTAAACAAAGTATGCTGAGTGCTCTGAAATAATAAAGAGGCATTTTATTACTCTTTATGTATGAACTGTCATTTCAGGTTCTAGCTCATTTGAATCTCAGAAGATGGATCGTCCTTCTATATCAGTTACCTCTCCCATGAGCCCCGGCATGTTGAGGGATGTCCCGCAGTTCCTGTCTGGACAGCTTTCAGTATGTAATCACTAAATTCATCTCTTTGGGGATATTAAATGATGTTTTTAAAATATGATGTTAGAGGTTTTTCTTTTTTTTGTTGTTGATTTTTTTTTTCTAAATGAACTTCTTTCTAGAACATAATTGTGCCTTTGCCTATCAGCTTTGCTTTTTTGAAAATTTGTAGTTACTTAAAATTTAATTTGGGCTATTTATTATAATGCTTTTTTAATGTTAGGTTTATAGAGTTTAATGATTTTTATGAAAATATATAATTGCCTTTTCTAACCTTAATTATTATTCCAGAAGTTGAGATGATGAATTTTATTCTTCGTTTTAAGATGACAGGAATTACTGTAGTTTCTTAAGAGAGAGGAAATGATATATCATACAAAGATTGTCTTAAGGTATATTCAATTATTTATGTATTCTTCTTTGATTTTCTGTCTTAAGGGAATTGGAGTGACTTTGATAATAATTTATTAACTTTTGATATTGTTTTCATATGTAAGGATTCTAGAGGTGTTATTTTTATTAATAGATAGGACTAAGTAATATGAGGGATAACTGTAATAGGCTGCTGGGTAACTTCATTATGTGAGCATTCATTTGTGTAAGATTAATTATATATTATATATTCTTATTGCAAGAGGTCTGCAGATTTAAGTCCTTTTATTACATTGTCATTCCCTTATTAGAGCAAATACACATTTATTGTTATAGTAATTGTTAGTTTGCTAGTGATTGCTAAATTTGAAATTGCCTAGGTACGAATGAAAAAAAAAAAAAACAAAAAACATTTCACTCCTCAAAACCCAGAAATTAAATGTTGGCTGAAAATTGTGACAGTTAAACCCCAAGCTATTCTGAAATTGTATTTTAAATGTTAAATAGCTGAAATTTTAAAGGGAAAGGTAGTATTTGGTATCTCTGGACGCCTTATTGCTCTTTAACAGTCCTACATAGATCAGATCCCGAGGTCCTATACAGACTGTGCTCGGAGGGAAGGCTGGGAGTATAGGAAAGGGATTTGGAGAAATTCTAGACTTACCTATTTTCCTTCTGATTCAAAATTAATCTGTCAGTAACACAAAACTACTAAGGCTGTGAAGGTAATGTAAAGTCTGTGTATCTGTAGCTTAATGTGAGAAGGATATATTTTTATAGCTTGGAAAATAGTCTATGAATTTAGTTAAAATGTTCATTGCATTCATTTTCGAATCAGACACAGATGCACACTCAGTTTACATACAAAAAAGACCTGGATTGTTATTACAACACATTTATTATTCAAAATCAAGTTAGTTCATAAAAGCAAAAGTAAAATCACTAATAATCCTAATACTACATATGACTTTTTAAATACATGCATGTATTTTTTTTTTAGTTAAAATTTCATTTACTTTTGCATTCTCTTTTTCCTTACTCCTATTTTTCTGAGATAGAATTTTCCTTCGTAGCCCTTGCTGGACTGAAATCTCATATGTAGAGCAGGCTGGCACTGAGCTGGCGGTCCCCTGTCCTGCCTAGTCATTTCTGGGATTATGGGTGTGTTCTGCACACACACCTCAGTTCTCTTTTTTCTCTATTACTGCATAGACTTTGTCTTGTCTTTAAAAATTCCTCTTAAATTTATTTTTATATCTATAATGCTGCATTTTAGCTTTACTTCTAGTTTATATTATTACTAACAATGATGCCACTGAACTTAGATACATGTTAATATTGCTTATTTTTAATATAGCAAATTACTTGTCAAGATAACTTTTTAGAAAGAAAATTATAATACCTGCTATAACTTGAGATTATTAAAAAATCTGTTCTAATTATATCTAATGTATCAATCACCTATTTTATATATACACATTCTATGTATAGCATACATTTAAGTGTACATACACATACACATTTAAGGTCTGACAGAAATAGTAGTAGTTCTAGTCACCATGAATATAAATGAACAAGAAAAATGCCTTTCATTATCATATAGCTCTGAATTTCATTCACATTCTTTGTATTAGGTCAGTGTGAGCTCGGTGATCTTCTGGATTGTTTTAAACATCTATCTCCCTATCCATATTAGCCTACAGGCACTTTTGGTTTGGTATGATAATGTAGGAGTTTAAAATATGCTTACTCACTTCTTGGGAAAACTCTTAGGAAGTTTTAGCTCTACCTTTTTCTCTTAGCATCTTTTGTTGGCATAATTAAATAGTATGGTAAGAGCAGCTTAAGGAGAGGGCTGTATTCTGTCTCTCACAGTTACGGGTATGATCTCGTAGGGCAGAGAGTCCAAGCCTGCAGGGACTTGAAGCAGCTGGTCACCTTACATCCCTCGGAAGCACAGGTGGTGTTAGTGCCCAGACCCCTTTCTCCACCTTAATCAGCCCGTCTTGATCGGACCTTGCCCGGAAGATCATTTCTCAGGTCCTTTTAGATCCATTCAAGCTGTTCTTACTTTTAACCATCACAATTACATCTCCATTTTCTCCTACCATTTGGACATTGCTTTTGAGAAACTTGGGCTCATTTCTCACAAAATCATGGCATTGCTAATGTCTGAGAAGAGAAATTATTTGTACATATTTGAAGCGATTTCATTTACTGATTTTTTTTTTATCGAGTAGAAAATACGTAGTAGACATTGCTTGCTTGTGTTTTTATGCTGAAAGATGTTAATTAATTTTTTAAAGATGTGTGTAATTAATTTTCTCCCCATGCTAAATCCTGTGGCTTATTATTCTAGGACTTACCCCAAATGACCATTAATATATTTGATGAGAAAATCAGAATGAGCCCAGCCAGGTTTACTCTTGCAAACCCCACGCAGCATTAGCATTCCTTATTTTGACTTTTTAAGTTAGCAGTTTCTTTATTTGCAAGACAGCTTTTGTGATTCTAAATAATTTTAAATCTGTTTACACTATTAGGCTAGTAGTTTGATAGGCTGTCAGGCTAAATATTTCTCATTCTTTTTTAGACGAGAACCGTTCAGAATTATTCATTTTTTTCCATAGAAACTCTTTATACTATTGATTCTAATTGATAATTACATTTTTATTATACTGTCTGTGATTGATTTATAGTTGCAAAATTACTTTATCTTAACATTTTTGCAATTTATTTTTTCTAAATATTATAAATATTAATTTTATTTGACCGTTTTAGAGATTTGAGTAATTTAGAATAACGTGTCTTTCATACTTGTATGGATCTCCGGAACATTTATATTTATCATGGTGTCCATTTCTCCCTCCCGTTCCCTTCCCCTGCATTCCTGCCCCTTCCCCACCTTCCCCCCTCTTCCTCTTCCCCTTCTTCCGACCTAGACCTTGTATCCCTGTGTAGCCCTTACTGACCTGGAACATACTGTTTGTTTCAGGCTGGGCTAACACTAACAGAAACTTCTGCCTCTGCCTTTCCATTGTATGCTGGAATTAAAGGTGTGTCCTACCACCCTTGCAAATTTTATATTTAGACTAGAATGTTTCATCCTTTGTTCTCATAAATTTAACATTTTAGATGCATTACATGAAAAGCTGATATTAGAAATTCACAATTAGATTATGGTGTCAAGTCTCAGTTGTTCATATGTACCAATCCTGAGCAGTTACGAATGTGGCATGCAGAGCATCATCGTTTCTGCATAAAGTACCAAGGATCTATAGCATAGACGGCAGCAGTGGGAGAAGCAGAGGGGTTGCAGGCTGTGGAGTGTTTTTCTGAGGTAATAACAAAGGTTAAAACTACAGAAAGTTGAGAATTCCACAGCTTTTAAGTGAAGTAATTACTCCTGAACTTTAAGCCTTACGTGGTTAATTGTATTTTTTTATATTTTACATCATTTAAAAATTCCTCTTAAGAACAAACATATTTTGCAGTTATTTTTAATGTATAAACTTATGAGTAAAAGTAAAGATTAAAAAATGTTGATTTTAGAAATCTGATAGCTTTTTGTTTCAGGTTGTTTTAGATAATGGAAAGCTGGTTTACTATAAAGGAATTTTTAAAAATATTCTTTTTAAAGGATACCCTTTATTTTATAATGTAATATATGTTTATAAAATCTTTTCTTTACTTGACATCTTATTTAAAACCTTTAGAGATGGGAACAAAGAAAATGAAATCTCTAGAATTTCTTGTTAATCTATGGAAACTTCACACCCCCCCCCCCACTTACTAAAGCTTTATCCATGCAGATATATATGTGCAGAGAGACATTTCATCACAGTCTGTATCTGAGCAGTTCCTCTTTGGACATATCTCCCTTTGAACAGGAAGATAACTCAGACTTGATACTTGGTTTTTAGGAAGGGAAGAAAGGAAAGTTACTAACAATGTGCTGCGTGTGGTGTTTCCCTGTGGTTTTTAGATTTATTTCTTACTTAAATATCATGTCTGTCCAGTGATCCTGTACCTGGTCAAGAGCCCACTGGTTATTCATACCAGTTTCCCAGACATTGGGAAAGACAAGAGGCAGCCTTTAAGTTTACTCAACAGATGTAAAGAGGCCATTGGAGTCTTGTTGAGGGAAGCAGAACTTAATGTTCTTCAATGTACTCTCTGATGGGCCCCTGATTTAATTCCTCATCTATGGTATGATTGGCATACCTGAATTAGGTCATTATGATTTTTTGTTTTAAATTACCAGAAGTGGTTTTAAAATAAAAAGTTGAGAAATTTGATGTATTTAATTTTTTTCTAACAACGATGTTTTATCATACTATCCATAGATCACTTATAAGTTCATGTAGACCTTTTTATTTATTTTCCTTTACTTGCATATTGAGGATAAAAGCACTTAGCTCCCAAAGCTGTTGAGAATATCATGAAGCAATGAACAGGCCATAAACTTTCAGGAAATATAAAGAACTTTGTAGATAAAAAGCAATAAAATAGTGTTGTTAGCAGGCGTGATTGACAGTTAACAATATCTCAGGCAATGTATCAAGCAGCTAATCCAGTACCCTCCATTGTGCTTAACTATACTTTATGTACAAATAGATTAATTTATTATGGTTTTATATCTATATTCTTATACAATCATCGATCAATTTTTTTAAGAATCTTATGTCTCTGTTGAACAGCTATAGACTTTAATATTGTAATTTTTAAAATAATAATATACCAATGACTTATAGCACTTGCTTTATATTTGATATTATAAATTATCATTTTAGGCCATTTTACATAAAGGATTTGAACATTGGTGGATTTGGTATTTGAGGGTAACCTGGGACCAGTCACCCATGAATATCACAGACTGTAGTGTGCTTAAGAGTAAAGGTTTAAATTTTTTGATTTGGGGGTTATACTTTAATCATTCTTTAAAATTATATTATCCTGACTATGTTCTTCTAATTCAGTCTTAATTCCTCTTATATTGACTATGTTTTAGGAATATGATTCAGCAGATTGTAATATTTTATAATGTTTTGAATAGTTTTCATATATTTGAGCATTTAGAATTATTTCTTTCTTATAATGAAGTACTTAATTTAAATATATTGTCATGGAAACGTCGTATCTAAGGGACAGTTTTATGTGTTTATTTTACTTTTGGTCTTTTAGTTCCAGCATATTGTCCGTTTTGGTTTTGTTTTATTGCTTTTTTCTTTAATTTTGCTTACCAGAGCCAAAGCCTTAGTAGAAGAACAACGCCTTTTGTTCCTAGGGTTCAGGTAAAGGCTTTGTCTGCCCGATAGAAACTAAAGTTGTGTTTTATCCCTTATTTGTATGTTTTGGAAAATGCTTAGTAGGAATACTTTTTTTGGTATGTTGCTCCAAACCATATTATTGACTTCCAAATCATTTTATAAGGCAGCTTGTAAAATTCTGCATGGAGATTAGAATACTGAATACAAATTTAAAGAGACAATCACTGTTAGTTATTTTGTAAGTTGTTGAAGTACTCAAATGTGTAGGTTTCAAAGTTGCATTCCAATTTTGTTTTGATGTAGATTTTGCTTATTTCTGTAACATTTATTGAAATAGATAATCTCAAAGCTCTAGATATTTCTCTTTATTCCACAGTGGTTGCTGTCTCTTTAAATCACTCATCACATCCACATTCTCTTGCATTTTCCAAGCAACGCCTCCTTGAGGAGATTGGCAAATATATTTGTACCTTATTTAAAAAATATATATATATATATATTTGCATTTGATATATAAGAATCAATTTTTGGAGTTTGAAAGAACAAAACAATCATAATTTAAATGATATATATATATTACTTTGTTCATATTTTATCATTCCATTTGCTTTTATATAATACTTGGGTACAAGTTGTTTGCCTCTTCATTAGGATATATACGGTACAGTAATGCCAATATAGTTATCTTTAAAAAGTATTATGCCTTCCCTGCTTTGTTGCATGTTTTTTTTTTTTTTAAAAAAGTTGGCTTTGGATAATACTTTCAAGTAACTAAAGTATTCTATTTAATATCATATAAAATATTTATGTTTGATGCTAAATTTCTATTTAGAACAATTTAAATTGATTACATGGTAAAGCTGAGAGTACAGTCATATTATACAATTAAAATAATACTAAGATTTTTATTAAATTAATTGGACTAAGGCTTGTCAAGAATAGAATTATGAGGTTGTATTTGTTATATTTTCGGGAACAAATAAGTTATGTTTTACACCTTTTTAAAACATGACTTTAAGAATATGTTAAATAGCATAGATAATAAAATACTGTTTAACCTGGATATCTATTAAAAACTTCAATGCACACTCTGTAATATAATTGAAAATTAGGGCTATTAGTAAGTGCCGAGTTGAGGCCAATTTCTGAAAAAGTTCAATTTTGATCAGATGTAATAGGATAGGTTCTTATTCAGTAGTGTCAATACTAATATATTTGGACAGTATAATTTAGTTAATAAAATCATACTGTTGCAACAGTATGAAAACAGTAAAACTAATGTATGTTTTTTTAATATATAGAAATATAAGAAATATAAGAAATAGTGTTAAGTGACAGCGCTTGCTTTTACAGGGAAATCTGGAGATAATAGTTCATGTTAAAAAGTTAAACTTGTAAAAGTTGCTGGTATCAGTGAAAGTGGAGAATATATAAACTATTCTGACCTTCATCCCAGGTTTTAGAAGACTATGAAACTGTCTTCATTTCCTTCATCCCATGAGAAATCAAACATTTGAATTCCTTTGTTTCCTTTCTCGGCTTTTCTGAAAAGAAGCTTCTCTATTTTGTTACCCTTGCCTGTAGCTGCAGTCGGGCACTGTCAGTCCCCAGCCCCTCCCTCTTCAGTGTTTGCTTGTTACCTGTCTTGTTTGAGGCAGGCTTTCTCTTCCTAGCCCAGATTAGCCTTAGGTTTATAGATTTGCCACAGTCCTCTTCTGGTCTCCCAGAGCTGGTGATTCACCATAATTCACAGTGTTTTGCCTTTAGACTTGCATTTCTTTGGGGGATAGGGTTTGTCCTTAATCCTTTGAATGAATGATGCAATTCTTAAAATTCTAAGGTCTTATTTTAATTTGTAAGTGAATAGGTAGTCTAAAAATCTATAACTTTCTTAATCAGATAGTTATTAAGACCTGCTTCAGAAAATCTTGCTGTGGGTCTATTTTTAACTTTTAGCTGGTAGAAAAAAAATTTATACAATGGCAAGATAAAACTAAATTCAAGACAGTAAAACCTGAAAACTAGTAATAGTTACTTTTAAAATTTGGGTATCTCTTGTTCTTATTCCTGTTAGAAGGCTCATCTATTTTAATCCTGATAAGGCAAGAGCAGAAATAATTTTATATATTATTTTAAGGTATCAATCGACCTCTTCTGAATGGACAGTTAGTCAGCCTTTGATTGTCTGGCATATGTATAGAGGGACCCCCTAAAGCCATCGTGGAATTGGAACTGAACTGTTGTGGTTCAAATATAGCTAGCATTTGTGACTGTAGGTTTCCAAACTTTTGGTTCCATTTCAGTTTTAAGCTGGTGGTAAGAGATGCTGAATCCTAGGTAACACACATGTCTGATGTGGATCTAGATAGAATACTCAGTGAGTCAGGAGTGAGGGTGTGAAGTTGTGGGAGATGATAACTGTTAAGTTACAAGAATTCAGGAGCAGGATGACATGAAGTGACAATCCCTAATTATGACACAGCAAAGTTATACACATTTCTTATTTAAAAATTTAAAGTAAAATTTTACTTATTTTAAGGTTGTTATGTATTTTCTTGACTAACGAAGGAACTATGCCTCTAAAATTTTTAAAGGTGAATTCATTATCCACTCAAACAGAAACTTAAGGAATCTAATATTAAAGCCACTAGTAAGCCTTCCATCCTTTGAAATGTATCTTACTATTGGAGACACAAAACATTTGCTTGAAAATTCCCCCTAAATACCATTTATTGTTCCTGTCCACATATTGCATTTAGAACATTTATTTACAACTCATAAGCAAACAAAAAACCCACAGCAATTCTTACACAAAGCTAGGAATCATTGTATACAAAAATATAATACAACAGTATAATTATTATATGTTTATTAATAAGTCATTGTATCCGGATAGTAAAAAGTCTAAATGGTTTATTAACGAGACTAAAATATCAAAATCAATTCACTTATTCATTGAAGTTATTATGGTATATCCTTTTATTTTAACAAATCACAGTTTACTGGGGAAAATTTTAACTCTTGATATTTATTAGAACTAGAGAATGGTATAAAGATTAGAATTGTAAACGTATATTGGAAGTAAATTTTGAGCTAATAATGAACGCTTTTACTTTTCAGATAAAACTATGGTTTGACAAAGTTGGTCACCAGTTGATCGTTACAATTTTGGGAGCAAAGGATCTTCCTTCCAGAGAAGATGGCAGGCCAAGGAATCCTTATGTTAAAATTTACTTTCTTCCGGACAGAAGGTAGGGATTTGAAAGTGAAATATATATGCTCTTAAAAATAAGTGGGAAAATAACAATGTTTCAGTTTTGTATCATTTATTATTTCACGTTTTAATAGTCATATGATAGGAAATTTTATAAATATAAACATTCTGATATGTAAACATTGACAATATTTGAGATTATTTTAAAATTTTGCATTTAGTACATATGATTTTATTTAAGTAATTTCGCTTAAGCCATCTGTATATTGTATTTAAGTAATATGTTTCTTTTCTGAAATTATTAAAATTTATTTTTAAATAAAATATTTAATAGATTTACATTAAGCAAAGTTGTAACAGTAACTAAATTGTTTTTATATTCTCTACTTTTTACATCTAGACCTCCTGACCATATTGTAGTTGTTTTGCTACATTTCATAAAATTAACAAGTATGACTTGTATTTATCACCTATATTGATTGTCCAAGTATCACTGGGCCCATAAGCACCTCATTTAAGCAATGTATTTTGATTTTTGTCACAGCGATTTTTTTTTCCTGCCCAGATTTTGAAGAGCTTTAGGACTGGAGAACTATTTCCTTAAGAATAATCAAATCACTCTTAATTACAGGCATATCAAAATAAAGGGACAACATGTGGCAGGAATTATAACAAAGATGGAGGGATGATCTTTCCCCACTGTCTGTCTGCCTTTCAAGGCACTGTGCTCTTATGACAAAGGAAGGAGAGGTGGTCTTTTCCCTACTTGTCTGTCCATCCATCTGTCTGCCTTCTAAGGCTTTGTGCTCTCAAGTCTGAGTCATTTGGTCCATTGGAAGTGGCTCAAAATACCTTCAATTTGTTGGCACACCTTTATTCATTAATGCTTTTTATTATTTTAAGCAGAAAGTTCATGGAAGTTGAGTTGTATGCTAATGAGAATTGAGTTCAGGGTCACAATGAGACCACTACTCCAATTTTAGAGTTTGGGAAAGGCAAATTTAACTTTTGATCCCCAATGGTTCGAAGAGGAAACACACTGAGACAGGAAGTAAATTTGATTCTTAATCTAATTCTTGTGGTGACCATGCTTTTCCCCATTGGCTGGGGTCAGACAGTCTTACTGAGTTGGCTAATATGAAAAGAACTGACACACTGGAGAGTGGGGGAAGAGAGGAGGGAGGGAGGGAGGGAGGAAATAGGGACCATTGCTCCAAATAGAAGGAATGATTGCTCCAAGCCTGGAGTGATGGCTCAGTGGTCGAGAACATTTGAGCTCCTTTCCCAGCACTCACATTGCTTTGTTCATAGCTTCCTGGAGGTGTAGCTTTAAGTAAACAAAGAGTTTCCTGAATATAGGGGATTAAAACATTTGCATAAAAGTTTTACAAGGAGGAAAGGCTATAAAGGTTTGTATTTCCTGCCCCAAGGCAAGACTTTTAGTGTTTGAATATCATCTGAGCCATGCTAGCAAAGAAAAAGATGATGTAAGCAGATAATTAGCAATTGCATTTTGCTTGATACATTTTTAGAGAGAAATTTGTAAAAAAAAATTTCATAATATGTTAATATTTCATAACATTTAGAATTATAGGAAATTTATTACTATATTTTTTTTTGCTTTAAAATTAACTTGAAAAATGTTATTATCTGCAACAAATTAGATTATCTTTTTTTCTGTCCTGAGTCACATATTAAAATATAAGAAAGAAAAAATTTAGTCCTAATTGGAGTAGCCAGATAGTGTAGTAGGAGGTTTCTGGCCTGGACTTTCCAGCCTAACCTCAAGGTTTAGGCCCACAGACCGGCAGACCGGCAGACCCGCAGACCCACAGTCCCACAGTCCCACAGTCCCACAGAGACACACAGATGCTTTCAATAGTTTTAGGCTGATCGACCTAAGGCCCAGGCATATAACTTGCTAGCTCTCTACCCTTTATCTAACCCATGATTCTTCCTGTTCAGCCATGAGGCTCGGTACCTTTTCTCACAGCAGCATGGTTGTCCTCTGCTTCTTCCAGCCTCTCTCTGGCATTCTGCTCTGTGCTTCCTGTTCTCAGAGTTTTTCTTAGTCTGGTAGCTCTGGCCACACTTCCTTCCTGCCTTTGGCCAATCAGCGCTTTTTATTAAACCAGTGGGTGGGACAATTATTTACCAAGAAACAATACAATCCCCTACAAGATAGAACCCAAATTCCACCTCAGTGATTGATATCACAGCCAAATTATCATGCTACATTATATTTTTTGACTCCATTTGTGCACAGTGACTTTCTACTACAGAAATCATTGAGATGAAGTGACACAAACATACAAAATACTTCATTCTTAGCTCTGACCTTATTCTCAAGCCATTAGGTTTCAACAAATCATACTTTTAAAGAAAACACTTATTGTAATTTATTTTTAAATTACATTATTTTTTTAAATATATATGTATATATTATGTAACCAATGTTGTGCCTACATGTCAGAAGGGGGCACCAGATCTCATCATAAATGGTTGTGAGCCACCATGTGGTTGCTGAGAATGGAACTCAGGACTTCTGGATGAGCAGCCTGGGCTCTTAACCTCTGAGCTGTCTCTTACATGATTAATTCATGTCTATGTATATGGTTTGCATACATGCCATAACACTCACATGAAAATCTGGGGACAGTTCATGAGAGTCAGTTCACTTCATCCACCATGTAGGTTCTGGGGATTGATTTTGGTTGTCAGGCATAGAGAGCAGCACACACCATAACCCACTAAGCCACACCACCTATCCACATTTAATTTTTAAGATACTGAAAGTGTACTGCATTTTTTTTCTTGATTAACTTTTATAATTTAGTTTTATATTACTTTGCCCAATTTTCCTTGCTTTATGAGGCAGTAGGGTTAAAATAAAAACATCTGTGTATAGTCAGAAGTTTCTGGCCACGCCCTGTGGTCCAGACCCACAGTTCCTTAGTCCCAGAGGCCTATATTAATTACATGATGTTTGGCCTATGGCTCAGGCATATTACTTCCTAATTCTAACTTTTAAAGTAATCCATGATTAGCTATGTGGCTTAGTACCTTTATTCAGAGCAACATTTTCATCCTGCTTTCTCTGTGTCTGTCTGGCAGCTCTGTTCTGCCCTTCCTCTTTCCAGAGTTTTCTTAGTCTGGTAGACCCACCCATACTTCCTGTCTGCTTTCTGGTCAATCAGCATATTGTTAAGCCAGTAAGAGGGACACATATTTAAAATGTACAAGAGCATAATCCCAGTTTCTTCTCTTACCTTGTCCTTTGTATTCCAGATTCAGTTTGTCTTGGTTAGGTTTTTATTGCTGTTGAAGAGACACCATTATCATGGCAACTCTTATAAATGAAAATGTTTATTTGTTTGGGCTCACAGTCTCAGTGGTTGAGTTCAGTATCATCACAGTGGAGAGTATGGCAGCATGCATGCAGATGTGCTGCTGGAGCTGAGAGTGATTCCCACATCTTGACTCAGAGGCAACAGGAAGTTGACTGAAATTAACAATGAGTGAAGCTTGAGCAGAAGAGACTTCAAAGCCCAGTTTCATAGGACACACTTCCTCCAACAAGGCCACCCCTCCTAACAGTGTCACTTTGGTGGCTTTTTTTTTTAACTCCCCCAAACCACCACACAGTGTTAAACTTTATTTTTGCAACCTCAAATAATGTGAGAGCTACTTGAACTTTTTAATTCAGACCATTTCTCAGCCAAGTTATTCGTCAGATACCAAGTATTTGAGAACAATTGTGTACTTTTCAAGCTTGCATTGGTGAATGGGGTTGTTTTAGGATTTTACCTCTAATTGGGAAAAGAATGTTTTTTTTTTCAACACTCAAAACCGTCATCTCACCTTTTTTCTTTCTTTTTTTTTTTTTTGACCCACTTTTTACACATGAATGAGACAGTAAATATTAGCTATTAATTTAATTTTCCTGACAAATTTTCAGAAATTCTTGAATATATGAAATAACAATTGATATTTAGTTGATAATACTTCCTAGAGTGTCCTTCTGATATAGAGGTTATATTTACTCTAAAATCTCAATTATCTTATTCAAACTTGTTTTCTTTTTAATGTATTATAGTCTATGAGAGTAATATTTCGAAGTAAAATTGATTATGGTCACAAAAATATTTGTCCCTTTCCTTTCTAAGGTTTTAACACAAATGTCAAGGTTTTGATTGTTGCTGTAAGTTAAGCCAAAAGTCAAAGGACTAGCACGAAGCTAACATGGTTAGATCTTATTGAGCAAGCATTTGCTGTATTCTTAACAATGTAGAGATTAAGGGTTTATTTTATTTAGCAATCTATTTAAAATATGCGTCCATAGATTCGTCTTTATTAATTGCAGTTACCCTTTTTGTACTGTTTGGCTTAAGTTCCACGATGGCACTTTGGTGGTTTCAGTTACATTTTTAAGAAAAGCAAAAACCATCTTGAAAATAAGGTTTCATCATAGTTTTATTAGGAGATGGTGGGGGAGCTTGCAGAGAGTCTCCCCTGGTGTCTGTTTGTGAGGGACCCGGGAAACCTTGCGATTCTACGCTTAGAGAGGTTCCTTATTAGTGGGAAAGCCTGGGCTTTATCTCTTCTGTTAAGTTTATGGCGTATTTTTCTAGCCTCCTTCTGATGTCAGTTCTACTTAAAGTAAATTGTTCATTTCTCAACTGGAGTTTTCTATTTTAGTATATTTTAACATAGCTAATGACATAATGATATGTCATTATGTTTATAACTTATAATTTATAATATATGCATTTAATGAGTTATATAGTTTAGAATATTTTCTGACTAGAGGTAATCCATCAAAGAAGGTATGAGATCCTCCTAGTAGCAGGTCTGGACCAACAAAATAACCATCTCCTATTCCCGTCACACATAATTACGCCTACCTTACACAGAATAGTAGTCTTTCTCTAAAGACATGTTTTTGTTTTAGTTTTTATCAAATTAACAAATAGCTTTTCTTATTTGAGACAGTTACTCCATAAAAAATATAGTTGCTTTTTAGCTAAGTTTTCTGTATATGAAGCAAACATTGCAACTTTTTTTTACAATTAAACTTTTGCAGCTTAAATGAATTTTATTTTATTTGAGCAGTTGCTCTCACGATGTTACAGACATGATGCAACTGTATCATAATCTAACAGGAACTAAAAGTTTACATTAGCTGTAACATGACAAATATGTGATATGGTTTCACTTGAGAAATTTTAGATGGATAAAGTTTAGAGTAAAATAATTTTATGTAAGCTTGCACATTTTATTTTTATTAAAATAGTGATAAAAACAAGAGAAGAACAAAAACGGTAAAGAAAACATTGGAACCCAAATGGAACCAGACCTTCATTTATTCTCCTGTCCACCGAAGAGAGTTCCGGGAACGGATGCTTGAGATTACCCTTTGGGATCAAGCCAGAGTTCGAGAAGAAGAGAGTGAATTCTTAGGAGAGGTACGGAAGGGTTTAATGTTGAAGCTTTGCAGACCATCCTGTCGATAAGACTGTCATTAGAATACTGATGATTTTATATGTCTGCACAAACATGAATAGTTTGTTAATTTATTAGAATGAATCTACTGCTTTAGGAGAAACCTGAGTGACACTAAAGAAAACCGTGTTTCTAAACCTCTTAGCCAAACTGCCTGTGTACAAGGTTATGTATGTCTGTGTTACTGGCGTCCAGGGAAATGGATCATTTGATTCAAGAATTCATTTATTGTGTGGGCAGCATAGTGAGGCTCTATCTCAAAAGCAAAACTAAAAGTATAACATAGAAACCCCCAGAATAATTAGTGGGTGGGGGCGGGGGGGGAATCTTAGTGAATGATGGTAAAGGTTTCTATCAATAGAAAGTGATAGACTTGTTGTCTTGTAGAATATTTTCTACCTCTTATTTTATTGGACCATACATTTATTCATGGGTTACCCTGTAAGCCAAATAAAGTAATAGACATTTAATAGACATTTTTCTACAGGCTTACCTCAAAAATATATTGCTCATTGTGGATTCGGATATTGCTATGATGAGGAATATGGATATATAATTGCTGTGCTTAACTGAAATGGTCAAAGATAGTACCAATAAGAATAGACGTTTACTTAGTCAAGGGCAATGAGTTTTCTGCAGACAGAGAAACAAGGCATCGGGGTTGAGGTGTTTAGGTCTCTGTCTCAATTGCCAGAGGTGACAAGAAATGAAGCTTTAGAGTGAGAAGACCCCAGAATACAATTCCATATTTGGAATAATCCTGTGAATAATGGAAACTAGTGAAAGATTTAAGCAAAGATTATCTAAATTGTGAATTGAGAAAAATATTTCCAATTGCAATGTGGAAAACAAACTGATGAGGCATAAAAGCAAAGTGGTTCTGGCTAATACTGAGCATAATCAGTTATTTGCTTCAATTTTCTTAAGCTACCTAATTTTCCTGATTTAATAAAAGGACAATTTCATGGATAAAATAAAAAAAATAGAAATATGAACTGAATCATGTTATCTGAAGAATTATAAACCTGACGAGCCATATAGTGGCACACACCTTTATTCCTGGCACTTGGCATGACTTTTCTTGAAGATAAGGGTAAAAAACTTATTACACCAAATAAAGATAATTTTCACTTGCTGGGCGATGGAGGCACATGCCTTTAATCCAAGTAGAGGCAGGAGGATCTACAGAGCTAGCCTATTATGTAGAGCTAGTTCCAGGACAGCCAGGCTACACAGAGAAACCCTGTCTCAAAAACAAAACCAAGCAAACACACATACACAATGTTACAAACCCGTAAGTTATCTGGAGAGAGGAGTCAGGCAGTTCTTGGGAGCAATGACTGAGCAGTGGCCCTTGACCATTTCTGGCACTATCATTTCCTAGTCCAGTGTCCAACAAATTCATCTGTCCCTGCTTTAATTTTCTCTTTGGCCAAGTGTAAATAATGCTAAAATGCAGCTCAAGTGTGGTAGGAGGATTAAAAACGTGTAGTACGTGTTAACTTTTATAGCATGGTGCCTCTAATATTGAAAATGTATAGGGAACGTTTAGACCTGGTGAAGCAGCAGATTTTGCTTATTTACCTGTAGCTAAATAACGCTGTAACTTACCAGTTTGTCTTTACACAGTACATGTTCTTAGTGTTTGTAAACTCTGTCACACTTGCACAGCTGAAGAAAAACTAATTCATTTCTACAAACTGATTTCTTTTATAATTAAAAATTGATACTGAGCCATCATGTGTTCATGATGTATTGTGTATTAAGCACCTTTTCTTCTGTATCCCTGATTGCTTCTGAATGACGTTAACAGTTGTACACTCTGAGGTGTACAACTCCTAGGTGGTGTGACATTTTGGTTTGGAAATGTCAGCAGTGTGGTTCAGTGAACATAAAGATTTAAGGAAGACAATTTTATTCATTTTATCTCCTTTATTAACAAGCTTCTCTGACCCTAGAGACAAGTTATTTTAGCCATTTTTAGCTTTGGCATCCTGTCCTATAAGGCAAAGATAGTTATTTTTTTTTCCTGATAAAGATGAATAATGTGACATCGTTGGTTGTTAATAGACACTTTCATTTTTTTCTCATTTATTGGATATTACGAAGTTATATATTAGCTATAAATAAAAATGCTTTTGAGTTAGAAAATAAAAGATAAAAATTAGTCACAGACATTTTAAGTAAAAATTGCTATATATGTCATGGCAAGTTTAATATTCTCTTAATTGGATGGTCATGTTATATATAATATATGTCACTATAAAATCACTAAAAAGTTAGGAAAAATATTTCTCATTTAGTTACAGTCAAAACATGCTAACAATTTGGTGGCATGAAGTGTCCTTTCTTTGTTGTAACAGCATTACTAAGATAATATAAAGTTATATGACTCTTGAAGAGATTATTTTTGGTAAAAGTAGGTCTTTGTGTCTTTGGTTTCTAGATCTTAATAGAATTGGAAACAGCTCTGTTAGATGATGAACCACACTGGTATAAACTCCAGACCCATGATATCTCTTCATTGCCGCTCCCTCGCCCTTCTCCACATTTGCCACGGAGACAGCTCCATGGCGAGAGCCCAGCACGCAGGCTACAGAGTAAGTTTGTCAGACTTTATCATACTTTCATCGTGTGTTTCTAATTGTGATTGTATATGACAGAATTTGAGAACAGCAGTATAGGTGTAATAAATATTTGTTAATATTTTCATGGCTACCCTTGATGCTTTTTAATAATTTAAATCAGTAACATCAAGTAACACCTATAACACTCATATTCACAATATTAAAATCTATTTGGACTTATATGATATAACATCAAATAAACATGACTTTGGGAGTATTAATATGTAGATTCTTTAATGTAGGCACGATATAGTTAATATAATATGACTTGGTCAGGCAATTGCAGATGCCTAAAATGATGTATATGACATAGTGGTCAAATTATGTTTTACATGTTAAGTTGATTTTTCCCCCTACTTTATAAGTGACTTGAGGCATATGATCTTTTTCTACTTAGATTTTCTGCTTTATCAAATGGGAATTACTTCACTTTCCCGTGGCCTGGTTATACGATTCTTTAGTTTAGAGAGTGGGGAGCTCATTCTATTAGTGCAGTGCTGTGTGAACAAGAGGACATGATTTGAATTCCTCGCAACCACTTGCACAGCTGGCACATATTTGTAGTTCCAGGTTCCAGCTCTGTGAAAGCTAAGACAGGCAGATCCCTGAGGCTCACTCAAGAGACATCCAAGCCCTACTGGTAAACACAAGATTCAGGAAAGATCATGTCTCAAAAAAGTGTGGATAGAGGGATTTCTGGCCTCCACCCTCATGCATACATTGCCTATGTAGCCACCAATACAAACAAATAGATAACACATACAAACACACATGTACGTAAACACAGGATTGATGAATTTCAAACATAAACTAGTAGATTCTTGTTCTAATAACAGTTGGATCAAGCCATTTTACGGTAGTTTTGCACAGTTTAATAGTAATTTTCATATTTAAAAAATGCCACCTGCTTTTGTTCCACCATTTAAAGATTTTAAGATTAGCCTTACTTTTTCTGACATTTAAGTGATAGAGGGTAAGGTGAATGCTTGCTGCTCTGACTGTTATTCAGGAGGTGTGTTCTTTCCATGTGGTTGCCAGGGTTCTGATTCGCTAACATTTCCGTCATGTCAAGTGTTGGATCAGATGTGTCCAATCATAAGAAAATTTCATGATGTTACTTTTTGGTTGTGAGAAATATGCCTGGCAGTAGCAACTGATTTCCAATGGATCGCCTCATTTCTGCTGAATGGGGGCTGAATTAGAAATCTCAAAGCTGTCAGATATGTATAAAATTAAAAGATCAGTCCTATGAGAATCACAGGAAAACCTAGGGAATCATCTTTATTCTCTCTAATGATTAAAATTTTATTTCTACTAGGCACCAGATCAGATAAAATTAATTAAAAATACCTTTTTTTTTTTTTTTTTTTTTTTTTTTTTAAGCCTCACGAGAACATAAACACTCAGGCATTCCTGTTAGTGCTATTACAGCCTCCTCTGTTGGAATAATTATAGTATTATTGCAATGACATTGTCTATTCTTTCTGACCACTACAGTCTGCCTAGTTCATACTTAAGTCGCAGAGTAAAGATTAGTAATACATTTCACTGTGCACTGTCTACGGGCTGCTAATGTCAACCAGGGCTTTTTTGAGAGGTGAAGAATCTCCACCTACTTGAGTTTCTGAGGATTTAGATTTTAAATTCTTCCATGTTCTCTCCAAGCTCTGCAGTGACCCTGCTTAAATCCTTTCTAATAAAACTCTGCTAAACTTAGTATTCATACTTAGGTTTCTTACATATTTGAGTTAATATATTCCATGTGTTTCTTACTTTTAGTTTGTAGTATTTTGTCCTATTGTTTTTGAAATATGTTTTATTTTAATTGCATCAACATTATGCTTCTGGGGCTGTGACTAACACAGACACACAATTTAAGTAGGTAATATGACCTTCCACCAGCTTGATGGGGTGTCCACTCTGTCAAATATTATAGTTAATGTGATGTTGAGATACTTTTAAAAGTCCTCTTATTGAAGTTTTAGTAAGCCTAAGGAGGGATGACATTCAAAAATTGCCCTCTAAATTTTATCTACATTGGTCTTCAGGGTTATGTCCCACCATACAGTAATTACTTAAGCCAGGTCTCGTCATGGTACTTCGAATGCCCTGGTGCTTATCCCCAGACTCTAGATGGGTGTTGGAGTTACCATATGTAATACTGCAGTATTGATAGACTCTAGAGTTTTCCAGAGACTGAGTCTCTGAGTTCACAGAACATTTTTAACCCTAGTCTTTACTGATGGCAGGAAATTTTCCCCTCGGTGGTGCTTGTAGTCTGTATTCCACCAGAGCACCCTTTCTCCCCACGCTCCTCCCTGTGTAACTTCAGTCCTTACAGTATTACATCATCCTCATAACAAACCTAGAGCATGGAAAGAAGTGTCAAAACACACACCCTAAATTCAAAGAAATACGGAAGGCTTAGTGACTGTTTGTAATATGCAGGGAGCTGGGTATATTGGCACATGCCTTCAATACCAGCACTACTGAGGCAGGCATGTCTCTGTGTATGGGGCTACTTTGCTCTACAGAGTGAATTTCAGGGTTACAAAGGCCACACAGAGAAGCCTCGTCTCAAAACAACAGGGCAGTAAAATATGGAAGAGAAAAACATGGATCGAAAGACCAAGTATCACAGTTCATGACAGTATCATACTTGTTCTCTCTCTCTTTCCCCTCCCTCTCTAACCTACTGTAGAATGGAGACCTATAAAAAGTAAAATTATTAGGCCATGTGAGCTTTGAAGAGGAGTTTAGAGATATCAAAGACCAATAGGAGCTGTGAACATTTTTGTTAGGTCAAACAGGTTGTACTAAATAGAGAAGACAAAATTAGATAATAGATATGTGAGATTGTGTAACATAATATGAAGATAATTAGATTTTAAAATTACATTGATGAAATATAAATGTTACATATTAAAATGCTCAAAAATAAGTTTGAAATCTAATAATTAAAGTGACTGTACTAGTGAAGTCTGATATTTATAACTTGTGCTGGTTTTATTGTTATATTTGCTATTTTAGCACTTATCTATCTCATTCAGTTTATTCTTAGTTAATAAAAACATGATGCTGTTAAATGTTATAGTATTCATATACGTCTACTAGTTTTTATTCTGTGGTCATGATTACACACTGATGTCCTTAAGAAAAGGTTTCTTGCTAGGCTTGGTGGCACACGCCTTTAATTCCAGACTTGGGAGACAGAGGCAGGAGATTCTCTGTGAGTTTGAGGCGACCTTGGTCTACAGAGCAAATTTCAAGCCAGTCAGAGCTTGTTACACAGAGAACTGTGTCTTGAAACAAACAAAACAAAACAAGCAACCTACCAAACCAAAAAACAATGATTTCCTGTAACTTACGTCTTAGTCTGTTCCCACTCTACTTCAAGTGCTGTTTGTTCCTTCACAATACTTTATGTAATTGATCTGCTATGTAGGCCTCCAACAGAACAGATCAGTCTTATAAAAATGGGGCAAATGAATTATTTCCTCATTTGCTGACTTTAAAATTATCATTACACTTTTCAAACTTTAATTCAAGGTTAGAAATTAAGCCTCCCTTGTAACTGAAACTACATAAGTTCCACTCTGTCCGTTGGAAATGCCAGTTATTACAGAGAGAAGAAATAAATTGTATCTTTTTACTTATTGATGATTTCCATACATTCCTTTAAATGATATTATAATTTTTAAGTAACTGTGTTTTTAATATTTATGAATGTTTGCCTTTTAAAAAGGAAATCAGCTTTAAAGCGGCCATTTTTAAAACCCAGAATTCCAAAATGAGTAATTCTATTCAATAGTTTCTTCAGTGTCAGCTCTTAGGTGTTGATGGTCCATGTCTCGATTATGTCATGTGACCATGTTCCCAGGGGATACACTGGGAGGCAGGCTACAGTTAGATTTGACTGGTGACCATGTTCCCAGGGGATACACTGGGAGGCAGGCTACAGTTAGATTTGACTGGTGACTGTGTTCCCAGGGGATACACTGGGAGGCAAGCTACAGTTAGATTTGACTGGTGACCATGTTCCCAGAGGATGGGCTGGGAGGCAGGCTACAGTTAGATTTGACTGGTGACCGTGTTCCCAGGGGATGCACTGGGAGGCAGGCTACAGCTAGATTTGACTGGTGACCATGTTCCCAGGGGATGCACTGGGAGGCAGGCTACAGTTAGATTTGACTGGTGACCGTGTTCCCAGGGGATACACTGGGAGGCAGGCTACAGTTAGATTTGACTGGTGACCATGTTCCCAGGGGATGGGCTGGGAGGCAGGCTACAGTTAGATTTGACTGGTGACAGTGTTCCCAGGGGATGCACTGGGAGGCAGGCTACAGTTAGATTTGACTGGTGACAGTGTTCCCAGGGGATGCACTGGGAGGCAGGCTACAGTTAGATTTGACTGGTTACCATGTTCCCAGGGAATGCGCTGGGAGGCAGGCTACAGTTAGATTTGGCTGGTGACCATGTTCCCAGAGGATGGGCTGGGAGGCAGGCTACAGTTAGATTATGTCATGTGACCATGTTCCCAGGGAATGCGCTGGGAGGCAGGCTACAGTGATTTGACTGCTGTGTCTTCTTTAGCTTCTGTTCTTATCTTTATACTTTAATTTAGTCAACTTTTTATTAATTTAATTTTAATTTATATTCATATATAATGTATTTTTATCTGATTCTGAATTAGTGTGATGTTTTACACTTTTAATACATTGAATTTTATTATCTGCAGTATAAATTAGAGGTGAGATTTCCAAGATGCTCCTACCAGTAACAAAATCAGTTTGTGTTTTGACATTACTTCCACATTGTTTTCCAGATAAAGCCTTATGTTCATATACCTCAGGTAAAGATAGCATGTACAGTGTTGAATGCATGTACTCCTATGCACAGTGTAGTTTGCTTTGTGCTTTGTGTTTTGTTTTGCTAGTGTGCATCTATTAAATCCTAACTGATGTGTCAACAGCTTCTCCTTACTGCCTATGGGAAATTTTCACTATCTTTATGCTTATGTGTTTATTGTTTCGATACTAAAACCTGGGTTTCTAAAACATTTATATTTCAGTGTATCTAAATCATCTCCTTTAGTATAGTATTATTTCATCAATATAGTAGAAACTGAAATAAATATATTTTAAAATTTTAAATAGATATACTTAAAATTTTTAATTTGTTTTTACTTTGTGTGTGTAAGTATGTGTATGCCATGTGGTGTGTGTGAAGGCCCCAGAACAGCTTGTGAGAATGAAAAACCACCTTCATCTGTGGTCAGTGATCAAAAGCTTGTCAGAGTTGGTGACAAGTACCTTTTTCCATTGAGCCGTCTTGCTGGCCCCAAATGGATATAATTTGAAATGTCTCTTTTTGTTTATGAGTGACTGGTGTAATAAACATGAATTTTTTAAATTAAAGTGCACATAAGCAACCTTAGCTTAGCATCTGTGGTAGCCAGTTCTATAACCTCAGTGTTCAGGACACAGTGTCACCTAATAGGAGTCCCAGATAGTCCTTGTCTGTGTCCAGCTGATAAAATCAGCCCCTATTTCTAAAACCAAAGAAACCAAAACTACATTTGCTATAGATTTCATTTTCTTAGCAACTTTGTCATATAGTATAAGACAAATAGTTACCTTAGTGTGTTACTATATTGTATCATTGCCAATGTATCTCACTGCAGGGCTGAATAAGTGTTTAGCTGGTCACTGACCTTTGATGACTTCGGATGAAAAACATTTTAATATGTTTAACTTAACAGAGTTCCATATATATATATATATATATATATATATATATATATACATACACACATTTATCACCAATGAACAATATAAAAATCAATACCATTTAAAACTGTGTCAAAATGGGGAGTATTTAGGGATAAATTTGACAAAAATAGAAAATACTTAATAATGAAAGTTTAAATGCTGTTAAGATAAAAGATAAAACAATATAAATATATACAGAAATACACTGTGTGAATGGGTCAAAATGTCAATATTATGCTATTCCTTGCCATGCTTATGAACATAATAAAAAACATATGTGCAGGCTTTTTTATAAACTGAAAAGTTGTTCTTATAGTCATCTAGAAAAGTACAAACATAAAGAAACATTCCAGTTGTGAGACTCCAGTCTTTGATTTCAACATTTATAAAATTGCAGAACTAGAAGTCATCATAGAAGAAAATGATACAGATAGACACAGAGGTTGGTAACTGATCATGAACGAAATTACATAGTCATTTTGTACTGAACATAGTCTTTTCAGAAAATAGTGTTTAGAATTTTGAATGTATAGATACATAGAACATCCCCAAATTATCCCTAGTATTTCCTACTTTGACATATTTCTGAATAGTATACTACTTGTCACTTGTTTGTTTTTACTATATAAAAATAGTCAACAAGAAATTTATCAAAAGTTATAATTTTTTCCAAACAATAAAAATGGACGTAAAAGTTATAACATCATTGAAAAAGAAACGAAAATAAATATACAATAAAATGTTCAACATTAGTCTTCAAGGAAATACAAGCGAGATATTGTTACTTCAATATTAGGAACGGAAAGACTGATCATTACCATGTATTGATGGGATCATGGCTTGTTGCTGGCCAAGACTCTCATTTTTACTGGTGAGAAGATAATTTGCTGGAGTATCTTTGGAAAGAAACAGAATAAGACTATAACCACTGTGTCACTTCCTATTCCTTTCCGAGATCTCAAGCAAAGAGAAGAGAATCTATATATACATCCAAACAGTACAAAAATTATCACTATATTTTTATTTGTAATAACCAGAGAACCCACATGCTCATCAAATATAGGTTATGTAGAATCTATGAAGAATGCTGGAAAAATATAATGGAATGTCATCAATAACTCCCAGTCCATACTCGTTCACACACACACACACACACACACACACACACACACACACACACACACACACACAAGCCCATAATAGTAGTTGAGTTAAAGTTGGAAAGTGGTTAAGGAGAATCATAGGAGAAGAAAGAAAGACTTTATACCTACATACATGCAGACCCACAGACCTGCAGAGACACATAGATGCTTACTATACTTTTAGGCTGATCAGCCTAAGGCCCAGGCATATAATTTGCTAACTCTTTACCCTTAATCTAACCCATGATTCTTATCCTGTTCAGCCATGTGGCTCAGTACCTTTTCTCAGAGCTCCATAGTTGTCCTCTGCTTCTTCTGGCTTCTCTCTGGCATTCTGCTCTGTGCTTTCTGTTCTCAGAGTTTTCTTAGTCTGGTAGCCCCGCCCACACTTCCTGCCTGCCTTTGGCCAATCAGCACTTTTTTATTAAACCAGTGGGTGGGACAATTATTTACAATGTAACAACATAATCTCCCACATACATACATATACACATAATATATATATAAAACTGTAGAAGAACAAATAAAAATTTTTAAAAAGAATGAATTGCTGATATATCCACAAGATGAAAAATCTTAGAGAAATAATTTTTGAAAGAAGACAGTGAGTATATACATCATTTCCATTAGTGAGTGGAATACAAAGTAATAAAAAAGATTATTGAGAAAATTCTGAAAACTGAAATGATTAGTATGGTAATATATTGTGTATCAAATAAAGATTGTCTGAAGATCAGAGGACAGAGCTAGCCACAGAATTAGCCATAGAGGTCAGGCAGTGGTGGCACACACCTTTAATCCTAGCACTCTAGAGGCAAAGACACAGATTCATCTGGATCTCTGAGTTCAAGGTCAGCCTGGACTAACCAAGAATGATCCAGTCTAAAAAAGAAACAGCCAGGCAGTGGTGGCACACACCTTTAATCCCAGCACTAGGAAGGTTGAGACAGGAAGTGATATGACTGGACAGAGAAAGGAATAGAAGGTAGGGGAGACAGGAGTTGTCTCCTTAGGTCCCTCTCCTCCTGTTCACGTTGAGGATTTGTGGAGACAGGATCTTCCCCTTTCAGCCTCAAGATTCAGAGTTGTGAGAAGTGGCTGTGGCCTCTTCCTCTGTCACTCTGATCTTTCAGTCTTTCCCCAATATCTGGCTTTGAGTTTTTGTTAAAAGACCACTTACTATTTGTGAAACAAATTAGTGAGATTAGACACAAGAGATTGTAAAACAAGGCAATTTTATTTAAATATAAATCAATGTGAGTTTAGGTAAGTTAATATATGCCAGTAATTTTGAAAGCTTAGATAATTTGGATAAGTTTTTAGCACAGTGGCTTTATTAATGAATGCTGACTAAGTAAGAAATAAAATTTGAACATTATTACATGTGTAGATATTTTCACTATATTAAAAATGGAGATAATGCATTAGATCACCCCACAGAATGAAATTCTTTCAGTTTTACTTTTTACACAAAATAATAAAATCTCTCATGGATTTTTTTTTTTTTTTTTTTTAACATCGGAAGCAATTTTTATACCAGAACCTACAAGGCCATTCCAAGAAAGGAACTCTGTAGAGAAATTTCTCCTGAATATAATAACAAAAAAATTCTATAGATAGTATTGCAAATAAAATTTAATATCTCACTAAGATTCTATAAATGTAACTAAGCATATTTGTAGATAAGAGAAAAACGTTGCTTTTTAATACATGAATTTGACTTTCTTTTTAGTATTTGATATTTCTGAAACCTTAAGCTCTAAGCTGTCCACTGCAATCATTGCATTGTTCATGTTTTTTAAATAAAATGTGCTGTAATCAACCAGTTAAGATCTGCATCTCTGTAGACTTTTAATAGATTTCCTATCAGGTAAATAAAGTTCCTGTCTAATTCATAAGAAAAAAAAAAAACCCTTGTTTTATATAGGTGGTATATTTATTTTAAATTTTCTATAGCACCTTTAGAAACATTGTTAAATAGGATTAATGTATAAAAACATAAAAGCTAATTGTATTTCTCTATACTTTAATGCACAGAATCAAAAAACTTCAAATAATCTATAATAGTAATATAATATTAATTTCTAAGAATCTAATATTGTATAAACCTGTTAGAAAGTTAGCATCTTATTATGTAATAGTAAGAATCCCTAGATAAAGAAATAAGTGCCAAACCTAGTCACTTTGGCCTTTGGGGTGGATTCAGTGTATTCAGTACCAATCTTATGACACCTTCTCAGAAACTCATGAGTAGATTCTAAACGCACAGAAAACGAGACGATCAAGTTATGTAGAATCTCATGTCAGGACAGCATTTGACGCATTAGCCTAGAGTGCAACTTTCGGGATGATGAACCTTCATTGGGGTAGGGTGCTGCTGATACATAGATCTGAGGTAAATGCCAGGGGAGAGGAATAAGCAAGAAATGATTGACCTTGGAATAGTTGTCATCCATCAGATAATAGAGGAAACTGGATCTTTGTATCTCATGTTGTTCCATAAAACAAAATCTGAGTGAATTCATAAGTTAAAAAATGTACTTTCAAGTTTAGCTGGAAAGCTGAAGACATTGACTCTATAAAGAATTTTTAGAGTTTCGTCATGAAGATTAGGCATACACAAATGTTGAAGAAGCGGGGAATATTTTGCAATAAGATTTATATCAAAAGGAGTAGAGAACCCAGGAAATTTCTATTCAGAGATCAGAAAGAGGCAGCCTCTTGTTTGAATAGTGATCCTTCTGTCTCTGTGACAGATGCCCAGGTCTAGAAGGAAGATACGTCAAAATGGGCACAGAAAACTAGAAACATGATGATGTAGGAATGTCTTTCTGTATGCTGTGAATATCAATCTTTAAATAAAGGAGCTGTTTTGGCCCATGACAGGCACCGTAGGAAAAGTAGGAGGAGAAATCACAACATAGGTAGGAGAAGGAGGGCGGAGTCAGACAGACCAAGCCAGCCACCCAAAGAAGAAACATGTGAGGAACACAGGTGAACCACAAATAGCATGAAGTTAATGTAAGTGTCTGAGTCATTTTAGGGCCTGTGCAGCAGTGGGCGGCTAAGGGGTCTGGGGGAGCAGGTCTTGGGTCTGGACCTCTGCCCCCCGCCCCAGCCCTGCCTGGGGTCAGGAAACCTCATTGTAACAGCATGAGAACAGGTGTAATTTGTGTCCATGCCATTTAACCTTGATGTGGGTCTTGTGAACAAAGTTGGTGACCTTTGTTTTGGCTTTGTATCTATGCTTTGCCTAAGTTCAGAGGAAGCTACAGGAATTGTTCAGTCCAGCTAACCTCAAAGAAACCATCTGAAATCCTAGGCTTTGATTTTATTACCTTCTCTTTAAGAACCAAAAAAATTGAAGAAATTAAAAAAAATGATCATAGATATAATCTTATAGCCAGCTAGTTAATTAATTAATGGGACAAAGTGCCCAGTAACAGGAAATAATATTCTTGTCGTCCAGAAATTGATAATCCTCCTATTCATATTTGAATATTATTATATTATATAAATTACATAAATTTTAAAGTGAATATAGGAAGTGTTCCACATTTCAAAAATCCGCAGTGAATGAATCCCTTGATAGTATTTGTAGTTTTTAGACAGTCTAGCCCTTATATACTCAGAATTTTTCATTTTTTCCTGACATATGGAAACACACTTTTATTTTGGCACAGACCTTTTTACCTTTAATCTTTTTTGTGGTTATGTTGGGTCGTTTGGTTTTCTGAGGAGAGTTTTTCAGTGAACTCAAGATCCTATTGCTTCAGAGTCCTGAGTGCTGAGGTCTGCGTTCTGGCCACCATGTCCAGATAATGTGACATTTTTACAAAGTCTGTCTAATTTGTTGTCTCAAAATCATATAATTTAAAAAAAAAAAAAAAACTGCAGTAAAGCATACTAAATGACTCAGAGTCTCAGACCTGTGTCTGTGTGTCTGTGTGGTGTGTGTGGTTACTGTTTTCCCTCCAAATTAGTTTCTTTTTTCTCATTTTCAATTTGAAGATTATGCCTGAATCTTTGTCAATTATTTTTTGCGTTCCATTCCTTTCTTCTGGGATGATCCCTGGTCCGTCCTCTCCCTTTCTTGCCCAGCTGCCTTCCCTTCCTGCTGCTGGTCCTGCTCATGCCTTACACATGTCTCCTATGCTGTACTAATGAGCTACAATCCTAATCCTCATTTGTTTTTGAAGAATATTAAATACCTCTTTGAGTGAAGTTGGAAACTGGCTTTGCATTTCTAAATACATTTCTATCTCTTCTTCCTTAATAATGCAAAATTCAGCTATAGTTAAAATCCTTCTGTCAATTTTTTTCTTAGTCTTCTAGCAATTATACATGGCTTCTAGTTTAAAAAATCTTTTAGTGTGTAAAGAGGTTTTTTTTTTTTTTTTACATTATTTATCCTTTTTTTTGTTTGTTTGTTTGAATTGTACCTTCAAAAGCATGTTGAGATCATAACCTCTAGTTACTTCATAATGTGACCTAATTTGTAAGTTGAGATTTTAGAATGTAATCAAGTTAAATTGAGGTTGTTAGCTGTCTTTATAATTTAGTATGACTGGGGCCTGATCCAAAGAAAGAGTCTGTGAGATAAAGCATAATCCACAGAAGGAAGACAGTGTGAATACACACAGGGAGAAGGTGCCCAGGTGACTGGAGTTTGGGGCAAGGATCACCACCGGTTTCTAGAAATCACCAGGAACTAGAGGTGAGCAAGTGTCCCTGCAGAGCCTCCAGATGGGGCTTCCAGCTTCAGGATGTAAGGCCTTAGATTTCTGTCTCTCTTTGTTTTTTCTCTCTTTTTGTAGCAGCTCTAGAAACTAAAGCAGAAGTATTTTGTAGCCTAGATGAACATGTGTGGTTTCTGAAGCATTTTATCTTTGGTTATTCTTAAAAATGGTCTAAGTTTTACAATGAATTTCCCAATTGCTCATTTATTTCATGTAAGAAATATTTACCTTTATATTATTTATCATGCAGGTCTGCTAGTTACTATATATTTGACCTTCTGTAGGAATTTTTAGAATGTATTTCATTTTTATTGTGTATATAGTATGTGTCTCTGTGTGCATTGTGCCCTTGAGGAATTGCTGGCCACTGAGACTGGGATCTAGGTGACCTTAGGTGTTTGCTGGGAACTGAACTTGGGTCCTCTGCAAGAGCAGGACATACTCTTAATATCTGAACCACTCCTTCATCCCCAGCATGTTTTAATTCCCAATTCAGCCTATGTTACAGCTTCTTCTGCATTCTATATTCCTCTCATCTCTGTCCTGTTGACCACCTTGTCTAGAACATGCAGTACAGTGCAGACTAGAAAGCCCATTTTCAGGCTCAATGCCTCCTCTTGTTCTCAGTACCAGAGGGACAGCTTCCAATATGTTATGATTGTGTGCTTTTAGTCATAGACATTTTAGATAACTTTTTTGTTTGAGGAAGTTGATTCTTATGAGTCTGACAAGGTATTTATCATGAGTGTGGGTTAACTTTTTCAATTTATCTATTGAAATAGTTTTTACTGATGGTTGTACACTCTAGTTTTATTTGCTGAAGGAGGCAAAGGCAGGAAGATTATGAGTTCCAGGCCAGCCTGGGATACAAAGCGAGTTCCAGAACAGCCAGGGCTTCACATTGAGAACTTGTCTTCAAACACGGTGTGTGTGTGTGTGGGGGGGGGGGGGGTCAACACCATGTATTAAAATGTCCTTAATATACATTAAATTGTGCTAGAAAGAAAAATTAGCAGGTCATTCTCTATTGAAGGAGACACTCAGGTAATACTCTTTTCATTGATAAATCAAGTAAAAAAAATTAGGGAAAATAGAAAATAATAGAAAAGAATGAAAGAACAGAGATCTCAAGGAGACAGTCCAAACAGCATTTAGGCTTCAGGAGGAATTTAGATTCTTTGTGTGAATCCGTTAAAAGCGTGTACAGTTTGCTTTAATGTTGTAACTTATCTATTTATGAGCATGACTGTTTTGTTTGCATGTGTGTTCATTCACCCTGTGCATTCCTGGAATCCACAAAGTGTGGAAGGTTTAGAATTGTGAGCTTCCATGTGGGTGCTGGGAACTAAAGCCATGTCCTCTGCAAGAGCAAATTTCCTTAACTCTTGGGCCACCTTTCTAGCTCCTCTAATATTTATAGTATATTTTTCCTACAGCAACATTTAAACATGCAATCAAAACAATGCTTGCCTTTTAAAGATCTGCTTTTTATTGAAAATAATTTTTCCCTAGAAGATATTCTAATCACAATTCCCCTCCCCCAGTTCTTCTCCATCTGCCCAAGTGCATGTTCACCTTTTCTTTCATGAAAACCCAAGCAGGCAAAAAACACAGGATGAGAATAAAAATACAGGAAGAAAGCACAAAACGCATGTGAGCACGCACACAAACAATGAAAGTAGTAAAAACACAGTTGGAGGTGACAATATACAACAAACGACCACTAAGACTCCCCAAATATCCAAACAAAACAACTCAAAGCAAAAATTCTACGAAAATAATATTGGGCTCATTTTGTGTTGGCCATCTATTGCTGGGCATGGACCCTACCCTTAAATGTGGTTAATTCGTTCAAGAGATTCCACTGGCCCAAACTAATATTATAATTTTTTAAACTAATTTCAAGAAATTAACATGAATATTTGTTGTAATCTTCAGTTTTATGTACTAGATTAGTAGTAAACAAATGAGTAGAAAAATTATACCTATGTCTTTAAAAAGTAAAATTGGAAACATCACCTCTGAAACTGTCGTCTGTCACTCGATGGTGCAATAGACTGAGCGGCAGAACAAATGCAGTCTTGGAAGAGAGGACCCGCTTCTGTCCGTGTCTACATAAGTACTGAGCCAATACAAAGTACTGACAGAGAAAAGGACTCTCGCCTTAAAACACATGAAAGGCAGAAAATTATCATGCGTTCAGTTAATGTAAGTTTGGAAGTAATTAGAATAAATTCATAATGGAGAAATGAGAAAAATATAGATTTCAATATAAAAAAATTGTTAGGGTCACTGAACTCAACACTTATTTTGAAGTAAGTAAAGAATAAACTTTTATTGCTTAACTCTGGGATAAAAAGAAATATGATTCAAGCATATGCACAGATTCATAGGTATATTTGCATATATTTAAGTGATCCACAGATGCATGGATATATAGAAAAATAGATGCCCATCTTCAAAGTGTAGCAAACACTTTGAAAACGTAGACAAAATGAACAAATGTTTTCAAAATAGTAGTTATTAACCTTTGAATCCAGTTTGTTATACATCTACTAAAAAGTAGAATTATTAATTGCACATGTTCTCACAAAGGATGTGGCAGGTCATGACAGTTCTCAAAGAACAGACCTTTATAATCCTTAGAATATAACAATGAGAAATATTTTTTCAAGCAATATATATATATATATATACATGTATATGCCCTTTATCCTATCCTGAAGGTAAGAATGAAAAATGAGAGCCACTTGCTAGTAAAAATATAAATATCATTGATGAAACATCACTGAATTATTTATATGTGCATATATAATATTTACAAATTAATAAATTATACAAATGATTCTCAGCACAATATAGGAAATACATTAATTCAAAGTTAATTTCTGTTCCTTGTAGATTAGTAATAAATGGTCATTTCTCAGTGAAATGGAGCCTATGCATGTACCATTTGAGTGGGGAAATACTACTGAAATTACATGTTTGCATATATTTTAATTTAAGTTTTTTTTAAAGATTACTAGTTTTTATATGTATGGGTGCTTTGTCTGTATGTGTGTTTGCACACTGTACGTGCCTATTACCCAAAGAGGCCAGAAGAGGGTGTGGGATCCCATGGAGCTGGAAATACAGATGCTTAAGGGACACTGTGTGGGTAGATGCTGGCTGCCATGTGGATATTGCAGACTGAACCTGGTGTCCTGCTAGAGCATCACATACTTTAACCTACCCAACCATCTTTTTAGTCCCACAAAACTGTATTTACAATTAATATTTGGGAGATGATAAAGTACTTTAGTGAGTTTGATGGTGCTTGCTGCTTAAGCATAAGGGTGTGACTTATTTTTACTTAAAAAAAAAACCCATTATTATTGTTGTTTCAATGTAGAGGAGGAAAGCATTTAGATTATTTCATACTTTATGTAGCAGTCCATTACTAAGGGAAGTCAGAGAAGGCACTCATATGGAAGGAACCTGGATGCAGGAACTTAGGCAGAGGCTGTAGGGAAGTTCTGCTTTCTGGCCTGTTCCAACTTGCCTGCTCAGCCTGCTTACTTATAGAAGAAAATGTACCACATGGTTTCCTACGGGACAGTGTGATGGAGGCATTTTCCCAATTGAGGTTCCAGAATGACTGTAGCTTGTGCCAAACTGATGGAGAATTAGTCAGCATATAAGGAGATTTAAAGCAAGGTTTGGAGTCTTTCTTGAGGGGTAGTAGGGTAGAAGTAGGAGCTGTTCACCTTGTTTCCTCCAGTGCCCCTCTGTACCAGAGTGCTGGGGGTAGTAGGGTGAAGTAGGAGCTGTTTACCTTGTCTCCTCCAGTGCCCCTCTGTACCAGAGTGCTGGGGGTAGTAGGGTGAAGTAGGAGCTGTTTACCTTGTCTCCTCCAGTGCCCCTCTGTACCAGAGTGCTGGGGGTAGTAGGGTGAAGTAGGAGCTGTTCACCTTGTCTCCTCCAGCGCCCACTGTACCAGAGTGCTGGGGGTAGTAGGGTGAAGTAGGAGCTGTTCACCTTGTCTCCTCCAGCGCCCACTGTACCAGAGTGCTGGGGGTAGTAGGGTGAAGTAGGAGCTGTTCACCTTGTCTCCTCCAGCGCCCACTGTACCAGAGTGCTGGTTTCCTTCCCCTTCTCTGTTCGCCTCAGGGTCTGTCCCATTCCTCAAGGCTGACATCACAGGTTTAGCTGTGGTCCTAAGAATCCACTGCTTTCCACTGGGGAATGGGCACAGCATTCTGGAGCATGGTAACCTCTTGGGAGTACAATTTGGCCTCCAGAGAAGCCAATGTGAACACTACCATGCTCTTGGTAGACAGAGGTGTGCTTACTGCTATTGTAACACATTCCAGGAGTGTTGTCTTCTAAAGCGAACCTGGAGAAATGAGCACGTAACAGAGAGGATGCTAGAAAATGAGGTCAGTGGGCTTCCCGGAATGTTTGACCTGAGATACTAAGCTTTGGAAATACTCTTATAGCTACTAATTCTGTATTTTGACTCTATAATTAATTATGTTTAAACTTTTTAGTTTTTAACAGGTTTTTGAGATTATAATATAATTACATCATTTCTCCCTTCCCCTCCTTTCCCCAGACCCTTCCTTGTTGCCTTCCTGCTTTACTCTACAAAATTCATAATCTTTGTGTGTGTGTGTGTGTGTGTGTGTGTGTGTGTAGTGTGTTTGTGTGTGTGAATGTGTGTGTGTGTAGTGTTTATGTGTGTGTGAGTTTGTGTGTGTGTGTAGTGTGTTTGTGTGTGTGAATGTGTGTGTGTGTAGTGTTTATGTGTGTGTGAGTTTGTGTGTGTGTGTGTGTGAATGTGTGTGGTGTGTGTGTGGGTGTAGTAATGTGTGGTATGTGTGTGTGGTGTTTGAGTGGTGTGTGTGTGGGGGTGTAGTAATGTGTGGTGTGGTGTGTGTGGTGTGTATGTGGTATGTGTGTGGTAAGGTGTGGTGTGGTATGTGTGTGTGTGGTGTGGTGTGTGTGTGTGGTGTGTATGGTGTGGTGTGTGTGTGTGGTGTGTGTGTGGTATGGTGTGTGTGATGTGGTGTGTGTGTGTGGTAAGGTGTGGTGTATGTGTAGTGTGGTGTGAGTGTGTGTGTGGTGTGTGTGTTTGGTAAGGTGTGGTGTGTAAGTATGTGTGTGTGGTGTGTGTGTGTGGTAAGGTGTGGTGTGGTGTGTGTGTTTGGTAAGGTGTGTTGTGAGTATGTGTGTGGTGTGTGTGTGTGTGTGAGTGGTAAGGTGTGGTGTGGTGTGTGTGTGTGTTTGTGGTGTATGTGGTGTGTGTGGTGTGTGTGTGTTTGTGTCTGTGTACTTCTAAACACATAAAAGAAACTTGCTCAGTCTGTAATGTTGCGCAGTTCTTGTATGTATATTATCACAGGGCTGTCATCTTGGTATTAGATAGCGGACTGTTGTGCTGTTCCCAGGGAAAGACTGGAGTTGAGGCCCCATGAGCTTCCCTTCCCCCTTATGTGTTAGCGTGTCTATTGGTGTGATCCTTATTGAGGTCATAGTTTGGCAGTCTTGCTGGTGAGACTTAAAGGTTGTAGCTTCCAGCATTTATAAAGGACACAGTCTCACAGCAAACTTCTTGTCCCTCCGGCTGTTACAATCCTTCCTCCTCCCTGTTTGCAATGATCCCCGAGCCTTGGATTTGGAAAGTTTGCTGCAGATACATCCTTTGGGACTGGGCTCCACACTCTGTACTTTGTTATGGTTTGCTCTGACAGTCTTTGTAGGTTGCAAAGGGATGTTTCTGTGATGAAGGGTGAAGGCTGCACATGTCTGTGGGATAAGGTCAAATATTTCCAATGTAGTCAAGAATTCTGCTGGTTTAGTTGGGTGGCCTTTGTAGGTTCTCCAAGATTCATGCCTTTACCCACCCTGAGTTGTTGGCTAAATTTCCAGTTCCAGGCCCAATTCCTTCTTTTTCAGAGGGTCTTACGTACAATTACCGAGTTGTTGGTTACCATAAAAGTATGTGTGCCACTACTGGTCCCTTAGGGTTATTGTGCCATGAGGGCCATTGTTAAGTGTCATAGCTGTGTAGAACTGTTGGTTGGTTGCTTCCCTCTTTTTGAAGTTTGCATGCCACTATGAAACCTATTGCTGAGGAAGGAGGCTTTCAGAGGACTTCATTTCAGTCCCTGACATTCACATCAAAGACTGACACAGAGGCATCATCACCCGTTACCCTAGTGTTGAGGAGGAGTTAGGAGTCATTGGTCAGCCAGTCTACCAATGATGATTTCCAGGTTAGGGGTAGAGATCATGAGAGATGACTGGAGAGCAATAAAGCATGAAACTCAAATGTCATGTTCATGACTACCAATACATTGTTATAAGACATGCCAATTTCTCCTTAGTTAGTGTGTTCATCCAATACAATTCAAATAGAAATCTCAACAGGATGTTTTTTATGAAATACGTAAAAGTGATTTTAAAGTTTATATGCAAAAGCAAATGTACATGATACAAGATACTAATAATGTGGAGAGATTTGTTTATCAGTGTATGACATGATATTTAGAAAAATAGTAAATTATTGATTTATGGATAGTTTGTGCAAGAGAAAATGTAGACTACTGGATATGTCCTTTTAGATAGGATGCATTCATTTATAGTACAGGTTTTATCATGGATAACTGGAGAATAATAAATATCAAATGAGTAATGTTGGGAAATGTGCTATCCATAGAAAAAACTAAGCTGTCTCCATCTTATATGCGACCTACGTTCAAAGTCAATGTGGATATAATTGCAAAAAGAGACAATTTAAAAGCTTTTAGGGGAAGACTCGGAAAATTCATTTTATTTAATCAGAAAGTATTTCTTATTAACATAACTCAGAAATTTTTAATTTTAATACAATTAATATATGAATGAAATATAAACCTTGAATTTATTAGAATGTTAAAAAGATAAAAGCCAAGTATAGTGAACCTAATTACAGCACATTTTAGCTTTAAGATTGATATGGAAACTTAAAATCTTAGTTCCTTAAGAGTTAGAATTAATTAGTATTTATTCTGCTTAGCTCAAGGACATGACTCTCAGTTCCCCACACACACACACAAAGACCACACCACACCACATCACAGCTCACGATTGATAAAATTAGCTTGTCTTTTTCTGGTATCATTCTTATTCTAACCCTTGACTAATAGTGAAAACATCAGCTTTTACTATGTGCCTGTAACAGCAATTATTAACCTCATACTTGGGCCTATACAAAAGGAGATTTTGTTACAAATTTGGAGGCTTCAGTTTCCCCAGTATAGCCCCATTTATGTAATCCGTTATCTGACTGCATCCATTTTAAATATATGCTCTAGCCTTATACACTTCATTCGGCCCAGTTAGTTGGAAATTTGTCAGGAACATTCTCATAGAAATGTCTGTGCTAGACAAGGTTTCTTCTTGTAGCCTTGTGTAGTCCTGGAACTCACTCTATAGACCAAGCTGGCCTTGAACTCACTGATCCACCTTGATCTATCACCCAAGTGTTGGGATTAAAGACATGTGCATATGTCACCACCTTCCAACAAATGTTTGTGCTTTTTTTATGCCTATGCTTTTTATTAAAGTTTTTTGACATAAGTTGTGGGAGGTTTTATTTGATGAGATTATGTAATGCCAAAGGAGACGCACAATAGCTGGAGTTATACATGTTCTCTCAAGGAAAAGATCCTAAAACAAATAAGCAAATGTATACGGAGAGACTCAGAGTATTTCTGACAAAGGTTTGTACGTATATGAAGGCGTTCCTAAAACATCTGGTTAACTCTGCTTTGGAAGGCTTATGCATTAAGTTCTACCTAGCTCTCATTTTGAGTAGGAAAGCACTTATTCCCTCATACTGGTACTCACTGAAAGTGTGTAGTATGTGATGACAGACAAAACTAACTCAGTCCAAGGAATTGTAGCACTGTAATTATCATCATTCATCATTAAATGTCTTCCTATACCAAGATAGAGAAAAATCTTTAGTAAAAAGTTTTGTTGTATAATGTGTTTATCCTGAGATGAAAAATAAGTGTTAAAAAGGTAGTCCTTTCTGTAGATGGTATATTTCATAATTAAGCATAAACTACATTCACATTTAGACATTAAGTTATGTTTTATTCAACTTGATGTCAGTTTTGCTATATTGAGATTAGCATTAAAATTTTTAGAGACAGACATGGGCAGAGGAAGGCAGATCTCTGTGAGATAGACGCCTACCTGGTCTATATGGTGACTTCCATGCCAGCCAAGGTTGCATAGTGAGACCTTAGCTCAAAGGCAAGAAAAAAAGTTAGTCTGTAAAATTGTAGTGTCATTAAATTCTACAGCCTGTTCATGCTTCTGGGCCACGTCTTAGGATTTAGCTTTACATTTGATGTATTTCTTGTCTTCTTGAATGAATGGAAAAAACAGATAAAATAGTGGGGGAAGGAGACTTGAAGATGTAAGGAATCAGTTTATGTTTCTGAGATTCTCTATGATCATGTGACACAAAACTTGTCTTCAAAATTCTTAGTTATTGTATTAGGAAGGAACATGTTAATGATTTGAAAACAGCCTATCTCTGTGTTTGGAAATGTATCCAGGTTAGGTGCCTTTCTCCCAAAGCATCTAATGCTAACAATTATTTTTCAGTAGACTTTAATTATATATTTCATACTTAATATAACTTCATACTTTTACCCATTTAGGAATTTTGTTTTCCATGTTTCTGAATAATTGTGTAAATTGTTCTTTCCTTGTGATCTGTATCCTAACCTCATGAAATGTCTGTGAGAATCAGTGTTGGTGAGCACGTAACACTTTTTCCTCTACCTTCAAGTGTTTTATTTATAATGCTTTCAATTATTTCTAACTCACCTTCTTTCTTTCTTTCTTTCTTTCTTTCTTTCTTTCTTTCTTTCTTTCTTTCTTTCTTTCTTTCTTTCTTTCTTTCTTTCTTTCTTCCTTCCTTCCTTCCTTCCTTCCTTCCTTCCTTCCTTCCTTCCTTCCTTCCTTCCTTTCTTTCTCTCTCCCTCTCTTTCTCTCTCTCTCTTTCTTCTTGAACAGCCATAAAATTTAATTATTGCCTTCGTTTGTTTACAGGGTCAAAGAGAGTGAGTGACAGTGAAGTCTCTGACTATGACTGTGACGATGGAGTTGGCGTAGTATCGGGTAAGAGGTTCAGAATTCTGTAGAGCATTAAACAAGGCAGTGCAATTCACCTTTATGGATCATCAGAATAAATACAGACAAGAATACAAAGTTACCTCCCCAATTCCCAAAATTTACCTCAAGGAAATTATGACAACCTAAACGTCTGAACATTGCTGGAAATCCTATGCAAATTATTAGGATGAATATTCTAAAGAAGCCAGCTTTGGGTAAGAGAATATTCATAAATTTCTATTTTCAAGCAAAATAATGATTTTTTGATAAATTATAAAATTTATTATATAATTGACTGTAAAATTGAAACTTAATATGTAATGTCTCCCTAATATTATATCATAATTTTCTAGTCTTGTTAGATTTATAATTTGTTAGATTAATTAATCTAATAGATCTCATAATTATACCTAACTTTACTCAGGAAAAAATACAGGTTTTATTTATAAGACGTACTATAACTACATCACTGATTGCCCATTTTTTGATAAGTTATTTAGAGCAGGATCAGCATGCCATAGTCAATAAACTAATTTTAAAACCTCAGTTGCTGTGTTTTGCTTCATTTCTCATTGAGAAATATGATAATTGCTAAGACTGAAAAGGTTTTTTACATTTTTCATATAATTTAGAGACTCAACCTCAGTTATTTCTCCCATGGATTTTTCTTTGATAACATTGCTACCTTTTTTGTATAGATATGGTTTGTTTACTTCCTCCCTCCCTCCCTCCCTTCCTTTCTTTCTTCTTTCTTTTTTTTTTTTTTTTTTGTTTTGTTTTGTTGGTGTTTTGAGATAGAGTTTTTTTTTCTCTCTGTAGCTCTGACTGTCCTGGTACTCGAACTTGTTAATTTCTTAACCTTTATTTAAAAAGAAATTGCTTCCTATGATAGTTACATACTCTGCATCTATCCATACATCCATCCATGCATACATACATACATACATACATACTTACACACACACATATACATATGAGTACTTCAAATCGTTTTCACATAGTACTTCAAGATTATGTAAGTTACAACAACTTTCTTAGTTTTCTCCATACATGATTATCATTCTGTTCACTTAAAAGCCTATGTAATTATGTATGCATACACATGGTTATGTGTATGTTTTATTTCCAAGTTTATAATTGTAATTTTGTATATCTATAAATATATATAAAATTTTTACTTCATTTGCCACAGTGTAACATGTATGTATGTGCACAGAAATATGCCCTAACTGCCACCAATGTCAGTTGCTTAGGATTTGTAGCCATTCGTCTCTAAGGCAGTTTGTGTGTAGATAAACACAAAGTGTCTCCTAGATAAAAGTACCTTTGCCTTTTTCCACTCATAGTCCCAAGCCAGTGATTGTCTTTAAAAAATTAAAAAGTGCAGAACCACAGCAGCTGATGCCAGAGTTTTCAGGGGCATTGGAGTTAGCCTACATCCTGTTTACTTTAGTTTCTTCCATTTTACAGTTTCCTCTATTTCCTTGAGTACTTCTTCAGTTATTTATGTCTTCATATTCTAGGAAGAAAATGGTCTTTCTGAGTTATGTTTGTTTATAATCATTTAAGATGGATATGTGCTAGGGATAGACCTAGAGCCGTGTGCATGCAAAGTCCATGTGCTGCTTCTTAGCTACCCTCAGAGCCTCTAAATAATTTAGGAAATGCACTTTGTAGCAGTGTGTTTTAGGAAGTGCCCATGAGATAGATATCTTAGTGGAGAAATGACCCATGTCAGCTGCACTGAAAAGGATGCAGGTGAACATGCTGGCAGCAAAATCACATTCCCTGCTCAGCCTTATTCATCTTCTGCATTCCATGCATATTTTTCATGCACAGCTTCAGAAAACGGCCTTTGCCTCTTTCCTTTTCCAGGCCCTCTCCACATAGAACTGCTGTTTTCTGCCATGCAGAGTCCCTTCTCCTGCCCTTTGTCCATGTGTCTGAGCTTCCTACTGTTAACTTCTGTGAGGGTGCTGAGTCACTGGGAATTCCTCTTCTCTGATTGTTAATTTCGTTTGCAGACTACTGTGGTGTCTTAGCTCTGCCAAATATTTCAAGGAAAACGGTGTTACATAGTGTGGTTTACCTCATTTAAAGTGTAAGTGCAGACCATGAAGCATCTTATGAACTTGACAACTCTTAATATTAACAATAATTAAGAAATATTTAAGTTTTTAGAGATGAAATATTTTTAGAAGAGTGTTAGTTTTGTTTTTAAAAAGAGCTTAAAATTTACCCTACCCATACAGTGAACACAGTAACTACTTAAGTATCAAATGTCCCTCCATTTTCATTTTTGTACTCCAAAATTTTTTTCAAACATGCTGTACTTGCTTATACCTTACATTTATCATATTAGGAGTAATCCAACCTCACTGGTATTTTGTGTTTCTTAGAGCAATACAAAGAGCTTAGTGTGTAGATACTTATTATTTTGTTTTCTGTCCTTAAGATTACCGACACAATGGTCGCGATCTTCAAAGCTCCACCTTGTCAGTGCCAGAACAAGTAATGTCCTCAAACCATTGCTCACCATCAGGGTCTCCTCATCGGGTAGATGTTATAGGAAGGACCAGGTCGTGGTCCCCGAGTGTCCCTCCTTCACAAAGGTAAGATCATATGTAAATTTTTTTACAGCATGGTAGTTAGGGTGAATTTTACATAAATTGCATTATAACCTCTAAAAATATTCTTTAAAACATTCTTTCAAAGAAAAATAAGATCCTCTTACACTGGGTCTAAGATGTAATATGGGTTAGTTTGGTTTTTTGTCTTTTTGTGTTTTGGCTTTTTTTCCCCGATCTGCGTGTTATTTGCCCTAAATTTCAAAATAGTTAAGAAAACCTAGCTTTAAATTGCATGTAAATATTAAGCAGATCCATTTAGAACCAAATAGTTATACTTATGAATCATATACTAACTGATAAGTTAAGTAAGTTCAGGGATCATATCAAATAGAAAAAAAATGTGTAATACACAAATATATGATTTAATGGATATTGACTAGATAATACAATATTGATATTTGATATATTTGTATATCAAACTTGCCTGTGTATTTTTACACTCCTCTGTCTACAAGTGTGTCATTTTAAACTATTGAAAAACGAAAGATAGTTTGCAAAGGACAGTAACCTAGTCCATCACCTAGAATGGAATTTTTAGTTTTCATTCTGTGGTTTTAAAGGAATACTGTAGTCAGATGATTGAAGGACTTAGGTGAGGTGACAGTTAGACCACTATAATTTAGTAAATCGTGAAGGTAGTAGTTTAGGCTGGAGTGCTACAGAAAGCATGCTTACAACTGGATAGGTACTGGTAGGGTTTTTTTTTTTTTTCCTGAGATTTGAACTCAGGTCCAACCATGCATAAGGCATCTCTCCCATTGTTCCCATGGCCCATGCTAAAAAGCATATGTGACATTGAACCTGTCTTTTCATAAATCTTTTTCTCTACTGTATATTATATCATTGATTATCAATTATAGAGAACTGGGTGTTTTCTATTAGTAAGGTATAATATTGTTTATCTTATCCTGAACAATATTCTTTTAGTGGGCTCATTTTGTATCTGTAAGAGCAGCCAGATCCTCTTTTAACTGTTAATTTCCAAATGAAATTTATTCAATAACAGATACAAATAAACAAAAATTATTTTATTATTTTGTGGGGATATGTTATAAATCAGTCAGATATTTAATGATCTTGCTATCTTAGGAATGTGGAACAGGGGCTTCGAGGGACTCGTGCTCCTGGTCATTACAATACAATTAGCCGAATGGACAGACACCGGGTCATGGATGACCGTTATTCTCCAGATAGAGACAGGTAAACACTAATTAACTCTGACTAAACTCTATTACCTTCAGGAAGAGTAACTGTAAATGTTTTCTCTAGTCTTTTGACTCATCTGAGCTTCCAAACTATGCCCTTTCTTTACTATTCCTACATTCTTTCTTAAGATAGCTTTTGTTTAAAATAAAAGGTTAAACACCTGGCTATCACTGACCATGGTTCACCTGAGCACCATGGCTCACATGAGCATTGTGGCTCAGTTTAGAATCCCAGCACTTGGGATGGAGACCAGGAAAGTCACAGTTATGAGACCCACCAGTGCTCCTGTCAAGAAAAGTTTAAATAAAAAAAGCTAGCACATTTGAACTAGAGATTATAATCATAGTCAGAATGCAAAGATGTTTTTTACCTGCACATAGCAAATTGTCATGTGTAACATATATCCATAGGCTGATAGAGATTAAAGTCTTTATTAGATTTCAGAGAAATAATGTGACTTTTCACATGCAGAAATATTTAGACAGTCTAGTTTGTTTAGGAAAACTTTATTATAATTCTCCAAGATGTTTTCTTTCATGGCTTCAGTAAAGCTTTAACATCTTATAGGATCATACTTGCTGCATTTGCAAAAATTCTCTGAATTTGCCCCCTTGAATGTGACAAACTTAGGAGTAACTGGGTAACATAGTTTGTTATAATGCTTACATAATTACTACTAATTACCTTTTTAATTTAATTTGGTTATATACATACTTATGTAGAGATACATAGATAGATAGATAGATAGATAGATAGATAGATAGATAGATAGATAGACAGACAGATAGATAGATAGATAGATAGATAGACCGATGGGATGTTTTTCAAACTCTCAAATGAATTTAGATTAAAATGATAAAGTCAAACATAGTTCAGAAAATATGAAGAAATAGTGAAGAACTTATCTTCCTTGTCGATGATTCCAAGCCCACGGGCATGTCAAGCAGCCTGTCAGGATGTATAAAAGAAATCATTTGGTTTGAATCAAGATTAATACTTGATTCATGCATACAGATTTCTTTTGTCTTCAAAGACAATGTACAGCCCACCTTCTCCAGTGATAGTGCCAGACAAATACTCATTTCAGTGTCTTGTATCAAATAAGAAAACAAAGTTATTCAATTAATGTTTCTATTAGTATCAGATATAAACTAATTTTTTGTCTTTTAATCTCTTTTAAACTTTTATGTAATCAGTACTTTAAGGGTGGTTATGAGTGTGCTGCCTGTCATTACGGTAATGATGAAAGCAGGAGCCATGAGTGCTGGCCCTCAACTTGGAACATCTCAGAAAAAGGGCCCATTGCTATTGATTTGGTTGCCTCATAAATTGTTAATTCACATAAATCAATAAATCAAGGTTAGCTTTTCAAATTATTTATGTAACTGTCACAAGCTTCTTTGTCGTTGAAACTTTCCTTATTTGAGGAATAAAATTGTCTAAATGACTTTAAATTTCTTTTAAGCATAAAAGACCAAAATAACTGTTAACTGTTATATTAAATTCCCAATATTTTGTCAGTATTTTAAGGTACATATTACTAAATTTAAGGACCACAAACATAAGACCATTTGCCTTTAATATTTTCTTTTAAAACCCAGATAATTAATCCCTATTTTATGTAATCATTTTTCATGATCTTACGAATCTTTTAATGTAGCAAGAATGCTCAAATGTTTTTCGGTAGAAGTTTTAAAGAAGATAGATCCAAGTGAATTTATTTCACTATTATATGAAAGATATAGATGTGCAGATCTCAGTCATTCTTTGATGGGATCTACCGTAAGTCTTTTTAAATATTACATGAAGTAGAATTTCATTTCCATAGAAACAAACAATAGAAAGCATTTCTAGTATTATTTGGATTGTCTGTCCAATTCGTTAATACAAGAAGCAACATTCACTGTACAATATTCTCTCTTTGTGACTGTTCTGGTCTAATATTCTTAAGGATTTTCAGTAATCAAATGAATCTGAATATCCTTTTAAAAACGGGAAAGTACTCTTGTTTTATGTTTATGAATATCACTTTATAGAATTATGAGTCTGTGAAATTCAGTTGGATTTGAAATATATCTGGGTGATTTATAAAGCTACTTTTGTGTATTGATCAGGAATTTCCAGAAGATTAGCCAAGAAAGAAAGACCTGCCTTGAATTTAGTATAGGTGGCTTCCCAGCAGACTGTGCACCTAGCTGTGATAAGGAGAAGCCAGCCAGGGTGGGTCTTATTTCTCCCTGTTTCCTGGTTAGCCTGAGATGAGCTGCTCTTGTTTACCTTGCCACCTCTGTCATAGTGCATTAACATCTGGAACTGGTTCCAAATAGTTTTGTCAACCTTGAAATAGTTTATATCAAGTATTTTGTTATAGTGACCAAACTTTGACTAACATAAGAATTAGAAAGTATTACAGTATATTAAAAGGCAAAGAAAGAAATTTCTTTGTGTTAGTAAGTATTGTGATTTAGGAATTTTAAAAGATGCACACATCATTCTTCTTAGTAAAATCTAATGTGTTGTATTAGAAATCCATTTAATTGAATGTACATGTTTTCATTGGATTTGAAACCAAGTGTCCTTAAATTTGCATTTAGGATTTGAAGTATGTTTGGGGAAAACCAAGCATTTGATTTCTGTATCTATAAAATTTATTATATAAAGTTATACAGATTAGCTGACACTGCCTCCAATGAGAGTATTATATTCCTTATCAGACAGTCAGTTACCACAGAGTATAACACATAGCCATATTCTATCAAACATGTGTGTTGTTATTAAGCAAGGCAGTGCATATTGTAATCTTGGTACTCAGAAGATAGTGCAGGAGGTTCAGGAGTTCAAGACCAGCTGTGGCTACATTGCTAGTGCAATGAAAAACTGAAATGCATAAGACACTTTCAAAAAAAAAAAAAAAGGAAAGAAAACTTTATAGTATTTAATGAAAAAAATGTGCCATACACACCACATAACAATTGACTCTCAAATATTTTATATTTAATAATTAACAACCTTAAACAACAGAAATGACAGAAGACGAACAAAAATAAAAAAGAAATCTGAGGAATTAGTTAATTCCTTTTGTGGTAAAGGGTAGAAGATGGTACCTGAGTTGGACTTTGAAAAATGGGAATGATTATCAGTCAACAGGCAAATTACAGAAGCAAAACACACCCACATACCATGGAGTCTTGTACAAAGTCATCTTTGGGGCACATGTTAGAATATTGTATGTAAAAACTTTTACACTGATCATATACCATGTGATCTGTTGTGGTTTGCACATTACAGTTGCATATTACATTTTAGTGGTGGGTACACGAGGTTTAGCTTTACCTTTATGAGTAGTGTTTGAGGATTGTGTGTCTGTTTTATTGGGTCTTTGATTCTACCCATCTCATCACCATTAGTCAAAATCTTACTCTGTGTGAAAGTAGATACTATTTACAAGTAAGGTGGGCACTTACGTGCAGACTATTAGCTAAAATAATGCATTGTACTAGTTTTATATGGATTAGTTTTATTTTCCATTCTCCCTTCTTGCACCTTTTGACTCACTGTTTCTTTTGTAACCATGGTAACTACTACAGCTGGGAGCATACTTTATGATAAGATTTGAACATATGGCTTTAGAACAAGAAATGTTTTTAAGATTTTAGTCAGAAATTAACTTACTATATGAGTATATGTAGAAAGTTAGAAAGTATTATATATATATATATATACACACACATACGTATATAGGTAGGTAGGTAGGTAGATAGATAGATAGATAGATAGATAGATAGATAGATAGATAGATAGATAGATAGATAGATACACACATAGATACACACATATGAAGACAGACAGACAGATAGATAGATAGTTTGTGGGGTTGGGATTTTTTTTTTTCTCAAGACAGGGTCGCTCTGTGTAGTCCTATCTGTTCCAGAACTCAGACTGTAGATTAGGCTGGCCTCAGACTCACAGAGTTCAGTCTGCCTCTGCCTCCTAGTGTTGAGATTAAGGGTGTGCACCACTGCACCCAGCTGCAGTATTTTTCATATTGATTGCTTTTCATTCCCAAAGTAAGATGTTAGCATCACAAATAAAATTTTAAAATCAGGGTCAGTGGACTGGAGGAGGCCTAGCTTCATGCTGCCCTCCTCAGCAGCTGGAGGATTTCTTGTAATCTTTTAGGAACCTCAGCTCTTTTCTAACTGAAATGAATGGCTTACATGCATTTCATAGAATTTAAGGACTAATCATATTTAGGGTTAAGGAAATGTTATGTTAATGTGGTATTTAAGTGCAAAGGTAAAGAAAAGATAGGTGATTAAGAAGAGTTCCCAACCAAGTTTGGGCTTTACTAAGAGAACATCATATTTCATTGTTTTTATAGTGGTCATCCATATTATTTTAATGAGTTTTGAAGTTACTATCTTCAATGGGTTGCTAAGGGAACCAAATGAGATCTCAGGGTGTTTACAGAAGGATTCTTGTTGGGATTACAAATGATAAGATATGGGGGTTCAGAAAGTAGGATAACTTTAGAGCAAACAAAAGTAACAGTCTCATTAGAGTGTCTCCTTACATCCCGGGAGAAGAAGGAGACCTCCCCTGGCCGTGAGCGGTCAGGACTTAAGGCTAGGTTCTTGTTGTAACAGAGACAGCTGTCTATGCAGAGATAACTTGTTCACGTTAGCAACTTTCAAAGCCAATGGTGGTTGTGTCGGAGTCTTGTCACTTGGCAGAGCTTTTAGTCAGATTCCTGGGTGAAGAATTTCTTTTCTCTCCTCGTGTTTATTATATATATTTTCCTATCTTCTGCTTGACTATCAGAAGATAAATTATAAGTTTTCAGGTAATAGATTCATATGCTAAAGAATGCCTTCGTGTATAAATCTCTGGGGTACATCAGATACTAATGCCATTTTTGTTTTGTTTTGTTTTGTTTTTGGCTTTTTGAGACAGGGTTTCTATGTGTAGCTCTGGCTGTCCTGGAAATAGCTATATAGACCAGGCTGACCTTGAATTCTGCCTACCTCTGCCTCCCGAATGCTGGGGTTAAAGGCATGCACCACCACCACCTGGCCTCCATTCATATTTTATATCAGGCAATCAATTATTAAAATGTGTTATCTACTTATAGGTACTTACTGGGTCATCTAATGTGTACAGAAATTAAAAATCGACACTATCTTGGTTTAATAGACATTGTTATTTATTTACTAATTATAGAAAGTAAAATGCTGTGAGACTGAGTCTAGTATTCATAGAACAGACAGACTAGTTAGAAACATAAGTATTTATTTAAGTTTATTGGGAAATGATTAAAAGAGAATCTAATATGGACTTTAAAGATGAGTAGAACTTTTTTTATTTTTTCACTATCCAAACATTTACTCTTTTCTAGTAGGTGGGGCAATACCCAGGTCATTTCAGTTAGTGTGATAGCCCTAACTCAGTTACCATGCAGTCAGTCAATCTCCAGATTTAAAGACAATTATCCAGGACATTTTGAATCCTAAACCTAATTTTGAATTGCATCTAAAATCTTAATTCTCAAAATTAAAGCTCATAAAATCCCACTCAGTCGTGATGAGAAATATCAGCTTTCTTTCACCACGGGGTGGACCACAGGCTAGGCTGATTGTGGGATGGGCCTCAATCCCTATTATCCTTTGCTGGCCACTTCCCAGTCTCTTCTACTCCACTGAAAGAGTTGATGACAAAAACCTCTAAAACAGACCAGGGTTCTGCTGGAAGAGAGCAAGAGTTTATCTGTCCCTACTTTGAAAGGCAAAGAATTGGAGACAGGGTTGGAATGATGGGCTTTCCTTCCAGGATAATGAGCATGAGCAATTTGTAGAGTCAGAAACCACATACTGTACACAGAGAGGGCTGGGTGGTCTGTGTGTGAGAGATGACATGAAGATGGAGTGTGGTTTTGAGAGAGAGCCTGCACAAAGGTGAAAAATGAACTGCATTATAGGAAGAGAAGGCTTTGAAGGTAGAAAATGTATTCTAATAAATGCAGAAACCTGATCAGCAGTTTTGGGTATGGAACAAAAAAAGAAAACTGAAATTTCATGAAATGTCCTAAGCATTATAGGAATTAGATATCACCTCTGTGTCCTTAAACTTGCTGGTCATTTTATTATTTTTTTTTTCTTCTTGCCTTTTCTCCTAAAAAGAAAGAAAACATCTTTGTAATGTAACTTGTAAAAAATCATGATGTATTGATTTAATACTTAATTTTATGATTTAATTAAAATCTGTTATATTTTGTTGCATTTTATTTTTAGAACATTTGGTTTAGTTTACCCTTTACACAGCCATATTTCAATGGGCATCGAAGAGATGGTCAAGCTTTCTAGTAGTGATTTCCTTTGCTTTGCTTACTATCTGATTATATGTTTGATTCAGTTTTTTAGAGCTAATCTGTCCTTCTCACCTCTTCCCTGGGTCTCATTTTACTCTCGTTTCTGCTATGCTTGCAGTCATTTTCTTACTCTACCTCGCTGCAGATACAGTCAGACCATTGAGCCTCATCACAGGGATGGAAGGTATACTTTCCTTACAATCGAGTCTATTGTAGAGTTGCATGCTCCTGTCTGTGTGATATAATTCACTTTAGGTTTTGTGTTTTATATACATGTGTGATTATTAATGAAATACATAAATAGTACCCTAATAGTGTAAAATTAAAGTATACAAATTGTATGAACTAGAATGTCTAAATACCTTCTCTTTGATGGACTAGAATCATTTTTATTATCTCAAAATTATTTTATTAGGAGTGAAATAAACTTTGCTACCAAAAAGGAGAGAGCAGCAGTCAAGTTGACATCACCTTCCTTTGCTAACTTCCTAATCTGTTATGTAATTAACACTGGCTTATTTGTGCATGTCTTCACAACCTGCTTCCCCACTTCTCTGCTTCCCAAGAGGAGACTACTTTAAACTGCATTGACCTATTTGTCTGTGGTTACTTGGTCAAAGACAGCTGATCTACTTCTGCATAGCAGATCAGCTTGGCTCCCAAAAAATGCTCAGGCTGTGTGGTCCCCTTCTTCCACTTCAACCTTTTATAACTTATCCTAAAGAAGGAATTTTCCAGTGAATTTTGGGTACTGTGTCTAATACTTAAAAATATTAAATTTCTTTTTAGAGGGAAATGCCACTTGCCTGGCATTTAGCAGAATATGAATATCACTTTGGAGAGAAAGGAAAAATGTGTCTAGTGTTCCATTGTAGCTTGGTCTACTTTCTATTTTGATAATATTTTACTTATTGTTTGTTAATACATTTTCCAATTTCATACATGTATAATGTATTCTTATGACTCCCTGATCCTCTCATACCCACTACTACTCTTCCAAATTCCTTCTTCTTCCCAGTTTAACCTCCTTCTGCTTCAGTGTCTTTTTGTGGTATGCAGGTGTGTGTGTGTGTGTGTGTGTGTGTGTGTGTGTGTGTGTGTGTGTGTGTGTGTGCGCGCGCGTGTGTGATGGGCATGGATGGGGCTGATTTGTTTGATCAAGGGCAACTTACCAATGAGGTATATACTCTTCCACAACAACAATTAACTGCTTATAAACCCTTTTGCATGGGTGGGCCCTCAAGATTCCACCCCTATTCATAATGGAACATTATGTAGTAGTTGAGCGAGTCCTGCTGATGACCACCACTTCTGTAAGTTCAAGGCTACAACAGCCATGAGGTGCCCTGTTGACAGCTCTTCACAGTACTTCTCCTTGTCATCTTGTTCTTACAGTCTGTGCCCTTTCTGAATGCTCACTGACCCACCCTTGGAGGAGGTGACTACAGTTGGAGCCAATTCATGACAACATTTTCAGGCCAGTTAGGCATGGAAGAGAATTATGAAAATAGCATAGTGATATGTAAATTGGAAATTATATGTTATGCTATGTGTAACCTTCTTTATCCCTATTCAGTTAGTTAGGGCTTGATATTAATATTCAGAGTTTTTTTTAATACAAAAAAATCTAATGAATAAATTATTGAATTTTAAAATCACATAGACAAATGTAGAAGGAAATTTAAAAGAAAACTTTGATAATATACCCTAGCAATCAATTTTACTGTTGTCTTTTGACAAGTGATAGAAATTTAGTATCTTGTAATTTAAGTATTAAGATGACTATTTTTAAATTCAGTTTTACGTTTTCAGTCTTTTCTGTTATTTTGGTCAGTAGTAATTGTTTCTTTGTATTTTGCTTTTTACTGTTATTCAATACATTTCTGGAAATTTTGTATTTCTAACAGTTACAGATTTCTCTTACATAATGTGAAAATACACTTACATACCTGAGCCCTAAACACTCACTACAGAGAACGAAACAAGCAGAACAAGACACAATAAAAAGACAAGAAGGAAACGTGGAGTCCGCTTGTGCCGGCTGGCTACTTCCTGGCCATGGGGCCTGTCCCGGAGTGTGACTGATAAGACTCAGTTGTTTCCTCTATTGGAGGAATTTTCCCTTTCTTGGGAGATATTAATTGCAAAAATCTTCTGGGTTCAAAGTCATACTTTATGTCTATTTTCCCTTTGCAGTGTTAGTGTTTTCTCTGGTTTGACCCTGTGCACCTTTATGCCTGTTGTTACATTCTCTATATGAGTTCATATGTCTGTGAGTTCCCTTGTGTCTGGAAGGTGCTGTTTCCTTGGAATCATACATCATATCTGGGTTTTATATTCTTTGTTCCTCTATTTCAAAAATAGATCCCTGAGCCTTGAGGGGAGAGGTGTAATAAAGGCACACCATTTAGGAATTAACTGTTCCCAAGTCATTTATTCTGTGCACATTGTCCAGTTGTGGGTCTCTGTTAATTAATTACTCTCTACCACAAGAAGAAGCTTCTCTGATAAGGGTGGGGCAATGCACTGATCTATGAGTATAGTACTGTGTTCTTAGAAATCATTTTATTGCTATGTTTCTTAAGAGAATAATAGTAGGGAGATTCCTTCTAGGGCCCACGGCCTAGTCGTAGATTTTTGATCTATTAGCAGTGTCAGGTATTGGTTTCCTTGCATGGAGTGGTTGGTTGCTTTCAAAGTATTTGTACCACCATTGCCCCAGTGGGCAAATCTGAAGGCTGGTTGAAGTTATGGGCCTCAGGATTTGAGCTGAGTAAAATTAATGATTACCTTTCACCTACAGTCGCACACAAGTTACCTTCTGAAGATAGGAATGCTAGGAAGGAGGGATTCGTGTCTAGTTGGACACCATTTCAGTTTCCCAGTGTTTGATAAGGTAGTGGAGTCTTTAGCATTAGGGTCTCACCGTCAGATTATGGGGAGTAACCAATATGCTTGTCAATAACCTGTGATACTTGCAGAGTCTATGGGATTTCTTTGCTTGGTGACTCAAGATGTCACTGGTCAAAGGAAACCCATTCATGGTACTGGAAATGTCACTTGATGGCATATGATGTCTAATTCGAGAATTGTTGCCCCTCCCCCAGCCCAGCCCAGTGTGTGATAACTCCATCTAAATTCCTTTGGGAATTGGCTTTCAGTGTTAGCTGTTCCTTCTCACATTCCCTCCTTTACCCTGCTCACCTCTCCACACCTGATCCTCCTGTTATAACTTTCTACACTTTTTTGAAAGATTCCATCTCCACATTAAGTCCTGTTCACATCTAGGCTTTTTCTAGTTTCTGACTGTGACAGAAATGTAATAAACATGGATGAGCTAGTATGTCTGTAGTAAGATGTAAAATCCTTTGCATGTATATCCAGGAGTGGTATAGCCGGATCGTGTGGTAGACCAATCTTCTGCTTTTTAGAAGCCCTCCACATTAGTTTTTGTAATGACTGTGCAAGCTTGTACATCTACCAGCAGTGAATAGCTGTTCTCTCTCCCCTGGACTCTCCAGCTGCCATTTGTTGTATTATTCTTGACCATTCTGAGTTGGATAATAGGACATCTCAAAGTAGTTTTAATTTGCATTCCCCTGATGGCTAGGAATGTTGAACATTTTAAAAAGTGTTTCTTAATCATTTGTGTTTCATCTTTTAACATAACTCTGTTTAGTTCTATACTCCATTTTTAAATCTGGGTAGTTGTTCCCTTGATGTTGAGGTTTTTGTTTGTTTGTTTTAGGTTTCTTTTGTATATTCCAGATAATAACCCTCCATCAGATTTACTGTTGGGAAAGACTTTTCCCGATGTGTCCTTTGCTGTACAGAAAGCGTGTAGCTTCATGAGGTGGTGTTTACAGCTATGCTTCTGGGTACTTGTTCAGAAAGTACCATCTGCAAATAGGAGAGTTTGATTTCTTTGTTTCCTATTTGGATCCCCTTCATCTTTCATTCATTACTCAAGCTTAGACTTCTGCTATATTGAATAGGTAGGAAGAGCCTGGCTGTTTTAATTAAAGTTTTATTGCTGTGAAGAAACACCAACCATGGTGACTCTTATCAAGAAAACATTTCATTGAGGGTGGCTCCCTTACAGTTTCAGAGGTTCAGTCCATTATGATCACGAAACATGGCAGCATGCAGGTCAGTGTGGAGCTGGAGCTGAGGATGCTGCATCTTGGAAGAACAGGAAATCACACTGAGTGAAACGAGAAAGACCTCAAAGCTTGCTCCCCCCCCCCCCCCCCCCCCGCACACACACACACAGACAGACACACATTCTCCCATAAGGCCACACTTCCTAACAGTGCCAATCCTTTTCACTGCTCTGGCCATTCCTGTATTCTTCATTTTAATGGAAACGCTTGTTGTTTCTTTTTGTTATGGATGATTTTTTTATGAGCTTGTTGCGATTGCTTTTGTTATATTGAGGTATGCCCCTTGTCACTCTAAGCCAGCAGTTCTCAGTCTGTGGTTGATAACTCCTTTGGGAGTTACCAGGGTCACCTATGACCACCAGAAAACACAAAATGCTTACATTACAATTCTTAACAGTAGCAAAATTATATGTATGAGGTAGCAACAAAAATAATGTTATGGTTGGGGGTCACCACAGCATGAGGAGCTGTATTACAGGCCACAGTGTTAGGATGGTTGAGAACCATTGTCCCACTCTGTCTGAACTTTTACCATGAAGGCATGTTAGATTTTATCTCTACACATAATGAGATGAGATTATGTGGCTTTTGTGTCTTAGAATATGTGGTAGGTTTTGTTTGTGCTGAACCATGAATCATCCATGCTTCTCTGAGATGAAGCTATGTTGCTCATAGTAGAAAATCTTTGTAATGTGATCTTGAATTTGGTTTCAGTTATTTTATTGAGAATTTTTAAATCTATGTTCATAAAGAATGTTAGTGTATAATTTGTGGAGTAGTCTTTGTGACACTTTTTATCAGTGTAATAGTGGCTTTATAAAAAGAATCAGTCAGTGATCCTCCAGTTTATTTTTGCAGAAGAATTTGAGGAATATGATGTTGATTCTTCTTTGAAGGACTTGCAGAATTCTGTGTTGACTCCATGTGTCATTAGCCTGAAGGCCTGCCCTGGAGCCTTGGATTGATATCCCAAGTACACACCCCTAGGGTGGCACAGCCCCTTGAAGGACCTGGAGTGAAAGGTATAGTGGGCAGTCTGTCTCACTGGGGGACTCCAAAGATTAAACCTGACATTTGTCAGAAGAAAAGACTAAGTCCATGATTGTTCAATTAAAGCAAGCTGTATTTTGTGTGTACTTGTAACTGGCCAGTCAGCTGCCTCCCCTAAGTCTGGATTAGAGAGAGCAGCCCCTGCTGCCCTATTGAAGTCCGTCTTATAGGTGAGAGAGGAGGTGGTTGTACTTCGAAGGATTTGTAGAAGCAGGGTGGAACAAAAGCAAGGGTATGCATCAGGTGAATGAGGTTATAAGCAGTTCACATCATCTGGTAGGCCTATTGTTAATGGTATTTATTAATTCTATCAATTTTTATTTAGGCTTTGTCTGGGTGACAGTCTATTGGGAAAGTGAAGTATTGAAGTTGCCCCATCACTGTGTTAGTGTCAGAATGTCTTAGCTGGAGTAGTATTTGTGTAATTAACTTGTGTGCCCTTGTGTTTGGGGCACAGATATTTAGGATCATAATATCTTTTTGATGCATTTATTTCCGTTAATGAATATGTAATGTTTTTAAATGCCTTTTGTTAAAATAGCTATGTCTGCATGCTTATTAATTCCATTTGCTTGAAATATCTCTTTGTATTCTGACCCTCTAAGCAGTGTTATTGTTGTCTTTTAAGGACAGATGTCACCTTATGTGCATTTCTTGGAAGCAACAGAATGATGAATCTTGATTTCTAATCTAATCTCTTTGTGTCTTTTTATTGGGGAAATGGGACCATTAATATTGAGAATTATTAATCAACAATATTTATTCCTGTTACTCTCCTGTTTTTGTATGATCTTCTCCCATCTCTTCTGATTCACTGCTTTGGGTTTTTTTTTTTTCTTCACATCATCTTGTGGGTAGGTAAGTTTCTATTTATATTGAAGCCTTCCTTCTAGTGACTTGAATAGTGCTTGATTTGTGGACAGGACTTGACTGACTCTGTCTTTATTGTGAGATGTTTCTCTCTCTCTTAGTTGTGATGGATTTGCTGTGTGCAGTAGTGTACACTTGCACCTGTCATCCCTCTGAACTTATAGAGCATCTGTTTGGACCGCTGGGCTTTTAGAGTCCCCACTGGAAAGAGAGGTGTCATTCTAAGGAGCTTGCCTTTGCATGTAACATGGTCCTTTTTCCTTGAAACTTTTCTGCTTTGTTTTGTTTTCTGAGACAGGACTCCCTAGAAACTTTTAATAGTTTTTCTGTGTTCTGTACATTTGGTGTTTTGATTATTTTATATCATGAAGACTTTCTTTTCTGGTCCTACTTATTTGGTGTTTTGAATGCCTCTTATACTTTCCCTTTATATGGGGAAAATTTTTTTTGTATAATTTTGGTTAAAAAAATATTTTCTCTGCCTTTGAGATAGATTTCTTCTCTCTCGTATATCTGTTATTCTTAGTTTTTATCTGGGTTTTTCATAGTATCCCAGATTTCCTCGATAGTTTCTGCTTGGACTTTTCTTTCTTTTTTTAAATATTGAACATTTTTGACTGAAATATCTATTTCTTCTACCTTGTCTTCAAGACCTGAAATTCTCCTTTCTGTGTCTTTTAATCTTTGGTGAGGTCTATCTCCAAGGTTTTCATTTGGCCAGCTTGAATTTTTAGTTTTCAGTTTTATTTTATTTTGAGTTTTCTTCATTGAATTCCATTTTCATGTCTTAAATTGTTCTCATCTTATTAAGCTGCTGTATTTTCAAAGTCCTCATTAATACAATTATTCATAACCTTTTTAAGATCCTTCAGCATTTTCATAATTGCACTTGAAGCTTTTGTCTTGTACTTTGGCTAACGTACTTTTTTCAGAGCCTATTACAAGCTGTTATAGGGTTGCTTGCTACTGGAGGAGTCAGATTGTCTAGACTGTTCACGTTTGAGATTTTGTGCTTTGGTCCATAATGTGGAGTTATGGGCTTTGCAGTGTTTTTTGGTGTAGGTATCAGATGGTTGCCTTTGTTTGTGCAGGTGTTCTGTTCCATGGTTGCTGTTACCTATTCTGGGTCTTAGTCAAGTGTGTGGCACTGATGCCCACAGAGGGCAGAGCTATGTCCCAGCCAAGTGTGTTTTCTACCAGTTCCCTGCTAAAGAGAGTCCTGGTTCTGTGGATCAGCAGGAGTCAGGAAAGAATAGAGGTGAGCTAGAAGGAAAGGATAAATGGGAATCAAGAAGGAACGGGGTGGCCCTGGGTTCACAGCACTAGGCCAGGTCCTGAGGAGATGGATACAGCCTGTGAGGAGGGTGTGTGTTAGCAGAGCACTGAAGGACTAAGAGTACCTGGAGAGGTCGGAATGGAGTACAAGGAGAGAAGTGTGCCTCTCCGGGTTCCAGTCCAGTGTGGTGGTCGCCATTCCCGACCAGAGAGTGTTCCTGGGTGTTAGTGGGCATCACAAAGGAATGGAGATAAGCTGGAAGGAAGGCTATGCTTACTGTTTTCAACCCTGCATGTTTATATAATAAACTGAGCACAGCAGTGCATATGGCCGTAGTGTGTTAGCCTTTTAGTTTTGCCATTTTTCCGCTGGTGATTTAGCACCTGGTTTTATCTTCCCTGCCACCGATCTGCACAATGTCAGCATTCGCAAGATCCTTCTTCACAGTCACTTCCTTCCTTAGCTTTAGACACAGTGAGCTTCCTGCACAGTTCTGCATGGGGACACACATGCAGATTGTCATTGACATTTGTGTTGTCTTTGGAATCTCAGCTTAAATGCTCCTTTTCTGTTTTTCACTTTCGTAGCTGACCCCCACCTGGCCATTATCTTTCTATACACATTTCTGGATTATAGGTCTACTAATCTCATATACATTTGATTACCATGTCTGCCTGACTACATATTTGTATGTAATTGCTTTCTTTGTGTCATCATATCTTAAGCCTTCACCCTCTGTAGCTTGATCCCTGTCTCCCTCACCTTACTGAAGTGATGTTTGCCATCCCTGTAGCTTGTCCATCTTTACTCATGTTTGTTCTCTGTGTGTTTGTGTCTGTCTGTCTGTCTGTCTGTCTGTCTGTCTGTCTGTCTGTGTGTCTGTCAGTCTGTGTGTCTGTCAGTCTGTGTGTCTGTCAGTCTGTGTGTCTGTCTGTCTGTGTGTGTGTCTGTCTGTGTGTCTGTCTGTCTGTCTGTGTGTCTGTCTGTCTGTGTGTGTCAACTATCATTTCCTACAGCTTTTGGTGTGTTATATATTATTCTTCTGCCCCTTGACTATTTCTCAGCCTTCTTCTTTTTTTCCCCCTCTTATTTCTCAAATTCTTGCCTTTTGGACTACATTTTTTTATATCTTATCATGCTGTGACTTTGACCAAAAGTCATATTAGTGTGTAGTAGATGATAGTACATGATGTGAGGTCAGCACATGTGAGTTGTAAGAATGAGTAAATATTAAATTAGTTCAAATGAGTGACTTCTTAAACTACCTTTCTCTTTAAAAGTAGAGTTCTCTCCCTTGTTAACATATGCACAAAATATTCTTCCCAAACTACAAAATTTTAACTCCAAATATCCATTTATTAACTTCCCAACAAGTTTCTTTTTCATAGTTCATCTTATATTTTTATTAATAATTCATCACTTCTGAGTTTGAAATTTAAAAATATGTTTAAGGTGTTTCTTAGCGTGTCAACATGTACTTTTCTATTGGCCAATGTGTTTTGGATGTCACTGTGAAGTGCCTCCTGAGCACAGCAGCAACAAGGCATATGGAGAGTTTGCAATTACACCCAATTTTTTCTTTAATGATTTATTTTTATTTATGTACATTTGTGATTTATCTGAATGTCTGTGTGAGGTTGTTGAATCTCCTGGATCTGGAGATAACAGACAGTTGTGAACTGCCATTTAGGTACTAGGAATTGAACCCGGGTCCTTTGGAATAGTATTTGGTGCTCTTAATCACTCAGCCATCTCTTTGGCTCCATATTACACCTATTCTAAAAAAGCCAGTTGAATTTTCCAGTTTGATTAGAGAAATTGTTGAATATGGTAGCAAGACATTGAATCATATTTTATCATATTGTCTTATAACAATCCACACTCTATTTATTAGAGACATACCTTTAAAATATTATTTTATGGAATCTTTGAAGAGTAACGTCCAGCTAACATCTTAGTAATTTTTTTTTTAAATCAGCAAAGCTTTTAACTGTGGTATCCATTGAAAATAAAAGCTCACTCATACGGTAAGGGTCTTATAGATAAAGGTTATAGTTAGGCCTTCACTGCACACTCACTCATAGACAATCGTCCTGATTGTCTAGTTTTGTTTCTGTTATTTTTCCAATAACAATCATGAGAAGTTCTAAATTCCCAGTAAGTTCTTCATTGTCCTCAAGGAAGTGGATCATAGTGTGTCCATACTTATTAACACAAATTATTTTTATTGTTCAGTATTGTATTTTTCCCTAATATTTTGAGAAAATTGAAATTTTTGTTCTTTTGTTCTTATGATTTCAAATAATGACTTTTTAAAAATAGCTCTGCAGACATAATGATACTGTTCACATGAAGACAAAGATTTGGATTATTAGTCATCTTGTTCTACACGAACAATGTCTCGCTTCTCATTACGTCTATATTTGTACGTCATTATATTGTTACCAGCTTGGATGGATTTGTATATATTGTTACTTCTAAATAAATTCAGTTGCTTTTAAATAATGCAATCTTTCTGTAATTCAGCAGAACATCTGTACAGAGATGCTGTCCTGCCAAGGCTAACTCACACTCTCTTTTTCCAAATCATAAAGCAGTCTTATGTTGTATGATTTGTATGATGCTTACTTATCTTCAGAGTGACTGTTCTCTGGTCTCCATTTCACTCTTTTCCCATCCCTCTTTCATGTGAGACTGGGGTTGGAACCTAGCACAGGTGTCTTCCATTGACCTGTCCTGTTGTGTCTTAAATACTCCTAAATGAAAACAATATGATTTTTAGAAACGGTGAGATGTATTTGACATATCATGAGGAATGTAGAAATTGTATCTTTGAATTTAGCTCATATAATATTAGTTGTTATATTAATACGAATAGATGCATATGTTATAGAAAGCACCCTTTCGATCTTATTTTAAGGTTTCTGGTAATGCCCTATAGTTTTTATTTCTTTGGCAATGCAAATAACGTCCAGAAAATTTCTAGGTAGTCAGCAGTTTTAACAAAAAAGTAACACTTCTGTTACCATCTCCTTACTTTCTATACATAGGCAAGGATGGCTTACTGGGAGACTAGGGTTCTTTCTTCACAGAGACTCATTTTTCCCTCACTTGTTTTCCTGAGACAGTGTTTCCATATATGTCCCAGACTAGAGTTGAACCTCATGACCCTTTTTCCTTCAACTTTCTAAATTTTAGAATTAAAGTGACCCAGGGACTGGTCAGACACTCAGCAGTTAAGAGCAACTGGCTGCCTTTCAGAGGTTCTGAGTTCAATTCCCAGCAACCACAGGGTGGCTCACAACCATGTATAGTGGAATCTGATGTTCTCTGCTGGTATAAAGTTATACATGCAAATAGGTCCCTCAAATAAATACATCATTAAAACATCATTAAAGGGACATATCGCTACTTACAGCTCACATTTTATCTTTTTAAGTTAACTTCAGAGCCAGGCATGGCAGGATACACATGTAATTCTAGTACTGAGAAGGCAGGGAGGAAAATGGCCAGTCTGTGGCCAGTGTGTTGACAGTAGGGAGACCCTGCTGTAGAAATAAATCAAGTAAGCTGCGGTGACTGAATAAATAGGAAACTGTGTCAGATACTTAGAAACTTTAACAATAGATGTTGGACAGAGAAAATGTTTCAAAACTCACTAAATATCCTGAATTTTTTTCTCTTAAAAATTTCTGAAGGAATACTAAAACTTAATGCTCTTTTATTTTTAGATTATCTGATTAAAGACTTAACATTTCAAAGCATATCTAAATTGTTTACTTCCTTTTTGACTTTTTGAAATTGAAATATGATTGCATCATTTCTCCATTTCCTTTTCTTTGTAAGCTATTCCCACACACGCCCTCCCTCTTTCTGTTCTGCTTACCTACACACCCGTGCATTTGTGTTCCTAAGTATATAACATACCCGCTCAGCCTCTATGATGTTGTTTGTTGTGTAAATTCTTACTCCCTTACTCTGTTCTATGCTGACCCTTCCCTCAGTCTGTATGTGCTAGCTGACTGTCATGGTGGCCCTTCTTCACGGTAACTGAGGGTTAGTAGGCAGTTTCCTCTTCAAATTCATTCTCTTTATAGTACAGTCCTCTGCATAGTGAAGGGCAATATTTGTATCAACCTCAAAAATTACAAATCAGAAATACGAACTGTTTTAAACATAGATTTAAAATGTAAAGTACTCAATAATGGGATTGGAGTAGATTATTAAATAACTTTCTAAAGTACAATTGAATTATTTTCCTAAATGTTTAAATTTACAAGTGAAGTTTTCTTGTTTATGTTGTATGCTTTTTAATAAAACAGTGACTACCCTTTTTACAAAAGTGTTTCTATGCCTATGATGAAATGAGGTAAATAAATTTGAATTACTAGGAAAACTACTTCTCTTGGGAGTCCAGACCACAGCTTGGGAACTCCAGTCAAGCTCTGAAACATGTTAGAGCTTACAACAGTTACTGCTGGTCTTAAGGTTCTGTATGTGTCTTATTCTGAGTGAACGCCTATTCCAGTGCATCTCGAAATGCTGGGTTTTCTAACTTGCAGCACTGGGTGATTCCTGTGGGATGTGTCTATCACCCGGTACTGCTGTGACCTCTAACCCCTCAGCCTTACCTGTCCATTTCATTCTCAGCTGGTGGTGGGCACAGTAAGTGTTACAAGATTTAAAATATGATAGCTTTCCATTACCGCGACAGCACTTACTAGAAAAATTATACCTCCTACTGTGTGTCTTTCCCATCTTTCACTTACTAACCTACTTAGTCAATGATAAGTATCTGTTGTATGTTATTTGTGGTAACAAAGATATTTGGAAAAATATAAAATATAAAAATTTCCTGTAATTATCAAAACATTTTTACTAAGGAAAGAAAAATCTTTATTAGATATTTTTCCTAAGGTAGGGGTATTTATTCTATAAATAAACAGACATGAGACATGGCAGCATATTTGAATTAATAATATTCTATACCTCACTTAGGATTATATGTCAGTTATTTTAAAATACAATATCAAAAAAGTCAAACTGTATAATGTAACACTCGTGTGTGTGTGTGTGTGTGTGTGTGTGTGTGTGTGTCTGTCTGTCTGTCCCCACTTGAAAAATTGCTTGACTAGCTAAGAACAGGTGAGATATTCTACAGCTGTGTGAATACCAGCATCCTTTTGTGATCACTATAGACACTTTTCTAAGTTTTGCCATGAAATGCTGTGTGGTTGAAAAGTTTATTACTAGCCTAAGGTCACAATAAATCTTTAAAACAAATCTAAAGTTTGATATTCTTCAAAATACGGGTTTTTAGAAATGTTAGAAGTACAGAGAAATATAGTTGTGTGGTGTTTTGTTTTTACTGGCCTACTGCAGAGGGCAGACCAAAGGCCTTACACTAAGAATGAGTCATAAATTACTGGTCACATTTATTTTCAAAAAGAGTGTTTCCTATAAAATAGAATTTCAAAAGAAAAGAATCATTAATTTTATACTGAAATTTTATTTAATCTATCTTTTATTGTAATCAAGTATTACATATGAATTTATGCTTAATCTCTGATATTATAATATTTTTGGTTGTTTATTTTGAGCTCCCTAAAAGTACTGAACTTGACATAGGAAATCAGTCACATTTTAATTCAATGATAAAAGCTCTTAAAATGATTTTACTTCTGTTTTAAAGTATCATGTGACGATATAAATAATTTAGGATGATCCAGTACTCTTTCTAATTATGTTTGTTTTTTCTAGACTGTGTGACATGTGATTCATGATACTGAGGATATTGTGTCCTTTTTGTCTTACTTTTCTCTAATTGTCCAGTTTTTGTTTTCATTTTCAAAAATTGGGGAGTATCTTTAGGTAAAGTGGGACAGCTCGTGCTATTGCTGCCTGCTCTCTGTGGTCTGTAAGCACTTGTTTGCTGTGACTGTAATTGGCTCAGGAGCTAACTTCGAAATGTATTTGGCCATACATGTTCCTTTTGAGTTCTAGAGCAAAAGTTAATGTTTTGAGATGTGTCTTCCACGTCATGGAGCTGAGTTATATGCATTTGTTGATGTCATTAGAGAGTATAAGTGTTATGGTAGACTGCGAGAGACAGACGTGTCAATGATTATTGGCCAGTCTTGCTTTAGGAAAAGTAAGTATTTTAATTTTAATTTTGGAATTCTAGTTTCATCCAGTACTTGTCTGAGCTTTTGGTCTCCCTAAAATGCACTAAGATGGATAGTGGGGTCACCGGTTCTCTGCAGAGTGATTTCTGATTGGAGGGTGTGTTTAAATATGGATACATACGGCCCTATTTTCCTATCGCCTCACTTTCATCTTTTGCTTAAAGTATTCAAGCTCAGTACAGTATGATAATGCTATTAACATTTTTATATCTTTCATCGTTTGATGCTAAGCATCCTGCACAATCTTTTCTTCTGTGGAAAATACTAGGAAACATTGTTGAATGTCTTTAAACTAGGGCACATCACACAGTTCAGGTGTTCTCTTCATCTGGGAAAGCAGGTAGCTGGGTTCCAATGATTATAACGGAGAAACTCACCAGATGTGGGTTCATTAGAACTTTTTAAGCTCAGGATATATTGAGAAAAAAAAAAATCTGCATACACAATAATTTTAAGGAATTCTTTTTTTTTTTTTTTCAAAATCAGTTTGATGCATCATGACCAAAGGGCAGAAAGGCATTAAAGATCATCTGCTGCTTTTTGACTAACATTTCAGGGATTGTGAAGCAGCAGATAGACAGCCATATCACAGATCCAGATCAACAGAACAACGGCCTCTCCTAGAGCGGACCACCACCCGCTCCAGATCCTCTGAACGTCCTGATACAAACCTCATGAGGTCGATGCCTTCATTAATGACTGGAAGATCTGCCCCTCCTTCACCTGCCTTATCGAGGTGAAAGACAAATTGATCAGACTAACTTCCCTGTCTGCTCTGCCAACACACCATTTTGTTTCCCAATAGCTAATGGTCTTTCCTATCATTTTGGCTGCTCACCAGTACACGTGCAGACTCACCTTGTCAGTGTGAACGCACTATTTATGTTCAGTGGATATAATGTGTGCCATAACCATTGTGATTTGTTGCTGTCCCGATTGCATTTGTTTGTGATTTCTCATTAATCAGGAGTCCGGAGTAAATCCTGTCATAACTGCCATGTCCTTCCACAGAATGAGAAATACGTAGTCATCATGACAGTAAATAAAGTCAGATTTATTTAGTTTCTATGAACATAAATATTAAATATCAGATTTTTTTAGCCGAGTTTTAAGTTGCTTGTGAAGTTTTGGGGTTGAAGGTAGATTTATGGGATGTTTTCTATAGAAAGGATATTTAGTATAAACTTAAGTAAAAATATAATTGGGTCAAAGAAGGAGCGTTAGTTTTAAGAATTTATACTATCGTAGAAAAATAATAGTTTTATTTTTTAAGTTGTAGAATTTTCTGCTTGCTTTTATATGAATAGATTAGTAGCCTTTATCACTAGCTTTTGGGGTTTTACTGTAAGCTTTGTGTGCATGTATGTATGTGTATGCATATTACACCAAAACATAAAACTTTTTGGTGTTCAAGTAACTGTTCAAATGTTCATATTTTGTCCTGTTCTCCTTTTAACCAGCAGCAATCAGCGTATAAAAAAATCACAGTAATACAGCTGTCACATAAACCAGCTAACACAGAGAACTTATTTAGCGCTTACTGAAAATGTATTAATGGTGCATCTTGTAGGTCTCACCCTCGGACCGGCTCTGTGCAGACAAGTCCATCGAGTACTCCTGTGGTAGGACGCAGGGGCCGGCAGCTGCCACAGCTCCCACCCAAGGGGACATTGGAGAGAAGTAAGTCCCTCATTCTAATTATCCCCTTAGGAAATACACACGGAAGCTGGGGAGAATCAGGATTTTCTACTACCGTTGATTATTATTTTCCTGTATTTAGCTGCATGCATGTCTTCCTTCGACAATAGGTATTTTTGTAAATATAGTATATATTGCATGTAAAAAATATACAGTTATACTTGGAGATAAAAAGAAAATCATCTTTGTTTTACATTTCAAATTTGAGAAATTATATTTAAAAGTTAGCAGTAGTCTTATGTAAGCAGCTGGATTATAATGTTTTAGCTACATCTAGGATTATGTAATTGTTGGTGATTATACAAAGTTTATTAGTAACTAGCTGAATCAATTTTCACACACTGCAAAGGACTGGTTAGCTGATGTACAACAATGGTGATTCTTCCCGAAACTGGAATGCAAGCAACAGGTAACCCTGAATACAGTAAAAAAGACATGTGTTATACCGATGCTTTTAATAATTATAGATTTGCTACATGAGCTGATCACTTGAGTACACTTCTCAAGCAGCTATAAATCTTGGTTAAATTCTCTCTAAAAACATTAATAACAGAGTAATTTTAACATCTTTTGAATCACAGTCCCTCTTTTTAGTAACTCTTTTTCAAAGATATATATATATATATATATATATATTCTAATATAAATATACATATATATCCAAGTCACATTTATATTTTCTTTAGTAGACGATATATCCTATAACCCTGAATTTTTCTGTTGTTTTTAACCCCTATGCTTTGGTGCCCCCTGCCTGTCCTTTGTTTTTATTTTATTTTGTTTTCCCTAGACAAAGGAGTCAAGGAGATAGGCCCTTCTGAAGGTCTGTACATAAAGGAGGGTTTGTTGTGTGCTGAAAGCCTTGGGCTGGGGAGGACTGTGCAAGCAAAAACGAACCCAACTGCAGTTGATGTCTTTTGTTTATATAGTTTTACAGTTAAATTATTGTGTTTTCTTGTTTTTAATAAACACTCAAATTTGATTTTCTGTGAAATAACACTATAAAATTAAATTTTGATTCAAACAAGAGTGCAAAGACTTTTACTTCTTTTAAATATCTAGATGTTTATTATTATAAAACACTTAATTTACTTTTTAAACAAAATTCTGGATTTTTAATGAGACTATAACCAGAGATATCAATTGCAGTCTGTGTTTTGCATACCATTAAAGACATATGCACAGTCTGGCTATACTTATCATTTTATATTTCTGATGATCTTTAACTTTGACTTTTTACAAAAGAAGTTGTTGAGTTATATTGTCATTGTGGCTTATATTTCCTGTTTCATAGCAAATCTGCTTAGCGTAAATGAAGGATAAATATGACAGTTTTATGCCTTTATTATCAAACACTGCATTTTACCTTTAGAAACAATACTGAGTTGTAGTATAGACTGCCATACATTTGCTAGAACAATAAAAATCTGCTAGTTCTAGAGAATTCTGAAATTTCTGGCTGTGTTTTATTACTGCTGTCTCTTTAGCACATAGAATGATACCTATATTGGACAAATATTTATTGAGTTGAAAAATGAAGCGCTATCTTAAAAAGTGAAGTGATTCCTCAGATAGTACATACATTGCCCCTGAAAACTAATCATTGTATGTTTATAGGAAGCACATACATATTTACAACAAAATTTTACACAGATTGCATTAAGCAGCAAATCTTTTATTGTCTTATGTAGTTTTATGATATAACTTGTGATCTTGTTAATTGTGGCCGAATGATTATCAACTTGTGTACTTACTTCTGTTTCTCACCTACCGTAATTCTAAACAGCACAGTGGTGTTGCAGCTGACATGCTCGTCTTGTCTGATAGAAAGACATCTGTGGTATTGCTGTAGTGCTTGAATATTTCCATAAGACTAAGATTTTTATTTTCATACGAAGAGTTCAGTAGTTCCTCCCCCTCAAAAAATTAAAGCTTCCAGTTTACACTCTTTTATGACAAAGGTCTGTTGAGGTGTGGATAGCTGGGATAGATGTGCGGTGATAATCATGGAAGAGAACAATCCTTGCTGTTGAAGATTCAGCTAAAGAGTCTAAGACTTTTATGAATACTCTCTTTAACACAACTAGTATCATTAGCAATTTTCATTAATGTCTTTAATTGTGATTTTCTACTTTTTATTTCATAAAAGAAGGAGCCAGTACTTTCCCTATCCTTTTCAGCATAAAAGAGGTTTTCTTTAATTTGTATCATCGCTTAAAGGTACTGGCTGCTGTTGAGCAGCATTTTCAGACCTGTTAATATTGCTTCAGAGGTCCCTGAACCTGTTTGTCCTAAAGGGTTAAAGGTCACAGTGAGTGCCTCTTCCGTAACTCAACTTCTGACCAAGGGTAAAGGTGAAGCCATTTATGATTACTGGCATTTCTAATATAAATACATGGACGCATTTATTCCACCTTTACCATATTAAGAAAGAAAGCTGCAATTTAACTATGGTTTTTAGTATTTTATATGTCTAGTATCTAAATTAATCCAAAAGCATATGTTTTGATCTTGAGGTTGATAGTTTTCCAAACACTCTTTGCCAAAAATATGCATAATGGGAATGATATAAAGAGTGCATTGTATTCAACAACGGTAAGGCATTGGGAGTATTATTTTCTTAAATCCTAACTTTTATTTATGGATGTTTTGTAAAAATTGGACCTTATACCGGCCAGGCAGTGGTAGCACACACCTTTAATCCCAGCTCTTGGGAAGTGGAGGCAGGTTTGAGACCAACTTGGTCTACAGAGTGAGTTCAGGACATCTAGGAGCTACACAGAGAAACCCTGTCTCAAAAAACCAAATTAAAAAAAAATTTGCAGAGTCATATTTTTCTTTCAAAAAGAAATTTATCACATATTTTTAATAATATGCGTACTTATAGAGGCAAAAAATCGTGCCTCCCTCATTTAGCTACTCATGTATCCCACATCTTCTAGGGTCATGGCTTCTGTTTCCCACATCAGAACCACTGCCAGCCATGACGATGAAGTAACAGTAAATGGATTTGCTTTCCAAAGCATGTCAGAAATGCCTCGTATGACTGAGTTTTCTTTTTACAAACACCATTATTTCATTAAAACTGATTTGTTTTTTGCTTTTTAAAACTAACAACCAGACTCCTGGTCTTGTATTTTTCTTCGAATTTGGCCAATGCAGACGTTAATGAAGAGATTGGGCATGTGGGAGAAGTAGGGGAGGGGTAGAAGAGGGGGAGAAGAGGCCAGGGCAGCTCTGTGGGACTGTGCGTCTTCTAAACCTCGTGCAGACTGTCTACTCAAGTTCACAGTATTTAACCTGGCCCATTGTTTGAGTATTCTGTCTAATGATCAGAGCAAACTAGAGTTATAGACAATGTTTTTGGCCTAGATATATACATTGTTTACCTCAGCTTATTCTTTACATTCCAGTTGTTTCTTTACCTTTTAATCAGTAATCTCTGTCAGCTAGTAGAAAACTCAGTTTCCCTATGCTTCTCTGAGTAAGGGAACTCTAGTTTCTTGCCTAAGGCTTTCAAAAGCAGAAAAGGGCCATTTCCAGAATATATATAGAACTGATAATACTGAGCTTCTTTAACATTAATAGACTGTGATCACTTTCCCACTATTTCATTTTCTAAGTAAGAACCATTCCTCTGGGTTTCCCTTCTCTGTCCCGGTCTTTTACTAGCCCTTCCTCAGTGGCCTCTGCTCTCTGCAGGGTCAGCCTTGTCATCACAATGTACTTGGATAGCAGAGTCTGCAGAGGAAAATATTATGTTCTCACAAATACATTGGTCTAATATCCCTGAATTGTCACTATATTTATTTGAACCTCAGAACTGAATCCTAATCTTTTCTAAACTGATGTCTTAAATTTTTACTTTCTGTGAAATCTGCACAATAACTTTAAACTTATTTCTGTTAAATCTTTAACTGATCTTTTACTATATGAATTGATATATGAGTTTTAAATTTAGGCTATGCCCTTTTCTCTTTTTATTCTTAGAAGAAAACAATGCCTTTGTGTATATTATACCCAGGATATATTTTTATGGATATATTTGCTGAACAAAATTTGTAGTTTTAAAACAAAAGGACATTATGCCAATAAAACTCTAATTTATCAAGTAGAGAAATTATCAATATGTATCTAATATTGGAACAAAAGGCCATCTTAGTTTCTTGTTTATAGAAGTGTACCCTATGTTCTATTCTGGATATCAAATATTCTCAACATTATTGTTGAGTTAAAATTTAGTGAACTGTGCTACTGTAGAATAATTTCCATTTTCATTTAGCTGAAGAGGTAATACTGCTGTTTTTCTGTCCTCATGTATATCATATTAATTCACTCAAGTTCTGCTTCAGTGAACTGGTTTTTAAAGTAGTTTTAAAGTTATCACTAACTTGAAGATTTTTGCAATATCAATATCACTTTTGTCTTCTTAACAGAAAGAAGAATTACGTCTTTAAAACTAGTTTCTCACCTGTAGCTCATTCTCAAGTAATTAGTAAATTATATTAGGTGGTATCATAACAAAAAAAACCAGAACTACCCAGCACAAGACTCTAATACAAAATGTTTTTTTGTTTGTTTGTTATGGTAGCTTTGACCCTTTTCCTATAGAATAGGGAGCCTATACTGTACATACTTTATTCTAATGTGTGCAGTGTGGGTGTCATGTTAATTGCATGGATTTATTTTTTGCAGTGCATGGTTTCATTTTTTTTTTTTTTGGAGTGCTTACTTTTTATTTGGATTGTTGACAACCTTAATTATTAATCATTATTGTCTGGTTTTAATGTTAAAGACAACAGGGAAGAAACGTCAAGCTCACCTAATAATGGGAAAAAAGGCAAGTCTGAAGTGGCTCTTCTATATGTTACTCAATGTACTGACATTTACAATATGTATGGATATACTTCTTAAGTTATGGAGGTTTAAGCCTTAAGCCCAACTTAAGTTATTTAGTATTTAAAATACTTGTTTGTATTTGTTTCTAGATAGTTACTTAACCTCTGATATGTTTACCCTAGGGTGATGATGTAGCTCAGTGACATAGCATTTGCCTACCATACACACACACACGCACACATGCACATGGAAACACATACATGCATTCATGAATTATGCATCCTTGCACACTGATAGACAAGATAAAATAACTTATTGGTGGTAATACAGCTCTATTTTATGATGTAGTAAGAAGTTTTTGGCTCGGCCTAGCTCTGAGGTTTTAACTAGCTGTTCTAAATAGACTATTTATACTTCTTTGGTCCTAAAGAATTATATAAAGTCTTATATTAATTTTATGTTGTTTGGCCTATGGCTCAGATATATTACTTGTTAACTCTTAACTTTTAAACTATTCCATGATTGGCCAAGTGGCTTAGAATCTTTTTATAGAGCAGCATTTTGTCTTGTTAGAGTTTGGGGAGTTTTGGGTTTTGTTTTTTTTTTTTTTTTTTTGAGTATTTTTTAGTCTGGTAGCCTTGTTTATACTTTTTGTGTGTCTTCTGGACTGTGTGGGGATATAATAAAACAGTCAGAGATATCAGAGGACAGATCCACCTCCTCCTGTCTTTTTTTGTTTTCTCCAGACAGAGTTTTCTGTGTAACAGTCCTGGCTGTCCAGAAATTGCTTTGAAGACCAGGCTGGCTTTGAACTCACAGAGATTCTCTTGCCTCTGCTTCCTCTGCCTATTTTTTATTCAACCAGTAGGATGGGAAAATGTTTACAATGTCAAGAGTATAATTGTTGATCACATATGTTGCAAAATTCTGAAGAAAATAGTGATTGTATGTTATTAATTTTAAATATATGGTATAGTTAATCTAGAAATTACTTTAAAATAACATTTAAAATAAATTCTTAAATAGAATGAAGCATTGTGAGTTCAATGATAGCAATTAATCAGCATAAATAATCAGTTGAAAATGTTTGTGGAATTACCATTTTATATACATGGATTAAAATGGTGCTGTGACAAAATGTGACTGATTTTTAATATTTAAATTCACTATGCAAATTACGATGACTTAACTCCTTAGCTTACTGCAGCTGATTTCAAAAGATCACACCTGTGTTTTGAAGGAATTAATAACCCAACATAGCTATACATATTTATATCAGCCTTTTAATTGTTATATAAAAATTAGAAGTCTTTAAGTCCTGTAACATTTGCTCTTTTGCTGTTGAGCTAAATTAAGATATGAATTATTTATATCTTAATAACTTAATTGAGATGGTTTTTCATCTAAATCAGTGATTCTTAATCTATGGGTTGTGACCCCTTTTAATGGTCAAATGGTCCTTTCACAGGAGTTACCTAAGACTTTTGGAAAATACAGATATTTACATTTTGGTTCATAACAGAGGCAAAATTATAGTTATGAAATATCAATGGAAATAATTTTTTATGATTGGGGGTCACCACAACATGAGGAACTTTTTATTAAAGGTCCACAGCATTATGAAGGTTGAGAACCACTGATCTAAAATATATTTCTTCATTTTTCATAAATAATGTTTACAGTGTTTTATATAAGCTATAATTTATCACTTATGCTTATAATTTTTAATAATATAGACTGGTAATTATTTTCTGTTCTGTAATATGCTTTAAAAGATGGGAGTAATGTGAATATAGAAATAAAATTAAATAACATAATGTGAAAAATTCAGTATAAAATGAAAATTTACATGAAGTCTTAAAAGTGTATTTTTGTCACATTTATTGACCTCTGTGATGTTTCTTAGAATCTGTGGGGGAAAGTGTATATGTATTTAAATATAAGCCAGTGATCTGATAAAGTACAGTTCTGTTACGTGGCTGGAATCTGTTTCCTGTGGTATCACTGGCCTATTTTCTTGTGTTACTTGAGTCCTTCTTTAGTTAGCCTGCTATCCAATCTTCTCCTCTAGACTGCCGCTTTCCTGTTTTTCTTCCTGTATGCAAATGTTCCTGCTGATTATTAGTCTCGCTTTATTCCTTCCAAATGTTTTATTTGCTTTATGTCACTGTAACCCTTTTTTATCACACATAAAGATTAATAATACCTTTACTTATATCAGTCTTGTGTGGGCTGTAACTAGCCTAGCAAGACCTTTTGAAAGATAAGAACTTTGAATGATTTGTATGTAATCTCTCACTTTTAATTAATGTTTGGATCTTTGATTTTTCTACCTATTACTGAGGTCACGTTATCTGGTGTATTTTATTGTGTTATATAGTTTTGTATATGTGCTTGACATTTAATAATGTTCAGAGACACCTTTCTTAGAGAAAATTACATTTGAACAGTTTTGGTATCTATGGGTCTGAGCACATTTTTCTGCTGTCTCTCTTATTCTGCCATACTTTGCCAATTTTCTAACAACTTCTTTTAATAATGCAAAGTTTTGAGGTTTTCTAAAATACTTGTAATGGAATTACTGTTGAGGGATAACCCTATGCTGTTACAAGTACATGGAAAAAAATCAAATTATAAGTAAAAGATTCTGACAGGTGAGGTGTCTTGGGAGAATAAAATGCCAGCTTCTGTGTAACCTTACTAGCCACTTAGAATTACTATATATGTTCTCTTTGAAATACTTGAGCATGTTTAAATTGCTTCAGATAATGTTTTATTTAGTAAGCACCATGTTAGTGTTGATTGTTATTACTATATTTTTGTGCTAATCTTGGATCCTCTGAAAACATGAATTTTATATTTAAAGTCAAACATGGTTATGATCATCCTCAATCAACCCTACTGTTTCACACACATACAGAGAGAGAGGAGAGAGAGAGAGAGAGAGAGAGAGAGAGAGAGAGAGAGAGAGAGAGAGAGAGAGAGAGAGAGAGAGAGAGAGAAGTTGTTCTTTACTGGTTCTGTTCCTCATTAACAAACTCAGATGAGAAACCACAATAGAAATGAATGGATGGGTTACAACTCATGTTATTTTATGATGTTTAAATACATTCTATGAACTGCTTATGCGTGCTTTGTGTATTTGAAAATTAATTAATATACAGGGCACTTTTGCCACACAATTTTGTCTGAACAGTTTTTACTTTACTACCACTTTTCAAGTTTCTTAGTGCTTAAAGGATGCGCTGTAAATCAGATTCTTGACTCTATCTTATTTCTCCTTCTAAGGCTGTGAAACTTGACAAGTTTTTTAACTTTACTGCGCTCCAGTGTTCATGTCAAATAAAATATCAGATAGAGTTTTAATTGAAATGAGGTGGTTGTGGAGATGTGGATGACGGAATCTAATCTCTCAGCATTTTTGTTTCTAATTAATTATTGTCTGGTTATTGTTGTTTGATGGTACAACATCAAATTAGCACATATGGCTTAATTGGCCATTAGTGATTAATTATAATTGTGTACCTTACCATTTTATAGCTTTTGCCATAAAATGTTCAATGAATTGCATATAAAATATTTTGTTTCTGGAATGTGTAGTTTTCAGTGTATAGCTGTCTGTGGTATCTCAAATTTAGTTCACCTTATAATTGAAGAAGCTAAAATGCATAAGGGAGAGAAGAAGGCGGTAAGGAGAGGTAAAGGCCAGTGAGAACAGACACTAAGCAGTTTGCTAAGGTAACGTGTTGATCGTCTTGAATTCCTTGTTTTGCTGTTTGCTATTGTATGCTTTTTGAAACTTGCTTATGTTTTGACCGGTCATAATAGACATAGGTCATAATAGACGTAGGTCGTAATAGGCGTAGGTTGTAATAGACGTAGGTCATAATAGACAAGGATATTGGTTCTTATCTTTGTTTTCCTGCATTTCTGTATTCTTATAAATGATGTCAATGCAGAGGAATATGAATAACAATCTCTTAATTTGAAAATATAATAGTTATCTCTACAGGAGTATATTTTATTTGGAGTTGTGTGGTATTTTATAAATCCCTCATTCCCTTCTAGTGTACATGAATCACAACATGTCCAAAGTAATACAAGAGTCAGCCATACTTTGTAATATTATGAATTTTTTCTTGTGCTTTTAAGCAGGATGGATATTTAGTAACACCTATATTTATATAAAAGTAGCTTGATGACAGTGAGCCAGGTGGACTTGGAAGTTTAATATTAAAGACATATAATGTTTGGAATGCTTTGATCTAATATGTTACGGACCAAGAAAAGGCACAGGTTGCAGTAAAGAGGAAGGATATGTCTAAAAGTTCCTTTCTCAGTACATACTCTTGAAGCTAAATACATATAAATACATATGTTCTCGTTTCTGACCTTAATCTTTCTGTACCTTTTTAGAGAAGCCTTGCCTCTTTCATTTTACTGTCTTCACCTTTTTGCGTATGGTTTTATCTATTTCCAAATCCTTAGGTAATTAACTAGGTTTAGGGAAAAAGTCCCTTCAAACTCATATCTTTCATAACTATTGTTAATGTCCACATCATTGTTGTCTTCTTAAATATAATATGTGGAAGATCTTTTATAGAATCTTGAAGATAGCTTAATCTTGGAGGTGATTTGGTGCAGAAGAATGAAGACCCCAGTCTCACCTGTTTTGTGGGGTCTTTTTGTTTCCATTTTTTACGACAGTCTTAAATAATTCTAGGTCTGGGAATCAGAGGCTGCAGGATTGAGAGCAGCCTGGTCTACAGGTACCAGGCCACATAGTGAGATCATGCCATCCCAAGCCTTCTTGCAGTTATCTGGAGTACTGGGTTTGTCTTCTGCATAGCACTCATTCACCTGGATGTTAGCAAGGTCTGCACTTTAGAACTTGGGCTCACAGTTCTGTCTTCACAGTTTCCATCTCTTGAGGTCCTTAGTTTAAGTTAGTTCATCTGAGGCTAGGAAATAGCACATTTCTCCTGGTTCCAGCATGTTCCTGTGAGATGATTAAATTCAGGTATGTGAAATTACTAGTGGACTAGGGCATGTATTTTGTTCTTAGACTTATCAGGCACTTACTTTCATAACTAAAAGCTAGCTGATAGGTCTCCTCTGTGTTGTGCAGTCTGTGTGCTTTGTGTTAGAGCACACTGAAGCATATAAGTCATAAACTCGCTAATTCAGGAACCTGCACTTTCTGAATCAGTGTTTATACAAGATTATCTGGTGTGTTGAAGGCTATCTGGAGTACAGTTGTCTTTGTAGACATTGTTCACTTCATAGTGAAATCTTCATGGCTTGTCTATCTTCAAATTAGCTAATTTAGTTAATGCTATTTTCTCATCTACAGACTAAAAGTACTAAGATAAAATAGTAATTTAGGAATCTCATAGCTTAAAATTCTGAAATTTTAATAATATATCATTTTTATAATACTGTAAAATTTAGGTTCACAACTGAATGTCTGATAATCAGTGAAATGTTTAATTGGAATCTCACAAAAATAAATTAACTTCTAGTCAGTGATTTCTAATACTTTTTTTTTTTTTTTTTTGAAGCAGAGTCTTTCTGTAGCTATGAGTGTCCTGGAACTAACAGAGATTCCCTCTGCCTCTGTCTCAGGAGTGCAGGGATTAACTGCATGCGCCACTACCTCCCAGCCAATTTCTCTGTCTTTTTAGGGCACATTGACACACTCATCCAAAATAATAGACAAATTGACTTACATTATAAATCTTTCACCTAGTACTAATATAATATGGTTTCTATCTTCTTGCTGTGTTTGGTGTTTCCTGATGTTATAAAATGGGGTGTGTTCTGTTCCATAGTGTGAAAGGTAGATGAAGTTCCCAAGCTTTCTGTGTTCATGGTAAAACTTCAAAAATGTCTATAGTAGTATCGGTTTGGTTACCACAGAGAGATGAGACAATAAATAAAAAAAGAAAGCTGGGAAGTGTAGGATAGCGGAGTCAGTAAAGGATCTTGCTGTCAAGCATTGAAGACCCGAGTTCAATCCATGAAACCTACATGGTAGAAAGGTTAAGGCAATTGTTACAAGTTGTCTTCTGACTTCCGTACGTGGTCATTTTTGTGTGTTTTCTTGAACATGTGTACACATGAGCATGTGTGCATGGGCAGACACACACTCACACACAATAAATATTTAAATATATAAATGAGATTTTTTTTTAAAAGAAGGCAAGTGACCACTTTTTTTTTTTTTTTGAGAGCTAATGTGAAGTTAAGATTAGTGGTTGACAATGGAACTTCGTAGGAAGGACTTCATTGACTGTACTGTCCAGAATTGCATCGTGCTTTAGGCATCACACTGCTCTCTGACTTGCTTCCTGCTTGGCTGTTTAGCACTCATGTCTAAGTCTGTGTTTGTTCCCATGTTCATTGATTGCTATAAGCTCTCTTTCAGTAAGTTACTCATTTTATAAAAACCTTCAAGTGACTATGGATTTTCCTGTTTTGACTTCTGCTATGTCTTGGAGCTATGCATGTGCCTACATTATAGTAGATGCTGAATATTTATTTATTTATTGAATGAATGAATATTAGACCAATATGCAAATTAATCTAGACAATTGGCTGTGCCAAGTACTCTGTATTCATGATGTCAAGCTATTACTGCTTTTACCTTGTTTTATCAATACTTTGACTGAAGTATTTCATAGTATAAAATTCTGTTATCATTGAATGAAGGTAATGGATGTAGTAATTAAATAGCCATTTTATTACATATTGATATAAATTTTCTCTCATACATATAAAAAACTTTTAAATTGCATAGAAATATTTAATACTGCCACAATAAAACAATTCCTAATAATTTTTTCTAAAACAAATTCACATTTGTTATATCAACACGATAAAAATAGTATACTCTATCAAGGCATTTAAATTCTCATTAATTGTTTTCTTTATACTTTGAATCCACTCATTTTATTGAAAGTAAATTGAAAAATTTACAAAAGTATAATTTATTATTTTAAATTTTGAGATTCATAAAAACAATTCAAACACTATCAAATTTCTACATTTAAAATTTTAACAACTTATATAATATGTTGGAGAATTCAGGAGACTTGGTTCTTGTTGTGTCCTGTGTTCTGACAAGCTGTTTTGTTTCCATCTGTACTAGAGGTGACATGGGAAGACCAGCAGGGACCGACGATAGGTACAATAAGTGATGACAAGGCATTGCCGACCCAGGAACTCCAACCTGAGCCAGGTTTGTCAGGGTTGGAAACGTCCTGAAAGCATGAGGCGTGAACATCGCATTTCATGCTTTTGAAATGCGTGTGTCCTTATACCTCATTTTCTCATTTTGATGTGAACTTTACTGTGTGTGGATCCCATGTAGATCACACTGATAAGTACTTAACCATTATTTGTTTGTAAAACTTAATCTACTGTATTTAAAGAACAACCTAATTTAAAGGAAAATGTGACAATGTTAGCACAAGTGAATGTCTGCTTTGTGTATTTGATGGGACCTTGATGGAGAAGTACTCACTTCCCCAAAAAGGACTGAAGAAAGCTAAATATATTTATTAAATTTTTGTCTTTTATGCATTATTATTTTTTATTATACAAAGGCTAGGAGATAGCACTACCATGATGATTTATTTACAACTTTTGGAATTAAAAGTTACTGGCTATGACACAAAAGAAGAAGGATGGCACACTTATGGATTCAATAAGTATATCTTCGGATCATTTTACCAATGAGTTGAACTATTGTTTTCTTACCTTTTTTTGCAAATCTCCACCCCCATGTTTTAGGAGGACTAAAGGAAGGAAATGTAAGTTTTAAAGATCAACTCAATAATCAGTATTACTTTTATTTCTAACTAGAGGAATGCGTGTAAAATAAAATTTTATCAAGTTAAAATATTTGAATAAAGTTGTCACTCAATGGGACCAATGATAGTATATTTTTAAGAGTTGACTTATTTTTTCCTCAGAGCTTAAAAGTCTATAGTTTAAATATATCAGTGTAAGTTAAAAATAGTTCATTCATGAATATTTATTACTATCCTATTTTGTGGTAACATTAATGTTGATAAGGAATTATTTGAGGTCACAGGAGAGACAAAGATCCTTGTCTAGCAACATAGTTGCAATAAGGTCCTGAATGTTATAGTTCTGCCGGCTGCTATGAAGAATAAATGCTTGACGAAAGCTTATTGCGTAAGTCTAGCATGGCCAGGAAAAATGACAAAGTCAAGTGAAAATAAAATGGAATTCATTTTAAGAATTTAAATATTTTCACTAGAGCTGTAAATAGAAATCTTTTGCTTATTATGTCTTAATTGAAGAATCAGTTTATTTGAAAATATAATTATCTTAAAAACATTTAAGGAGACTGAAATATAAATACAAATATAAGATTCAGTAATATTATGAATTATATAATAAACTACCCCTTAAAAGCATCTCTCCAGCTAAGGATCTAGTCCAGGCGTAGGGAGGGTTCTTGCTTTTGTTCAGTGAGATGCTGTGCTCCTTTTTTGCCACTGTAAACAAATAAACTGGATACTTAATTCTTCTTGCTACACCATGCAATATGGATTATCTTTGTTTAAAAACTATTATTTGACATCATACCTGATACATGATGTTTGTGATATTCCTATATCAAAATCACAAGGCAATGCAATGTTTGCCTAAAAGAACATATGTCTTACAAACACCAAATTTTAAAGATTAGTTTAGGTATTTTCAGTTTATTCACACTTATGTGACTATGTATCTATACATTATATATGTATAATTACATACATGCTTTAATTGAACAAAACCTACTTACAAGGAGAAAAATTACTGAGTGCTTCATATCATTATAATGATTTAAATTTGTTTTGACAATTGAGAGTTTTACTATATATGACAACTGAATGTCTAATTCAGACTCTACACCTAAGGAATTAATTGTGCAATATCCCAGTGAAAAGCCTGTGTGTGGAATACACCAAAACTTTTTATAACCTTAAAAGACAGAAAGGTATGTAGAGAGTAATTTTAATGTGGACGTTAGAGTGGCAAAATGGGAGAGAGTCACAGGAAAGTAGTCTTGGATTTAAATCATTTAAAATGTGTGACAATAGAGCTTTAGTGATTTCTAATAAGTCTGATAATCTAACCCTATAAATAAGAGGGCTACTGGACTTAATTTGTTACTTTGAAGTGTGAGATGTGTTACACGGCAGAACTTTCTGAGTCGCCTCTTTAAGTGATGGTCACTCTGAAAGCATGCTGGCTGGCTGGGTTTGTGTCTTGTCTGAAAACCAGCCTGGGCTTTGTTCTTGCCTTTCTCTGCTTGTTTGTTGTTGTTTCTGCTTTTTTTGTTTCTTTGTTTTTAAAGTCAAGTCAATGAAACGCTATATTGGAGTAACACACACTCCTTTTATGACTTGTAATGGTCAGTGTAATCGCTTGGGCTCTTTCACTGTGGCATTGGGAGCTCTACATTAAGTCTTGTATGATTTGAGTGGTGGGTTTTTTTCCAATATAAACATTTTCTTATCATAATATTTATGGAATTTATAATTAATGTGAAGAAATGGATTTTTCTTCAATTTGTCTTTTTAATTGTGGTTTAAAAGTTTATTTGTTTTGATAATTTATTTTATTTACATTTTACAGATAAAGATTTTCTTGGATAGTTTTAATATTTGTATTTTTGTTTTCTTTTATTTTTGAACACCTTGAGATTTCTTGAAAGGATATATAGCTTATTTAATCTAAAGAATAATTCTTAACTTGTCTTCTAATTTGATATTTTTGTTATCAAATTGTTAATTAAATCTAGGAAGATTAATCCGGATTCTATTCTTAGAATAATTTATTTAGAATTTACTTTTTCTTGATAGAAAAAAAATTGTGTAAAGTAAATTAGGTTAATGTTTAATAAGATAGAAATTAACACATAAGCTTTAGATTAAAGAGCTATTGGTACAATTAGAAATAAATACAGCCATTGCTTTGGCCTGGAGGGCCTAGTTTCAGGACCTCACACAAATTCCAGAATCCAGCTATGTTCCTCCTGACTTGTCCCCAAGACTCTTCAATTTGAGTAAGTGCTCATCCAGCCTTCTTGGAAGTATACATCTCTTAGAGATGTCATTGTAAATCTCTGAACTAATAAATTCACATAGCGGTGTTAGCTTTAATTCTCTAAAAATCTAAATTTTTCATGTTTTTTTAATTGTGTTGGAAATATTTGAATATATAATACTTGTTCCTAAAGGATGTCTGCTAACTCAAGTACCGTTCTCTCCAGCAACAATACTGACTATAACAAACTTTTCTGAGTGGTGATGAGTGGAAATATCATTAGCTCCTTGTCAGATCTTTAGGTAAATGCTGAATACCTCTGGTGAGAATTGCAGGTATTATCTGTCTGTTTTTAAAAGTAAAATTTATTATAGATTATGATGTCTGTTAGAATTTTTCACATATGTTCAGTAGAAATATAAGAATATAAAACAAATCATTTATAAGAAAAATCACTTTGATTTGCTTAAAAATTTCCATAGCAGAGATGGTTATGGATATCTTCAGCATCTTACTGTTTATATCAAAGTTAGTGAAAATAATATATGGCATATTTTTTATTTTAAAAGCCAAAGTATCTGAATATTTAGCCAAAATCTAGTTTGTTAGTATGTATGTATGTATGTATGTATGTATGTATGTATGTATGTATGTATATGTGTGTGTGTATGTATGTATGTGTGTGTATGTGTATGTATGTGTGTGCATGTGTATGTATGTATGTATGTATGTGTGTGTATGTGTGTGTATGTATATATGTGTGTATGTATGTATGTGTGTGTATGTATGTGTGTTTGTATGCATGTATGTGTATTTTGTTGGAGTTAGACTCAAGTCCTTTCTTATTCATAGCTTGACGTTTCTTTACATTTAAAAATACTTCTTAAAAGATGGTTTTATATAATGATGAACTAGTGCTTATGAGTTTTTATAAATTTGGTTTCATTTTATTGTGATATGTGAAAATATTTGTTTTCATGTGCAATGATGAACAACAGAAAAAGTGGTGAACTTGTATTTCCTGAGTCTGAAAGAGAGCTGTAACCATGCCTGCTGCAGAGGTCAGCACTTAGGGTACAGGCTGCTTTTCCTGTGATCACGCTTGCCTGCTGCTGGCTGAATGAGACTCTGGCTTTAGAGGAATGTGGGAGCTGGCTGCTGACCACTGACAGCACTGACTAGTGTGATGACTGTGTCGTGGCGATGGTCAAAGGAGGTGTAGAGGGATACACAAAGCGTTTTAACAGTTCACTGTACTGTTAAGAATTTTTCATATATAAACAACAAACTATACTTATACCCCCTGTTTCCTTCTCCATCTTTCTTCACGCCGTCTTCCAACTTCAGTTCTTAAAAATAACTCATTAAGAACAGGTGCATGGGGACCTACCTAGTAGCTGACACACAGCTTCTTCTAAGGGTCTCTCCATCACAATCCATGTGCATTATATACGCTTTGTTAGCTTGACAAAAGATGTGATTGCTGGAGTCTGGTTTGTGATTTTAAGTGTTTCTTTTAAATAAGAGTGTTTTAACATGTTCTACATATATAGCTCTAACCCAAGCCTTCCACAAAGCTGGGAACTGATCATAGATGGAGGTTTGCTGATTTGCTTCATGGCCCTGTCTTCCTGAGTTATATTTTATAAATACTCTTGACTTGTTCATCATGTATCATAGTTACAAAAATAATAAAAGTGGTTTAATAGACACTTCCTGTCAGTAGTGAGATTGTGGTCAAGATATCCCTTTTTATTATCTTTGTGATAACATAAAATTTGTATTAAATAGTTGTATCTAAGAATGTAGGTCCTGAGCTGTCGCCTGTAAGATGGAACATCCTGGGCTAAGTGTCCAGCTCTGGTCTGCGGTGAGAGGGTGGGTTCCTTGTTCTTCATTTGTTTTTTTGTTTGTTTGTTTGTTTGTTTGTTTGTTTTTGTCTCACAAGTTCTTGGGTCATACTGAGTAGAAAATGTCCCAGGTAATCAGGAGAGCCTGTGTTCTGTCACTGATCCCGCCGCTGAGTTTGTTCTGTGACTTTGGGTAACAGCTCATTTGAATTCTCTATGTCTCCACTATTTACTATAATAATGAGCAAAATTGTCACTCACAAGATGATATATAGTGTGAAAACCATATCAATAATCCAGTGTTAAGGAAAATGTTCTGATGAGAAAGAAGCTTAATTAATTCATGTTTTCTGCAAAAAAAAATAAAAAACAAAAAAAACTAAGTTGAGATATTGTAAGTATCTATAAACAGTTCTTACCAATTTACTCTTGATGACTTATCCTTCCAACTGTTTTAGGAACTGTGCTAATATTAGTCTATAAAAATGTGATATCAAAAGATAATAATGTGACAAGACATAATCGACATGGACCGTTATTAATATATCTAATTTTTTACACTGTCTTCACAGTGTAGATAAAATGGGAATGGAAAGGGGAATTCAGCCTGCAACTTTGATACATGTGCATGGTTATGATTCAGAAGGACACAGATATTTTCTTGTATATTCAATAATATTAGGAGCTTCTGGTTTGAAATACAGTTGCGTGCAGTGTTTTATTTTGATAATGAAAATATGCGTACACAATAGAAACAGCATTGCCAGGTATCACACTTTGTCATTCCTGTTCAGTTGTTTTAATTTTTATCTTTTTCTCGGGATTTTTAGCATTTTTCTTGCAATAGAGTGAGTGATTTCATTTTCTTGTCATCCATGAAAAGCATTGTTTTGAGAATTAATTACCTGAGAACTTAAAATTCTAATGCATTTGTACCCCATCATGTTTTTCTTTCATAAATAACTCAAATTTATCGTTCAAATAATGTAAAATGAAACGTGATACTTAAGAATTTTGTGCATTTGATTCAGAATAGAGAATTTGATTTTAATAGATTATGATTTTGTTAGTACAGATGATTGTGTCAGTTGTGCTAACACTACTTTACCAATACATTGAAAGATTTTCTTTGAAAGTTTAGTTTAATTTGATTTCTTTTAATTTCAAAATGCTATATATTTTCAACTTCTCAAGTACGTATGTCTTATACATTCTAGTCAGTAGTGATTTTCAAGCGTAAATGTTAAAAGAAACTGTAATAGCAGTCTATAATGTAATATTTTTAAGAGTTGTTTAAATAGTTATTATAAAGAAATATGGTCAAAAAATATAAAAATTATGGCAATTTTAATTTTCAGTGATAAACTGAAATGTACAACCTTATATTCCATCTTGGTTCTTATGAAATATGTTGTAATTTATTATTTTGTAATTTTACTAATTGAACATTTAACTAGAGTGAAATTTAATGCTGTGGTGACATGATAGACAAACTTTCTGATTAATTGGAGAAACATCACAGTGTGGGTGGGACGTAGCTCTTTTCAATGAAATAATTCAATTTAATTGGTTTTTTTTCAGGTACTTAAATGTTGAAAGCATTTTCATAAATTTTAATTTGACTCATAATATCTAAAAATTGTGGACGTACAAATAATGTTGTTTTTACTAATGGTGGTTTTCTTTAGTGTCAGTATTCAGGATTGGCTGTACTCAAATAACTTGTGGATCTTCTAGGCATTTCCCCTCATTCCGCTGTCCTACAGCCACTAACTACTCCGCCATTAACTCTTGCTTTTTCTTTAGCGCTGTGCATGTGACTGGCATCTTCCCCACGCCTCTACAAAGGGCTTGGCTCTCTTTCCTCCAGTGTCACCTCACCTCTGAGTTCACACACTCACACCCATCCCCTTTGTCTTGTCTGTCCATTTCTGCTGTGGCCGCAGACGAAGTGGATTCCACAAAGGGAAGATACACAGGTCTGTCTCTCCTGGTTTTGCTTTTCTTTTCACATAACCTGACTTATACTGGAAACATTTTTTAACTCATTTCATAAATTTTCACTTTTCTACTATATGAAAATATTTAATTTTGCAGGTTCTTAAAGTTTTTATATTTCAACTTTTTACAGCAGCCCCTCCAATTTGATGGGAAAAAGTAAAATAGTAAATTTCATGTAATGTATATATGTTGTTTTGAATAACTAGAAGAGTAATCAGAGATGTAAAAGATGCATACTTGTGTATGTGTATACATGAGAGTTTTATGAGAGAAAGTTATTAGATTAAATTAATAAGCTAATCATAATTTACTCCCAAACTTATTTTTCCCTTAAAAGTTGATTGTTTTTATTTTTACATAACTTGAAAAAGGCTTTTTAGTTATTTCATGACCAGCATTGTTCAAGAATATGAAAATAGCAAAGACCTAATACAGAAAAATGTTTATTAAATTTATTTACTTATTCCTATTACTTAGTAACTAATCGATGAGGATAATGTGCTATAAATGTGCCAATATGGATGGTTTAAAAAGTGTGCTTAAAACAATTACAAATTTAAATAAAATTTGTTTTAAACAGACACACAGAGGGATTCATGGAAGAGCTGAAACTTGAATATTTATTAAACACACTTTGATTAAGCAAATGCTCTGTAGTACCATAGTAAATGTTGGAAAGATCAAGGCAGACAAAAAACACTGCATGTCCTACGGGTGTTTTCAGGATCATCTCACAAATAAAGGCAATAATTAATTATAGACACTGTTATTATGTGGGAATCACAAAAATGAGAGGATAATTTCTATCAGGCTTTGGGTTAGTCCAAAAATACTTGTTATAACAAATTGTATATTAAAAGTTAGAAAATGTTGGCCATTTCTATGAACAGTGTTTCAAATTATGTGGAAAGCAGCGAAACAGTGACCAAAGGCTTCAAGTAATGTTACATAGAAATGAATAGAGTCAGAATTCACAGCAGTTGTGAGGTTACTGAAGCATGTTAAGCAATAGAATTACAAACAGGTATTTGTTTCTAGAAAGATTGTTGTGGTAGCAATGTCAAAAAGCAGACTAGAGTGTCATCAATAGCACAGCAATCAATTCAGATTGCTTAAGCAGTTAAGAGATAGTAATAATCAAAATAAAAGATATCAATAAAAAACATGAAAGGCAAATTTAAGTTACGCACCTTGAATAGGGTTTATTGATAAAGGAAGAGGGAATAAAAAACCTCATGTGATTGAATTATTTGTCGGGTGCTTTTATATTTTACAGGAAAATACAGGTTGTATTCTCTTTAGGAGAAAAAACTAATTTATGGTCTAGGTGAGTTAAGTAAAAAGCTCCCTCGGATTATCGGAGCATAAAGGATGAATAGCAGCAAGTAGGCGAGTGAGACTGAAGTCCAGGAGGCTCGTAGGGGCTGATGCCTCTGGGAGAGTCAGAGAGCACCAAGGTTTCTTTATGTTTAAGAAGCAAATGAAGAGCAAGGACCAGAAATTAGTTGGAAGAAGCATTCTATCAATAAAATGAGGGATGCTGAGAACAAGAGCCTAGTAAGAAGGGAGACAGGCTCAGGAACAGATGCATTGCTAGATGATAACGCCAACTCACATGGCCTTTGTCTGAGGGGGAAGAGACAAGAAAGAGCAAGAAGGGTAATGGAAAAGAAGATGATAATAAATGAAGAGAACGCATAGGAATCAGCCTTCTTGGTGCTGTGGAGAAGTTAAGAACAGCTACGTTGGGGATTAAGACACTCAGCAAGCAGACGTAGGCCATGACAGTTCAGCAGAGACCCTAAATTCATGATGACAATGTTTCCTTTAAATTTGTGTGAGTGACTGCTAGTACAGCTCTGTTATAATTATTTAGATCCAAGATTCATTGATGAAAAGTTATAAATGAAGGTGAACGAAAATAAATTTAGGGGTTCATGATAAGGCAAGTTGAAGTAATGCACTGATGAATGATCAGAGAAAGTCAGGAGTCGATGCAGTTGTTTTTATAATTTTTGAGAAAGAAAAGATTTGGTGAAAAACTAATTTGGTATCATGTTGAAGAAAAATCAAAGAAAATAGAAGATTATTATCAGCTTAATGTGATATTTAATTTTTTTGTTAGATGTTTACAGATAACGTAAACATGATTGATCTTAGGAACTGGTTTCTGAGGTAGAGCAAATACGGCAGTTGGGGAGAGCTGCAAATATATTAATGTTAGAACTTTGTTTAAGTGATAAAGTTACTGGGGTCCATGATGGATGAAGTGGCTTGTTGAGATTTGCTTTGTAACTTAATGAACATAAAGAAGATTAGAAAAGTAAACATGGAGAAGCAGAAATGCAGACCTAGAAAATAAGAGAGCTATTTCTGGGCTCTGTCTCTCCCACGACTCACAGCCTGCTCTGTGTGCGTGTGTGATGTAAGCTCTGTCTGAGACAGCAAGTATGGAAGAGTCCGTTCTAGGTAAGAGCAGAGATAGACCCTCTGCTAGGATGCATTTTAGTGAGAAGAGTATGATGTCAGCCTCCGCCTGGGAAAGCTAAGGATCCCTTAATCAAAGAGAGAACTTTAGAGAGCGAAGGTCAGGGTTCTTAAAACAAAATAGACTGTAACTTCTTAAAGAAGAAAGAAAGTGCTGGGTACATGAAAGAATTATTTGATATAATTTTGTCGTGTAGAAATTAAGCTACTCTAAGGGGGGAAGTTTAGAGATTCATTTAGAGGTTATCAAAGGATTTTTTGGTAGAAGTAATGTGCTTGGGAAATTAGAGATTCTGAGAAAGAGCGAGCTGATAATGAAGGGAGCACTCCAGAGAAGATGAACTGTGTCTAGTATGCACATGACTTAGAAGAACTTAAAGGAAGGAGAGGGAAATTAGACATCATATAAATATTTGTGTATAAAAATCTCAAAAAATAATTTTAAAAATTTACAAGAAAAATGTTTTATCGGTTTTTGATAGTGTTCTAAAACAGATTTTGTTACGAAGTTAATGTGATCTGAAGTTTTCCTGGCATACATTTTAGCAGTGGTGGGGTGACAGGCCTGTAATGGTGATGTGTAGGCTCCCCAACTCTCTGTCGCAATCATAACTCTGTACTAACCAGCATTCCATTAGATTCTACAAACTCAAATTAACATGGGGTAACTGAGGATTAGCGTGTCCTGTCCAAAGCCAGGAATGAAAGACAGATCAGCAGAAGAGCCAAAAAGAGGCTCTGATAGAGGAAATACTGCCAGGAAGTTTGTGACAAGCAATTCAAGATGGATTTCAGCAGTAGGTAAACGTGAGATGAAGTTAATGCTTTTCTAAAGGTACCAAAATGTCAGCCAGTAAAACGTTAGAAACTTTACTAGCCTCCACTCACATCTCCAGTGATGTTAAAGTTTATCGCTGTAACTTAATAGTTCAACCCAAAATAGGTGGGAAAATATATGTAGGCATTTTTTCTGTTATATAGAATTATTTTTAATTTATATATTTTTGTATTATTGCTTATTTTATTCTTATTTACATTTGCTATTACTTATATTTGTCTTTTGTAATATGTAATATATATTACATATATAACAGATGTATTAGTTTGTGGCTGCTAGTATAGAATGTAATTGTCACATAAGACTGCATCACAGATTCAGTACTTGAACTCCTAAGCATTGTCATTTCTGAAACAATGCATCTGAATGTGGTAAAATAGTCACAATGAGGATCAGCTAGACATAATTCTAATTCACTCACTAGGAAGATGAGCTTGGGGTGGCCCACATACACTGCTTAGTTTTGGTAATGAACTTCAGCTATATTTAGAATAACCATCCTAAATTTGGGGATGTGGTTCACAGGGATTGAACTGATGACCTCACACATCTTGAGCACATGTTATACCACTATTCTATACTCTTGGCTGTTACAATAAGGTTTTCTGACCCCGGACAGCCAAAGGTCCACACCCACAGACCGGCAGTGCCAGACTGCTTAGCCACCCGCTGCTGCTTAGTACCCCCAAAATAATTCAGAAGCTTATATTAACTTAATGCTGTTTGTCCTGTGGCTCAGGCACATTGCTAACTAGCTCCTGCATCTTAGCTCAACCCATTCCCATTAATCTGTCTGACACATGGCCCATGGCTCACCTGTGTTCCTTATATGTTTCTTCTTTGGGCGGCTGTCTCTGCCTGTCTCTGACTCTGCCCTTCCTTTCCTACCTATTCTGATTCCCCACCTACTTTTTCTATGGTGCCTGTCATAGGCCAAAACAGCTCTTTATTTAAAGATTGAGATTCACAGCATACAGAAAGACATTCCACATCACTTGGCCTGGATTTTTTTATGTATCCATAGGAGAATAGAAGTATATCACTCTGAAAAAAAGAATACCCTCTTAAAAAACATAATTTAAAAAAATGAGATAGATTGACTGAAATATGGCCACTGTAAACATGTTATCAAATCATAAATAAAAATACAGCATGGTGGAAAAACACATTTGCTACAGTGTAGAGAATGTATTGATAGCCTTGAGACCTAAGTTAGTTGAAAAGCTTTAATATAAAAGAGAGTGAAGGTTATGTATAGACTTTTTCTTAGATAAATTCAGGAATAAGGAAATATATAAAAAACATTTAAATCATAAGCCAAAAAGTGGAGATAAATTGAAGCATGATAGTTTTTCACAATATAAAAACGAGATAATGAGAATAACAGTAAGTAAAATTAGTATGCTCCAGAACCTTAAAAATAATCTGGACTTTTGGTGGGGGTTCTACTGAGATGCTTCAGTGGATAAAGCTATTGGTCCCAAGCTAGATGATTCGTGCTCCATATCCAGAATCCACGTAATGGAAGGAGAAAGCCAACTCCAACAATATGTCTCTGACCTCCACCACACGGTACCTTTTGTATGCTGTCCCTGGCCCTCTGCAACAAAATAAATCATCAAATCCAAGATTTTAAAAAAAATACTGTTTTTATCTGATTCGAATTAAATTCACATATAATAGATTCACTAAGACATATTTATAGCATGAAAATTATGTCATTTAATGGGACATTGACTAAATCATATACATGCAACCTTTAATTTGTTGTCATTTCAATGTTAAGAATTGTATTGTTTTAGAAACTACCACTTTTAGAATTTGAAAAGATTGAAAGTACTTTCTATAATTTGGTTCAAATTATGCAAAAAGCTTATTTTTCAGAAAAATTTATCTACTTTTTAATTACTCTGGGTTTATTAATAGCAAAGTCATAGATTTTCGCATTACAATTTTGACACTAAATTTGACATTGGTAATCTCTAACCAACTAGCTAGTAAGATGTTTGGATAATGGACATTCCCAGGATTTTTTAAAATAAAGAAAAAAATTTAAATTAAAATTGTGTATGTGTTTGAATAACGTGTACTTTTATTCAACAGAAGAATAAAAATAATGGCCGGCTAAACTGGAATACTTTCCATTTCAAGAGTAAGCAAATAAATCCCAACAAAACACTATCATGAAAGAGTAAAATAAGTAAAAACTAAGAACAACCCATTTTTTTCACATAGGAGAGAAGAGTTGTTTTAATGATTACAGAAACATAGGTCTTAGCATAACTAAGTGGTAGCGCGCTTTTTTAGTAGTGTGTGGGTCCAGAGTTTTTATCTCTAACTACATAACCAAAGGATAATAATCATAAGGTTGGAGAGATTTTGTCATGAAATTCTAAACAGATGGTTAAAATATAATACTAATAAAATCATGAGTTTTTCAAATGTTTAAAGCTTTCTCTTTTATTATAGACCAAGCCCACACATTTTCATAGTTATAATCAATTCTAAATTTAATGTCCTAATAATGGTATGTCTATTAATACAGGAATTTAAATGTAGTAGAGCCTTAAAATTATATTTTAAAGTAGCCATATGGCCAACATGCTTCATTATATTGCATTAAAGTTACTCCCTAGCTATCATAATGACATATTAAATTTATGATGCAACATAATTGACCTGCATAAGGGAGAAATTATTCATAAAATTCCTAATCTAGGGCTGTTAGATTTCCCAACCTGCAATCCATGTTTTCAATGAATGTTTACATAGCATTCCTTCAGGAGGCCTCCAGATGTTGAGGATGGGACAGTAGTAGCTAAAGCCTACTGGTCTCTCTTGTATGGCATTTTGACTGGATACATACCCAGGCTCTTTGAGGAGTCAGTCCCATCTCCCACCCCACATACTCTTAACCTTACAGAATGCCTGTGACACGTTTAAAAGCCAAGAATGGGTCCAGCATGCAAAGGATGATATGAAGAAAATGGACCAGAGTGTTGTGATGACAGTAATACAGAAATTTAGAGATAAAAGTGAAGACCACTCTGCTTTCCAGCCTTATTTAGGTTCTGCAGGTCTAACGTATTCATATGGGAATTACGGGAGGTTATATTCCATCCAGATGAACTTAATTGCCCCATATCTATCTATTTATCTAGTTCCCCAATTTATTTCTCTTAAGATTGACCTCAGCTGAGTTTTATTCTTCATTATTACCACCATCTGTTCAGATTTTCTATTTGTGGATCATTTCTTCATTGTCAGAAGCAGGATTAAATGACATGACTTGATCAAACACTTGCATATGCTGTGTTAGTTATGTGCATGTTACAACATGAGACAAAAAGAAACAAAACTTTATCACTGTTTTCTTGTGTAAAACAAGTGGAGATGGACCAGAAGGCAGTAAGCTGCTACAATAATAACCCACAGCAGGCTGGAGCAGGGGGATTGTGTGTTGAATGTTGGGGCTATGCTATGAGCTCCTGTTCAAACAAAACAAGACAAAGACTGTTATCAGTTTATCTGTTGACCTCTCTTTCCTCATCTGTATATAACTTTATGGTCCATTCTTTGCCCAATCAATTCCCTTCCCATTTGCCTTGAATCTTATAGGCTGTTTTTCATTCCAAGAAGGAGAAAGAAAAAGGAGGTTAAGTTTGAATGAAACAAGATTTTATTTCTGGATTACCTCCCTTTGATTGGGTAGAAGTCCAGCAAAGAAAATTTTATTTGCTGGTGGATAAATGAAAGAAAATGACATTTGACTGTGCCTAGGTATGGCGGAGGAGGAAGTTTATTATAAATAAAAGTCAGAGAAAGGGACATCTAGGAGAGTGGAGAGTGGAGATGACTCTGAGCTTTATAAGGAGAGTGGGAGGGGAAGAGAAGGAAACCAGGTGCAGCAGCCAGGAGGCCCCAAAGAGAGTAGAATCCAGCTAGCCAAAAGGGTTGGCCTGTGTAGGGAAGAGCAGCTGGGAGAATGGGCTGGAGAAGTTTAGGGTGAGGGGTGGGGTGGGGCCCTGAGGGCCCTGAGACTGACTGCTTCTGGGAGAATCTGGCTTCTGGGTCCACTTTGATATGTTAAATAGACCTCAACCTTTTGTCCAGAGTTTGAAACCTAGCTGAAAGGAATTCTCTACCCTTGACTCTTCTTCTCTAAGACTCCGTATAAGGCTTATAAAGTATGGTATGGCATTCATTTGCTCCACAGTTTGTTCTCTTGTAAGATTTCAAAGTTACTAGCTGGTGGTTTATTTACTCAAGCATATTACCCAATATGATCCATTCAGATTTATGTTTTATGGCTAGAATCAGGAATTTTCCTCTTGGGTAGGTTGTGTAAGTGGTGGTTGTTTGGAGAGAAAAGCTAGCCTGCAGATTGGAAAGTTTGGTCGATATAAACATAGTGAATGTACATTAGTGGTCTGTTGAATTTAAATAATGATATGTAAATCTAATCATATATTTTGTGTGTATATTCACGTGCACATGTGTGCACCTGTGTGGAGACCATAGATTAACTTGGTTGTCTGCTCTTTAGGCATCATTCACTTCATTTTTTTGACAGAGTTTTCCAATAGCCTGGAACTTACTAAATTAAGCTGGCTGGCCATGGAGTCAAAGGTATTCAGTAGTCTTTACTTCCCCAACGCTGGACTTGTCAGTGTGCACCACCATGCATTAATTTCTTTATGAGGGAAATTCTGTACATTGAACACAGGTCCATTTGCTTGAAAGTCAAACATTTAGCTAATTGACTCTTCTTCCCAGCTCATATCCTATACAATTTTTTGATCATTACTAACGAGAAAGGCCATTTATATGTAAATTTAAAACAATATGCCAAGACCTAATCTTGTACCATAATTGTTTTATAAATGCAAGGTTTTAAAGTCATAAATGTTTTTAGTTAAGCAGATTAGTCCATTTTGCCTGTGGCTTCCATACAGAGAATACTGGGCTTGGATCCTGTTTTTGATCACTCCTTTTTCTTCCCACTCCCTCTAATTACTCTCCTTTATAAGCCTCTTCTTTTGAACTATATGTATGTGTATATATGTGTATATACTATTTACGGTTTTTCTTTAAGCTTCATTTATGGAAGAAATCATGTGATAATTGATTTTCTGGTATCTGGATTATATATTTTGCTTAGCATGATATTCTCCTACCCGTTTTCTATAGATGACATGATTTTAATTTTTTATCTGAATATATACTATTATATATACATACACCATTTATGATTTATTATGTTTTTCAGGAAAAGTTGCTCAGTTTAATTTTACAATTTGATTAATGAGACCTTATAATAAACTTTATATATGAGCCTCATTTCTTTCAACTAAATATCCACCAGTAGTGTAATTGAATGATATTCTAGCTTTCTTGAGGTTTTGTTATTGCCTTGTTTTGTTTTTAAAATTAACTCTAATTATTCACATCTCTCTGATGACAAAGTGTAAGCAGTTTTCATTTATTTATTTATTAACCACTTGTTTTTTTTAGTTTTGCTTTTACATTTGGTTTTTTTTTTTTTGAAAAATGTTTGTTCAGATAATTTTCCCATTTTTGATTGATTTCTTTGATGTTATAAGTGTAATAGAGAGTTTGAGATATGGCCAGCAGTTAACCAGAGTCCACTGTTCAGAATCCACTTCTGTTAGCACTTCAAGGGTAGGATGCTTCCCAGGCACTTGTGCTCCCATTCATAAACACTCACACAGATGTGCATGTGATTAGAAACAAATCTTTATAAAGTGCTTCATTGGTTTCATTGTGTATTCTGTATCTTAATCTGATTAGAAACTGGCAAACACTTTTCTCCCGTTCTATAAATTGACCATTCATTTTATTGATTGTATCTTTTGCTGTGAAGAAGTTCACAAGTTCATATAATCCAGTATTTAAATTCTTACTTTTGTTCCCTAGGATATTGGAGTCCTATTCAGGAAATCCTTGATATAATATTGACGAGTTCTCTTGTTTATTTCAACTGTTAGTTTCAAGTTTTTCATAAGGGTCCATGATGCATTTTCAGCTGATATTTATAAAATATGAGAGGTATGACTTTGGTTCCAGTCTTCATGTAAATGTCTGGTTTGCGCAACAGTGTTTGTTTGTCTGGTGTGTGTTTTGAGGATCTTGTCATCAGCTACTACTGCACTGATTTAGTTCTGAGTGTGTCTGTCCCTATCAAGTAGTTATGCTGTCTCTATGACTTACGAGTGCATTTTGAAGTGAGATGTTGCCATGCGTTCACCACTGGTTTTCTTGCTCTCTTGTTCCAAATTTGATGAATTCTGAGGTTTCTTTTGCTTATAGTTGAATTTGAGGGTTTTTGTTTATTTGCTTGCTTGCTTTCTAGTTCTGTGAAGGACTTTACTGGTATTTTCATGAGGACTGCATTGAATTTGCAGCACACACACCCCCCCCCCAGTTAGTGCTGTGACTGTTTCAAAAGTACTAGTTCTGCCAGTACATAAACATGGAAGGATTTTTCATATTATTAATTATAGGAGCCTTTTATTTCCTTGATATTTCATTTCATATGTATTTTTTAATCTCTTGATGCTATTGAAAATGTAACTGTTATATAGAGAAATCTATTAATTTTTATGTTGATTTTGTTTCTTGTTGTTTTGCTGGGTTTATCAGTTCTGAGCGTTCTGCTGGAGACTTGAGGGTTTCACAGGCTCTATCACACAATATCAAATAGGGATGACTTCGCTCCTCTGTCGCAGTGTTCCAGTTTTGTTTTTCTCTCGCCTAATTATTTTTGGTTAATAGTTCTTTGATGTTTATTCAATAGGAATAATGAGATGGAAATTCTTTTCTTCTTTCTTGGTTTTAGAGGAAATGCTTTCATTTTTCCCACATTTATTATGTTGTTCCCTGTGGCTTTCTTATAAGAACACAGCCATAGTCATTTGTGGAAATAATTTTCTATGGCTGCTCTCATCAGGCCATGGCAGACTTGAAGCCAAGTTAGGGTTTGAACCCAATCAAAAGAATCTGCAGTCTAGGACTGAGGCAAGAGTTCATTCAGTAAATTCTTGCTCTGAGAGCATGAGGCTGGATTCCATTCCTGTTACCCAGGTTAAAAGAACAAAAGCCAAGAATGGTACCCTGTGCTCATGTCCCTATTGTTGAGCAGTCAAACAGCTAGATCTCTGGGGTTCACTGGCCTGACAGCCTAACATAATGGATGAGATCAGGCCAGTGAGAGACCTTGTCTCAAAAGTATGAGGTGTCCAGGGTCTCCAGAACTGGGCCTGTGATCTAGACATGCACACACACTCACACACTCACACAGGTGAGCACTCGACTACAGGATCAAGTGTACACACACACACACCTATAGTGTATATTATTATTGGGTCTTTTGTACAAAAAGTTTGCCATTCCTTTCTGCTGTCACATTACTTCCTAGTGTCAGAGGAACTAAGTGTAGCTGTCATAGACGTTTCCGTACCAAATGTCTGAACAATCAGAAAATGCTTATGTTTATGTGTATTTTATATCCATATCTATATGTGCTTACGTTTGCTTGTCAATTGGTATTATTTGCATTTAACATTTTATTTTTTTATTATGATAGCAACATGAAACTTTTAAAAGAATCAACCCAAACAATATTTAGCTAATAATATCTTTTCACTACACATATTTTTTTCTTCCAGGGCTAATTTTTTTATTCTTTTGCTTTTGGGAAATAAATTTGTTTTATGTCAGAGTACTTCTTAAGATACAAACAATTTACAGGTGTTGTTTAATGGACACAGTTACTATAATTAACTACATTTCACATCATAGGTATTCACACGTTTTAATATATCATTCAGTTTATTTTGTAATTTTTAAATTTAACATGGAGCCAGTTATTGTTATTAAAATGTGGCTATCTTAGTAGTCTATTGGCTTCTTACTGAATACTTGATTTGTTTGATGCCTTATAAACAGAGCAATCCTATCACTTAGGAGTGTGAGACAGAAGTTTAAAGTTGACCTGTCTCATGATACATCGGCAATTGATGACACATTTAGAGATCATATAATTTACTTCTTCATTTAATCAGTCTCCACTTAAAATTTGTTATTAGCAAGACAATATATAATAAAATTTTTCCAAAGCAGAAATAGTATTTTAAAATGAATTAAACATTGGTTGAGAAGAGGATTCTGTAACTGCTAATGTTGCCACATTCTCAGTCCCAATTATATTATTATTTTTTAGATGAGGTAAGTATTAGCTGCTTATTTTTATGGGCACATTGTTGTCCAGATATCTTTGCTTCAGCTTTAAAGTTGTGATCTTGAGCAAAGGGTATGTATGTGTGTGTGTTTGCATTCCTGTTACATGCATAGTGCTTATTAATTTACATGACTATGTGTTACAATAGCCACCAGTTGAATCCATTAAACTCATTTTTCTCTTTTGTGTTTTTCAGTGTATACATTTATGAAAAGCATGATCTTTTCATACATTTTCTTTGTGGCAATCATATGCTTTTTGTGTGTTTTACATTTTTGGGGCTTGGATAAATGAATTTAGTTTGTAATTCAAATCAGAGTTTAAGAGCCTATCTAAAATTATTTATTTTTGAGATAGTAATAGTTACTGTGGACATTGATGTCCTTTTATAATAGCCATATCATTCATTTTTCTCATTTTTTACATTTTATTTTTAGTTGATTTCAGTAGTATTTTGTATACTTGCCAGAATGGTATCATCAAAAGTGTATTCCATTTTTAAATTTTAGTTACAGAAATTTTAAGTTCAGAAGTCCGTGATAACTAGATTTATAGCAGCCTAGGAGAGCTTGCTCTAGCACAAAGGTTAACGTTATGACAGTGAATTGAAAGCACAGTTTTCAACTGCAGTTGGAAAATGGTTAGAAACCAGTCGCAAACCAGTTAGATTTACATGGCAAATTAAGGGCCAAAGTTCCTGTGCCAGATCTGTGAACTATCAAATACATTCTTTTTTATCGAGTTGCCTTCTTTTTTAATGCAAGTATATTCTATTCAGATTGAAATTATGTTTAATAATCATGCTTTTATTTACCAAAATGCGTAGTTTAACTTATAATAAGACAATAATACATTTAATTTGAGTGAAAATAGCGTATCAGCCTCACATTTCTTCTTTTATACATCCTAATTAGGTTCAGAAATAAGAACGGAACATTAATTTTATGGGTTTTTTTCTACTTGATAGGTGCTATGGAAATAGAGGAGAGAAATCGCCAAATGAAAATTAACAAATACAAACAGGTAGCCGGATCAGATCCCAGACTGGAGCAAGATTACCATTCGAAGGCAAGACAATTTTCTTATTAAAAGTTGTAAAATAGTCAATAATATGAAGCTGCTAGATTCTTTTAAGCTATTGAATATAGATGAGTGAGACACAGACATATAATGTAGTGGCCCAGTGATATCAAGTGCTAACGTGTATAATGTGTCTGTGTTCCAGCTTTCCTTATTAGAAACACGTTATCATATAACATATAAATTGAAAGCACTAAAAACCAAAGCTTTTACATATTTTTTTATATTTGTATCTCTTCAAAAATGTTAGGGAAACCTTCCATTGTCATCTTGTGTGTTTTTTTAATACATCTTTTTCTATGTTATGTTTTACTACTTTGGTATTTTAATTAAATCTGAGTTATTGGAGCAAACGTATGCTTAGGAAGTACAAAAGGTTTTTTAGCAAGTACATTTTTAAGTTACTTCTGGGTTTAAGTTGGGATCAGAGGTCTGTTTAGGAAGAAAATTAAGTGTATTATTCTGTTCTTCATAACCTTTATATTTTTAAGATATTTTAGGATCATATTATTGTAACGTGAGTATCCTGTCTATGATTATTACATATCATATTCTCAATAATATCATAATTTTAGAAAAGAGTGTCATGATAAACAAAAGGCAGGACAAATTAAGAGAAAGTAACTTGAGATGTAAAATTAATGATCAAAATGAGCAGTGAGACATCCTAATAGGCAGCAATAGACTTAACTGACTGGTAGAACTTAGCACCATTTATAAACAAGCAAATCAAGGAAGCAAAGGCAGAAGCGTGGTTGGCTGAATAAGCTGCATCACTCATGTGAGAAAGAGAGAGCGAGAGAGGTCAGTCCTCTAAAAACAGCAACAGTGGTTTCTATCTGATGTACCTGACACATTTATTTTAGGGTCTTGAAGCAAAAAGAGTCTGTAGGTATGGCTAAGAATATGTTTCCCAAAAGAGAAATTCGAAGTCCTCACCACTCTTTGGCAACTGAGTGTTTAAAGCCCCACATTTTTATAACCTTTGACAATAAACATTTTATGTTTGGAAAAAGTTGGAGTGCTAATAAAGAACTAATTTTACTGAGCAAGATAGGTTTATAGTTTTCAAAGTGTTATTCCAGAGCACTGACATCCACAGAACCTGGACACATTTTAGAAACACAATTCTCTGCATCCTTCACACCTGTGAAATTTCCATCAGATGATTCTGACATAGACTAAAGTTTTAAAACTGCTGCTCTAATGTGAAGTGATTCTGAAATTTAGTTTCTGATGTCAAACTAGTTGACTAGAAGCCAGATATGAATAATATTTTTTAAATGGGTTCTTTATTTTGAGAGCATATTTTTAAAAATTTTTAAAAATTGTAAGACTTGATATGGAGTTTGGCTAATCTATCAGAGCATAAGCACAGCACCCTCTTTCTGGTGCTAGGATTCTGTTCTCAGCACACTCCAAAATATAATACAGCAACTAAGGTGCAACTACATTTGTTTCCTGGTGTGGGACTGTCCTTGCGTGGTGCCCTGTCTCCCAGTCATCTCTAGGTTAGCCATTCTCTCTTACACATCAAAGAAAATTTGCAGAGTATGGTTTTCAGTCAAGAGTAGGTTTTTAAAATTTTTTTTATTTTTTACTTTTTTAGTTTCCATACATGTCTTCCTTTTAACAAGAGATATGCCTCCAGGTTTTCTTTACTCACCTATTTTGATATTTTTTAAGTGCCACTTACAAAAACTAATATTGAATTATTTATTTTAATATGTTGCATTTAGTTTCCTCTAAAAACTATTCTAGTAAAGAAACTGTTATAAAGTATTGAAATTTAGGTAATTAATTGTTATAAAAATACAAAGTTAGGATTAAAATAATAGAGACTTTGGTAGCCTGTCGCTAAATATAGAAAGCAAGATTATCTACTGCTAGACAAAAAAGAAGCTTAGATAGTTTACTATTCTAAAATATGAAAAATTAGGTTATCTAGTATTATAAAATATAGAGAGATGAGGAAATGACTTATAAAATGGAAATTGGGCCATGTGTTGGTATAGAAAGGTGAGCTGAACTACATTAGAAAGCACAGGAAGATAAGGCACATGAGTGTTAGTCATCCACTGAGTCATGAAAACGTTACTTATAGCTAGCCCAGTTTTCCAGTTTTGAAATAACTGGTATGAAACCCAGAGTCTTAGACATATAAAGCACATGATAGATACACTTTTAGCTATAATCCTTTAGTGTTGCTGGTAGTATTATGAAATTCTATGTCAAATCAAATATTAGACTAGTTTTTAAAATCCATAAAGTCTATCTTGTTAGCCCTTCTCAGAATTTCTCAAGTCTTTATGGATAATTCTAAATAACTCTTAGTAACCTCACAGTAATATTAACTTCTCCTTAGTGAGTCTCTTTTAAAGCATCCTGCTAAGCAAAAGTTTTTCTAGAAACATTTTATATATTTTCAGGAGGCAGAAGCAAGTGGTATATAAGACTATAAAGGAATATGTACATGTGATTTTTATTTTATCAAAAATTTTCTCAATGTCTTTTCTCAAAGAAGGGTTTGTCATTGCAGTCAATCTACTTTTCATTCTGGGAATTTTCTCCCATCTTGAATGTGACTCATCCCTTCCGTCCTTGGCAATGATTTATTGATTAACATATTTCTCTTCATCAAAAGCAATGTTCTCTTCATAGGCTCAGAAACACGTAATTGTTTATGAAATTTAGCATCACAAGTGATAGTTGACCTGTGATTTATTTAATGATAAACCAACATAATCACTTATAATTAAATATCAAATAGCAAGAAGAATTATATAGCATTTAAACTTATGTTTATTTTTCAATTAGTTGTTTTTGGCATCTTGAATCATTTTAAAACAATTCAATAAAAATATTTTTTTACTATTTTTACTATTTTACAAATAATAACATACAACTCATTAGCACAGAATGTATAGTGGACCTCAAAGATTATTTCTCTGTAATAATGTTCTTTTTTAAAAGGACACTTCATAGAATAATTTCTACAAAATTATCATGATATTATCTTTTATTATAGCATCCTACATTGTAATTTTCTGATTTAACTACATATGGTTAAAATTCATAAATTATTGTAACATTTTCAAATGTAGACCAAAAACCTACAATCTATTTAACCAATAACCTAAAAGGCTATTCTATTAATCGAATTCAACGAGTTGGTTTTCCAGAAGCAGAAACAATGCTGTAAAAGTCAGGGAAGGTTTTTATTTATTCCATGCACACGCCAGTCACCAGATATGGCTTACTTATGTCTCATCAGTTTTTCCTTAAGTTTCTAGTTTGTTAAACACTCATTCACACATCTCATAAATATGAGTAACACAGTCCAATTAAATCACTTAAATTAAATACAGACACCAATATAGGTGCATATTTAATTTTAAGTACAAATAAAAATGCAACTAATGGAACCATAGACAACATAAAATATTCTAGAAAATTTGTGAGGTTGTCACAATTAATTAAACTATTATATTTTATCACTGCTAATTATTTTCTCAATAAAGAAAGCAAATTCAGTGCCAGCCCTTATACTGACTTTTTAGAACATAGGCAATGGAGACATCAGAGAAAAGACATCAATTGAAGCTTGTTAGAAGGGACTACATGGGTGTTTAAAAGTTTGTACAGAAATTCTTGGAAGCTTAAGCATCATCCCACTGTGGGGCAGTTCTGAAGTGCAGCATGGAGCCAAGCAGAGTACCCTTGGGTGGTTTGGGTGCTATGGCCCTTTATCCTCAGGTTTTATCTGTTAGTATTGTGGTATGATGGTAGAAACTTCATAGGGTCGAGTGATAATAGCCATATGAAAAGATACAGCATTGCACTTAGTACTAAGTGCTCAGTAATGACACGGATAATATTAGTTTTTCTATTAATACTGACATAATCAAATATAATCATAGGCAATGCAAAGCGAAGTCGTGGATTCAAATACAATTTAAGAAATAACTGAGCTAATTAAAAGATCAAGTATAGGACAGATACCCTTGAAGTCTTTCTTCATCCTATAATTGGTTCATGCAATGAAAATATAAAAAAAAGATAATATAAAGAGTGAGAATTTATGAAACTTGAAAATGGTGTGCAAAGTATCAAAAACAAAACAACTTTAACACGTGATTATTATTTATAAACAAAATTACTAAAATAAGAAATTATAGTGTCAAAGTTGACATTGAATACTTGTAATGTTCCTATAACTAATAGTGCATATTTTCAAATATTCCTTAATATGTGAGAATCATAAATAAGTCTGAAAGCAGATAGATTAAACTTATATAAGGCAAAGTTTAACATACAGATCAAGTAGTCTTATACAAATTATTAAGATGTTTAAAATGCATGAATTTTTTATATGATTTAGATATAAAGCAATGAATTTATGTATGAGTTTTAGAGAAATTACTAAAATGAAATATTGAGGAAATTTTTTCCTTAAGCAAATGTTTGAGTTGCTGACATTATACAGGAAACAGTGAAGTGAGTGTGAGGCTGGCTTTACTTCTACTAGAGGGAGAGAGCTGTGAAACACCAGTCCTCAACTACCGTGATGTCTAGTACTCAGGGAAACATGCATCACAGTGCCCTCTTTAAAGCCTTTCCTTACAGGTCCTTAGGGTCCATCATGATGTCCCATAGGAGGTAAGGAAAGTGTTTCCCTGCCAGTAAACAGTCTGCTGTTTCATAAGCAGACCTAGGCGTCACATTTTTCCAATTCCTATTGTTCTTACTCTAGCCGGAGCTCCAGCGAAAGGCCACATCTCAGTTTTCTTCATCATGGCACACTATTTCAGAAAGCTTCTAATTGCCTTTATCAACTCTTTATTGTGTTCATTTCCATAAAACCCTGCACTGAACAGATTCTATAGCAAAATCCCAGCATACTTCCAGAAACCAGTAGAACTTCTTTGGGACCATAGGGAGGCACAAATGATAAGTCACCACTGCTTAGAAGAGTTCTTCTGCCAAGCCAGCCTGCTGGCCTCTGAGAAAGACTGTGTGCACAGTCATGCTGCCACTTTCTACTGCCAAGCAGAGGAAGTACCATGGGCACAGTAGAGATCACTTCCTCTCTGGCCCCCCACTCTGTGGTTAACCCTCTACAAATGTATTTATGAAGAAAGCTAGGATGAGATTTTACTGGCTAGTTCATAATACTAATGGCAACAGTATTCAGTTATGTTCTGGAAATACAAAATATCTAAGTATTCTCATCAAGCTCCAATAAAGTAAGCCTTCACTCCCATTGTCAAATTTCAAAAGGGATTAAGTGACAGTCATACTTTGAGAAGACAAAGGATTCAATCAGATTTTGAAAATCTTTTTGTCTTATTTTTCCTTTTCCTAGACTTTTTAAAAAATAACCTTTGTAAAGAGGGTATTTTGATTTATCTTCAGCATCCATCCAGCTAGGATTTTCAGCTAACTAAAAGTTTTCTGTATGCATTTATATCATTTTTCCTGTTGTCTTTGAAAGAAGTAGAAGAAAGGTTGATAAGTATGTCACTGAGGGTGAAGACGTCCTTGGGAGTGCATCTATGTCTTCTGATGCAAGTCATCAGCACCCACAGTAGCAGCCACATTCAGCATGCAGAAGTACAGAGAGATGGGCAGTTTGGGAAAAAGACTTCTCAGTTGATTTTCATTGGTTATTATGATTTAATGTAGATTACAGAGTAGTGTAAAATGGAACTCCAGAAGTAAACTGCATAGTGTATCACTCCACCACTCCACAGCCTTAGGGGAATTACTATTATACTGCACAGAATTGTTTTCCTAATTAAGTCTGTGTATACACAGAGCTGTTAAGATAGGCTGTGAAGATCAGCATCCTCTACCCATAATATGACACTAGCAACGGTGGTGATAAAGATATAGGAAGAAAAGAATTTGCTATTTCTAGTAAGACTTTGGAGTCCAGGTTTTATTTGTGGCTTCCAAAAGTCTAGAACAGATAGATAAAATTATCTTTAAAGCAGTCATAAAAGCAAGAATGGAGTGTTGTATTTTAGTTTCTCTGGGTCCCGGTTAGCCAGAGATCCGAGACACACAGACCTGCCGTGCCAGACCCCTCAGCTGCCCAGCCGCCAGGTCCCCAAAAATAACTCAGAGGCTTATATTTATTTCAGGCTGTTTGGCCTATGGCTCAGGCACATTGCTAGCTAGCACTCATATCTTAAATCAACCCATTTCTATTAATCCAGGGCCACGTGGCGGCCCGCAGCTCACCCGTGCTTACATGTTGCTCTCTCGGTGGCTTCCGCGCGGTCTGCCTGACTCCACCCTGCTTCTCTTACCTGAACTGACTCTCCTCCCACCTTTTTTATGGCGCCTGCCATGACCCAAACCAGCTCCTTTATTTAAAGATACAGTACGCACAAATGTATTCCCACATTTCCCCCTTTTTCTCTAATCAAAAAGGAAGGTTTCAATTTTAACATAGCAAAATTACATATAACAAAATAGCCATCAAGCAAGAATTATAGTTACAATATCTAGTCTACTTGCACTTAGCAAAATTAAAGAAAACATTCTATCTACTTTATTTTTATGAATCTAAAGTTTTATATCTAATATATTTTTTAAATGACTAAGAAAAACTGTACATATAACTATCTAATCTTCAACTACATCAAAGACCACAGAAGGATATAATATTTACCCAAGTAAACCAGAAGTGCAAACGACTTCTAAAATCTAGAAAGGACAGAGATGACACCTATCTGCCTGGACAGTCACCCAAAGTTCCTTTATAAAGTTGGGGCATCCGTCTTCAGCCTATAGGCCTTGAGTCTCTTTTCATTTCAGTGAAGCAGGAAATCCGCTCTGTCCATTCTGGCACAGTTCATCTGTTGCTTCTCCTTGAGTCCTGAAGAATGTCTGACAGTTTTCTCTGTAAAGCAGGAACCCGAATGATGATCTTGGCTTGCTCTGCCAAAGTCCAGAGGTCATCTTCTTATGGAACCTGCATGTCTAGTTTAAACAGCATACTGTCAAGCAGTCAATATAAAAACAGTTTCTTCTCCAGTGGCTTACCATTACCACAAATAGATGAGACTCTATATGGAGTTTCTTCAATGCCCATTTTCCTGTTGAAGTAAATTAGTGCTGCCAGGTATAGACCTGTCTCACTGTCCAGAAAAGTCTAAGCTCTTAAAATATTTTAAATGCCATATTCTGTAGGTCTTAGAAGTATTTGAAGATTATCTATTTAATTGAAATATATCTTTGTATACTTAAAAATCTTAACTAACCTAACTATAAGTTTGATTATCAAAAGTGACTATTAACCTTCATTTCTTAATTATACACTACAATTTTAAAACAGTTACATGAACATCATACCTTAAACAAGAATAGAAAAACACATATAGCATAACAAAATTGACCTTAAATTTGTATCAATAAACCAAAATCTATACCAATGTAAAGCATTTTGAGATTAACAGCTGATTACCTGTAAATTCAATAATCTAATTTTTTAAAAAAGCATTTACATACCATATCCCCCGTTTTTTCTTAGAAAGAGATTGACTATGACCATTAACCATTTATAATGAAAACAAACATTTAGAAACAATATTTGGGGAATTTGGGCGAAGTTATTCATTACTACTTCCTGCTGATTAAGGGGCGTTGAAAATCTCACGGTTGTTGAGACTGGGTCATAATCTGCAGCTGTGAAGCTGATCTGGCCATCTCTTCTCATCAGAGGTTTTTTCAGGGGGTCTTGGTTGATGAAACCATATTTGCCTGGAAGCAATCCACAGGTTCTCATCTGTGGAAACAGAAACAGAACTCTTCCAAAGCAATAAATCCTTAGACACAAATTTCAAAATCAAAATACCTTTAAAATATACATTCTTGTTTAACTTAGTAGCCTTTGCAATCCATTGTCTTTTTGCAGTTAGCTCATTAACAGTTAAAAAATTAAAAGAAAACACAATAACAACCAAAATCCAGATTTTGTGTCTATTTTCCATCTTTAGGTGGCTTATTATATTTTTATCACTGTATTTCTCGCTTTAAAAACTTTTTTTTTAACCTCTTTATTTTCTCTCTGAGGCCTATGTACCTTTTACAAACATTGTAACCCGTTTACAGGTTTTCTTTTTATCTGAATCTGTTTTATTGTGAATCTTTAATCATCTTCTAACCTTAAGAGCTTTTAAAATACATTCTCCAAAAAGAAGCACAGTTTTTGCAAATTAGGCTGAATCACTAAGTTTTCTTAAGCGGACCGTAAACAGAGCACACCCAAGAAGGTGCTGCCACGAAGAAAATCTGTTTCTCTTTTGTTCCAAATAAGCAGAAATCTAAAATCAATCACATTACTGAGTCTTTTGTTAGTTTTTAGGAACCCGCCTGATTGTAGCTCACACTGCCTGTCGCCAGCCCGCCGCTGGCGCCATTTTGAGTGTGACCCGGACCATGCTTTGTTTGTACAAAGACCCGCTCCACACACACAATTTGGAAGCTGCCCTGGCTCAATTTCTGCGATCTAGAACTCTTTTTAATCTTTGTCAGGCTTTAAGTGGATAATCGGCCCACGTTGGATGCGCCATCTGTTGTATTTTAGTTTCTCTGGGTCCCGGTTAGCCAGAGATCCGAGACACACAGACCTGCCGTGCCAGACCCCTCAGCTGCCCAGCCGCCAGGTCCCCAAAAATAACTCAGAGGCTTATATTTATTTCAGGCTGTTTGGCCTATGGCTCAGGCACATTGCTAGCTAGCACTCATATCTTAAATCAACCCATTTCTATTAATCCAGGGCCACGTGGCGGCCCGCAGCTCACCCGTGCTTACATGTTGCTCTCTCGGTGGCTTCCGCGCGGTCTGCCTGACTCCACCCTGCTTCTCTTACCTGAACTGACTCTCCTCCCACCTTTTTTATGGCGCCTGCCATGACCCAAACCAGCTCCTTTATTTAAAGATACAGTACGCACAAATGTATTCCCACAATGGAGAAAAAAATTTAAAATAAAAATTTAAAAGAAGCCTAAAAACTTAGTTAAATGTTCTTGTATTTTTCCAGCCTGGTCAAATTATTACCTTTCTTTTTGTGTTCTCTGTTGAGCTGGATAGCCTTTAACTTTATTTCAAATATCTATGTGCTGGTACAGTTAGCTAGAAATGTTTGTTTACCATAATTCAGGTATATATGTAAATTGTACACACACACACACACACACACACACACACACACACACACACACACACACCAAAAAGCTAAGCTAGCAAATCTCTATCCTTGATGTTTTAGTTGATGGAAGCAACTTCTGGTCACATCTTCGTTTCATAGGAATACATATAAAATATTCAGAGTAATTTTCTTGAAATTTTGGACATTTAGTATTTTAAAATATGTAATTGATCTTTGACTTTCTTTTGAAAATTTTAGCCTCAATTTCTCCTTTTCCTTAACATGTTGCATTAATTTATTAACTAAGCATTATAGATTGAGTATCTTAAACTCTGGACATGTATTCCCTCAGTTATTGGATGCTAGAAATCCAAAACTAAAGCTAAAAGTATTGGTTCCTCCGAGTTCCCTCCCTGGCCTGCCAGTGCTGGCTTTCTTTGGGCTCTGCCCATCTTTCTTGTGCCGTGTCCTGATAGCTTGTTTCTATGAGGACACTAGTCCATATGGATTGGGGCTCAGCCAAGTCACCCCATTTCATCTTAGTCACCTCCTTAGAGTCCTTGTCTTCTAATGCAGCCATATTCTGACTTCCACATGTGAATTCAGACCACAGCACACCTTTGTAAATGTAAATTAGCTAACACTTGAGGGGCTGGAGAGATGTCTCCTGTACTGTTCTTGAGAACCTGAGTTTGCTTCCCAGCATCCTCACAGTGGCTTACAGTCCAAGACCCCTTTCTGGTCTCCATGTTCCAGGCTACTTGCAGTGTGCAAAGCCTGTTTCAGTACAATGTAGGTAATGATCTAAATGCCACTAATGGAGGCTATATCATTTTGAGCATCTTGGTTGAACTTTTTCCCTTCTTTGTCTTTCTGTTTACCCTACTGTCCTCTTAAACACTTAGAAAATATTCTAAGTTTGTGTCTGAAAGTTCACTTTAGGAAGCATCTGTCATATCTCTAAAATCACATTCAAGTGTGGTTCTCTTCACCTGAGTTTCATGCTGACGTTCAGACACAGATTTTTTTTCCCCTTCCATTATTTTTCCATTTCTACCTCCACCATCTAGTCACATTTAGTGGTAGAAAGTGCTAAAAGAATATTGTTATGAGGAAGTTGTCTGAAATGACTGACACAGCATTTTGTAGCACTATAGAAAACGACATCCAAGATGCAACTTCTTATTTTTTAGTAAATATAATGATCCTAAAGACTAACAAAAGGGGGGTGCAGAGGTGTCTCCGTGGTTAAGAGTATTGGCTGCTCTTCCGAAGATCTGGGTTCAGTTCCCAGCATCCCAGCACCCACACAACAGCTCACAGTTGTCGTAACTCTACTTCCAGGGACTCCAACACCTTCACACAGACAAACATGCAGGCAAAACACCAGTGCACATAAGATGAAAATCAATAAATAGTATATATTCTAAAAAGACTAACAAGAGAAAGGATTTTAAGTATAATTGTGTCTGGCCTACGTGCAGGTGAAAGGCGTAGCCTATAGGCAATAGCGCCAGTTGTTCAAAGTAGTTTGTTCCATTGTTTAAAAAATATGGGGAGTTAAAAAGTGTCTTTTACCTGCATAGAAACTAACAATTTCACTTTCATATTTCATTTTATCAATGTATCAGAACTTATGGGTTGTTAACCATTAGAATGCTTTTTAGGGGATGACTGGTGTGGACCACAGAAAGGAAAGAAATCTTGCTTAATATAATCTGGAATTATATTAAAAATAAAGAATGCAATTAAATAAGATAGTACATATCATTTCATGCATTCTAAGAATATAAATGTTGGTGTATAAGTCCTGCAAATATCCAAGTATCCATGCACAAGAACGGTTTCTAAACTTTTGTCATGGATGGGTAAAGTTCTCATGAGGCTTCCCCCTCTTGGAGGACTTAGCAGTGAGACTGTGGGTGATGGAATGTCAGTTCTTTAGTGACCGTTACTGATAAGTTGCCCTGGCCTATTAAATAACCTCCCACTCGCTATCTAGCAATAAATAAATAAGTCAGTGGGCCTCACACAATAGGGCACGTGAAAGCAGGAAGACTCTTTGGGAAGGAGTTAGTTCAGCAGGAGTTAGGGGTGATGATGACTAAAACGTATTATACAGATGTATGAAACTGTCAAATGGTTAAAAGTCAGAGATACAAGCAAAGAATTTCTAAGATAACACATGAGAATACGTGTGTCCTCTGAACCAGTCATGTCCTGGGCACCTGACGTTGTATGTGTTTTGTTCTGTGTACCGTTCAGTTCATGTTTCTTATCTTTCCTACTAAAACATGCACTTTTGAGAATGAACAACACACTTGTCTCTGTGGTTCCTCCAGCTGTTGGCATTTGATGTGGCCCTAGTAAGCAATCAATAGGATATTCTATTTTAACTCATTTTTAGTTTTGTGAGTGAACTTGGATGTAGATATTGAAAGCAAGCTAAAATATTACAAGTATATTTTAGGAAAGATTTTGAAAGTGACTTTTTAGCTTCTGTCTTAGTTAGGATTTCTATTGTCGAAATAAAACACCATGACCAAAAATCAAGTTGGGGAGGAAAGGGTTTATTGAACTTATGCTTCACCAAAAGGAAGTCAGGGCAGGAACTCAAGCAGGGCAGCAACCTGGAGGCTGGAGCTGATGCAGAGCCAGGGAGGGTGCTGCTTACCAGTTTGTACTCCTGGCCTTCTCAGACTGCTTTCTTATAGACCCAGGACCACCAGCCCAAGGATGGCACCACCCACAGTGGACTGTGTCCTCCCCCAGACATTATATTTTAAGAATACCAATATTTGTATTATATTCTATACTGCTTTTCTAAATTTTTATAAAATTCACAGTATTATAGGTTCTGAAAAATTTTAGGGCAGTCACTATTATGAGCAAATATGTGCATTTAAACCTAACTATACTGAGTTACAGGACTACACAGTGAAACCCTGACTTTAAAAACCAATAATAATAATAATTATAAAATGAAATGTAATGAGCCAGAGGCTTATTTTTAATTATAAATGCCTGCCCTTAGTTTGGCTTGTTTCTTGTGAACTTTTCTTAAGGTTAGATTATCCCATCCATCTTTTGCCTCTGGGCTTTTCCTTTTCTATTCCTGTGTACCTTCTTTGCTTCTTACTCCATGGTTGGCTGTGTATCTGTGTGGCTGGCTGGCCCCTGGGTCCTCCTCCTTCTCTGGCTCCTTCTTTCCCTCTGAGGTTTATCATGTAATCTCTCTGCCTGTCAGCCCCGCCTCTCCTTTCTCTTCCTCCTTGCTGGTGGTTCAGCTCTTTATTAATCCATCAGATGTTTTAAACAGGCACAGTAACACAGCTCCACAGAGTTAAACAAATGCAACATAAACAAAAGGAACACACCTTAAAATAGCATACTACAATATAGGTAGAATTTTAAAAGTAACAATTACTATATATTAGGAAAGGGAAATGATACATAAATTATCTAACGTTATTTGTAAACCATCAGAAGTATTCAAATTTTAGCAACCGAAGGTTGTTATTTTTCTTGATTTAAAACTTTTCTTTGAGTCCAATATAAGCATGATTATAGATTAGCTATTTACATAATGGCTTAATGAATTAGCAAATTAGGTTTACTAGTTTCTTTTATTTGTGAGATGTGGAATATGAAAATAATTTATAAAGGAGATCTCTAACTAGTTTCAAGGCTTTTAGGTCAAGATATTTGAAATTAGAGATAAATAGTGGGCAAAACCTAGTATCTTGATAATGAACTTTGGTGTCATCAAAGACTGTAAATACAATCATTGTAAATATCTCCTGAGCCAAAGTTTTCAGTTCATTTGTAGCTCACATTGATCTGAGAGGAAGTTATGTTGTTTTGGCCTAGACTCCACAAAGTCAACAGACTTCTTCATAGATACTGTAGTGGAAGAATAGTCCAGTTCATATCCATGACTTTCAGCTCTTAACATGTGGTCACTGTAATATATTGCATTTTATAATGTCTACATTTTGATTTTCAAAATCAAATATATCTCTCTAGCATGAGGTTAGAAAATATATATATATTGGGATACACACTAGAAAGAGTTGTATATTGCCATCATGGTTCCGGTTTTTATAGCATGATAAACACCATGACCAGAATTTGGGGAGGAAAGGATTTGTTTAATCTGAGAACTTTCAGGTCACGCTCTAGCGCTGATGAAAGTCTGGACAGGAACCTGGGGGCAGGAATTGATGCTGAGGCCGTAGAGGTGTGAGTGCAGAGTGCTGCTTACTGACTTGTTCTTATGGCTTTCTCGGCCTCCTTTATAGCACCTGTGACCACCAGCCAAGAGCCTACACCACATGCAGTGAGCTGTGGCCTTCTGCCTCAGTCATCAAGAAGATGAACTAAAGTTAGCCATGAGCCAATTGGGTGGGGGCGTTTTCTTAATTGAGGTTCCCTCTTCTAAAATAACTTCAACTTGTGTGAAGCTGACAAAAACCAGCCAGCACAGTTTTTCAGGTTTGCATTCAGCTATTGATCCAGCAACAGCAAAAATAAGACAAAATTACCAAAATCAGCAAAGGACAAACAGCAGTGCAGGGCAGGAATTACCACTTACTGAAGTATTCTTTCTGCTACATTCTTGGAAAAAAGCCTTTCATTCACAGAATTCCTGCTGCACCGGGGGCTCATAGTAAGTTTCAGCCAGAGAAGAGGGTAATTTCAACAGCCATCCCAACAGAGTTGGCCCATTGTAATCAGAAAAGCATCGGCTTTCTCTTAGCCCCATCCTCTAGACTCCTATTCATGTGTTAGTGGTCAGGCTTGTCTAGTTCTCACCCCAGCTCTGGGGATCCTAGGAAACAAGGTTCCTTCACTGTTGTCATTAGGCTGGGCTACTTCAGGAAAGGAGGGAAGAAGAGGAAGTATGCTGGATGGACATTCAGCTGTAATGGCCATGAGTAAACAGCCACTAAGTACTCACCAATGCAAAGACCACGAACAAGGACATATTCATTACTCCCAAGTGGCTAAATATTGAGGTAATATTGGTATCCTTAATTAGAGAGAAGTCAAAGGTAATCCACAGCCACCTTCATAAACTCTATTTGGATTTTATATTAAGCAGCACAAGGAATGTGAGAGATACAGAAAGGGCTGTTTTGAAGAAAAAGAGAATAAATTTGGTTTTGTCTATATTGAATGTATTTGAAAAACCACAAGTAGGAGATATCCTGTTAGTATGCACAAATGTGACTTGAAAGTTTGGGATAGTGGTCAAGATACAAGATAAAGATCTGTTAGTCATTATGTGGTCGTTACCCTATAAATAATGAGCTAGGGCATCCATGAAATAATATGCATAATGAGAAGAAAAGAGAATCTAGGTGGAAACTTTGGAGAAATGTATTAAATAAAGATAAGAAAAGTGAATCCTGGAAAAAATTATTGAGAAGGTCTGGTCAAGGAAGAGGGGAGAAGCCACAAGGGGCATTGGCTGAGAAGCCATTCCAAGTGCGTGCCAGGAAAGGAGAAGAAGGACACCAATAGTGCCACACCTCTGTAGAGCAGTCTCTGCACGTGTGCAGAGGGAGTGGGTTGGATTATTAACTGACGTAGGTCCGTCCTACTTCTGGAAATTTGGGGAAATTGATGGAAATAATTAAAAGCAACCATGTGCTGATTGTGAATGGAACACAGAGCTCAGCTCCCTTAAGGCCGGTATTTTGGGAAGCCAAAATTACCTACTGGTGCTTCTTCTTCCTTTATAAGTCCTCTACAATAATTTACTGTTATTTTTCTTCAGACCAAGTAATTACAGCTGACTTCTTGAGTAGATACCGGAGTAGATGCTACCTTCTTTATTCTGCTTTTTACCTCATGCTGCCATTGCTGTTTATGGCCCAAAGATTTCCTTGGATTTGTATATTACAGATGTTTTATTGACCTTTATTTGTCTCCTAGGACTCTTGGTGAATTCTACAAACAGTGTCCATATTTCTAAACTCCATTCCCACTGGTGCACCCAAGTCTGCAGACAGAGACCACATGATGATTAAATCAGCCACAATTTTTACTGTTTTGTTTATTTGTTTATTTGGGTTTTTTTGTTTTGTTTAATTTGCTTTTGACATTGAATCCAGAGCTTCACATATGCTAAGCAAATTTTCTACCACTGAGCTATATACCTCATGCCCATGGTAGAAACTTTCAAACTGTAATTATAAATAATGTCTTTCAATTAACGTTTTTGCCTCTAGAAAGCTGGTTGGTTAACATCTGCCAGAACACCTCCATGGGACTTAAAAGATTGAATAACTGCTGAACAGTATCTTCTGCTCTGGTTTGATAAACTTCATAGTGAAGAAAATACTCTAATTTATCGTCAACATCAATGTTAACTATTCTGTTCCTCTACATGTATTGAGTATTTATTGATTTCTTACGTTTTACTGGGCAAGGATCTAGATTACAGAACAACAAAATGAATAAAGGTTTTTCTCCAGGAGATTGTAATTAGGAGAAATGGTAGCAGCCTGAACAAAAGACATATTAAATCAAATGATAAAACCATTAACAACGACTTCGTGTAAGTAGTTTAGGACCACTCGGGAATTTTGATGCTCTGCAATTCCCCATGGGGAATTTCCTCTCTACCATGTCTTGGAGGGTGACTACTTCTCCTAATGGAGAGAGTCCAGGGCATAGCTCATTTTACCTCATACAATTTTCTTCTAGCTCCAGCTATAACAGGGGCCCCTCAGAATGTCTGGAAAGAGTCAATGAAACCATTTGCATATACTATTTAAAACGATGCCATTTGTGAGGTATATAGATAACATTCATAACTAGTTTTATTACTGGACTGGCTAAACACAGTCCAGAGGGAAAGTTCAGTGCATCAGGCTCCAGAGAAAAGTTTCATCCATTTGCTCCCTTCCAGCACGAAGCAGATATTTTGTAGGCTCTTGTACTGTGGAGTCTTTTTTTAAACTTGCAGCTATCACTAAACTTTTAAGAGAATAAGTTCAGTGTCCCTGGCTTTTCTCTGCCTCTTCCTTTCCTGTAAAGACCATACAGTGCTCTCACCATGAGTCACATCTAAATAAAATCATCCCTGACAAGACAATTAGGGCTCTTTTATATGTATAACCGAATATGGAAAATAATCACTGTAAGAAGCTTAATTACTTCATGGGAGAAAGGGGCTAGCTCATGTGAGGAATTGTAATTATTAAGTTTTTAAAGGGCATCAAATATAACATAAAGGCATGATGGCAAAAAGTGATACCAACCCCTCCTCACATTAATCCTTGATTGTCTGTAGTAGTCTCTGTTTCTGCTGTCTGCACTGTCCCCAAAAGGGCATCAGAAGTTTCCACCACACTTCCCATTCCTAATCTTTATTTCTACTCATTATCATTTCTTCATGTTGTAATACACCTTGATCTAGGTGATTTATTGGTTTATTCATTCGGGGCTTACAGTTCAGAGGATGAGTATATGCCCATAATGACAGGAACTAGAAAACAGGCAGACAGGCCTGGTGCCTGAGCAGTAGCTGAGGACTCAACCTCTTTATCCATAAGCATGAGGCAAAGAAAGCTAACTAGGAATGGCCTGAACTTTAAAACCTAAAAGCCCACCCCTGATGTGGGAATGTTTTTTGTATGTTGTGAATATTAACTTTTTAAATAAAAAGAGTTGCTTTGGCCTATGATAGACACTTTAGAAGAAGTAGGTCCCCCACTCCTCAGTGACATCCCCAACAAGCCTAAAACTCCTAATATTTCCCAGACAGTTCTGCCAACTAGGGACCAAGTATTCAAACACACAGGCCTATAGCACTCATTCAAACCACCACACTCCCTAAATGTGATTTAAAGATTCTTCTAAATACTACTTGACTGATATAAACTTACTTTGTTATTGATGTTATTTTTTCTGCCTGCCATTTGTGTTTCTTTAGACTAGCATTTTGTGCTACAAATTACAATGTTTAGTGATATTTGTTTAAATCAAGCCAACCAGTGTTTGAAGAAACTTGCAATTCTTTATCTAAGATGTTCGCATACAAAGATTGGAGAATGCAGTATTTATGTAGTGCTATGGGGGGTGGGAGGAGGGTAACAGTCTGGGAAATTGCTCAAAGCCTTCAAATGAAGACACTAAAGACTATGGAAATTCAATTTTTATCAACTATATCTTAAAACTTTAATGATTTCTGACTTTTCATTAGAGCTTTGCAGATACACTGTTACTTTCCACCAATTTTAGATAAATAGGAAGAACATTAATTTTTTTCAGGCCACTTAGGAACCCTGAGAACTAGAACATCCTGAAGAATGATAATTTCTTGTAAATTTCTGTAGCTCATGATCTGCCTGATAAAGCCTCACCCAAGATTTTAGTGATCTCCAAGCAGAGTACTTTCAGCTAAGATTGTGAGCCTTCTGTTACGTTCCACTAAGTAGAATAATGAGCATCCCTTGTTAATCTGTCAACTGTATCCTTCCTGGCAGTTGTTTACAACCTTATTTGATGTATAGTGCAAAGACAACACCAGCTATTTCCTAAATAAACCAATTAACTTATGCATATCCATAGTGCATTTTCTGGGTATAATAATTGAACTAATCTTATATCACTGTTAAAGTTCATAATTTTTGCTTATCATGCTTTGAATAAAATATATATTAAACATTTTCTGTGTAAATTATAGTTTCAGTTCATAATTTTATGGGGAGCTTGATTTATACATATGATTATATTTTATTCTTAGTATTTTAAATCTATATTTTCTTTTTATGTTAAGGCCTTTTATTTTTCATTGTTTTGGCACAAATTTTGTTTATTGGTAGCTTCATATATGTACACATGAATTTTAGTCATTTTTCCTTCCAATGCCCTCCTCTCCAACTGAAATCCTTCTTTCTAATCTCCTCCCCCACTTATTCTATGTCTTTGTGTGTAACTCACTAAATTTAATAAGAGTTGTTTGCATGAGCGTGACCAGAATGTTGTTTACAGAAGCACGCACGAACAACTTATCAGTAGTTACTTTACAGCAAAAATTATACCCTGTCCCTCCAGGAGGCATTCACTGTTACTCTAAATGAGTGGGGCCTCATGGTTCACTCACTCGTGCATGATTAGGTAGACTTTGAATTTCCTAGTACTATATAGGTCGTGTGCAGGCAAACACCATTCAAGGGAAGTGTATGAATAAAATGGTTGTCATGTCCAGAGGACATCTTGTTGCTGCACATCTTCCTGCCCTCCATCTTTTACATTTCCATCCCATCTTCGGTGAGCCTTGAAGAAGTGAAGATCTGGACTTCACTAACACTTATTCTAAGTACTTCAACCAACTATGAATCTCTGCATTAACTTCTGCCCATTGCAAGGCTGAAAACAGCACTGATCTCTACATATAAACGAGCATTTAGAAGGCTTTTTGACAACATCTTCATTTATCAAAAATATAGTAGGTTCCCAACCAGGGCCCACGATCCCCACAGCCAACCAACTATTGCCGTACCTTACAGAGTCAGGCATGTCTTTCCTCATATATAATGAGCCTTGAATCCAATCAGAGGAAAAATAGGTTGCCATAACAGTCATACCATGGTTATATCAGAGCTCATATTTTGTCTAGTTGATAATTATCATAGTTCATAGGAATCATAGTTGTGAAAGATTGTCAATGACTTCTTTTCCCAGCAGCCTACTTTCCGGCACTATGAAATACATACACGTCTACCCCTCGAGCACACGCACTAATGAATAATGTAATTTTAAATGACTTTCTTGTTCTCATTTTTAAAGTTTCTCTTTCTGTTTATTACATTTCTGTTTGTGGTTGAAGACACAGATATATCCCTATGGTAAACATGCTTAGTTGCTTAGAAGTCAACAGAATGGTACAGTCTTGAGTAGATAATTACGCCAACAAACTACAGCTATTTAGCTATTTTCTGTACTTGTACAAGCTGTACTGTTTAATTTCCTTTCATTTAATGACCTCATGCTTGAGGCCCTGCACTTTGCCATCGACTCTTTCCTGTTGAATGTCCTGTTTAATTTTTTTAGACAGTCTTGCTTTGTAACTCCTGCTGCCCTTGAATTTGCAACCAATCACCTGTTTTACCTACTAAGAGAAACACAAAATTGAAGAAGGTGTTTTACTGGCCTTGAGTAGTTTGTTTCCAAATACGCAATTTAAAAACATAGTCTCATTTGTCATTTAAACTCCTGTTATGTGTCAAATATTGTACTAGATCCAGGCATTGTTCTGTTAATCCTTGCAACAAGCCTAACAGAAAGGCATTGTTTTCCATGTTTTTAAATTTGATAACTGAGTCACTCATAAAAGCAATTGGTCTGAGAAAGTAAACACAGTAATTTATATGGCTACAATTCAGACCAGTGATTCAGTCACACTCAAGAAACTTGGCACCTAATGGCTGTTGTCTCTACTTCCTGCCACAGCTAAAGCTTTTGTTTTTTATTTGAATTCAGATATGATGGTCTCTGAGCAAAAGCAAATAAGAAATATAATGCTTTATACTTTTCTATCTAATTATGAAGCATCTTAAAATAAATGGTCACAGGTAGCCTTTTTTATATAAATTATAGAAATGAGAAAAATAAAGTCCCCAGGTACAGTTAAATATCTGCTAAATAAAACTTTTTATAATTGAAATATTAAAAGATACATGAGTAAAATTAAAGCTTTCCATATATGTCTCAACTTCAAGTCAATGTACTATAAATAATTTAGTAGAAAATATAAATATAATATTTTAAAATTGCTCACAAATAATTATTTATATGTACAGGTGGATACATAATATACCTATGAAATAATACAATAATAATAATTTAAGTAAATGCATAATTTTAAATGAATTTAACTGAAAAAATATGAACTAAACCTGTAACAAATAAGGGAACAATTTCATATAACTATGTTATTCTTACTAATAAACATCATCATTCTCTTTATATAGACATTTCCTGGGGAAGGGGCAACAGTGTTTTAAATGATTTAATTATTGTTTTAATGATTAAAGTTGAAAGGTAAAGTGAACTAAAAAAGTCACTCACCACCTAATTCTATTATTTTTCGGGATTGATGAATTTCATTAATAATGTTTTATGGCATCCTAGAAAACACCTCATTATTTCACATTTGAAGTCAGTTTTTAATAAATATGAATATAGCTAGAAATTGTGAGGTTACAAAGAAACACAGCAGGTCATTTGGATATAAGTGCTTAAGTTATGGCCACTCAGCCACTCGAGTTGTATTTGGCGCAAATGTTTGTGTCTATCAAATTTTATGCTGAACCACTATTTCTGATAGAATTTTCATGAAATAGCAAGTCACAGCTATTTTTCAAAAGCTTGTAAAACTTGGCTGCACCTGTATTTAGAAAGTTTCCAAAAATTGAACTAATAATAATTCTTAAAAAATAAGAATGTTTCAGCATAATGTGTATAAGGAAAATAAAAGAAGATACATTAACATGTATTTTGTTGCGTATTAATACTGGCAGAGCAGCAGCTGCATTGGGTGATTTTTAGAGGAGGAATCCAGCTGGTAACAGCACAGTAATCATGCTTCGTTTATTTCCATTATACTAGGTATAATTTTCAAAATAGTCATGCAAGAAGGACATGCTTATTCTTGAAATCTTACAGTAACAATACTAAAGATTAAGTAATTTGCCCAAATTTGCTTGGCCAGTGAGAGTCTCCTTTGCTGTAAGTTTCCAGGCTCCAAGGTTTTCTTTCTTTTTTTAAATTTCAGCTTGAGAACTCATGACAACTGATCTTTTGTTGTCAGTAATAAAATTAAATTGTATCCATTAGTTTTAACATTAAATGTATTTTATGAGAATGGATCATTAACATAAAATATTTATGTTGGTCTTCCCATTTACCAGAATATTTAGCACCTAGAATCCTTTGAACCCTGACTGTGGCACTTAACTATCTATTTATTTCAATTCCAGGAAGACTGAGCTATTGTAAATCATAACAGCTTTTTCTAATATTTCTAGGATTCATCAAAATTCCTGCAACTGCTCAGAAATTAAACTTCTCTTTTCTCTTAGCTTTCTTAAAAGTACTTAGTTTTCATTAATTAGACTTTGTACTATCTCTAGGTTTTCAGAGAAAGTTGATGACTTTATAGCTACAGAGGCAACTCGACCAAATTTTCTTTCTTTCAAATTTTAAACAGAAAAATAGAGTTGTGCTTCCTAATGTTAAGCAAAATGTTTATTTCCCAGATTTTAGCTAAATGTTCTTCCCTAAGGCCATTGCTGTTCTGAAACTGTTAATGGCCTTCACTGGGGTGGGGCGAAAATGCCGCAGTCATTTGCTAAAACAATGATTTCATATAAATAAATTTTTGTTTTAGGATAATTACCATTCACTTTTGTTTTATATGCACTGACTTGGGTACTTCAGTGCCGTCCACGGACAATTAAGGTGCTGAGATAGGAGCTAGCTACTGATGCTCTGTGTGGTGATACTGACAGCTTCTGCGTGTTTGTCCATCTGTGTCAACAGTATCGATCAGGATGGGATCCACATAGAGGGGCAGATACTGTCTCCACTAGATCCTCGGACAGTGATGTAAGTGATGTATCTGCGCTTTCAAGGACTAGTAGTGCTTCTCGTTTCAGCAGCACAAGCTACGTGTCCGTCCAATCAGAACGGCCGAGAGCAGACCGAAAGATCAGGTAAGGGCTTGGCCAGTTACTGCCGTCTACTTCAGAGGCTCTTCTCTTTTGATAAATATAAAATATTTTTCTAAAATACTGGTGTACATTATAAAAACAACAGGATTTTCTGTATGTGTCATTTTATCTTGGTCAATTTTGTGGAACTGATGACAATTCTGTCTACTAAATTATTTGAAATGATATCTGTATGCTTGTATCTTAAAAGCTTGACCATGGTTATGTCATTATTAAATTAAAATGATGATTAACTCAAAGTATGAATTTAACATTCTGATGATTATGAAAAACAATTATCTTGAGAGGTATTTTTTCTGGTTAAATATATTTTATTAATTAAAAAACTGTTACTTTCCTCTCCTCTTGAAAGTATTATAAATGCATGGAAACATCCTTCACCACCTCGAGAAAGTTTAGTAGACGTTAGTTTCTCTTTCAGTTTCCTCTTGTCGTGGATACTGGAGCTCTCTCCAATGGAGAGCTGCAGACCCAGCCTGCTTCTGTGTCATTTTGTAACTAAAGACACAATTTACAGTTACCATGATTAGGTATTGCCTACCAGTACGTCTCTGGTGTGCGGCGAGAAAACGCCTTCAACCTACGAGCACCTCAAGCCTCACCTAGGTTTTGATTGTTTTCACTGTGTTTCATTTCGCTTGGTTTTCTTGACTTTTCTTTTTTCTCTTTTGTGTTTCTTTGCATGCCTTCCATTTGTGTTTCATTCAAAGGACAAAGGGAGCAGAAGAGGGAGGGGAGGGAGGGCCTGAGCCCAAAGAGGCAGGTCAGGAGGGGCAAGAGGTAAAGGAAGAAATAATTAGTGAAGAAGGGAAAGGGCAGGAGATTACAGAAACATGCCCTGAGGAGAGAAACAGAGAAGCAGGACATGAGGGGAAAGCAGATGCTCCCGAGCCAGGGACAGAAGCACAGTGGAGGAAAGAGCACGTGCAGAGGAGTCTCTCCCAGGAGGACGACAGGTAAAACCGCTTGACTGTGTAGGTGCTTCCCGTTAGTAACCGGGCTTTCCTTTCCTTAAACATTCTTTCCTGTTCAAAGTTACCTCTTTGTCTTCTCTTGTGCCTGGGTGCGTCAGCTGCCAGCCCTACCCTGCCTACACTGGAAACTGCCGTCAGGCTGATTGGCATTTGGTTTTTCACTAGAATGGAGAGCCCGATTGAATGTGTTTACCAACAAATTTAAGTTTCATTTTAATTTACGATTTTAGCATGAATTCACGGTATATTTTCCCTAGCTTCCCTCTAGAGATGAGTGAAAGGGGACCCTGGTAATGTTTGTATCAAGAGTGGAGACTATTTGGGGAAAAAGAAGGCAATAGCCATAAAATAAGATTCTAAAGGACCTTAATTTTTAACAGAATTTACAAAAATAATTGCTTAGTTTTAAAAAAACTTTAAAAATTGGAAAAAGCTTATTAATTATTAAATTAACCTGTTTATATATCACATTTAAATTATTATATCAAAACCCCATTTCATAATGTGCTTTTCTCAAAATGAAGAGAAGACTGTTGGAACAGGAGTTTTCCCACTTAGTATCCAGTCCAGCTGTGTGTCTCTTCTTTCAGATGTATTGGGGGGACTCTACTAGGTCTTTATGGCGTGCAGTAAACATAAAAACATATCTTCAGTAAAGCACATTTTGTGACTTGACTCTAAACCAGAAATTTCAGATCTATTTTGTTATATATGTAACTTGATGATCACATTGAGTTATTACAGAGTTAGAACAACCATTTTCTGATTTGTGGAAATTTCTCTAATTCATAGAGAAATACTTTCTGAAGGATAGTCTACTTTCTTCTAAAATCATAGCAAAATGTGATTCTCATTTTTTCTCTGTGCTGTACAGAGGTTTGCTTAGAGCCATAGTTTCTTCCTGGTCTACCTGGCTTGGTGGACAGAAACTCAAAAATGTGTGAAATAAGATGTTCACTTTTAAATGCTGCTATAACCATTTCTTCAGGACAAAAAGACCACTTTATGAGGGCAAGGGAGATGAGTATATTTTTAGCAAGATGGTTATTGTATACTCAGCTTGCTGTGGATGCTGTGGTCCTGTAAATTTTAAGGGGCAGGTTGATATCTTCAGGTAACATATTTCTTAAGATGGCTAGAAGTAACTACTACAATTGTTCATAGGAAAATGTTGATGTTATCCATTCATTATGACAACATAAATTCTTAAATTTGCTTTCATTTCTTAGCATAAATCTGTCTTTATTCTGAGGGGAAACATGTATGGTTATTATTAGCAACTTTATGTTTTGGTACTTGATATTACAATTATAGATTGTTTAAAAACCAATCATAACTTAAATTCTTACACAACATTATTAGAAACTGTCTTATTCTACAGTAAGCCATAAGCATTTCATATCTTTCACTTTGAATTCAAGTTTTATCAAGAAAAAATAATTGTCACTGTTGAGTGTTTATAGCATTCTAATCCTCACCATAGTGACTGCAATAAGAAAAATACTGTTAAGATTACTATTTTCTTTGCGATCATTAGACCTTCTTGCAGGATTATTTCAGTGCAAGACTATGTTCTTCATTTGTTGTCATATTAAAGTAAATTCAGTACATGATAAAGACAAATGGATAGCAAAAATAAATTTAAGGTGGTTTCTTAGGTATTAGGTTTTATATTTTGATTAATGAATGATTCACAATTATTTATATTTACACAAATGCATGTGGCTCTGGTAAATGTTTTCCATCACCTTAGAGCTCACACATGGTAAACTGTATAAGGTATAAATGTAGTATTCTGATTGTCATATGATATGGGAAGAGAGAGATTAGGACTAGATACGATACTGAGAAATAGAGAAATCATTCATTCAACCAGTATTTAGAAAACCTCACATGTACTGAACTGATACCTAAGAAATGAGATTAAACATCTCTACACTGGAGGGTGAAATAGTTTCATAGTTTAAAAAACAAAAAACAACACCAGAAACCAAAAAACCTTGTCAATCTACCTATCAGAAAGCCCTTGTCAATCTACCTATCAGAAAGCCCTTGTCAATCTACCTATCAGAAAGCCCTTGTCAATCTACCTATCAGAAAAACCTTGTCAATCTACCTATCAGAAAACCCTTGTCAATCTACCTATCAGAAAACCCTTGTCAATCTACCTATCAGAAAACCCTTGTCAATCTACCTATCAGAAAACCCTTGTCAATCTACCTATCAGAAAGCCCTTGTCAATCTAACTATCAGAAAACCCTTGTCAATCTAACTATCAGAAAACCCTTGTCAATCTACCTATCAGAAAGCCCCGGGCTCAAGGGAAGGAAATTGAAGTTGAGAAACATGCAGTGAAAAGCACTCTTTTCCAAACCCACCATACTGATAGCTGTGTGTCCAGCTAAACCATTTACATTCTTCCATGTCCTATTTTGGGGACACACGAGACAAAGATTACAAATTTGGGAGGCAGGGGCAGGTGGATCTCTGTGAGTTCTAGGCCAACGTGTTCTACACAGTGAGTTCCAGGACATCCAGGGCTGTACAGAGAAGCCTTGTCTCAAAATAAAAACAAATTAAAAAAGAGAGAAAAATCTCCTAAGTTTTTAGTAGTACTACATCTGTAAATGCTGCAAAATATACTTTATCTTTTTAATGCAGATTACTCTTCCAACAGAATTTTTTTGGAAGAAAATAGTAGTATGGGTTCAAGTTTTCATGATTAATTGTTTGCAGAAGGCAGATTTACACTGTTGAGTTATCGAGGCAGGAGAACAGTTGTTATTTAAATATTTATACAAAAGTATTACTGATGGGATACTAATTTTCCATCATTGTTTACACTATAGCTAAAATGTGAACACAGATTTATCCCAGTGTAATGGGAAGTATTATAGCGGGCACAGTGACTCAGTCCCCACACCAGGGCAGCAATGTTACTGAAAGTGTGAGTGAGACCATTCTGGGCTACAGGGCCAGACCCTTTTTAAATGAGAAGAAAGAAGGAAAAGTATGAGGGGTGGGGGAGAGAGGACCAGCAGCAATATTTCATGTAAAAATAACTGTGATTGGGGCTCTGAGGTTATGCATCTCATCTTTACTCTGTCCTGGAGAGCTGCCTGCTTTATCTTTTTAGGCATGTTTACCTTGTCAGTGATTTGCTCTTTCTCATAGTTTGGATGCACACAGTACACAGCAACAGGAAAGTAAGCATCATTTCATTCTGATGATGTGACCTATCATCAGGAAATCAGAAGTAACTGTTTTGTGGTTAGCTAAGAACACAGTGAACATTTAAATGTGTTCCTGTCAATTGGAAGGTGTTTTCAGAAGTCGGTTTATTAAGTTCATTATTTGTTTGTTTTCTGAAAATACTGTTCCATGCTAACTCATCTTAGAGGACATCCCCTTGTATTGGGTTGCACCGATGCCATGTGTTTTCTTTAAGTTTTTCTTTCTCAGTGAAAGTACACTTTGCCTGAAATAATATTCTAACACTTTCTTATGCTTATAACTAAAAAAGAAATAGAAATACTTGGACAGCACCCCTACAGTTGTGATTCTGTATGTGTAGAGTAGGGCTCAGGAATGACAGAGCTTGGGTTCACTCAATCTGAAAAGTATTACTACTTAAAAAAACAATTTTTAATTACTTAAAAATTGCGGGTACACAACACGAAAACTGAGTGGGTTCTCCTCTTCCTCTCCCGGTGTTCTAGGCACCAAACTCAGACCTTTGGGCTCATAGGGCACACCTGTGGCCTGAGCGTCTCCTAACATGGAGGATTATTGGCATCTTCAAGATTACGTCTTGCAGTTCACAAGCATGAGATGTTGTTCCACTTATTTTTTTCTTTATTTTATTACATTTACATTTGTATTTTTGGTTTAATCAACTAAAGCTTTTTTAAAAATTACTTTTTACATTTTGTTTTTGGTACCGTTATATATTATTTCTAGGATCTGTAAGTACAGCTGATTTTTGTTTCTTGATTTTTGTACACTATGGTTTCCTGTGACTTTGTATTAGAGTCATCTGTGATTAAAGATAATTTGACAATCTGAAAGCCTTGATTTCGTTCTGTGATAACTGATCTGACTAGACATCCACTGTAATCTTGAATAGAAGTGACGAGCAGAAGTCCCTAGAGCAACCATTTAGAATTACCTTTCCATTAGTTGTAAAAGCCTTTTTGAACATGCGCTCACTTAATGATACTCATATTTTAGAGTAATCTACAGAAAACTTTGTTTTAAAACTTCTATTTCCAGCCAGGAGCTTTAGTGACCTTATGTATCACAGGAAATACCAAATGTAGAATTAGGTTGTTACCTGCCAACTCCTCAATAGCTTAGCCTTTTTCACACTCTAGGGGTCTGATAGATACCCTGTATTCAAACTTGCTCAAACCAGGAAGGCTGAGTCAGCCTTTGCTAGCTTTTCTCCACTGAACATAATTGCCTCCTTCCAGTCTCCAAGTCTTATTGATTTTCTTATTTAATTATAACTTGAGATGTGTCTATTTTCCTACCTCCATTTCTGCTTTCATAACTTAAACTATTTTTCTCTCATGGATATTGATAGAAAATTCTTATCTTTTAAAAAACATAAATCTAAATGTCATGTTTATAGCATGCAACAAAAGCAGCCAATTTTTATGAAGTAGTTAATTTGAAATAGTGAAACTTGATATAAAAATTGTCTTCGCTAAATGTAGTAGTGGTTTCTTTGGTCCCGGGTGGCCAGACCCACAGATCTGCCGCCCAAGACCCCTTATCCGCCCAGCCGCCCACCACTTAGACCCCCAGAAATGACTCACGCACTTATATTAAGTTCATGTTGTTTGGCCTATGGCTCAGGCACATTGCTAGCTAGCTCTTACATCTTAGATCAACCCATTTCTAATAATCTGTCTGCCACGTGGCCCATGGCTCACCTGTGTTCTTTACTTGTTGTTCCTTGGGCGGCTTCAGCTCGGTCTGCCTCTGACTCCACCCTTCCTTTCCTACCTATTCTGATTCCACCTCCTGCTTCTTCTATGGTGCCCATCATGGCCCAAAACAGCTCCTTTATTTAAAGATTGAGATTCACAGCATACAGAAAGGCATTCCCACATCACTTCCCCCTTTCTGTGTAATCAAAAAGGAAGGTTTCAATTTTAACATAGAAAAATTACATATAACAAAATAGCTATCAAGCAAGAATTACAGTTACAATATCTAGTCTATTTGTATTTAGCAAAATTAAAGAAAATACTCTTATCATCTACCTTATCTTTATGAATCCAAAGTTTCATATCCAATATACGTTTCAAATGACTAAGAAAAACTGTACCTATAACTATCTAATCTTCAACCACATCAAATACCACAGAAGGATATATTTACCCAAGTAACCCAGAAGTGCAAGTAACTTCTAAAATCTAGAAAGGACAGAGATGACACCTATCTGCCTGGACAGTCACCCAAAGTTCCTTTATAAAGTTGAGCATCCATCTTCAGCCTACAGGCCCAGAGTCTCTTTTCATTTCAGTGAAGCAGGAAATCTGCTCTGCCCATTCTAGCACAGTTCATCAGTTGCTTTTCCTCGAGTCCTGAAGAATGTCTGACAGTTTTCTCTGTAAAGCAGGAACCTGAATGACCATCTCGGCTTGTTCTGCCAAAGTTCAGAGGTCATCTTCTTATGGAACCTGCATGTCCAGTTTAAACAGCATACTGTCAAGCAGTCAATATAAGAACAGGTTCATGTCCAGTGGCTAGCCATTACCACAAATAGAGTAGACTCCATATGGAGTTTCTTCGATGCCCATTTTTCTCTTGAAGAAGATTGGTGCAGCCAGGAGCAAATCTGTCTCACTGTCCAGAAAAGTCTAAGTTCTTAAAACATTTTAAATGCCATATTCTGTAGGTCTTAGAAGTATTTGAAGATTACCTACCTAATTGAAATATATCTTTGTATACCTAAAAAATCCTAACTAACCTAACTATAAGTTTGATTATCAAAGGTGACTATTAACCTTCATTTCTTAATTATACACTACAATTTTAAATCAGTTACATGAACATCATACCTTAAACAAGAATAGAAAAACACATACAGCATAACAAAATTGACCTTATATTTGTATCAATAAACCAAAAACCAAAGCAATGTAAAGCATTTTGAGATTAACAGCTGATTTCCTGATCTAAGTAAATTCTATAATCTATTTTTTAAAAATCATTTATATATCATATCCCCCCTTTCTTTTTAGAAAGAGATTAACTATGACCATTAACCATTTATAATGAAAACAAACATCTAGAAACAATATTTGAGGAATTTGGGCATTGTTTTCCATTACTGCTTCCTGCTGATTAAGGGGCATTGAAAATCTCACTGTTCTTGAGGCTGGATCAGTCTGCAGCCCTGAAGCTGATACAGCCATTTCTTTTCATCAGGTTTTTTCAGGGGGTCTTGGTTGATGAAACCATATTTGCCTGGAAGCAATCCACAGGTTCTCATCTTCTGTGGAAACAAAAGCAGAACTCTTTCGAAGCAATAAATCCTAGACACAAATTTCGAAATCAAAATACCTTTAAAATATATATTCTTGTTTAACTTAGTAGCCTTTGCATTTGCAATCCATTGTCTTTCTGCAGTTAGCTCATTAACAGTTAAAAAATTAAAAGAAAACACTAACAACCAAAATCCAAATTTTGTGTCTATTTTCCATCTTTACGTGGCGTATTATATTTTTAATACTCTATTTCTCTTTTTAAAGACTTTTTCTGTTGTCTTTCTTTTCTCTCTGAAGCCTATGTACCTTTTACACACATTGTAACCCGTTTACAGGTTTTTATTTTCCTCTGAATCTGTTTTATTGTGAATCCTTAATCATCTTCTAACAGTAAGAGCTTTTAAAATACACTCTCTTAAAGAGCTTCATAGTTTTTGCCGTGGAAGCCGAATCAGTAAGTTCTCTTAAAGGGACTGTGTCTCTGTTTGAAATATTGAATAAACAATATGAGATAGTCATACGTGGAACGTTGTCAGCTAGGTAAAAGTTTAAATTACTGATTCATACTATACAATGTGGACAAAGCTTGCAAATTGTATACCAAATGAAACAGCCAGAGAAAAACGCCATGTTACTTATCACATTTGTGTTAAATATCCACAATAGGCAAATCTGAGATAATAATCTATGATATTGTGCGTAGATGTTCATTGAGATGTACAGTGTTTGGGGCTGAACAAGTATTTGTTTCTGTGGCTGCCTTAATGTATCTGTGGGATATTTTATTTGTGTGTTCATTACAATAAAGTGATTTTTAATTTTAATTTTTTCAAAAAGTAAATAAGTTACAGCTGGATTTGAGGTGAAAGGTGAGCTCAGAGTGATCATTGATGTCTAAGGGTTCATCCTGTAATATGATTTACTGAGGCGGATAGTAAATTAATGATTGTATAACCCAGCTAAGGTTTTTTAAAAATTAGTGATTCATACACATTGAAAGGATGATGTTCATAATGTATTAGTTTTTAAATGCTGAAGGAAGAACTATTTTCAATAAGTATTGTCTGTAGATATTAAAAATTCAAACATTTTTTATCAAGCATATTTTCTTCAGTTCCAACATGCCTTAAAAGCTAGCTTTCTCAAATTTTTATTCATCCTTTTCTTTTTTATTCTTGAATATGTATTTGTTTTCACATGATGCATAGAAGTGCAGGCTTTATTTCCAAGAGCAGGTGATAATTTTCTTTCTTTTTATAGGCCCATTTTCATACTTACATCATAAATGTAAATTGTTGGCCTCAATTTGTACACGCTTTATGTTAAAGATTTTCAGCAAACAAACTAGGTTCATAAAGTTTAAGAAATTTAATAAAAGAAATGTGAGCAATCCATCATGTTATTTTCTGTGCTTGGCAAAGCCGAAAGTGCTTGTCATACGTTTTGGAGAGTTAATCTCAGAAGTGGATTGAGAGGTGAGAGTTGGGATGGATCAGTCACGGTCTGAAATCAGTGCCCCTGGGAACGGCAGGTACAGTGAGGAGCATGAAAACCGGCAGCTGGAGGAGCTGGCTCACTAAAGGAAGAAAGGCGTGACAATGGAGACATTACTAGATAGGCATTAAAGACGCTGTTCCTCCCTGATGACCGCAGTAGGATCATCTGTTGACATGGAAGGCCGCCATCTCTCCCATTTCCCTATAGAATGCCTTTACACGGCATGGTCTGAGGCTAGAAACAAGTGACTTTATTTTAAGTAGGCTCTTACTATGTCACCTTGTTCACCTAGCTCTGCTTTTTCAAGTGCATGCACCATCATGCCCAGCCAGAAGGCTTTTGGTAGATTTTATAGGAAAAGTTTCTCAGAAGAAAAGTCATAATTTATTAATAGCTTCAAGCATTAAAGAGTTTATTCATTTAGCTTATTTATTACTTGGTTATTTCGTACATATCTGTCACGTGCTTTGATTAAAGTCTCCTCTGCCCTCATTTTCCTTCACCCCTCTCCTCCTCTCTCCAGATTCCTTCTCCAAGGCCCTCCCCTGCTTCTCTGTGCCTGTCCGTCTGTGTAGCCTGCTGTATTTATTTAGGATCGACTGCATGAACATGTCAGGAGTTTTTTACTTGAGTAAGGTCATATGCCAGTGCCTACGACACTGAGGAACATGATTCCCCTTCTCCTTCAACCTTTAGCTTTCTGAAATGTCTTGGGAGAAATAGGGTATCCTTCCCTCATCCACGATGGAGTGTGGATGGGCCTGTGTTGTTCAGAGAAAATATCTTTTATGGATGAATAGCTCAGGAGCATATTTGAGAAGCTTTTCTAGTTTTGGTATAACCTGAGCATAAGGCCCCAGATTGATAATTATTAAATTATTGTTCATCTTTTCATGCAAAAATTCATAGTTTTCTCTATATGATATTTCTTTGTCTTTCATATGAATATGAAAAAGAACCTACCTAAAAATGAGTCAGCAGGTTAAGTATAGAGGATTTTAATATATAGAAACACAAAGTTTGTTCTTTTAAGTGACCATTGTTCAAGTGTATTCTTGATAGTTGTGTGTGTGTGTGTGTGTGTGTGTGTGTGTGTGTGTGTGTGTGACTACCTTTTTGGCCAAGGCTGTGCTAATTAGCAACCATAACTTCTCTGAAGTTGTTTGGCTGAAAGGGCCTTAGGCATAGGGGATTCAATTCCCTCAGGCACTAACTCTGAAAAAGCTTCAAAGGTAATTTATCTAACTCTATCCTTCTCAAGATCTCAAAACTCAAAGGTTGAGGTGAAATTCTGCTCCTCAGAGAGGCTGAAAAGCAAATTGCAAGCCTCCTCTCCCGCTGCCTTCCTGGGAAAGCCCTCCTGCTCCTCACCTGGCCCCTCCCACCTCTTCCTGTCAGCTAGTTGCTTACTCCGCCTCCTTGACTGCAGGTGAATTTTATTTAATCAAAGAAATGTAACACATCTTTGCATCATTAAAAAATGTTCCAGAGTGTAAACAAAAGTAACATACCCTAAAATAATATCCTATAATATGTACATGCCTGAGTCCATGGTCAAATAACTTTGGACACTACTATATGTGCTGTCAACATTAGTAAAAATGCATGTGCATTTTGAAATGTTTTATAATGAAATCATTTGAATTAGTGTTTCTGATCTTCATGTGTAACTATTTTTTGTAATACTTTTGAGATTTCTGCAGGTGTGCATAAAACTTAAAGGTATGCCTTAATCTTATATTTTTAGAGTTAGCTTGTATTTTGTTCTTGCTGAATTAAGTGTAGAATTGTGGTATAAAATTTATGACTATCCAGACGCAGTCTTTAGAACTTAATATAACTATAAGGGGAGATATAAGTAAGCCGACGGGTGAAACTATGAAGGAATTAAGCTTCAAGTAACAGTTTACAAATACAACAGGAGATCTTATCCAAATAATAAGATTTATTTCTCAAATAATGACACTAATATAAGAACTCCATAAAAATAGTTTACATAACTCAATAAATCTATGAACATTGACCATTTTGCTCACTTTTCACATATTTGAAAATGTAATTTATTGTGCTGTTTGGAAAATCACTTCCAATAAATACAACTCATAGGACACAAATAGGCAAATGACCTACTTTCTATATTTTTTATTTATATCAACATATGGCTTGGGACCCATTAATTACTGAAATTAAAATTTATCATTCTAGAATCCCACTTATGCCACTTGTGTGCATGTGTACATGGATGCCTGCTTGCCTGCCTGCGTGCACGTACGTGCGTGTGTGTGGGGGGGGGGGGTGTACAAGCCAAGCTCCATCTAATGTATGCTTAATAGGATTTTTCCAAAGTGCTGTCTATACAAACTGCACCACTCTGTTGTTGCTATTATCTGTTTTTTGTTGTTTCTCACTTTCAAGATTATTCAAAGTTCGTTCATATAGGGCAGTTATGAATCTATGACTCCTGTATATATTATCTTGACACTATTAAACTTTGTCTACCATTTATTAGCACATAACTTCTTGATGAACATATCTTATCCTATATATTACATGTCAAAATAAGTAAAATCTTTGAATCATAAAATAATCAAGTGTATTCAGTTTAATAATGAATGAGAACTATAGGAAGATATTTTTATATCCTTGCTAAGATAATATATAGTTATCTCATTATACAATTATGTTTTCAAAATATTCACTTAATAGATAATAGTGTTGTTCTATAGTTTGCAGAGTACTTCACTGGTTTAAAACTTATTTTATAAACCATACATATAGATATATGCTATATAAATATCTTTGCATCTAATGCATGATACACACAATATATTTCCACATATGTATATGTTTGTTAATAGGTATATGCATCTTGGACTTAAACAGTTTAGTTAAAAAGGGATAGAACATACAACAGTATTTATATTTCAAAATGAAGAGTCTCCTGAATTAAGATCCTTGTACCACTGTGATGGGGAAATGTAGAATTTAAAATTTATCTGTGTGATGGTTATCACCACAAAAATGAAGACCACCTGTGTTTCATTAATTTTGGTGGTGGGAACAATAATGGCGCAGTGATGTTGAACTTTGAGCTGTCTGGAAGCAGCACGTGTTTTTCTGAGTGTCTCAATGTAGCTCCTTCATGGGTTTTTGTTGAAATGGGTGAGTAAGTAAGTGCCCATGCCCATACACTTAAAAGATGAGGTTTTGGCATTAAAGTGCCCTAACCTATTCAATGACTGTGATTCTAAAAGTAAGGATTTCATATACTGAAAAATTAGACTTCTTGACCTTTTGGTCCAGTCATTTCACTGGTATGATACTTTTAATTCCTGTAGTCATTCTTCAGTGTGTCCTGAGGATCAAACTCAGGTAGTCAGGATTGAAGCAGGGGCAAACATCTCTACCTGCTGAACTGTCTCACGCCCCCTCCTCTCTTCCTCTTCCTCATAATTGATCGCATACGACTTTTAGCTTATGACTCATTCATAAACTCTTAATGCATCATTTCTCTCGTATTTAATTATATACAAAAGCCCAAGGCCATAATTGAAAGGACCCTTAGAAGATGTGCAGTACTCTGAAGTCAAGTAGGAGTTCTATAGTATTCCTCTCTTCTCCAGACTCATAAGCAAACAACCAGGAGGTTTTTCCAAACAAATTCTCTGGCTGTAAACAGGAACTCCGTAGTACTACAGAGCTGACCATCCTCTCTTCTCCCCAGTGCAATACTGTGAAGCTGACCGTCCAGTTTATATAGTACTATAGAGCTGACCACCTGGTCTACCTTATGAGCTTTATACTTTGCCATTTATGATTATTACAAGCTTTTCACAGCCATTTCTACTTACCTGTGACCTTAAAGGCCACTTTCTTAGCTTTCAGAGTGACCAGGAGTGTATATGCTTTGAGTGTGTGTGTTTTGCAGTTTTTTGAATTTATGACGTATTTCATGATTTTAAGATCATGAGAAAAAAATCAAAAGGAAGAATTTTGTCACAAATTACTGTCTTAAAATTGAGCCATGTTGTATTTTAACCCTCTGGCAAGTAAAAAAAAATAATGACTTATATTTGCATACATATATGATAACATAAGCATATTCTTTTATTATGGTAATTCTTCATAATTTTCATAAAACTATTATAGCCCTAAATTAATGGTCCCAAATTATGTGTTCTTTTCTGTAAACATACTGTCAAATTTTGTTCAGGCCCACAAATACTTAAGCAACTTAGTGATTTTTTTTAATCCAAAAACTACCCTGTGACTTACAATAATGGGATAATAGCATAGAGATGGATAAAAATTATCCACAAGTAAGCAAAGTGTCTTTTCGCCATTAATTTGTAGAGTTATAACTGGAATAATTATGGTGAAGAAATGTGCTGAAGAACTGGGCTTATCTCTGGCAAGTAAATCATTCTCCTGATAGCTAGAATTCCTAGTTCATCTAATTCCATTTTATTAGAAATATTATTGTTAGTGAACTCCTTTATTTTGAAAAATCTAGCATTCTTTTTTTTGACTCCCCCACTTATGTTTTACTTGATAACACAATCGCTGCTGTGGGGGACAGACACCTACATACCTACAGCGTGTGTTCCCTTTAACTTTTCTTTTTTTCTAATCACTTAAACATAAATTATTTCATTTAACAATTTGAGGTGTTTTATTTCATTTTGTGTTTTGAGGCAAGATTGCTGTGTACAACTGCCCTGGCTATCCTGGAACTTGCTCTGTAAACCAGGCTGTCTTTGAACTCACAGAGATCTGACAGTCTTTGCATCCTGTGTGTTGCCATTAGGCAAAATATCTAATAATTTTTAAACTTTTATTTAAGAAAGAGTTTAATCTCAATAACACCTGTGTGTTAATATTCTTATGAATTAATTTTTAATGTCTTTAGATATTATTAAAAATTTCAAAATCCCACTTTATTTTCTTATTTGTAATTAATAACCAAAGTAAACCTGTATAATTATGGCATATGCTGAGCTAATACAGTATTTTGTTCTTCTTAAAATTAAGAATTAGCCCATGTGAAAAGTAATTTTAAATATATAGTTATATCTATATATGAGAAAAATATTTTACCCAAGCCCATTCCTTAGTATATACTCATTAGGATAACATAGACTACACATAAGCTACACTAATTGAAGAAACTATAGACACTGTTTCTTTGCAGGGGAGAGGTTGTTGTTGAACTAAAAAGAACATGTAGGGCTAGAGAAGTATAGTTAATATGTCTGACATATGGTTGATCAAGAATTCTTTATGACACTTTGTCTAAGCTCTGCAAAGGCAAAATGACCAAGAAAGACAGTTCTAGTAAGGTCAGTTTCCAGTGACTAAGGCTCGAATTCCTCAAACGGGTTTTGTGTGTCACTTGGAGTTATCAGCAGAGAAAATTCTAAATGTGAATGTTTAGCTCTTCCTCCCGAGGGTCCCTGGACCTGGAGCTACGTGCTGTACTCTTTAAGTCACCTCAGAGAGTAGCAGGGGCTGAGAACTATTCTCTACTAATGTATCTGCACATTTTGCGCCTCCTGTGTTCTCCCAGTTGGACGATATTTATAATTTAAAGGTAAAATGTCATGTGTGGCTCCCTGCTCTCCTGTCTTGGGGAACAGTTTCTGTAATTACTCCCCAGAGCTTTGCCAAACAGAGCAAATCCTGTAGTAAAGGGCCGGGAGCAGAGGTAGCAGTCTGCGTGTTGTCTCATTATTGACCAGGAGAACAGGGGAGGGAGAGTAAGCCACTGAGTGAGCCTGAGTCCCAAACAGAACATCTGCTTCTTCCCAGCAGCCACTGGAAGGGTGGAGCCCATGCTTCCCCTCAGCTACTGCAGGTGAAATACTAAATGTCTCTACTTCTGTCAAGTTGACATCTAGACACTTGGAAATGACACTGACTAAACATTATGTCCTTTCAGAACGTGAACCTCACTGCAAGCAGGTACAGCATCTCTGGGACATGTTGCATTCTGTTTTGTTTTGTTTTGTTTTTTTCCTTTTCATGCCTGATTGTAATACTTGCCCAAAGCTCAGGTGTTTTCAGAAATCTTGACGTTTATTTACTTACCTGTGAGCTAATGTATGTGTTTTTAGTTGTGGATGTGAGTTCTCTCTTCCCGCCACACTGGCTCAGGTACTATAGTTAAGTGCTTTTCCCTGCTAAGCCATCTTGACAGTGTCACCTTAAGTTTTATGACTCTCTGTCCTATATTTAAGTGGTATGAAATTATTCGTATTTTACATTATTAAAAATTCTTAATTATTACATATCAACAGTTTACAACAATGTTTAGCACAAATGGTTATTATTATTGCTATCATTTAAGCTTAAAGGCAAAATTAAAGAACTTGAATAAAATGTTATCCAACAGTAAATCTTTAGAAGAATGTGTCATTCTGCATGTACTAAGTACTTGCCTCTGGCTAAACAGTGTGCAAAGCATCTCACTTATTTTTACATTTTCCTTTCACATTCCCTTTGGCAGACAATTAGGCCTATTTTCATAATGAAGAAACTGTATTTGGAAAGGTCACAAACTGATATGTGGTTTTTATGCAAACCCACATTTACATACTTCTAGGGGCCACTGATTGAGCCCTGTGACCCTGTTTCAGGGATGGGTCTCCACCAGCAGAGTCTCTCAACATATTTTATTGCTCAAGGGGTTATTTTGTTTGTTCATTTAAAATAAGGTCTTGTAGTCAGTTTCTGTCCCACCAGAAAGTACTCAGCAGCCACTTCCCAAATAATTGGCTGGGAGGCTTAATATTATAGAAACTGCTGAGCCAGTAGCTCAAGCTTATTACCTACTAGCTCTTACACTTAAATTAGCCCATTATTCTTATTTGTGTTTAGCCATGTGGCTTGGAACTTCTGCTCAGTCCAGCATCTCATCTTGCTTCCTCTGCGTCTGGCTGATGACCCCTTCTCTGCCTTTCCACTTCCCAGAATTTTCCTAGTCTGGTTGCCCTATCTGTATGTCCTACCTGGCTATTGACCAATCAGCGGTTTATTAAACCAATACAAGTAGCAAATCTTTACAGTGTACAAGAGCCTTATCCCACAAGATCTCACATTGTGGCCCAATCTGGCCTGGAACTTACACTGTAACCTAGGCTAACCTTTATTCATGGGAATCTTCCTGCTTCGTCTTTTGAGTTTCCATGTGGACCACCACTCATGGCTTCCAGCAATTGCTTTAAAAGTTTGTTTTTTAATTGGTGGCTCTATTTGTTACCAGTAAGCAAATGCTTCTGCTATCTACAAGTGAATTTGTAAATTGTTCAAAAAAACAGTGTTTAACAAGGGGAAAGCATTCGGTGCATGTTTGGCAATGCTAGAAGCTATTATCATGATGTAGTGGTGGGGTCAAGATATTTTATAAGAACTGAAAACAAACACATTTATAACATGAGTAAAAATTTTGTTATTTCTTTTCATTATATTTTTTTATCATTTCATACACAAGTAGAATGTATTTAGATAATCCTCCCCATCTCTCTCTTTAACAAGAAATACATCCACATATGGTCATTTTGATCTTTAGTTGTTTCCTTAATACTTCTCAACCTAGAAAACCTATGCCGTGGTGCCTACGAGAGGTATAAGACCAACCTCAGAGGAAGCACAACATTTCAAGTCAGTTTTTATCCAGACCTCTCTTGTAGCTTGTGCTCATCAGCCTAAAGTTCCAAAGTTTTTGAGATCAGAAAAACAGATAAGATGTATAATTATTATCTTGGTCATTAAGGAAAACTCCATTGTTTGAGTGACTTGTATACAGGTAGGAAAATGCCACGTGCCAAATACTTAGATTAGCCACACATGTGTATATGCATGCGTGCACCCAAAAATTAAATGACTGGGAACAAACATTGATTCAGTAACTTATTTGTGGCTAACATTGAGCTGCGCTAAAGCACGGGAATACATTTATATATTGATACTTTGGTTTTTCATCTATGTATTATATACCAAGTTAGAAAACCCATGCAGTGGTGCTTCACTGGGCTGTGCTACATCAGCATCACTTCCCATAGTCACTCCTTCCTATCACAGCAGAAGAGACTCAGTCATTGCTGCATTGGGTCAGTTTACCCCAGGCTGCCTAACCAGTTCCTTGTTGGTAGCAGAGTGTTATCTTAGTATAACCATTCTCATTTTACATGCAATGGGAGTTCCTTCTGAGGCTAATGAGATAGGTATTTCAGAATGCAGGCATGCAAATTCAGAATATCTAGTTGGAAGGAAGGAAGAATGAAATGAAGTCAATGTGTTAGGTGTGGGTCAGAACGCTGGCTGATTTCCCCCCCTTAGGCCATCATCTATCAGACTTTCTGATGGTTCTATAGGCAAGGGGCCCACTACAGAAATTTGGAGGAAGATTTTTATCTGTAAAGGCCATGATAACAGATGTTCAAAAACACACTGTAAAGCAGGGCTAATAGTGTAAATGTACTTAGTGGCTTGTGTGTCTGAGAGAGAAAATAAATGAAACTCGTTCCTAGAATCCAACATAGAGGGTTAGTGAAGGTTGTAGCTACAAATAGTGCCATGTTGTTATTAGTGTTTCTATAATGACGGCAGGAAGCAAACTGGAGTCCAAACAACACGGAGATTAAACCAGTTGCAACTACTAGTTGGTTGAATGGGAACAGTATGGGTAAAGGGAATAGATATGTAGATTTTGTCAGTTCTGACATGGGCAGCCAGATGTTGTTTATCAAGAAGTAGAATAAGATAAAGTATATCTGAATGCACACATTAATAAATATAAGACAAATGTGAAACAACTAATCATTTAATAGACAGAAGTACAGGTGAAATAAAATTGTTAGGATTTTCTGTCACCAGAGGAGGTTGGTTGGAGCTGCAGGACGCATGGAGTCCAAAACTAAAACCTACAATCCAGTCTTGAATCTGCTGGAGAGGGAAGTGTTGTCTGCATAAGGAGAAAGACTAAAGTAGACTGAGGCAGGGGCTAAACCCTGTGGCTTCTTGGGGGATGGGTGTAAACATAGTGTAGTGGTATGCAGTCAGGCATGGTGCTGGAGAAGTAGCTGAGTGTCCTACATCTTGCAGGCAACAGCGAGTCTACTGGCTATGACACCAAGGACAACTTGAGAAAGAGAAACCTCAAAGCTTACCCCGAAAGTGACACACTTCCTCTAGTAAGGCCACCACCCTATTCCCACAAGGCCAAACATCACAATAGTGCCACTTCCTTTTGGGGCCATTTTCTTTCCAACCACAATATTAAGTAACATTTAGCTAAAAGCAATATTACACCACTTACACTGTTATTCCTTCCATGTAAAAAGAGTATTTTAGAAACAAGTGTAGTAAGAAGTTTCTGGCCCGCACTTCCAGGCCTAGTCTCAAGGTTTAGACCCGCAGACCCACAGAGACACACAGATGCTTACATTATAATTTTAGGCTGATCGGCCTCAGGCCCAGGCATATAACTTGCTAACTCTTTACCCTTAAACTAACCCATGACTCTTATCCTGTTCAGCCATGTGGCTTGGTACCTTTTCTCAGAGCTGCATAGTTGTCCTCTGCTTCTGGCTTCTCTTTGGCATTCTGCTCTGTTCTGCCTGTTCCTAGAGTTTTCTTAGTCTGGTAGCCCCGCCCACACTTCCTGTCTGCCTTTGGCCAATCAGTGCTTTTTATTAAACTCATAGGCGGGACAATTATTTACAATGTAACATCATAAATCCACTGTACTTAAGTAATGTAGTCTTTGTGGGAGAACAATCTATAAAATAAAAATGGTGGTAGGCGTTATTTTGACACAGACTTTTGAACAAAAGAAGCTCATTTTGTTTTGCATAGTCTATATTTACCATTATATAATACATGGAGTGCTTAGGGCAAAAGCATTATTGTTGGGGTTTTTTGACATTCTTAAGGAACATATTTGTTCATTTGTCTATTTGCTTTATGGGGTCACAGATAAAAATACTGTAAAGGCACTGGTAAATACACCTGCTGCCAGGCCTGAGGACCTAAGTTTGATCCCTTAGACACGTGATAGGAGAATTGATTCCTGAAAGTTGTTCCAAGTTGTCTTCTGACCTCCACACTTGTAAAAGAGAATGTAAAGAGAGGGAAAGTGTTAACCACCCAAACTGCTGACACTTTTCTTTTATCTTGAAGATTGTCATAAAAACAGACTTACACTGGAAATTATGACTGAAACATTGTCCAGATGCACAAACATTACATAAGCCAATATTCTAAATCAGGTATTTTTTGGTGTGTTTTTAAATGAATAATATTTTCTCCAGTTGTCAATAAATAAATAATTATGGAAATTTATATAAACTGATTCAAAATAAAGCTACTAGCATAGTTCAAGAAGGTAAGAAAATTGGAATTGTAGCAGTGAACTGCATCCCTACCCTCTACCCTGCTATCTATCTGTATCACTGCCCTTTACCCTTCAGTCTGCATCACTGCCCTCTACCCTGCTCTCTACATCACTGCCCTCTACCCTGCTCTCTACATCACTGCCCTCTACCCTGCTGTCTGCATCACTGCCCTCAACCCTTCAGTCTGCATCACTGCCCTCTACCCTTCAGTCTACATCACTGCCCTCTACCCTGCTGTCTACATCACTGCCCTCTACCCTGCTGTCTACATCACTGCCCTCTACCCTTCAGTCTGCATCACTGCCCTCTACCCTGCTCTCTGCATCACTGCCCTCTACCCTGCTGTCTACATCACTGCCCTCTACCCTTCAGTCTGTATCACTGCCCTCTACCCTGCTGTCTACATCACTGCCCTCTACCCTGCTATCTACATCACTGCCCTCTACCCTTCAGTCTACATCACTGCCCTCTACCCTGCTGTCTACATCACTGCCCTCTACCCTGCTGTCTACATCACTGCCCTCTACCCTGCTATCTACATCACTGCCCTCTACCCTTCAGTCTACATCACTGCCCTCTACCCTTCAGTCTACATCACTGCCCTCTACCCTGCTCTCTGCATCACTGCCCTCTACCCTGCTGTCTGCATCACTGCCCTCTACCCTGCTATCTACATCACTGCCATCTACCCTTCAGTCTGCATCACTGCCCTCTACCCTGCTGTCTACATCACTGCCCTCTACCCTTCAGTCTGCATCACTGCCCTCTACCCTTCAGTCTGCATCACTGCCCTCTACCCTGCTGTCTACATCACTGCCCTCTACCCTTCAGTCTACATCACTGCCCTCTACCCTTCAGTCTGCATCACTGCCCTCTACCCTTCAGTCTACATCTTTGCCTTATTCTCTAATATTTGCATTATTGCCCTGTATCAGTATTTCTCACTGAACTGAAGTTCCCCTCTATAATTGCACTTGCTTGGCCAGAAGTTTTTTGCGTCTACCTGTCTCTGCCCTCCATTTCTGAGATTAGAGACATGTTCACCCATGCCTAGCTTTTTACATGGATGCTGGAATCAAAGTCAGATCCTCATGTTTGCAGAACTGAGATAGCTCTCAAACTTCATTTTTAGAGACAAAATGCGTAGTCTGGATTTTTTTGTTTCCACCTAGCCCCGAGGTCTAGACAAATTTCTTCTATCCACAGTCTCAAAGCCACTTATAAGCTAATTAATTTGGAGACGTAATATTATAGTAAATGCTGGGCCATAATTCAAGCATATTACTATTTAGCTCTTACACTTAAATTAACATATAATTCTTATCTATGTTCAGCTACATGGGTTGGTGCCCTTTCTCAGTCTAGCATTCTTATCTTGTTTCCCCTGCATCTGGCTGGTGTCCACCTTCTCCTGTTACATCATTCTCCTAGTCTGGTAACCCGGCCTATACTTCTTGTCTGCCTGCAGACCTATTAATGCTTTATTAAACCAATGCAAGTGAAATATCTTTACAGTGTACAAGAGCAATATCCAACAACACTTCCCCGTTTTGTTCTTTTCAAAAAGAACCCTCAATTTCCTTTGTTTATTTCCTGACCATTATCCATAACAACTTATAACCAACAGTCTAATCAAATCCCTTTTTGGGGAATGTGGGTGTAGTTCTCTAAACTACTCCTGCTGATTAGGGATGCTGGTAATCTTATGGGAATCCAAAGAAAATTTAGGATTGTGGACAAGTCCTTAGTGGAGTAATATGTGAGTCTGGGTCATCCCAGCTAGTCTCCTTGAAGCTCTTCTGTATGCAGAACTGCAATAGAAGTGCTCTGAAACATTGGATCATCTGGGACATTCATTCTCATTGGAGATTTTTGGGGGAGAGTTCTTTCTTGATTAGACCTTAGTTGTTTTTTTTGTTTTGTTTTTTAAACAATGAATGAATTTACAGCCATTGTAGTCAGAAGTTTTCTTGTCCTGCCTGGACATGTGATCTGGACAAATGTTTCCCACCCAAGATTTCACAGCCACTTATAAGATAATTAACTTGGAGGCTTTATATTATAATAAATGCTGGGCCAGTAGCTCAGGCTTATTACTCTCTAACTCTTATACTTAAATTAACTCATAGTTCTCCCCTATGTTTAGCCACATGTCTTGATGGTACCTTTGCTTCAGTGCATCATTCTCATTTTTCTTCCTCTGTCTGACTGATGTCTCTTTTCTGCCTTTCCTCTTCCCAGAATTTGCCTAGTCTGATTGCCCCACCTCTGTTTCCTGTCTAGCTACTATCAATCAGTGTTTTATTAAACCAATACAAATGAAAAATCTTTACAGTGTACAAGGACATTATCCCACAGCAAAAATGTATTTTTTTATGTGAATGAAGAGATGTTTCAGCAGTTAAGGATACTTGCTGTTCCTGCAAAGGATCTGAATTTGATTCCCAGCACCCTGAAGACAATTCACAGCCATCCATAATTTCACTTCCATGGGATCTGATGCATTCTTCTGACTTCTGCAGGCAACAGACACACATGCATATATTGAAACAGCATATTCATATAAATAAAACAAATAATTGCAAGTTTTTGAAATGTGGTTTTTATTTAGTGTTCCTATTTTAGAAATTATACATTTTCTTTTTACAGCTTTTTAATAATCTTGATAATTAGTGGTTCTTTAATAATTAGAGTAGTGAAAATGTTAGTCAACATCTAAAATTATATGTAAATTATATCTTCTAATATTTTTGTTATAGAAGGTTTATGTTATCTTAAATGCTATATATATACTTGTAGTAAAGCCAGGGGTGGGGGAACTCAGACAAAACTGAGTTGGGGAGAAACCTGTCACTGCCCATGACATTTATATGTAGAAATAGTGGTCTTTAGTTAGTTTTGTTGCCCTGAGACAAGGAATAAAAGAATCAGTCCTAGTACAAAAACATATGAGTATTTTGAAAAGTAAATGAACTATGTTTTCTTCAGAACTAAATGTTGATGAAGAATTGAGTTAAATTGAGAGCAAACCTTTATAAATTGAATAATAATATATGGCTTAAAGGAGGTAAAGAGAAAAACTCCAGCATTACATGTGGCTGGAGAGATGGTCACAAGTGTTATCTACTATGGCAGAGAACCTGGGTTCAGTGCTGTGCTCACATGGCAGCTTACTCCAGTTCCAGGGCATTTGGCCGTCTATCTCTTCTGGCTTCCTCCACCACAGATCTGTATGTGGTACACAACCGTACATGTTGTCAAAACAGCCATACATGTGCGTACATCTTTTTTAAATGTTTTCCTTTGCTGAAGAGTTAATTATAAAACAGAAGATAAAAAATCTTAGAAACTTATTTTTTACATTTCCCTCTAATTCAAAATTAAAATCATTGAAAGTAAGAATGTTACCTTAGTTTCTAGACTTTCACTTGAATTCATAATGTCATGTTTCTTCATCTTGGGGCTTTCTATAACAGGTTTTAACTTTCTTTTCCATTTGCTTATAGTACTTCAACTTTATCTAAAATTTAGTAAAATACCAAGACTTTTTGCTAGTAGCTTTCTCTTCTTTTGATATCCCTATGAGCTTCCTAGCTCACTCCTTAACGTGGTCTTCTAGAACATTCTACCATTGTATCTGCTCCTTTCTTTAATTCCTTGCTTAGTTCTTTGGAAACTGATATATCATTAATTGAAAAGTTTTGTTGTTTTATTTTTCTTCTTGAAAATCAGTGTACCCTCAAAACTACCAACTTAGTATCCCTTTTTAAATATTTGTTTCAAATGACATCTCTGCAACTCCTGGCTACTCCAGCTTTCATGAACAATATTCTCTTATATCTGGGAAATTCACTACTATCTGTTTTTTTATGGTTCTCTTCCCTTTAGTCACTTTCCTTCCTACCTTTACATATTCATTTTGCATTTCCCCCTCCATCCTGCACTACCTGGCCTGCTCCAGTCATCCTCCTATGTTTCTGTCTCTTCCTCTTCAAACATTTATTGACTTCACCTTTTTAACCTGGACTAGTACCCCTAAGTATCTGACCTGGGAGTAGCTTCCTCGAGAGCCTCTCGGTCAGGAAATGACACTCCTAGGCCTGTGCTCCGTGAGTGAGTGTTTTGCTCGCTAAGGATTTTAGTTTCCTCTTCAGTAAAGACAGACAGAATGCTATTGTAAGTTAACGATGTAGATAATTACCATGCTATTTGGCCTAGCTAGACGACTCATCTTTCAATTGTGCTATGCTCTCTCAATTCTGTGTCTTTATTATAATATTCTTCCTGTGTGTCTTCATTCTTACTCCCGATGCAAGACTCATGTTCATAAATGTTTTCTCAGGCTCTTATTCTCAAGTCTCTCAGCAGTAGAGTCTCCTAGTGCTGAGGCGTGTATCTCTTTCCTGTGGCATCTCTCAGTGTTTCAGTCACTTGCTGCATGTTCTACATAACAACTGGTCCTTCTTTGTTTCACTGCAGAGGCGCAACTGCCAGCTCCAAGTGGGGTCTGCACACCTCAGACAAAGATGTTCTTGGCACAAGAGTATTATGAATAAACATTTGCTTTAAAAAGGCCAACTGCAGGAAATCTCTCTGTGTGGACAAAACAAAACAAAGCATTCTTTGTTCCCTTCAGTTTCAGCCCCCTTGTGCAAGAATGTGGATTGCAGGCACCAGTTCAGCCCCCACTCATTCCCTTGGGACCTGACATCAAGTAGGTGCATGATAGATATTAGCTAAAGGAATCAGTTAATTGGCACCAAATTGTTGGCTATAGTTAAAATTAGCTGAATCAAGAAATATTTGGTGGCCAATAATTCAAGGGAGAAAGAGGCAAACTAGGTCATGTCTTCGGGGATGATGAAGTATTAGCTGATATCAGAAAAAGATATGTAGTGCTTCTGAGATACATGTTATAATGAAAACAATTTAAAATGTCCTTATGTATCTTTGTTCTTGGTTAACAATGAATGAAAACAAGGACACTTATGATTAAAATATGAACATTTTAAACATAGTCTTATGGGAGTGGGATATATGTGTTTGTGTATGTATTTACATGCTCCTGTGAATTACATATTTATGCTAGTGCATATGTGTACATGTGTGTGGGAAGCAGAGGTCAAAATCAAGTGCTTATTTCTACTACTCTGCACCTTATTTTTTGAGACAGGGCTTCTTGCTCATCAGCTAGGGTGGTTGGCCAGTGAACTCAGGGATCCACCTGTCTACACCCACTGCCAACCCCAGAGTTGGAGTTTCAGATGCACATGGCTGATGTGTTCTCACATCCTCCAGCACTTAACAAACTGAGCCACCTTTCCAGCCCAGCTTTTGTCTTCTTTAATTATTTATCATTTTGTGCATTTAATGAAAGAATATCAAAAATATAAAGAACATAATAGAAGGTACTGAAAAAAATCATCTGAGAATTGACAAAATAAAAAACTAGAACCTGAACACTGCCAGGCACTGTGGTCTGTTTGGTCATGTCATTTTATAGTTCACCTGGGCAATGTAATAAGACCACCACTCAAAACACGGTCATGATATTGTGTAATAATATGACCTACAAGTTCAATTATTTTCATTAAATTACTTATAATTATGGTAGAGGATATATGTTTCTAAAAATCTAATAAACTCAGGAAAAAAGTATAAGTGTTCAACTAACTAAGAGGTATTCCTAATTCCTTTAGCAAGATCACTTTTTCTTTTTTCATTTTTTTTTATTTAAAAGATTTTTTTTAACATACCCTCCACTGTTTTCCCCCACTGTATCCCCCCATCCATACTTCAGAGAGGGCCAGGACTCCCAGGGTGAGTCAACAAAGTCTGGCATATCCAGCTGAGGTAGGACCAAGCTTCTACCCCCAGTCTCAAGGCTAAGCAGGGTGTTCCTCTGTAGGGAATAGGCTTCAGGAAGCCAGTTCATGTACCAGGAAAAAATTCTGGTTCCACTGCCAGAGGCCTCACAAATTTTCCATTCAACTTCATTCATATTCAGAGTTCCATGCAGGTTTCCCAGCCGTCAGTCCAGAGTCAGCGAGCTCCCAGGGGCTTGGGTCAACTGTCTCATGGGTTTCCAAAATCACTTTTTAAGGAGGGTATCCGTGATCTCTCCTGAAGCCATTGATGGTGTGTCTTCAGAGATAAAATGTTGGCACTAGACACCCCACCCCACATTTTCTGTCACAACAACCTATACAGTCTGTATTCTCATGGTCTCAGGTCTCAACTCTGGGGTAACATCCAAATAGCTCATTTAATAAAAATAAGCATTTCAAGCTGTGATTTTGATCTAGTGCATCCAGAGTTTTGTTCTTTCAGTGTGGGCAGCTTTATAAATTTCTCACAGCCAGTATTTTTCCTGCCTTCAGGTACACGACTTGACTGATCTCCTTTATGCCTAGATCATTCTTACGATACATGACTTGGCTTTATCATTTAGAATTCCACTCAATTAACTCTTCAGAGAAATCTCCCTAAACCATCCTGTAATTTCACCTGAACTTTCTAGTTCATCATTATATCTTTTATTTGTATTTTTCCATATCATATGCCACTATTAATATGATCATTTGTTTGTTATCTTGTCCCATGGAAGTATAAATGAAACTTTTATAAAAACTCTCATTCTGAGGTCAGAGATAGCCTCAAAATAGCTACAAAGTAATGCATTTTAAAGGAATGATCAGTCCAAGAACATTAAATATTAAACTTTAAGGTTCCATCATAATTGAAATCAAAGAATTACTATGAGAAAGTCTGTTTTTCCATATACTTCAGGGAGATTTTCTTTGATTGACTTTATTGGGATTTCTTGGCATGTTAAAATTTCAAATCAAGCTTTTATGGCTGGAAAGATGGCTCAGTGGTTAAGAGCACTGCCTGCTCTTCCAGAGGTCCTGAGTTCAATTCCCAGCAACCACATGGTGACTCATAATCATCTGTAATGAGATTTGGTAGGCATACATGGAGGCAGATCACTGTATGCATAATAAATAATTTTCTTTTTAAAAAGTTATTTTTTATACTTTTATTTTGAGATTATAATATAATGATATAATTTCTCTGCCTTCTCCCTCCAGACTCTCCCATATACCCTTTGGTCTCTTTCACATTAATATTATTTATATTCTGTTTTTCACTATATAAATATATATATTCCTAAGTGTAACCTCTTAGGTCTCTATAATGCTTCTCATGTGTGTTTTTGGAGCTGGCCATTTGCTCCTGGGTAAGCAGTTGCTGTGCTCTGGGTCTGAGCCCACAGACAACTGAAGGAAACTAAGGAACACTGACAGTGGGGAGTCATTTTCTCCGGAGACATTTTTATAAAGTCATTTCAGTGTGTTGAATTTTTACATACTAGGTAGCTATTGAGAAAGAAATTTTGGAAATTCTGGACTTCACATCTGTCCCTTAGTACATAGCGAACTAATCTGAGACCGTGGGACATTGTTTTCTGCCATGAAACCCAAGAAATGGACCCTTAAATATTCATTGTGAATGATTATAATCAAGACAGATATTTTTGATCAAAAATACTTCGTTACTTAGCTAAATATTCTTTCCCACCTCTGGACATTAGCTCTGTGGAATACACCCATACATTTCCTCTTGCTGCACTGAAAAATTCTATTCTAATACACTTTAAAATTTTAATATAATGCATTCATATACAGTACACCCAATAAATCTTAAAATTGTAAACTGTAAGCTTATGTCATAACTGAAATCAAAGAATTAGTATGAGAAATTCAGTGTTTCTGTGCACTTCAAAGAGATCTTTTCATTGTCTGACCTCATCAAGGTCTCTTGACATTAGCGTGGATTTCTGCTTGGGTTCTTTCAGCCTTCGTACGCAGCCAGTAAATGATACCATCATTTATACCCTAAATAAGGAACTGTCTGCAGCCATAAGATCCATGGAATAATAAGCTAGAATTCAAGGTATAACATTTTAAAAATGAAGTGTCTGCCCAAAAAGTTGTCAAGACTGTGGTTAAAAATGAATTCTAGGGGCTAAGTTGATGAGTCAGTGGGTAAAATGCTTGCTGTGCGAGCATGAAGACCTGAGTTTGGATGCTCAGCACACATGTACAAACTGGGCACAGCAGCTCTTGCCAGCAGTCCTACAGGTGATAGGCAGAGATAGCCCATCTAGCTAAATTGGTGGGTGCTGTGTCCGTGACAGCAATAGAAGATATTCATCATCTGACATGGGCACATACAGCCTCACATAAGAATGAACCACACAAACATTTACATATATGACAGTTATAATCTTAACAATTAAATCTCTTCACACTTGACATCCAACAACAAAACAGTGGGAAGGAGCCAAGCAAAGTCTTTTTGGGTAACAGTGCATGGGAGCTTAGCTAACCCCACATCCATTTTTTTATCGTTTATCTTTCCCTTCTATGCTTTCTGTAATTCACTGTACTGTGCTGCTAGACCTTCTGTGCCTCTACCCACCAGAGTCTAAAATACACCATTCTCTAAGTCTTTTTATTTTTTGTGCATTGGTGTGAAGGTGTCAGAGCTCCCTGGAACTGGAGTTACAGACAGTTATGAGCTGCCATATGGGTGCTGGAATTGAACCTGGGTCCTCTGGAAGAGCAGCCAGTGTTCTTAACCACTGAGCCATCTCCCCAGCCCCTCTCTAAGTCTTTTGTAAGTTCCTCCTCACTTCTCAGATTTCCACATGAAGAAATATTCATTTATATATGAAAACATTTTATTTACAATGTTGTTCCTGTGTTCATGTTCTTACAAATCATAATTTTAAGGCTAAGCCATCTAGCTGTATTTTTTCAAACCTATTAGTATATTTCATTCAGTGTATTTATATACTTACATATTATGTATGTATTTGCTAACACTTTGTGAGAAAGAGATAATTACTTTTCTCCAATAATACTAGATTTGGGTTATAATCTTATTTCGTGGCGCATCTTAAAACCTGTAATTTGTTTGTAAAATATTTATATTGACAATTTAATGTGCCCAACTTTAAAACTACGAAATATGTAAAGTTCGTGTTTTCTAAAGCCAAATCATAGAAAACACACATAAAGCAATAACTATGGAATAAATATGAAAACCTACCTAGAACCACACACCCTGTAATCAATCATATTACGATTTAATAACCCAGCAGGAGTAGCTAGAAAAGTGTAGTCTTCAATTCATGGAATTGCAAAGATCCAATACTTTTGCTTATGTAATAAAAATTAGTCCCTGCTTTTTTTCTTTTGCCTCTTCTACCTTATTTTATTTTATTGTTGTCTTTGTGGATTCTTTTCTATGTTTATTCCGGAAAAAACAGAATAGAAAAAAATGGATTTTTAAGCAAATACTGCTGCACAGAGTTAAAGCTACTTTTAGTACAAAGGTCTCCATGTACATATGTATTTCCTATAGCATTTGCCATGCATTTATATTTTCTACTAAAATAATAATTGTGAAGAAATAATTTTATCTTTATATTTTCTTTATTCTCCGTTGTGTGCCTATGGGTCATCCCATGAATCCAGGCTTCCCAAACTGTCTGGTTTAGCTGTCCAGTTCTCATTTCCTGTTGCTGTGAGAAAATATCCTGACAAGCAACTTAGCAGAGAAAGGCTTCATTTTAGCACTCAGTTCCAGCTTAGAGTTCCACATGGCAGTCAAAGGGGAGGGGCCCCAGCAGCCAGTCAGGTCTGCAGTTAAGACCAGAGAGTGAATTCATGTGTTTTGTACTCAGCAGTCCAGGAGCCATACACAGACAATGGTGTGGCCAGCTCAAGGTCTGGACCTGCAGTCCTACAGCTGCTTAGTCTCAGATGATCTCATGAAGGCTTTTATAAATTACAAACTGTTTGGTCTATGGCCCAGGCTTATTGCTAGCTAGCTCTTGTATTGTAACTCAACCCATTTTTACTAATCAATGTTTTGCCACATGGCTTTCTTGCTTTCTTGGCGGCTGTTTGCAGTGTCTCTGTCTGGCTCCACCCTTCTTCCCTTTATCTAGGCTCAGATTTTCCAGCTGCTTCTAAGAGGCCTTGCCTTAAACCAGTCCCTTTACTATTCAACGCTATTCACAGCATGCGTACAGAAAGACTTGTCCCAGACAGCCTAATCTAGACAGCTCCTCCTTGACACTGCCTTCCAGAACTTTAATTTGTCCGTGTCCTCTGTAGTAGCGTAAATCTATTAAGAAATGTACCATCAAAAGGAAGCTACAAGCATCTCCTTCCCGACTCCTATCAATGTGACCATTATCAAAAGCATATTATTTCTTATTGATAAACAATTTTAAACTAATAAACCTGATAAAGTAAGATTCCGTGAAGCATTTGTTTGATGGCTTTTGTTTTAGATGGTGTCTGGTGAGGAAGGGGACATAAGTCCTGCCCTCAAGCACCTCCTCCAGATGTGCTGACAGAAAGCAGCCGCTTTTAAATGCAGCCTGGGGTCAGCACAGGGAAGGAAAAACACACTCATTTCATAAAAACTTTTAACTTACTTCCACTGTAGATATTCAAAATTACGTTACAGTGAATACATGTCCATATAACCATAGTAGTGTCACAATAGTTATCTGTTCATCTACAAATTAATAGTTTTACTTACATTTTTCTTGATTTTGATTATGGCTTTGTATCCAACTTAAAAAATTAAGATGAAAAATCATAAGCTACAATAGGAAATATTGTTTATATTTATCTTGTTTTCTATGTGGTAGATTAGACAGTTCTTTAATAAGGCATGCATACCCGGTGCACATTCCTATATAACTATAGTGCTGTTAGCATGGCAATGGAACATATGCTTTTTTTACTTTAAAGCCTTCCTCTCAACAAAACTTAGGCCTTCTGAGGTTATTCTTTTCTGGTAGGAACCTGGTCTGCAGATCAAGTTCCAGGACAGCCAGGGCTACACAGAGAAACCCTGTCTTGAAAAAAAAAAACAAGAACTATATGCAATCTCTCTCTCCCCCTCTCTCTCTCCCTCTCCCTCTCCCTCTCCCTCTCCCTCTCCCTCTCCCTCTACCTCTCCCCCCCTCCCTCCCTCCCTCCCTCCCTCCCTGTGTGTATTTAATCCCAAATCCATAGAATAAGGGATATCTGGAAAGAAAGTTGTTTCCTAGATAGAGCTATTGTACTTCTGAGTGTTTTGTGGAACATTCTTGATGATAACCGTGGTGGTAACTATGAGAAGGAAAAAGAATTCTTGTAGTTCTTACTCTGCCTGGAACCTTCTTGTGTTCTCACTCTCTAAATAAGGAAACTAAATTGCAGAAAATCAAAAAAGTTCCTCCAAGGCTATGTGGCACTGCACAAATTCTAACTGAACTTATAATAAAATACCCTGTGGCTGATATCAGAGTAAATGCTGAAATATCAGAGCAAGCCACAGCCACTTCTCACCTCACCAACTCCTAAGCCAAAAAGGGGAGATCCTGTTTCCATGGATCCTCAGACTGAAGGCCCTGAGCTCTCAGCCAAGAGGGCCAACCTCCTGTCTCCACCTGCCTTGTATTCTGTCTCCGCCCAGCCATATCACTTCCTGTCTCAGTCCCAGTGCTGGAATTAAAGGCATGTGACTCCCAAGTACTAATTAAAATTATGTGCCATCACCACCTGGCTCTCTTCCTTTCTTTAGACTGGATTAATCTCACATAGCCCAGGGTGGCCTTGAACTTACTGAGATCATTGACCTCCAGAGTGCTAGGATTAAAGATGTGGGCCACCACTGCCCTACCTCTATGGCTAATTCTGTGGCTGGTTCTGCCCTCTGATCTTCTGACAAACTTTGTTTGAGCATATACAAAATGTCCCCACAATATGACTAGTCAGTAAAGCAAAGATCAAGATGAAACCTTGGTGTCCTGAGTCAGTGCTGTCTACTTTCCAGCGGAACCATTTGGCTGTAATAAAACCGTTTAGACATTTTCCTCCCTCAGATTCCTCCGTTCTCTTAGCAACGTCATTCCCATTGAAGATGTTGAATAAATGTAGTACATTTTGAGGGGCTTTAACTTCTACATATTCCCTAATGTTATAATTTCCATTTATCAGCTTTTCCCCTCACAAATTGTTTAAAATAAATATTCTTGTTTTATAAATGAAAATCCTAGGGCTCAGAGTAACACAAATAACTGATCTTCAAAATGTGTCTGTGAGGTGGTACCACAACTGGGATCCGCTGGATAACACCTTCCACACTTACTCTGTTTTCTCTTTTCTGTTAAAAGAATGACAAAATCAGTGTGATAACTGTTAGTGTGTGGTGTTGTCAAAGTACAAAAAAACACTTCCTTCTCTGCATCGCTCCTCATTAAAATTGATATGAGGAATAAATAGTTAAATTGTTTTAAATTTTCACACTGGCCTTTTTCCTTCTAAACCTTAGTGAAAATGGGTTGATATTTTTATCTCTTGACTTTTTATTATTTATGTACTGAACACTTTCGTTATCAGGACCAAAGTAAAGCACAAACTATGGCTCTCCTACACCAAGTCAAAGTGATGATTGGTGTCTAAATTAATTTCTCAATCACTGCAGAACAGGCTGCTTCCTTCTCGGGGCTCCAGATTCATAGGGAGCATCTGGAGACTGTTGTCAGCTTCCTGACCCCGTCTCGCTCCTACAGCTCTCTGGTAACTGGAACAGTCCCCAGGCCTGTCTTCAGTTTCTGCCTTTGAGACAATAGTCACCCAGTGAGTCCGCTGCCCACTTACATGTTTCAGCCATTCATTAATTGCTTTCTAGCTTTGTGTAATAATATGAAGGGTGTCTTTATTTTTGAAAACTTGAATTACACCAATAGTTACAAAATTAAGTAAAATGAAAACTTTTTTAAACATAAAACTAATGAAAATATCTAGCCCTCTTAGAAAATATAACCATTATTAAATTAGTCTACTTAAACGTAAAGCAAATGTGGCCTTGCTGCCAGCCGCTCTTTAGAAAGCCCTTGGTTTCTATTTTCCTCCCATGACCATTCAAACCAGTGCCTCAAGAGTAGAAGTAAAATCGAGTCTGACTCTGTGTATACTTAGTTGCTTTAGTGTTATAGTTGTCTGAGTCGTGAAAAGAGTCCATTCAAGTATATTGCTACTTGAAAATTTTTAAATCCTAAAAATGCACTACAAAGATGATAAAATTTTGGTTGTTATGTTCCTGATGTTTCGTCTAAAATGCCTCTTCTGTCTTTTCCTTTTCTACTCTCTCATCTTCATTTTTAACGGTCCACCGGCTGACAGTGTCTTTACATCCACAATGCAAAGCAGACAGATGGGCATGTCAGGCAAGAACCTGACCAAAAGCACCAGCGTCAGTGGAGATATGTGCTCGCTGGAGAAGAATGACGGCAGCCAGTCGGACACGGCAGTGGGCACCTTGGGTACCAGTGGCAAGAAGCGTCGCTCTAGCATTGGGGCCAAAATGGTAGCTATTGTTGGTCTCTCCCGGAAAAGTCGCAGTGCCTCTCAGCTCGGCCAAACCGGTAGGAGTTTTTATGTTACTCTTCCCTTCCTATTGGAGTTGTTATTACAATACACATTCTCTTCGTATCGTTTATCACAGTAGTAGTGGATGACGACATCGTCCAGAGGAAAAGAGAGTTTTAGGTTAGTTCATCCTTTTGAAAAGTAACAACAATGGGTTTTTTTTTGCAGCAAACAGTCTCTTTCAAAGTGAACTTGGGCCGCTGATGAAAGTGTGTGTCTTTGCTCCTCAGGGCAGAGGCTGTGACTTCAGCTGCTAGGGGCTGATGCTCTGGGAGGTAGCTTTGATCTGCAGGAAGTTCGCTTTCCCCTAGGTTCCTCACAGTGGAGCTTGCCACATTAATGTGCATTCCCAGCAATTTGCAATGGAGATGACACCTCATATTTTGTGTTTATTGCAGACAACTTAAACTTTCTTTTCAGTTTGTAAGCAACATTTACCCGTACTGTCAATTTCCTCGCCCTCGCCAAGGCCTCATTTCCTTGTTAAAACTTCAAGCACCAGTATTCTTCAGCAGCTGGGATGGAAGGACTTTTCTGCTGACAGTGAAGATATTCAAGGCTTTGCTACTTTAAAAGTCGGTTTCTAATTACATCTGCAAAAATAAATTATATACAGCACTCCTACTCAGAAAAGCCACTGTTAGCAATTAAGAAATTTCTGAGTCAAAGCGTGCCTTTTTTTTTTTAAATGGATGTTACTAATTAAACTCTGGTATCTTGAAAATAATAGCATATCCTTTACTTAAACAAAGGCGTGTAATATGGTGTTCTTTTATGGCAAAATAAATTATAGGCAGCTGGATTAAATATAATTTGTTTGGATGCTAGGGTTTTTTGTTTTGTTTATCAGAAATTGGAGTACACATCTGCAACACAAATAATTTAAGGTTGTGTTAATTCTTGGACCCGGCTAATCTTGGATTTATAAACCATACTTTGATTATGAGAATTGGCCTTGTGTAATAACATCATATTAAAATAATTATTTGTTAATATTCTTTAAATTCTGGTTATGTTCACTATATTTATGTAGATTTTGTTACATTAATTTTTGTTTGGTGTTTTAAAGTGCCATTTCTCATTTTTATTTAAAAACATAATTTTAATTTGTAGATACACAAATGATTACTTTTAAATGATCTCAAAGCAGCTAATACTAATACACAAGTATTGTGTTGGCATAACAAATGTTGGGATTTTGATTGAAAGGTGTTTGGATACTTTCTAGCAATTAAAACTTTATTGCAATTCCTTATTTAAAACTTGCAAACATCTGTAAATCTTAAATATCTCTAAATAGTCCATGTTTTAAAAAGAATTAGAAATGCACAACAGATTAGTGGAGAGAAGGGGATACAGAGAGGCAGAGCCTTAGGAACTGCCTTAGGACAGACACAAGGCAAATACAGTTGTTATGCTGCAGGGAAACCATGGCAACATGTTTTAGGCATTCAGAATGTCTTAAGAGAAGACTTTAATGAAGATGCTTTGGGTGTTTAACTCAGTTGAAACATTATACAGTGCATTTACTTTTTGAAACATCACATTCAATTAGCATGTGAACTTCTCATTTTTATATGTGTCAGTAAAAGCACATTTCAAAATGAGAAATAACACTTAGGTAATATCTGGTATTAACCTACATGATTAACTACACTTAATGAAATTCTTGGCAAACATGGAGCACTTACTATGTATCAGATGTACCAAGCACAAAGGCAAGCAAAAGTCAGTTATCTCAGGATGCTTAAAACATAATCAGAGACAAATTTTCAATATGCTGCTTCCAGGGTCTGTCAGTGGTAGAACTAGAGTTACAGGGGAGATGCACTGGGAATGAAGAGGATGTCTGTCCCCTCATCTAGAGTTTCAGGAGTTAGTTCCTAGAGAAGATGCCCCCTGATCCATGGTATCAAGTCAGTGACTACAGTACCATGAACTAGGCTCCAGACAGAAACCATAATGAATAAAGTCCAAAGGTGGATATGTGCCAGAACAGTTAAGCTATTCTGTGTGATTTTTAACAGAAAGTACTGGCCTGAGTCCCTGGAGATAAGGGTGATAGATAAGTCAGCATGAAACTCCTGCTGGACTGAAGTGATTTGGGATGAAAACCTCTTTTATTGCCTTCATTAATAATTCAGAAGCTATATATCATTACATGTTTATTCATGTTTAAAATTGGTAATTATTCCTAACTACTGAATTAGTAATATTGACCTAGTAACAACAGAATTCAGACCATCTCTTAGTACAACTACAGAAAGGTTGGGGTTTTTTGTTTTTTGTTTTTTTTTAATTTTATGCTCTTTGGCCTATGGCTTAGGCATATTGCTAGCTAGCTCTTTCATCTTAATTCAACCCATTTCCATTAATCTGTCTTGCCATGTGGCCTGTGGCTTGCCTATTTAATTACATCTTGCATCATGAGTGGCTAGATCACGTCTCTCTAGAAAGGTTGTTTTATATATAGTTGTTATTGTGAGATATATGTGTATGTCTGTGTGCGCACCCGCGTGGTTGCATGGTGGGAGCATTCATTAAAGCATAGCTAACCTACCAGTGGCCACATTCTCCAAAGAAAATGACTTTCTTCTAAGCTAGTGGTAGGCTTATATATTTTAAATATTTCTTCATCATTTTCCCATCTTGTAATATCTTTTGTTACAGCTTATACAAATAACAGAACTCTTAAAAGTTATTATTAAGGAAATATCCATTATGTCTGCAAATAAAAAGTCTTATACCTTTCCATACATTCAGGCTATAAATTATTAATTTGCTAGTGAATTCTTGTGTTATTTATTTTCCTGTCACAAATTGAGATTGCTTATTTGACTCTAGATTCTAATCTGCATACATTACTATCCATAACTTTCTAACATTTAAAAAGGTCCTTCGCCAACTAATGTAACATATATATAGCTCATAGGCACCTTTGGAGGGTCACTCTGACCACCATCAGTGTGAACAGTAAAGGGACTAAAAGGAGGGCAGATTCCAAGGCTAAGTTACTACTCACCTCTTATAGGATGTCTTGGCAGCAACACATGAAGACATAAAAGTTAACTTTCACAATTTACATTTTTTTTACTAGAGAACACAAGATTTAAACTTTTCCTAACATAAAATCGAGACCAGTATCTACTATAATAAAACATACAATTAACAGCAAGAATATATTGTTTAATTTTTACAGCCTGAGCTTTCTATATCATCACCCCATTTCACACCAAAAGCTTCATGGGAGACAGATCTGCTCCAGAGTTGGTCCTCCTGATGACTCCATGTCACCTGCAGTGCGCTTTTGTAAGAGCCAGTCAGCTGGGAAATTGCTTATGGGAAACTCCATTTTACTTCAGTGTGTTAAATAGATTTAACACAAGACTATGTGTAAGATTTGTTCTCAAATATAATACTCACGTGACTTATTTCATTTAGAAAATTTTCTTTGCAGATAAAGATAATGAAATTATTTTAAACAAATTAAAGATACTATAAACAAAATTCTCAATTTCATGAACAATGAAAAAGATGCCATTCTTTATAACTAAACACAAATGTGTACAGCTAAGAATTCAGTCTGGCTTCCTTTCTTAGCTTACATTATAATCTCATGAAAAAGTAGTTGTTAGATTACCTAAGTATTTCTCTTCTGGTTATCATAACCTGCTGCATCAGGAACAGTACAGAAAACCTCTGATTGGATATGGCCTCAACAACCTACTACCATCAGTGACCATCAGCATCAACATCATCCATCACATTCCCCAGCCTATCGAATACCAATATTGACCTCGCTTTAATCAAAATGAGTGTGATTACATTCTTTCAGACTTTAATCTTGGTGCTTCATGATTTTGGACTTATTTTTAACCATAGCTATTAAAGATAAGTTCCATAATGAAGAAAATATACATATTACATAATTGAATGTAATGTTTTTCCACATGGATTTTTAAGTATTTCTGTTCTCTACAAAAGTTTTGTTTACTTTTGAACTTAAGTTTTGAGAGTGTTGTATCAGAAACACAACACATGCAACTCTTTACAATGTCAGAATAACCATGGATTCACAAGGTATAATGGTTTCATTGACAACAATTTATTATAAATACTTCTGCTTTCCTTGCTAGCCCTACCTAGGTAAACACAGTTCTTTTATCCCAATATTAATTAGTAATATTAACTCTCAGATAATGTATTATATTACACAATAAGTATGTCTGTATGTGTGTAGACTTGAGAATGGCCTCAAGGGCTTAGGCACCAGTAGAGTTCAAGAAGTGTCAAAGAGGCCTGAGAGGGAGGCAACTCAGAAATGCAAAGGGAGGGGAGGGGAAGGGAGGAGAAGAGGCTGCTGGAGTCTCGGATAGAGGTAGAGTTGACTTGGGGGAGAGGTTAGAGAGGTAAAGGGCAGGACCATGTTGGGGTGGGGCAAACTGGTGGCCAGACAGGCAGCAAGTCTAGGTAGAATGGTGGATAGACAATGGAAGTCCAAGCAGGATGCATGAGCAGCTAGACTGAATCGAGCTGAAGCACATGTGACAGGCAGGAGTTCTCTGCCTAGTTGGCCTCACTGTGAGGCCAGCTGGGGGAGATGTACCTTCTTCAGCCGTGTGTTCCCAGCCTGGTTTTTCCTGATAAGTTAAATATAACCACGTACCTCTATAATTCCAATTTTCTTTGATAAATGTGGCAGACTTTCTACTTTTAGGCATGAATTAATTTTCAGTCTATGTTTTATGGGTGGTGCCAGACAAATGATTTCTTCGTTTGTCCAACATCCTCCATCCCCCAAATAGAATCAAATGCCACCTATAAAATGGAGTCTCTTAGGGCAAGGCACATCTGAAGAACTACTTTGTGATTTAGGGCAGACCTTAATCTGGGTTTTGAAGGACCAAAACAACAGAGGATTCCTGGTAGTGCTCTTACTTTGCCATCAGCAAACTTGGACACGCCCCTACTTTAATCCCGGTGTTTATTGACTGAAGTATGTAGGAAGGTGATAAACTCAACAAGCCTATTTGATGTATGAATGTAGATTACTTCTGTGAGTTAATCAACTATAATTTTTCAGTAAATTCATTATGATTAACAAAACACTGGTTTCGCCTCTAAATGAGATAAATACATTTTCAAACCTTGAATTAATTCCCTCAGTTGAATCAACAGATGGTAAGAACACTTTCTGTATCTAACACAGAAGCAAAGAAAGGAGCAAACAACAGGGGAAAAAATGAATGAGACTTCCTTGAGATCTCATAGTAATATGCTAATAATAAAACAAATAAATAAGCCATTTCATCATTGGTGGAGCTGTTTGGGAGGGATTACCGTGTGCCCCTGCTGGAGGTGTGCCCATACTGAGGTTTCAAAGGCCGGACTGTTGCCAGTCAGCCCTCTCTGCTTTGTCCTTGTGGGTCAGCACCATCCCTACCTGCCTGCTGACAGGACTTTACCCCTCTGGAGCTGTGAACCCGCTTAAATACTCTTTTTCTGATAAGTTGCCTTGGTAATGATGGTCTGTCACAGCAATTCAAAAGAAACTAAGACATAAATGCATGAAGACTGCAAATATGTGTGTCTTCTATGTAATGTCTATACATTTAGAATTAAGCTGATATTATTGCCACTTTATTTCATAAGATAATAACCGGTCTCTAGCTTTAACATGTCAGTCAAGATTAAATGCTACCTGAACATTTTTAGAAGAAATTACCAAGAGGAAATTTAAATGCTTAAACATTATCTCTTTGAAATTAGTCATAAAGACAAACATGAAGGACTGTACATTGTATTCTTAGATGTAAAGGTGTCTGCTATCTTCAAATGCTAATATAAGAAAAATGCTGTAGATATAGAATACAAGTAGCTATATTCACTATGGATTATTGAAAGTTCTCTGAGAATAAGGAAGTGTCCTTACCACCTGCTTTTTTTCCACTGAGGAAAGTAATTCAAGTTTTGAAAAATGTAGTTATTCAATTTAGATGCAGATGAAAGGTGTTGTTAATCATAATTACAAATTATATCATTACTTAAACATATCATAGTTGATTAACTCATGAGAGTTATCTATACTCATGTATCTACTGGCCTTCTATATCTCATTTATTCATTTTTTACTATAAAAAGCCGGCTCAGTGTCTGTCTCTAAATCAAGTATTTGCTAATTATATGACTAACAGACTGAAAACAAGTGATTTTCTAAAATAATGTCTCTAAAATGCATTTCTCTTTGGACTTGTTTCTAGCTTAGAGAAAGATAAGGAAGCCTAACAATGGTGCTTATAGAAGCAGGCTTGCAATTAGAAGAGGCCAGAGTCTGAGTCTGAGAGATTGAATAAGTTTTCATTTCTGCTGTAACTGATTGCCCCCTCCCCAAAAAACAGATAGAACACTCATTTTCTACTGCTCCAGAAAATGGGTTACTATGACTTTAAACGGGAGGGCAACCTTTTTAAATTTCCCAAACCTATAAATCTTCATTATATAAGCCATAATGCCAAGTTAGAAAGCAAAACTGAATTTTTTTTCTGTACTATATCATCTATGGATTTTGAGGTCATTGCAGTATTTAATAAATTAATATGGCATTGAGTCTTTTAGCCTATCTAAGATCTAGTTTTGACTATCAGTTATTTTCATAGGCATTGAGGAGGAAAAAATGTCACTGTGTTAGCAAAGTGACAGGAACCAGGGCAAAGCAAATCAGAAGCAAGATGTGCAGTTTTACTCCTTACTTAGATGATTACTCAGCGTGGCGAGCAGCATGTGATGATTTAAATGGTTACTTGGTGTTAACAGGCAGTGTGTGTGTGGCCTGGTGAGTGAGCACAGAGCCTTCACACTCAGTCAGGGTCTCCTAAAGTTCCTCTTATTGGATGCCACCAACTGTTAAACAAACAGTGGAGTTTCATGGCCAAATATCTGTGGGGAGGGAGGGGGAGGGTAAATCATGTGAATATGCTAATCTTTTCTTAACTACAGACTTGCATAAAGTCTTACTGTGTTTATGTGCTTTGTGACTATGCAAAATATTGAGAGAATAAGTAATGAATCCCAGACTCTCATTAAGCAAATAACTCTTTAGTGTGGACTTAATATTCCTTAGACTATTTTGGAAATACCTAAGGGTCCCTGGGTTACCATCACCTGAGGTGTTCGCCATCTGCAGTATTGCCATAGGCCAGCAATGAAGCCATCAACATATGGGCTTGTGGAGTTAATTAGGACAAAATCAAACCCATCTTCAATTTCCGAGCAACGTATGCCTTTAAGAAAAGAGAGTAAAAAAAACGGGTGGAAAGCCTTAGAGCTGATGCTCACGGCATTTTAGGATAGTACTTGTTATCATTGCTCTCGTTGTAGGACACAAGAAATAGACTTCTCACAGGTAGGAGTTTCATGAACAATGACTAAAGCTGGATCTTAAGGGAGAGCTTTAATCTTAGCTGCTGACCATTTATGCTGTGGTCTATATTATGTTATCCTAAGCATTATCAAACTTTACTCCTGAGTCAATTAAAAAAAATACTATCACTAAAGTAAAATCTAGGTGCCAGCCAAGGCAAAGGGTGAAAATCTGTTTTATTGTAATACCCACATTTTTCCTTTAAAGTCAGTTTCATTTAAGAGAATGTTGTCATTGTCCTATTAGAGCTGTAAGAGAAAAGGACAGTCAGATTTTCTGTATAAATAAGTATTTTTTCTTTTAAAAAATATTTAATTATGTGTGCATTTATGCATGAGTAGGAGTATAGAGAGACCAGAAGAGGGTGTGAAGTCCCCTGGACCTGAAATTACAGAAGGTTGTCAACTACCAAACATGAATGCTGGGAACCAAACTTGGGTCCTTTGCAAGAGCAGTGTGCTTGTGACCCCTGGGCCATCTCTCCATGACACACCTAGATTATTGTTGTTGACTATGATAGCACCGCACTGAAAAAATGTGCCAAATTAAAACTAAAAATTAATGATCTTATGTGCTAATCTTTAGGCAACATTTGTCTAATGTAATTCCTCATTTTTACATTTGGAATTCTTTTCCTAAAGGAATATTTATTTGTGTACATATAACTTTATTTCCCCTTAAAAGTATTTTATGCTTCTTAAAAGACCTACCCAAGGCAAATAGAATGGTATAATAAATTATGGTGACAAATGACCGCTTCTTGAATCAAACATTAATTGACAGACTTTTACTTTTATGTTTGGGGATTTACTCTGCTCTGCCAATACTCTTCATTTTTTCCTATCTGTGAAGTGTTTTACTAGAAAGTTACATTTTTTTTATCCTGAGGGAGGAAAAAGATATTTAATATACACTTAATGTAGAAAATATAAGTCCTACAATCCACTATTAATTATAAAAATAATTATATTCTTACCACAAACATCTGAGCCCTAAAAGATCTGTCGGGTACAAACAGTGTAATTTTAAGAGCATAGCAATTATTTTAATAATCGTTATATTTAATATGTGAAATTATTTTAGAAATAATATCACAATATGATTCTCATACCACAATTCATTCAAAAGTATGTAACTCAACAGTTTTTAATATATTCAAGTCATATGTAACCTTCCCCATAATTGTAGAGCATTGTCCTCATATCCAGAAGCATCTCCCCCACTTAAGCAGTCATTTCTCCTTCTCTTCAGCGACTGCTGGTCTACTCAGCACATCTCTGCATCTCTCCACCCTGGGCTTCCCTCTCATGACTAACTTCTTTCATTTAAAATAATGTTTCCCAGATTTACTCATGTTGTCATGTGATTTTGGCTTTGTGTAACTGTGCCTCTTTTTATGTTGTCTATTAATGAACATTTGGACTATTTCCAACTTTTGACTATTATTTATGAATAATGCTGGTGTAAACTTTTCCATACAAGTTACCTTGTTCGTGTGTATGTTTTAATTCTCTTGACTGTGGAAACTTGACTGGGATTATAGGATGATATGAGAGCTTTATATTCAGTCATTTGGGGGGAAAACTCATGAAGTTCTGGACTAATTATCAGAGTATAAAGAATTTCTTTTGTCTTCTGATGATGAGACTCATAACCCTTTGCCTTATAAATTTGTGATATAACTGAATAAACCTCACAGTCTATATATGACCGTTTCATTAATTTAAAATATTTTTACCGTTAAGGCTTTTTTAAGTGAAGCGGAAGATATAACTAAGTTCTATAGACACATATATCCTGAAACTGGGTTAGGCTTGAGAACTGTGAAAGCAATACGTTGAAGGTAAATTTTTCATTATACCTAACAGCAGCTAAGATGATATGTATTGACAAAGGCAGAACTATTATCTCCAAACCCCAAAACTGATAGTATGCAGTGTTCTCACTCATACCCAGCCTAATTATATAGGAAATGTTAAAATTGGATTTTTTTTTTTTTTATGGAAGCAGATTTCTATTTAACCATAGACAAAAGGTCCCAGTGCCATACTGCAGTACTCAGAGGGCCATTATGTGTTTTCTTGATGTCATAATGGATGGACTATAGTTAGCCTGCACATGCCACATTAGGTCTTAAACATTTAAAAAGTAAAGGTTTTAGGTGCTGTGTAAACACTACAATTCTTAAAGCTTCTCAACTAAATATACATAATTTGAGTTGCTTCTTTCCAGGGTACATGTGAAGCAATACAGGAAGACACCATATATTTAAGCTCTTTTATCTCATCCATGATATCTAAAAATAATGGTGTTTATGGTGTTTTTTTTTTTTTTTTGGTTTTTTGTTTGTTTGGTTGGGTTTTTTTTTTTTTGACTGACATAAAAGATATTTTATGTTTGATTGATTTTAAATACTTTTTCTGGAGTAAAAGCTTTGACTGATCATACATCTAAACCTTGTGATTTCTCTTTTATCTTCAAGGTTTAGGATTCTTTCAAAATAGATGAAAGAACTTTTCAGTGGCCAGTAGCTATTGAGTGTTTTGTAGAAATTTTTATTTTACATAATACTAAAGGGTAAAGTAAAACATACCCTTAAGATAAAAGTACTGTGATATACACCCTATTAATTCTTAGTAAATAAAAATTGGGGCTTAAGACAGTAAAAGAATAAAGTAATTAAGACTTATTTGCTCCCTTTGAAAGCATTTTGTTTGAGTAATTTTTCAATGTACATGCATATCATAGTAAGAAGTTAGGTTTTTAATAGTTTATGCACACTATGATAAGATGTTATATTTTTGTTTATCATGCCTAGAAATGATAGAAAATGCATGGTCTATATAATGCTTTGTTTTACTGATAATGCATGGGGTGTGCCAATATTACTAGCTAACATGTATTTTGACCAAGGGGTTATAAAATATTTTCAGTATTAACCCTGGATTGTGGAAAGCATAATTACTTTGATTATATCTTTTTAATGCATATGAATAGATGAAAATGTATTCAGAGTTACAGTTACATTTTTATTTCACACCAGAAACCCAATTTCAAGTCTATAACCCTAAGGAATAAGGCTTAGAATCTTATTTAAGGGGTTAATTAATTCCATTTCATAGTAAGCAAAAATAGTTCATTAAAGCACTGTTTTTCATGTAATGATGGGTTATGCATAAATTTTTAACTATCCAAGATCACTGTAACCTTTCAAAACTGCCAAAGAATAAAGAGCTATCCAGCATCCCCAAGTAATACACAGGTGTTCTTGTTGTTTACTCCCTGAAAGAAAGGCAGAAGGCTTTCTAGGTCTGTCTGGGTTGGTGCTATACCAAAATCCAAACAGAAGGCACTGTTGCACATTGTAAACATTATACACCAGGCTGTGAATACAGCTACAGACATTAAAGAGATTAATCTTTAAAGTCCTAAGCATTTAACATTCCAACCTGTGACTTTTTGCCTGTTCCAGAAGAGAGTTGGAATCCCAAAAGGCTGGGCTCTTAGTACAGCTCCAGCAGTCTAGATGTTTGGAGTGTGGGAAAAGACTGCTCAAAGGAAATATACTCTTAACAGGAAAAGAGGGAGGAGCCTATTTGCCCAGGCATACATAAAGAAAAGAAAGGATGAGAAAATTACAGTGGCAGACTAAACCAGTGCCATGTCTCCAGTCACGTGACCTTAGTAGGCACTCTCCTAAGTCCAGTGCTCTTCTTTTCCTTCATAGATGTCTCAAGTCACAGTCTTTGCAAATCTATAGCTATGGGAAATAGGTGGTCCCATAAACCTCACAAAACTTCAGTCTAGGCATTTAAGATTTTCTTTTTAATTTTGTGTTAATGCCTCTTATGTGAGAATTCTATTTTGCTGCTTCCAATAAAAACATATGATGATGATAGGCAGTATTGAGAAGAACTACGCCCTAGGGTCCATAGTGAGGGACAAGTAGCTTCCTGCAGGTGGGGGAGTAAGGGCAGAGCTAAGAGAGCCTCAGAAGAGCAATGTGTATGTGAAGCTCAAGCGGTTCAAAACCACAGCCTCTTCTGGAACTTTACAGCATAGGAAGGTAGCTTATTATGTGTATCTGAACCCTTGAAATCTCTTGCTTTCGTCATTAAACACAGCATCTTTTGTATTTCTAAGGGTTTCTTTGTCCTTTTTTCTTACTTTCTTCAGCATGAAATTCCATATTTTGGCGGGATAGCTTCCCTTCTCTTTAAAGACAGACAGACAGACAGATGATTGCATGGTCATGTGCATGTACATATGTGGTGTGCATGCATGTGGAAATCAGAGGCCATTGATTGTCTTCCATAATTTCTCTCCAGTTTATTATCATTATTTTTTCTTTGTGTATATGAGTTTTTGTTGTTTTGGTTTGGTTGTTTACCTGCATGTATATAAGGGCACCACCCATGCAGTGCCCACAGAGGCCCACAGTGCGCGCCCAGAACTAGACAGACAGTGGTATGAACTGCTGTGTTGTGCTGATAACTGAACCTGGGTCCTGGCCAAAAGCAGCCAGTGCTTTCTACATATTAGTGAAGACGCTTTCCACTTCCACCTTGTCAGACATTTCCATTACTGGAGACTGCACAACTAGAGAAGCCCTTTTAATATATTCTCTTATTGTGAAATAGTGTGAACTTACAAGTAGATACAAAAGGAATGGAGTCTCAGGTTCTTCTTCCTAAATTCTCCTAGACTTAATGTTTACTGTAACTATCATATGAAATTTGACCAGTAGATCCAAATTAGTACAATAATATAACTAGACATCAGACCTTAGAAGTAATGAGTAAATACAGGAGTCTAGAAATTTTTCTGTATATAAAATTTATGTGATAAATTTAATTAATTTGTTTGCACTTCCATTAAAATGTCAAAAATTATAAATTTTTATTAGACAATGGAAATTTATCTTCCACAGTACAGGAAGATAGGGAGTCCCAAAACGAGATGCCAGCTAATTTTGTTCTTAGTATAGACCATGATCTGGGCCTCCAAATAGCTTCCATCTTAGTGTGTCATAGGTTTGAGAGAAAATAATTAGATCAATCCCTGTTGTGTGTTCTACTGGCACTAAATGAGGCTCTATTATGACCCCCACCTGTACCTAATTACCATGTCTCAGTTACATTTCTATTGTTGAACAAAACCCATGACCAAAAGCCACCTGGGGAGGAAAGGGTTATCTCATCTTACACTTCAAAGTGACAGGGCATCCCAAGGGGATTCAGGGCTGGAACTAGATAGAGGATCTGAAACAGAAGACATGGAAGAGTGCTGTTACCAGGTAGCTTATTATACTTCCTATTATACCATTCATAACTGCCTGCATAGGTCTGGCACCACTCCTTCTGAGCTCCCGTATAAATGACGGATTAAAAAAGAAACCCCCACAGACTCGCCTCCAGACCAGTCTGATGGAAGCAGGCTTTCAATTCAGGTTCGTTCTCCCCATATACCTCTAGCTTTTTCCTCAAGCTTCTCAAAACAAAAAATAAACAAGCAAAACCCAACCAGGACACACCTTTCAAAATTGCTGTCTCCAGGTGCTATTACAATGTGGTTTACAGGTAGGCGTGGACACAGAACAGTCCAAATCCATCAAACTAGAAAGGGGGATTATATGCTGTATGTTCGAAAGTAAGTGCAGTGTCTCCCAGGGTCCTGATGGGTTGTGAAGGTTCTGTGTCTCCCAGGGTCCTGATGGGTTGTGAAGGTTCTGTGTCTCCCAGGGTCCTGATGGGTTGTGAAGGTTCTGTGTATTGTGTATTGGACTGAAGACATGAGGTATGGGAATGAGATCAGAGCGGTCTTAGATTGGGATATTTCCTAACATTCTGTTCACCAGGACAGTGGTGAGGGCTGCCAGAAGGACGACTGCATGGCGGAAGTGGGTAAATACAAAAGTATAAGGTTGATCTGATTTGTTTGTTTGGCTTTGAGGCAGGGTTTCTCTGTGTATCTTTGGAACCTGTCCTGGATCTCACTCTAGACCAGGGTGGCCTCAAACTCAAAGGTGAGGGGCACTACTGCCAGGCTTGATTTATCTATAACTAAAATTTCCTCATTACCAGTAATTGTTTCAGTATTTTTCATTTAATGATACCTTAATTTTAATTACTCTGTACTTAATTCACAAAGATTAATAGCCCTATTAGAATCCCTTTAGTGCCTGGCATTATATATGGTCCTAGGCAGATGAATAGAAACTGGTTTTATGTTTATAGATGGTAATAAATACATCAATTGTGCCTGTCTTCATTCAAGCAATAAAAATATAAGAATTTGTTCCACCTGACTTTTCAGTATTTTATTTTATCATTTTTCTACACTAAACAGACACTAATTTTAAAATGATGCAGTCCTTTATGTTCTTGAACTAAAGAGGCAATTGTTGTATGTATTGGAACTGCCAGTGAGCCTGGCCTTGTGAATTGCAAATACTGCCTTTTTATAAATGCTCTTTATCTGGCATGCTTGTGTCTATAAATTATTCAGACCTCCTTAACTGTAATTGCTCTTTATAAGTCAAATTACATTCTAATCTTTCAAAAACTAAGTATGGTGGCCAGCAACTGTATGAAGCAATGTCCATCCTCTCTCATCCACATCATCGGGGAATGTGAGTTGGATCTGATGCCTGTGACTTCCGAGTCTATTCCAGGTCTACTCTTTGGACTCTGGTAGCTCAGATGGGACAGCCCTTCATATTGTACTTGCTTCATTTTAGTCCTTTTTACCTTGAATACTTTTATGTATCAGCCCCACTAATGATAATTTATGGGTAAAATAATTTCCTTTAATGTATTGATTTCACATAGTCTCGTGATCCTGGTTTTTCAGACAAGATTTAATGGAGTGAGACACTGAATATGTGGGCAATAGAACATGCTCTGTGCTTTTCAAGGAGCAACTAACAAAAGACAAGAGTTTGCACAAAGGTATATTGAACACAGTGCATGACTCATGGGCCAAAGTGATAGGGAGCTTTAGCATTTTCCAACATGCTGTTACCTTCTAGCCAACTACCTGGGGTTAAGAATGCTATTATTATGTTAATAATAATCAGCTGGATGAGCTGATCAACATGGCACTGGAACAGAACGTTGTTAAATTGGCCAAAGCTATGGAAAACATAATTCTTCCAGAAGAGCCATTGTCTTAAAATTCATTCTCAGAATTGCTTTGATGAAAATGTTTACTATAATTCATATAACTTACCCTTAAATTTAGTTTTACTTAAAAGAGAAGTTGATGTGTTTATTTTCCTTTTTGGGTAGGCAGATTAATTTATTAGTAATGGTATTTTTTTTCAGGTAGTAGTGAATATCCATTAACTAGTCCTTGAAGGAAATCACATGAAAATTAAATATAAATAGTAGCGAGATTTTCCTGTACATTACTTAGTGTTAAGCGACAGGTAGACAGGCATCACTTAATAATGAAGATGTGTTCTGAGAAATGTGTCATTAGCCATTTCCTCCCTGTGAGAACACTGGAGTTCAAGACCTAGATGATACAGGACAATTACCCAACCTGCCTGCTTGACAAAACCAGAGGCCCAATAAACATGTCTGAGGCCACCACCAGCGTAACACATCATGCTGGGGTTTGTTTTTCTATATATAAACTTACAAATAAGCTCTCTCTCTCTCTCTCTCTGTGTGTGTGTGTGTGTGTGTGTGTGTGTGTGTGTGTGTGTGTGTGTGTAGAAAGAATAAACTACAAAATAACAGTAAAACGTGTGGTTTTACTGTTAGATCAGTAGTGCCCCGTTGGTTACCTTTTCCACTGGCTGTGCTGTGCTATACTCTATGTGACTGACAGCACAATGGATCTGCGTGCACACAGCATGACCACTAATCCATGCATAACGCGCCCTGCCTTGAAATGGCATTAGCTCTGTCACCAACTCCATTCCAGCCTTATGTAGCTGTGCTTTGTGAAGGAGACAGACAGAATGCTATTCTGAATCATACATGTTCATTACACACTCAGAACTGAGATGTCTACTGTAAGTAAAGCTCTTTTGAAAGGAAAGTTTTAATATCCAGGCTTTATAATTTTAAATAAGCATTTAATAGTACATGAACATTAGTGTCTCTGTTTCCATGTGATAGGAAGAGAATGGAAATTGTGACATTGGTCTTCCCTTGTCTTAAATTACTAACTCATATAAAAGTATTTCAGGTAGTGTCAGAAATGTGACTGTGAACGAACATTTGTTGTACTTGAATAAGATGTAGGAATTTGGCTTTTAAGCCGAAAAGATGTAGATGAAAATTGTTTCAAGAGCCTAAGTTAAGTTTCTTGCTTCCTGTTGCCTGAGTAACCTCAATGCAGAATGTTTTCATTCCTTCAACAAATATTCCTTGGGTAGGTACCATTTGTGATTACTATGCCACCTATGAAAGGTAGCTTTGAACAAGACATTGTACTGCCTATAGTCGGATTAAAGTGACCGAGCATGTAACCACACTGCTGTGAGACCATCTCTGTTGATAAGGAAGCACTCAGCAGAGACATTTAGGGAAATGGTGCGCGCCACGCACATGTCTCCTCACTGGTTTTCAATGCTGAGCTTCCAGATAAACTTCCACTGTAACCACAAAGGGCACTGAGAGCTGTCCTTGCTAACGTCTCCTTGTGAACCTGGGACAGATTCCTTCATAAAGCACATGCACTGACTAATCCACCTGAAGCTTTGGTGTGGCTTGAATTGAGTTAGCTAAAATTCCAACATCATCTTTGTCAGGGTGTTGCTCTTGTCTCCTTTCCTGTGGGCATCAGTACCCAACATTCCTGCCAGCGGTGGGGCAGTGGGCATTGCTTCCCAACTGTTAGTGTGATGGTGCCAGGAAACTAATGTCAGCGTGAACTGTGGGAACAGCATTATCTCGCTGCACTACCTTGGTTTCTCTAATAACTAAAGGCTTTAAGTAATATAAGTAATATTAGTATTTTAGTCTGTAGTTCAGTAAATTAATTAACTAGATGTTAATGATGTTGTCAGAGCTCATACTCTTGGTTTTCAGGCATTTATAAAAATGTATCTCTTATCTGAATTGAAATATTTTAAAAAATATTTGCCCTAACAGCCATCACTGTACTCCAGGCAATTCAGAATTAAACTGTACTATGCAGGACAGCATACGAACAGCGACATAGGAGAGCATCCTCTGAGAGTCCTATGGTGACAAACCTGCTGGCACGATGGACTTGTAAGCCTAGGTGGAGGAAAAGAAAATCCTGAACCAAATGTGATCAGAAAGGCTGCCTGGCTGGACCTGTGCAGCACCGTTACCACATAGCCTGGAAGGGCTTTCAAACCAGGTTTCTGCGTATTCAAAGTCAAAACTAGAGATGATGCCTCAATTCAAAGTCAACCACACGTTCTCTCATGTTTCTTTGAACTCTAGGACAAGGTGGGTTTACCTCTGCTAACAATAAACAGGAGGCTTTGGACAAGAAAGGGGGCATGAAATGAGCCAAGCAGTGTGGCAGGTGCAGTGAGAGAGTGCAAGGCCTAGCAGCAGCTGTGCACACCCTTGAGGACCAGGGAGGAAACAGACAGGGCAGGGAATAGGTTGGGAACTCTGCCCTGTCAACCTAGTGAGAGTTTGTTGTCTCCCTAAGGAAGACATTTGACTTTTGAAATACTTGAGAAATATTTTTTAATTATGTGGCATGTGTAGCGGGTGTGTACACACACAAGTGTAGGGACCCATGGGGGCCAGAGGCCTCAGAGCCCCAAGAAGCTGGAGTTACAGAGAGTTGTGAACTGTCAGTCATAAATGCTGGGAACTGAACTATAGTCCTCTAAAAAACCAGTTTTTTGTTCTCTTAATTGCTAAACTATTCTCTCAGGCCTTGATATTTGATTTTTAAACACAAAATCTAGCCTAGAAAAATCTGGCAATAAAAAGTGTAAAATGATTATTTTACAATCCTGGGAAGGATTGATGACAGAGTCTGGATAAGACAATAAAGACTGGGCCAGGACACTGGGATTAGAAATCCATCTTTAAAAAATGGCCATTTTTTTTATCTTAAAATTATGCCAGTGTACATTTCTTTCTGTGCCTGGCTTATTTTAACACTGTGTACCATATATTCATTCATATTGTTGAAAATGATAAGAATTTCCCTCTTCATATGATGAAAAGTATTATAAATGTATGTGTATATATATAATATCACATTTTTGTTTCTGGAAACTTTTTAACATATATTTGTTGCACAAAATGAACTTTATAGGCATGAGCCCCAATGAAAACAAAGTGATGAAGCCATCAAAGAAGCAGACTGATGCCAGGTCACTGGAAGTGAGGTCACAAAGTGCAATAGCACATTCTGAAATCCATCTGTGCATTATGGTCAGCATAGCTTGCTTCCATGTCTTAGCCATTCTGAGTGATACCACAGTGAACAGGAGTTTGAGATATCTCCTTGGCATCTTACTTTTTTTCTTTGCATGCATTCCCAGAAGTGAGATTGCTGAGTCATGTGGTAGTTTTATTTTATTTTTAATCTTTTGAAGAACTCCCATACTATTTTCTGTAATTTAAATGACAACCAACAATGAATGTATTCCCCTTTTCCTTCCATCTTCTCTTACAGTTTTCACTCAGTTTTTGGATAAAGCCTTTTGACAGACATGAGATAACATATCATTACAGTTTTAATTTACATTTCTATATTTCTTTTTATACCAGTTTTTTATATTTCTTTCAATGTCAAATTTTGCTTAAATTATTGATAATTTTTAAATTATACAAATATATACTGAACTGAAATTTTAATACTAGCATAAGAATTGATTTAAGGACATAATTAAACATACTTTTCTTCTACCTTACTTGCTTTATATATGACATTTATATATGTGTGTACTCAGAAATATACATTTAGATTCATGAAAAATTTTTAATTATCATGTACAATCAATGCTTTCTATTGTAGGTAGTAAAACCTTCCAGAACTGCAACAGAATTCTCAAAATAAAATTTAACTCACTTCAACTTAATTACATATCATCAGTAGTATCTAGGATATCACAATATCAAAGGTACAGTAAGGGACACAAATTAATTCCTCACTACAGGCTTCAGTAATGCAAGATTTAGTGTTTCTTTTATATTCAGTCATGGAGCTGGAAATTGGCACAGTTTATTCTTAATATATTCTGCTCTTTAAAAAAAATTACTCAGCTTCTCTCCTACGTGTTTCAGATGATGAAAGTGAGATGCATATGTTCACTTTTGATTTTCTTCCTGATAAAGTGAAGGTATAAAAGGTGGTCTCAGAAAATCCATTTGTGTTGGTGTATTGAACAAGTTATAAATGAATAAGCTAGGACCTTTTAAATTTCAAAACATAAAATTTCTAAGTACAGGTTCAAAATACTGGTGAAAAAAGTATCAGTCCCAAAAGTGAGTCTCAATAGAAATTATAGTCAGATGGCTCATTCAGAACTATTACAGAGGCAGGTGTTTAATTTCAGAATATTTTCTTTAGGAGACTAATAGCTAAAACTTGCTTTAGTGATGTATAGCTTCTTAATCAGCATGCACTGAGATAAAAATGTCTTTAAGAGAAAATCAGTAACCTGAACCCAGTCATAGTGGTAGGCTTGGGAGTAAGAATGATGTCATGAATGAAATACATTTTTTTGCCAATAAGAAGCATGTGTTTCATATACACATATGTGCATATGTATGAAGACAAGAGTATTCTCTTAAAAGCCTACCAATGTACTTTTTTAGGAACAGAAAGCAAAATATTTGCTATTGGTGCTGATAATTGAATCTTTTCTTCATGCCCTTTATTGTGATAAAATATGTGTAAGATTTTTCATCTTAACTATTATTCTTAAGTGAAAAATACAATGAGCTCAGTGGCATTAAATGCTCTCACACCTCAATCATATTTTTGTAGAAATATAAAAGTCTTATGAAATAAAATGACCCTTAATAGTCAAGCCTTAAGAAAACTATAGAGCTAACACATCCTCATTTTAAAACTTAGCTACAAATCTAATCACAATGCTGTGATATTGGCAAAAAAAGAGAGGCGTACATCAAGGGAAACACCCTGGGAGACTAGAAAACAACCCTTGCATATGTGAGAAAATGTAGTCTCTATCCAGTGGGGCTGGGAAAACGGGGCTTTCACTACAGAGAACAAAGCTAGACCCTGACCTATCACCATATAGGTTTGTGACTTCTGATTCAATCCGTGTGCTAGTGTTGGGTCTACTGGGCAAGTTGGGATCCTACCTGTCTTTCTGGCGAGGTGTCCACTTTTATCTAAATTTTACACCTTATTTTTAAACACTTGCTCATACTACTCACTTATAACTCTTTTGATTGCTGATGTGTCGATTCTAATTTTCCTATTTTCACTTTTTAGTTTAAGTAAATCTCCATCTTTGCAGGTGATGCTCAGCCACACTCATCACTAAAAGCTTCTTATTTATAACATTGCATTTAGTAATATGCACTTATTTAATACTAGCATAAGAACTGATTTAAGGATGTAATTAAACATATTTTTCTTCTACCTTTCATTGTCTATATATGACATTTATATATGTGTGTGCTCAGAAATACACATTTAGATACATGGAAACTTTTAATTTAATGTACAATCAATGCTTTCTAATGTAAGTGGTAAAACCTTCCATTATCCTAGTGTAAATGATGGATTAAAGCATCGAGAAACATTATTAATTACAGTAATAAAAACATATTGGTCTTTAAAAATATGAGCTGAGAATAAAAACTCAATTTGTCAATATAAAGTGTAGGCTGCATTATGTTACATTTGGTGTCTATAAAGGCCAAAGTTCATATCAAAAGTCTCCCAACTTTTAGTTAACTTTTAAATTAAATTAACTGTTAAGTAGAGTCTAGCTATGCAACTCAGGCTAACATTAAACTCATGCCTCTCTGCCTCATCTTCTAGAGTGCTAGCATTATAGGAGTATGCCACCACAGCCTACTCAAACTATTTTTATTATTTAGAAGTTACATTCTATTGAAATTTTGCTAAGGGATACTGTTTGCCTGTTCCGAAGTCTACTCAGTCTGAATTCTCATCTCTCAGAAACATAGAACAATGCACGGAATTCTGACCAAGAGTCTCTAGTTCCACAGAAATAAATTCTTTGCTTTTCTGTAGATATCTGTTGTATTAGTCAACATTTTATGGCTATGACAAAATACCTCAAAAAACTTCGGAAGAAGAATAATTTCTTGTGGCAAAGTTTGAAAATTTACTTCATGATGGGCAATTGCCATTACATTGGGTCTGAAGTGAGGCGTAGGATTATGCTGTGCCAGAAGCAAAGCAGAAGCTGTGGAAAGGCTCAGGTGAGCCTCATCCATACATAGATGCCATCAAGTCACAATAGACCAGGGACAGATCTTTCAGTAATTAACGCATTACCATAGCTTTCATAATCTAGTTATCTGTACGTTGCTACCCGAGTCTTTAGGGGCACATTTTAGACCCAAACTGTAACATCTATCATGAGACAAAGTGCCATGGCCAGTTGATTTCTTCAACTGAACAAATTATTCAGCAAAACAAAAATGACTCAGGTGATTGTAATGTTTACTGAGTATTTGTGATATAGCACACATTGTGTTATAGTCACCGTCAAATAATCTTCACAGTACCTGTACAGTTATTATCATTGTTCTCTACCATTTACAGGTGAGAAAACTAGGTGCAGAGAGTTGCCCAAGTGGGCACACAGCTGGGACTCTGGACTCTGGTGAAATCAGAACTGTTCAGAGCTCACACAGTGTCACTGTACCCTGAGTGAGGGAAGTAAACATCTTGCAGGATGAGAACTAAGGAGTTAGCCAACTTAGCTTCTAGACACTTCACAAAAACGGAGTGTAACTGAAATTTTCTTTGGGCTGCCAACCAGCTCCCAAATAAAGACATGGGGCCTTCTTATTACTTATAAATGCTTGGCCCTCTCCTAGGCTGGTCCCACTAGCTTTTCTAACTTCATGTAACCTGTTTCTATTCACCTACGTTTACCTCAGGCTTTTTACCTTTCTTTCTGTGTGTCCTGCTTTCTCCGGGTCCTGCCCCTGGTGTCTCTTTTACTTTCTTCTTGAGAGCCGAAATTCTTCCTCTGCTTACTTAATCTCCCTGCCTGAAAGTCTTGGCTACACCTTCTCCCTCCCTATTGGCTGTTCAGCTTTTTATTGGGCCAATCAGGTGCCTTGGACAGACAAGGTAAACCATCAATACATCTTTCCATAATTAACCAAATGCAACACATTTTTACATAGTTAGACAAGTATTCTTGTGTAGAATAAGTACGAGGGTTTAGCTACATGTCACTGACTTGGGAAGAAGCCCAGAGACATTTGTGTGCCCAGTAGAAAGAAATCATACATGCATGTTTGTTGAGATTTAATGATTTGTGTAAATCTTGTATCTGTTTTTAAAGAGATAACTGGTTTGCAATAGGCTAGTATAAAAAGCAGACTTTCTCTTAAAGCCGAAGACTTGGAAGGCTACGAAAGGTTCCAGAGTAGCCCTGAGACCTATACTGTGTATCCTCTTTTGAAGCAGATAAGTTCTGCACAACCTGACCATTTTTTCTCATGGATAGCCAACAGCTTTGTCCATTTTCAGAGCTAGAAATTGGCTTTATTATTGAAGGGAACATAAAAGACAAAATTAAAACTGAATAGATTCTTTAAGTCTAGTCTAATAGATTTCTAACAGCTATGCAGATAGAATTAAATAATGGTGTTTGATTACCCCATGTCACGGTCCCCATGTTCTGTGCTTCCTCCTACTCCTTTTTGCCCCAGGGAGCATGATACATGCTCAGCAGTGAGTGTGTCTCACCTCACAGCATAAATGAGTCATAGGTGTTCCAGGAGGCAGATGTAAGCTTTAAAGTCTTCTGATAAATGACTGTTGTGTGAAATAATCATTCAATTATGGGCTGTTATGGAACTCTCCTGGCTAGATATATAATACATGTCATAAGACTTTGGAAAATGTGTTTGGTAGGAATTGAGTGACATTCATAGTTCTTTAAACTGAAATGTGAATAATAAGAAAAAGGCTGTTTAAAATTGAAGAACATCTTATATAGAGATTATTATATGACATTTTTTAAAAAGTACTCAATGGGCAATGGTGCTTAGTGATCTATTTGAGAAACCAATTCCACAGGAAATCCTGTGATACAATAAACAAGGATAATCTGACATTTAAAATGAAAAAGGAAGTGTTTTTTTAGGTGAAGCTGAGCCTTGGGGAGATGAGATTTATAAACGCAATTGCAGGAAATGGTCTGTTTGTCTTCATGTGAACAGATATTACAGAAGGAAAGCTGGAGGAGGAAGGCCATGGGGTAAACAAGCTTCAACACACTTGAAATCCTTTGAACTTGACAAAGTAAACCATGTAGAGTATTTAAGTGAGTCTGGAAAAGTAAATGAGTGGGATTTTCAGGTTTAATACGATCAAGATGAGGGTCTTCCTTTAAAAGAAGTCATAATATTATTACTAAAGTAAAATGGAATGGTAAAAAATTCCAAATATCTGACTATTGAATATGTTCAGGAATCTTTTTTGAGATAATTAGTGTAACTGCCACCAGGACTCCTTTGAACAACAGATGAAAGTTGATGGAGATAGAACAGTAGAAACCTTGAGAGGGAGACCATTTTCTTCAAAAACAGTCAAAATACAGTGGAGTTAGTTCCTTCCGATTCTGTGACTTGTGTTCACACCTTTATTTTAGCACTTAGCACACAGCGATGTGTGTTTCAGGCTTCTGTTCCTGCTAGCTGTGATCTAATGACAGAGACAGACTTGGTCGTGGATCTCAGCCCCAGGACCTGCTATAGTGCCTCACGTGTTGTAGGTGCTAGGGAGCTGGAGGAAGCAGATGGTGTGAGAGGAAGGAAAGGCAGTCATCTCTCATGCATCACTTTCTTGTGGAGACCGTGCTAGCTGCTCCTTCTTTCTCATGTGCTGTGCTGTCATAGTGTAGGATGGGCTGGTCCATTGCTTTCTCGGTGCTTTCCCAGACTAGACTGTGAGCCTTGTGGGGATGTGATCTTTGACTAATATACTAATACACTTGAGGTCCTGGAGATATAACAAGCACATAAATACAAATGAAATACCCCAAAGAGGTTTTGACATTTTTGATTAGTGTATATCACTGTGGTGGGCTTCATAATGGCATGTTTGTTTCAGAGTTTTATATACTTTGACTACATCCGCTTTCCGTCATTCTCTGTCATTCTGCCCACTCCCCTTCTTCCCAGGGCCCCTTTCATGTTTATCCAACACCTTCCATGTGCATCTAAAAGACACAGACTAGGGCTGTGCTGAAGTACATTTCTATCTGTTTTGATTCAATAATTCAATGGAAGGAGAAAATATACTTCTGATTCCAGTCATGAAACAGTGAGGAACGCAGATGTACACGCCGTAAGGTGAACTGTCTTAAACATGGTTACCATGCATTTTTAATACAAAACAATGACGAGAAAAGTCTTTCAGGTAATGAAAGATTTGAAGACGTTATGAGAGAAGCAATTTAGAACTAAAATCCAAATATGAGACAGATTAAAGTTCCCATGACCTACAGACATTTAAGTTGGCCAACCAAAACTAAGGCCACGCTGTTTCTTTTCTAAAGAGAGGGAGAAAGAAGGTGTGGAGTTGTTGGGGGGGAGATAGTAGAAAGGATCTGGTAGGAGGGAAAATCATAACCAGAATATATTGTATGAAAAAAATTTTAATAAGAAAACTCTCACCAAAAAAAAAAAATTCCCTAATAGCTTATGTAACTCATTATTTAACACAAACAAGGTTTGGAAAATAGGCTGTGGGGGAAGCAATGGCCATGTTTTAAGTATTCCATGGTTTTCATGGTGGCCGACTTCATACAACACAGTCACAGCTAGAGCTCATTTGGGTGCTTATAGTCTAGATGTTTAGATATCATATTAACATTGACTATTAGCTTCTTCTTTAATCAAGACTGCAATTCTCCTTCACTGAACTACTGGAGAACAGCTGGCAGCTGGGAACACTACCCTGCACAGACTACTGACTGCCATCTCTTCCTATTCAGCCAGCACCTTCGACTTTCACTGAGCTGTGTATTTAAGAGGTTTCTAAAGAAAATTAATGTAGATTCTTTCAAACTCTAAGGGGTATTTATACAGATGATTTATTTCTCTCCCAGCTTCTATTTCCCTGAGTGTAACTGTAATAATTTTGAGAATGTCATAAAGCTACATAGAATTGAGCATGTTTCTGCTTGCCTGTGGGCTTTCGGGTCCAGTCCCTTTCCT